>OX419689.1:11516987-14016987 GCA_948474745.1 Oligia latruncula | reverse complement strand
GTCAGCTATGAAGGCACTGTATACATAGTAGTCACGGAAACCAATAACATATTCGTTTGAATGTTAGCAGGAATTCACAAATTATGATCAGTTGGTATAAGTGCTCACGATATGAAAGAATATCGATTTACACTTGAAAGTATGTCAATCGATGTAGATTTAGAAATACAAATCTGTAAGCAATATTGATTGTTTGATAGCTTAACTATTTTATTTTATATTGCAGCGGTATCTATAACGCCACATGCGAACGACGCGTCATACTGACGTCACGCAAAATCCTGCATCGCGCAAGCAGAGTTTACCGCGCAACTAGCATAGCTACAACGGCCCGACATGAATCATCGGGCAGTTGCCCGCCAGACACAACACCCGTCTGGTCGGAGGATCCTCCCTTTTCCATAGAAATATGAGTGAACTTTACACTCTGTTCCTCTGATGAAATATACTGTTGAATTTCCTCAAAAAAACATCTGTTCGAGATTTTTTTTCAGAAGTGAAAGAATACCAACGCAGTATCTTGCTGGGTTTCTCCAGATGACAAATTCATAGGAAACTTAACAAATCCTTGACCTATAAAAGCACGCGAAACCCTATGTGGGATAAAAACTGTTTGCACACACTCACACACAAAACACAATAACAAACTAACTCCAAATCTAACAACAGAATCCCAACGTAACGGCTTCTCCAGCAGCCGGTTATCAAGCCCGCATTAGAGCGTAGTATTTCATTTCACTGCTTTTATAACTATTCACCATATTGCGTGTAAAGCCAACCTTTCGGAGGGCACGGGGTATCGGCAGGAAGTCCCTCCGGCCACGGGGTCATTAGCCAAAAAATAAACGATCACACTTTGGGTAATGGTGAAAATTTTTGCTTATTTTACCCCTTTTTTTACAGACTTCAAAAAATTTTGTTTTAGCTTATTTTTAGAAGTTGGGTTTTGATGTTTAAGTGTAAGACACACTTAAACATCAAAACCCAACTTCTAAAAATATGAGTGTGCAGGTTTTTTTTATTTAAGTACCTACATTTTTTTCGTGCTCATTTGCTTTTCTGAATAATTTATTTACGTTTTATTTAAACATTTAAACAATAAGTTAGGTTTTACAATGCGCCTGGCAGAGAGGAACGCTGACACCTGAGATACAGGACACGTTCTAGTTTGGGTGACAGGAATTTCACAAAATCGAGCATGTACTACTTAGTCTAATTACTATAAGGATCTAAGTTACTTAAGTGATTTATTGTTGACCCCTTTTCTCTCCTTATGTTTATTTATGAAAGTAAACATTATCATTATTATTTATTACAGAAAATAGCCATTAACATTAAATTATCAGAAAATTATAATAATCCGGTGCCTAGAACACGCGCGAGAGATCAATAAAATAGGTACCTAAAGGAAGAACCTTTAAACTTCTTCAATTAGGTACAAGTTTATTTAAATTTACCTATTACCTAGTTATTTTTATGTGGCGACCACACCACATCAAAAATAAATAGTCAAAATTGTAAGATGTTTTCTAAAAAATACCAAATTACTCTCGCTCAAAACAAACTACGGAACATTGTTATAACAAACCACATTCTTCATTTTCTCCATTGGAACGCGAAGATAAAAGCTTACTCATTCATTTTTCTCGGTTCCTATCAGCAAACACACTGACATAATTATTACATTTTCTATTTATAGAAGTACATTTCGTTCTTTTCCATACAAAATAATATTGCTATTTTATGTGCGTGCTTTATTATAATGCATTACTGAGTAAATTTTATCGTTGAAGGTAATTATTATACCTTCAACGACAAGTTTACTCAGTACCTACTCACTTACTGTCCCTACTCAGTACCTAATTTGTATTAACATATTAGGTTACAAAATACTTAGACTAAATTATTGTAGGTAAGTTACATTTCAAAATGTAACTGAAGAGGGCCGAGATAAGTGGCAATCGCTTTTAAAGCGTTTTGTTGTACGAGTACCATGACATTCCATAATCATAATACGGCGAAGACAGTCTCTGTTTTTCTTTTTTTCGCTGCACTACGTAAGTATAAATAATCAAAGAGATTGGGATTGGATTTGGATTGGATTGATTATGGTATTTTAGCACAGACAAAAAAAAATACAGAAAAATCCTTCACCAATGGGATTTGATACGATTAACTTAACAGTTAAGTGTCCATTATGATTCAAAATGTTATCCTTTTATGATTTTGCCAAAGTGGCCTTGTTAGGCCCCCTGATCTCAGTCTGATTTTGACAAGTTTTTGACATTGATTGTCGCTGAGATAAGAGACTGCGATTATTTGGCAATTGGTTGAATGTCTGCCTGTGAGAACAATGTTTAATTATAAATTGCAAAATAATTATAAAAAAGTTCAATTGATATTTGAGGATTTTTTAAAATTTTAGATTATAAGGGAAAACAAACAGTAGTGTATTAAAACTAAACATAAATAACTTAAGAGGTCGGTGGAGCATGCGTAGTTCATACAAACGTAATACTAAAATAATTTGTAAATCAAACATATTCTTAATGTCATTATCATCATCATTTCAGCCGTAAGACATCCACTGCAGGACATAGGCCTCCTCCAAGCACCTCCACTTCGATGATTCTTAATGTAGTATGTATGTATACCTATTGGATTACAGAATATCTAGGTTCCCAAATATATTTTTTGGATAGACACTGATTTAAAGACGAGATAAGAGAAAAACAAGTTTTCTATAGAAATTTGAAATTCCTCATATCTCGTCTTTATATTATCAGAGTTCTTTCAAAATATTATTTGGGAACCTAGATATTCTGTAATCCAATTGGAATAAATACACACTACCTTAAGAATATGTTTGATTTACAAATTATTTTGGTATTACGTTTATATGAACTACGCATTAGCATGAGTAGTTCGCCGGCCCCTTAACAAATAATACTACCCACTAGATTTTCCATATGTAGGTACTATTTGTATGAAGAAGAAACATAACGCACTTCTTAAGTTCCCACTCTATGTCTTACAAACTTACTTTCCAAATAGTTTTTTTGACGTCTCGCAGTAAAGAAAACGGTAAGTTTCAATTGTTATTGTTTTAGTTTTTGGCATCGCGTAGGTTATTCATGATCAGATATTATTGTGCAGCTTTTTGCCTTATGCAATATTCTTGCGTTATTTCTCTGTATGTAGTATGTATTATTCAAATTAATTTTCTTTGGAAGTTAGGACGGCAACGTCTTTGGATTCGTAATAACGTGGAATCTTTTTGACGTTATGTAAATTTCTCGGAATATAATTCACATGGTATAAGTATGTTGTTAGGGATTTTGGTTGGTGAAAGAGCGTGAAATTTGTATAGATAAGAGTTTTATATAAATAATACATGCTGGTATATAAAATGTTTGTGACTTTTGGTTGCCGTGCGGCGATTGATCAAGGTCTTTTGGAAGATAAAAAAGTTCGCCGTATTCAGAAATTGAATAGGTAAGTGTTTCTTTTATCTGGGGAACTGTCTAAGATTATACGTACCTATTTTGACATCGACTACCGCGGTGTCTATCTTTAAATTTAGCCCGTAATGTACTACTACTGTGCAGAGGACTCCCTTAATTGAAAGTGTGCATTACGGGCAATTACGCAGTATGAAATGATAAAAAAATATTTTGAGACAACCTAGCATAAGCATAAAGCATAATCCGCATATAATGTTCCCACTCCTGGGACACAGGTCTCTTCTCTGTGAGAAGGAGTGGGCCATAATCCACCAAGCGGGCCTAGTGCAGGTTGGTGGATATTACATGTCTTTGATTTTTTTTTGGTTCTATGACATGGTGGTATCATCACGATGTTTTTCTTCACCGTTTTGAGACATATATATTGACAACTTGCAGGCTCATAATTAGTCCTTGTCTCTGTAATCCAAAAATAGAATACAGTATTATGTAAGTGCACTTCGCGCTCCACCATCAAACCATTCACTTACCAGTACAATAAAAACAAACACGAAACGACAACTAATGCCATAATCAATGAGGCCACATATTGAGCTCAAACTATATAAAATGTCGAAGAAGAGTACCTTTGCCACGAAAAGAAGAACGTTTACCTCTTCTCGAGCTTCACCTATCAATGAGCATGGTAAAATTTTAATATTATTTCCTCAGTTCCTCAAAGCATATTATGTAACACTCAGCGGAAAAACCACAATAGCACACGAAAGTATAAATATATTACAAAAACGAACTTAACAGATCATCAGTACCTGAATTAAACTGCATTATTATAATTATATTTCGGTTCCGAAAATTCGGCTACCTGACTCTCGTATGAATAAATAATGTTTTTAAAACCGTGCCCAGTTTTTGGTGGAGTTCAAGTAACAAAGTAGCGAGGCTATGTCCATGTTGGTACATATATCATTTTTATCGGTCGCACTCGGGCCGACCGTTTATTCATTGCTTACCTATTGCATACGAGGCTCAGTGACGACTGCTGCTACTATTTGTTCTCGTAGTTTTTGGAAAAGTTAATTTTTGAGTATAATATCTGCGGCAAAAAATCTTTTTTTTTAGGTTTAATCTAATGGTTAATTTGGCTAAATGAATACGTATTCAAGTCGATGGTAAGTTTTTAAATAATTATTTACTTTGTAATACCATCTATGTAATACATATGGAATGCAATAAAGAATTAAGTAATGAGTATTTTTAATTGAATTCAGCCCAGTAAGTGGCCGCACCGTCGGAAGTGCAGGTGTATGTATGGTCACTTTGAAAGGCAATATCAAGCAAAAGTATAAACTAGTATATCTTTAGCTTTTGCTCTAATACAGTACTAGCATTACCATATTTTGAATTGACTGTCTATGATATATTGAACAATAAGGCAACCCCTGAAAATATCAATGTACTAAAATTAACAAAATCTCATAAAATACTAATATGCTACGCAGAAGTGCGCTACGCTTTTCGTAGCAGATGTTACGCAACTTAAGTGAGAATAATTAAGACTTAAATCTGAAGTCCAATAATTAAAGCACTTCCCGTTATACCCTATACTAAGTTTCCAGACTATATATACCAAGTTAGTATAATCCAACTTGGAACAAACCCGTATTAGTAACTCCTTACAACTTCGTAGCAAACCGCTACGCGGGCGACGTAGCACACTGTTTCTTTCTCTTTGTAAACTAGCGGTTTTATTCGCTTGGATTTAGATTTTTAAATAAGTTTTAAGTATTGAAAGTGTATTATTAATTTTCATTTTCTTTGTCCCAGCAAATTGATTTATATTTACAGCGTCTAAAGTGGCTACGAAATTTACATGACAGGTTTTTTACATGACAGGTTTAGTTTGCGACTGCGTGTGTGTGTGTAATGTTAAATGAATTAAACTAACTTAGATTCTAAATATCATTTCTGGGCTTATTTTTCCCTCATCAATTCTCAAAAATGATAAAAAATACCAAAAATCAGCAACTCTACTCCAATCTACGTTTTTTTAAAAAAAGAGAAGAGAAAGAGAGAGAAATCTTGTAACAAATTATGTGGTACTCATTGTAAACTCACTCCAGTACCCCATTTAGACTCACAGTACGGTCTAACTGGGTACCAATCGCACGTTCAAGTGGGACCGTATTTCTTTTTTTAGAAAACGCCGTTTAGTCAACTATGTATTGAAGACGAATGTTTATCGGTTTAACATTCGTTCTGAAAAAGGTACCGCAGTGATTTATTGATAACTACTCTAACATCAGGGTTGTTGAGATATTGTGCTTTAGCAAATTAGACCGTATTTCTTGCAGAGACCGCAGGTTGAAATATCGTCGGTAGTTCGAAAGAGTAGAACGGATGAAATTACGTTCGATAGTTTTGTTTTAGTGTAAGAAATACACTGTTTGAGTTATTGGCGGTATGAGAGATGGCTTAGGAAATTTGCTTTTAATTAAATAGGCCTGATCAGTTAGGTTAATAATTATGGCAGCATACACAATTGACTGACGTAGGTTTCGTTTCTATCAAAACGCTTTATATAAACCGTTCGCTTATCTGTTTACAAGTAATTATGAAATAAAATATGTTTTTTTGCGGTAAACATGCCGCAGAGAAAAAACACGAACACCAAAAAAGAACTAATTGGGGGAAAATATGCGTTACAGCCACGCAAAACGGCCATCGCTCAGCATAATGCTAAGACCCTATACGAGACAGAGCTTCACCACTGGTTTTCAGGGACAGCTAGCGTTGACGTGATGTTAACCATATAGTTAGTTCCAAATGTTTATTTGCATAATATTTTTTAAATGGTAACATTCTGGTCATCGACTCAATTGGTAAATGAGTTGATATGTATTCACTTACGAAGTATTCACTAAAACCTTGATGATCGCCATATTCAGCAGATAGAAAATGTCAAATTTTTCAAAAGAACGTAAAGGCGCATTCGGAGGGACCTGTTTTACGGAAATAGGCAAGGAACAACCACCGACAAGGCCGTCCAAAAAACTGCTTCATATTAAATGCGCATATGTAACACTAATCCGAACACACATCGCGTGCGCATTATTGACTGATTGGTTACAGTATTGCCTCGTATAAATAGAGTCTGTAGCAATAATTAATGATTTCTAGAAAGTGAGGAATCGATTGCAGGCGGCATGGCGTCGAAGAGAACGATTAAAACTTAAAATAGAAGTCGTTGTTGCACGTGTGTTTGTGTTTCTTGGTTAAATATTATGTGTTTCATAGAGTTTCATGTCTTGATGATAAATGTTATTCATTTGGTAAGCAGAATTTTAAGTTAGCCATGTATTGTTCTGGCGTAGCGATCGCGGACTGGAAGACGTAGCGTTGGAAGGCCTCCCACAAGGGTTGGCAGGATTTCCATGGATGTGAGAAGCACAAAATTGATCGAAGTGGCGATGCTTAGGAGAAGCCTGGCTATATCTAGCACGTCTTTTGTCTGAAATAGTGATTATGATGATGTCCTTATGTAGTTGCATCTGAAGAGATGTATCTATTCTATGACAGTAAAAGGGACTGTAGTTTTAAAATACTCTTATTGATGTTTCTAGAACTAACATGGAAGTTTTCATCGACATATTGAACTGCCTATTCTCTTCACAATAACGATACTGTCATGCTCTGATCACCATATAAAATGGTTTCATACCGAGACGATAAGAAAAACATCCCGACCCCATTCCTGGTGACATTTTGTCAACTAAAAACACGACGCATGCTAACTACGCCTCAGTCTGCGTCGTACTGCAGTAGACTTTACATATGTATACCTTCTACATATGTATGTGCGGGGAAATTCAAAGCGTGAACTATTTAATCAACTCATGAAATATGCATTCGCCGAAATTCTGGCTGGGCCCGTCCATCAGCAGACGGCCTTATCGACGACGGCGCTTATCATCAACAGGTCCCACTACCAACTCGTGTGCTGTTATCTCTTGCTACAAATAGTCACGACTACATTACTGACAAGGAGCCCTAACTACCTACTAAATATTTATAGAAATTCAACTGTATTTTTGAGAGTGTAGAGTCTATTTTTGGAGTTGGCCAGGTCAGTGGTGTGGTGCATAATCACGGATAAACGCATTGTCACAGTGTATTACGGGGCCGCTCGCCTAATGCGCCTAATTCACGACAATGTAGACAAGTCGTTTGCAACTATACTTGTTATTATTTCAATTTGGGTGTGTTTACAAAATTTTGTTGTGGCTCTCATTGTAACGGCGGCGTACGCTTTGTTTTAATGACGTAATTTCAAGTGTTTTTCACATTTTTGGGGCTAAAACAAAGCTTTGTTGTTCTGTATAATGAGGTTTAAGGTTCTAAATGAATGGAATAATGGTATATGTGTACATTTGCGTGGATTTTTTTTATGTTATGGTTGAAAAAGTATGTTCTCCGTAGAACATTATTACGTTTATACATTGAAGTTTGCGCTTGCATAATTATACTACTTGTTTGTACGTCATAGAATCAAACAGATCTGCCATATTTTCTTTATCAAAAAGGCGTTTTATTATTTTCAATAAGTTAATAGAACAGAGACTCATAAATATCAACCGTCAACAAAAAAAAAAAACTTTTCTGAGCACTTATTGAGTTGCGCAATCAATATAAGATTGTATTAACTAGATTCCCGCCATAGAATCAGCTAGGATGGCACTCTAGAACATCTCGACTTCCTATCAAGTAAAAAGAAAAATGCAAACACCCACTCCACAATATTATCGTTATTGCCTGTCGTGTCATGTCAGGGGCCCGTGACAAAATAATAACAGCCACACAGGTCGATCGATCAGGTTAAGCTACGCCTGCCGCGGTTGGTCCGTGGATGGGTGACCATCTTTACAAACAAGACCCCTCCGTGCCTCGGAAAACACTTTAAGCCGTTGGTCCCGGCTGTCAATCGTGGATCTTTGACAGTCGTTACGGGTCGTCAGAAGCCCGAAAGTCTGACAAACAGTCTTACTAAGGCATTGACATATATATTACTAGCGTAAGGACCGGGCTAACGGCGCGACGAAATGGCACCAGCGCGCTGGCCCTAAAATGACGGTTTTAGGGCCAACGCGACTCAGTTGACAGTGGTGCGCGCGAACTTCGAATTTCGAACGAAGAACTTCTATGTAAAATGTTCAGACGGGCGTATCCTTACTTTTGAAATCATTGTACTAAGGGGTTTCGTATTACCCTGTAACTGGGTTGTGGACATCAGATAGGCAGTCGCTCCATGTAAAATACTGGTACTCTGCTGATTCCGGTAAGACTGGGTGCCGACCCCAACATTAGTTGGGAAAAGGCTAGGCGGATGATGAACTTAGCAAGCATGTCTACGTAAAGCAAAGTGAAATGAATGCATTTCGTTTAAAAATATTATTGAAAACTCTTAATGTAATGATTGCGCCTCTTTTTGTTAACCTACGACTCCTTGCTTTTATAATAGGCATTTATGTAATCGAACCTCCAATAATTCCTATTTTGCGTTCCTAAAAATATTATTGAACATTGTAATATTATTGAACATTGTAATATTATTGAACATTGTAATATTATTGCACGTCTTTTTGGTAACCTCAACTAATTCCTATTTTGGGGTTCTATAAATACCTAAAGGTGTGTCCAAACCTGGCGAATGCGCCGCTCGCGAGTCGCTTGCGAACTGCGCGCGTGCATTTCATATTTGTACGCAGCCCCTGCGCCGTCGCGCGCCCCTCGCGCGCAGGCTACGCGCCGTAGGTACTCGAGCGGCGCAAGCAAATTCACAACTGAGGCTCGTAATTCAAACGAGAATGAAGCTATGTAAGTACGAACTCCGCGCGAGCCTTGTCGGAGTTGTACTAGAGCGGCGCACCAAACATAGGCTGTAACCGCACGCGAGCAACACGCGCGAAGTTCGCAAGCGGCTCGCGAGCGGCGCATTCGCCAGGTCTGGACACACCTTAACTGCGGCCAACTTGGATGTAGCGCTCACCGGCCGCTGCAACGGCACCGCGTGCTTCGCTCGCTCGGCTCGCGCGTGTTTGGTAGCAGTTCCAACCTAGCTCATTTGGTAGGGTAACCTAGCTGAGTTACTACGACCAATTGTGAAAAATAGCCGGAAATATAAAAAGAGGCTCAATTATTAAAAACCGTGCGCATCATTAGAAGCGCATAAAGTTTTCAGAGGTTCATTCATTAAAAAAAAGTGTCCATAATTAGAAGGTGAATAAGTTTTTAGGGGATCAGTCAAATATTTCCCTTTAGAATACCTAGAAAATATTGAGTGTTCATTATAGTTTCAGCCCAGTTAGAGTTCTAAGAACTGAACATCTATGCATTGTTAAACAGTTCCAAGACTCACTGATTGATTGACTGCTAGACAGGGTACAGCCTAAACTGCTGAAGATAGAAATTGGTTTAGTGCATTTAAAGGTGTACCTTTGTTTTGTTTGTGGTTTTAATGGTAAATCATAAAAGGATTTTTGAGGGTGTAACGGGGTTGAGATTGTCAGCAACAGCTAGTTACTGATTATGTTAGCTTTCCATATATGTATTGTATGTAATAGCTATAGAATAGGTTTTTATTTGCTTAGAATGTAATATAATATATATATAAACAGACGCCAGCACATCAAGCTACCCGAAACTGTCATATTTTCCCAATCAACTTTGAACCTTATGCTTTAGACATAAAGTTGAAAATCTATTAAAGTAATTTGACAGTTTGTAGTAGCTTGTTGTGCTGTCGTTTGTACATCGTAGCATGCAAATGTAATACAAATTAGAGGATAATGAAGATATTACAAACAAATATATGTTTTTATATTACAGTCTGCACAGTCAAAAGTGTTTTCATGAGAAAGTTCGACAACATTCAGTGTGTCAGAAACATCGACGGACAAACTGTAACCATGAATTTAGCACATACATTCTAAAGCCCCTAGCGTAGAAATATCTCGTCGGTTATCAAATAAAAAAATTTGCTGTTACAGAAGTGCAATAACTTACAGAAGTGCTTCGGAAAGCACGTATGCCGTTGGTCCCGGCTGTCATTCGTGGATCTTTGACAGTCGTTACGGGTAGTGAGAAGCCCGAAAGTCTGACAACCAGTCTTACCAAGGGGTATCGTATTACCAGTAACTGGGTTGTGGAGGTCAGATAGGAAGTCGCTCCATATAAAATACTGGTATTCAGCTGCATCCGGTTAGACTGGAAGCCGACCCCAACATAGTTGGGAAAAGGCTAGGCAGATGATGACTTACAGAAGTGCAATACCCACGCGGTCAAAATGTATGGAAAAGCAAATTATTGTTGTAACAACTGTCGAAAAATTTCACCGCATTTCGTTTCAGAATCATGTACTGAAACTACTGTGACAGGTTTCGCGCCGATGTCCCACTAAAAGATATAATAAATCCAACTTTTACTTGTTTTAAACAGGTTTAAAACAAGTAAAAGTTGGGTTATAAATAGGATCTTTTGCAATATAGGTATGTTTTGGCAAGAATAGTAGAAGCCTATTATAAAACTAATAACTTAACTCAGACATTTAAACATGTCAAACACGGCCTATTCAGTAGGCTTAACAGAGCAAAGATTTATTACACCGTACATATCTGGCTAACAGAATCACTGTTACATTGTCAAGCGTTTACTCCTAACATAATGCTCAATGGACTACGTTTAATTACAATACAATGTCCCAGATATATGAGGGTTTGCGACACATGTATTTGACAAATGTTCAAGCAATACCACCGATATGTCACCGGCAGAGTTAATGAATTTCTCTGTAGTGTTGGGTTTTGACAGGAGCCTACTTCCGGATGGTTGGCTAGCCAACCGAACACTAAACACGAAAAACTAAACTAAAAAACTACTACACTACACACTACAAACTACTAAACTACTTTCTAAACTAGTTTAGAAATGATAAAACGCGTTTATTTTTTAAAATTCTGTTTAATAATAGTCCTTCAAATAAGTATTTTTTTATTGCAGAATGGGCGCGCTCTTGACCTCGATCACGCCTGATGGAAAGCGATGGATGAGGTCTATGGTGGAACGAGCGTCCCCAGACAAGTACCTTATAGGTTTTTTTTCCCTTGCGAGTATTAAAATGGAACATAAACGCCGGAATAACTCCTTTTGTTTGTATTGATATAGAAGTTTGATTTTTTTTACTACTTCAAGGGATTGCAGCCCTGTATTTCATATTAATTTCAACTTGATAACTCTTATAAGGGTTCCGTTTTTCCTCTTGAGGTATGGAACCCTAAAAATCTGCAGTTTCAAAGAAAAGTGCAATAAAAAATGAAATTGAAAAATTTACAAAAAACAGCAATTTTTTTTTAATAACGACTTAACATTTCAAGGCATGAAGGTTCCAGATTATGTATTGAATCCATGTCCAGGTTGCGCGTCGACGTCCTTGCCTCCCTGCCACCCTGTGGTTCAATATGACACCCTGATTAAACCTACACCCTGATTGCGTAACACACAATTAATCACAATCTGAATCATTTTGAAGGATATTGCTAATCCATTGCTTCATATGTTCGAAAAATGTGTCTGCTCAACAACTTAAATAACGCAATGAATGTTGTTAAACTGTCAAAATGAAACCTATAGCTACTGATAGAGTGATATGCAATAACTCCGCTGGTTTTGGACTCTAGCTACTGAAAGTGTTATAAAAAATTGCATCTTAATGACATTTTTTCAAAAATAAAACTTACATTTTTTTAAACAAAATTGTAGTAATAATTAGAAGGGATCTGCACTGTTACTCCTTAATACAGGCTATGTCATAGCCTAGCAAGGAGCGCAGCACGTCACCCACTTGATTGCCAGAGATTTAATACTACCCATTTTGTTAAAACTGTTACATGAATTACAATCTATTTTTTATCTAAATAAAGATTATTTTATTAAAAAAAAATGCAATCAACGCCGACAAAAGACTACACACTATGAACACCAACCTTTTATCACCAACAAAAACGTAACAAAAATAATCGCAACACTTAACCGACAAAGTAAGACGCAATTGAAGAGTTGCAACACTTTATGCGACGAACAGTGGCTTTAATTACATTCTCCGTACGTCGCGTGGTAGTTACGACAAAACGCTACGACACGCGACGCGACGACGGTAAAACGCGCTTTATGATTATTTGCTCAACAAGTAGATAGTTTTGATGGCAATGTGTTACAATTACATAAACTGACGTTATTGCAGCGTGCAGGTAATGCGTGCATTAAAATATTTATATTTGTTTGTTTCATATTGTGTTGTGTTAACAGGAGAATCAGACTTTGAAGTGGATTACGTTGTTCTCAAATATTCCAGTAACCGTCTGCAATGTTTAACTTTGTAAATACTGACATGCAATAGGGCCACCTCCTTTTTGCATGAAATATATTAAAATATAATAGCTTCTGCCCGCGACTTCGTCCGCCTGAAATTTTTTGTTACCCCGTCGCATCTCATCGCCTGCCCACGCTACGTACCTACATCGTTTTTGCTTAGCGTTCTTTCTGACTTTCTTTTTCTTTTTGCTCGGCTCCTAACGGCCATAGCGTGATGTTAAATAGCCTATAGCCTTCGTTTATATGTTTGTTACTTCTTCACGCTCAAACGGTTGGACCAATTTTGATAAAATTTTGTGTGGAGGTAGCTGACACCCTGGATTAACATATAGGCTACTTTTTATCCCGATATTCCCACGGGATCGAAACTTATGCGGGTTAAACCGTGATAGTATATAATAAAGAAGTCTCGATGTTTTGTCAACTCGTAAAAACCGTTCGAAGCAAGGGCACCCCGCTAGTATATCCTAAATACACTATTAGGACCCTACTTTCATTCTGCCTGTTTCTCGATGAATGAAAAGAAATACTATGTAGTTGACCAGAATTTCAATTCTTGTATGTTTGTATTATAGGTAGAACCCCTCGATTTTCATCCCTGAAAATTTCCGCAGAAGGCTACAACGGAATATCTCAAGGATATAGCCATAATCACTAAACTTGGCAGGCGGGTAGTTGACGGCAAGATGTTATCACTTTAATTACTATACCTACCTACCTTCTAAAGTTAGTGCTTGAAAGACGCTACATAAATGAAGGCACAGGGACTATGGTACCTACAAAGGTAGGGTTACATCAATCCTGAATTAATGGATTTAGCTTAGAACAGATTTATAGCCTGTCTCTTTCTATTGTGAAGGAAGATTAGGCTGTTATAGACTGCGTGGCAGACATGACACCATCGTCGTCGTCATACCTATTACGCAGGTATTATGAAAAATACACGGTGAAGACAATTAATTAAACTTCGTATAACTAATGAGGTTTCCAGCCTTCATATAAAAATTTCACCAATTATATCTAATAATTTAATCACTGTAGCTAGTCAAAGATTGGCATAACCTATAGACTTCCCATCACTACTATTAGGTAGTTTGAAAATTTCGCGTTATAAATTTCGATGTTAAGACCATATGCATTAGTATTTTCAGTGTTTTCTTATAATGTGTATTGTCGTCTTCACGTTGTATGACAGTTGTTTTTTGCTTGTCATCTAAGGGCTGATTTTTCCATAGCCAAATAACTTTTATTCGAGGAATAAAATTGACGATCGACAGTTTTTCTATGAAATAACTGTCAAAAATTCAAAATTATTCCTCCGATAAAATTATCTGGCGTTGGAAAAATTTGCCTTAAATCTAGTTAGTCAAATATAGCTCTATGAAAACCACAGTTACGTCCTTTTGGATCGAAATCTAACGTTATAATTATTTACAAAAACCTTTTTGTAACATTTATAGTCTATAAAAGAGTGAACAGGCCGGTAACAAAATTAAAACCGAAAAAAAGGAAAATTCAATTTCGATTCGACATTCAAAAACGCCGGTCGTAAGCGCTTTATCGTCCGGAATTGTGTGGTCCTGCCCTAACATGACCATAATTCAGGATACCTTGCTAAGTTATCACCAGTCTTTGAACCCATGTCCCGTGCGCTAATCGACCCACTGTCAGGAGCACTTGCCCCTTCCGAACGATCACACGGACAGCCACATATCCTGAAACTTTTGCTGTTAATTCTGAATGAAAATGAACCTTATGCAAACGAAATAAGAGTGTGTGAATGTTTGTTATGGGTAATGTGGGCTGTCAATAACTTAAGTAAACAATATAGTTAGATGTAGTTTTATGCTTTGATGTTGTACTGAGTGAAATGTTTAAAGGTTTCCTGGTGTAGAAATAGATGAATTTATTTTAGGCCAACATAACAAGGTTCCGAGAAACACTTTCAATATTATTAACTATTGATTACGACTATAATATTATTATTTGAAAACGATTACTATCTATTTTACTCACTACATACTCAGTAAAATAACCTACTCTAAATGCGAGTTCGTGATAATTTCATTAATAGAACCCATGTGTGATTTTCTCATTAACACATTATACCAACCGAATTACCCAACACAAACATTACAACAATGAAATATCGCCTCTTATAACTATAATAGTTACATTAATATCCTCTTTAATAGTACCGTACCAGTCGGCAACAATCGGCGCGTAAAAATACGACCTATTAAATACACCCTGTACATTATATTTTATACAGGTGAAGTACCACACTTAGATGAGCTATAAATACGGCAAACAGCGTGCAAGATACAATAAAAATGAATTATTATCACGAAATGTATTCGTACGTAGCGTATTTATTTTTATGGTATTTCTTCTGTTATCTTTACTTGATATAAGAAGGCAAAGTTGTTTTTTTAGGCGTTCTCAGGACCGCTAAAGCGATTTGCGCTCCTCCAGCCATGTTTAGAGGCTTTCTTTCCTCAAGTGATATAAGAAAAATATTGTTATAATGTGGTTAATGCGGAGTGAAGGGGAATGCGTATTCAAATGTTTTAGTGGGTTGTAAGCTTTGTGATAATGTGATTGTTAATTTATTAGCTGAATGCTTGTGTGTATTGGTAAGCTTTACGCGTAAACAGTGCGATGGGATGATTCTAAATAATGGGATAAGAATGAGCATTATGCTCACAACGGGCGACCCCCACCGAAAGTGATAATCGCACCATCATTTTGCTGTCGTATGAGGGACAATATCAGGATAATACGTATCATCATATTGCGAAAATCAATCTACCTGCCAGGCCTGATGATATAATGGCGATATTACTCTATGTTCGTCGATATTGCAACCTAGTGGGTAGGTCTAGTTCACCAGTGGACATTTACATACAGAGCAAATTGCTAGAGAAATTAATTTCCGTGAGACGGCGAGGCGTTAACTAAGTGTGTCACAGGAAAATAAATTAAATTCAAATGGACTGTTGAACGTAGAGACTTCGGCCAGATGAACTCCTTGGTTAGCTGCTAACGTGGGCAGATCTTGTCTTAATTTACTGGCACAGATTGTTTCAGTGCTAGTCATCGTGCGTAGTTTTGCGGTCGTCATATCCGTAAGCAACCCACTATGAAAATCACAGCAGTTATTGTGACAGATAAAATTATGTGACGCATTTTGTCAGATGGTTTCGTACAATTTCTGGGTATTTCTTTTCTGTGAATAGACTTTTCTTCAGATTGCTAAGGGCTATATTTTATACGGATTTCAGCTTCGTCTGAAGAGATTGATGCTCGCCCCAATTTTCGGCTCCTCCACCAGTAGGTAATTCCCAAAAAGCCCTCTTCAGTTTATTCCTACATCAACGAAAACATACTCCAACACGACAATAGAGTGATTAACCCCTCAGCTGGGTCTTGGAACAAAGAGTGCTCGCGTACACTATCTGGCACTAAAGGTACCGCACTTCCAAGCTCCGTACGCGTACCATTAGCATGCAAATGAACGTACCGAGTCTCCTCAGAATATGTTGTACATATACGCTGAATAATCGATGGTGTTGAAAGCATAAATTTTAACGCTAATATTCTTCGCTGTAAGTAGGTTTTGCACTGAGCGTTTCATGTTAAATAGCTGAACACTTTCGAGGCACGGTTAAAAAAGTTAGACGGTTTGTCGAGTTTTGCAGATACCTGTGTAACGCCTGCTATTTTATTTTATTTTATATTGAAAGGACCAGCAAATAGTTACATTATAAAAACTTATAACTAATTAAATAAAAAAAAAACAATTTTAGTAATAATATAATATAACCCACAACGCTGTCCGAAAGTAGATAATAGTTCATAAATTTAGAAAAAAAAAGTGTAATCGCTAAGGGTTTTCTATGGGAGCTGGATCCACCCGCCGCCATTTTGTTTTTTTTGTTCAATATTTCCGCGAACGATGAAGGTAATTTGAATGTGGGTAGTGGACACTTATAGAAACAAAAAATGCCACGCAATATGGTACCCTAAAGTGTCAAGTTTCCGATATATTTGGAGGTTAACATTGCCATACCTATGTGAACTATGAAAATCATTAAAAATGCAGTGGTTACGTGTGCATACGTATTCCATTGTATAATCTATTCAAATGATACTTAGTTCCTAGGTTGATTTTACTATTTATTAGAAGACAATATAAATATTTGCACGAAAAGCCGCTATAATGAGTTACTGAAGATACCTACTTACTAAATCGCATCACGTGGCAAAGAAACGCTATTTTGTTTGTCAAAGTATACCTACTTCTATACCATAACTGGTAATGTCAAATAACAGATGAAATCTAAAACAAAACACATAGTATACATGTTATGTAATAGGTATTTTCATAGTTTTCATATCGATATTAACCTCCAAATATTACTGGACATTTTTTGGTTGTTTATGTTTACCTATATAAAATACATTCATCGTGCGCGGGATCGGGAGTCGGATATACCCCTTTAGATAAAGATTACCTACATAAAAAATGCTCTATGTGAACTATTTGTGTTTTTTTATTAAGAAAACTATATTAAAAAACTCGATTTCATTATCGTAATAAACTAAAATTGTAATGAGGTAGATCGGCATTACAGACTATCGGGATTATTTATAAAAAAATTATCTTAGTTGCCCTTATTCGATAAATTATGTTTCAAAATAATATGACGAATTGAACAATGTTTTTGGTCTACTTTTAGCTTTGACAAGGATTACACGCGCGTGAAATTGACATCACAGGTTTCCATAAATTTTAATATTAAGGAAAAGCTTTGTGGGGAAATAGCACTATGAAATATTAAATCTTTGAGAGTATTTTCAGCAGCTAGAAATTATCGTCATGTTAATAATAGCCGTAGAAAAGGCGGTATTGCTTCCCTCATATTTGTATTTTTTTTCTCTCAATCAATGGTGGTACCAAGTATAATAACTCTTGAAACTTTAGCAAATCTAATATTATTAAAAAAAAATTTAAAGTCCTTTTTTCAGTTAACGCTGTCTTAAAAGAGGTTCGATAAGAAAAGGCTGAAATATATCTACTCAATATTTTTATTTTTTTTATCTTATTTTATTTTTTATATTAAAAGTTTTTTTAATTATTTTTTTTTTTAAATATTATGTTTTTATTTTCTTATACCAGTCTTTTGATCAATGACGTTTTCTTTTTTTTTTCGTTTAGCCAAAAGTAGCAACACTATAGTTGCAGCCAAGTCTTGGTCTGACATGATCACGGAATACTAGGCAAGTCTTGCTTACGCGAAAACTGACGCCTACGAGCCGTCAATGTTATCCTCTGTTCGCAAGAGTTCAACTTTCTCAGGAGTCCAACTTTTCTATCATCCATACAAGTCTTTGCATGAGTCCAACTTTTATTTTTTATGTACTTTTATTAGCAATATTCCAACAGTTGGTCGTTTGAGTGCAAGTGGTGAATCAATATCAGCCCATTTTATTTAATAAGCGAAAATGACTTATTTCAACAAATCATAAAGATATTGGAACACTATATTTTATTTTTAGTTTTTGAGGAGGTAATTGTTAGTAAAGTAGAGTCGGTAAGGCAATGACACTTATTTTTTTTCTTTTAAAAATTGTTACTTAAATTAAAAAAATTAATTGCAACCCACAGTAATGATCGATTTTGGCAACACTGTTCTATTGGATGTCATTATTGTCTTTTTCTGTGTCTGGTTTACTGGTCCGCCTTGGAGAGAGTATAACCATCAGTAGTCATTTTGCACAGTTTACCGACTTCATGATGGTAAAGTCCTAAATTGTAGGAGAAAATAAGGATCTTGGTGCATTATCCTTATCATAAATCATTTATTGTTGTTGTAAATAATAGCTCTTCTGCGTTAACACAATTTCACTAATCCATACTATACTCATACCATATACCTACTATAATATTATAAATTCTAGCATTTTCATTTTTTTCATAATTAAAAAAAAGATAACTGGAAATCTCTGTTTCTACGGAAAATTTTAAATCGGTCTAATTTGGCTGTAACACTATTTTTCGAAAAAGTTCTTAAGTAATTTTTTAGACCTTTGTATCCTGCTTATGCGTGTGAAGTTTCGAATGAAGGCTTGAAAGTTTGTATGAAATACCGTACGGCGTAAATGCTCTTAAACATAACTGGGGAAATATGAATGTACCGTTAGTAGACCTCTGCCTAACCCTTTCGAGGAAACAAGGCGTGACGTTATGTTTTGTTTGAAATAGGTTAATTAATAGAATGGAATACGATGACCCAATAACAGCTCTACTATGTACAGACGCCAGCACATAAAGCTACTATAATTTGTCAAATTTATTTAATAGATTTTCAACTTTATCGCTGAACAATAAGGTTCAAAGTTGATTGGGAAAGTTTTACAGTTTCGGGTAGCTTGGTGTGGTGGTGTCTGTACTATTAAGATCCTTGAATGTAGCGATAGCACGTTAAGTACGGACATGCGTTCGAACTGTGCCAAAACTGTCTGTGTTGAAGTCATTCGATGCTCTGATTAGTCCGTACAGGAAAAGCGAATAATAATTCGTAGCTATAGTAAAAGAAAAGTATCTAGTAGAGTGTGAATTGGGTAATACTTAAACATAAACTGGCCTACACTGAAATTAAATGTTTATATTTTTTGGTTTGAAACATTCGGTACGGAACATAGGGTCCGAGTGCACACGTGGTTTATCGAGACATCGCCAAACGGTTGGTTGACTCTTCAAGTGACCAGAGGACTGGTCTATTTTTTGGCTAAAGAATCAGCATCGCCATACAGCGTGGCAATACTGCCAGCCTTTCGGGCACTTTTCCTGTTCCCAGCGACGCGGACGAATTTTTTGATGCCCTATGATTCTTTTGCCTCTTTTTTCATATACATGCGGCTACATATTAATAATGTATTATTCTAAATCTGTTAGCTTGAAATGAAATTAAATGATACATTATGTAAAGATTTTGGTCTTTAATAAAAACTGATTAGATAATTAAAATATTCAGACTGAAAACAAAATTGGGCTAGATAATAATAAGTAAGTAGACATTCTTAAAAAAAAAAATACAGCAGTTATTCACGCAGACGATTTTTTCAAACCTATGAAGCAATTTCCTTCAAAATCCTTCGGAAAGGATGTCACGCAATTGGAGTGCATTTATAAAACCATATTCATGTTAAAGAGCAGTGGTGGCCAAGTGGTAACGGCCGCGACTTACGAGTTGTAGGTCGTAGGTTCGAACCCAGACAGGCGCTTTACTTTGTGTAAATTATTTCATCACCACTGCTCTCAAAACGGTGAAGGAAAACATCGTGAGGAAACCGGCATGTCCTAGAACCAAAAATTCGAAGACATGCGACATCTACCAATCCGCTCTGGGCCCGCATGGTGGATTACGGCCCACTCCCTCTCACCGAGAGGAGGCCTGTGTCCCAGCGGTGGGAACATTATAGGCTGATTATGGTTATTATTCATGTTAAATAAAGAAGGAGGCTCCTAAAAAAGACAGGCGTTAAAATAATGGTGTGGATACTCCTTTTACTGAATTGTTTGAGATCATTTTTAACAGTATTTATTTTAACAGCTTTTTTTTAGTAAGCAAGTTTAAAAAGCCTTCCAGTATTTTTGTCCTATCCTGTATTTCATATTTTTAATTACCTAAAAGTGTGCAAAAAATTTAAACAGTTTTGTTTTCCAACTACACAATTAGTGTTAGTGTAATATGTAATCTGTGGAAAATGTAATAGCTTGTATATTTGTTAAGTTTATTGATAATTTATTTCCATTTATTTTTTAAATATACTAGTTTACTACTGTTTATATACTTTTACGAAAAAGAGTAGGTAATTTAGTGGTTAATATCGAAACGTTTGCTAAACTAAACAATAGTTTGTGACACAGAGCGTTCATGTGCAGTTTTGTATCAAAAGTTAGTAAAGAATATCCAAAAAAGATGCCTCCACGTCACGCGTCACTCGAAAAAACTTCACTGAAAAACAATATTTACAGCAAACAGACACACACAAACTGCACAATGCACATACCAAAAAAATCCGTGCAATAACTGCGTTACGTATGTAGGTGCTACCTGTATGCAATTGTGAAGTACTGACCAATATACCCTTTGCTGTTGACATTTAAATGTCATGGTACTGCCATTGTAATCCGATTAGCTCGACTGTGGGATGGACTGAGGCTCAGTTGGAGTTTCTAAAAGGTGGTAGTAGATGGCCGTTCAATATTTTGGTGAGCCTAACGATCTGCGAGCGGTTTTTGGTAAAGTGAGACGACAAAGCGCTGGTCATAATCGCTACGGTAATTGGATACGTTGCATTCGCTGGTAGCTGGGTGTTTAGGGCACAAACGAAATTGTGCTGTGTTGCAAGATATCACGCAATTTTTAAATGGTGTCTTGATACTAAACGATGTGTAGGAAAAAATAATAAACACAAGCACAATTAGTCTATAATATTCCCACTGCTGGGACAGAAGTCTCCTCTCTGTGAGAGGGAGTGGGCTGTAATCTACCACGCGGGCCCAGTGCGGGTTGTAAACGTATCATAAACAAGTTTAAATAAGTAGTACGTATCGATCGAGTGTAGGTAATAATTGACTAATCGAACGTACCTATTACTGGTTTTACTGGTTTTTGTTTGGAATCATCTCAAGGATCTACGAGATCAAAAGAAAATATTTGATTGGGTATGCAGGCGTTCAACCATTTAAAATTTGTTTCTTTAACATTTGGGATATATTAAAATCAAAGAGCAAACAATCAAACATTTAACCTATTTAGAATGAAAACTAGCTTTAACAGTTAACGCCCTAAGTTAAAGCTTTATATCAACACGAGTGAGGGTTATGTCAGGTGAAACTGTTATGGCGTCCTTATGTGATGACTGGCGACCTGTTACTGGTCTACAATTAAAAATTTAAAACCTGTTTTGAGCTTTAAGTAGTACTAACACACCTCGTACTCGGTTCAGTAACGTTCAGCTAACAGATGTAAAGATAAACGCATGTATTTTATTCTCGCTTAGATTTCTTCTTTTTGTACTTCCAAATAAATTAGCCATTTTCATGGTTTTAGTGTTTCTAATAAAAAAGTGGTTCTAATAACGAATGGCCCAAAATCCAAAACAGAAGTATCACTTTCAAAAGTAATACGATTCTTAGAATGCTTACTGATAAAGTAAGTGGTCCTTCTGATGATTGCTAGGTTTGAATGTTTTAATGAAACATTGTCATAATCATCAGCTCTTGACCGAAAAAATGGTGATCATATAATTTTAGCCAGAGCTTACTGTGTTAGCCTGCATTGTCCCACTGATGGGCAAATGCCTGGATCGAAAGAGCCTGACGTCATGGAGAGAGTCCTTTGTCCAGCCAGAGCTTGGAAAATATATAGAACAATACCAACAATAGTATAAATCAAATCAAACAATACGAGTTAAATTAATAACGCCTACAATGTAACATCGGTGTTATAACTAATATATTGGCGTTATTAACGTTACTAAACTGTTCACATTTATTCTGCCACATGTGCGACCGGCGACACTTCTAACGTTTAACAGGAACGTTTTAGATGTTACAATAATTGTAATTATAACAGATTACTCATTAATAAGTAAGTATTTCAAGTTAATGGCCACATAAACAGCAGTCGCAGGGCGGAGGGAACATTTATCAACAAAAAGTGGTAATTTTCGTCGAACGTATTTCCAGTTGCGCGGTTATGACGAACGTTACGCAGTTGTTCAAAGTTTCAGTTTGTCCGTATATTGAGCTGTGCCGTTGAACAATTTGTTCTTTAGTTAATGTGGAAAATATATACCTGGGTACATTGATATATTATTTTCGTAACGGTCTTATTGTAACGAACATAAAGATCATTGTGATTTTGACAGAATTTTCAATGTCAGTAATCCAAAAATAGACCTTATTCCAAAGAGAATAAGAATCACTGTGATTTAGACAGTGATTTAAAATCAGAGGTAAGATAACTGTACTGAACTTAGCAGAGAGACAGACAATACAATAATGGAATTAATCAATTTTACTATCCATACAAATTGGATTCGACAGTTTGTGAAGAAAGTAGGTATTGCGTATATTTTATTAACACTTTTATTAATTTTCGTTCCCTTTAACTTTATTTTTATTAGCGTTATTTATGTATATGCCAAGTAAAGCGGTCGTTTTTCATTTCCATAAATAATGTCCATTTGGCGATTTTATGCATTTTTTCGTGACCGTGATAAAGTGTAAAGTGATATTTTCGGTAATGAACTGTGAAATTACGGGCAGATATTTGGATGTAAATTTCGTAGAATTCGTTATGCGAAGTAAACAACAGTCACCAGTACTCTACAGGATATTTAATTTGGAAACTGAACAAAGGGCATTCTCCGAACACAAAAAAGCCTGATTGAAAGGTTTTTCTGCCTAACATACAAACCGAAAGTATCTACGTTTTTCTGCCTAACATATAAACCGAAAGTATCTACATTTTTTCTCGACATATTTAGACATCTAGCGGGGTGATTGCGTAACACACTATCAGCAGGAATGTCTTTCATTTTGACAGTACAAGAACATTTATTGCGTTATTTTCGTACACATTTTTCGAACATATGAAGTGTGTGAAATTAATCAGGTTCTGATTGATAGTATGGTACGCAATTAGGGTAGTAATTGGTTTTGGTTGTAGAGTTTCACCAGCATCTATAAGGTTTCAAACTCAAACAAACCATACTGCTTGGATGCAGGCATACTAAGGTATCAGCCGGTCGACTCTGTAAAAATCTCACCGTGAAAACTTAGGTGAAGTGAGTTTGTTTTTGCTAGGAATTTATTAATTTATTGACAATATTGACATTGACAGCTCACTCCAGGCTCACTTCACCTAAGTTTTCCCGGTGAGATAATTACAGAATAGCATCGCAGTACTTTGATGAAACAGCCTTTATTTCCTTCCTACTAACTTTTTTTTTTTCCATTGACATATTTATTTTCCGGAAGCCACAACGTGTTATAACCTTCCTACCTATTGATATTACCCACAGAAAATGATTACATAAGAACTATCCAATCTGTAGAAGATGAGAGGAGCTATTAACGTCAATAAGCGATGCATTGATAGCGATCCGTGGATAGCAATAATGTGTGGGATTAATGACAGTTATAAAGCATTGTTAGTGACAGCCGGGATCCGTCGACATCGACGAATATGTTATACAGTAGTATTATAAGGTTTATAAGTAGGTATAGCTATCTCTTGATCTTTGTTACATTATTGGTTGTTTGTTTTACAAGTTAAACGTTTTGTAGCGTTTTTAAAAACATGATCTTTCTAAATTAACATCTATCATAAGCATAGCATAACCAGTCTATAACGTTCCCACTGCTGGGACACAGGTCTCGTCTCAGTGAGAGGGAGTGGGCTGTAATCCACCACGCGGTAACAATGCGCATTAGTAGATGTCACTTGTCTTTGATGTTTTTGTTCTAGGACATGCCGGCTTCCTCACGATGTTTTCCTTCACCGTTTAGAGAGTAGTATCACAACTACCTAACTACTAACTAGCCTGGCTGGGATCGAACGTACGACCCCGACTTTCGACCGTAAGTCGGGGTCGTTACCATTGGGCCATACCATAACCATAACCAGCCTATAATGTTCCCACTGCTGGGACACAGGCCTCCTCTCGGTGAGAGGGAGTGGGCCGTAATCCACCTCGCGGGCCCAGTGCGGATTGGCAGATGTCACATGTCTTCGAATTTTTGGTTCTAGGACGTGCCGGTTTCCTCACGATGTTTTCCTTCACCGTTTTGAAAGCAGTGGTGATGAAATAATTTACACTAAGCTAAGCATCATCTGCGTCGCCTTTTCCCAACTATGTTGAGGTCGGCTTCCAGTCTATCCGGATGAAGCTGAATACCAGTATTTTACATGGAGCGACTGCCTATCTGACCTCCACAACCCAGTTACTGGGTAATACGATAACCCCCGGTAAGACTGATTGTCAGACTTTCTGCTTGTGACTACCCGTAACGACTGTCAAAGTTCAACGAATGACAGGCGGGACCAATGGCTTATCGTGCTTTCCGAGACACGGAGGGGTTTCAGTATGTAAAGATGGTCACCCATCCACAGACCAACCGCGGCAAGCGTAGCTTAACCTGATCAATCGACCTGTGCGACTGATATTATTTAGCCACGGACCCCTCAAAGTCAGCTCAGCATAGCTTCGAAAACCTGTTTACTATAATTGTATGCTTAGATATGTTTCATAATCTTTTAATTTACAAGATGGTCTGTCCCCAAACGCGATCAGCCTCGGGTTTCTAAAAATTATGAAGGCATCATAATCAATTCAGTAACAACAACAATTTACTGAAAGCCTGAACAAGTGCTAGAAGAAAAACGCGGTACAATCACAACATGTATTGTTATTATCAAACCGAAACTGCGAAAGCCAAAGATATCTTTACCTAAGATTTAACCACAGATTACAAAATCCAAAGTTTGCTTTTAAAGAATCACACTAATATTAATAAAGGCGAAAGTTTGTGTGTGTTTATATGTTTGTTACTTCTTAACGCTCAAACGGCTTTACCAATTTTGATAAAATTTTGTATGGAGGTAGCTGACACCCTGGATTAACATATAGGCTACTTTTTATCCCGATATTCACACGGGATCGACATTTACGCGGGTAAAACCGCGGGCGCAGCTAGTAGATCATAAGACCATGAAATCAACAGTAAATAAAAAAACACTCGTGCAGTTCATATCGGTTTCAATAGAAAACTGAAACCAATTTCCAAATGTCACAATGCTGGTAGACTTGCATGTCGTAGCCGTGTTTGAAGACGAAAATAGATGGAAATCGATACCACCACACAAGTCACACAACGACAGACAGTTTCGAGAATAGGTTATAGCAGTTTGTGACAATTTGCCTTTAATTACTAACTACTTCTGATCGATAATTTAGCGTTTAGGTTAAGAATAGGACCTCTGTGTTATTAGGTTTGTGTTGCTGGAAAACGTCTATAAATTCTCAGGTTTGTGGGTTTATTTATTTAGAGTGGAATTTTATTACAGATTGTAAAATACTGTGCATTTTACTTTAATAGCTGAAATTATGAACTCAAACTATATATTTTTACAATTATCTATTAATGTGACAATAAGTTCGGTTAATTTTCATCTAAACTACCGAACCAATTTTTAAGTTTGACAGAAAACTTGACTTGCTTTTTTTTCGAAATACCTACCTAACTCTTTCTCTCGTACCTTCGCGAGAAAGAGTAGGTATAAAAAAATAAATTTACATACTACTACAAAATTGAAATTTATGTAATTATAGGTAATTTTGTCACCGCCTTGTTAACAGACCGATCGATAAAGATCAAGTACAGGCTCATGTACTTCGTCGGAAATAAATGAACTATTCCCCAACACTCATAACACTTCGACAAAAAGTCAATCATTTAACGAGTGTACCGTCCATGGAAGGAAACAATGCGCATAATAATCAGACAATCTGAATGGCGACGCTAATTAGGTCTGACAGTGACAGAACGAACAGTGTTTGCGTAGTGCAGGCCGCACTCATTGTGCCGCCGCCATTGTGCCCGCCGCTTTGTCGTACGGAATACACTGTTTGTTACTATTGGCTGTTTAGTTGCGGATTTGTTTACAAGGATTACAGCTTTCCGCTCGATGGATAACGAATTTTTTTCACAGTTGAAAATACCAATTTTAGCATTCGAATTTTTAACATTGACATTTGGTACAGTCGTCGCAAACATGCATACGCCGCGCGCCGCTTGCTCCGATACATCATCATCATCATTTCAGCCGAAAGATATGCTGCTGGACATAGGCCTCCTCCAAGCACCTCCACTTCGACCGGTTCTGCGCTTCTCGCATCCAACGCGGCCTTCACAAGCTCGTCGGACCACCTCGTGGGAGGCCTTCCAACGCTACGTCTTCCGGTACGCGGTCGCCACTCCAGAACCTTTCGGTCCCATCGGCCATCTGATCTGCGAGCAATGTGCCCTGCCCACTGTCACTTAAGTTTGGCAATTCTGCTCCGATACGCCCTAGTCTAACATCCAAATAAAATAATGAAGATAAACCAATATCTTTCGTAGGCGTCATCGACGCTCACACCAACTTATTAATACAGTTACTCATACGAAATTATGATTTATTTAACTGAAATAGAGATTATAATCGCTCGGCTTTTATTTCAGGGGAGTCAGTATTATGTTTGCATATGTGTAATGTTCACCGCTTAGTGTAACTCTGTCAGTGTCAGGCCTAATTAGAGCCATTGAAATTGGCTGATTAATATGCGTAATGCCAACGTGGTGTATGTGCGATGCTCTATTGTGGAGGCGGCCGAGTGAATTATGCACATGGAGTCAAATGACGTGATTATGTCCGATATTATCGTTACATATTGTCATCGCATAATTATTAAGTATGTGCCGAGGACTGTAGTCGAAAAGGTTTAGTGTCAAGTGTCAGCTGCGTTTGGGACATAGACTAAGCTCGTTTAAATCCTATTCCAACCAATTCAATTCCATGGAATCCTGTGTTAGTGAGATTTGTGAGACACAGGCATGGTTTCCCTAATTTAGTCTCTCAACTAAGCCAATTACTCGACCTGTGCTAAGCAAAGGCGTTTCCACAAACTAATACAGTAAATACCAAAGGAAAAAGGAATTTGCAGCAACGAAACAATGTGCTATCAATTGGAATTTGAATCAAATTTAATACACAACTGAGTACCGGGAATGTGAAATGAAATTAGTTCTGATTACAGCTTTTATATAATTAGATCACAGTAATTCAATTTACAGAATTAAAAAAAAAATGTTTTGTGATGTGTGATAGTGCGAGTAATTCCATTATATATATGGGTGGGATAAACGTCAAAAAGCCAAAACTCACGCAAAATACTTTGGAATTGTCATTTGTTTCTGAATGATGATGCACCCGTAGGTTTTCTTTCCTTATTTCTGCCGATTTCTTATACGCAAGCCTATTCCATTTTAGATAGTTGAAAACGATTCGGCTTTATATGTATAATCAGTCCCACTGCTCTGACACAGTCCTCCTCTCAAATTTTTGGTTCTAGGACAGGCCGGTTTCCTCGCGATGTTTTCCTTCACCGTTTTGAGAGCAGTGGTGATGTAATAATTTACTCAAAGTAAAGCGCCTGATTGGATTCGAACCTACGACGAAGCCATGTTGAACCACTGAGGGCACGAGTTTTTAGGGATTAGGTACCTACTTTAAACAAGTGTCTTGTCATACAAGAATATTAAAAAACAGAAACATAATTACGCCCATGTGCACAACGTTTAAGCCAACATAAAAACATAAACAAATCCTTCTAATTTCGAAACCCGCATCAAGCTCGACTTAAAATCCTCCAAAAACAAGAAGTCCACACGTCAAACTAATCCAAATATTACAAACGCTTGAGCGTTGCGCACAATGGGATAACCATCTGTCATCCGGACATAACGAACTTAAACTGTGCCTGCCTGTACAACAACGCTGCGAACGCCTGTCGGGGCCAGGCCTCGCAGGCGGATTGATTTGTCAGCCCCATTGTTTAAACGGTATGTTACATTGATAGTTTTAATTGTTTAGCTTATTTGCGTGTTTTGAATTGTTTTGTTTGCGGATAAGGGTTTTGTTGGCGAGCCTACCTATGAAGTCGGTTTTTTGAGAAGGCTTTGTTTCAACAAGTCGGTGCACTTAGATATTGCCGAGAGATATTCTATTAAGTTGTATCTCTGTGAAAGTGTTTTTAAATAAACAAGAACAGTTTTCAATTAAAACTTGTCAAGGAAACAGTTTTTTTTATAAAGCGACTACGAATAGCAAACCTTATTGATCAGGGGAAGTGACCCAGACAACGTTTTTATGTCGACGGGATGGTTATAAAAGGACTATTCAAATGTTCGACTTATTCAATCAAGCGCTGTCGAGTGTTGTCTGTCGAGACTAAGAGAAAATCATTTTCTTTACCTATTTGAGTTTTGAAATCTTTGATGTTAAGAAAACTACAGGAAATCATGTTTATTAGTTTGAAGTGACTAGAGATCTCAATCAACCGCGAACTCTCAAACAATAAGAATTTCTCTCTGTGAGTAAACTTCAATCAAATTAAGATCACTTTTCTCGGCAGCTTGAGGCTGCTGGATACAAGTCGGTGGTGTTGTTTCTATTAAAATTAGACGTTGCAATCGCGGTAGGCGCCTCACTAAGAACCGGCTTGATTACACCTTTAATTAACAACAAAACTTGGAAACACGGTCATTAAAAATTGAAGAGCTCTTTTGAACTAATTAAAAATGGGCGCGTCTCCGACACAATTTAGACTATTTAAGTGCTTACGCGGCCCGCTTCTGTCCAAGTCCAAGTTGTTTCGAATGAAGAATTAATTATGAAGAGAATAAGGCCAAGTTGGCGGGCGGGAACGGGCAACTTGCGAGTTAAAACCGGTTACAATTTGTGGGAAGTAGCAGGTGTGACACAGGCCCGGAAAACTTGGGTCGCTTCTACACACGCTTTGTTGCCTTCTCGGATGATAAAGTTGATTTGAATCGCAGATTGTACGGTAGGTGTTTTAAATATAGCTTCACCGTGACACTTTGTTCCTGTACTTTGCGTTTCATTGTACATTATTTGCAGTTAGCACGCCTTCATAATATTACGAGTATTACACTAAAACCGGCCTCTATAAATATTCTAAATTGTTGTTACAACCGCACCGAAATATGCTAAAGAGTTTTCGAGATTAGGTTGAGTGGACAGACAGACACGCACGGAAACTGTTTTATAATTCATAGTAATTCCTTGGTACATTACTTTGTTTAAAAGTTTGATGAAGAAAGTGATGAAGTAATTTAAAATAGAAGTGGGCGTTGCTATGGGCGGACCATTTAGGACTTTAGGTGAAGGGTTCACACAACTTCTGTACCTACTAAGGGCGCATTTCACCAAACTTTTATACGTAGAATAAGTCTATCCTGAGAATAAATTTTGTATTTTTGACAGTTTTTCCGTACTAGAACTGTCAGACATCATTTATGAAATTATTTATTCGTAATAAGATTTTGAAGTTTAGGCAATTTTAAGGAAATATTTAATGGGGGAACATACATATTTGGACCAGGGCTTTCGAAAAGCGATGAAGGCGTCAAAGTCGCAGGAAACACCTAGATTAGAGACGTACGTAACCGGGGAGTATGTCAGAAGAAAGGAGAGGCCTGTTTCCAGCAGTGGGTGATTCTGGGCTGAATTGATGATGATACATATTTGGAAATTAATCGGTTTTCGACATGCATGTTGAAAACCGTACATCAGCTCAGAATGTGAGTTCGAATTTGTACAGACGGCCAGCACATCAAGCTACCCGAAACTGTCAAATTTTCCCAATCAACTTTGAACCTTATGTTATTGCGATAAAGTTGAAAATCTATTAAAGAAATTTGACAGATTGTAGTAGCTTGATGTGCTGGCGTCTGTACATCGCTCTAATGGTATAAACGCACGCATACCACAAGCATTAACTACCTCGAAGGGGGTTACAGGAATACTATAGCTATGTTACATTTATCCTCAAAAAGATGTACCTATATATCGACAAGAATTATTTTGATTGTCTACCATTTGTGTTCCTTATTACAGTATCACCGCCTTACTAATAAATGTATTGTATCAGACTAGCTTCCGCCCACCGCTTCGCTCGAGAGGTATGTCGATAAAAACTATCCTATGTCCTTCCTCGGGATGCAGTCTATCTCTATGCCAAATTTTATCGAAATCCGTTCAGTGGTTAAGGCGTGAAAAGGTAATATACAGATAGACAGGCAGAGTTACTTTCGAAGTTATAATATTAGTATGGATAGCTTCTGCCCGCGACTTCGTACGCGGATCCTGTTGGTTATGCCAGCGACAACGGGGTAGTCAAAATCGAAGATCTGAAACGTCTGATGTCGAATTCTAAGAACCCGGGGACTGGATAACAACGGGATGCGCGAGACGATTCGAGACGTCATTTTCAGGCAATAATGAACCAATAGGGTGGTAAACTTGGCCTTGCACTTTGAATGTTGGCATAAATGGGCCTTCTGAAATCTGTTTCGCAACAAAAGATGTCATTTGAAAGGCATTATTGTACGAACGTATGTTGTCCAAGAAATGTTTTGACTGTGATGGTCACCGATTAGCAGTGATCTTAATATTTCTGGAGGATTTTGTAATATTTCAATATGTACTTTCCCACCTGAGCAACACATACCGTTTGTTTCTTTTTGCTATTTAACAGCTTCACAAAAAGTAAAATTTTTAACCATACCTCCGATGGCGGAATATGTGGCGTAGTCAATCATAGGAGTATACGTAAATGCACTCCGTTCCTTATCAACCCAAGGAAGGTCGCCATGCCCTACGGCTATATCTTGAGACACATCCGATTCTTCAGATGATTCTTTTTTTCTTCAGACATTCTGTTCAGAGAATGTCGAAGTCGATCAGAATTCAAACGTTCGTTGCGCTCTTCTTAATCTGTCTCTTCATGCCGTACTCCAGCAATTCTTTCTTTCTCACTTTCTGATTATGAATATTTTGTTGTGTGCGTGTTCGGAACAATGTATGATAATCTCACCGTATCAGCGGTCAGTCGCGCATCATATTCTTCACTGATCTCTAGAGATCTGGATGTAGATGCGTAAATACGCTGAGAACGCAGGCGTGCTTCGCGATCCGAAGAGGTTTCCACGGAGCGAGTTGCAGCCTGATGTTCTCAAACAGCATCAAGTCTCTCCTGACGCTCTTCGGTAGATTCTTGGGATCTTATGATCCTCAATCTTTTAGCTCCTTTGGAACATTGGGAAAGATTTGACCTCTTTCTAGGCAAGGTTATAGTTTTATTATGAAGATACCTGATCAATTAAAATCTAAGTGACTGCTACCCTACCAAGGGTGCCCAGACACGGGATCGTCTGGCCCATGTGCTGGTTTGGTCCCTGGGGTGGTCACGGCGTGATATGTGTTCTGCTGCGCCGGTGATGGGGAGTCCTCCCCAGCGGAGGGTCCGGTGACGGACAGCCGCGGCGGGTTCACGGATGAGTGCTAACGCGTGCCCATGTTCCCGCCGTAAGCGGCAGAGGAGGACACAGTGGAGTTTTAGTGGGTTAGAGTCCCACATAACTGCACTATCTCCCCGTGGTAGTGCAGAATGCATGAGCATTTCTTCACGTTAAAAAAAAATAAATGGGAGTTTTGGCCAGTGGAGTCAAATTTTCAATGATATACCATCGTCATCGAAAATCAGTCCAAAACTCTTACCGCCTTCACCGCGTGGAGGTGAAATTAGTGATAGCTTAGATTTCCACATCAGATGTTTCTGATCTTCGATTTTTATAAGTCAACAGGAAATGCCCATCAGACCGAATAACTTTTACTAAGACGTCATTCCTATATGTGTTATGGTGTAGCTGGGCTCTTGGAGTTCCCCATCAGGTGTTCCAGATCTTCAAATTTATTGTCTCAGCAGAAAATCCTCATCACGTGGAACAATTTTTGCTATGGTACCATTTTTGTATCTCTTATAGTTAAGCTGGTCTGTTTCGGTTCTGCATCAGTTGTTCAAGTTTCCAAGAAACATTATAGCCTGAATGTTGTCCAGCCATAATAACTATACAACAAAAAAAAAATCATTCAAATCCGTCCAGTAGTTCCGAAGATCGGACGCGCAGGCTCGAGGTGTGTACGTACTCTGATAGAAACCTTAACAAATGTTCGCCGTGATTCTTTAAATTGACATAACTTTTTTATTTATGAACCGATTGACATGAAATAAATACTAAATGTTAAGTGAAGCCTACTACAATATATTAGTGAAAACCGCATCTAAATCGAATAAGCCGTTTCTGATATTAGCGTGCACAAACAAACAGACAAACAGACAAACAGACAAACAGACAAACCGACAAACCGACAAACAGACAAAAAAAAAATTAATTGCAATTTCGGGTTCGGCATCGATATAATAACAACCCCTGCTACTTTTTTTTTATATATTTCCATTGTACAGACACCACTTTTCTACAAATTTATTTTATGTATAGATGAATAGTTACGCACCGATTTCTCTCTTTCAGTCGTCAGTAATTTGACTTTCGAAAGAAGAAGACAAAGCGTTGTGTAACTGTACAGACGCTCTACAACGTTTATTAGTAAGGCAGTTAATGTGTAGCCATCTATACAATAAAATAAAATTGAAGTGTCTGTTTGTACTAAAGGCATTTGAGGATGAAAGTATTATGGTACTTATAACAAAAAAAAACAATTTTTAACATTTTTGTGTGTGTTTGTTCCGGCTAATCTCCGAAACAGCCGGACCGATTTTGATGTATTTTAATATGGACATACTTTGAACCCTGGGAAAGGACATAGGTTGTTTTTATCGATATAACACGCGGGCGAAGCCGCGGGCTGAAGCTAGTGTGTAATATGTGGCTACACATTGATACAAAATTTAAGAGCAAAGATTGTAAACACTTAAATAAATTCTTGTCGATGTATTTTAGAAACTAACTGTACCTACACGGCTCTTTTTTTCAAGTACTTATTTCTAAATCTTTCTTGTAGGGAACAGCGTGACATAGATTGCGACACAGGTGTCCCACACTGGAGGCGCAATTTGTGTCGCGGTCCAAACAGCTGTCTCGGCATAATTTAACTACTTATTAAAAAGAAAATTTCTTAATTCTTTTCTTCGTTGAAATAGTGAAGAGAGCCATGTTCATGTATGTGGTTTTAGGGATTGTAGCATGATAATGATATCAATGTAGAAAGAGTATTAAATTCACACGCATTAGGCTTTCTTTATTCACATCAAACATTAAGCTTTTAATTGACCAGTCATTTTCATATTTAATTATTTTAGGGATTAGGGATTGCGCTTTGTACGGAAACGTTTTTCTTGCTGTTAAAAACTTACGGTTTATTAGCCGTGTGCAGGCACGATTGTCACTGTTGTATGGATCACTATGGAAGCTTGTATGCAGACGCGTTTTTTTTACGGCACGGTTTATACGCGTGTGCAGGCACGACTGTCAGTGTTGTGTGGATCACTATGGAAGCTTGTATGGAGACGCGTTTTTTTTAAGGCACGGTTTATACGCCGTGTGTAGGGACGATTGTCAGTGTTGTGTGGATCACTATGGAATCTTGTATGCAGACGCGTTTTTTTTTACGGCACGGTTTATACGACGTGTGTAGGGACGATTGTCAGTGTTGTGTGGATCACTATGGAATCTTGTATGCAGACGCGTTTTTTTTTACGGCACGGTTTATACGCCGTGTGTTGGCACGGTTGTCAGTGTTTTATGGATCACTATGGAATCTTGTAAGCAGACGCGTTTTTTTTTACGGCACGGTTTATACACCGTGTGTATGCACGGTTGTCAGTGTTGTATGGATCAGTATGGAATCTTGTATGCAGACACGTTTTTTTTACGGCACGGTTTATGCGCCGTGTGTAGGTAGGCACGGTCGTCAATGTTGTATGGATCACTATGGAAGCTTGTATGCAGACACGTTTTTTTTACGGCACGGTTTATACGCCGTGTGTAGGTAGGCACGGTCGTCAGTGTTGTATGGATCACTATGGTAGCTTGTTCACAGACACGTTTTTTCCACGGCACGGTTTATACAAAGCTCCGTAAAGCAACCGTGCCGTGAACAATGGGCGTAAGTCATTTGTTACATTATTCTTTTTACATACATATCCACTTAGATTTTATAAAAATTCGGGTTTTAAAGTAATAAAACTTTTTGGTATGGAAGAATGTTAGATAAATAATCATTCCTGACACATACTTATTTTTCTAATTAATCTGCTAAAACTCCACTTCTCCCCTGCCAGAACTATTTACCTCCCTCATTGAATGAGAAGCGACCCCAGGCGGCACAGTACACTCATATAATTGTTTACCCTTTAGATACAATAAAGGTAATTGCCGCTGACAACCCAGTTTATGTCATTATTGTCAAGCGACATTATTTCAATGTGACAATCTAAACAATGCATATCCTATGTCGTTGCGATTAGTGCCCCATTAACTGTACCATTGTTATTGTGTATCATTTTATGTTTATTAATAAGTTAATGAGGTATTTGTGAGTCTCTGACGACGTTATTGTTATTGGTTTTGGTGAAATAAAATAATAGGTTGTAGAATGACATTGCAAAATGCAAATGCGTAGTTTCATAGTTAGTCCTTAGTAGGAAATGAGAAAGTAAGATATAATAATAATAATAAATAAATTTATTTTAGATTAAAATCCATATAATATGTTGATAGTAAACCTAATGTTAGTAAAAATACAAAATTGAAACGACTGACACCTATCTACGTGTGCCGTATTCAGTGAGCCAGCATGGGGCTGACCCACCTATCACACAATACACTCAGGATGCTGTGGGAGCTAGCACGCATTCTACCGAGAAATTGAAATATAGTAATATAAGTTTTTAGCAAGAAATTATTCTGGCCAAAACTTCAGTACACGTTACATGAATGGGATTTCGACCCCTGCAATAGGACATCCTGTATGACAGGGGTCGAGGTTTATCCAGTTACATGGATGAGACTAAATACAATTTAGTGTTTTTTGTTAAATTATGAAATAAAAATGAAAAGATACAGAAAAATAAAGAACAAAAAAAATAAATTATTTGAGAATGGGGGTAGCATGTGTATGGTGAAATGTGTGATGAAGGTGTGTGAATGTGTATGTACTTAGAGTGTAACCATTAAGTCAGATTACTGATAAGGGTTTTCAGTATCATCGTAGCTTTCAAGCCAAAGTAAGATTTCCTTTTTAATCAGAAAATTACTCACGATTCTAACTAATAAAACTAAAAAAATGGCAATACATCTCTAACTTAAACTAAAGCAATGCAATACATTTTTTCAAAATTCAGCAGTTAAAGCTCATCAATTCTTTTAATATAATTACGCTTTGAAGCGTTGCAGAGTGAAAAAATTAATGCACAATAACTGCAAATTACGTCCCATAATTCTCATCAGTGAGTGTAATAATATTAAAATGGCCACTGCTTCATATCATAAAGTTAGAAAACCATTAGAAAATAAATTGGTCGTGCAGTCCCCGATACCCATAAAAAATTTACATAGTTACATAATCAGCCTATAATGTTCCCACTGCTGGGACACAGGCCTCCTTTCTGTGAGAGGGAGTGGGCCGTAATCAACCACGCGGGCCCAGTGCGGGTTGGTAGATGTCACATGTCTTCGAATTTTTGGTTCTAGGACATGCCGGTTTCCTCACAATGTTTTCCTTCACCGTTTTGAGAACAAAAAATATACGAAACAGGTAAACCCCCTAATAATATTCCTTAGTCACAAATTTTCTCAAATTCCAATACAAATTACGTTCGTAGAAAAAACAGGAGTCTGTTCTCGGCTATATTTTTAGGAAAATCGACTTGAGCTTCACTATTTTTTCCTATCACCTCGCCCTTAGACAGGGGCTAAAACATTTTTTCCCTGAAATAAATTCGAAATTTTCTTTTTTCGAACCACATCGCATGGAATACCTAAAGAGATAAAGTGCTTTTAATGGCATGTATAAGTACCTGCCCACATAATTGATTTTGACTGTAATTCCGCAAACGAAGCCCTTAAGCATGGGCGGAGCGGGAGCGGGTGTAATATAGCCTTAACTTGTATATTATGTACCGGGTGTATGTAGTTATATAGACGTAAATTGGGTCGTAAATGTTCAACTTAAGATTTATTGATAATTAACACCTTGGGATGAATTATGTGCGAGTCTGTGAACGTTCTTGGGCTGATAATATTTTTTCGGATGTTTCGATGTTGATGGGTGTAGAAGTTAATATCATCGCGCTTTAAGCTCTTTTTATTTCATTTGTAGAAACAGTGTATCTTATGCCGTATGTTGAAAACGATAGAAAGTAAAAAAAATACAATTATTTTCTTGACCAAGACAACTTACTTCATTAGAAAATCTATTTTCATGAAACATTGAATTTACTGATTACATACACTAATCATCACACTAATATTATAAAGGCGAAAGTTTGTGTGTGTGAGTGTTTATATGTTTGTTACTTCTTCACGCTCAAATAGCTGGACGAATTTTGATGAAATTTTGTATGGAGGTAGCTGACACCCTGGATTAACATATAGACTTTTTATCCCGATATTCTCACGGGATCGATATTTACGCGGGTGAAACCGCGGGGCGCAGCTAGTTATTAATATAAACATACACCTCAAGTTTCATCAACATTTTTTTCTTTGTAAATTACCACTCCATCTCGCTATTTATAGAACCTCGATATTCATCTTACTAAGGGAGCATGGGAATACATATCTCCAATACATAATTACTAGGGATCCGATGTCCGCATAAAAACAATAAGCTTACGCTGGCAAAATTTCGTAGGGCCTTTACATAGAGGCGAGAGAATCGGAGGTAATAACAATATGTATATTATATCCCTCTACGATGGATCCTGTCCATTAAAATAATAAGTGAGGGAAGGAAAATCAATTTAAAAATATTGTACGATATAAAACATGAGATTATTTATATGATAAATCAATGTTTAAAGCTTATGGAATAAAATATTACAATCTTATCGTTGCACATTTGTTTAAAATCTTGTATTATGATTAAATTATAAGATACTAACAAGTACAAAAATATAGATTTTTCAAATTTAGTAACTCCATAGTGATATTTGAACAAAATAAACATGGTATAGAAATTGCAGGGCACAATTATATCAAAATGTTTGCTCTCGATTCGTTTAATACTGATCTTTTTTAGGGATTCAGATATCACTCTGCATAAGCGAAATCAGCCTAAAATGTTCCCACTGCTGGGATACTGGCTCAGACACAGGCTTCGATAGGGAGAGGGAATAGGGGGAGGGAATTTACCACACAGGGTTAGTAGATGTCAAATGTCTTCGAATTTTCGGTTCTAGGATATGCTGGTTTCCTCACGATGTGCTGAACTCTGCTGTAATTTAGCAAAATTGGTTTAAAATTAGAAAATAAGACGTACTGAACAGACAAAACCACGTACCCATTTATAATATCACTACGTATTACACAATGTTGGAGAGCCCAATCAATTTATTTGAGTTCCGTCAACCAGGACACGGATAAGGATTCATTGGAGGGTCCCACTGTCCTGTCGGACGTTCGAGCCAACTGCAATTAATTCGCGTAATTGCTTGTCATCTGTTGATCTGCCTTGCACATGTCATTAGTCAAAACGAACGTTATGTAGGATATGTTCGCCTAAATACAAGTCTAACGGATATAATTAGGTAGTAATAGGTAAGGCGTGATCTCGAGATTAATAGCCTGCGAATAATGCGTGATTGATGGGTCTTCAAGGGTTATAGATATTAAAATAATTTTAGGGTGGTAACGAGTGATGAACGAGTTTTGATAAAATTTTTAGATAAGAAGGTATACATATCTATACTAATATAGCACAGCGGTGTGAAACTAAAATTATGTGTTTTTTTAATCAGTTGAAAAAGAATACTTTTACTTACACAGTAAAGTTGCATGTAGTGGCAATGTTAAGTAGGAATCTTGTAAGAAACCTTTATGTAATTACCGAAATTATTATAGTGGTTTTATTCAAGCAATTCTTTATAATGCTACATAATTATGATGAGTACATGCGCTCTGTTACTCCCAAACTCTATAACTATCCATCAAAAATGATATCACCGAACAAATCCGAACCAAATCCAGGTCTACAAACAGCCTTAGTCAAAGCCCATCCCATGACATATATAATCACTGGCCGTCACAAAACATAAAGGCAATAGCTCTCAACAAAATCTATTTACCGGATTGCAACAGCAATGTCGAAAACAATTTTATCAGGTTGCGTAACCGTGGATCGAGAACAGGACGGTTAAGTGAGGACACACGATTACGCCTGACAAGGCAATTAATAAGGGCAGATGGCGATTGAGCACGAGTCACCCGGTGGCTCGGAATTAATCATAGGCATGACGTTATTACGTGTAGATGGACAGTATTGCTATTGACTGACTCTTACTATCAAATAACGTGGAGTAAAGAATTCTAAACACTACATATCACGCCTGCATTCTCCGAAGGGTAAGGCAGAGGTCAGAGTCCACCCACGTTTCGTCAGTTATGTTTAAGTCCCATGTAATAGGGGGCGAGTCATTTGCCAACAACCAGAAATCCAGGCTCCGGGCTGCTACTGAGAAACTCATGTTGTTATTATAGATACGGTTGTGGTTGTGGTACTTTTTGGAACCTCTTTGATACAACAGTGAAGGCTTCGTATTCAGCCGCAATTATAAACGACACTCATCGGGTTCGCAGATAATTATTATTAACGCTCATTTTAAAGACATGCACATACAGGTAGTGGATGCATTACTAGCATTCAGCCCCTGCTTCACACTCATGTGATGACATGTGAAAGCATCATGATTTACGTGCTATATATAGGTTTCCTATAATTGTATTACACATAAATCTTCCAGAATAAATTGTCTAGATGATGGTGAAAAGGGCATCAAAAACCATTGCGTAGTTTGGAAAAACTAAGCGGTCACAAACACAGACACGAAAACCGACTTTGTTTTATGCTAGAGATAGATACGCCGTAGTACTACAAATTGTGGAGTATTTTATAGTTTTGTGAAGTTCTAAAAAACTGCGGTTTGAATCGAATGTTCCCGAAGGTTTATTTTCTGCACTGGCAAATAAAACCTGGTAACGGTGGTAGTGTCATTGTATGTAGGTACATATGTAACCACGGCAGTGTAACCTTTTAGCAAATCTGGTTGAAATGGAGCCACTAACTAAAAATATGGAAAGGTTTTATGATCTAGCCTACAGCTACGTTCGAGTGCGTGCATGGAGTGGACCAAAAATATACAGGGTGGCAGGATATCGACGCGCAAACTGTAACCATGAATTCAGCACATGATTCTAGACCCTGAGGGGCCCGTGGCTAAATAATAACAGCCGCACAGGTCGAAAGATCAGGTTAAGCTACGCTTGCCGCGGTTGGCTGTGGATGGGTGACCATCTTCACATACCGTGACCCCTCCGTGTCTTGGAAAGCAAGTCAAGCCGTTGGTCCCGGCTGTCATTCGTGGAACTTTGACAGTCGTTATTAAAAAATACGACCCCAATATAGTTGGGACAAGGCTAGGCAGATGATGATTCTAGAACCCTGGTGTAGAAAATGTTCGTCTGTTATAAAAAAATATATCAGCTGTTGCATAGAAAAGTGCAATACCTTTTTTTATTTCGAATGGGCCCGCTCTTGACCTCGATCACGCCTGATGGAATGCGATGGATGAGGTCTATGATGGAACGAGCGTGCCCAGACAATACCTAATACACTGGAACTGCCACGCATCGACGAAACACAGCAGGCTGCTTGACGCCGGACTCCGGTGGGAGGGTGGTCGCAAATCAGGCGGGCGTTACCCCTACCACCGCAAGGGAAGAATTGGCCAATCAAGTAAGGTGTTGGGTGTGACTGTCCAGGATGCGCCGAGCACTCGATTCAGTTGAGTAACTGGCGGAAGAAACTGCGCTACACGAGGAGGCTTCTTCATGCATCCCAAAAACCTACGAGGTCAAACAAATAAAAAAAAAAATCGACGAAAAATTTCAACGCCAGGGTTACAGAATCATGTACTGGATCCATGGTAACCGGTTGCGCGTCCATGCTACCCTGTGTAAATCCTTTTGCTATGACAATGTTTAAACTAGATAGACATAGATTCTATCTTGCTGAACCTATGTTTTTCTTTCGTGAACTGGTTTTCATAAAACCCCGAAGTCCTCGAATCTCCTAAGCAAATATGTTTGGTTATATAACCGCCTTTGCAATCAGTGGCCAACAAATTTAATAATCACTAACTGTCGTTTTATCTGCTTTACACATGACCGGCTCTCAAGATCCTGTAGCGAGACCAATTTAAATTTAAAAATAGATTTCCAACATTTGTAAAGGCCAGAATTTTCGTCCTTTACTCAAGGCTTCACACAATGTAAACAAAACACACATGAAAATTCTTATCTATTTGCTATATTTGTTGGAAATAGCAACTGTACACGTAATAAGGGCAACGTATCAGTCTTCGTAATGACGTTTTACTTGCGTGATTGTTGCTGTCAGTGCGTCGATGCGAGGTACCCTCATTCAAACTTCTTGCTATAAGGGGAACTCGTGTATGTAAGAGAATGGACTTCTTGTACTTCTGATTGCATTACATACGGAGTTTGTTATATTGAGTTTGGTTCATCCAATGATATTGTTGATGCATTAGTTGATTAGATTTTTCTGCTCAGTTTTGATGCATTGTGTGTGAAAATGTTTGCTACGATTTTTCGTAGCGGTTTGCTACGAAAGTGCTACGAGGTGCTACGAAATGTTGTATCAGGTTATGGATGTTTATTTTTTATTCTACTTTGTATACCTATACGTAGTAATTATACAAAATTGGATTTAAGAAAGTAACCCACACAGTACACACTAACCCCCTTACTAATAAACGTTGTATTGCGTCTGTATAGTTACACAACGCTTTGTCTTTTTCTTTCGAAAGTCAAGTTACTGACAACTGAAAGAGAGAAATCGGTATTTAACTATTCATGTGATATAATACGTTTATTAGTAAGGGGGTTCGTTGTTCGTTTTTGTTTTAAGTATATTTTCTTAAAACAAAAACCAACAACGAACCACAAAACAAAAACAAACAAAAATAAAACCAAGAAACGGAATAAACACATGTACCTAGGTCAAAAGCGAGTACGTCGGATGGTATTATGCACAATGCAAGCAAGACAGCAATTCCATCAAGTACAGAACGTCGGGTGATCTCGGCTGCGCTTATCGGGCACCTGTGGACTCTGAATAAACCCGTCCATTTGACGAATGGGAATCTTCTTGGTGCCACGTACGATGGGTGAATACGTCTGATAGTGTTTGCTTTGCGAAAAATGGTATTATTTTTAGTTTTGAATAGAGAATAAGTTAGGTTTTGTAACTTGTAACCTATCTATCTAACTTTGGAAGAGCCTCGTGTAGGTACCTACTACGGTGGACTTCTGCAGGCTAAGTTTACGTTTTAGTTTATTTGAGTATTAAATATTTTAATATACATACTATGACGGGATGTGGTCCGATAGGCTACAAATTTGCAAACATATAGCCAGGTAAATTTTCCTTTTCTATGGTGACTGCTCTTGGTGTTTCATTAATTCCATGTACATGTTTATTAACTGAATGTTCAAACTTCATAAAATTTTACTCCATAATTTCGTCCACCCATTCAAAATTACAGCCAATGTAAAGAGAACAAATGATAAATAATTCAGTTGATACAAGAGCGATAAGCCGACGGTTCACGTACGGTATGTTACATGGCTAACGATTATAACTCTGCTCCAAATGAGCTCTGTGCCAACAACACTCCATCAGCACATTGGCAAACATTACTGTTGACTAAATAAACCGAACAAATTATTAAGTATTTTTGAAATACATATGCGGGTAAATTTGTGGTGTTTTCACCCAGTTTTCGTGTATGATTTATTTTGTGGGAGCTGTGACGTAATTTGGGTTGGCACTGAGTGGCTAAATGCTTTTTGCGAAACGACAATGAGTTCGATCTTCGCACAGACAAATGATATTTCTAAACTACGTTAGGCTCATCCTGGACAGTCAGCCAAACTACCGCCCTTGCTGACTGGCTAATATTTTAAAACACTATGAGTCTAATAATTTGGGTAACAGAAGAAGATGAAACTGGGGTGATATGTGTATTCTTGAGTTTATTTTTCCAAGCGTCGTACGCAACCATTCCTACAAATTTGTTTGTAGAACACGAAAGAGCACCGACCTTGTACAATACTTGTAATGAGAAGGATCAAGTAACCTCAGCATTTGCTAATGAACACATAAGCGCCCCGAAAACAGATCCGTTACCATAACATAGAGAATCCTATTACAAAATCAACACAACATGTAACAAAACCAAAATATTTTCGCTATAAAACACTTTCTATGAGACAAATCTAGCTCAATAACTATTTAGCAAAAAAAATAACAGATTTATAGCAATTCATGAAATAAAAGTTGATTTGATTATACCCTCACATTCGGGTAGTCGCAAACAAATCTACTTCTATTTACCATAAAATTCAATGAAGCCAAAATAAAACTTATTTTTGCACCATCCTCTCTGCGAACGAAACCGTAGGTATCTGAATTGTTTGCGCAAAATTCCTGATTCATTTACCGTGTACGCCAAATAACTGGTGGAATTTCGACGATTCACATCAAACAGCCATTGAGGGCAGCACATTTTGCGTTAACAATATTAGAAGGCTTGCCAGGTGTAAGGCTCGTCTCAATTTCTAGCCTTACAATACCACGAAATCTGTCGACGTCGGCGACCGTCCGTGCTCGAGCTGCACTGCAAATTAATACACGTTGCGACCCTGGTTTTAATTTCGGTAGGCGCCTCTGATTTACGATGTCCATATGAAAGAGCGGTCCGTGCGTGCGTCCTGTCAATTTGGAGCTTCAAATTAATATGACGGTCCCCTCCGACGCCCTGCTGTAGTCAACCTGCGGGGGGCAGGGTAGTTTACAAGTCGGTGGAACTATAACTGCGCCTTTTCATGTTGGTAACGTAGAATTAGTTGGTGGCTATTCATTACGCGTTGGAACGCGGTGTGATGTTGATTACTTATTGAAGTTGTTAATAGTTCCGAATGGGTGCAAGCGTGGCACTTCAGGTTATAAAATTATCAACCAATTTGTAGTTTTAAAATGGGTCGTAATTTTAAACAAATGGTTATTACGTTTATTTATGGAAAGTTCCTACCAGTTGAAAATTTTAAATTAATGTTGTAGGATCTGATCGTTCAGTGACCTTATAAATATGTTAGAATTATGAGGTCTGCCTCCAATGTATACTAACAACACAGTTAGTTTACTAAAGAAATTACTCAGTAACAGAAACAGTATTTGAAAGATAAATCTAATCTAATAACTCACAAACGAAGTATTTTACTTCATTCTTGGTATTTCTCAAGTTCAGACCCAATTTCATTCAATCTCTGTATTCAACTTTGATATTTTACGAAATTGAATGCAATTGCATTTATAAGCAGTATTATTTCTTGGAGAGAAACAAGATTTCTATATAAAAAGTGCAGGTACATTGTGGAAAGGTGCAGGTTGGCACATACGCTGCGCAGTCGGCATATTTCGATATTGAACGCTCGACTTTAATGCAATCTTATTCCGAGAGGTACTGGCAATCTGCTTGATGTAGATACTGTAGTACCTGCTAGTAGGTATAACTTGTCTGAACTCTCAGCATTTTGTCTTCGGTTAAATATCATGAGATTACCGGATTTTTCTCCTTTCCAGACTATTTGCTAGGACCGCTTGTTTTCCAGAGTTAGGTAGGAAAGCGCTTATAAGCGGCCAAAGATAGGGCAAGGAAAAAATGTAAGCAATTTTACTAAGGTACAATCTTACATTGGCATATATGGTCAATACATTGACTTTGCTGTGGCTCCTCAAATTAATTTCAGAATTATAACATACTAGCAGCGCCCCCGGTTTTACCCGCATAAGTGTCGATCCCGTGGGAATATCTGGATAAAACTATCCTATGTCCTTCCCCGGGATGCATTCTATCTCTTTGCCAAATTTTATCGATATCCGTTCAGGTGTTTAGGCGTGAAAAGATAACATACAGACAGACAGACAGAGTTACTTTCGAATTTATAATATTAGTATGGATTATTTTTTATGAATGTCAAAATAATTGAATGTTTTGACGATCCTAATAGATACGTGCTACTGTAGTTTCTGATAACCTCCTTTAGAAAAAATGTGACGTATTCGTCAGAGCGTCGCCTTTTGTTTTCACCATCACATATTATTTACATCATTCAACCAAACAGTACTTAGGGCTGAGTTTTCAATCCACAAATAACTTTTAACAGGAATAAAATTGACGTCTGACAGTTTTTGCAAAGAAGAACTGTCAAATATTAAAAATTTTTGCTGGGATAAATTAATTATCTGGCGTTGGAAAAATCGGCCCTTACCCTCATAACTAAAGAATAAAGACTATATTATTATTTCTATCCTTGTTCAGGAAGTAAAATAGAATACATTTTATACAAAGTCAGCCGTATGAAACAGGAGATTTAAACAGCAGGTGTTACAGTATTTTATGTAAAATATTAAAATGGAACCGCGTCTGCTGGAAAGTTACAAATTAGAGACTCGAATGACCTTTGCCATTTAGAGTATATGGTCAGGCTTCATTTAATATGTTAACAGAGCTACAGCATGCAGCTCAAAATATCTTCATTGTTATTTGACCTTTTAAAACAGGAATGGCGACTCTGAGAGAAAGAAGGTTTAAGTCAATATATTATTCTTTTAGGGCTATTTTTGGTATAATATAATCAGCCTATAACGTTCCCAATCCTGGGACACAGGCCTCCTCTTGGTGAGAGGGAGTGGGCCGTAATTCACCACGCGGGCCCAATGCGGGTTGGCAGGTGTCACATCAACATCGAATTTTTCGGTTCTAAGACATGCCGGTTTCCCCACTATGTTTTCATTTATAGTATTTTTGGTATACTTATTTGTAATTATCAATTGATGAATTTAGGGAAGATTTTAGGACTTCGAGCATATTGACGTATGTATGTCATGTATAAAGGTTGAACTTATTTTTATACTCTAGTCTAGACTGGAGGAATGTATCCTACATTAGTAGGTACACAATATCCACTTGTCATGTCAGAGAATTTTGATATATTGCATACATACAGCATGCATACAGCAATTGTCTATTAGATAAGCAGGATAAACGCGGTCAATGAGAAAATTCGTACTTGACACGTGTCGGTTGCATACAAACGCATCCGTGTTTTGCGAATTTGATCTTTATTAGCTACTAGAATTGTCACAATGACGGGTGTCAGGCACTCATTTTCTCAACGACTGAACTGTGAGTGAAATCTTAGTATGTCTCCTAGTTATGTGGTTTAGACTTTTAATGTGAGAATTCTTTCGTAAGTCATCATCATCTGCCTAGCCTTTTCCCAACTATGTTGGGGTCGGCTTCCAGTCTAACCGGATGCATCTGAATACCGGTATTTTACATGGAGCGACTGCCTATCTGACCTCCACAACCCAGTTACTGGGTAACTATTTAGTAATTAATTAGAATTCTTTCGAAAGTCAATGAACTAAAAGAAAATACATTTTATTTTTCAGTTTAGGTAAGTTCAAGTAGCATGTAATGTTGCCAAGTAAATTCAAATTACACTAAACTGTACTTGTCTAGTACTATCGATCTCAGACAAATCTTTGTAACGAAGTTCTAAGAGCCCTTAACTTCACTTAGTTCTCTGAGAACAAATAAATAAAAGTAAGTTGCCTCAATCTTTGAAAGAGCAGATTTTTGGATTTTTATGGACGTGTTTTGCAATATTAGAGGAAACACTTGAATGTATTACTGGGTAAGGTAGTATTATAGTTTGGTTTGCTATGTATTGCCGACTGTTATTGGATAAAACTAACACTTTTGTAACTTTGTGAATATTGAAGCACGTTACGTTATTTAAAAAAAAATCTGATTTTTTAAGGCCCTTGGCATCGGCGATGGTGGGGGGTAGCAACAGTTTTTTTTATTGAATTTTTGGGTTTCTGGTAGTTATTTAAAGTTTACTAAATTTTTCTGGCTATTTATAATTTAGCTACTTAGTAGGTGTACTTTCTTGAAGTACTTAATAAATCTCCACAATAATACTCATAATAAGCTACAATTCTGCCGACTATCGTAGTTCGTAAATTGCTACAAGAATGAATCTTCCTAACACGCATCTTATAATACATTTTGGCTCAATGTGCGCACGATAAAATATGTGAACAGGTGCTTTATCATATCGCAAAGCCTCGTGTCACGCGGCGCGCCCGCATGATGTACAGGCTCCTTACGGGCTTACTCTCAGCCCCTGCAGCATCTCCAGGGGAAATTAGACAACGCCCTAATAGATTTTTCGGGAACCTTCTTACTTAACAAACCCCCCAACATTTGTCTAGAAACTCTTTCAGCTCAACAGTCAGAAAAGTTAGCGCATTTTATTATTATTTATTTAACGGTGCATTCCCAACCCTTTACGCTTGTTTTGTAAAGCTGCGCGATGAAAACTTAATGCAATTTGTTACTCCACAATAATTAGCGAATTACACAGGGCTATTTTGCCAGCCGTCCCTAATCAAAGAAGAGCTACTAAAGAGAATAACTTATTCGATTTATCCGCTAATAGACCTAGGAATAAACAGATAAGATTAAGTTGGAGTAAGCGGGCTTTATAAATTTATGGACTGAATCCCTTAATTCCCGAAACTGATGTTAGAATTTTAAGTTGGCCGTCCGAGAAGATTGCGCGGAACTTGCTTAATCCACCGGAGTGCGCAATGTTAGCCAACTTGTCTGGGCCAGCTTGCACCTACTTCAATAGTTTTGTGCATTATAAAGCGTATAACTTGGGAACGGCTTTTATTAGTAAACCTTGCAGCGGATTAGAGGAAGGGTCTTCGAACTTCAAGCATTTACCCAATCCCTAATTGTGGCAAAACTTAATGCTATTACATCTTAGTTGTGAAGTGAGAAATTTGTTCTGGAAATTCGGATACGGATGCTCCTAAAATCTATCACCAAAACATTCAGATTTTTTAATTAAATTAATATTGGATTCCTAAATTTTTATTCAAATTCGCAGTTTGTATTTAAATTCGAATAAATATGTACCTATATATTAATATTTTTTTTTATTATTATTGTTTTGTAATAATATAACAACGATGCTTTTGTTTTATTTAACTGTAGTTTTTACATTCAGCACCTTAATTGCGTAACATATTTTTAATCTGAATCACTTTAAAGGACGTTTCTAATCCATTGTTTCATATGTTCGAAAAATTTGGCTGCTCCACGACGTGAATAACGCAATGAATGTTGTTGAACAGTCAAAATGAAACCATTGCTATTGCATTGTTAGTGTGTTACGCAATTACCCCGCAGGCACTTTTGCATTTTTAACAATAATCTTTGCAAGTATATATGAAAATTTACAGCCTCCAATAATATTTTGAAGTCTCTCTGAGGGATCGGATCCGCAACAAGGTGATCCGGCAGAGAACCAAAGTGGTCGACATAGCTCACAGAAAAAGCAAGCTGTAGTGGCAATGGGCCGGCCATATTAGCCGTAGAACCGATGACCGATGAAGTAGACGTGTTCTTGAGTGTAGACCGCGAAACGGTAAACGTAAGGTAGGACGCCCTCAGGCTAGGTGGAGCGACGATCTTCGCAAGGTGGCTGGTAGCAGCTGGATGAGAGTTGCCGAAAATCGAATCGAATGGCGTGCAATAGGAGAGGCCTATGTCCAGCAGTGGACTGCTATAGGCTGATGATGACGATGTATTATATTTCGTCGTAGAATAGTTATATCCACCAAAGATTTATAGATAACATTAATTACATTGAAACTTACTCCAAACACTTCTGTATTCAAACTGTGCTAAAGAGCAATATATCCACGCATTACGTATAAGTACATATTTGTTCGAATTAGCTAAGACTCTCAACTTTAGATAACACACTCTCACGCTTCGTAATGAATAGCTAAACTAATATAACTTATGGAACAAAACTAACGTTGCTAACCAGTTCCTATTGACCTGCCCTGCTCCCTTCACTCACCTACAGCATATACTATAGAGGAGTTAATACCTTGAAATTATACAGGTCTTATTAGACTGGGGGTATTCACAGCTCTTTCATATGGACCTCGTAAATCAACGAGTCCGAGTGAAATTAAAACCTTTCTACAGATTCGGATAGGTACTTATTGTGTTAATAATTTTAATGGTCGACGGCATCTTGGTATTTAATATGATTAAGATAATAAATTGTAATTAATTAAAAATAATTTCTTGTCTCGGGTCACGGTATTGTTGTAATATATTTCATTTATAACAAGATTTATAATATGGTTTGTATTGAATTGGAGTGACAGGTGTAGTACTTTCTTATTTTTGCTTTGAATAATTACATGTACTTAAAAAAACTATTGTTTGGTTTATGCTTACAGGTTTTACTTACTAAAATAAAGGAAGTTAACATATGTTAAATGGCAAAATAAATATAAAATTATCCTTCGGATTCAGATTGCAATAAACTCAGTAGTCTGTATACTGTACACTGTGTACTGTACACTGGATAAACCTTTGGTACAAATTCCAGATTGTAACAAATAATAACATACCACGCTATAGTTCTCAAAAGCTGCACCGCACGGCAGCGCGCGCGTGCTTTTGTGTCTACGTGCTACGTCGATAAGCTACGCAGTGCTACGGCGTAGCGCACGCACTGTGCTACGACCGCGCGGTCTTTACGTATTTGGCACGTTACTTTTTAATGATCTTTAACTGTTAGTTACTGTGCTAAATATTGTTTTTCTTGGCCGAAGCGCGAATTAAATCACCTCTATAATAATATAATCTACTGAAGCGCAAATAATTCAGCAGAGAAGGCTTTAAACGAAGGTGACCCATCAGCCAAAGTTTCGAAGTCATTAAGGATAGATTACCAGATAAGAACATACCCACTTAGTAAGTCTAAGTAGAAGATAATTCGAGTTACCCACACACTCGTATTACAGCACGTTCGCACACATAAAGTTGTGCTGAAACTCAAACGGGAAGTCGGGCCCACATCAATCTGACGCTAATGTGTTGGCATATGTAACTTGTAGCAGGATACAATGTTGGTATACCCGAAAAATATTTTGAGGCTTAGGCCAAACTGCCTATGAGATAAAAATGGTCAGGGGTTTAGAAAAAACTTCGCATTGTTGGACCAAAAACTGATGAAAAATATTCGTGACATAGACCAGACAACAGTATCTCGGTTTTAGATCATTCTTCTATTATTTTTTTTCTAGCGAATGCCAATATACGTGTTCGCAAGATTCTTCAGTGTGTCCAGTTTATTATGTTCCGTTTTATTCGAGGAAAGGGTTACATGAATAACTAAACAAATGAACACGTGTGTGGAGGGGCTTATGTCGTGGCGCTTGGTACGGGCACTGGATCTTTATACAAGGATTCCAGTGCTTGTGTTTAGGATCAATGGTTAATAATGGCTCTGCATCTGAACACAACCCCTTGTCTAACCAGACAAGGTTGTGTACTGTAACGTCACGTCACTAGCTGTTCTACTTGTACATACATGGTCTAACAGATTTGAAAGGGGGTGAGTGCTGAATCAGGATGAATAAGTTGCCTGCCAAATGCATCATTAAGAAAACAGTTGCAAGACATGGTGACTATGATGGCTGCATAGCATATAAGATGTAAGATATGAATATAAATGTGTATAAGACGAAGGTGGATGGTGTTTGTCCAGATGTATGAACTTTTTTTTATTGCTGAATGGGCCCGCTCTTGACCTCGATCACGCTTGATGGAAAGCGATGGATGAGGTCTATGATGGAACGAGCGTGCCCAGAAAATGCCTAAGGCACTGAAACTCCCACGCATCGACGAAACACAGCAGGCTGCTTGACGAAGGCCTCCCGTGAGAGGTTGGTGGCAAACCAGGCGGGCATTAGCTCTACCACCACAAGGGAAGAATTGGCCAGTCAAATAAGGTGTTGGGTGTGACTGTCCAGGATACGCAGAGCGCTCGGTTCAGTTGAGTAACTGGCGGAACAAACTGCGCTACACGAGGAGGCTACTTCATGAATCCCACACGTAAACGAAGCAAAAGGAGTATGTAAGGATCGTAGCAGGTTGCGTTCAGTAGTTTTTGCCTACCCCCACGGGAAGAAGAGATGAGTTTATGTATGTATGTGAATAAACAGGAGGTCATTATTGGTGTACACTTAGACAGTATTGTCGATCATCTGATTCTAGTTTTACCGAAAGAGGCAAAAGCTTTCTGTTTTCTGATAGCAATATTGTGTCGTACGTCTAAACACATCCTATAAAAACATCTGTGCCACGAACAAACAAACAAACCATCATAGGATTATCCCCCTTCAATATAGCGTAATGCAAGTTCAGTTATTATTGCAATAACATTTTGTTTTAACTGGATAACCGGGTAACCGCCACTCGGCGATACTCGCTGCAAGAAGATTATCTTGGCTTTACAGGAACAATTCCGTCGACCGATAGATAAGGCTTACAATCGATTAAATTTACTTGTAGGTACTTTTGTATATGTACACTTGTACGTATTAAATGAAGGTAATTTATTTCGTGGTTAAGCTTTCTCCTGGAGGTTTTTATGTTGACTATCGTTTGTACAGAGTGGCGGGAACATCAACGCGCAACCTTACCATGGATTTAGTACATGATTCTGGAACCTCCAGGGTTGAAATTATCTCTGGTTATAAAAAAAATGCTGTTCCATATATATATATATTTAACCGCGTAGGTATTGCACTTTTTAGGGTTCCGAACCTCAAAAGGAAAAAACGGAACCCTTATCATCGGATCACTTTGTTGTGCATCTGTCTGTCTGTCAAGATCCTTTATCTCGGGAACGCGTAGAGGTATCGAGTTGAAATAAAAACATAAATAAATAAAACCATATAGGTACTCACGTTTACAGTCCCTTGAAGCTGTGAAAAAATCAAACTTCTAAGTTAACATAAAAAAAAGATACGGCCGTTTCAAAAAACGTATATTTCGACACTCTCAAGGGAATCAAAATTTATAGGGTACTTTCCGTAGACCTAGAATCATGAAATTTGGCAAGAAGCAAGGTCATGTAGCACAAGTAAAGGAAAAAATCCGAAAACCATAAATCTTTAGTTATAAAACAAAAAAAAAATCCCGTAATAAACTATTTACATACGTACAGATTTGAACGGAACTCTCGGTGCGCGGGTCCGATTTGCACTTGACCGGTTTATTTATCAAACAGCTTGTTTAGCTATATTTATTTATTTTATATTGTAATCAATTACCGTATCAAACATTTTATGAACGTTAATTACATCCTAATTCATGTACTTGTTTACATTAAACTAAATATCATGTGTCATCTGCTCAAAACCTTTCAACAGATTTGTTACAATCCTCTGTTTCTAAAAAAATAAACGTTGACTGTCGTTAGCAAGGTTTATAAACGAAGTGCTCATGATTCAATCCCTGCTACTGAAATACACTACTACTATCATACTTCAACCATGCAACCTCTAATTTAGGCAATTTCATATGTGTGTGTGGCTAAATAATAACAGCCGCATAGGTCGATCGATCAGGTTAAGCTACGCTTGCCGTGGTTGGTCTCTGGATGGGTGACCATCTTTACATACCGTGACCCCTCCGTGTCTCGGAAAGCACGTTAAGCCGTTGGTTCTGGCTGTCATTTGAGGATCTTTGACAGTCGTTACGGGTAGTCAGAAGCCCGAAAGTCTGATAACCAGTCTTACCAAGGGGTATCGTATTACCCAGTAACTGGGTTGTGGAGGTCAGATAGGCAGTCGCTCCATGTAAAATACTGGTATTCAGCTGCATCCGGTTAGACTGGAAGCCGACCCCAACATAGTTGGGAAAAGGCTACGCAAATTATATGTGTCTGTATGCCACAGGCCTCCTCTCGGTGAAAGGGAGTGGGCCGCCACCACGCAGACACAGTGCGGGTTGGTAGATGTCACATGTCTTCGATTTTTTGGTTCCAGGACACGCCGGTTTCCTCACTAAGTTTTCCTTCACAGTTTTGAGAGCAGTGTGATGAAATTACCCTTTTTTTTGTGTTCGCATGTCACGTGCCATGCCGTGTTGATTTAAAACTATTGAAATCTGTCTCGAAAAGAGAAAATGTAATAACTTACCGGCCGCGACTTACGAGTTGCAGGTCGTAGGTTCGAACCCAGACAGGCGCTTTACTTTGTGTAAATTATTTCATCACCACTGCTCTCAAAACGGTGAAGGAAAACATCGTGAGGAAACCGGCATGTCCTAGAACCAAAAATTCGAAGACATGTGACATCTGCCAATCCGCACTGGGCCCGTGAGGTGGATTACGGCCCACTCCCTCTCACTGAGAGGAGGCCTGTGCCCCAGCAGTGGGAACATTATAGGCTGTTTATGGTAATAACTTACCATAGCCACTTTTCACCATCGACCATAATTAGGTAACCCAACATCAATTAACTAACGTTGACAACCATAAATTACCCCATATAATTATTATCTATAATGGAACGGAATCCGCGGAATCCTAATAGGTTGATAGGATTATACGAAACACATTAATGTTACTCGATTTAGATTTAAATTACAGTTGCAACCGGTCGGTAATGCACGGTATTTGATTAGATTTATATTAATGCTTAGCAAGCTTAATTGAATATACCAGATATGGTCGTGCAGTTAAAATATTTTATGTCTCAGTGGTTTTAATCTAACGAATTGTTTGTATTGCTAATGTGGTTTGTCTTGAATTTATTGTTGTAATAGATTTTGTGTATCTCTGTTAGTGTTTTTAGTTTTGAGATTAATGTAGCTTAGTGATGGTTAAGTTACGTGATGTCATTTGTAGTGCTAAAGTAAATATTTTTTTCTGTTATTTAAGTTCTTAAGGGCTGATTTTTCCAACGGTAGATAATTTTATCGGAGGAATAATTTTGAATTTTTGACAGTTCTTCGATACAAAATATGTCAGACGTCAATTTTATTGCACGAATAAAAATTTTCTGTCGATTGAAAAATCCGCCCTTAATCAAATACTACTTACGATAAGGTTTATTGACATATTTTCGAACTGTTTTTTTTGCAACATGTTTTTATGAAGATCCAGTTACCATGTATATAATCAACACAACACAAGAGCGAGTTATGCGATAGTACTGTACCAGTTTCTCATTAAAACCTACTTCTCAAATTCCAAGTCATCGCCATATATCATCAGCAACAAAACCCAACACTCCGTAAACTAACAGGTAACTATGGCACTCACCTTAATCCCGACAAGCGTAGTGCAGGGTAATTGCCAACTTATGTCGCAGAACCAATCGCTTTCATTATCCGCGCGGCCCACTCGGGTGTGAAGATTATTTCGGCTGCCAAATGCAGAATATATTCGTTTTAATACAGCACTGTCGACCGACAATGCGATACGCGGAATCAGATTACTTTATTGAACAGGAACAGATCATGAATGAAATTGATAAAATCGTCTGCGGTGCGAATCGTACGATTTATATGAGTTTTCAACGATATTCCGTATGGAGGAATGTTAGATTGATATTTTAGATAGCGCTGTTTTGTTGTTTGTTCGGATGGATGATTTTGTTGTGGTACATCCATTATATCGATATCAGTTTATTGGTGGGTTTTAAGTTGATGGGGTGTTGAGATATTGATTCGTATAGCAGATAGCTGTAGTATACATAATCAGCCTATGATGTTTCCGCTGCTGGGACACAGGCCTCCTCTCCTGTTCTAGGTCATCCAGGTTTTCCTCTAGATATTTTCTTTTATCGTTTTGAGAGCAGTGGTGATGAAATAATTTACACAAAGTAAAGCGTCTGTCTGGGTTCAAACCTACGACCTACAACTCGTAAGTCGCGGCTATCATGTCTAGTAAAGTAATGGACATCAATGTTGCAAATTTTTTCTGCAAAGATTAAAAATAATTCATATTATTATTATTTTTTATTCAAATCTAATCTCGCATTTTCAATTACAGCAACGCGACGACAATAAGCCCCCATCCATACATTGACGTCATATTCTATCACAGCTCTGCTTATTCACCTTATAGAAAACTTGCGCTATATATTTCTACAGCTTCCGACATTTGCAGCGGCGACACGGAACCTATTGAAATTGAATCTAATAGTCGGCTATCCCCATCCCAGTTTTGTATAGAATTCCTTAATAATTGGACGTCTGACCTCTGTATCCAATTTAATTCCCCTCGTTACGTACTCGAATAATACTTAAAGTAATTGCTCGTGCTCCATTCGAGATTTTCGATAAACCACTTAGTTAACATTGCACAAATTGTATATGGCATCACAATGCTTTAACAGATTGGTCCATTTTCGTTCGGAGGAGGTAAATTGGTAGAAAGAGGTCGGTTGCTTTCTAACAGAGTCACGTAACGTATAAGAAGGTTCTGTATTACAGGCAAAGGTGACTCTGTTAACAGGCGTGTGCTGGCTCGAATAAAAGGCCTGTAGGCTGAACGAATGAACGAAATTGCCTTTACGAACGGAAACACATGTCTTGAAACTGAATTTCAATTTCATCTTATGAGATTTTCTTTTTTTTTTTGGTTTATGCGGGTACGTTGTTTTTGTATTTCGTCACTTTTAATTTAGGAGGACACGTTGGCTAAGTATTTGATTGCAATATTTATGTCTGTAAGTTTAAATGTCTGAAGCTTATCCTAGCCTTTTCCCAACTATGTTGGGGTCGGCTTCCAGTCTAATTGGATGCAGCTGAATACCAGTATTTTACATGGACCGACTGCCTATCTGACCTCCACAACCCAGTTTGTGGGGTTGATTTACTTTGGTTTACTTTTCGATACCCCTTGGTAAGACTGGTTGTCAGACTTTCGGGTTTATGACTACCCGTAACGGCTGTCAAAGACTAGACACACTCTTTCTCTCTAATTGTTCTTACAAGACGCATACAATACTGCTGTTTGCCGATATCGAAACTGGAAATATGATATTGTGAGAATCTGATATATCTTGTTAGTTGTTTTATGGATCTATGAACGTGTCTTGTTGTCTTGTTGTGTTTTACCTACGTAATATCAACCACGACATCACATTGATAAATATCACATAAATAAACAGGGAGACCGACTGTTTATTTATGTACAGTATACTTTTACAGTTTACTTATTACTTAGTATACAGGTAAGATTTTTTGGTATATTCAGCTGCATCCGGTTATACTGGAAGCCAACCCCAACATAGTTGGTAAAGGCTAGGCAGATGATGATGCCGATGAGGGAATTAGGCTGCTCATAGCTTTATCTTGTAAGTTGTTTTATGGATCTATGAACGTGTCTTGTTGTGTTTTACCTACGTAATATCAACCACGACATCACATTGATAAATATCACATAAATAAACAGTCGGTCTCCTTACTTAGTATACAGGTAAGATTTTTTGGTATATTCAGCATCACCCGGTTATACTGGAAGCCAACCCTAACATAGTTGGTAAAGGCTAGGCAGATGATGATGCCGATGAGGGAATCAGGCTGCTCATAGCTTTAGTAATAGTCTCTAAAAAGTCTAATAAGAGGTTACCATCTACAGCTGTTTATCTCAAAACATAAGCTGCACTTCAAAACAATCTTATACCAGCTTTAAATATTGAAACAATATACAAGAAAAGCCAACACACATATTAGTGGGAGAGCGCTTATCGTCTAGAACAACAACGTTACCCTTACATATTTATTTTATATATTTATTCAGTATTACCGCGATTCGGAACACCTGTTAGCTAGTGTTCGCTAATACAAGGTCGTTCTGAGGCATATTGGACGAAGGTATTATTTTTTTGGATAAGTAATATGAATTCAGGTGTTCCTGTTATTAGTTTGTGTGATTATTGATAAATAAAACGTTTAATCAGTGCAACAAAAGACACAATACAGGTATTAAAAAACATCAAAAAAGGTGAAAAAAAAAACAGATTAAAAAGATAAATTGACCCATAGACACCTAGCTCTTAAACACCTTTATCGGTCGATCACTACTGGGCGGCGTGTGTCTCATCGTTGCACCAAATGGGAGTCCAGCTCAGCATATGCCAGGTACCATACCTGACGCTGGTATTTTTGATTATTTGTTTATTGAGTGTGGTGGTGGTGTAAGAGAGGAATATTTTTGGATAGACGAAAAGGAAATGTCATGGTTCACATACGTGAGGGGCCCGTGGCTAAATAATAACAGCCGCACTGGTCGATCGATCAGGTTAAGCTACGCTTGCCGCGGTTGGTCTGTGGATGGGTGACCATCTTTTCATACCGAGACCCCTCCGTGCCTCGGAAAGCACGTTAAGCCGTTGGTCCCGGCTGTCATTCGTGGATCTTTGACAATCGTTACGGGTAGTCAGAAGCCCGAAAGTCTGTCAGATAGGCAATCGCTCCATTTAAAATACTGGTATTCAGCTGCATCCAGTTAGACTGGAAGCCGACCCCAACATAGTTTTTTTTTTTTTTTTTTTTGTTTTTGCAGGAGTGGGAAATCCTCATGGACACCCAGACTGTCCCACTGGTGATGCAGTCTGGGTAGTGCCGGACTCTTACCGGCTAAAACCACACTCCTGCCCATGCTCAGTGACCCTCTGACATGATCAGAGCCATTTTATACTTTTCTGGTTGTCTACTTTCTGATTGATTTCTTCCAGCACTCATGATCGAGAACTCGACAGACCATACTTAATTCCATAAACAGTGATACATCCAAATTTATACATGACTTTTGCATACCTATTTGCTACCTTAACTAGTTTTTTTTTTTTTTTTCTTTTTGGTTTTAGAATATATCCTTTCTTTATATCTTATTGTACTAGGTACTTAACTGTATATACTATTATATATGTAAGTATCCTATTTTCCTTATGCTACCTTATTTCTATTATTTACTATCAAAACTATTTTACTACAATACTCTAAAAATTTATCTCTATTTTTGCCGTTCAATATGCTAGGTAAACTATTTACATTTAATCCCTGTTCGAGATTTTGCTCGAACTCGTACCGGGCTTTCCCTGTGATCGGGCACTCCAGCAGGACATGCAGGACCGTTTCCTCCTTGCCCGGCTCACAGGCGCACGATGCGTTCTCTTTACACTTGAAGCGTTTCAAGTATGCAGAGAACCCACCGTGCCCTGTGAGAATTTGTGTGGTGAGGCTTGTGGGGTTTATTTTACGCAGCACTTTGTACGCCGCGACTGCGTCTGGGAAGAAGATTTTTGTGCCGGAGGCTGTTGTCCCGGACTTATATCTCCTGTTCCACTCGTCAAGCGACCCCATACGGATCTGCCGCTTGACGAATGAAACAGGGCAGAGGTCGTAGTCCGGCTTCTTCTTCAACCCCAGGGCGGCTTCCTTTGCGAGTTGGTCGGCTCGCTCGTTTCCCTCCAATCCTGCGTGAGCCTTGATCCAGAACAAGGACACCCTCTTGTTCTGTTGCTCGCAACGGCGAAGGGTGTGCCTTGTTTTCACTGCCAGGGGATGGGGGGAACTCGCACTGACCACCGACTGGAGGGCCGCCATGGAGTCGCTGAAGATGCCGAACGTATCTTCTCTTCGCTTTAGCGCTTCGCCAGCCGCTCTTTGTAGGGCCAAAAGTTCCGCCTGATAGACGGTGCAGAAAGACGGCAGGGCAAGTTTGAGGGCCTTTACTTCGGTGGCGCTGTTCCACAGAGACAGCGCCGCTCCGACTTTGCCCTCAATCTTGCTGCCGTCTGTGAAGATACGCACAGCGAAATCGCTGTGGTTCCGGTATTGTTCCTCGTCTATCAGGCTGCCGAACTGCAGTGTGGTCTGCTCCGCGGGGTGCGGGGATTCCAACGCTGGAGCCATCCGCTCAATCTCCCTGTCTCCTAGCACTGACTGGGACACTCCCCTCCTGGCCTCGTACAGCGCTGCCGCCTCGCGAATGCGCAGGTCGATTGGGAGTATTCCGGCCAGCACCAGTGCTGAGTTTAGGGAGACTGTGCGGTAGGCTCTACACAACTTTTGTGCGAACCCTCTTTGGACCACATTTAACTGCTTGATGACTCCTAGCTTATTTGCGGCTGGCGCCCACGCACTCGCGGCGTACAAAAGCGTCGGCTCCACCGCTGCGTTGTAAATGACCCGGATAACTTCCGGGCTTAAACCCCAGCTCACCCGGGCAGCTCTGGCCAGCTGTTTATAAATACCTATCGCCTTTTTACAGGCGATAGTTACGTGCTTATTAAACGTCAGCTTGCTGTCGATGGTGACGCCCAGGATTTTCATATCTTGGGACATGCCGATGTCGATCCCTCCCATGGTCAAGCGCGGTGTGTCGTACTTCAGCCTCCGCGTTAGTACCATCGCACAGGTTTTGTGCGGCGCGAATTTGAGCTTATTTCTGACACCCCACGCTCGAACATGTTCGAGAGCGGCACCGGCCTGTCTCTCGATTTCCAGTGCCGATTCGCCGACGAACACCATAACGACGTCGTCGGCGAATGCCTGGCAGTAGTGGCCTCTATCCTCCAGCTGCTTTAAAAGTGGGTCCAGCAGCAGGTTCCAGAAGATAGGACCACCTATCGAACCCTGGACGCACCCTTTGCTCGTCGTCTTTCGGGTCTCTTCCCCCGCGTATCTGACGCTGACCTCCCTGTCACTGAGATAGCTGTCGACTACCCGTCTCAAGTTAACAGGACACTTTTCCTCAGCCAATCGTACTTTAATGGCGGGCCACCACGCACTGTCGAAGGCTCCCTCTATATCCAGCGACACGAGGGTCACGATCTTTTTACGTGCCAGCTCCGTGCGGATGTACTGCACGAGAGTATAGAGGGAGTCTTCGGTGCTCTTCTGGGGCATAAAGCCGTATTGGCGAGTACTAAACCTGGGAAGCAAGTAAAACTTGAGACGGGCAACCAGCATCCTCTCGTACACCTTCCCTAGTACAGGCAATAGCCCAATCGGCCTGTAGGATTTCGGGACGGTGTACGAGTCTTTGCCTGGCTTCCTGAGCACAACCACCGTTGCTTCCTTCCAGGACTTCGGGAAGTGGTGGTGTGCCAGGCATTTGTTAAGCAGTGACAGGAAGAAATCCGGGTTACAGGAGATGGCCTGAGAGCAGATGTCCCCAACATAGTTGGGAATAGGCTAGGCAGATGATGATGGGTGGAAACCTTCAAAAGGCATCCGACCTTCGGGGAGGGAGGTCGGGGAGTGTGGGATTTTTACCTCACTAAAACCACCCCGGTGATCACCATCAGCACATAGGGGTGGTCCCCTCTCAATTTCTACACGTTACCAGTTTACCGCCCATACGGGTGAGGTACATCTGAGTGATCAATTTAGACCAGCCTGGCGAGTACCTACCTACTGGTTTCCCTCGAGGCGACTGACCCCCAAAGTAATCTATCGTTCCTTTCAAGTACCTAGTTATTTGATTGTTGTTGATTGATTTTTTTCTTCATCACCAGGGCCCCAATTCGACTCTGTATTATTCCCCGCGAAATGTTACCACGTGCAAACCACGCCAATATCGTGTCTTGTTAACGGCTAGGAATCGAACCTTACGGACGCCATGTATTTTGACAGTTCAAACCACGCTATTGCGTCATAGAGAATACGTTAATAGCAAAGGAAATGAAGTGGTTTCGATGTAAGGAACCATTAAGGGGCTTACATGACCTAAAGCGCGGTCACTGTCGGACTGCATAGAAAAGAAAGAGAAGCGCGATGACACAACCCTAGTCATTTATTGCAAAATATGAAGCAATTATTTAATTACAAAAATACTATTGTTTGGACGAAAAAATTAAAACACTAGTATTTTAGTATGTTGCTTGTAGAATAATCTGACAAAAAATCACAATGATTGTATGTATATTAGTATGGTTTTTGTTGTAAAAAGAAAGTTTTTAGAAGTATCTTCATGATTTTTTTCTATCGTATCAAATTGGTTGTATTATGTTTTCAACACACTATCTACCTAGCACATATATCCTAAAGAATATCATATATTTTTCTGATTTTTTTATTGTAGTCGATCATAATTATACTTTTATTGTTTCAAAAACTTGCGTTTTTTGCGTTTAGGTCTTGTAAGCCCCTTAAGTGGTGATAGTGAATTAGGGCCCAGATTGTATAATACTTACGACTCCTTAACATATACTTACGAGTACTCAAAGCCAGAGTAAAAGATCCAGTGTCCAACCGCACGACCACGAAGATCTCTCGCTGAGGTGGTTCGTTGCTCTGCGACACGAAAGTTTCAGGGTCGAAAGATGTTTAGGTGCATTTCCATGTAACTTTGTTTTTTTTTTTTTTTTTATTTGAAATGGGTTTGCTCTTGACTCTAGTCTAGATCAGAGGTGACAGAGACAAAGTCGACGATGGAGTGAGCTTACCCAGAAGAAGCCTTTTTATTGTTTTAGTTGCACTTAGTTCTTAAAATGTGTATTTATTTTGTGATCTTTGTTTGTTTGCTAAAGCATATAGTGGTGCTTCATAGTTGCATCCTATTTATTTTAAAATATCAGTGTCACATTCACAGTGTATAAAATTACTGATGTAATTTTCTACACCAATAAACTACCATTAAACATGAATGTAGTGTGTAATGTAGCATCAAATATATATTGAGTAAATGCTAACATTTGCTGAATATTTCATGATTGGTTATTTAATTAATTAAAGTATGTATAGGGCGATTGGGTGGGCTTAAATTATTAACAGAGTAAATAAAACAACTGGTTATTGTTTGAACAATGTCCATATTATATTTATTACCACATACACACGGCACGATGTGAACCTTGTCTTAAATCATTGTATTATATAAGGTATATGTACATTGCACAATGTGTATACATACATCGCCATACACGCGCGCCCCGAAAGGCTGTATGATTATATATCTCATAGTATTATGTACGTTATATAATGTAATATTCCAATAAGAAAGTGCATTGGTGCACGAAATCGGGGCGGCGGACATACCCACCGCTTTTTACAAAACGTTTTGATATTATCATTATTTTAATAAAGAGATGCCGTAAAAACTAATTTTATTCATCATTACGATTTATATCCATATTGTATACAGATTCATGTAACATATTATACACGAAGAAATGACGAAAATAATGCGCCGACGCCGCGACGGGACAGTCGCGGATCGTTCGCCTATCGTTACTCCTTTCTCTAATATTTTAAATGTACATGACACCAAATTCGAACGTATATAAATCCAAATTTATTTTAATGTAAAATCTTAGGTAATTGATTTTTATTGCTATAGAAAATCAGTCAGCACGCGAAGCACGCAATCGAGAAGTAACCGCGAGAACGAAACCAAGCGGGCGGCATTGCGCGGGGGTGGGGGGCCGGGAGCGGGACGGGGTGCGCGGGCGCGGGCCCGGTCGGCGACCGTCGCCGCTCGGCTCGGGTCGGGAGGGTTCGTGCGGAGCCAGTGCGCCTCCGGTTCTACGCGAATTAGTATACCTTTGGTCCAAGAAACTCTTAGTTGGCCATCGCCGAATATGCAAAGCTACTTGATCTATGGCCGCCGCGGCGACTCTACGAACTTTACCAGTCTGTCATTATTAGATTAAAATTAATTATTATCTTTAATATAAAGTAGATCGAGTGTAAATAAACGTAGAATGTTATACAAAATATAATAAATTATCTTTTTAATTTTATTACATACATATTATAAATACGATAAGTCGCAATATTAGGATCACATAACGAATTTTTAAAATAAATTTGAGATCTCGCTTATTATTACGTAGTCTTTATTCTGATATAGAACACGTCTAAATGGTGACTGAAGTAACTGAACTATCGCGTATACAAACAAGCGAGAGGGACAGCGCGGCGTTTACGGTGACCACGAGGAGACCGTGCGGTCACCGCAAACCACCGCACTTAGAAGGAGTGGCTTCCGAAGTACGGGCCATATTAGCTACCAAATAATTCTAAAGATAATTCAAAATATTGAGTACTAAGGTAAAAGACTGAAATTAATATCTGTGTAACAAAAAAATGAACTCCAAGTAATAATTAAAATGTAAATTAATGTAATTGAAAAATCAACGAATAAAAGCAATTTTTTGTACATAAATACATAATAAATTGATATGACAGAGCCGGTATGCAACATGGCCCGCACACAGAAGCCCTAAGGTTGATAGATACTAAAGAAACTCACAAACATTATAACTTAACAACAATAATGAAACTAATATCGTAAGCTAATCCTGATTGCTGAATGAATCTAATATCGACCAGATGGTAACTCAGTGTGTCACCAGACTTATATTATGTATTTTTTAACACTCGACGGAAAAAGTTGTTCGACAATTTGCGTTTTATGTGAAAAGTGTGCGACATTCCAGATTTTTTGGCAGGTGGTAAATGCAGTTATCGAATTCTATATTTTTCGGTGTCTGTTGCTTTGAAAGTGGATTTTTGTTTGCAGTTATTTTGCGAGTTTTTTGTAGGAGTAAAAAAATATGGCATAATATAAGGGTGGCGACACACTTGTCGGCTCGATGGTCAGCGCGGTGGTACACTGCGCTTATGCATCATCTGTCGCATTCAATTACACGCCACACTTCGGCGTCTACCTAAACGTCTTTTTACACATGCGGCTAACTATGTATATACAATAATTGTCATTATGTATCGTCTCGATGCTATCGCGGCGAACCGATGGCTTCTCACGAACGCGGCGAAACGAACGTCTCTCACTATATGTTTGTCTGTATGTTTGTACTCGTACTCGCACGGGGACAAGCGGCCGTGTGCGCTTCTCCTACATTAAAAAGGTCGGTAAGAAAATATAATTATAGTGAGGATGTGAGAGTGAATGAGACGGCCGACGGCGACGAGGTGCGAAGCGCCACTCCGCCGCCGGCCCGGGCCTAACAATTATAACATCTCATCGTAATAATTAAATATTCTAAGAAAAAATGTCTTAAATACCTATAACACCGTAAATATAAAACAAATAATTACGTTAATTTGTTAGGTATGATATCGATATTCCGACCGTCCTAAAGACTCACACCTCTCGATTTCATTATCAATTTCCTAGCTAACGTTTTAACAACATAATCGCGGTCGCGTCTCCTGCGGTGTGTGCGGCGTGGCGCGGCTAGGTACGGCCCGGGCGGCCTCGATGCGGCCTCGATGCGGCCTCGATACGGCCTCGATACGGCCTCGGTACGGCGCCTGCCGCACGTGACGTCATTTCAGCGAACGAATTCGGCACGAACGAACATAAAACGCGAAGCGAGCGCGCCGCTCGGCGACGAACGCACTCCATCTAACACTCCATTATTCAATTAACTACATACTCATAAGTAATAAATTACCTTTAAAAAGAATATTGATTTATTTCGTATCATTTTCAATATTTTTTTTTGTAACAGGAAACATTTATATTTATAACGTATTTATATAATAATAGCTTTAAAAGGTTGTTTATTATTATTACCTAAAATTTAATACCTAGATTTATAATATTAATGTTTAATTGATGTAGGTAATGAGTAATAATAATAGTAAATAACGAATGAATGCAACCGAGTGCATGTAAATAGCGAGCGGCGAACGCGTGCGCGGTTTGGGCGTCTAGCAGCCGGTCGTAGCGCGGCGCTACGTCGTAGCGTTGCGCTACAGCAACTGCTACGCGCGCAGCCCGCGGACCTCCCTAACTGCTGAACCTAGACGAAGTGGTTGATAAAAATGTCTCCAGTACCTAACGAATATGATTAATGAATTGACTTCATATTTTAATCTATTACCTCAAACCTGCGCCTTTGGCTGTAATTTTTTTAATATCCCTGTCTTTATTTTTATTGAAATGTTTGTGTCGTGTAACTATACCGTCTGTACGAAATATTACTGTTATTAATTATTATTTTGATTAAAATTTTAAATACAACTAAGTACTGTATGACTCCTCAATTCAAATGGAGCCGCGTATTTTTCTCAACAATGGTCTTATATTACGGTAAATACAATGTAAGAAACAATGAAATATTTATTACGTAATGCACAAAATTGTTATTTATTATAATTACAATACCTACGTTCAAAGGTACAAGATAGAAATGAATTATCTTAACGCGATGAGAGATATTCTGAAATGTACCGACTTAGCTTTCCAAACGTCCTTATGAATCGTAAATATGATCATATTATCCTTAGGATAAAATTTTATATCATAATACATAATATTAGAAAGTATGTATACGCATAACTAACGTAGTCTTATACGGAAGTAATCGAGAAACTTGATCGCTACTGAAACAGAACAGCCGTTCAAAGAGGTGATTTTATACAATTCGAATTAGGCGAAAATAATTACATTCATAGGTAAAATATGCGTAATATAATTATAGTAGTATAATAATTATGTTAATATTTGACATTAATATTAAAAATAGATAGAATAAAATATGTGTAGGTGGACGAGCGGGGAGGCGCGCGGCGGTCGCGTTATTGTCGGCGGCTTGCGCGCGCGCGGCCCCGCCAGCCGCGCATGCGCCGCGTGCGCCCCGGCCTCAGCCCACCCACCGTACGATACAATGCACAAAGAATAACACCTTCCACTACTGAGTCCCGCGCGTCGAGGACCATTTACACCTTACGCTGTAATTCAACTATGAATAATAAAATGTTTTAAGATATACCTCCCTGCAATAAAATCGGCTAGATGCACTTTATATAATTATGAAATGTATTTTTTTTTTGGAGTTTAAATCGTTTATTACTCTGACAACACATCTACGGTACAGTCGAAAGCGAGAAAAATTTGAAAAAATACCAGTTCAATCGATAGACTATCTCTCGTTCACACGACAAAAAGTAGATTATCGTTATTTACAATAGACGGGGTCACAAGACCGGGTCGGTGGGGGAAAGTGTGTGTGTGTGTGTGAAGGGGGGGAGGGAACAGTGAGAGTGAGGATGAGGAGATATGAGGATGAGGACTGGGATTTGGAGGGGGGGAAGGTGAAGACGCCGCGGTTGACGGAGTGATGTTGAGGGGAGGTCCGGTGGTGTCCGGGCTCCGTCGGTGGCGCGGGGCTGGAGGTGCGCGGGCGGGCAGCGGGGCGGCGGAGGCGCTGGGGCGCGGGGCCTGGGTGCGGGGGCCGGGGCCGGCGCACGCGGCTCCCGGCGCTCGTGACGCTAGGCGCCGCCACACCGCTCGCCACCTAAGCCAACACAGTATAATGTTATTACACGAAAAATTCTCTGATGGTGGTCTAAAAGTTTATCTAGGTTTGAAGAGCTCCAGTGCGAGTGAATCCGAGGGCCCCCAAGTCATGGCAGTAGCCGTGGGGTTTTAGTCGGTAGGAGATTTGATTGATTAATTACTAAAATTGTTTGGTATGTAACTATTTCTGTAGTTCAACCAACCAACTTCATAAACCAATGAAATGTTTGGCCAAAGTCTTACGAGACCATTTAAAAAACATTTTGTGTAATTGCTATACAAGTGTTCATTTTCGCGACGCTATGAACACACGCCGACGTTTTTATTCAGCGTAACGACATTTTAATAGAGTGGAACGCAAAAGCACATTAAAAACAGTGTAGTACTCACGTAAAATACTTGTGCTGTAACACTTTCAATGATAACCGTTGGTAAACGCCGCAGGAATCAGGGGTCCCTGAAATGAGAAAAATAAACAAGAGTCAATATTAGATAGCAGACGTGTTCAGCCCAAAATTATTGGCATGCAGTAGAGGTTATAATTGAATGGAAGTATAAACCGTTCAGGCGAACATTAACCTCTCCGGGGGCAGATTTAAAGGCAGTAAGTTTGGTGTTTGCAGTCGATAGAGTGGTCGCCGGCTCGGTGGCCAACAAAATAAAAACAGTGAGTGGATGAGTTAGAGCAACGCGCGCGACCGCTCGGCAACGGTAATTACACCGCTTGTTCTCCTTGATTTACGGTTATTGCCCGTGGGGGCATTCCCGTTACCTAATAAGACCGTTTTACACCCGGGAACCACATGCGCCGCCGGTCCGGCCCGCCCGACGGCCGGACCGTTCATTCTCTCATTAGCGACGTATTTGTTTTGCCCCGGCGATTACGGACGATTGAGTTAATATCCCGTTTGATATATGACGCGCCTGAAACGGAAGGGTAGCTCAGTGTAGCGCCACCAGCGAATGACTCAAATTAAGCCTCGGGTAACAATCAGTTAGCTCGCTCGTGTCCAATACCTGTTCTACATTTAATTACACAGCGGCCCTTGTAGATTGACTGTATCCCGATTATTTGACCAACGGGGACGAGTACGACCACTCCGAATTAGTCACTGCTCTTGAACAAAAGTGGGGTCGCGCGCTCGTGTAAAAGTTCATATGATCGTATAATAAGTTGGCAAAGGCCAGCGTTGTGATAGTGTAGAAATTAAAGCAGCTTTCGAGTGCAGTTTGAAAAATGTCTCGAGATAGCACGACGTGAGGAGTTAAGATCTCGGCGGCGACGGTGGGTGCGCCGTGGCTGGCGGGCGTCGACAAGCAATGAAGACTGATGGCGTTTCAGGGAAGCAGTTATGGAGCGCGGTCGCAGTTTTAAAAAGCCATTACCCGCGGCAGTGCACCGCGTAGATTGCGCCTCCCCGCCCCCCGCCGCGCTCATATTTCGGAACACTTTATAATCGCATCTCTCACGCTTCACTCGCTCGCTAACTTATGGTGATTACGCTTTAAGAGCGACAAGGAAGATCGGTTCCATAATGAGATTGGACCGTCTCGCTAAAATTTTAGAGTGTCGTCGGCTGCTAATTGCGTCTGAGTCTGGAGGCTCGGCGCCCCCCTACCCGCCCCGCGCATCCTCCGCGCCGCTCGGTACCGCACCGCGCCGTGTCGCGCCGACACCGCGCGCACTTAGTGCCTTATCCCGCGATGACTAACTGCTAATGAAATTCTTACACCGGCTAGACACACCAAATATACTACAGCCCCTGAGAAATAAGATTGTGTAAACACACAGTTATTTTTCTTTCCTGTTACCATGAATAATGCAAAAATGAATTTTAACATCAGAGAACGCGAATCAAACGTCCTGAGAAAAACAAAACAGAACAAACATTAATTTGAATGCTGTGACAGTTGAAAGTTCTCGAACAAGGACAATTTTGGGAATTGCCTTCATTTGGGCGTTACTGAAGGCATTTTGAACATGACGTAATAAATGAAAAAAGTTAGAATCAAAAGTTATTAACTTTATCCCATTCATCATGAAATAAAATAAGTATGAGAAACTTTTCTTATATTCTTTCTATAAAATACTTTTTATATCTAGGATTGCTATATAATTTCATTTCTCGGTTCTCATTCTAATTCTGCTCCTATAAAACAAAAACGAAACAACAACAAAGTTTCATGTAGTCTGTGTCACGAACATACCATTTCACTTGCCGTGAGTTTCGCAACAGGTGCCTAAGGGTTTATATCAAGAGGAGGAACACTGCACTCACCTGCGTGTTAATAATATCGTACTGTGATTGCCCGACAAGAGTGACGTCAGAGGCTAGGAAAGCTCTCTAAATCGGTTTACTAGATAAAGCGATATTCAGCAGAGGTAGGTCTGGTTGTTCTGAAATCTTATATTCATGGTTCCACTTACTGGGGTGTAATTGAGAGGCGCGCGGCTGACGGCGATCGCCGGGAATCCAGAGGGTTGTGGGCTTGCGGCTTGGACGTAGCCGACGCTGTCGGCAGCAGAGCCGTACACGTCGAGGGCCGGTCCCGGCGAGCTGGCAGCCGGGAAGCCCGCCCGACCACCGGCACCGTGCGGCGACGCCGGTGGCCCGAATCCAGCAGCTGCTGCTTGGTAATTGTTCATCACTGGGGACATGACATAGCCTAATTTAAGAGTGTGCTGTGTCGTCTTCATCAGCCTAGCTGTCTGCTTGGGTTGGGTTGGACATGTCGAAGGCTTTTCCTGGTTTCAGGTTTGGGGATAGCCTTGTATAGGCCTCTCAAATGTCAAGGACGTAGTCCCTGTTGATGCTGTATATCTTATAATAATCTACTTTAAGTACTACTACATTGAAATGGCTACAGTTAATAATGGTTTCATATCATTTTATAAATCTTCATCAAAAATTCTTCATAAACCTACCATCCGACTTTGATTCAGTGAAAAATTCCCATCTGGATTCACCGAATATGCGATTTTAAGACTAAAAATCGTTTAAGTCAGGCTTGCTCGGGCTGGGCAAAGCTCACTGGCTCGGTGACGGAAGCGAGATAGACAGTGAGCCACGTGTTTATTCAGCCAGCGAAAATGCGAAACATTGTGCCATTCGTGCTGGCCTTTTTCGTATCACTGGGCGACGCTTTTCCAATTCCAAGGTGTAATTTTAACTCTGTTATACCAGTCCTCTGGGTGGAATTAGACTTTTATTACTTTTTACTATTCTTAAAATGAGAAAATCTACTGAAATTGTATGAAACGCAGTCAACACGCATCTGGGAACTTATCTTTAATTTCAACTATGTCATTTTGAAAACGTAGCACCGATTGCCGATACTATGTTAGGAAGATGGGAACAAACAACATAGGTACACACAAAGCAGTAACAGAAGCGCTTATTTTCGTAAATAATGTTATGATGACTTGTCACCGGCGAGTGATGAATGATGTTGGTGTCAAGTATGAAGTCAGTGCTGTCAGTATAAAATATATACAGTGGTGTGTCCCGAGGTCTGATGTGTGAGCTCTGTGGAATGATAAAAGTGTGTCCTGTCAGGGATGATGTTAATGGGCCAGGAGGCTTACCATGAACTAGTGACACAGAGACTTAAAGACAGAATAGGCTATTTGACTGGCTTCTGATAAACATCTCAGATTATTTAATGGTGTCTAACGAGCCCACAAAAACCTATTACTTCAAATTGCATAATGTATTTCTTTTAGAAAATAGTCAATAAAAATGTACTGTTTAAATAAGCCGCCAAAACGCTATCTTTAACAATATGGCGTCGTGACGTCACAATACACGTAAACAAACGTTGAAACGGTCGAGATACTAGACAAAAGTCATCTGTTCTGTCAACGATAGACAGAAATTGACTATATCATGACGTCATCATAAGTTCAGCCAATCCAGACCGTTTTCGATTACGTGGCGCCAGATTTAAAAAGATGAAGTTTTTTCGGGATTTTTTTAATAAATAATACATTGTTTTGTAGTAAAATTAATGCAAATCGATTTTAAAAGCGATAATCTATACGAGTGTCAATAATTATGACCTTATTTTTTACATTGTCAAATAGCCTATTGTGCATCAGTTAATGGTAAAGCCCCGGTTTAGTGTACACCCTTAGTGTGCTGAGTGAAGGCATGTCGGCGTCCTCACCTGAGAGCGCCTGCGCCAGTAGCGGTGTGTTGTTGTTCGGTGTCAGTTGGCCGTTGGTCAGGTCAACTGCAAACATACACACGGTTCGCATCCGCTCCACGTACACGAGTGACGCACACACTCGTTAGTGATAGCACACACACACATTCATGACTGAACCATCGAAATTTTTGAAATTCAAAAACTCCGTCCGCCATCCCGGCTACACCTCATCTTTCCTCAATTTAGCATATTGAACGGTAAAGTGACTATCGATGTAATCCCAACTCAATATTAAAGTTTTCTAGCGCGGATAAAGTTGAAGCGCGTAAATGCATGAATAATTTAACCGTTGGAGACAGATGCGGAGCTGACGAATGAGGATAGAGAAGACTCCCCGGGCTCAGATTATGTCGGAACAAAAAAATATCACGTATGTCACGTGCATTCAAATGAAAAAGAGAGCTCGAAGTTTCGCGGGCATAAATCACAGAGGGCGAAAAAACTTTTACAAAATATCCAGTAAATTATCCGACGTGAGTTCTCGGTGGCACGCGGCGGTCTGCTTATTGAATAGGGAAGGGCATTAGCATACGGCGCACGTCGCCGCGTCTTGCGACTTGCGACGCGCACCGCCCGGCCCGGCCGCGTAGCCCGGCCGCCTGGCCGCCCGCCCGGTGCCGACGGCCGCCGCACGCAGCCTCACGCGCCTATTTAACCAACGTAAACCGGAGAATAAATAACGATGAGAACCGTAACCGAGTTACACAAACTTCTGCCTCCAGACGCAATCTCCATGCGTACCTACATGTACCACTCATTACTTAAACATTTCCACAGACTTAGAATTGAATTTCAGCAAAATCTGACGAAACTTAGCCTGTATTCATAATAAACGTAACCCGACATCTCGACAATAACTAGATTAATATTCGTCCCACATTTTTTGCTTGCTCATAGTGTCACCATTTACCCCTATTGGCTTGTACGACAAATTTTATTTTTGTCAGATGCGCGAGTTATGATTTAGTGTGAAAAATGGAGGTCCGCGGTCGCACCAGGTGATTACCGGCCTGCGAGTGACTTTGCGAAAAAAGTACAATATAAGTAATGGAGGATGAATGATAGATGGCGCGCGGGTGCCCACTCCCGCGCTCGCGAGCGCCTGCGCCCGTGAGCGCCCGCCCTACTAAAATGCTGACACATTTTAATAACATTACTTTGCGATGTGAGAGGCTATTTATTTGAGGGCCCAGTGTAATAAATAAGAATTCGAGTGTTGGCGCAGACACGTCTCGGGTTCATTAATACGTCGATCGGTCTTAGTTCATTCTTTTCCCATTACAGCGAAGAGCTCGGCGATCGACTCCTTATACTCATTAATTTAAAGAAGTTATGATACCTAATAGCTCTTCTTCGAGAAATAAAAAGAATTTCTGATTCATCAGTAAGTTGTAAAATAAAAGTGTCATCAGTTAACCTGTAAAAGCGCGGCGGTTTTATTGTTATTAAACGTTGTTTATCGCTTCAATCATACTTCACGAGTCGGTTCACAGCAAACAAAGTCACAAACAGGCCCAACTAAGTTGGGTGCGAAGCGTGTTCCTGACCTCAAATAATTTACGACTTAAACAATCCAGTTTACATGCGAACGGCGCGAGACGAGTTATCTACAGCGGTCATATCTGTGTCGGACGTAGCTCCCAGCTAATAGATAGTTTGTACAGACATGTTAACGCATGTTCGCCGTGTAATTTGTGCGTGTAATAGTTAAAGTTTCCTGACGCTTTGAGCGTAACCGAGGAGGTAGACGAAGACGCGAACAACAAAGTTTAAAGTTCAAAAAGTTGATGCACGTGTAATTACGGAGTTTTCTTCGTTGATAAACTTTTGGCTATCAAGCTTGGTATTCCAAATCACTGGCATACTCTTTGTTCACTACCTAATTGCGAGATTTTCTAGTTATCTTATTGGTAAAGTGGCTCATCTAAATAATCTGTACGCGGCGTATAAGTTGGTGGTAGAGTGTCTCACCTTGCAGACTGCGGGGCGCGGGGGGCACACATTCATCTATAAATTCAGAGGCCGTCTGGTGAGAGCTATTCGAACTTTCATAATTGCGAAGTTCGGGCAAACTTAATAATTCTTCTTCAGAAGTAGGATGACGGCCGAACGAAATATTCACGGAGCGTACAACCGACGTAACACCCACCCTTGGATCCACTATATTACTCGGGACTTTTTATGTGTTACAATGTCCCCGGCTTCGAAAATCAGCTCCGAATTTTAAGGTAGAAGTAGGTAAGTATTTTATTAGGTTTACTCATGGAAGTAATAACCAAGAAATGGAAAAGTTTGAATCAATATTCTTTTGTGTGGATATTAAAGCTTTTCCATATTTCGTTTTTGTTCTGTAATGGTTGTAGTATTTATGTAGGTAAACACATTTCAGTAGCAATATGTTTGATGTTTATTTCTGAATATATAATCGTTTAACGTTTGGTTGCTTTTGTTATTTCTTGAGATTGCCGAAGTTAAATGTTGCAGTCGGTAGGTACAGAGCTTTCAGTCAGGCATTGCTTAGAAAGTTAAGCTCAGTTAAAAATACTGGAAAGAGTGTAAAAAATACTGAGGGTAACTAGAAATAGAAAGTTCTCATCCGTCACCTACAAGATCGTAATACTTCATTTCCCACTTGGCACGATTGAAATGTTTTATTTGAGCGTTTACCGGGATCCTCGCACACGTCCCGCCCAAAACGTATATTTAATAGGTGCCATCAATAACTCACCGTGAAGATGATACGCTTTTGCGGGTTTTCGATCGTTTAGCTGCTGGGACTTATCTCAATCTTAATCGAATTTCTATGCTGGGTGTTGTGGGCATCACGCACGCGCGAACACATTTGTAATTCAAAGAAGGAGCCGCGTGTCCTTTCTCTAAATCTCAGGAGTCTTCGAGTCTACCTTTTATAGCGGTATCCTGCCTCGTTCGATAAGGTGTTTACTCGGTCACGGCAACAGTTACGCGCGCTTCCGTGGTTCAGCCATAGAATGGGATTAGTCCGATAACACGAAAAGCGACATTAAAGAAGCGAAAAGAAACTCGAGAAATATGAATATCCATAAAACACACAGATTATGAAATAGAAAAAATTCAAATTATCTCTCTCTACGAATTACTAAAACTCTTCAATTAAAATTACTACCCATGTAGTCAAATTATAATGTACCTACTGGCAGATTAGTTCCGCTTACAACTACAAAATCAACTACTGCTTATATAATTACATTGTTTTTTTTCTTCTATTCTATGATCAAAAATATTTTCTTTCTATTCTAACTGCGCTTTTATCTTAGGGATTAAACACTTCAATTTAATACTATATTATACAAACTCGCTGCCTAAGGCAAATAATGACAAAATTACAATAATACTATTCTAGAATAAGGTCTTAAAGCTAAACAACAAAAATTACATCTATAGAAAGTTTGCACCACCAATCACATTATGTTGTTTTTACCACCAATTACTATTCTAGTCGCTTACATAGCTACATTTTGTACAAAGAAAAAGCAATTTTATTTTTCAGCTTTAAAATTGTTATTTTTTTCACAAAAAACCTTGTAAGTCGACACTAATTTGAAGCTCGTCTAATGTACAATAAGATATAAAATCGCCCGAAATAATTTAAAGTAGCTAGTCTAGACTAACGGGAACTCGACTAGTTGTAAGTTTATTACACGGCCAGAAACTTCTACGGAGACAGCCTACGCGGCATTGCTTATTAAGTCTAATTCTTATTCTAATCTAGAATCTATTTAACAATTTGGCTACTGTTGATCTAATTTACTTCGTAACTCCGAAACACTATGAAATGTCTACCACACTTCAGTCTTTACTTGATCAAATCTTCCAAATGTTACACACATGATTACACTATTCTAATGTTCAACGATAGTGATCAAATTGTAATGTTCAAAATCAAAGTTACTCGCCCTAGAGATGTAGAGGACGTCACACTCCTTTGGCGAACTGCTGTTCTCTTGGTAATCACAAACTGTTTGCTCGCACACAACGTGCGTGGATAGGTATAGGTAGGTTCTAGGTACTAGGTAGGTATTTACACAATTTGTGTGTATGTAAATCCCTTATCCCCGTCCGGAGCAGTTTAGAGAGTGTATCGGGTCGTTGGTGAATGCAGACACGGCCTATAGGCTATTAGAGCGGTCGGCAGCTAACGCACCGGCGTCCTCCATGCAGGGGAGAAGGGACTTACTGTGCGTACTCCGCACATTGCGCAGGATTTGTGCGCTCAATACGACACTAACTAGAAGAGATTAGTATGCTAATAGTGCCCATTATGGACTCACGGACACACTCCAATTCGGTGGAATTCTACAATAAAAATTTATGGACGATGGAGCTCGCTAGACTAGCGCATTTATAGTCAAAATCTATTGGCATCCATAAAACAAAATCTATCTAAAGTAAATAAAATAAACAAATAAAAATTTCTGACCCATCCAAACACAGCACTCGTAATGCTAAATCAGCGTGGGACCGCTGAGCACTATGAGGTACACTATCAACTAGTATTTACATGAGTATCTAAACAAGTGCTGTAGAGGTTAGTGCGGAACGAGGTCGCACTCAACTCCGACCTAAGCAACAAGCACTAAACGTAACAGTTACTAACACAATTAACGGTCAAATATCTTAAATTACAAATGGAGTTGGCACAGTTCGCGACGCGCGGCCACTCGCCGCCTCGCCAGCTAATTATTTGGATTCGAACCGACGGCCGTGTGACCCTTCAAGGAATTTCGTTTCAAGGCGCTAATTTGTCGTAACGTCGCTTCCTTATTTTTGTTTTGGACTTTGTGTCGGACGAGCTGTTAATTTAACTCGATACGGGCGAGTTGTAATGAACGGAGCGCGATTTGTTCGGGTTTAAACGTTCACGGTTCGGGTAAGAGTGCAAGTAAGGATCGAACTATGCAAAATAGTTGTGTGGGTGTGTCTGGTTCGCGGGCTGCATTCTGAGGGCGAGCGTGTTGAATGTGAGGAATGTTGGCGATGCGGCGCGGGCGGCCGCGGTCGCGCGTGCCTCCGGCTCCACGCTCCACATGCTCGCTTACCGGCTTGCTGGGCAGGGCCGCGGCGCGGGCACCACGCTGCATGTGCCGCGTTGGATGAGTCAGAAAAACGAAACGCCAACGTTAAAATACGTCATAGAGCGACGGCCTGAGTGAGGCATCATAATCAAAGTTCACCGCACGCTAGCCAACTCCACGATACACACTATCTCTTCCAGTTTATTTCGGTCGCAATCGATATGCGATGGTAAATAACTGAGGCACTGATCGACCTCCATTTATAAACGATCAATTGGACAATAAACGATAAAACGTTTTGCTTATACAACGGCAATTTCCTTTATTTTAAAATATAGCGGCTTCACAATTATCATAAACTTACGAATAATGATATAAGACGATATGTCGGAACAGCGATAAGAACAGTAAGTATGTACTATTATAAACTTATGATTATAAAATAGACTTAATTATTATTATAAAGAATTTGACACATGGGTTACAATTAATACAATCATGAAAGATTTGTGCATTATGAACGACACCTAACTAATTAAGTTACGTATTTAATTTTAAAAATATTGGAATTACTTCCTGAGGGATACCGCAACTCAGTGAATAGAAATGATTCAATATTAAATTGTTTACATCTGAGTATATTGTATCGTGCTATATGGGCGAACCTAGTCGGGCGATTGTGACACGCATCTGCGAAATCGGGCCTTATTGTACAAAAACATTTGTTTTTGCGACATTGCATTCCTTGATTCGAGAGGGGAACGTGGGGCATTAATACCAAAGAGCGATTCGCTTGAGAAAAGATTTATTTATGTTCGTAAGAATTTCCGGGAGCCGTTTAGCGGGTGTTCCGTGTACGAGAGGTGTGGGCTGGCGGAGCGGCGGCGGCGCGCGCCTCAAGAGCCCTGGCCGAGCACGCCCGCGGTTACGTACTCCGCACCGACCAACAGACGACTTTCCGGTGGTATTACTCCCACTACACCTGCGGCAACAAAATAAAAAAAGCTACAAAGCCGGCTACGGAGCTACGAGGGTTCCGCCAACAGAACCGCGCTTAAATAAACAAACACTCCACATGAAAGGAAAAACGTTACGCGGAACCCTGATAAGAACTCATAGTCTAATTCAAAATTAACATGAAGGGGAAAAACAAAAGATATAAAAAAATATCATTACAGCGAGGAGTAGAAGAGGAAGAACATTGCCCTGAGCTCCACTCATCGAATCTTTATGGGGAAACTTGGAATTGATAGTTTCCTGTTTACTGTTTTCGGGCTATTTAAAATTGTTTGCACGCACGAAATGATGGACTGGCTTTATTAATGTAGTAGGAGGGCTGTCACACGCACGGGCGCCACCGCCGCGCCACCGCCACGCCACCGTCACGCCACCGCCACGGCCGGCAGTGCAGGCCCCGGCTCATTACGTGTTATACCTACGTATTGATTCCATCATCAAAACTGTATCAAGAACACGGTGTTATTTACTGAATAATACATTCTGTATTAGTATATTTAAACACGCAATGGATCACGTAAATGGGAAGTCAATTTGAATGCCCGAACACTAATCACGATTACACTCGCCGTACCTGAACGTACGGTCATTCGCTCAATGAAGATATAGAAACGGAACGGGTTCGTTCCAGTAATTGGGTGTAATTGTAACTAAAGTGGTGGTCACACTTTAAAGGTACACTTATACGACGACGCGATATACATAATATTTCAAGCTTACTTTATGTATGACTAGTTTAGAGGATGGCGATAAGGACGGTCGCACACGTAGCGATTTAATGATCGAATGTTAACTTATAGTTACGTAATAATTTCGATAAAATACCTTAATTTTGACAAATCATTATTGCGAGGTGTGGTGATTTATAAAGCAATGATTTATTGCTAAAGAGTTCGATGATTACTTAGACCGACCGTCGGGAGACAAGAGCGTCCCGTGTGGTTGCACCTTTAAGCTTCATTCAAATACACTGAACCGCTTTACAATAACAATAACACGAAGAAGGTAGCGTAAAATAGATGCATCCAAAAATATTATACAACAACAACAATAAATATTGGTATCAATAACATTATCATTTAAGCAGTGTAAATATTTAAAATATAATAGAGAAATAACTTTAAAATTAAAATTAAATACATACATATATTACAATATAATTATAGCGAATATTCAATAAACTATTAAAATAACACTTTTCAAGCTCGATGTATTGTTCATTTTATCATTATAATGAGTAAAATCATAGTTAAGAATCTAAACTAATGCTAAACCGTGACAAGCTATGCAAATAAAAATCTAAATGTCGGTAAGTTTTCATCCTCTAAACTTAGTAATTTCCAAATCTAATTGCGCTACAATCTTATCTGTCTAATATTTATTTAGTTTACTCTTAGATAATATAAAGTTACTATGACGTAACGACTGAACACAACACTTGGCACCCCCTACCCGTTACTTGAATACGTTTTCAATTATTCATTGTTTTTGAGAAACGAAAATTGAATAAATACGTTATTATTCACTCCAGCGAGTATGAATAAATAACAGTGTTACCTATACGTTGAAACGCGTCACTCTCGTTGTGACACATAAAAGTTTTATTAATTATTTATACGTGTTATTACGAGCTATTGCTACTATTGAATTTATTGTCGGACGGTATGTGGATAGTTGAGGGACAAGGATAAATTACTTGTTATTAATTTTATTGTTATATACGATCCGAGTTCCGACTCATTTCGTATGCATGCACGGGGATTCAGGCCCTCCCTACTCTGAGTTTTAGTTTTGTTCACAATTTACGATAAATTGTCCGCATAATGCGATACAGCAACTGTATTAAACTTTTTATTGCTGCCAATGGTATGGTTAACTTCGTTTGCTTGTTATTTGTAAAGGAAATCTTTTAAAAAGCTGGGGAAACGTGTGATGTTAACGTTGTGTCCAGTCCATACCTATGTCCTATCTATAGAAATCCAAACGCTACAAACTACAGCATGCTATGTAGAGGATATCGATATAATGATTACTGATGCTAAAAAGTTCTACATCTATTTGCCGCTATCATTGTTATACCTAAGATAATAGAGAGGAAGAAGTTAAAACATCTACACGATTCTAATATTACACATCTTTCTATCGCCGAGATTACTATAATTTAGTCCGGACTACGATTTTCAATAAATATGCAAACATGATTATGATCTTAGTTGTTTCACCTTGTACCTAAAGCTTAAATGCTTTGATTATCTTGGCCATCCCGGTACTTGTAATTGAGTTTCAGAAGATGGCTGTATACCTACAACTTTTTCTCGAACGTTTCTCGTCCGATGAACTACAAGTGAAATATGAAAATGTTTGCGAGTTATTCGACTGCATAGTGGGACTATATGTAAACTATGCCCTAGCGGCCTTATCTTTTCTCGGGACGTATTTAACGATGTTGTCTTCTGAAATTTGTAAGTAAATAAATATGTATTACAGAAAAGGATTCTAGTACGCCGCCGCGCAACTACAGTGCCACAAATTATTTGACATTAATTCCGTCCCATTAGAGACTAACAAAGTTGTTTATACGTTCGAAAACTGTCTTCGTCGGAGCTGTACGTGCAGTCGTTTCCAAGTTGGAGGAAACGACTAGTTCATATTAAAGGCGCGCGACGAAGTTGTGGATCGCAGCGGCGCGGCACTTTGTCATAGCATCTGCTGCATCAAAGGACGTAACCGCGTTTTACTTCATAATACAATTATAAGGGCCAGCGATGCGATGCATTATTGCCGTATTATTAACATTCAAATCCTGAAAATTAATTAACCAACTCCTGACCGAATTTCTAAGGTTTCTTAATTTATGCTCAACTAAATATTGGTGATGTAGATGACGTTACCAATAAGCCGCTGTGGCATCTTAGGAATGCTAATCCGTGAAATGGCGCACATTAATTGTGAGGGCTGCGCCAGCGCACGTTGCGCGCACGTACGCTACACAAAGTGAGACTCAGATACTGATTTTGTTTTGTGTATACCATGTTCCCATATTAACTAACAGTAGATAGCCTCTCCTAATATCCCTACGATTAGTGCCCACCCCAACCAAGACTTGGCAAGCACTTATATTGTTTAGCTAGCTACGCTTGTTTTAAATTCGAGAACATCATTACATTAAACGGTTCATTCGGACAGAGTAATTATAGGGTTCTTTGGCTATCCAATTATATTTACAATTCAACGACTGCTCACAATTGTTTTTTTTAACTACAAGGAGATGGGACTGTCTCGCGTGTAGTAAAGCGGTTGAAAAGTAATTAACGCGGAACGATTTGTACAGCTAATGCTGAAGAAAAAGTTGACCGGTCGCGGTGCCGGCTCGCTGCGATAACATCAATCGTTCACCGACGGAGGCGAGGGTCTGGCCGTTCGAGTGGTACGAGCTCACTCGCGTCCTGCGCTCAATTAGAATTTCCAATAGTGTTCACGTTTCTAGATTCCGTCTGCGTCCAACCGAAAAATTCTCGCGGCGTGCCCCGGCCCCGACCGCCGGGAAAAAAGTGGAAAGCCAAAGCTTAGTGGCGTAATTATGGCGGAGCGGAGGCAGCTCAAACACGGAGTGTGGACAAATAACGAGAAGAGTGTTTGTGCAGCTGCGGTCCGCACTCACCTCGCCCGTCGCCGCGCCCGCGCCCGCTCCCCGCGCACGGCCTACTCCGCTACTGCTATTTCTCCTCGAGCACGCGACCAACTAATCCCGAAAGAACAATAAGAACCGCATAAAAATTAACATTCTAGTCTCATTCGGCAGGATCGACTGGAAGCCGGTGGACTACTTTTAATTAGTGGGAATTCTTTTTTGTCCGTCCTGAGATTTACATAGAAGTCACCACAAAAAGGACGTCATTTTTTCAGTACTTTTGTTTGAATCTGTTTAAATCTCTTTTAAAAGCTTTCGCTGTTAATGAGGAGCGGGCGATGGTGCGATACTAGTAGAGCGCGAGGGCGGGGCGGGTGAGCGGTTCGCTCGCTCGCCCCCGGCCCGCTGAGCGGGGCGAGCTCGTGTTTGCGCTAGTGTTTGTTTGCCCAACGCGTAGCATTTGAGAATCGTTAGGGCGAATAGTGTGTAAACATGGAGCGACGCGCTCGCAATTGGCCGGATTGTCTCGACAAAATTCTGGAGATAAACAATAAATAGCATTTCTCAAAACATGGACGTTTTGTAATTGACGGCGTGGCAGATTTATCTAGATGGTTCAGTCATTGTTAGGGGTGTTAACTTGTTAGTAAAGTTGTTAGTGAGAGTTCACACGAACTTTTGCCTCGGCGAGTTAGTTGAAATGGGAAGTTAGGACATAGTCACCACAGCAGATTACGAAAATTAGCGTATGCGTAGTTAAGTTTGTAAGTGAGCAGCATGTCAGTAGTAAGCGGGTCATGTCGACTGCGAGATAGACGTTAGCGGTTAGTGGAATGCATTGTCGCGGCGCGAGTTCACAGATGCATGGCGTGTACATTGTAAACCCCGCTGAGCTCGAGCGGGTGGTATGGCAGGAGAGTCGCCAAGTGGTGGTAGTGATTGCCGGATAGTTGGTGGTGCAAGCTCGCCAGGGGATTACCTGCAGGGTATGGCAGCCCGAAGCTAGGATAGCCCGAATAGCTACGTCCTGCCGCGTAGGCGGCGTACGCTGCTGGAAACCCTGCGCAACAAACAAACATAAGTTATTACGTTGTACCGCTGTCGCCGCACGAGTGGAGGTGAGAAGCGGAGGTTAATCGCCGAATCGCATGCTTTCATTCGGCATTATGTCGTTTCAAACGTTGCTTTTTAAATGCTGCGTCGCCGATAGTGATTCATTGGCCGATATAAACATTTGGTATGTAACACGTGTCCCGGTGGCCCAATTCTAAAATAGAGCCGTCACATAAAAGGTAGGCAAGTATATCGCACACGCTCGGTACGACATTGCTTTGGACAATGTCCAGCGGATGATATTTTGTAAACATCGTTTAATGTAGCACAGTATAAGTGGACTAACGACGGCTCCATACTGCCGTAACAGATAGCTAAAGTTTTTCATTAACAAACTTACTGAATTATCAACAAACAAATGCTACTCTATGTGAAAACATGTCATTAGGTCTAATGTGAAACAAATAGTACGGCGGGCGGTCAACGTGGCACGTACTATGAGTTTCGTTAACAAAATGAAGTTGGATATAAAATGTAAAAAATGAATGATGGCCGGAGGGTCCACGGCTGCTACGACTACTACACTGGATCGTTTATCATATTATTGCCAATCAAAATAGTGTATCTGTCAGGCGGCGCGATCCATCACGTGCAGGACGCGACCAGGCGACCTCCGCACAGTGCGACTCTTACATTGATTGAATCTACTCCGCCAACCAACACTTTAACTGAATTAGTGAGTTAATTAATTACTGCCATCACCCGTTTTGGCATGTACCCCCGATTAGCAGTTCAATAGTCCGCTTACGTATGTCGTATACAAGCTATTACTCTGGATAGAGTGAGGAATGGTCTGACAGATGCAGGGTATAGCAGATTATGAAGTGACAGTTCGAAATATAATGTGAATCAACTTACCGTCAGGAAGAGCACCCAATGACCACATGAAATCTAGAAATGTAAAAACATTTACATAAATCGATCGATTCTTACACCTTACATTTATATATGTGTTTTTTATTACAGATATGAATATTATAAATTGATAATATAGTGATAATGTGCCTTGAGACACTATTTTGCTTGGCGAAGAATTTTGAGCTTACGAATACTGAGTATATGGTGAAATATTAAGTCTAAATCTAATTTATATTTATATAAAGAGCATTCTAAGTTTCTAGATGGCAGACTACATTCAAACATTTTCTAAAGTGGCTCCAAATATGGGGTATGTTAGTATACTTGAGCATCATAGCGATGACATCCCTTCACTTGACATTGTTAATCTATTCTACACATTGTTAGTCTAGTACTAAACATGTTAAACAAACAGACATTTTTAAATAGTTTAGAAATGAATTTATTAATACTAAATTCTACCAAAATTACCTACTTAATAAGTTAATAAGTACAATTAATACTATTAGTTTACGAGAGCTATGCATCATAATACAAATATTGGGAGTATCAAGATAGATCCTACTGTTAAACCAGTAACAGTTGATCTTGAAGAGTCGGAAGGTATACAACTAAAATATAAACTAATAGTGAACATATATTTAGTCGTAATTGCATTGCACAATAATATAAATATATACGTAAAGAGTAAGGATTCAAAGTAAATAGATTACCTAATTTTATCACAAGTACTATGGACACACAATAATTTAATGGAAATTTGGATTTACCTAATTTAAATATTTCTTTACAAAACAATATTGTAAATAAATCAACATAAATAAATAAAATGTCTAATGATCTCCATAAAACTGATAAGAAACATCCACATAATAGGTACCTCTTTCCTTCCACTGATAACATTTTTGAAAAGCCGACATCAAGCTGTAAAGCTAGTCATGGTAGAGCTAGAGAATTTAATATATCATTTATGAAAATATTGTCAAACAACAGTGTCACCCGTCCGCAATCATGACATTCAATGCTCTGGTGCTAAGGTTAGTTACTTCATGGATGGATGTGTAGCAAAACTGGCAAGAATCATCGAGACCTAAAGGTTCTCGTAAATAGTTCATATTAAAAATCTACTCAGAAATCAGAAAATACCAGGCTCAATACTATAAATCTTCTAACTATGTAAGAATGTATGTATTTTAAATCAAATAGAGTTAAGCACCTACTACCTGGTAGAAAAATATTGCTCTCTATCAACCCTACGCAAAATTGTTCCAGTTTTCACTCTACTTTTCATCAAAATGTATGAATATTTATAATAATATAAAGTATTGTATAAGAACTGATTCTATAGCTCTTCTAAATTATTTTGGTACACATTTCGAAAATCTGCTAACTAACTGATTCTCTAATGGCAATTACTAAAAATAAGACACTTTGGATATTATCAGTTTCCTTAAAGTACATTAAAATTGTCACTTTGGCTTGGTAGGAGAAGAGAGTAGGAATGTAAGAAAGAGCTAGGAATGGACAGGAAGCTGCTTCAGCATAGAGGAATGCAATGAAGAATCACATTATTTAAAGATTCTGATCAGAGAAGCCCTAGCGGGTGCAAGACTAGAAGGGGTGATGCGGATGTTGCTGAAAGAGGATCGCGGATCAGAGGGGCAGAGGGGTCGGGATCGTGTGAGTGAGGGGGGAGTACAGGGTCTGGATGTCGAGGGCGTGGGCGTTGAGGAGTTCGGAGACAGAGTATGTGAGTGGTGGAAGTGCAAGTGGCGCGAGCGCAGGGCGCGGGGGGCGCGGGGTCGGACGGAGCGCGGCTAGCGCGCGGCGGTAGGCGGCCGCGGCAGCCCCGGGCGCGCCCGCGCCTGCGCCCGCGCCGACCAGCAGATGCGCGGGCGCGTGAACCGGGTACGGCGCGTATCGCACGCCGCCCGCGCCGGCCACGCTGCTACCTAGCAACTCACCGTACGCGCCGCGGCCGGCGGCTCTCGTCTTGGCCAAGTTTGCTGGGAGCATGACTTCTTTCGGTTGTGCTTTTTTGCATTCCACCTGTAACAAAAATAATATTATTTAATAATCTTGCTTTAGTAAAAACAAAGAATTTTGGAATACATTCGGTGTCACGAAAATTCATAAGCAACCAACCACCTAAGCAATAGATAGATTGGAAAACCAAAGTCCCATAAAAGACCTAATTCACAAAAAAAAAAACTCTGTGATTTTCTTTTTTCTCAATTCATCATCTTTTCCTTTTTCGCTATCGTTTTTGTCCTTTTTCATTCATTGTTTGTACTCTCAGCTATAACTGGAGTCAGCAGAATGAAGCAAATATCTTCAAGATCGGGTGACTCGCAAAATTATGGAAGAAAAGGGGCGACGAAATCGGTCGACAATCCGTTATGCTTCACGGTTCGAGTAACAAATTGAATTTTAATTTGCTTTACCAAGTCAAGGAGCTTATCATTGAATACTTATTATACAGCACGACAAATTTTACGAGCTCCGATGTAATTATTCGCTATAATTATGTTGAATCTTACAACTTGTTTGCTAACCAACCTGAGACGAGACCTGTTGATGTTGAATTTAAAAAATATACACCATTTTCAACGATAAATGGATTAAGCTGTGAAAAAATATCGGCAAATTTAAGCGAGGCCATAAATAAAGCATCAACGTAATCCCTCGCTCTACCACGGACTACGAAAACCAAAGTAAATTAATGTACCTCATAATTAAACCCTACGTTTAATCGATCCATTAAGTAATTTTAACGAACAGCATGGCTCTCTTCAGTGCTTGTATCTTCCCCTCCCCGCCCTAACGGGGCACGGGGGGCCGGAGGCAAGTATAAATTACCCAATCTACGCTAACCTAAAACCTCTAGCAATAGAATTTTCGATACGGAGCGCCGACATTATAGAAAAGTATATAGGCTTAAATTAAAGCTGGCTAAATGAATGACTCGGGGGTTGATCATTTTTCAGAGACGATTTAAAAAATGATGTGGTTAGAACAGACCGGAACATTTAAAGTCTCAGCAGAGTTACATTTTTCATAGTGGTGCATAATCGCGACGTGTCCTCGTTCAGCGCGGGGAGGGTACATAAACTCGCGTCCACATTTGTCACGCGGCCGTCACAAGCCGACAAATGAAGGCTTTGCCACGCCGTTCGCGCACTTTGTGCACTTTGCACAACTTTCTGCGTCGACATGGAACTACGTGCCTTTGCATTAACGTGGGGAAGTGAGTGAGTGAGGCTTTACTGCGCTGAGTGTCTTTCCACCAAGTTTTATGCCTAGATAAGGCTGAATAATCAACACGTAATATTAAAGTTGGGGACTGAGATTACGACGGCACATAATAAAGCACGTTCTTAGCCATACGACGGATGTAAAAAAGTTGAGATATCATTCTAAAAATGAGTAGTAACACAATATTAAAAGCAGTGTTGGTGCGCCAAAAACACAGCAAGAATTGTGTTAGGAATATCGGTGCTAAATCGTCCCGTAGCATGGACGGTATTCTTCGATCGTCCGCGACATAAAAATAGTGAGTGTCGCCATTTGTCAGGAGCGATAAAGCTTTACAAATGAACAGGCGCCTACGCCAGCAGCGGCCGCCAGCGCCGTGGCCACCCCCCATTTGTTCGGCAACACGCAACCAAGGGGACATGCCAGATAAATGCCAGCCTAACTTAAAACTCAGATAGGAAACATCGTTTGTTATACTGTCACATGCACCTCCGTGTAACACAGTCTATCTAATTGAATGGAGAAGTCGAGACGAAACACGAAAACACAATCTGTTCTGTGTAATCAGTAGCGAAAAATGATTCCGTTTTAAATCTACCTACAATAATACGAACAGCCATGAAGAAAATTCAGCGAGGGGATCCGACGTTAATTGATGTCGCGTCGCTGGCGAGCGGAGTGGGAAACAAAAGCTCACAAACAATTCGCATCGGAGTTCGCAATCCCGATCAAGCGTTCGAGATCGCGACGCAGTTTAATGACACGAAAAATAACAAAGGTAAATTGTATTTAGCCCCCGCTAGGTAGGCGCGCCCTCCCGTCGATATATCGACCCGGCTGGATCGAGTAGTATTCGACACCGACGCGAAGATCTCGGTTTAACCGAGCGCACTTAAGATGTGCTTCAGTGCGGCGTGGTTTAATGCGGCCCGAGCGAACCACCTCGCGGAAACCTGCTCCTAATCCCATCGATGTATGAGGAATTTAATTGTTTCGCGAGAAAACACAGCGTTTTATGCTCCACCACCTCGGCTGAACATTCGCACGTAAACGTGAATTAATACGAATCTGAAAGCAGTCATTAAATTTTCGCTCGATTGATTTTGAGTGAAAACCTTTTAAGGTAAAACAGTAATGTCAATAAATTCGACAGAGAAGAATCGTGCCTACCTTTTAAGAACATTGATTTTGTGTTTCATCAGAAGGCAGTGTTTGTACGTTAATAAATTAAAGTTTCTGTACAATTCACGTAATTTTTTGTTGCTGTCACGAGAACAATGTTGAACTCGTCGCTTCACGTTTACCTTACTTTAATTGAATATTAAAGTGAAAGATAAATGAGTTAAATAAATGTAAGAACTCTTCAGGTAAAACATTTACATTTTGAGAGATAAAAGGCGGCATTACCATTTTATTCATTTGTATAGGTATTGTGGTGTGTAATATTGCGGGTGGCGATGAGTTATTACCGGGTGGGACCTGGCGGGACCCTTGGAACAAAGACGCTTAGATTAAGCGATGCTGTTGTAAAACGATACAGAATAGGTATTCGTGATTGTAGCGCGACGAGGAACTCGTGCCCAGTGCCCAGTTCCGCAAACAAAATTCCACCGTAGACATTATTCCGAATTCCAGACGATTCCTTCCTATCTCAAGAAACTACAAAATAAAGACAGTTCTAAACTACACGCTCTTCGGAACGACTCGCGTGTGTGTTGACGTTAAATGCATTTTATAAGATTCTGCGTTTGTTTCTTTGCATCTTTATTTCTTTTACTTTGAAATACTTGTGGAGGACTACGGGCAGCTGGCCAAATAGACAACTTTATAAAAGGATAAAATATCTCAGCTCTTCCTAAACGAATATAAATTGGCGCTATGAGCGAGTGGCATTTTGATTTGAATTTGGAAACGAGCTTGATAAAAGAGGGCTAAGGAGACTTTCTTCCAAAAATGTGAGACGATTTTCATATTAGCGGCCTAACGCAGATGATATAAAAAGTCAAGAAAGTACTAAGCAAGCAACTTTGCTGGAGAGTAATGCGGTGCGGGCGTAGCGTACGAACATACGTGAGAGATAAACGGAGACGACAGGGGGAAGGGTAGGGGGCGGCGGGAGGGGGGCTCGGCGTGCTCGCTAGATAAGTTTATCAGGGAAACCTCTCGCCTTCGTATTGACAGAGCGTCGCAAGCCTGGCCCTGATTGCCGCTAAGCGGAAGCCGGAGCGTGGGAACCGGAGGCAAGGTAAGAGCTCCAGAATTACATATTTACCGAGATAAAATTCTAAGAGTACGCTCATGTGGAGCTGACTCAATAAAACTAGAATTCACTTTTGAATAATACCTTCTCAAGCTTTTAAAATAGCAAAGCGAAAATTTGGCATAAATATTGTGCATTAGCATTTAAGAGACTTGGGAAAATACGTAGTACACAAATATTCGAGATAACTAGATAGCTCTAAAGAAAAATCCTACAGCCAACGTACGACGTTACGTAAAGGAGATGAGTCACAAATCTTGCGCTCAACAGGTCACGGATAATGAAATACTCCGCCGCACCACGGGAGCTCTTTCCATATTTACGTAACTGTTGTTCGAAGAAATAAGATAAGCGCAAGTCGACGTTTTCCGTTGAATTTCGGCACGGTTACTTAAAGTGTTGGAGTGTTTACCGAGAGGGTGAAGAGGCGGGACGCGCAGTGATGGGTTGTAATGCGCGAAATTCAAATCAGATATAAGCGATCGAGTCGTCGCCTCGCGTCGTGTACGTGAACCAGCAACCTTACCCGACACCCGTCGTAATGCACACGCTTATAACGATACCATATTCTCAAATGTAACGCCAAATGTTCACCTCGATGTCCTTTAAAATATTCAATAAAAAGTGTCGAGATCAGAAAACACGATTCTGTTTATCAATGTTTATGACATGTTACAGACATTCTTTACGACACTAGGCATAAACACCAAAATAGCAACCGTTTTACGCCTAAACACCTACTTACATATTCACTTTAGCATATCAACGACAAAGTAGACATTAAATGGAGCGAATGACATTTACCTGCACAAATATCGAGTGCATACATACTATGGAACTTAAGACATGGCAATAATACTCCGTGTCACATTCGCGTTGAATTTTAAATTACAGCCGCACATTCACCGTCATAGAAATGTTAGTTAGATATTAAATATTAAGGGGTGGCATACACGAGCGGCGCGGCGTGCAACATTCATTGCGGCGCGGAAGCCTGTCAAACGCCCACGGCTATTTCTGGGAAATCGATTGCAGGCGATGGCAACGAGTTTGTTACGCGAACCACTAAGACGTTTTACATGCCACGGTTTATTGCCATCAATATCATATAAGTGCTGGTGTTTTAGTTTGGAAAACGTTGTAATTCACATTTAATGGGAAATGTTCTCAACAACTCCTAAAGTAAAACTACTCGATTTTAGAAACTACAGTGCAAAATTAAAAAGTAAAACTATGTAAACTTTTAAACAGTTCCGCTAGTTGCAGCGTAGAACGACAAACAACTTGGATAACTTCTAACATAATCCAATTTAATAGTTGAACAAACAAAATACCAATTAAATTGAAAGCGAAACGAGCAAAGTGTATATTGGCAGATACTCAGCGGTATTAGCGGCGTTTGCAATTGTAAGCAAACACAAGATTACCGACCACTCGCTGCTTAACTAATTCGTATCACGCTTAAAGCCCACTCGAACAAAAGAGGGAAAGAATACGACTGTGAACGTCCGGCGACCGCAGTTTGCCCAATTGAAACGTATAATGAAATTTGTATATTAGCTCAGGAACGGGCAATCGAAAACCTTGCAAAAGTGTTTTCATGTAGGAATTGAAACGCCCCGGAAAATTCCTCCGCGAAATTCAAATAAAATTCCAAACGATGTATTGGCTCTGTGAGAGCCACGTTACAGGCGTATGAGTGCAGTTTGCATTAAAGTAATTGTTGAGTGTCGGCCGTTTGTGGTCGCGCTGTGTTCACGCAGCTTCAATTTGCAGAATTAGATGCTGTTATACGCGAAGTGGCTATTTTTATTCATCAAAGTGCACTGCTTTCCTAATTAAAAATCTACGTCTTTTATACACACATGTTGAATATGGATGGGGATTCCTTTTTGATTTTAATCTCTATTTTGAGTCTCGTTAATGCAACGATATAATTTCACAACAAGTTAATGTCGCTTAAATAGAGATAGTAATAACAAATGAACATAAATCAGAAACTTGCTCATCAGAGTAAAGGAAGATAAACCAAAAGGTACAAGACAAATTCAGGTGATATTCAGAATTAATAACAGCCCGCGAGAAAGTTTATGACGCACGTACATGTATAAGCTGTAGCAATTAGTTGTAATTAAGTAGGTTGGAGGTAGGGCGCCGCTTGCCTTGTCACACTACCGACTAGATTAAGGTCTCCGGCTCGCGGTCTCGGCGCTCGTAACTTGTTTTGCATGAATCTGTACGCGACTTTCATATGACTCTCAGGAGGAGACTCAGTTCAGCACCTCTAATGTAAATGAAATTGTGTGCAAGAAATAAAGCAGGGCTTCTCGGCCGCTATTTATCGCCGCTCGCGTCTCCTAACTCCCACGTAATGGGAATGTGGAGACGACGCGGAGCGCAGTAATGAACCGGCCTGCCTTAACGTATGGCCTTTATTGATGACACACGCGCCCTCTACACACTTACTACTTTATTGTCACTGTACGCAGGCATAGTTTCAATTACTACGATTCTTGCGATATTTTACGGCGGCCGGAGCCGAACACATGCGCCGATGAAATCCTAGGCTCTCTCGAGTCCCTTTGTTGGGTTTAATTACTATCCAAAGAGGTCTGGTGAATGGGTAATTAATCACGGAATAAGATGGATTACGAACTGTTGATATTGAATATGAAGTGATTAATGAACTAATTTTGTCACTTCATCTCCATTGAATGATGTGCATACTTTCATATTTTGATTGAAATTATGAACATATCATTATTTTATGTTCATCAAATTAATCTAATCAAACCCTTAAATTATGGGTGTTTCATTATTTGAACATTTTGGTTAGATTAGTAATTATAACATGATTGCCGAAATTATTGGTGTGTATAGAGTGGGTGCGGGGTGCGGGGGGTGTGTTGTGCGGGCCTCGGTATGGGCGGTGTGTACTCGACTCAAACACAAATTCTGTCGATCGTTAGCCTGTACCATGTGTGATTAATTAAATTTCTTTCACGCTTCGAATTTAAGTTCGAGTAGAAATCGTTAACGGCCGGAAAGGCCTGTTGAGCCGTAATTTACGTCTTTTCGTTCGACTTTAGCTACTTGCGTCATTTGAGAATTGCGTGCTGTGCCTTATAACCATTAAATTTATATACGTACATAGGAAATTAGGTAGTTGTTCAAATAGTGATTGCCGTCAGATTATGATCGTAACTTGTAAATTTTTACCTTAGAAAATATTAAGCTTTATTATTATTTTCTATTTTACTCGTGTTATTAATGTAAAATTAATGTGTTATCCGTGTGGGATCGAAAACAGTGTTTAAGCTAATACCTTCCTACATTAATGTTCCAAGCATATAAATGATCATTTGTAGTTTTGAAATAAAAATATTACTTCCAAGTGAGTTTTTGGAGCAGTTTATAATTTCTGTAATCAAGTGACAAAATTTAGCTGATACCAAAGGTTGTATACCTCTGGCATACAAAACTTTCGTAGTACAATAAAATGTTCTATAGTTTATAAGTTATAACGCTCACTTCCCAAAACACCTAATTCGAACAAGTAAGTTAAATTAATTCAGGGGTTGCGCACCGTGGGCGCAGAATGTCGTTTACAACAGTAGTGCACCTAGGACGTGGACATGGTGTGGCATGTGTATTATTAATGACACGACACATGTGCCGGATACCTCTCTGCATTGTATCTCGATTGGTGGTTCAAGTTTGTTCGGAAATTTTTGGGACGGAATAATTAAATTCTGTTTTAGATTATGAGAGAAGGAAAATTTACCATAAAATGCGTTGCTGAACATAATAAAGGGTGTTCATGTTCACATGCATGGTATATGAAAAAGATTTTATCATCACCACGATTGACAAACGGATTGGTGATCGCTCGTTGTTATTGTTATTAGCAAGAAATAATCTCTTGGTTTTCCCCTCACTAGAATCTATACATAGGATTTACTTATAACTTATAAACAAACCCGCTGGGAAAGGAAAGGCTTTATTAGGAACTACTTCGGTCGAAGAAACTTACAGAAAGAACAACAATTGTCTTATCAAGAACTGGTACAAGTTTCCCAATCTTAATTTAATTGCTCATCTAAGCTACAAAAAGTTTTGGCAAAATGAGAAAAGCTAGCTGGCAGCAGAACCATAATCCTAATTCCAAAGCTTTTCTTTAACAAAAACAATCAAAATTTCCTTAAAGAAAAGTCACGAATCGCAGACAATCGTAACGCAAGTAAAGAACAAAATGGATTTCAATCTTTTTTACTTAGGTACCCCAAAAAAGATAAAGTGAAAACGTTCATTTCAAAATATCAATCCGGTACCTTATATTCACGTTTCGGCTTTCAAACGAAGTCCTTTTATACTTCAATCATTACATTCTTTCTGAATAAAAAAGTTAGAAAGGGACTAGACAAAATCCATCCAAATCTTGGGCCCACAACTTGCCAATTGCAAGTTTCAATGAAAAAGGACGGTCGCACGGAACGACTGATATATAGAAGGCGCAAAAATGGCCGCGGACGAATCGATAAAGCTTAGAAGAAGCGCGCTGGGTCCTGCTAAAACGGGAAGTTTATGGTAATCACGGTTGCGGAGGAGCTCGTGATTGATTGTTGTAGGCGACCTACTGCGGCCCGGGCACACCCACACCACACTACACACCACACGTGCTCGCCGTTTTGTTGTACAACTATAATTTTCGCTAGCGAACCTTTTTGCGAACGTGCCCGCCGAAACTATTTATTAATGGCACCCGTGACTGTGTGCAATAGAAAAGCTTGCCCTTATCTGTCTATCTATCGGCGCGTCCGTTACGCGTGGGTGTGTGCCATTCTTTAATGCGGCAGTAACGACAAGGGTGCGACTTCCAGCCCTACGGCCTGTTAAGACGCTAAGAGAAATGGCGATTGAGGATCCCAAGATTTAAGTGGCAGTTTCAAATGTGCCTACTTTTAGTGTTATTTCCTAAACGGAAACCATTTGTTTGCCTCAAGCACGATCGAGGAGAAAAATTTACGCAATACTCGAGTATTCCTCAGAAGTGTTTATGCGAGGAGATTGCTCCGAGGGAAGTGCATTTGCGCCATTATATTTGTTTGTATCGTTTTGTGAAATGTATCTGAAAATACGAAAAGATACTTTGAAAATAATAAAACATATACCGTCGGAATTGGGAGTGCGTGCGCCTAAAAAATAGAAGTTGTGTATGAATCATCGAGTCCTGCTGTCACGTTGTTTTGGGAAACCATTAGTTAAACGTCCAATAAAAAGTAGTGGAGCTCGTGAAATAAAACCGAGCCATGTGTGCACTAGTGTGGTTTACGTTACTACGGTCGCGTATACGTGGAACTTGACCAATCTACACCAACTTGTAACTCACCCGTAATGGCTATTGAAACCTTCCGCAACTCAAAATAAATTCTCGCGCAAATATGACATGAGATTCGGGAACTCTTATTTTATAAATAACGCTGTCCTAAGTTGTAAGTGATATGTCGCATGAAACTTATAATATTACTTTTCTGTTCCTCGGAGGTGTAGGCGCAACTTGTATAAAACTTTCGGACGAAGAGAAACTAAATATTTAACGGTATTCGTGACAAAAGGCAGTGTTGTGATGGAACTTGCTAAATCGGGACATTTAGTGGAATATTTCTGGGGCCCGAACTTGATGCGTCCACCCTCATATATCGCGGAGCAATATGACTTTAACAGGTGCGAACTCGTAAAGAAGAGCAGGTGTACACGTCCCAAGGACGGTTAAATCCGGCAAATAGAAATTGATGCTAGTAGGTGAAATCTAAACTACACTATATTTTAGCCATTTCGAGGCGCGTCGGTGCTTTGTTGTTAAAATTCATGGTAAGCGGAAGCAATTAAGGGAGTAATATGTAAGTACGTAATGGAGTGACGGGAATTTGTTGCCAGCGTTTTAATGGACGTCCGTATTTATGTTTCAAAATGCTGCACCGCGAGCGTTCCTGTCTCCTCGCATTAATAATTATCACAATCATTTATAAAGCAATTATATGAATACAGTGTCTTATTAAAAACGTCATTAAGTATTTAGTTAATGCCGACTTTATTCTGTTGTTGTAAATGTTTAAGTTCGTAATTACGGTTTACACGTTTTTCGAAAATTATATACAATAAGTAAGTTCCTGAAATATCCGTGTCTATTTGAAAAGTCAATATTACCGACTTCCTACTGTAGGTACACGTTTAGGTACTTGTTGAACTTCCAGTGCAAAATCCAGGACCAACCGTCTAATTAGTACATTGATATTAAAAAACTGCTGACAATTTAAAACCAAAATTACAATTTCAACGTCGCCATTTAAATCTGTGTCATTTACTCCTCGGTCATTAAACACAAAAACCGTCAAAGAAATAAAGATATTTTTTATTATTCAAAGTGAGCCGCGGTATCACCCTATCACTTCGTGCGGGAAGGCGGAGCGGCTATTAGCTTAACGACCATTTTAATATAAGAGATGACATATTAAATTTACGAGGGCAAGCTTCCCGTAGCGTAAACGTTGACGCTGACGTGACGCCTCTGTCTTCTTTATTGCGTACGTAAATATAACTATCAGATGTGTTTATGATATGCTAAGGCGAATTTTTAATGGGCGGAAATGTTTACGAGTCACGTACACTGTACACAGCATACTGTATGACCAATGATCGTTACTTTAATACTCCACCGTCAAGTGTGAGTTAAACAAAAGCTGTCTTTACTTTGTGATAAACGTCACACGTCACACACTGTTTACGAAAACTGTGTAAAAACTGAGCTTGTAACATTGATCATTTTCTCCGACACGCAACAAAAAAGGGACGAAATAATAAGCGATTAGGTTCCCGCTCCGTCGTATATACGTTACGCGGATCGCAGGGAGAAAAGCTTGCTTCATGCACACCTCTCGTTTCGCACGGAAGCGAACCGTAATTACTCTAAAACACTACCCATTTGTTTGATGTCTTTGTTCGTTGTTTGCTCCACTTAGGGCGAGCATCACCCTTGCGATTCCGCCCGACACATGCCGTGAGTTTCGTACAGCCATTAGGTGCGAGACAATGGGCCAAGACACAAAAAACAAGCATTAATAATCAGGAATATGCATCGACAACGGGAAAGGGTGGTATCTGTTCCCCAGCCCTTTCAGCGGGGACGAGAGATAATGGCGGTGGAAACTTCAAGCGACAAAGACAATGGTAATGGCTCGAATAGGTATAGGCGTCGTGGCACCGATTTTTCGTACTTTTTCTGCGTACTTTGTTGTACGTAGAGTAAGTATGTTGGGTGCTATTGTTTCGGCGAGAAAGCAAGAGTGATTGAATTGTTTAATATCACTCGCTTCCAGACAAAAGAACTGTTAATGTGACAGCGTCTCAAACTCAAACTCAAATCATTTATTTCAATTAAACCTTGTACAGGCACTTTTGAATTGTCAAAATTAAATATGTCAGTTAGTCTCATTATAATAATTAAGAAGCGGTAAGTTTATCATCACAATTTGTATCATCATTTTCACAGATAAAAAACCGGGCAAGAGCGAGTCGGACTCGCGCACTGAGGGTCCGAGGGTTCCGTACGTTTTTAAATTTTCATCGGCGAGGCCTATATTCATCAGAAAATTGTAACACTGTGCACTGCGGTGTAGAATATTGCAATTTTATGTCAGCGCCATCTCTTGACCGATAGTGGAACTAATGTAACTTTTGTTGATGATTTCTAAAAAAGTGTGCTATTTAGAGACTTTGTTTTATTTTTCCTGTACTCTTTACATAAACTTCTCTCACATACAATTATTTCAGATTTTTCTCTTTGCAACCTTCGGAGATAAGGGGGCGAACGGTATTTTTTTTAAATTTTTCATCAAAAGTCGAAAACTGTGCAGCCTAAAAAAAAAGAAAAAATGTTTGAGAATGTGAAAAACGGTCTTTTACATTATACCCCACATGCCCTAGTAGCCCCACTTTTAATTTTTCAGAGTCCCTTTCAGTCCCTGTTGCATAAAATATACATATATTTTTATTTCTTTCTAATTTGCAAAATAGTTGGGCAAACGTCATCTAAAACTATTCTGAATTTCAAGTTGATAGCATTAGTAGTTCTTGAGATATCCAGCTGTGTCAGACAGACAGACTGAGTCTCACCGTAAGGGTTCCGTTTTTACCATTTTGGTACGGAACCCTAAAAATGCTCACTAAAGTTTATGTGAAGTGGAAGTATTTCGTGAAATTAAAACCATCTAAATGCAGTGTTGAGTAGCTTATGTTTGCTTAATTATTCCTTATAGTGCTATCAAACGTCGCGTGGATGACCACAGTAATTTGATTATGTCCCGAAATTGACATTTAAAATAATAAAGTGGCATTAGAGAAAGACAATAGCTGTGTTGTAGCCTGCTACAAGTTAATCGGGGGCAAGCTTTATGGGCGCACATGATTGTAATAGTCTTGTAAAGGGTGACTGGTAATGTATTACGACAAATGGACGGCGCCAAACGAAATGGTGCAAGCCACATGAAAAAAAAAAATTCTTTAATTTTTTTTCCCCAATTTTGTATTTTACGTACGGAGGTGATCACTTAAAGATTTAATGATATTAGAAATCGAACGAATGAAATGCATAGTTAAAAGTTTGAATGTGCCTAACGTAATTTCAAAGCGAATAGACGGACAAACGGGTCAGACTAAAGCGCTAACTACTGCAATTAAGCCGTTAATCTATCCAGTGTTAGCAAAGTTCATGGCTACATCTGGAATACACATGTCACAATGGCGACCACCCCCCCCTCCCCGCGTGGTGGGGAAAAATCTAAACACAGTAAAAGCCAGCTTTAGTGGCATTTTATTGGCTCCATTTGGAGCCCCGCCAGCTCTGTTCCTTCGCCTCTAATTGATATCTGACCAAAACGTTCACTTTACGTACGTAGATTTCTTGTAGACAAGTGTAATGAGTATTGTTTTATCTGTCAGCCAGCATTTAGTGGCAATGAGGCACGTTTTAGTTATAGGTAGTTCTTGTTCAAATAACTCATTTCACAGGGAATGTTTCTTTAATTTCCTGCTGACATTTTCAACTTAGATTCAAGTCAAATGCGAACTGCTAGCCACTTCAAAATTAAAAGACATCTCTTTTTAATGAATTGCGAAATATTGAAGCATCATTATTGATTTCGCTAATAGGACACCTTAAACTTAGCTCACCGATCCATCAAGCTTTGAGACGCTTCTCCAGGACAGTTAAATGTGACAGTCTTTAAGGAAAACTATGTTCAGCAGAATAAATAGCTTGTTGTTCTGATGTACCTAACACATTTTTTGAATTATCTAATCTTCACGTTGAAATGTTATGGCTCTTCACACCTTAGTATGAAACGAGTGTAAATAATGAAAATCTCACTTTACAGCCCTTCTCCTTATACATTATAAGTGCAAATGAATATCTAACTCCTGAAGGAAGTGAGTATGAATAAATAAAGAATAATAACTCACTTCGTGTGCACAATGTAACTAGTTACTTATGTTACAAACTTTAGCTCATTTATCTAACATACAAAGTTTTAGGATAACATCTAATCGGTAAAGTAGGATTGGAAGGTTTTTGTAGGAGAATAAAGTGCTATTATTATTTATTTTGGCTTCTAGTGTTTTTGCCAAGGAATTCTGTATTGTGAATAGTGAGGATGTGTTAAAATCATAGAGAGATCTTGGAATATAGCGCTCAATAAACCTCACGAAGCTTTTGCTTTTGTATTTTTACAGCTCCAGGGGGTCTCATTACTTCTGGAAAAGTGGTGGTACCTTCTTCCCACGGCTGGGACACAGCCTTCCCCTCTGTAAGAGAGAGTGGGCTGTAATCTACCACGCGGGCCCAGTGCGGGTTGAAAGAGGTCATATCTTAGAATTTTTGGTTTTACGACATGCCGGTTCTCAATGCTTTCTTCACAATGTTTTGAGAGCAGTGGTGATGAAATTATTTTCACAAAGTTCAAGTTTCTGACTATTGACTATTTCATAGTTATCTGGTGGTTATGATGATTATTTATTTATCTGGTAGTTGGTGCCTATACTGTGGAACAGGCTCTAAGAGTGTTACGGCTATCAAGAGTCTAATGTGTTTTTTAAGCGAATTCCAAAAAGGAGTATGTTTTTTTTTATTTATGTTGACCGATTTCTCCGTCAATTGTGGACCTATTTTAAAAATTACTATTTTGTTTGAAAGGGTACGCTCTCAAGGTGGTCCCATGATCACCAAGTCGGAATTTGATGAGGGAATTATATAGAAATCGAGGGAAACCCTCAAATTTTATAGGCACATCTATAGCGATTTAGGTATTTTTTATAGTAACTCGTGCATTTACTCTCGGAAAGCACCATTTGGTGAAGTGGAACTGATGATGAAGACCACAGATGGCCATCGGAACTACTCATTAATAAGTATTTCACGGATTGCTATTAGGTACTTTAATATGGTTGCTAAGCAATTTATGCTCGTCACAATGCGTATGGTGAAGTAGAGCTGACGGTGGCTTCTCAATCAGCTTCAGTTCTCCTGGTTCTTACTAGGAGAACTCTTCAACAATTAATGTCTCTGCATCGGGAAAGGGAATATTTTGTAAAAGGAGATGAACAGTTGACATTAAGCTATTGTAACTTAGATAAATTACAAATAGACCCACAAAAAAGTAAAAAAAAAACTTTTTTACAAAAAATAAACAACCAACTTCCAAAAAAAACAGTACAATGTGAAAAATAACTTTTATTTCGGAAATCGGTGGCCAAAAACTAAAATACAGATCCAAAGACACCGACTTCCGAAATTAAAGTTATTTTGCACTTTGTAGTGTTTTTTTGGAAGCCGGTTGTTTGTTTTTGATTTACTGGTATTAAAAAAAATTTAATACCAGTAAATGTGTCCGTAGCATGGTGACCAGTAATACCTAATAAATCGGTAAATTAAAGCAATTTGTACTCACCATTTTGTTGTTGATTTCGTGAAAATGTATTTCGCACACTTTGTCTACTATGTCTTCACTTTGAAACGTGACGAAACCAAAACCTGAAACAAATAAACAATAATATTAGTAAAAGTTTATGAAAAACCAAATTAACGCCTCATACGAAGATAATCCACCTCTAAAGTTTTTATTTTATATTTATACATTAATTACGATCAATTATTCGGATTAGAACTCAAAACCTCAGATTTTCAGTCCAAAGAGTTTTTGACTTTCCCTTCGTTTCAAGTTATCGGCAACATAAAAGTCTTGGCTTTGATATCGTTTTAATTAAAGGCAATTTGCGTCGAGTTAATTTCAAAAGGCGCGTCAATCAGTTTTCGACAACACCTATCACGGTTTTGTAGTCGGTCGACTGGGGTAGCAGCGCGGCTTTGTGCTCGCCAATTTAATAAAACTTGCGTCCCCGCCACGCCGCGTGCGCGCACCGGCGACAAACCAAACAATACCAACCCTCCTTTAAACGCTTCTAGACATTCACGTGGCCGCACAGACGACCAACTTTGCCTATATGTTCCCCTTCCGACTCAAAAGATCGTTCAAGTTCGCCCTCGCACGATTCATGAATTACAAATTGCAATTTTGAGTTTCGCACTCGAATCGCTTTCCGATATTTACACGATTCCACGCGACAACTTACGACCTAGCTTACAATCTGTCGCACAAATAAATCCCTCCAGTTCGAAACACGTCGCTCGGCGCGTCGTGTTTCCCGACTCGCAATCACCTGACGTAGACCAAGTTTCCGCTTAAAGTGGCAAACAAAACAAGGCGATGAGCAGGCGTGTTTCTGTCTGCTAACGATTAAGACACACACACGTGACGTATCCACTCACGACGACAAATAGCATTAGCGAGCCGCTCCGCAAACAGTCGGTGGCGCCGCGATTATGCTGACACGTACACGAACACCGGCCGTATCGCTACAACTTTCTCGTCCCGTGTCCACGTGTTGATATGGGCACGTGAGAGCGACATACATCTTCATGAGTCGGGATCAACGTCGTCAATCCCGAAAGTTATACAGAACGGTTCAAAACTGAACTTGTCCGACAATAGCCGCCGGCGACGAAGCGCTAATCGATACCCTTATAAATGTTACGACCGAGCCGATACTTATAATCTGACAGTGCGGCTCTTTGTTCATATTTAGTTCATCACCTTTCACGACTTGGGCTGCCCTAAACAAACAGCACGATCCGGCCCCGAACTAGGGCGCACTTGGTATTTCACGCGCGGCCGGGTGGCTTTGCGTAGGAATCGAGGCAAAGATAGTAACACCCCGAAAAGGCAAATAGGGGTTCAATCGGGTTCCGTTAGATGACCGTATTTTCTTTATGCATTATAAGGTCGGTGCGGTATATCAAGTGAATCGTTTCTGCGTTATTGCTTTCCCAATAAAAACGATTGGAAACAATCCCCACTTACATAAAACATGGTGTCGGGGAAAGCTTTAGGGAAGTTGATAACGCATTGTTTTGATGTTTGGATATTATAAGCGAGTCAGAGAGCCTCTCAGGACAGATATTATGTAGTCGCGTGCCGAGTGCTGCCGGCTCCTCTTATTTATGCGGGTCTGCAAACCGAATAAAGTAGGAGGCAAGCAACACCGACGGCCATCGAGTAAAGTTATCTGCGGGCTCGACGGCTGAGTAAATATGAAATCGGACCACACGATCAAACTAAATGAACTTCTTCTTAATGGATTAGCTACGTTAAAATCGCCAGTTTTGCTGCCATACACACAAACTGAGCAAATAAATACAATACCCGTAAAGTTTGTAGATGAAACGTTAAGAGAAAAGGGAGAAATAGCATTGTCACTGACCACGTAAAAAGTTTTGGGTTTCGTGTTGCCTTTGTGTGCTCGCTCTAGATAAATGGGGTATTTTCGTGAAATTCGTCCGCGTCACTTCTTGTAACAATGGCGAAGATAAATAATCTCTGCGTAAGAAAAGGATTCCGTAAACATAATTATTTGAACTCGCAATTGTAGCTGTGAAACGCTAATGAAAGTTCTCCTGGGTCGCTTCAGGAATTAACTTTATTTTTCTCCGACTTCAATTACATTGGGTACCTTTACTTTTTAAGTGGAATACTTTAATTAAATCTGGCGGCTTATAGGTGATCTGCGTCCCTTTGCCCTGATTGGTCCTGTGCTTTGTTTGTTAAATTAAATTCACATCACTTCGTTTAGCTCTACCTATGTGAAAATTGTAAATACTTTTTTCAGCAAATTGGGACTTTTCGCAGAAATGGGTAAATCTTGATAATTTTAACTTATAGGACTGTCTGAATACAATTTATTGAAAAAAAAAACATTGCTAAAGAATTCCGTTATTGTATCAATATGTCTCCGATATCAATAGGCCTATTTCCCTACCCCTCCTCTCCTGTCAAGTACGTGAACCTCGCAACTATAGCTATGTAAACGACGGACGATTTTTATTAATTCCCATCGAGTTCGCACCTGCGATAGCGGCGCTCGTTATTTTAATATAAGAAGCGAGAGGTTGAGGCAAAGATTATGAATGTGTCTCCCGATATCGGATATCTCGACACATCTGTCGGGCGGCACGTGGAGCTGACAGTGGGCGGCCCGCCCCCGCCTAGCGAGCCCCCCGCGCCCTACCAAACGCTCCCCCGCCCCCGAATCGGGGCCATAGGCAGTATAATCTGCCCCGCCACTGTATGAAACACCGGCCGGTGGCGTTTATGGCGCTATAATAACCGTATAAAACGCGACTTATTGTAGGCGTCGATAACGAACGTTATACAACCTTAGGCCTCCACTTTGTGCCACGCCGACGCTCCCGGCTCCACCACATTTTTTCTATGTTACCTTCGCGCTCCCAAATGTTATACTTAATGGAATTTATTGCGATAATGTAATTCCCGCAGTATTCATTTGTCTAATTGAATATTAGGTACATTAGCACATACATTATGCACATGGTACCTATTCCAAGGCATGCACTAAATAAGAAGTCGGTAGTTCGCCTTCTATTTGTATTTTTGTTGGCACACTAATGCAGAATTTCCTCTCAGACATGCAGATTTTCTCAAGATGTTTTCCTTTACTGAAAATAAATATTTACCTGCGCTGCGAAAAATTCAATGGTGTAAAACGTGGATAGAACGTGGCAAACGTACCAGATTAATTCTCTATCGATCGTATCAATAGATACTTGAGTTAGCATGGATGAGAGCACTCGTACCTATACTCGTACATTTACTATTTGTCATTTCCACAACAACAACTGTATACAAGTTAATAAACAGTATCTTGTTACAGAGAAAGTGAGTCAACACGACTCATTGTAGCGTCAATTTTGCTTGTTTTTGTACAGAATAAAAGTAATGTAGTATGTCGGTGATAACTAGCAAGTTTTCATTAGCCGCGCGCTCAACAAGCTCTCAAATGATCAGCGAGTTGGCCGGTGGCGCTCGACGTCGCAACTTTTGTTATTGTTTCCCTTCATTATTGTAATACGAAATACGCGGCACAATAATTAAGAGATCCTCGTCTATCGCCCCTTCTGACGTCACAGTTGGCCCAAACTTTTATCAACGGACTCTCATCGTGACAGAATGTTTGCTACGTAAATAATTGCCGGATTGCTTCTGAGCTTAGCTAATAATAACAAGTTAATCGCAATAGTTATTATAGAGAGAAAGGCTACGTTATAAGAAACGAGATTGGTTCCGTCGAGCTCGAGTGCTGTTACGCGATGAATGTTTATTGGGAACCTATTAACTGAACATTTATTTCCATGTGGGGGGGGGGCCTGGCTTACCTAAGCTACCTACCAGCTGGTGGTACCTTCATATAAAAATCATTCTTAGTTTATATTGCCGTATGAAAGCAGTATAGTGACGGCCTCGACTCACGCCTATTGGATATCGAACCAGTTCCAATCAGTTTTTCCAGCTTTACGTTCAATTAATCACAGGAAAATATCGCGACGTGGCGGTCGGTTGAGGTAAAAAATGTATAACATACCTATAAAAAGTCTCAAGCACCTAATACGAATTTTATGTCTATAAATCACACTAAAGCTGAAACTGCAGAACGAAACGATTCTTTTCAAGTTATTTTCTTATCAACATTACACGAGAGTATTACACTCCAGTATGTACTAATGGATGATTGATCACACTTTCATACAAGTTCATAGATATTTATTTCTGTTTCAAATACTGTGCGGTATGTAGGTAAGAGCAACAGTCATGCATTACCTTGCTATAAGATAAAGTAATCTATCCAGGATTCAAATAGTTGATCGTAATAGCCGCTTCAAAATAATACGCGACTCCCGTGCCAATACAAATACGCTCCGGTTCTAATGCATTCGCTGCGAGGTGCAAAGTCTAAATGTAAACTTTCGGCAAGCTAAGAAAATGGGAAATAAAAGCTGGAAAGAATTGGCTCATCCTCATTTTCTCCATTGTTAAGTTGAATAGGACAAGAACTATCAACTTGCTAGACGCGCTGATTGTGTGGAGACACCTTTATTGTCTACGTTCAGGTAAGTAAAACAGAAACACTGTGCTCCTACGACGCTTTTTCCTTCAAGATGTTCAACTTTTAAAATCCCGAAGTTTGTCCAAGTTGTTTTATTGCTTCAGAAACGTTTTAAAGCTTTTGACACAAAAAGAATTTTCGGACTCGTCCCGTAGTGTTTGGCGAAGAATTCGTAACATGATTTCTTATAGGAGCGTGCGCTGTACTATGTTGTGATGTATCTTCTTCGTGGGCAGAGTATCTAATATAACGGAAAATGTTCTCACGTGTTTACTTGAGAATTTCTTTGAGAACTTATCAAAAGGGCGTGAAAGGAAATTATGCCATAAATCAAACACATCGAAGAAATTTTTTAGAGCGATCAGTAACAGGAGAAATATTTTCGCGAATGGCCGCTGGGCCGCAAGCGGCAGGACAATTTATCAAGGGCGACGGTACCCTCGTCCAATCGGTTGATAGCAATGCCATAAATATTTACTTTAATAAGATTCCGTCCTTTTTATTCGCGTGTGTTTTACGACACTGTTTGGCCCGTGATGTCAACCTGGTAGCAGCGTAAGCGCATTGTTTTTTATAGTGTCAGAATTTGTAGCGGAGTAACTGAATATCCCTGACCCGGTCGTAATAGATTGTAAAGCTGTGGAATGTGCCAATAGACTGTATTACGTTTGGGTGAATACCGAATGTTTTGAGTGAGTCGTTGCTTGGAATGATACCACTTCATATATTTCATGTTTATACCATCTTTTTGTGATGTGTATTTTTATTTTATTTCTTATTTTGGTTGTTGTTTTTTATTTATATCTAATTGTAAGCTGCACTGGCTGTCGCTGAAAACGGCTCTGTCTCGTACAGTGTCTTAGCATTATGCTGAGCGATTGCCATTTTGCGTGGATGTGGCGCATGGTTTCTCCCAACTTGTTTTTTTTTTGTGTTGTGTTCTTTTTACGCGTCATGTTTGCCGCAAATCAACACATTTTCTTTCTTTCTTTTTTACAGCACGAAATCACAGTTGCCATGTGAGACTAAAATTTGTCGTTGTACTCTGTGTTGTTAACCACGTGGTCAACTTATAATAGTCGTTAATACTTGCAGATCACTTTGTGAATAAGTTGGCAAAAGTAGATTTTGAAAAGAACAAAATGGGAGCTACCCTGGGTTTATATCACTATTACCTTTTCTAGACGTTGGGAAAATGATAATTTATCCACAGAATTGTTCTTTGCATACATGGTGTTTCATACTCAGCTATAAAGAAATAAATTCAAAGCCTGGCGGCATTAGTCGGAATTGAAACATCGTTCTACAACCTAAACAGAAGTTGTTGCAGATCGTAAATAAAGAAATAGCCAAGGTTATGAGGTTTCAGTATGTAAAACTACAAAAACACCACCTATTTGAGTCACAAAAATATTGTACGGAAAATTGTAAAGTTGATCGTTTGTCGCACGGAATGAAGCAATAAGAATTTGATGAATTTAATACTAAACTATAACCCGAATTTGCGATTTATGGCACATAATAATGTAAATGGAACATTGTTGAAGCCAACCAATTTTTCTATGAACGTCATAAACATTGCTTTACAATGGGTCGGGGAAGTCTAGGTAGAACAATTTACTAAGTAAGCTATTTATACAGCCACAGCCACAATACGGAGTTCCTGTCTCGTTCTTAGTATTTTATTAGTTTAAACAAGGCATTTATAATTATGTTGTGGTTGATGCTGACCGGGGCAGAAATAAAAATATGTCATTTTGTGGCGAATTATTAGAAATTATAAATAAATATAGCATATTATTGATGTTTAAGGGCTACTAATAATTATATTATGGTGGTTTTTGTTGGTAACAAGCAAAGTTTTAGTCCCACATTGGGCGCCATTGCTGTACCGCGTTGGGCGTTTTTCGCTTTTGGTTATCAGTGAAATTATTTTAATTCAGTGTTAATGGCTTGTTTTGCGTGAGATTTTAGGTGGCAAATGCAGAGGTAGAAGTGAATTTATGAATTACTAGCTGCGCCCCGCGGTTTTACCCGCGTAAATGTCGATCCCGTGGGAATATCGGGATAAAAAGTAGCCTATATGTTAATCCAGGGTGTCAGCAATTTTAGCAAAATTGGTCCAGCCGTTTGAGCGTGAAGAAGTAACAAACATATAAACACACACACTCACAAACTTTCGCCTTTATAATATTAGTGTGACTATTATATGACTACTTATCAGAAGTTAGCAGGACTTTTGGTGTCACCACAACCTCAATTCACGTTAGACCAGTTAAAAATATTACAGTGATGAAGGTCAAATGGGTCTCAATAATTATGCAAATCACCAAAGATTGATAAGGCCCCTAATTTATAAAGTATAAAAGTGAGAATGCATCGAGAACAAAAGGGTATAAACATTATAGTACGCTTAATTGCTTTTTAACTCAAACGAGCTACGCGTAATTAGATTACAATGGTGAATTTTATTTGTATGTATTGTCACTTTACGTAAATGTACCGACAGTTTCACTTGATCACATTAACATGAATTTGAAAGCACAACTTTGTTTTCCGAACTGTTTTAAACTTTTTATTGTTCTGATGGATGTGTAGTTAAATTATGTCCATGAATGTTAAATGAAGTTACTGTTTTTTAAATGTAAGCACTACCATGAACAGTTTTTCAGCTATGCATGTTTTCATGCATTTTTTTTAGAAAACTAATCAGTACTTTTCTGTAGCTTTATCATAACTTACAGATTGATTAAGTAAATGAGTTTGAATTACCTTAAAAAAATCTCACCAAAACAGAAACAATCTCAAATTCCAATCCCAAACTATTGATTATCGCGATCGATTACTTTTAATTTGCAAAGGTTAGATAGGAGGTATCTGAGGTAGTCCGGTATGATTGTTGCGGTCACTCGGCATCGCGACAAGATCGTCCCGTGAGCGTGTAATCCCGGGGGGCGACGTGCCCGAGACGCGAGGGACGGGATTTGCGGGATCATCGGACACAAGACGGGAATACCCTTGTTGTGGTTACAACACTACTCGATGTTCTCTGCTATTGTCCAACGAACGATTCAGTTTATCTGCAGAGAGAGAGATACTAGTGTTATTAAAAACTATTCCGAGTCTGTAATACTAGTTAAAACTTAAACATCGCAATAGATGAATTTATACAATAACAACGGGAATCTCCACTTGTGCAAAGTTATAATATTCTATATTGGATTGCTCCGAGAAAAAAGTCCAATGTAAAAGTTATGACGGGGGCGAGTGCATGACTCTGATAATATCGTTTTAATTGCGAATAGGAGTGAATCGAGCGAGAGGGGGAGAGGCAACATTATGATGCGAGCGGCGCAGCCGGGACTTGCGCAGATTGAGAATGAAGAGGCCGCACGTACGCCACGGTTCACTTGTTAAGAAGACCGCAGCGAGAAAACCAAATATTTACAATTGCATCCGAAAAACAGAACTTTGCACTCGAAAAAGAGCCATCTTAAAGTTGGTGGGTAAAGTTACGAGGGTTGTATTTCGAGCTGTCCCCGCTTGAGTCGTCGAGTGACCAGTTTCGCACCGGTCCGGGTTATTGCGGGACCGACCTTGTTTGCACAGCACTACAGAACTGTTCCGTGGTGATTTTGGCAATATTCCTTGTTCCACGTCACGAGGCCGCTGTAACCGTGATACGATTGTTGCGCACTTTTTATTGTTATTATGTCATGAAATGAAACATTTTCTGTTTGTATTTCCGCACAATTGTAAAGTTCAGTATACGCCATCCAAATACAATTTAACCTGACGGTAGATTTAGTTTCCAGCTACTGTATGCTAGGAAGTATTAACTTTGAAAGAAATTTTATAAAATAATAAAGCCAGAAACAGTATACGAATTGTATTGTCAACGGAGTCTGTAAATCTAGTAATAAAAGCGTCCACTCAACGTCGCAATTCACGACATTTCTTCAAGTAGCGGCGGGCGAGGACGGAGTTGGGAAGCCTTAATTTGTCTCTTTCCAACCAGAGACAAAGTGTATTTCGTAGCCTTGTCTATCGCTGGATCGCGATGGTCCATGTCATCATGGACTTAGTCTAAACGATGCACTTTCTTGTTATCTCAATGCTGGATTACTGAGGTTTATCCTTTCTGTAATAAATAGATGTAACAGATGCGACGTCGATGATAAGCTTTCTTTGAAGCGAGACCTAATGATGGCGAATATATTCGTCGATAAAGTATGCGTCATATCATTTAGGTTTCTTTTACTGTTCTGTTTTTATGTCAGTCGTTTATTAAACTATGTCTGGATGGCAGTCGTTAGGGAGGCACACTGACTTACTTACAAGGTGACCTGATTTTAACGTGCGCTATATTTATCGGCAAATTATGGCTCATATCTGCCTATACGGTTGCCATAAAATCTATTTTCATGGTGAAAACAATGCTTTTCAGTAAGGTTAGTCGAATACTTTGTAAAAATTGCGGGACGCATGAAATAACAGGGTACCGTATCGGAGTTACAAAAAGTAAGCCAAAGGATTGCTTAACGTGTATGTTTTCAGCTTCGCGTTCATACGTCCATCGGAAAAACTAACGAAAAATCGTTCAATGGTATAAAGGGTTAAGTCGATTCTCAACACATCAACGCTTCATCCGGCGCTTTGTTCACGATAAGGACTTGAACACACACAGAGCACCTGTTTCGAGTGGTGAGCAATAAGTGCTGAACGTATTTGCGCAGCGCGATTACGCGTCGCTCCAGCCAAGCTAAAATTGAGCGTTGAGCTGAAGCACGTAATGATTTTAACGACTGTTCCGATTACACAATAAAAAAGTAACATTCTTTGTTTAAAAAACTATTGTATAGAAAAAAGGTTTGTTGCTAAAGCTGGCGACCATTTCAGACCAATTTTATCACGGCGTTATTACTATTTAAGTGTTATGCTAATCTCGAAAAAGTTCCAGTCCGATTCACGGTCTACTAAAAACTCGTAAAGCTCATCTAATCAAAGCCGTTAAGGGGGCATAAGATTACAAATTTACAGGTAGGTCGGCCAATAAAGATGAACGTAAGAGAGAGTTAACTGCGTGAAGTAATCGCGGGCCGAAACGTTGTTTTACGAGTCCGACTTTGCATATCCCGACAGATGTTAGAACAATAAACCCGAAAGAGACGCCCGGGTATTGTGCCGAGTTGTTACTTGTTATTCTGTCGAAATCTATGTTTTAAAGGTTTAGATACGTGTTCAACTAGAATTTTATGAAACAACTGCGCACCGGTAGGGTTACACTTTGATTTTTAATGCTCTCGGTGTGGCTTGGTTTGCGACTGGAAACTTTGTTATGTATATTTTATGGCAATCATCAACAATGTTACGACTGAATTTATGAGTTACGTCTCCAAATACGAGTTGTATTAGACATTAATGAAATATGTAATTTTGACATAAATTGCCCGTGTCAGTTTAAAATATCTTTTTACAATTTACAATACATACTTGTTTGTACATAATATAAACAATGTGAAGACAAAAATACGTAAATAAAAACATTGGCAATACTAATAGGTACATTAGAGTACCTACTTTGGAATTATCAAAGAGGTGATTTTTTCAAACAAACTGAATAGTAGGGATGGACCGACTATGGGTTTTGCCAATCTTTGACTAGCTATAGTGACTAAACTATTAGATATATTTTATTGAATTTTCTTAAGCAGACTGGGAACGGCATTAGATATGCGCGGTTTAATTTATTGGTGTATTGACCTCTCTACCTTGTATATTTTAGTGTTACATTCTATATTGTATTTAAAATATTAAACACTAGGTACTTACATTCAAATAGGTACTATTTCAAATTACCTTTATAAGCACTCGGTGGAACCGTTGCACTAGTATAAATTATTTACATAGCACAAAATTTGTAAATACTTTATTTGAATGGTGAAATTCTCATTCACTACACGTCCAATAAAATCAAACATCTATCACATTTAAAATGGCCGCTGTTTCATTTAAAAATCGCATCCTCTTTCACATTTAAATTTGAAAAGTTGTCGGTGAGCGTCCGACCCGCTCGGTAAAAGGGTATTACTTATGAATCAATAGTTAATGAGTATCAATGGGAGGCTTTTGAAACTCGCCAGCCTCTGTGTGCATTCTCGGCGCATCATTAATATTGAAAGTTACTCGCCCGTCCATTGTCTCCGGAGTGGTCGCCTCTTTGTATATTATGCGTCTACTTCTGTACGGAAGCGAACAACTCATTTCCTTTACACAAAAGTTTTACTTGCAAAAATATTGCATCGTCCCATTTTGTGAGGCGCGTCACCCGATTTTGTTGTTTTGCACCACTTCCTTTTTACATCGGGAAGTACCGAAATTAAGCATAATAAACGATTTAATGAACGCTAAAGATGTTATTTTAATACTAAGGGGTATCTGCACTTAAAAGCCACGGCCCATATCGCGCGTTAGATTTTGGTTACATTTAGGCTTAATGCGCAATATACATAATAATGAAACCGGCTGCGTAAGCACAGATAATAATCATATGTGCGGCATAACCGAATTGCACAGTCGGCATATGCGATTGTGGTCGTGTGGATCCGTTCCATTCGCGTCGTTTCGCTCCAAACTAGTTCCAATCAAATGCGAGCACCGATCGTATGCGTTCCGCTGTTGTCGTAATGTTTATAAACTTAGGCCGGGATCTAGGAAACGGGAGCCAATATACACCGCTGGGGGCGAAAAGAGCATAATAGGCATCGGTAAAAATACTGTCTGGAAAAATTCGATGGCTGCGAATAAATGAAGTTAGCCCCTTACTATTTTTCCCGTGAAACTATTTTAATTAAAGCCGCTCGAATGGAAGGAGTTTATAGAGGGACAAATCGGTCGGCGGCCGATAGATTGGGAATGTTCAATTTCGGGGGCGGCCTCTCGATGAAGCTTGGAGGCTGCCAGTAATTGTCGTGGTCATTAACATTTACGATAATGACGAGGATAGGATTGACGTGGCTGGTTATCGCAGCATCGGATATGGCGGAGACGTCGTATAATCCTCACTCGAGCACGTTACGCCGCCGCCGCGGGATCTAGTTTCGAGACGGATGGTAATTCGCTATTTGGTTACACGCGGTTAATAATTGATCTCAAGTTTTGTTCGTCTAAGTTTACGCCGCGTTTGGTACTAGGCTGCGAGTGTGATGAGCATAGTTTAAGCATGTTTCAGGATTATGATTCTATGAAACTTGAATCGTTTCTGAGAAAATTATCTGTTTGAAATGGTTTTTTGTAACCTTTTAAGACATGAGCATGTTTCAAATATTTATTCGCTCCAATAAACTTGTTGTGGCCCACATTATAAATGTTCTAAACCATGGTTGAAACGTATCAAAATGTGAAAATAATTCGCGTTACAATTGTACATTTGTTCACGAGAGTACTTCTAGCACGAGAAACATGTTTAGACGGGGGCATAATGGGATTACATTTTCAGACAGATGTGTAACAAAATTGGAAGATACATAATAATAATAATAATATTACCTTTATTTTCAGGCTACTTTGGCTCATAGATAAATACCTTACAGACTAACATATATAATATAATAATACAATATGTGTTAGTGTATAATGTCATGTCTCATTATTTTAGGTCAAGATTTACGTAGAAATCACTGGATATTTTTATTTCAGAACTTTCGAAAAGATTCGGTTTTAATGTTCTCAAGTTTACAGAGAAGATGAGATACTTACGACAAAAATATATCAAGATAAAAAAAAAAAAAAAATTGGACCTACCTGCCTAAAATAGACGTATATTTAAGCAATCAATCGATATAAAATCGAATATAATAATATAATCCTAATTCTGGGCCGAGTCCATTTATATTGCTATCAACATGCTAAGAAGAAGAAGAATCTATATAAACAACCGAATATTGAATCTCTACTAACGTTACGTAGTTTTGTACCATAATATTTTTCAACCATTTGATACATCTTAATCACAATAGAAACAATACAAGTCAAGTATATACAAGAAAACCTAAAGCATTTTTACCCATCTCAAAACCCAAAAACATTCCGAAAATCAGGTCTCGATCTTAAGGTACCCTGAAAAACGTAACAAACCCTTCCTCCACCCGACACAATGGCTTCCACTATTACTTCAATCCACTTAGTCACACTCTGTCACGCTAGCATTATATAATGTGCAGGTTTCGAGTCACGGGCGAGTCATTAAGGCTTTGGGGATGCTCTCGTCTCGAAGAAGCCATCTGCATGATTTGCGCATATTAATAACGCCGAGCTTGCATGTAAGAGCATACATCCAAACACGATATAACGGCGAACATATTATAAGTTGGCGATGAGCGTTTCGGTTTAATTTAGACATGGTTCCGCCGTTTTCATTTCGAAGATTTGCATGTAACAGGTTGGGAGGTATCGAAATGTTCATTTAGATTTGTTTCAGGGTTGTGTTTCGTTTTGGTTTAAATTTCGACGACAGTTCTAGCAATTTATTCCATGAAACTAAATCTTAGATCTAGTAGATATCTAAACACACATTGTTTTCTAAGACAATATTATGTTTCACACGTAGCCAGAATGTTGACGTTGCCAGCAAGAATATCAGGATTACCATAGTGCTGGCGAAACTATGTTTCACTACGTATTTATGCCATAACCGGTGTAAATAAGGTCGAATAACTCATTCCAACGTAGCCTTGAACAGGTGAAAAGGTAGGAAAAGTACCGAAACAGTTGCTCACGAAAACAATGAAATTATACGTTCTCCAAGTAAAGAAATAATTTAGCCGAATTTTTGTACGTAAGCCTAACATGCGCTTATAACACGTGAAATACATAAATCTTTAAAAACTACGCATAGAATTTCGTAAAGAGGCGTCTTTTTTTAAAGAAGTGTTTAATCTTTGTATTCAAAAACTTTTTTCAAAACCTTTATGCCAAGACGTGGCGTGTATGCACTTCGGCAAAGACGTAGCCTCGCGATGAGTAGGTACACTATGTAAACACACCTTTAAATGAGATATTAGGCTATGGTTACACTTGCAGCGTACCGCGGAGTACTTTTTTAAACACCCTTGTATCCAAGAAAACGCGGACAGTTTTCATAAAACCAAATAATTCGTTTCTTTTCACCGCATAATACAATCTTAATTAGATTTCCAAATAACAAACTGCGTTAAGCTAAAATTAATGAGTGCTAATTAAACTAAAAACAAACCAGAGTAAAATAATAACGAACTCGCATAATGTCTTATTCTAATGACTTTAATTTATTTCATGTAATATTGTGTGACAAATAGCAACTAGACTATGTTTTCTAATCAAGATAAAGTGAAAATGTTTTTGCGCTATTTTGCTTTCGTGTAACTGATTAATATTTTGAGGTTATGTATTTTGATTAATTAGGTATAACATTAAGTTTAAAACGCTTAATTGAATGTATATAGCAGGTTTTTCTTAACAAAAATTAGGCATATAATATGAAGGTTAACATACGTTTCCGCTGTCGCTTCCGCCTGTGTAGTAACCTGTCTCTAGCCTAACCACTCAACTCTCTGCGGCACGCCACACCCCCATAATGATGCATCTCGGGAGATACAGCATAAGGCTTTACAGATTTTAACTACGCCACAATATTTATCTTCCTTTTTACGCGTGGTCACGCACACATTTCTCGTTTTTTCTTCAAGCCTTTTTATTTATAAGTCTTAAGGGAGGGCTCGGAGAGAAAACGCTTTGTAAAAAATAACAGAGAATTCACCTCTCTATTTTATATAGCCAGATATTTCGAGAGGTTTTGTTTCTGAGTTTGACGCAGACTGACGCCTAGATCAAGAAAAATGAAAAGATAATACTGTGGCCATATTTGGATACTAAGAGATTGGGGTGTTTTTTTGTGGAATATTCGTCGTGTTCTCGTGTTTGATATTTCTTCGTCGCCATTTTACGCGTAGGCGGCGTGTTGAAAAGAGTAAATCATAGAGTGATATTAAAAAGGGTATGTTTTTGTGGGGTTTAGATGTAAGAGGCTTAAATGATTTGAATGTAAACAATGTGTTTGTTCTTAATACGTATCTACTGATTTTTATGGGTTCTGTACCCAAATGGTGCCAACGGAACCCTACTTATAAGCCTCCGCTGTCCGTCCGTCCGTCTCATGAACCGTAATAGATAGACAGTTGAAAATTTCACAGAGTGTGTATTTCTATTGCTGCTTTAACAACAAATAATAAACATAAAAGAAATTTAATAAAAATTTAAGGGTGTCTAGATACAAAAAACAAGTCAGTGTTTTTTGCCTTGTGGTACAGAACCCTTCGTTGGCGAGTCCGGCTCGCATTCGGCCGGTTTTTCTTTTAATACTCTGGCTCCTTTACATAAAAAGCAACATTCGTGTCAAACATTTTATGTATAGTAACGCCTACTTCGTCATAAAGCTATGAATGAACAAGCTAAAAAGTAATACCTCAGTTTTCTTTGACTGTCCCGTCGACATTGCACTTACCTAATTAGCAGTGCAATAGTTCAACAAAACTTTGCTTGACTACTAAAACACAGTATTTTTCTGTCCATACTTTATGTTATATAACTTCTTGTCAGACAACTTGAGTTATTCTTGTTGAGAAAATATAAGTAATTAAATGCTAAGACTTTTATTAAACCTTTTCATTCTCAGTGTTAATGAGGAGAAGCACAACAGGACAGCGACATTGGAGTAATGTTGTTCAAAACATTTTTCTGAAAGTAACTTTTTGCCAGCTTTGTCTAAAACACTTCACATATTTGCATATCCCAAAATTTCCATTTTAAACTCCGACTACGATATTAAAATAACTACGTCTGTGTTAGTTACTTAATGGTACAACAATGTATTCATATTGTTCATATCATTAATTTTTGCGGTACAATGGCGGGTCCGATTCCCTCCTCGCTGGGGAGGAGTGACGTTGCATTCCCTCAGTGCTCAATGGTCGCTTCTAATGAAGTCTCGTGCGGCCACAAAGCCTCCCCCCCTCCCTGTCACTCCCCCTATCGCTCTTAAGAATGCACCCTCTAAAATATGTGACGTCAATGTAACGGCGTTTTTATGGTATCTATTAAGAGTTAGAAAAATGATGCTCCGTAAATCTTTTAAAATAAATCTACGATTAATAAAAGTAGTTTTCCAGGAATAAGACCGCCTTTTTAATACCCCGTGGTCGATGCTACAATTTTTTAAGAGATAGCTGGATAATGCAAAGTAATTTTCGTTCCACTGCATAAAAATTTAAATTCTTATTTGCGAGGAATATGAAAAATTATTTATTACAACTACATTTTACCTTACAATATTCTTACATCAAAAACCTCTAAACGACTTTTTATCGAGTAAAGTAACGCTCAAAGAAAACGCTGTAGTGTTAAAATAACAATATTAAACGAAACATCCATTTTCGCCCCTATTTTCTTTTTGAATTATATCTCTGGTAGCAACGGCACATTTTAAATTTTTATTTTAAGCACGAATATATATCAAAAGATAGAACATGACCGCTCCAATGGTACGCAGATGCGACGAGTCCAACTGATCCCGCCCGGGGGAGTGGGTAACAAACATCGTAAAAACTTGTGAATATTGCCAACAATTCGCAAAACTTGTAGGTAAGTGAGCATTTTTCCCGTTTGTAACATTTCCGCGTAGTTCGCAAAATCGGCCTGAAGATCCCTGCGTGAATAACTAATGAAAGAAAAATGAACCGCTCAGCGAGCCACAAGCGAATTACAGGACCTCTCAATAGCTGAAGACACGATCGAGTATTTTATTTTGCATATTATATAGCTTCATAAAGTTTTATTGAGATATTTTGCACAACCTTCGTTATCTTGTAGTATTTGGTTATTGAAAAACGGAAGATTAAAGGATTGGTTAAGGCATCGTTTCCTGAAGATTAGTTAAAATGATGGGAGGGGTGGCTAAAACTACCCTTTTTTATCAGGAAATCAGTTGAATCGCTGCTTAGTCTTTTATGTATGCAAAATTAAGTAAAACATGGCTTAGCAGTTCTCCTAATGCCTGTAGAACTACTTTTATTATACAGGTTTTAATTATATCGGTAAATGTAAACAAATATGAATTAATGGAAAAATAACTCTAATTCCTACACAATAAAGGTCAGTTTACGCTACAACTTCAAACATTTTTATAACTTTTTCAATAGAGCTAGTCACTCTGAAATCAAATTAATTTTCATTGAAGTAAAGTTGATATTTGTTTAACTTGAAATAGGGTAGGGGTGTGCAGCATTGCGCACTTTTACTTTACATTTCCTCATTCCTTTCCCAGGTGTTTAGCTATAACCTACAAACAAATGGCCTGCTTATTAGCAAGCTGACGACCAGTCCATCTTCGAAATGGCAAGTTTTTGGGTTTACTGCCTCCTTTCAGACCTTTTTAACCCTTTGGAGAAACTAATATAACATGAAATCATTAGGATAGAATGTGTATAAAGAAGTAAGTATTTACATGAAAACTTGAACCTCTTTTCAATATCAACATTTGTCGATGAAGTCTCTTGCCAAGAAGTTTAGTATTTGTTACCGAGTCGAAAGCCTTGGAATGGACGCTAAAATGTTTATCTATACGGAAAATATTCTGTATCAGATAGTGTTTACGATTTTCAAGTTAGTACTTATTTGACAATGCATTGGATACAAAGGCGGGGTGCAAATTGTAAGTGTTTTGTTTCAAAAGAATGGACAGAAAGTTTTAAACATCAGGGATTTATTTTTTCTCAGTAGGTACAGTCAACAAAAGAGATAAGTATGCAGGATCGTTGGATATAGTTGAAGTTTAGTAAGAAACCGATGGATGTTGTCGAATGAAATTTAATTTGATAAACGGGCTGTTTGTTTTTATTAATAAAACTAGCTTATGCCCGCGACTTCGTTCGCGTGAAATTTCACCCTCTTAGAGGTGGAATTTCGAAAATCCCTTTCTTAGTGGATACCTACTCTTCACAAAGAACACACCCTGCAAATTTCATGTCTCTAGGACCAGCGGTTTAGGCTGTGCGTTGATATATCAGTCAGTCAGTCAGGACTGAATTTTATATATTTAGATTAAATTTTATTCGAGAACATCCATCGGTTTCTTACTAAACTTCAACTATATGCGAAGATCCTGCATACTTATCTCTTTTGTTGACTGTACGTAGAAGAGTCAGAAGCCCAAAAGTCTGACAACTAGTCCTTACCAAGGCGTATCGTGATATCGAGTAACTGTGTTGTGGAGGTCAGATAGCTAGTCGCTCCATGTAAAATACAGATATTCAGTTGCATACGGTTAGACTGGAAGCCGACCCCAACATAGTTGAGAAAAGGCTAGGCAAAGAGAGAGGTACGTAGAAGAGTGTAGTTAGTGCTTAGATAATATATTATTAACAAAGTAATATCATTTACTGGACAACCTGCAATAAATAACATCAAAAAGCGAAATCGACTTTACTTTTAAATAATAGCTTTTCGCTCTAAAGTGCTATTATAGCTTCATTAATAATTGCTACATACTTATTAAGTCGTCAGTAACACCTCACTGACACGGTGGAAACTAAACCATCTGCGTTCCACCCACGTTGCATGTAATCTAATGTGAATTTTCATTATTATAGTGCGCCATAATACGTTTGTTTCTTAAAACTTCGATACTTACATGTGGGAAAGTGCACGTGTTCCTGCATTACATCGAAAAAGTTTTTGAAAAAGGATTTATATGGTTCTCACTTCTTTCGGAGGTAGAAACTTGGGGTAGCTCGGATAGTAAGCAATCGATTAGGACTGTCAATTTTTTTTAGAGATCTGGGAGAAATCCATAATCAGTCTATAATGTTCCCACTGCTGGGAAACAAGCCTTCTCTCTTCGAGAGGGAGTGGGCTGTCATCTACCACGCGGGCCCAATGCGGGTTGGTTGTCTTCGAAATTTTTTATTTTAGGACACGCCGGTTTCCTCACGATGTTTTCCTTCACCGTATTGAAAGCAGCTATGATGAATTTATTTACACAAAATAAAGCACCTGCCTAGGTTCAAACCCACGGCCTATATTTCGTAAGTCAGGGCCGTTTAGTAAAAAAGAAGCCTGGGAGAAATACGAGTAGGGCTATTAATTTGTAGAAATGAAATAGAGATTATAAGTGAGGGTATTTATGTTTGGTGTAAGTTTCCTCGCCTACCAGCCAGGATTTTCCGATATTCTACAACACACACATAGCCACAATTAATCAGTCCTCGACAAACTTCCGAGTTCTTCATAAAGCAAGAATATATTTGCTGTAGGTCGTCAGCAAATCTTCAGTCGTGTCTTACAAATTGTCGCTGTGCCCCAGGCTACGCTGTGTTATGAAAACTCCGGGCCAGGTAAGGAGAAGCCAACAATTTGTACACCGCTTATTTCTTATCTATGTTATAGATACCACTGTGTTTTATGTTGCCCTGGTAAGTTTCGAGTTCGTTAGGCTTGGCTATGGTTTTTTATTTTGGGGCATTTCTTCTTTTTTTTACTTAAGTAAGAGAATTAACATGTGTTTAGATGAATAAGTATTTGACTACCTTTTCCCTACTACCTACTCCATGAACAAGAAGATTTTCTTCTTTCTATAGTTACTGAAATGTTTAATAATACTCTTACAACCACGTGGTGGAAGCCTTCTCGTCACAGTCATGAGGTGCAGATGTCGACTATTTCTATTTTGTGCTCGTGATTATAAATTTACTTTGTTTTTATTTTTCTTTATTGTTCGCTGTAATTACCTTTTTGTATGTACGTGTTTCTGTGACAAATACACCTACTTTTGTCTCTTTTCTTCTTAGTAACTGTTATAATTCATTAAGTGCAAAATCTACTAAATAAACTGACTATAAAACAAGCTAGTTTTCATAAAACAAACCCAGCTACACATTAAAAATACAACGCTATTGACTCAACTCTAATTCAGACTAAACACTAATTTCTAACTAGTTGTAAGTACTCTGTAAATATGTGCGCAACACGTTACTCAAATAGCACGATACCATTTTCAATAACACTTAAAACAATGATAATTATACTTGTCACAAGCCACGTGGCTTATAATGCCGTCTTAATGATTACCGTCGTCGAAACAATTAAGTTAATGGCTCACAAACTGCGTCTCCACTCAATATTTATGTACGTTCATTGGCGAATCCGTGTATATAAGTAAACAATTATTTTCACTAATTGCTAGACCGGGATACCGGGTCCCATTATACCACTAATGAACAGAAACGTAATAGATATTTTCTGAACTCCCATAATAATACACAAATCGTTAAGGTTTCCAACGAAGGTTAGGTTAATCTTAATTATTTGAAATGAAAATTATACTTATCTTTACGTGATTAAGGTATTATTTGCTAATCGACTGTTATGGGTTCCAATAAAATAATGAGGAAAATGTGTTATTGGAAAATATGATATCCTCTTGTTAATAACGCAATAAGGAACAAATTAGTTATAATTGTGTTTTCCTTTTATTTATCATGGTCGTTGAGGGTACTAACGACTCAGGAAAGCTTGGTTGGAGGTTGGGCCTAGCAACAGGCGAGTAATGATGTTAGCAAGGAAAGAAACTGCCGAATTTCGCGTGAATCAACAATATTTTAAAGGTCTTTTTTAATCCCTGGCCCGACCAAATACTTCCAATTTAAGCAACTTTGCTTAGGTATGCCTCTTTAGTCTTAAAATTTTCCGCGCTTATTTAAAAACAACTGTTTTGTGGTAGATATTGACGTGTTTCGATAAATATTTTGCTGAACAAGTTCACCTTTCATAATAATGTCAGGGAAATTATTTTTTTAGGAAATGGACTATCTACTTAAACTGTCCGTTAATTCAGATCACAATTATCATTATTTAACAGTCGAATGACAAAAAAAAGTGTGCCCTTTTGCACCTGATTATACAATGTACAAAATTCAACATATTTTCTTGTGTCCCCATTTATTTAAGTAACCACACGCAAAATCTATAAGCTGTCTTCGCAGGGCCATTCCGGCCACAGGAGCGGGAGGGGTCAATTGACGATTACCCATCCGCAAAAAAAAAAGCTGTCTTCGCAGGGCAATTCCGGCCACAGTTAAGCCGAACAATAAAAGTAAAATCAGCGTTTGCGTGTTACTGTCTCATACATGACCCTGAGCGACCTACTCGCCCCCATTCCGCTACGCCGCAATGATACCATCTACGATACGCCGTTAGTGATTTGTTGAAACCTTAATTACAGTTCGTTCGTAGATTAATGATGTTACACGGGATTTTTTATCTTTGATCTAGATATTCGTAAGGGTAGGGTCTGTTATGAGCGCAAAGCACGCCGATAATTGCCGGTGGTCTGTGGAAAGCGGATGTTAGATAAAATATGTTCACGCACACGATACCGCGAACATCGCTGTTCCGGGCGTTTACGCGCTAACGGTCTTAAACATGTCGGGTATAATGTTGCTATAGCTTATGTGCACCCTATTTCTATGGTGTCCCAGTTTGCTGGCAGCCCGGATTTTTTTCATGAAGTTTATTATATTACTTGCTGCGCCCCGCGGTTTCACCCGCGTAAAGGTCGATCCCGTAGGAATATCGGGATAAAGTAGCCTATATGTTATTCCAGGGTGTCAGCTACCTTCATACAAAATTTTATCAAAATTGGTCCAGCCGTTTGAGCGTGAAGAAGTAACAAACATATAAACACACCCCCACACACTCACAAACTTTGATATAATATATTTTTTTAGGCATTTTGATGGTATCTAATCTAAAGATTTAATTTTGATAGACTGGCGAAGAATTTTGTTAGTAGATACATTTGCGTATTATCTAATGGTAACCTGATTTTTTGTCGTCAAATGTCAAGCAAGCACATCGAAACTTCGCCCCGATATTTCGCCAAACTTCTCGTATGGTGTTCGCCTGTTCACTTAAATGTGTAATCTAATTAACTCGCAAGTTGTTAGTTGAACAATTTTCAAGAACATGTACGTTAGCGCTTCTGTCTTTGTAGGTATGTGTACCCTTGTTTACTCATAGAAAATCACTGAACCAACCTTGATGTCTTTTCCACATGAAGTAATTATTCTATGCCGGTAAAATGGAGGGCAATCATTGTCATTGTTGTGTGGTTCTCTCGAGTTTAGGTGTTATTTGATGTTGGGTATGTTCATCACAGCAACTAAATACAAAAGGTTTATTTACGTCAAATGCTGGACATGGTTTTCTTCATAACCCGACATTAAAGATCGTTAGTCATATTGTTATTAACTTGGGAAACAAATGAGTAATTACTTGTTACGAACGGCTAGCGTTTCAGATCACAGGCTTTTAAGTATTCTTTAGTTACTTTTCACCGTTGAAAACCACATGACACTTTACAAACACTTTGCTAAAAGTATCTCACACAAGCATTGACAGTAAAATCCTTCTTAATATGAATACAAGGTGCTGTTCTGCCAGTACAAAAACAAAAGATATCAGAATCCCATTATCACCTTTCTAAGTGTACACTCCATTAACAGTTACATAGTAAGTTAAAATGATTGCGGGAAGCTCTCATCAAAGATGCACTGCCACTATATCTTCAAGATTCCACTTGAACTTTCATAAATGAATAAGAAAGTGGGTAGTGTTTACTTCGCGAGCGATAACTATGCTTTTAAATGCCAGTAGTAGAATTGCTAAAAAGTTTGGTCGGAGTTACGTGAATAGTTCTAATCTTGGAGTCGAGTCGAGTCACACGCGAGTTGGTGGCTACAGTAAACAGGACGACTCGGTTGCACTCAACAAAGTTCTACGATTACGTACCTACCGTCTTTAGACTAGACTCAACTTTTCCGCCTAATACTAACATTGTGGATTCAAAAAAGGTATTCCTTCCTTTCTTTACCGACAGTTTATGGTAATGCTTCATAGCTTTGTTTAAAACTACGCGGTACTTGTTGGTTACTACCTCCGTGGTTTCAGGAGCAACACAATACCAAGTTTCTGAATCTTTGTTTGGTTAACTGATAATGTTTTTAAAGTTGCAGTTTTTGTAATAGCTTGCTAGTAGGTTCTTTGTTTCATTTTATTCGTAATTTTGCAGTTTTCTTTTCATTTAATTACAAATTACATGTTTTCTGTTTAGGTTTTAAGTAGTACAATCTTTTTCTAACTTTAAAGTTTCGCTATTCGCCAATGTCTACTACAGTGACTTTGTATGCTAAAGATTAGATCTCGTGAAATATTAAATCCTTTGCAGTTTATGCAAAATATTAACCAACATCTCTTTGTAATTTCTAGCTTAAACACTCATCAAAATAACATTAAATTGTACCGAAAATCAAGTGTTAAGGAGAAGTGTGAAAGCAATATGGGGCAGCAGCAGATAGGTACCGGCCGTCGCCGGCGGGTTCCGGCGCTTATCACGGCGATAACGCCGCACAGCGCCGTACGACCGGCGACCGGCGTATGGACGGTTTAACCCACTTATATGTCTGTTAATACGTGGATGTAGGTAAGACTGTTTGTGTTACAAGAGCTGTATTTATTTAAATTTGCTCCTAGGCTGTTACTTAGTGAAAATTATATTTCATTTAATTGGTAAGTCTAATACGTAAACAGAATATGTTTTAGATTCAATTTAGAATAAAACATATCGTTGTTTTCATTTATTTTTCAAAAACATGGTTTAATTATTTAAATAATGCTAACTCCTGAGGATAAAGCTATGAATTGGTGAATTTATTTTACATACATGCTGAACTCTGAGTTTCTTTTTTGAGTTTTTCCCATTTGCGCATAAAGAAACATAGATGGGCATTTTTATTCTTATGAATATTAATCATTCCGATTTAAACGGTATGATTATGGATCCCTTCGTTACAAATGATTGCCAAAAAATTAATAGGAATTTTCATAAATCAACGTGAATATCTGATGAGCATGCTATGATCCCTCAGTAACGTAGCTACTGAACCGTCCACAAACTCGTTTATATTAACACAGAAGGCACACAGTCCCCTTTGGCGCCACAACCGCCTTATCTACTAATCCTGTTAAAGAACACTGATCCCCTTTTTATAAGGCGATCGAGTAGAAACCAAGATAACTGCGCTTATTTCCCAAATTAGTTTCCAACTACGGTGTTATCGAAACTTGTATACGGCTCGATTGGCCCAATCTGCGTAATATTACACAAGTTCTTGATTAAATTTAATAAAACCAAGACGGTTACCTAATTGCGCGGGCGAAGTTTCATTAACGAGTGTTCGATTCGTACTGTTCCGGCAGATCCGATCGATCTGTCGTATTCCGCGCCCCTTCAGATTGCCCGGACAAAAGATACGCGGGGCTATTACGTGTCTTACTTCCGACCGACTGAGATTGCGTTGCCTCGGTATTGAAATTTTGAACTAAAAGTTTTTTGCATATTATTTTGCGAAGTAGTTTTGATTTTCGTATTACACTGCGATTTTGAATTAAAGTTGTGAGTTTTATTTTTAGTTTTTTAATGCTGAATGAATGAATGGTTTTATATTTTGAAATATCCTTTGGTAAATGAGAAGGATAACAAAATAATGTTTAATGTAAAACCCCTTTTATAACACTTTAGTATTATTATGATTAAATGTTACTTATATAGCACTGACCCGACGAACTTCGTACCGCCTCAGATTTTTTAAAATTATTTTTTCAAGATTTTTTAATAATGAAAGGAACCTTCACGGGCGTCCCCAGAACACCCTACCAAAGTTTCATCACAATCTGACCAATGGTTTCGGAACGCAAAAGGGACAAACATTGATTTTTATTTATATAGAAGATTGTTGTGTACCTTTATGATAATTGACGTACATTGAAACATGTGTTGATCAATCATGTGATCTAAAACATCTTGTACTAAAATCGTATCACATTTAACAATACAATTTGAACGCAGCCTTGCAAGAACACTCAAGAACTTTCAACTTTCTAATCAATCAAAAGCACCTATTTCCAACGCGTCATCAGGCCCAAAAAGTCTTTCAACAGTCATCCAACAATCGCAATTTACGTAATAGCCTCTCAGAATTTTAATTCTAGGTACATCACTTCGTACGATTCGTAAGATTGAATCATTTTGAAACGTGCGAAATTAAATCGAGGACGGCAACTGGCAACCGGTAACTCAGCCAGTGGGTACTCCCTTTAATGAGATTTATAAACGTGGTTGATTCCTCGATTACCTAACGTCGTAAGATTTGATTCTCATTTGATATCCTTAGAATTGTGCCACGAATCACTACGAGTTACTGTTTTAATTAAAAAAGGTGATGATGATTTTTTGAGGGTATGTCCGCCTATTGGCTTTTCGTGAACGTTTTATTTTCCAATTTAGTTACTGAAAAGATTTTATCAAATGAAAGTTCTTTTGACGGAAATGGAACCTTTTAATAAGTCATTCATTTAAAGTAAGAGTTAGAATTCGGTCTAAAATACCTACAAAAATAATAGTCAACGTAAACACAGGATGTTCTAAACTCCGCGAACTAAACACTCTACGAATAACACCAATATTAATATTAACAATGTTAGTTTAAACGATAACAGTGTTACGGATAACTCTATCGTGTTAACAGCAGTTGAAAACATGCCGTGTTGCACATAGCCTCGTTAACTGTAGTCAGAAACTTAACATGAGCGCGGAATATCGGCGGTTGTTGCTTATTAAACTTCGTTTTACCTTGAAATTATACCGCGTTTGTGCATCTTGCGGTACTGTGTTCCTCTGTATACTGTGGTATTTTGATAGCGAACTGATTGTAACGAGGTATTCATTAAAACTTGTATCGTTTTGAAGATACTGTATGCTGTTAGGCTGTGGAGTGGGATGGTTTTTGAGTTTAAGCGGGTTTAAGTTTGCTGTCTGCTTCAAGTACGTTTTTGAATCTGTTTGTGATTTAAGAATGATTATATGCCGTTTGATGCGAGAAGCACAGAACCGGTCGAAGTGGAGGTGAGGCCTATGTCCAGCAGTGGACGTCTTTAGGCTGGAATGATGATGATGATGATATGCCGTTTTAAAACATGATGGTAAATGACGCCGAAACTACTTAACAATCTTAATAATACCAGTTAAATATTGTGTTATTCCAAGAGAGAGAGTTCAGTAGTTCAGAACAAAACAACAAAATTGATGTAAACAACTTCTGATGAATGTATTTATTAACATAATTGTACCAATAACTGCTACCACAAGGTAACAAGCGACATAAATATTCACTGAACTGTCGTATTTCACTGACAAAACGACATAATTATTTAGTAAAAACACATAAAATTTGAATTGCAGTCGTTAGTTGCATTATTTTAAATTCAAAAGCTTTATTATCCATGACACACGCTCGTACGGTTTGTAAATGATGCAATTACAGCCACCAATATGTTGTTTGTTTGATTTGTTAATTTGTATGGGAAAAAGTGTTGTATGCGGGCACAATATATCATTGATTTTCTGTTAATTATCACGTATAATTGTATTTATTGTCTTTTGTTTTGGACACTGTGATTTAATGTGAGGTTTAATTACATGTTATACTGAATATTGTATTAAATGTGAGCAAACTATACCTGGATTGTCAAGCCCATTATTCAAGCTTTAAATATAGTATGTCATGTGTTTCTCCCCTAGCGTTTCCTTGGCTTTTATCAAAGGAAGTAGTTCTGCGCTCATTAGCAAGCGGACGGCAAATTCCTTCGTTCATAACCTGACACAGGCTTATATGAATATTTCCTACGTACGACCTAACTTAAACTCAATACAGTATACAAAATCTACACACAAAATCTTTAAACAAAATCGTGGAGAACGAACTTCTGGCAACAGGTTTTATACATTCCCACAAGAGACTGCAGTTGCAGAAACAACCTCTCCATTCCTACTAAAGATCCAGACAGTTATTCCAGCTACCTGTTAAACTGAATAAAAATCACGTGGAAACAAAACCAAAAGAGTAATATCGATATAAAATCGAGAGGAACAAAATGTGCAATCGAAACACAACAGCAAATCGGAACTAATGAAGCGTATTTTATCAATTATAGTTATGAAACGTTGAGCGAACCACCGACGAAAAAAACCTCGCGCCCGTCGGCTACGGCGGGGGTAAAACGGAAAATAAAACGTATTAATTTAATCGAAACTCCTCTTCATTAGTTTCAGTCGTGTGGTTGAATGGGCAAACAAATAAAAATGTTTGATCTCGCCAGTTATGCAGTTGAACGATATTCGAATCATTACAAACGGATCGGACGCCATCTGTTATACTTGCGGTTCCGTGAGTGTAGCTTTCGATTTTTATTGTCTTTTATGAGTTGTGTGTTTGTGATTGAGTTTCTTTGATTGGGTTTTGAATGTGGTGAAAGTTGAGCTCTGTTCTCCGTTCAGCTACTTTATCAATTGTTTGTTTTGTTTTATAGAAATGTGAGTGATGCAAAATAGTGTACGTTCCAGGCCGCCTGTATAAAAATCAGCTTATTATTGCCCTACTACAGGACAAAGGCTTCTTCTAATACTGAGAAGGCACGAGCATTGACGACAACGCTTGCGCAAGACGGGTTGGCGATCCGTCCGAATACTTCAATAAATTTTTTACGGATTTCCGGCCAGTTCCATTAAATTTAAATATTTATGTTATGATTATTTCTTCAACTTTCAAACACAATTTAATGAGATGTTTCAATTTTTTACCCATTATAACGACACAAATCAATATTTATTCACTTCGGAGCTTCATTCAAATTATTCGTTGGACGCTGGATTCTATCTCTCTCATTATTTCAAACAAACAATCTAGGTACTTACTTAGCTGGTTTAAAAACACCGGGTGTTTCTGAAATGCAAATATACCACGATTCCATCTAAAAGAGTTTGACCAAAATAGAAATTATGAGAGTACACAGCTCAAACATTTTTGCTGGACACAGCTCAACTTTTGCTGTATACAGCTCAACATTTGATTGTATGTACAGGTGGGATTATTAAAAAGGATTACGTGATTGGATTGGTACGAGGGTGTTGCCATTAGTTAATAATTATTATTTTGATTGTTTTTTTATAGGTAGGTATATCGTTGTTTTATGAATTTTAACAATATATTTTATATACATACTTTTTATTTATTAAAGGTCGATGTTAATATAGACCAAAGAAACTACTTACTAATTAAATACGTTACTCTGTAATTAATTAACATGATTAAAATAAAATAATAGCAGGTATCACTATTAATAAATGCTAGGTAAAAATTTACGTAGGTTTCTTTTCAGTTCACAAGAAGCTAAATAATAGGTACACAAATAAAATACCCAGCTTAGTTCTATACGCTGTACGTTAACTACAAATTTCAGTTAGTCGTGACCTGTGTTTCTAATAAAATAGTATATCTAGTAGTAAAACCTTTTTAAGGTAAACGTTTTGAGATAAACTACGTACCGTAAGTAATGGAGATGAGGAGACTTTATTTTGTCTATCGCATTTTATAAGTTCTACATAGAAAATGTGCCTACGTTTTTATGGTAGAGATGGAAGTTTCGTACTAAATGAGGTACGGACCACGGTACGTGTTTTTGAGTGGGACAGTAGATGACTGTTCGGGCTCCTCATTAATTCCATTTTTTAAGACAGTTCTTTTTCGGAATACATGACTTTCAGTTTTGGCTGAAAATATTTTTCGGGTATAATTTGAATTTTTCTTTTATTTTTAACTGATTTTTTTACTCGAAAAAATTACAGTTTGGTTGCGGTTAGTCAAATAGATCATACTTTTCGACAAAAAAATAATTTTGCTCACACAAAATCTAGCGACATTCCTTCCAAAACTTTACAGCTTTAACAAACCTAAAAACCTAACACAATTTGCATCTATTTCGATCTTCCTGTTTCGCACTAATAAGCTGAGCACTGACTCACGTCTGCGACCACTCGAGCCGAGTCGAGTGGCTCACCGCGTTCGTTAGCGGCCGCATGACGAGCCCCTGTGTCCCACTCCTAGCCTCTTTTCATTAGGAAGTAATCCCAAGTACCTGCCACTCTTCCACCTCATTCCTCCACGTTTGTGAGTAGAGAGTACTTCTGGCCGCTGAATCAGGTGACGCTTTTGTCACTAGATTAAAGAGAACTCGCTTTCTTGGGGCGGCGGTATTCTTCGTGAGCTATTTTTGGTATTAAGGTCTTGGTTAAGCGAAATTGTAGGATTTAGGCACTGTTTTCTTATGTTTAGTGGATTGTATTTATTTTATTTTATTTATTTGGGAAAAACAAACAATTGTATAATACGTTTTACAAAAAAAGAAAAAATATATATAAAGGACATATGATTAAATGTACAATCAACAATGTTTCCACAGATTACTAGTGTACATTATTAATTAGATAGGTAAGTACAAATTACATTTAAATACTAAGTAGGTATCTTAAAATATCGCACAAACTATCAATAATTTTTTTCTTGAAATTACTTTGAGACAGAACGAAGATATCCAGTAAAAATTTATAATAAGTACTTTTATCATTTAATAAAAGTACTTATTATAAATTTTTACTGGTTGACGGAGTGGAGCTCGATCACCAGCATGTGTTCGGCTTGTAGTCGTCGCAAAAAGTGGGTTAGCACGCGCCTCCCTTTATGTATAGTTAGATTTAATGTTAATGCAGATACAATACTGAAAAAAATATTCCAATTCAACAATGTTTAGAGAGCAAATACAACGTTTTTACTTTGATACTTTTTCAAATCAAAACTAACAAACAAATGCAATCGCAGGAATCTACATATTTATATGAGATCCAATAAAACTGCAAACATTTGGAAAGGTATAAAAAGCGTGCGTGTCACACATTTAGTCAAATATTTAATAACATTCAGGTGTCGCCGCTGTTTCATAAAATGACGAGCGAACGAAAACGCGAGCTATCACCCTCCGACGTCGCTAACGGCGTGTGAAAGCAATTTGGTAATGCACTTTTTATCTTAGACATTTCTCGTACTGCGTGTTTATGTCGAAAATAAGAATTCTTCCAAACGGGAGCGTTCTACAAAGCTTAAAGCTCGACTTTAGCCTACATAAACCTCATATAAATTCAAACAGTTCACGAATCACTTCACGTAAATCGTAGATAAAATAGAAGGCTTGTCTAGTCAATTCTATTTATGAGACAATGAACAAAACTGTATGTATTTGTTGTAAGGGCATCCGCACGCTCCACTTACTTCACTATTATCCGCCGTCGCAAATTGAACCGAGGACTTAGCCGGCACACTCGACGGACTCCGAGCCTAATCGCAAAAGGCTCTATATGAGAGAAAACTTAATCCCAACAATTACACTAATGATTACATAACACTGGGGACGCAAAGTATAAACAAAAGCATCTAGTGTCGCACCACTGACCCCGCGCCTAGAGGACGACTATTAAGTAGGGCCGGTTCACTTAAAACGACCTCCGGGATTTGAAACCCCGATTTACTGGACATAGAATGAGCAATAAAAATATAATTACATTGTTTTACTCCGAATTAACGAATAATGTAAGGAAAAAAGGCGAGTAAATTACGTATTTAGGATAGAAAATCGGTACTAAATTACACTTTAGGGAGCGTTATAACAAAATAGCGTATTATTTAAAATACTCTGAAGCGACAGTTTTGGGTATTTCGAAGTAGTTATTTATTATGATACTCCAAACCTACTATACATATATTTATTTTAAGATAGTACACGGCCGTTTGTTGGGTAGTATAGAATATAAATCGTTTTCATATTTCTGTCGATGATATGTGGGTCGTGAAAACAATTAAAGTCATTAGAATTCCACGTGGCGTAATGTATATTGATATTTTAATTAAGGGCCGTATGTGGGTTGTATGTGGGCCGGTATGGAGAACACAAAGCCTTCGCGGCCTGCATAAAACTTGCTTGAATATTTACGCAAAAAGCGTATCGTGGGGATCAATCGGTGTTTATCGGCGGACGCGATCTGTTGCGCGCGTGTGTAGGGCACGTAGCGCGCGTATTATCGCGCTCGGCGATCGCGAAGCGAACGATATTAGTACCATTCGTCTTTGTCGTACCGTTACCTAATTTGAATAATCGTTGGTGAGAATGCAGAGTGATTTGCCGCAGCGCGCCACCGCTCTCACAGAACTTCAAGCACTACTAATGCCTTTAAGATTCATGTACGTTTCATCTGAATTTAAAAACAACGACTAAATTTGCTCCACATTAAAAGATATTATGAGGAAAAATGAAAAAAAAGATACCCGACCATTACAAAGGGAGAAGCAAAAGAATTGCCAAGTGAGAATTTTCTCATTACGCCACAAATCAACTGTTAAAACAAATATTTAAAAAGAGAAAGGAATCCGCGGACTACAAAACGCTCCTCACCCTGGCTACTGGCAAATGCGAAATCCGATTTAATTTATTTTTTATCGCGGGGCTTTATAATTTCATTTTCGCACTTTCCATTTGGAGAGGAGGCTCGAGCCCGCGGACTGCCGCTCTATCCGAATGAGATCTCCACAAAATCAGGTACAAAAGAACGATAATGAACGCTCACTGCTTGCTACGTAATCTAAATTATTATACGAGTCGAAATTCTTACTTGGCAGCAAAAGAAATCTACTTTATCTCGGGCAACGGGAGATGTTTAATAAAATTAAAATGTCAGAGTTGGGCCTTTTCGATGTTTACGGAGGCTCTGCAACAATATTTCGATTGAAACCTTTTTTGTCTAAAGAAAATACTTTAATCGTGTCCGTCAATCAGGAGATGTCAAATAAAACACTGAGAGTTTTATTGGATACAAGGAATTTACGAGTAAATAAAGTGAGTCCAGAAATTGCGAAGTCGATTCTTCATGAAGTTGTGACGTGAGATCACTAAAATCACTTTAAGTTCAAACATCGGAGTGAGTTAAACGTTAAAGCTCAAACTGTGTTGTAAGAGTGAATTTATTTACGTTGTGTCTCGGAGTTTATTCGATTGTTGTGTCGGTTCGATTGGGACGTAAATATCAGGCGGGCCTGTCTTGGGGAGTTAGAGAAATGCGGAGCACCTCGAGTGCGGCGTGGGTAGGCGTCCCGTCACTCCACGTTGAGGAGTGCATCGGGCGGGACGCGCCAAACTTTCCGCTGTTTCCCGAAATACACGGCAACACGAGGCTCCGCCGCCGCGGCGCCGCTCTTCGATTCCACCCTCTGCACTAACTCTATTTTTCGACTTCCTTTTCCCTGCCAGCCGTACGACTGACTTATATTAACTTCATAACTTGTTAAACACAACTTTTAGAAATATGAGATAAGTAAGTCTAAGTAGTAAGTAAGAGCCTTGGAGAGATTCTAAAGATATGTTTCGGATGGATGATACTTACATGACGAGCGGGGTCCACTTAGGTTTTTTGTTGGCTGCATATCGTATTATTGGCACGAAGGACCCAAAATGTTCGATATTTTATTTAATAACAAAGGTCGGGCTATAATGGCGGATGATGGCTGAGCCATTCTGTAAAACGTAATCCGAATAGAGTGGATGTCTTCTGAAATAAACGTTTCGGTAATCACGAATTGTCACACCAGTGAACTGAGCTGTAATTAGGCAAATGCACCATGTAATGCGAAGTTAGCAGCGGGACGCGGCGCGCGCCGTCGCCGTATTGTACACCGTAATTATTATATAACCGTAATTTTACTACACAATTAAAATTTAAGCGTTCCTAAAATTGTACGGAAGATTGTACTCTATTTCATCTCGACAGAGCGTGGCGAGCTCCCTAAAAGGTTGTTCCTAAAATCAAAAGTAAATGTTACAACCGTGTATAAATATTACGGAAAGGGGAGCAAATATTTGCATTAATATCAGCTCCGAGCAATCCTAGGTAAAACATAAAGCCATTAGATAATGAAACCCGATGCCGGTTACAAAATAGAGTGAATTAAGTTTACTATTGTCAAGGCAGCGGAATATGAAAAAGCAGCGTTCTGTTAAGACGAATCCTACAGAAAGGTTAAAATGTTCTCGTCAGCAAGTTTACCGGCGCACTCAGAGTTTATAAAGCACCTTATTCGAAATAACAACGCGAACCGCCGCGGATGTCTAACTTAAATAAGATTTAATATTCCTATCCGGCATGAAACTTCTTGAAGGAGCGTGTGTAATCAAAATCTGCACTGGGAAACTTTCCACGGGAATCTCCGAGCAATTGCAGAACCGGCTCGCCGGTAAAAAACTGCAATGAACTTGTCGCTTAAAACTAATTTCATTCCAAACTTTCGTCTTAGAATAGTTTTTTTTTATCATGTTTCGCGCTTTTTCCATCCTAACTTGTGCACAGTTTAAAAATCAATTTCTTAGAACTCGCCAAAAGGGCAAGTTGCGAGGTGTTTACTCCGGCCCGCCGACTGCGGGCCAATGTGAACGAAAACTTAAACCTCTTCTCGCTTGCTAGCTACCAGAGAATTTTCTTTTCGAAATTAACCAACTTTTGGAAAAATATTTGCAAACAAGTTTCCTCTACACAAAAACGAGTCTACCCTCACGAAATCTTTTCACAGGTTACACGAAGAATATTAAAAACAAAACTTTTTTTAAATAAAAAGTAAAATTTTCGTTCGTCTTATATTTATTTATTGAAGTTTCCGTCGCACGACGTTTCGTCCCTATATATTTCTGTTTACCGGCCTCTCCCCTATTTGTTCTTTGTGTCGCGTTTTCCTTATTATCTACTTACATTTTATTTTGCATGTAGAACCCAGTCGCGGCGACGAATCAATGAGATCGGGCGAATCAATGAGATCGGGCGAATCAATGAGATCGGGCGAATCAATTTGTGACTTCAATATTAGTAAATTGGGATTACATTGAGTGCTGGAGAGCGGAGTTAGCGTGCCTCTGGAGAAATCCTTGGAAGACAGAAAAACTATTAAACGTGACTAAGTACATTTGCGACAGAGCGCGCGGAGTGGTCCTTGTCCTTCAAGAGCGCAATTAGTCCGCTTTTTGCTGCACTCGAATGCTTTGAGTAATGATTGGACGCTGAGCGCGACCGGCTTGCGGTTGTTTACGCTCCCAACAAACGCTGATTTATCGCCCGGCACGGTTCGACCACTGCCTCCCGCATTTAGTTACATACAATCATAATTATACCAGCGTTTAATATTAATTTGAGTTGATTTGACGCCCGAATCACGATAAGGACTTTGTGATATAAATTATAGAAATGCCCGTTCTGCTTCTGGTAGTTACAGCGAACGAATTGCAGCAGATACGTACATTTCTAGATATATATGTAGGTTCTGTGCACGTACAGTGTATGATGCAAATGTGTAGGCGTGGCACAAGAAACTTGGCAGCAAACGCGCGGTCGCACGATCCTGCAAATCTGCGCGCCATGCTTATCAGCTGTGATTCATACTTATGTCGTATACACAACGGCAATGTAGGCGCTACGTACTCCTGTGTGTACGTACACTACGTACAAACATTACGAGAGTATGTGGCGACGCTACTTAGTAACTGCGCGCCACCAGACTTCATTTTATTTTGTGGATAAGGACACTGTCCCTGGGATTCACTGACGCTTTGTCGACGGAGGAAAGAATGGATCGCGATGAGAAATGTTCTGGAATAATTTATCTTTGGGGTTAGTTTGGGGGACTAAGCTCATCTCTAGCTCAAGCAGTGGATGACGGCTTATGTCTAATTCAGAGACGCGTTTCAGCGTAGCGGTAGAGATAAAATGTTGCGGACAATAACTGAATAAAAACGATGACTCGCAAAGTTGTGTGGAGGCGAGCCAAAATATCGTCGTGCGATACTACTAAACAATACCTGTGTCGCGGTGAACAATAGAGGACAACATGGCGATGTTAACAACATTTTTTTAGTTGCAGGTCGTTACGAAAATACAGATAGCAGCGCACGTGCCGTTTATGGCTGAAGATGTTGAGCGAGAGACGGCACAAAGCGGCCGAGATTTATTGGTCCGCCTTAAACGCGCGTAAGAGGAAGTTTGTACACTCGCGCTCGACGAATCGCAATATTTAACGTTCAACTATTTCCATCAATTTGTTCTATCAAGAAAGGAAAAACTTAAATTGGAGCGATTAAAGCGCCCGCCGGATCGTGATTGATTTCTTGCGCGGGTGAGGAGCGCCCGCGCCGCCCTGCGCCCATTGTGCCCCCAGATTTATTTCTGTTTCACCGTTTTTATTGCGTACTCGGAACTTATAACGAAATAGTTACGGCTGTTAAAAGGTTTTATTGGTTAACCTTCGGCGTGTGCGGTCATAAAATAGATTCGTAACCAAAGAAGCGTACGCATACAGCTAGATTTATAACTGTATCACGTGAAAAGAAACAAATTTGCCCTGCAGAAGGATATAAAACAGGAGATATAGCACGAATTTATTGGTAAATTGTGGAAATCTCAGTATAATAAAATATCTTCTATTGAATATTGTATGAAAAGAGTTTTACGGGTCTTACTCATTTCACTCCATTTTACTACCTACCTTTTTATGCAGGACCTCTATATCTCGGAATACAAAATAGCGTTTACGGAGGACGTAAATTGTGTTATTAGCGATGTCATTGGAGTTCTTACCTGAAACAAAAGAATGGGTGTATAAGTAAGGGAAGATGGTAAACAAAATGACAGACTGCAATTAAAATTGTTAATATCGCGGTGATCAGATTGAGAGAGACGGGCGGCTCCCCCCGAGCCTACGAGCAAATTCACTTAATTTACCGCTCGTGTTGAAGCCCCGCTAAAACTTTACGCACTTAATAAACTCCGAGACGAATTAAAATTCCGTCGGTTTAGTAACAATCGTGTCGGAACGCTGTTAACTCTTTCGCCCGGCGCCGAGTTATTAATAAGGGACACGCCTCGGTCGCAGTGATTTATCTACAAAAATAATGACAGCGGCCGCGGCTAATCAGAATTAACAAGTTTATGGGCGGCCGGCGGATTAGCGCAAGTTGTCGTGTCGCGCTTCTTTATTTAAATATGCAAATTATTTTTGAGTGTGCGCCGTTCGAGTTCGGTTGCAGGTTGTTTAGCATAAACAAATCGGTGTCGGTGTACGCGCCGGCTCCGAGCCCGCTGCCGGCGCAGTCGGCTGAGTGTTAGACAAGCGGCGGGAATAAATAATCTCACTGTTAGATGTTCCTTCCTCGAGGGCCGATCGTAAATCAGGACGAGACGAAATTTCCGTCTAATGTGAATGTAAAATTTAGAGAACAATGCGACTGTGTAGTTGCAGACCGAGCTCCCCTTTCAGATTCTTGTGCGCGTTAGTTTAGACGCGGCTTAAGGCTGATTAACTGAAATTTATGAGCCCAACTCACTTATAACATTAAACTAATATCAAAGACATTCTTGTTAATATTAAATAACACCTTCGGTATAAATGTTTTGGTTTGAAAATCTATTTTCGGAATTATGGTTTACCAGAATGTTAATTATGAAGATTGTATATTAGTTAACCTATATTGTTTTAATTAAAAGCGTGTAGCGCCTTTTATAATGAACTAATTATTTATCTCTGCTACCTTCTAGAAAACGTTGTTATTATATTTTTAATTTACGTTTTTGAAAATCAGTAATCTAGAAAGTGACTTGTGTAACAAATCATTGAATCAAATAGGCGTTTATAGTCGCCTTTACAGAATAATTTTATTGTTCTAATAAAACATGTCAATTAGCTTAAGTTATTTCATAATAAAACATTATTTTCGTTACACGAAAATCACATTAAAGTGTGTAAAGTAAAGCTTTTAAAACGTTTACTTAAATAAACACTTAAGTTTCTGCACCAATGTGTTTTATTTTGAAATCATTATCCTTCCAAATTAAATGTTTAATTTTAAATCAGTTTATTGGAATATCTGTTAATTATTTTCACCTGTACGCAAGGAATTTCAGTTCACCTGAACATTTTGAGAGCAATATGTTTGAATATTCTAGTTTAGCCGGTCCTAACGTGTCGGTTTATTGGTCTCTCAATACCAGCTATAACCTCAGAACCCAGGATTAGGAGAAGTTATCCGCTCTGACCCTCCCCAGGACTATAGTGTTATAATCCAAATAGCGGACCTCTTCACACTTACTGGAGCCCTGGTAGTTTCTAGGAATAATTCAAATATCTCTTTTGTTTACACAATTATTCAATATAAATCGTATACAACCAACAACGTTTAAATGTAAAATAAGACTATGTAATACTAAAATGTGTCCAACTTTTACAGCTATGAATTAGTTTGATAAAGGAAATAATCAAATAACTCAAGTGACCATTGCGTATTTTGTATCCTTTAATATTCAGCATTTTTTTTTAAAACATAAGTAAGATTCTGTTTAATAAATCAACTTCCATGTTCATAATTATTCACCCAAATGATAGAAGTGGTAATTTTTTACATTGGAATTATACAAATTTAAAGATAGGTACCTAATAATAATAAAATGTAATTAAAGTTTTACTATATTCATAGTAATATGAAAAAAAAAATCAAACACTCAACGAAAAAATGCGCCAACATAAAATCAAACAATAAAGTACAGAGTTTTACAAACTGGCTCATTAACCGAGTCGGTTAAAGATGACAGAAGACTCCATTAACGTGAAGGGTTGACGGGTTCAATAATAACTGAGCCGCAAGATTACTTCTTGTAACCTTTAATAATGCACTGTGGTTATTATTATTATTTCGTTTATTTATCTATTTACTTATCTACTTAATTACATTTTAAAATATTTCTTAAAATAAATAAGTATAAATGATTGTCCTAAGTGTCCTTTGTTTTTGTATTTAGAATAGAATAGAATACTCTTTACCTCACCTTTTTTTTACTCTTTATCTCTTTTTTTTTGTATTGTAAGTTGTTTGTGTGTAGTTGTTTGTTAGTTGTTGTGTCATTTAATTTAGTATCTAGTTCTAGAGTATAAAAAACATTTAAAAATATAAAAAATAATGATCCACCGATGTAGGGAGCAGGGTCCAAGCTACCGGTGGTTAGGTGATTGGGGTGGTTATTATTATTAGTTTTAGGGTTCCGTACCTCAAAAGGAAACGGAATTCTTATAAGATCACTTCGTTGTCCGTCTGTCTGTTCGTCGGTCAAGTGCCTTTTTCTCAGGAACGCGTGGAGTTATCAAGTTGAAATTAATATCAAATACTCAGGGCTGGAATTGCTTGAAGCAGTGAAAAAATCAAACTTCTAATCAACATAATCAAAAGATACGGGCGTTTATGTTCCGGAATCAAAACCTATTTGGCAAGAAGCAATGTCATGTAGCACAAGTAAAGGAAAAAATCCGAAAACCGTAAATTTTTAGTTACTTACTTTGTACAGAACCCTCGGTGTGCGAGTCAGACTTGCACTTGACCGTTTTTTTTTTGTTTTCTTTGAAGTGTTAGAGATAGAGGTTTTTTTTAAAGGATGTTGTGTCACCATTAGTTATTAGTTATTTACCTATACAAAAAACAAGATGTCCTAGTTATTCGAGAAAAGCCGCATAAATAAGACGCAAAAAAACACATTATTTAATTTAAAATGTATTTCATAGATCTATTTTTTATAACGTGAAAATGTTTAAGTCAATTTGCGAAGTAGACTGAATAATAAAATTTACTAACAAAAGCAAACCTCTCAATTTTATTTATCCGAAATCCGAAACACTCAAGTTTTTACCAAACATAAAACTTTAAACAATACAACTAGAAATAGCGAGACATTCGGTTTCAGCTGTATTTAGAAACTCTTAAGTGCGCGAAAAACAATGTAAGCGATAAACAATTTATCATGCCAAATTCGCCCGTATCGGTACTTTTAGTGTACTTGGCCAATATCTTGAGAGGTACCAAGAACTTGTAAGAGATTCCGTGTAATCCTCGAGTGAGATTTATACGAGCCGCGTAGGTAACGCAGTGCGGCTACGGTTGTAGCTTGTAGCTACACGCTACGCCACGTAGCGCTACGCCGCGTAGCTACGTAGCACTTCGTAGACGTGTAAGCTTTAAGTGATTCTGGCTGGAATATCATTTTGTACGAACACTAGTTTGAGAAGTTTAATTTTATTTTACTGTTTTAAAACTTTAAAATGAAGTCGGAACGGTTTTAATGATAACATTATGTGGTTTCCTGCTTATTTTGTAAGATAAATGTTTGTATATTAATTAGTATGTTGGCATATATTTTGTGAATTTTAATTTACACAAATTAACACATACGCCGAATGCTTTGAAAAGGTAGTAAAATTTTTCGAGAGGATAGTCAAATATTTCGTTAGATACCCACTTATTAGTGAGGAAAACAAGAGAATAAAAATATTCCGACAAGTCAGTTCATTGCTTTCATTCCGCAGTCATTGTGCAGACATTATTACACGAGGCATTCCGAGAACTCAGCCGACGTACTTCGTAATCGAAAAAAAGACTTAATATTTCATGATACACGGATAAAATAAAGGTTTATTCGACAAAAGTGTATTCGTCTGAACACATCGTACGTTGTAGTACGGGGATTATAGTATCAAAACGCGAGTAAGCAAATAAAGTAATACGGTGTAGGTATCACCTGCACGCGATATGTCCTTCCCACGCGTTTTAGCGTTCCTCTAAGTAGGTACAACTCTAATTTGCTTTTGTTCTTACATTTACCCATTTACTTTAGCTATTTCGGTTTCTCGTACGCACTCGAGTGAGCACACACGTGGATTAGCTAGCGTACTTAAATGAACAAAGTTCTGTGATGTTTAAAATTTCGCAAATATTAACGTAATTTGTAATTTTCAATCGCACACGGTTTAGGGAAAAGCTTTCAAGCGATGCGTTCACAGTTTGTCTTGAAATCGATTCATGGGGTGTATGAATTTGTGGTGTGTTGTGAATTTATAGGGGTGAGGCAGAAATAGCTTGTTAATTAAATTAAATATTTAAAACTTTCTCCAAAATTGTCTCTTAAATGTACATTTATTTCAGATTGGGTTTTGAGTCAGCGGTTTTTTCTCTTTTTTTTACTTTGACTATTTATCTATCTGTATTATTTATAGATAAATTATTTGTATATTTAGTTATATAGTTATTTTGTTTTTCCATTCAGTTTTGTTGGCTCGATGAGGCTAAGTAGCTTAACGGTACCCAATTCAACTTCGATTTAATTAAAAAATTACCAAAATGTTGTATCTATTTAACTTTGCCCAAAATACAGGGTGGTGTTAGTTTGGGACCAACGATACCTACATATTGTAAAATGATAAATTATTTTATAAGACTTCAACGACCAATCCTAAACTTTCAAGTCATAAAACGAAAAGGACGAAACCGCGTAGGTATCATTGCAACATCGTATCTCTAACTGCAAACAAATCTAAGTCATAACTTAATTCTCAAAGAGTTTAATATCGCATCGATTAGACATAGGAAGTCGAACTCCGTTACCCAACAAGCGAGAAAGATAAAACCGAAAGTTCAATCGTAATTCACGTTATGATTACGGGTAACTACCGTCATCAAACTTGTCGAAACGTTGAAGGGAAGCGTGAAATCATTAAGGCTTGAGATAATACGGTTTGGCTAATGAAGCGGCGTGTCCTCTGGTACTCAGGCAACTCGGTGACATTCGTGTGTGTTCGAGTTTTGGTCCTAATCTTGGTAGTAACGTTTGAGCTCGGCTCGCTTTTAGAGGACTGGTTAAGTCTCATTAGCAAATGTACGGTCGGCTTTCAGTTCTTATTGTCGACTGATTTGGCCTAATTTTTAGAGCAAAGTTTTTATTTGAAGCCTCGACTAGTATTTTTTCGTTATTCTTGTTTTGCGTCGACTAATTTTTACTTTGGAAGTGTGTTCAGAATTTTATTTACTAAAGTGCTGAAATGTTTTTTTTTTATAAAAAAAAAATACAGGCAACTTGTTTTCTTTATGATTACTAATTTAAATACATAGATTACTAAAGCACAGATCAATTTAGTAACATTTCATTATCACCAACTCTTCGTTAATTAATCCAACCCATTAAAGCGTTAAAAATAAACCGCTCCAGAAACACTACAAAACCCACATCTTCTCTAATAAACCCTACAATTAATTACCAAACATGAACATAATTTGGACGTCCAACTAGTAGAGATCAAATGGTAAGCCGGCCTGATGAATCCCATGATGCCTTCCATCTCTGCTTAGTTGGATTAGCTCGCATCATTAATCGTTGGAATTGCGTTCGACCCTTGCGACCCGAGAATCTTCAATTAGAAACAAACTTTACTATTACAATCGCTTCGATTGGTACCTCTGCGTTAGCGGAGTTTGATTTAGCGTGGGGCGGCGAGGAACAACTTGGGAGTGTTTTGGTTTGTGTGTGTTTGGAGTTATGGTAGCTTATTGGGTAAAAGGAGCAGTTTCAGGGGCTTACAGGACCTAAACGCAAAAAAACGCAAGTTTTAGAAACATTAAAAGTATATGATCGACTCCAGTAAACAAAGTCAGAAAAATATATGATATTCTTCAGAATATATGCTAGGTAGTTATATATGGATATGATGGATAGTGTGTTGCAAACATAATACAAATAATTTGATACGATAGAAAAAAAATCATGAAGATACCTTTTAAATCTTTCTTTTTATAATAAAAACCATACTAATGTACTCATATACTCATAATCCTTATGATTTTTTGTCAGATTATTCTACAAGCAACATACTAAAGCACTAGTGTTTTAATTTTTAAGTCCAAACAATAGATATTTTGTAAATAGATAATTGCTTCATATTTTGTAATAAATTACCAGGGTTGTGTCATCACGCTTCTCTTTCTTTTCTATGCAGTCCGACAAAGACCGCGCTTTAGGTCATGTAGTTGCCTTAAATAATTTGGTCCTTATGTGTCCCGTTATCCTTAATTATTTCACAAGAGATACAATAATGAAACAATAAGTGTAGTCCTCATCAAGTACCAGTATTACATTAACGAGTTGTCAAAAAGTTTTTATCCCGTCCAACTTTTGAGGCTTCATTTAAAGCGCCGAAAAATTCTGGTCTTTTATATTCTGCCAATATGTGAGCACATATTTTTGGCATTAATTTTCAGTCTGTATGTATAGTGAAGCCACGATAGGAACGCCAGACTCGCAGAGACGTCAACGATCAATCAGGCGTATGACTAGCGCCATCTATCAATATGTCATGGTGGACGACGTGCCACGCCAGATGGCAGCACTGCCCGAAGAGAAATTAGAAAACAATTTTCGGCAAGTGATACCTATAGTACTTCTTTAGCAGTGTTTATAGGCAGTTTCGGCTAATTTATTAGTTTTGAAATTGCTGTTTTTGGTTTGGAAATAAACCATCAATTTTATTAAGTTGAACATAGTTAAAATAATGGCTGCCTGGCTGCGTAGAGAATTATTACGAAGATTATCTTATTAAACCAGTGTTATTACGAAATATGAACAGGAAAACTCTAAGGAAGTATTTAAGAGCCTTGAAAAATTCGCAAAAAAGTACGAAATTACCGAAAAAACAGAAGTAATAAAAAAATAATCACGAATAACATTTTCTAAAGAATTTCCCTAATATATTCATTGAAAATAAAGCCTCATTTTATAATGCGGCAGAAGATGATCTTTATTTTTTTATTACGGCGGAAAGCGGGCCGTTCGGTACAATTTAATCACGAATTTAACGTCCGCGGCACGTTCCCGGTTCGGACACTTTTATGACATCAGACACTCGGCGTTAAATGCTGAGGCTTAAAAAGGGTTGATAGCGAGGCGCTTGTCACCTGGAAAAGCTTGGGACATAGCGGTACCTTCATCATAGTGCCACCGGACGTTCATTGATAATTAATGGGTTGTGCCAGTGTAACGAAAACAAACGACTGGTGGCACGCGCACGATAACGATTAATATCTTCGCGGCAGCAAAAACAGACCTACGTTCGTAGCCTTGGTGTGATAAATCATATCTCCTCGAGGCACAAAAATAAATGAAGCTAATGATAAATGACGACGAATACGAAGAGTGCCACCGTCGATTGAGTGGAGTGAATTTGAAAATTAAAAACTGTCTTGCGAAGGGAGGGTGATGGCATGCAAAAAAATAAATCGGGCACCCTCTTTGCCTCCAGTCCACCCTATAAAAACTATAGCTATTTTTACCTTAGCTTTAACAATCCGATACCAGTTCAGGGTTAAGTCGTGATTAAGAGACAAATATATATACTTAAACATCCAATAATAACCCCAGCTACATGATTCTTACTATATTCCACATAAAATCTATATAAGTTACGTTTTTAGGCAAGCACAATCTCGATGTAACATTCTCGTAGCAGATTGCGTAGCCGCGTAGCCATTTCACCGGCCGTAACCGAGCTACGTTAGTCAATCAGCTGTGTCTACCGAATGTTCATTGGAATCACTACACTACCGTAGTCTCGCTACGGCGTAGTATCTATGTATCTTAATGTATCTAGTAGATAGCCTTTCCAGATACAAATGGATACATTTTAGAAGGATACGAAAATGTGGGAAAACGTTGACGCGTTATGGAAAACTTTTCTTCAATATAAGATAGCGAGTTGGTGACAAAAATATCTGTTTATTGTCAATAATTTTCCCTACTAGCGAACTGTCACATATTTTTTTATCATATTCTCAGCTATGTCAATATTCTTTAGCTCGGAATGTTCCTATGTAGAATTTGTGTCTTGTTAGTTATTTTATGACTTTGGTCTTTACTGAAACGTTTTGCATCGTTCTCACATGCATAATTTTTAACATGAATGATGTAAACAAGACTTTGTAACCATATTATTTTGATTTAAAAGAGTGTCCATGGAGTTTCTTGCCCGTTCTTCTCCATAGGTACCTACGCTTTGGAATGGGCAACTAGCTTCATCTTTCTGACTGACCGACCCCTTGACAATTCAAAAGTGCCTGTAATTGTTTTAATTGAAATAAATGCTTTGAGTTTGAGTTTGAAAATATGTAGTTCATGTAGCTTGAAGTCTATTTTTGAAAGAAACAAAGACATTTTTTCATCATTATTAAATTAAAGGTAAAAGATTTTGACTATTTACCATATTATTTCAAGTGAGTTAAACATGTTTAAGTGGTTTCAGTACCTACAGAGGTTCAAAGAGGTGGGTTTTGAACTCACGTCCTTTTAAATCACAAGTACCTACTTATAACGAGCCAAATGCATATTCAAGAGGTTTTCGCATAATAAATAAATAACTTGTTGTTTACCAGACAAATTGATAAATGTATACATATAAATAAAAGAAAGTCGGTTTAGTTCAACCATTTGTAACTCAAGAACGCCTTCACCGATTTATATGATCTTTGATTTGTTGGATTTGTCTCCGCCCCGAATAGCAGAATAACTAATTTTTTTAAATGTTAAAATTTTACGAAATAAAATAATGAAGATAATTCATTTTCTCATACATTTTCCAATTTCTTGATTATGAGGCAGTACGAAGTTCAGCTAGTTACAAATAATTTAGAACTCTTTATTTGAACAATTTTAATCATGGTTACTCATCATCCGCCTAGCCTTTTCCCAACTATGTTGGGGTCGGCTTCCAGTCTAATCGGATGCAGCTGAATACCAGTATTTTAGATGGAGCAACTGTCTATCTGACCTCCACAACCAAGTTACTGGTAATACGATACCCCTTGGTAAGACTGGTTGTCAGACTTTCGGGCTTGTGACTACCCGTAACGACTGTCAAGGATCCACGAATGACAGCCGGGTCCAACGGCTTAACGTGCTTTCCGAGGTACGGAGGTGAGGTCACCCATCCACAGACCAATCGCGGCAAGTGTAGCTTAACCTGATCGATCGACCTGTGCGGCTGTTATTATTTAGCCAAGGGCAAAGTTTGTGAGTGTGTTTGTATGTTTGTTACTTCTTCACGCACAAACTGCTGAACGGATTTGGATGAAATTTGGCACACAGATAGTTTATAACCAGGATAAACACATAGGATACTTTTTATCTCGTTATTCCCACGGGATCGAAACTTATGCGGGTGAAACCGCGGTGCACACGCACAATGGTCCACTGAAGGACTAAGTGCGGAAATCAAACCCATAACATAGAACCGCGGGGCGCTGCTAGTTTAATATAAATCAATATTATCATCATATCTGCCATTTCACAACTACATGAGATAGATAGATAAACCATTTATTTGGCGCACACAAAAAACATAAAAGTACAACATATAAAAGTACAATTAGATGATAACCAATTACCTACATGAATCCTAACTAATATTATAAATGCGAAACTATGTTTGTTTGTTACCTTTTCACGCCTAAACCACTGAACCGATCATCCTGAAATTTTGCATATACGTTGTCAGGTGTACAGAAACGGACATATACCCTTTATCCCGAATAAAAGTGCTGTTTCCGAGGAAAACAACATTATTATGATAATAGATGGCGCCACGTGTCTTTTGAACGGGACCGACACATATGCGGGTGAAGCCGCGGGGCGCTGCTAGTATAATATAAAAACAAGATGCCGATACAAAAACAAAAAGAAAAACATTCGAAGTAAACGTGACACTATGACAAATACTTAAAACATTAACATTACATAATGTGTAGCAGTTTCCAAGCTAACTGGATGCTGCTGTGTACTAGTAGTATACATGGAGTGACGGCCTAGCTATTTAATATCATTAACATCATAAATATTTATAGAACAATACTAACCCTTTATTACTAGACCACTCCCTCCCGAAGAGAGGAGGCCTGTGTTCCAGCAATGAGAACATTATAGACTGATTATTTACTAACCCACTCAAATAAAAACCATATCTATTGACAGTTCGTCTCAATCGTATAATTTGAAAAGACTCTTTATTTGATTTTACGATAATGGTCCCAGAAGTGAGCCCCGTTCGTCCCCAGGTACCTTATACATAGTCTCGGAAATTGCGTTAACCACATTCGAGTACCAGGAAATTAGAAACGTTCAAGGGTATAATCAAATGTCTCTCTAGCAGAAATAAACTTGCCATATGTTATCGATGTGGTTCTGTGTCCATTTGTGCGTAATCCAACGTGCTTTGATTTTTCGGTTTCGGTTGTTTACGGATAAATTGATTTTACGCTCGCGCTTTTATCTTAAAAGGAGATGTAAGTAATGATAAAAAAAAGGATATTGTTTGAGGATTTTAGAGTAATGTCGAGGTCCTCATAATCTTTCTATTAATTACTGCAGTAACATAAAAGCTACTTATGCACGTTAAAGATAAGTGCGTGAACGTCGCAGACTTGAATAATATCCGTAAAGAACTTTGTGAAACAATTGACGGGGGAGATGGGGAGACTACAAAGACAATTGAAATTCGATTTGCTTTCAATTTGATCGCTCTCACTCCCTTTTCACTAGAAGCAGTGCACTAATATGGTCTGATTGTTTCAATACATTTTTCTGAAGATGAAGTTAGTTGACGCCGGTACAGACGGCGACAAACTGCGCTAATTACGTTAGTGATCCCCCGTCCCCAGCCCCTAAAGTAAACGACTCCGCTTTCAGTGTAAACAACCGCTCAACTTTACCAGGAAAAATTCGCAAACCCACTTATTTACGTCTCGGAGGTATACAGTGACAGTGCGACGACATAACAACGTCGTACGACGTACTCGGCGTACTCCACGTACTCCACAGTACCAACAAATTAGGTTAGTGTACTGCTGTACAAATAATATCCTCTAACTCAAACATTTAAGAAAAGAAACGGTTTTAAGATTTGAAATAAATTCCATTATGCTCGTAGTTAAAAAGTTCAGAATATTTTTGCATATTTTTCAGCGTTCAAGAGATTCCCAAACATTAAAACAAGTTTTATCTGATATTTATTAAAACAAGTGTTTGTTGTACTTTAATTCTAAACAATTTTTTTTGTTATATTCTACGTAATCTCTGTCCATTCCAAGGTAGCCTGGAAGAGATCGCAGAAAGCGATAAAGCCGCCCATTGTATGTTTCGTATTTTTTTGTTATGTATTTTATAAAGTATACATAAATAAATAAACATTATTTTCGGGATATTCCGAGCTTGTAATTCAAACAACTCAGCGCCGAGGGTTAGGCCGTGTACTAACCTAATATAGCAGAAAAAAAATATTGCAAAAAGTCAGAATCTCAAGTCGAGCGCGAACTATCCAGATATTATATTTCCGAACGTATTGATCCCTCAGGATACTATGTTCGGTTTCGTTTCGGTAGAAGTTTTCAATCCCTCTGCGTTTTGGGAGTTGCACTGGACAATCTTATCAGGGCGGGAAGAGGGGAAGATTTTCCACTGTCCGGCGCCCTCTCACCTTGGAGGATTTCCCAGGGCGCCAAGGCGGGCCAGCCGATTGGATTTCAAATTATTATGCGTGTATTTGACCGGCAAAAGATTTACATTTTTTAATGTCGGAATTTTTTTTACGGAATTATAGGGGTTAAGTCGGGTCTGTCGCTGGGATTTGGAATTGAATATTTTATTTGTGTCGGCCGCGTTACAGAACATGTCCACTTTTGTGATTATGCGCGTTTTAGTATAATTTACATTTGTAAGTATGTTTTGAATAACATGAGGCAACTTGGACGTAAATAAGTTTATTATTAAAGTAAACGTCGGAAAGTCAAATATGTTTCACATTATTGTGATGCCTTTGTAGTTTACATTGTCATTTAACTTAAATGCCAACATAAACATACTTACGAATGTTTATATGCATAAAGACAATCTTTTTACATTTCGATCTAAAACTAGTTAAACAAGCTCCATTTTAAAGTGTACAAGATAGAGGAAAGAGCTCGCCATTTTAGTAGATGTAACTAATTGTGAATAGGGGAGGGTGGGAGTGGTATAGGTAAGTGGTGGTAGGCGGTGGAAGCAAACGAAAGTTCTTAGTAGAGATCGCATTAGAGACCGCGCGGCCCACGACTGTCGGAGATAATGCCATTGCAATACCCGAGATCCGATTGTATTGGCAAATTGGATCAAATGCAGCGCTCACCGTACAAAAGATAAGAGCCGGATACGGGTATAGCGGTAATATTATGTTGCGGCTATCTTCCCGGATCGCCCCCGTGTGCGGCTCGTGACGATCGAAACGATCGCCCGTAATCGTCTCGTGTAGTTTCCAACTTTTTTTTTTAAATCTTTTCATTCTGCTCGCCGTTTCTTTTGTTGCGGCCGCAATCGATTTTCAACCGGATTATCAGCTTATATCATTTTGTGAGCTCATTCTCTGCTTATAAATTTTCATCGACCTTTTTAATACAATGGGTCCAAGAATGGAAGGATGATCTTGTTTATATTTTTATTCCCTCGAGCGAGCTGAGATGCCGAATACGAGTTTTCAGTGTTGAACGATAAACTCTGAAAATATCCGGTATTTTATGGGCAGCGTGACAGTTAGTGTTACCTGCATAACATAGATAAAACACCTCCTATTTTTTAACAGACGTAAATCTGATAATAAAGCAATGTAAACGCGACTGTTGCAACAAACATATCGTGAGCAACAAAAAAATATTTGTAATAACGCGCGATATGAAGCGCCGCGAGCTCTACGTACCAATGTTTTTGCGACCAATGAAAAAATATCGTCCATGTAAACGACAATGCAGATTATTATGGCCCGCCGGGGACACATAAAGAGTAACACAAGAAACATGGCGGATTTACGCGGCGCACAGATAAGATACGCCACCTTTCCGATGTTGTGTAGCTTTCTGTATCACGCTGATCGTCCAAATAGCGGGCCTCATTTTCCCGTCGTTACGAGGTGAATTTTAAATTTGCTGCGAGGGTGTCCCACTCAACTATGTATGAAGGACCGGCCTCTCCACGCGACTCGCATCCGGTTGCACGCATACGCTATGAACCCTCATTGTCTGCCCGAACTCAAGGTAAACCGATTACGTGCTAAAAATTCATAAAGCCATTGTCATCTTCGCATAAAGCTGCTACATTTAGTAAGTGAGCTCGACGATTACTTGTGGCGTATCAACGTGACGTCATTAAACCAAATTGCTTCTAATAAAAAATACAACACTAAAACTCGGTTCAACGAAGCATCAGATAGCAACGCTTTAGAGACACGAAATTAATAATATCATCAACCCTCATTGTAAAGCGAAAAATCTCAATTGGGACGTGATAAACAATACGGCACGCCTAGGTTATCTCCCCTTGACTTATGATATCATTATTTCCCTTTTTACAAAAATTTACCGAGCAAAAACAAGAGCGCGGTGGGCATACTAATTCTCCTCGGTCAATATATTGGTATCGGCGGAACGCCCGCAGGACCCTTCCTAATATTTCCAAAGGCAAAATCTTTATACAATAAAAAAGAAGCAAGCAATTTCAATGTTAAATCTCATAATTCAAATTTCTCTGGTTGTTTACCGGCCACGCTACGGCGGCTATATAAACTCTCAAAATCTACCCACATCCGTAACGAAAGCCTGCACCGTTATTTATGGAAAGCCACGTTTCATTGTTGTTGTCGGTTTTCATTTTAACGCTTAATTTTTTTTTCTATTTATTGTATTATTGTGATCGTCGGTGCCTACAAAATGATTTGTTTTTCGGTTTGCTCTTCCGACGCGCTTAATTCCGGTGATGTTTGATTTATGCAAACAGCGATGGGGTACTCCACGTACATACGTTCGGCACTGAATAGATCACGCTCGAAGACTAATGCGTTCCCAAGAACTTCTCTTGTTTTGCGATGTGTGGATAAGGGTCCATTGTCGGTCTCGCATAAACCGAAGCGATTTACCGGAAAATATCGCTTATTTGCATCGCCAATACATCTGTCCGTGCGAACGTAAAACATTCGGACGTAAAATCGAATGGACGAAATAAGATATAAATGGCCGCTTGCACATAGAATCTCGGATTTTACAACCATCTCGTATATCTTTAAGTGAAATATGGTCCGATATCATATTCAATCGTCCCGGCATTATATTCTCGAAACTTAGATAAGTAAGTACATACTTACCGAAAGGAAGATTTTATTCTTTGCAATTTTATAAATTTTAACACAATTTATGGCTTCTAAATAATATTTTGAAGTTTTCTACAGTAGCAGCCAATAAATCAGAGCATAACTCCGCAGTATCTACGTATAAGAATAGATTATACCGACGATGTCGTGAAGAAAAGTGTAGCAAACAGATTTATCGAAGAATTTGGATGGTGAGTAGCTTGAAGCATAAAATTTCCTTAAGGTATATGCTTCTATCTAGTAAGGAGCAATATATATTTTAAGGTGAATATTCTTCAATCTATGTAACGTAAAACTATCCAAGTGTTATTAAACTGCACTTTCAATTTTCATATCAAAAGCTAGGTAGGATCGATCGTATCCGACAGACTGGTGGCTGGATTGTGTTCGTCTCAATGATGCTTTTAAGTCGGGGTTACGGTTTTATGTGTGAACGGAAGAGTCGGCTTGAATGACGGGAGGTCCCGCCTCTAGTAGGTACTCCACGCGCTCCTATCATAAAAATGTAATTAAAATTCACATCATCCGCCCCCGACTAAGTTGGAGAGACCGGGATAACTATTCTATTGTTTTGCCATGTACGACGATGCCCTCACAGTTTCATCCCATTTAAATTACGTACAGCGAAATAGGGTTGAAAGAATTTGTTGGAACTAGCTTTGTTCGAATTAAACAACAATAAAGTGATTTAATGGGTGCTCTTAGCGCTCAGAGCGATTTCTTTTTAAACAATCTAGTATCGCGTTCGGAAAACACTCCTCGGAAATAACGAGATACGTAAATTACGTTTTTTTCAACAATAGGTACTCGATTCGTGCCGGGGTTTCTTGTAAGATGAGAGTTATAGGTATTGATTCGCAAATACGAACCTATCCATGCGAAATAAAATATACTTAAATCGGAAGTCCTTGAAAGTATTACACGATGTTTTGTCCCGACCCATCTCGTATATTGCTTCACATGCTCGATACGGGCGGAAAATAATTTTAAAGGATTAATGGCTTGTTTATCAAAAACTCGGCCTTACGACCAGTTTCAGACAAACAGCGTGTATTAATAAAAGCATTTAATAAAAAAAGAACCCTCAATCCTTTCCCCCAACACGTCAAGCGCCCAAATTGTTTGACAAACACATCAAACGGCCGCAAAATTTTAATTCAAACATGTAAAATTTTTTCAAACGTAATTTCATTTTGCTGTTCATAAACATCCTGGGTAAAATTACGAGTAAAAATGTTGTATTACGGGGTCGTGACGTCACCGTCTAATGAAGGCATTACTCACTTATCATCTATCGCGATACGTACCTGCAATCAAAAAGAAATAAAGTACATTAGTAAAATAAAAGAAAGGTGAAAATGTAGGCACGCGAACTGCTAACGTTTATAAATAAAAACGAACATTGAATTATTGCGAGAAGACAACGCCAAGGTGTGGTAGAATATCATTTTTCAAGAAACGAGTCGCCTGATAGTAGGTAATGCTTTACACTAGGAGGTTCCAACCACGGACTCGACCGGTATTCTGATAGATAGGAAATGAAGACTGATTAACCTCGCGTGACTTTATAAGGCTCACGGCACTATTGGGGATCTACTTGGATAAATATTGTGTTTGTAAACTCTAGATTGTTCGACGAAATAATGTGGTTGTTGAGGTTTCAGTGAGTAAATTTTATCTTTATGCGTCTTAACCACAGGTATTATTGTAATTTCGAAGCTTGAAAGGTAGTTTTATTGTTGTAGTTTTCAGTAGCAGCAATAATCATAATTTCTGACATATGCCAATGGTAGCGATAATTGAACAGCCAAAGATAGTCATAAGGAATTAGCACGTTTTGTAGGTCAGATTAGTGATTTTATTTAGGGCTTGTGGTTCAGTAATAACAACCACACGGGTTGATCGATGCCGCGGAGAGAGACCCCTCCGTGGCTCAGAAAGCCGTTGTTCCCGGCTGTCATTCGTGGATATTTGACAGTCGTCACTGGTCGTCAGAAGCCAGAAAGTCTGACACCCAGTAACTGGATTGTGGAGGTCAGATAGGCCGCTTCAGTAGTTAAAATGCTGGTATTCAGCTGCATCAGTCTAATCGACTAGAGGCCTGTTCCAACATAGTTGGAAAAAAGGCTAGGTAGATGATTAGTGATTTTTGTTATTATTTATCAACAGACAAGAGTATATTTCCTTTTTATCATGACATTAATATTTCGGATTGAGGAAATGAGGAAGCCATGCTTTGCAGAAATCAGATGGTAGAAAATGTTACCTATTACTGCTGTATTTTCACTATGTGGCATTTGCGAGGATACGTAAAACATTTTCGGAAGTCATGCAGACTTCGTAAAATCTAAAAATCCACGTGAAAAAGCAAAATTTAATCCATTAATGCTTTGAAACCTTTTATCAAAACTTTACGCAGCAGAGAGCTTTTTTAAAAAAAATCACTGGACGTGGTTGTAAAAGAACCGGATGTTATAGTGCAATTTGGCAGAGACCTATTACCAGCAAGGGGATGTGACGGGTTGGATTTAGTAACAATTGCTTTTAATTTAACTTTCCTAAAAGAAGAAAGTAATAACAAATATTAAGTTTATTTGGCCCAGGTTAAGCTGGGTCAAATAAACTTATTTTCCTTCAGGCTCACAATATTCACACAAAAACAAAAAAAAAACAGAAAAAAACTTAAAATAGTATTGTGTGCCTCACGGCTGCGCCACTTAAGCCCAGTACAGCATAAATGTCAGACCACCTGACGCTGGTTTTCAACTGAACTCTACGAGGACGTCTTACGGATGTATTTTAGTTTTATTATGTGTGCTAATATTTGAGGGGCCCGTGGCTAAATAATAACAGTCGCACAGGTCGATTGATCAGGTTAAGCTACGCTTGCCGCGGTTGGTCTGTGGATGGGTGACCATCTTTATACCGTGACTTAACGTGCTTCGGAAAGCACGTTAAGCCGTTGGTCCCGGCTGTCATTCGTGGATCTTTGACAGTCGTTACGGGTAGTCAGAAGCCCGAAAGTCTGACAACCAGTCTTACCAAGGGGTATCGTTTTACCCAGTAACTGGATGGGACGTCAGATAGGCAGTCGCTTCATGTAAATACTGGTATTCAGCTGCATCCGGTTAGACTGGAAGCCGACCCCAACATAGTTGGGAAAAGGCTAAGCAGATGATGAAGTGTGCAAATATTTAAATAGAAAAATAGACAGATATTTGTAGCAAATACTTAATAAAAAAGTCAATTAGATATTTGTATAAAAATAATTATAGATATAATTGTACAGTGGTGTTTAAGGAAAGAAATAAAAGTTAATCCTAACTAATATTATAAATGTAAGTAAGTTTGTTTGTTACCTTTTCACGCTCGCCTAAACCACTGAACCGATCATCCTGAAATTTTGCATATACGTTGTCAGGTGTACAGAAACGGACATAGGGTACCTTTCATCCCGAAAAAAGTGCTTTTCCCGAGGAAAACAACAATAACGTTATTATGATAATAGATGGCGCCACGTGTCATTCGAATCCTGATTGAATTATATTAGAAATCACGGGATCGAGATTTATGCGGGTGAAACCGCGGTGCGCAGCTAGTTTAAAATAAGGCGGGTTGAGCAAACAGATTGACTCAGTCAGATTATTATCATATTCTTTCGCTTGTCCATTTATCATTTTCCCTCATTTAAAACTGAGTAGTTATATCTATAAAAGCAATTTTTACGTTCGTTAATGTTTGAGTGAACGCCCTCGCCACTAAACATTATAATTAATGGTTTGAATATTTTTTCAGTAAGGAGCACTGAAGTTCAGGCGATTAAGTGACTAACATGATAGAATTATGCCGACTCACTAACGTAAATAATAATCGTAGACTCAGGGTAAAGGCTTTGACCCATATTCGACAGGGGGTGTTGGCGTGCGTGCTAACAATCAGGGTTAGAACCAGTTTAATGTTTACACATATACAAGGTACTTATATTTTTTTGTGTCCTCTATCTGTCCAGTCCTACAAGTTATCGCTATATTAAGCACCGCCATGTTTCCTTGTCATTTCAAACACTTAACCAGGGAACAAAACATTTAATTCTTTTTATTGTCAACGGACAAATTAAAAAAAAGTTTGTTTTACTCCACTTCGGCGCAGAGTTTATCAAAAATGTATAGAAACGAATTATTCCACGTGTAACCCCAATGAGATTAAGTTAGTACGCCAGACTTTTTTCGTAGCAGATGTTGATAAGAAACGTAATGGTTTTATTTGTGTCATTGTATTCTCGATTAAGCTACCCTACGACGTAAAAGTGAAAGGCAACGTAACGTTAAAAATTAATTCGAAACGCGAAACTCTCGTTTATTTTTATTTTGGGAATCATTTATTTTCGTCAAACAATTAGGCTGCGAGCCCGCGTCAGTCGCAAGGCCGTGGCAGTTTGGCGGAAGAAACTCCACGTCAGATTGACTCGCCCCCTCAAAAAAAAAGGGTTGGTTTAACGTACGTTTTTGTTGCATAATCCCACGCAACGCGCGAATCCTATTCCGCCTTCGGCTAATGCGCGCAGCTCGTGCGGACCGACCGACGTTGAGATGGGACTTTAAAAATGTCAGTTCCAGAGCGCCAAGTAAATCCAGATTTGTTGTTGGTGAGTGACTTTCTAATTCCGCTGCCGGGAAGAACTTTGTGAAACGTATACCGTGTTCATGAGACCTGCTAGTGACCGCGAGCAACTCCGCAACCTAATCCGATCCGCGGACCAGAATTGTTGCCCAAACTTGTGCCGGACGAGGCAACCCCCCGGCCGCACCCGCTGTCACCCGCCCGCTTTATAATCACCTACTATACAATACGATATACTTTGATTAATTTACACCACAAACAGGAATAAAGTTTTGTACGCTAAAACAGAAACGTTGTTTTCGTCCTGCCTAATCCCATGCCACCCGTGAAAGTTGATTGTTAATCTGAAACGGATACTTGTTTGTTATGACTACTCACTCAGTAGTCTATATAAACATTATTCACTAAACTTTTGCTCACTTACTCTAAGTCTAATCCAATAAGTCGAAGAACGTGATTGAAGCTTAGTCAAACAACTGTAAAGAAAGACGGGGCGACGAACTAGTGGGACCTATGATCCAGAGGGCGTTTAGAGGGGTAGGAATATACCTTTTCTGCCATAATATACACCCTAACGTTGATTGCTCACCAGACTAGAAACAAGCTTTATTTTTATTTTCATGTGGGAGATTTATTCGACGAAATGATCGCCTGTAAATAATAGTGTGCGATACTTTAGCTGCACTGGTTGCCAATGTCACCGGTCTCAATGTTTTAGCTGTAAATAGATACACAGAACGCCATTAATTACGACACATCACTCGCACACTCATTAATTTGCAGCTGCAGAGATTAAACTGATGATATTTTTCCCAGCTCTTTCATAACCCTGTACCTATCTAAGCAGAGAGCAAAGTCACACACAGCGCCGCATACTCCTGCGAATATTCAATTTCGAAACTCGTGTCCGGACTTTAATTCCGTTTCTCCGATGCTCCCAATTTCTCTGTAATATGATGGATTGCATAAAGTAATCGATTCATGGAATTCGGGCGGAAAGCAGAATGGGTAGCTTACAAGGCAATCAGCGGGCAGCAGGAGGCTTTATTAACCCGTCAGGGTAGTGCGGGCCCGGCTAATCAATCGCCGTTCGCGTGTCGACCGCGCTATCTGTCTTTGGCCGATTGGACCCCGATAACGCCGCCGACGCAAGATTACCTACCTATACGGGAATGGCCCATTTATAAAATTAACTTCTTTTATCTTCCCAAATAGACGATATAAGAGGAGTAAATAAGTCTAAAGAGCTTCGTATGAAATAAATAGGCCTATGTTAACGTTTGATCGTAGACGAGCCCTGCCTGGTACGATCGCGTGGCACTCACGTGTGAGATACTCCTCGCTAAATAAAAAGCACACTGATTTTCATGAGCGTTAAACTATAAAAATCCTAATAAAATGGGTGTTTGCATAGAGTAATCTAGTTTTAGCACCAATGCATTTTTGTTATTCAAAAAAAATTCAGCACGCGTGAAATGGAGCTGGAATGTGTGGAAATGAAATGCACAAACTCGCAATATTAGTTTGGCACCCCAGTCCGCTTGCATATAAAGTTAAATTTAAATTACACCTTTTAAATATTGAAACTCTTTTAACCATGACAACAAAGTTAGTTGAAGCAATGAAAAATACTTTAAACACTTCAGAATTTTCTAGTTTTCATAAATCACCGAGCGCTGAATGCCAGAGGGGGAGAAGTTTAAAAGTAAAGTCGGGTAAATTCTCAGCGGAACTTTCTATGAGATTAAAGTCATAATTTACTTGATGAGAGGGCATTATGTTGTCGAATATGAAACCGGCTACCCCATTACAGAACTGATTTCCCTAAATGGGAGTTTGCAAAAATTGTAAGCGAAAAAAGGCCTGCGCCGAGATAATTCCTAAGTATCGCGAATTTCAACCGTTATAACCGTACGTCTCCGAGATAGCAAAAGGGGCGGCTCATTAACGTCAGCACGGATCCGGGACCAGTTTATGCCACCGATACCTTTAAGGTATTTACAAAGCAGCTAAGTGGGCGCAATCTAGTCGGGCGCAATAGAAAAAAAAAAAAGACGGCGCACCCCGCGTAATCCACGCGAAATGCCCTTTAAGAGCCTCACAATTTAATGCTAAGTATAGCAATCTCAAGACGACGTTGAGCCGGTCCTCCGAGAGGGTTGAAAAAAATGATACACGCCGGGGGTGAGCGGGAAGGGGCAATCACGGTTAGTTAGCGGGGCAGCTGCTCCCGACCGACGATAACACTTAAGGTGTTTTACTGTACTTCCTCCGGTACATTGAAACACAAATTTTATTCTCAACATTTTCAACACACCAACCTACATAAATAAGCGAACGTAGCAGGACCGCAACACAACGGGAAAACGTTTTGCAATTCGCAGGATATTGCGTGCGATAACGAATGCATTTTGAATATAATGAGTAATAAGCCGGTGAATTTAAAATTTAAAGCCTGCGATAAACATAATCAGTTTTATTAATCAGAATGTACATAGTTTGAAGCAATTTATTGGACAGTGGAGCTCGTTAAGAGGATGAGCGGTAAAGCTCTCACTTTAAATTATATGCCAGCGCTCCATTTAATGTAAACAATCATTTCGATCTTTGAAATTTTCATCTACACGATAATATTTGTTTATTGCTTCGGCTGGCAGTGTCAAACTTTTAATTTCACTCTGTTAATTGGAAGGCTGTCTTTATTTCGTAATTTGATTTAAATTGATGAATATAAAGTGGGTGTATTTATTTTGATTTAGATCATTATTTGTACATCAATCATCATCAATTAATTAAGATTTCATTTAATGTTTGTCAGACACTTGAAGCTAAATTGCTAAAGACAATAATTAACAGTTTTCGAGGTACGACAACGTAACAGTAGGTATCGCATTCGTAGTAATGGCTAGTATAGAATTAATTAGCGAGTATCGCTTTATACGAAGCGCGCCAGGTGTGTACGTGACTTTACAGCGTCATTAAGTTACGGAATACATAGGGGTTGAACCGCTTGAGCGATTGACCGCACACATTCCCAGCTTTTATGTTACAATACCGACCTTTATGAAACAATGGAAACTTCTCAACAGGAAAATAGAAACTCGGGGCCTCTCTAAACGAGGATAAACGCGAAGACAATCGATCGGCTCGCAAGTATTCGTATGCTAAGCGTGTATCCTTAGTCATTACCACTACACAGACACACAGATAATTATATTCAAGCCACGCTTAGTTAAGATGTAACAGTGTCGCTACGCTTAATCAAATCGCTTTCCAAATAAATGGAGCGTAGACGAATCAATAACGAGAATTCAATTTACAATTCTACGTACATCACTGACATATCAATTGTTCAATCTAAGCGAAGACAGATAAACGCACAGATCCACCGATTGCTTTCCGATGAAAAAGACTGGAGATTCATCGATAGGATGCGCGAGTCCCAAAGTGAAAAATGTACATTTGGATGGCGTTAATTCGTTTAATTTCCGGTGAGAGGGAGAGGCGCGGGAGAGGGGCGGCCCAGTCCGCTCAGATTAATTCAGCGCAGAGTCTGTCACAGATAAGGACACTGAAATAAATTGAAAATGTTCAGAGATTGATTTGAATACTCTCGAGGATATACCGAAGGCAGCCAGTGAAAAATGACAAACCGCATTCTTATTCAGAGATTTTCATCCAGTGAGCGAGACTTAGCGAGAAAAATGTGCCCTAATGAATAAATTATGCGGCGTTTGGATCATCAAAAATGAACGAACCTACAATTTAAACAAAAATAATGCAGGCAGTAATTTTATATCGTCGGTACGACCAATCATCTGCATTGCATTTGAAACATTGAATATTACTTGGCAATACTGACATAAAACGTTCAACAGTTTTACTGCTACAAATTCGCAAATAGCCAAATCTGAAGATTGTCTATTAGATCGTTTATAAAATGGTAAAATTAATGCAATCGGCGCGAGCGAGTCGAGATGGGAGACATCGTTCGTGGCGTTCGTGATCCGAATGTCAATGAAGTCGAGTGGCTCCATCGCCAGACCCTCAGGGCCGGGTACCGCTGCTAAGAGCCCGACCCATCATTTACATATTGCGATTTTGTATCGATAACAATTAGGAGATGGAAAATCCGCCGTGAGATGTTTAACAATCAGAGTATTCCACGTAAAGTTAGAGAGCGACTTACAGCAATCTAAGTGGGTTCTATTCGTATTTACTAGAATTTAAACGCACCACTTAATCGTAAAGGTAACGTTACATGACTATGCAAACAAAACAACATAAACTTGCAAATGAAGACACGCCGCAACGAGCGTACACTCCCTGCCGTGTTCCAGTGAAATTCAGAGAATCAAAACGTCCGAACATGAAACAAATTGATTGCTGCAGAGGCGCTCGACTGGCGCCAAGCTCGACGGTAGATTGGTAATAGCGCATGCTAAACTTATTAGCCAAACGGAAAATGGTATTAGCAGACATACTGTGCAGCCCAGCCTCCCGTGAAACTTCATTCGTACGTCAAAGTTGACAATGTTGCTCGTAAGTGATTGTTGCAACCAATCAAACACGAGCTAAATTGACTTCGCTCACTTCGCACAGGGGTCCAAATTAAGCGCGATGCACAAAGTTGGAAAAGGTCCACTAGAACTCGAATGAAAATAGATTCAGCGAGTGGAGTTTTAATTCGGAAAGATAACAAACGTCAGCGTCAAGTGAAATGGCCGCTTCCAAAACGTTAAAACAATTTATCCTAGGTAATCCCGAAGTGTCAGACGATAATAAGAGTGACATTTAGAGCGGGCCGAGCGCGGCGGTTAATTCTGCAGCGCAGTGGCGGCCGATTGTGACACCAACTAAACCCTGTTGCCAACGGTAAACCCATCAGGTGGGAACCCCTGCCTACGACCTAATATTGTCGACTCACTGACACAGCAAATAACTTTGTTTTCATTTTCATCTAGTGTTTTTGTTATTCATTTTTGTCCGCGCCATATTCGTGCCCGTTATAATTGTTCGGCTGACATATGACAATAGGTTCACGCGGTCACGTGATCCAAATGACGTTCAAAGGTTTTTTATAACAACAAAGAGACCGTCAGTCTACAAAGCCATTAACTAAGAACACAAACTGTCCCATTACGTTAAAACTACACCATCCATATTCCAACAGAAACGAAAGCAATTATTCGCATTCAGTCAACAAAGACGCAGACGTACGCTTCAAAGGGACCATTTCATAAGTTAAAGCGTTACGGACGATAGTTATCTGCGAGCAACTAGTGATGCAGTAAATCCTAAGAGTACACTTCGCAACTATACCTTCTTACGTCTCTGAAACCTGAGCTCTTACTACAGGCTAAAACTTAAATTGTTTCCTGCGAAGATTTTGGCGAGCGATAACAGGAATTCCACGAGCAACTGTCTGAACTTGGATATAATTTCGGTGCCGAGATTCGATTTTAAAATTGTTGAAGTATAAAATTCGTATTACCTAAAAGTGAGTCGATTTATCACTGTAAAAATAATCAAACTATTACTCAACTAAGATGTAGAATTCTGCGCTTTAAATAAATGACTTTGGAATTCGAGAATTTCATTTCGGTCCAAAGTCGATTTCGTTGTTATCGGTAGTTGAGGATCTGGGTGGTACTCGTAAGGTTTCACATGTTAAATCTTTTGTCAGATGCATCGTTTCCATCGCGTGTGATAAAGTGGTAGTGGTTACAGTAGATCGTGGCCACACAATTCCCTGTGAGGATTACGGCCGAGAGAGAAAAGTAAGACGATTAATCCCAGTGGGTGCGGAACTGGAGAATTTATTATAAAACGGTTGCGTTCGTTCGAGGCAACGCTCTGCGACCGCGCTGTTCAATGCACTATTGGTGTGCTTAGTCGGCTATTACATTTAAAATATAAGTTTGTTTACTGAGCATAAATAAGGGAGTTGCATGGTCTTTGTTGCGATTTGTTAATTAATTCGATGGTGATTTGTGTTAATTATTTATATGTTTTAGATTTGTGGAATCTGTTCACAGTTCTCAATTACACTTAATATCCCGGTGTAATTATATTATTTTAAGGAAAATGCCATCAGTATCTACTAATACACTCAGGGCTTTGCAAAAAACACTGTTCTCCGAGTAATCGCTCTTTCATTTTCACCCTTTATTTTTAACCCGCTAACCGGCACGAAAAGTAAGTACAAATGTAATTATAACTTACAAAATAGACTAAAGGGGACCGGTGATTAAACCAGACTTCATAACCACATCTTTGTTAAGGTAAGTCCGAAAGTGGAATCCGAATGGTCTGAACAAGCCCTTTACCATTATTTTGTTTTTAATAAGTAAAGTTATTTTAGGCTGCTTAAATTATATACCATTACTAAATTAATTTCACATTCCAGTTCAATGTAAACGCTGACCTTTTGGAGTCCCGTGTTTGTTTAAAGAACATAGTTTTAAAATACGTGGATTGTTTGGGGTGTGTAGTTTTTAAGTGAAATATTATCATTTCCCAACTATGTTGGAGTCGACTTCCAGTCTAACTGGATGCAGCTGAATACCAGTATTTTTAGGCCTCCACAACCCAGTTACTGGGTGAAAAGTGAAATAAGTTTTTTAAGTGAAATAATGAAGTTTATTTTTGCAGCATACTAGCCTCTTGTTTGCTAGTTTGATTGATGTAGTGTTATTATTATTGCAAGATCTTTTGGAGCAAGTTCTTTTTTTTTAATAAAGCATAAGTATATTTTTATTTTGAAGGATTATTTCAGACTACCAGAACATTATTAAAATTTTTATGTGTACCCTTGTGTGCCGGAAACCGGACGTTGTATTTCGCGCAACTCAGAAGGCCCTTATCTCCGGAAATGGACAACATGGAAGGGTTAGTTAACCGAAAAATAAATAATTTTAGCCTCATAAACAAATCAGGGTAGAGATATTAGGTACGTGTAGAAAATATCATCGAATACAAAGGGGGTACTTGGGTTGCGTGTTGGAAAACATGGAATATTAGGTAGGTATATACAAAAGGTTATTTAGCCGTATCGATTGTTGGTGTCTCGGTAAAGAGCCTAGGTAAATGTCAGGAGCTCACGTGCGCAAATGTCAGGAGGCTACGGTTTACCCGTCAAGTTTACGAATAATGTTACAGCAAGTCAACATTTAACTGTTCCGTGATTTCTTGTGTTTTGTTTCGTATTTCTACATGGGATTTAGGTGGCTCTTTTTTCAGTCCTTGGGCGGCAAAATAGAATAAAAGTTGATTATGGACATTTTACCTTATACAATGTGCTGAAAGAAAATTAAAATGATAGTAAGGTATGCTGATTGTCAGGTCGTCGTCCGGTAAGGACCAGGCCCGGGTCGACGGCGCGTTGTGTTCCACGTGCGCCTCGAAGAGATGTCAGCACTAACTGACGGGGTCCGCTAGGGCCGATGCTTGCCAGGGTCGCGGGTTGTTCGATAGAGATACCGTGGCCCCTGGTACAGGCAACTGAAGGAACATGGGTGGGTTTTAGTCAGTAAAAGTCTGACACGCCCTCTCCGCCCAGAGCGGGAGAAGTTATATGAAAATTTCCCACCCGAAAAAAAAGGTATGCAGATTGTTACATTTATTTTTAGGGCTTTGTTAATATTCAGACAGATTCTTTTGAGCCCTTTGTGTTTCCAAGTAAACTTATTATAATTTCTTTTGCAGGTACTCGCGAACTCACACATCTTTCTAATTACCAATTGCAGGCACATTACAAATCATTGTCTATCCCGTTCATAACTCAAACGAACGCGACACGTATTTAAAGGACCATTTATACAACAATGAAAGCCACTCAATCCGAGCAAATTCATTTTCTCTGCGTAGCGTGACATTCTAATTTAATCGTGTGTGTCACTGTCAAATTAGAGATATTACACCATAGGCGGATCTGCGGCACTGACATTTCTAAACACGAGGGGAACAAATGGTTTTGACATTTCAAGTGTATATGCGACCTTGGATCTAATGTAAAGTACCTTAAAGTAAGGGTTGGCAAATCAGCTATAAGCACTTACGACACACACTTTTGCATTATATAACAGATGCGGTGTTCTTGGCAGAATTGAGTGACACTGCGGATTGTAATTGCTATTGTTAGGCCGTGGAAGTCAGTTACGTCGTTAAGTAATTTCACATAAAAACAGGGACTAAGTGCTTTGGAAATGATATGGCATGTGAGATTTGGTTTCAGTTAATGGTACTATAACGTAATATATCGGTATCAGAAGCCTCCTTGGCATGTCTCAAGAATAAAATACACGAAGGACAGCTCATGGGACCAGGGGGCCTAAAAAGGCCACTTTGGGAGAATCATAAAAGGATAACATTATGAATCATAATACAGAAGAAGACAGTCCGTTTTTCTTTTTTTCGCTGCACTACGTAGGTATAATCAAAGAGATTAGGATTGGATTTTGATTGGAATGTTTTGTATTTTAGCACAGACAAAAAAAAAATACTGTAAAATCCTTCACCAATGAGATTTGATACGATTAACTTAACCGTCCATCATGATTCATAATGTTATCCTTTTATGATTCTGCCAAAGTGGCCTTTTTAGGCCCCCAAATGATGAATGTACAATCTGCCAAGTTGCGATAGGCATTTATGTAGAAAACAAAATAGTAAAACTAAAGGGAATAACTTCAAACTATCTAGACAACGATACGAAGTTTTATTCTCGGAGGAAACACTAGGGGAGGGTGCGGGGCGCGGGGGAGTGACGTCACGGCTGACGGTGTAAATAATTGCGCTGTCGAACACACCTGCCGGGGAAAGAAAATTAAGCGAAACGCAATTTGACTGAGTGATGAAGCACCAGAGGATCAGTTTAATGAGGAGTTACCGACGAAAAATTATACTTACATGATTTATAAACTCATAATTCCATCATCATTAATAAATACCAGTCTACTCAACTAATTACTCGTACAGCAATTTAGATAAAGTTGAACGTTTTAAAGCGTTTATAAATTATGCATTACAAAGTAGCACCGGCTACATTGACTCAAAGCAATGCCCCGATAACATTTCGTGGAGCGACACACGACTCGCAGTCGCGTTTATGTGCTCCTTGCATGATAACCCCCCTTAAAGACGAGTACCTACGCCAATCTACTCCCGACAACTCGTAAAGAGAGACTCTTTTATCCAAATTACTATCGGATTACTTTTTATTTCAGTCGAATAACCCACTCCGGATAATTAGCGATAACAGTTACGGTCGGCAGCGGCGCGAATGAGAACTTTTGTCGCGAATTTTTCCGACGCCTAAATTGCAAAGGTAACAGCATGGAGCCGACTGTGTTTATTAACAAATTTATAAACATTGACTTGCGAATAAAACGGCCGCGACTCCCTAACGTGGACGAGCAAACACGTTCATATTTTCATGGGATTCAAATAAAAATAAAGTGGATGACCAGGGGCGGTCTAATTTAATATGAGCGGGGACAACTCGTCATATGGATGATGTACCTGCCTTTGTTTTATTGCTTAGACGGGTGACTGAATACAAAAATGTTTGAGCGGGCGGACGCGCGCCTGTCAGCTGTTAAACAGTTTTATTATTGCCGGACGAACATCGCACAGCCTATTTGCATAATTGAACGGCCACTTGGAGCCACTAGCATTGTTATACTCTGCCGTTCCATTTGTCAGATTCGCCGTATCATTTATGCATGTAGCTCATAACGAGAGCCGCGCCGTTTTTCTGGACTATTCATTATTTCGCCTTTTGTGTTGTTTGTTATCCGGCGACCACTCTTATCCTAAGAATGGTCGACGTAGAAAATATGTAATACAATGCCGACTTCCCTCCTTATTGACACAAACGACCGGATTTTTGTTACATGAAATTGAAAGGGCTTAATCTGGAATTTAGTCAGGTAGAACAAACATTTGCTGTTTGTTGTGTTCCAACAAGTCAAAGAGGGGCCGTGACAGCTTCGCTCGTTACAGCTTAAGGCAGAGCAGTGGAACAGGGGCTTCATAAAAATAATATAATATCTGGCTGAGAGATACCTCTTCACCATAATACTGTGGCGCTTATTGGGGAGACTATCTCGTTAGATAAGCTCTTCCTTAGTTGATGCAACTTGAAGCGGGAAGTAGGAAGACGTAGAGTTACTTCTAAATGGATAGGTAGTAGACGACATGAAAATAAGGTTAAGTGTGTATTCAAACGCTATTACTTACATGTCGTAATGAAGAATTGTTTGTTGAGTGAAGTCGTAGGCAAGTTCGAACATTGGTCTCGATTGTCCGGTCATCCGATCATTGGTCAATAAAACTGCTGTAAAAACTTGCAGTGCCCATACGTTATCTTAAACGCATAAATTTTTTATAGCACGTGCACTGAGCGACCGTGTGCTTCTTGAGATCCGATTTTAAACTGATGACTTTTAACTGTTTTTACGTTAATAGCTACTTAACTAAACTGCTGGCCACTTAAGAGGCTATTTTTATACTCGAGTGAGTAGTTTGAGTTCTAGAAATTGTTTTACAATGGCTTTAGATATACCATGATTCCATGTCGATATTAGTCATTTCTGTGATCTTTTATGTGCTTTTACGTACGATGTAGAAACAGAGTTATTTTTTAATGAATCACTTGACCACAACATAACATAAATATCAAAACAAAAACTGACGCAGAAACGCCCAACGTGTTGGTCTCATTTTATTAACAAAACCATAAAATATTGTCTGGACTGACGTGGATTGAAATATTACCTATAATGAGACCTGTCAACCTGAACCGCTAAAACACGTTGTGGGACTTTTATGGCAAAATATAGCGACATATTATGGTAAATTATTACAATGAATGCCTTGATTTTGGTCACGATTACCAAATATGAGTCCCTGAGTATTTAAATAGAAAACTGTTTTTGGTTTTTCTGGTACGAAATTATCAGTAGGTAACTAGGTAGAAATCCGAAATTAATGATTGAATAAAATAATGTTTTTATGATAAGAGTTTTATTATTATCAAAACAAAACTATCCGCTTTTTAACATGGCACATGACGTCAATAACCTCAGTTTAATAATGTAACTAATATTTTTTGTAAAAATATAATTTAAAAGAGTGTCCATGAAGTTTCTTGCCCGTTCTTCTCCATAGGTACCTACGCTTTGGAATGGGCAACTAGCTTCATATTTTCTGACTGACCGACTTCTTGACAATTCAAAAGTGCCTGTAAATGGTTTAATAGAAATAAATGTTTTAATTGAAATAAAAGTGCCTGTAAATGGTTTAATTGAAATAAGAGTTTGAGTTTTGTTTTGTTGGTTTGTTGTTTTGTTTTGCATGCAGATCTGTAGGTATCTATTTTTGTAACTCTTATACACAAGCACCATGAAAATGACTTTGGAAAGCGCCATTTTTATTAATACTCTGGAGTGGCATCCAATCTGGCAGCCCACCTGATGGTAAGTGCAGTGTGGATTTAATGAAAAAAAAACGCACCTGCACCGAGCAGGTGCGTTTTTTTTTCATTAAACTGTTTTTAGCGCAAGTTAAAATGTAAATTGCCAAAACAGGGTGTTTATTAAGTATCTCCGAAAAGTATCGTTTTATCTCTAGTGCAGGACAGTTTTCACATAATACTATTCTATTAATGAAATACAAATTACTAAATTTAACTCCGCACTATTCGGTTTTGCACACCATCTTTAAACATTACCCAGCACTTTACCTAACTATAACATGAAAGATTTTATGAGAGCCGTTTTGTAGCGAAAGTTGTAACAATTAAACCCGTGTAAAATAAGCAAGGTTAGTAATTACGTTATAATCACTGGTCAAAATGTTGATAACTGTTGAAACAAGGGTTCCGCTACCTAGTATTACGGCATGGAACAACTCCCGCAGGGGATTTGGAGGAATCACGTTGTATTATAATTTCTACGTTGATTTCGGTACATTTTACTAGATGTTCTTATTGTTATTGAGGTGATAAGTCGATTGGATTTTACACTTCTGGCTTCTAATCGTAACTTTTGACACAATGGAAAAAATGTCTGCAAAAAGAAACATTCTAAATTTAAAAATACAAAAACGAGAGGTCAAATTGTAGTGGACCACCCTAGTTACTTTACTCGGAATAATTTTTTGCGATGAGTTTCAGCTAGTTATTTACCATACCCACGAGTTTTTCCCGCAAGTCAAGGAAATTCAATTTTGGTAGTCGGAATTTATCCGCTTTCACATCCATCAACCTGATTTATTTCCTTAGAAGTCTTTTGGAACATATCGGGAGCCTATATACCAATATTCCTCTTAGTTAGATCCATTTATATTAATCTTTGATTTTAACTAAGTCATGCTCCTCGCCTTTTTCCAACCACATACCTACAGAAATGGCTTTCAGTCTAACTAGATGTCTGGGAGTTATTATCATTTGGGGGCCTAAAAAGGATAACTTAATGGACAGTTAACTGTTAAGTTAATCGTATCAAATCCCATTGGTGAAGCATTTTTCAGTTATTCTTTTTGTCTGTGCTAAAATACCAATCAATCCAATCCAAATCCAATCCCAATCTCTTTGATTATACCTACGTAGTGCATCGAAAAAAATAAAAACACGGACTGTTTTCGCCATATTACGATTCATAATGTTATCCTTTTATGATTCTCCAAAGTGGCCTTTTTAGGCCCCCAGAACTCTGTTATTAGAATATTGCCATGTGGCGATCTCGTCACTAAAGTTCTTTCACTTTTTCAGGTTTCTAGAATACCCGTAACAATAGATATTCGTATGAGAAACGGGAGGGACAACTTCTTGCATTCTGAGATACGGAGATATTCTAAAAAGGTCAGCTGTCCAAGAACTGACCGTGGCTAATTTAGCGTCCCTTCGCAAATTGACTGTGGTAAGATCCGTATTGGTTAGCCATAAGCCTCTCTGATTTATACTTATGTGGCTAAGTATTTGATCACTCAAAAAAGCCGTTTACATACCAACTGCCTACTACGACCTGTTTTAAAATCGAAGTTGCGTGCATGAAACAGTTTAAATAATTGTTTTAATAACATAATATGCGGTTACATTTAAATATCCACTAAATGCAAATTTGATTTGGTCGGATTTCGCTTGCGTAGAGTTACGGTTTTTGGTTTATAATGAAATCAAATCGCCATTTAACATGGTTTATTAATGAGTTATAGTATTAAATGTACCAAATCTGAATGTTTACTGCGTGTGTGTGTGTGTGGTTAGGTATTTGGAACAAAGCTGTATGGTTTCGTTAACCTTTTTTGGTAAGTATATGAATGATTAATAAATGAATTGGAAGTTATTTTACTTAAATAATTTGGTTTTAAGTAAATACCTAATTTTATTTATGAATAAATCATAAATAAAATTAGTACTAGGTAACCTATAGTACGTTGGCTCAGAAGTTATTAATATTGTAATTGGTATTCTATTGGTATCGATATGATATTGTATTGGTATGCGAACTTATTTAAAGATACTATTTCAAGAAGCTTGAGAAGAATACATAAAAGCGGAACTTCTACATGATATTTTAATCATATAATTGCTTGCTACAATATTCCCAAGAACTATGCTAATCTTCGCGGTTGCACGGCAAAATTAAAGCGAAGCAATTAGATTGCTATTAACATTTTCTTTATTTTTTGCTAATCGCACAATTTTTCCGTATCGCATCTCATTTTCCGCCCAGTTCATGTCAAAAGCCACTAAGCAGATATTTTAATATCCGAGAAATTATAATACGTCCATAAATCTACAACATCTGCCCAGTATTTGAAATGGCTAACCTTTCCTTGAACGGGCTTTCAGTATTTTGTTCCATATTTTTTTTATTAAAAGGCAAAATTAATCGAGAGCCTTTACAGACATCAAAACAACCCCGGGCCATTGTTAGGTATGATTACAAGAGGTTCTACAAAGTAAATGTTAATTTTTATTACACGAACAACACACCTTAACGTACCGACGGTAGATTGAAGGGTTTTGAACCCTGCTACCGTAAAATTCATCGCTTTATTGATATTAATTTGGAAAATGTTTTTTTGTTGTTGTAAGTACCTACAATGTTTTTACAAAGAATCTGGCTTATTAGAAAATTTAAAAGTTAAGTTTCGCATTTTTTTTACGCGTTACTTTTGTGCTACATGAGGGGAACGTCTATGAATTTATTTACGTAAGTTTTGAAATTTATGGAGAGCTATATAATAGCCATGTTTATTTTAATTAAATTATTTGAAAAGAAATTACATGCAACACTAGTGTAGAATGGCACAGAAATTGCATGAATCAGAGTTTACATTCACTTTGCAAAATGTGAAAAACATTTTCCGAGAAAATCTCTTGATTTTCATCGGAATTTCTTAACGTTATAAATCATTTCCAACAGATTAAACTTACAACGTTAATAAAATTTAAACGACACTGCGTAACGCTATAAACCTATTAAAATCTGATAGACTTGATATGCAAATTTCTACAAAACCAGGTGTTAATTCAAAATTTACGTCTTAACCCTGCGAACGCGACCGCCCAATCAAAGTGCTTCATTTATTTTCTTACAATGGAACACAAATGAATGAACTCTATCAAGCCGACTGCAATTAATAGGCACGAATAATGGAGTTTGTGATTTATTAGTAATAGTATAGTGTTGATTGACGTTTTTAATTTGCCACCAGGGGTGTAGAAGTGAAGGGTTGGAAGTCTTCGAGGCACCTAGGCTGTCACGCGTAGACAGGAGATGGCCAGGTCCTCGGGGCGCGGCGTTTTATGTTTAAGTTAATAGTTCCGTGGTCTGCTGGTTAGTATTTCGTGTTGGAGGGTTAAATTTGTGGTTTATTTGCTTTTGTTTCACCTTGGGAATTAAAGTGGGGTGAATTTTGTTGATATTTTTTGTGTTTCTGTCTAAAATATAATTTTTTGATCTTTCGATTGTAACCTAATTTAAAATAAACACACACAGTACAGGAAAAAAACCATTTAGGGTTCATTTTTCAATCGACCGATAATAAAAAAAAATTAGAATAAAATTGACGTCTGACAGTTTTTGTATGGAAGAACTGTTAAAAATTCAAAATTATTCCTCCGATATTATATGTTATCTGGCGTTGGATAAATCAGCTCTTATATTTGCTAAATCTTCACATATATTTATTCTTTTTCATAGTATATCCTCAATATATCCAATTCCAAATTACCTCCTAGTGTAATTAAAACGTATATCGCTTCCAAATAAGTACCATTTAATTCAAGCCATGAGCTTAATGAGAATGTCATTATTTACCCTAAAATAATGAAAGTTTAGAATTACCCGCATTACCTATATTACAGCAGTAATTGTAGTATTCAAACGTTTAGCGATACAACGGGTCTAATTAACGAAATAATTATCGCGGACATACTAGACGATTCTCGTTGTGGTGACATTTTTATTTAACATGTTACTGTTAATCTGTTTTTCAGTGCATGCCGCCATTTTATTTAGCATAGTCCCTTTAATGACTAGTATGAATTTGCTCTCAGAAAATTAATCTCGGATGTAAATGTAAAAGATCTGAAGGTTATGTTGCAAGGTTAGTTTTTCAGCTTCACGATAAAAAATAGGGCTTCGTTTTGACGCCTGTTTCAAATCAGCATTGTTCAAAAATATGATTGACGTGTAAAAGTGTTTGTACAAACCTACTTACAGAAATAAATCATTTATCATTATTATAGCTAAACTTTATACAAACTAGTCCACGAAACACCCAAATAACACGTCAAACATTATAATTGTGGACCTAACTATGTGTAGGCTCAAATTCCGATCCCAATGTTTTGCATATATGTCGGTGATACTAATAATAGTCGGGATAATAATATGGGAAAACGTTAATTAACTATGTAAATGCGGGAAGATCTGAATGATCGGCCACGAGCCTTGCAAATTACTTTTGTGGAACACCTACTAAGTGAGTGTTGGACTCGCCACGACACCGACTTACTCCTGTCCAAACGAAAATGGAACCCAAACAGACGTGTGTTACATGCGATTCTCAATTCTAACTCTTCACTTTTAGAGTCTAAATTTGATTGATTTATAAGGATCGTGTCGGTTGTTGTTCGTTTTGCGGCAGTCAATTATAACCTTCTATTCGATTTGATGCCCGTTTGGTCCCTTGGGCAGTTCGCTGCTCGCTTTGGCCAGCGAAATTTAAATTAATTCTCGATTGACACATCAGAATCTATCCAATATTGTGATTTTAAAATACATTTAGACCCTTTTCACAGTAAATAAAATCTAAATGTTTGGGTTTTTGTATTCACTGTTAATTAGAATTTAGATGTGGAATGTGTGATTAGTGGGGTGATTTCTTTTTATTGTTAAGGCTTGGTGTACTGACTTTCTACGAACAAAGCTGACTCAAACAGGAATTTGAAGGGCCTATTTAAGAGAAATTCCGACTTACTGAAACACCAATCATTTACAGCGAGAAAAGCTCTTCAGGCTTTTCCAAAAATGGTTCCTTGTCAGTTAATTATTCACACCATTTCAATAGTAGGTAACTCACATTTAATAATACTTTTACTTTGAACGATCCTCCGCCAAATGTCCAAGAAAATCACAGTCTAACATTGAGCATCTTTTGGTCCCGTTAAAGAGAATACTTTAAATTTAATCTTTTCCTACACATTGTCTGAAATGAATTCCATCAAACGAAAGAGCAGATTTTTATGCAATTTTGAACAAATATTAAAGCCTGTGTAAGTTCAGCAAACAAGTGCAACACAACAAATGCAAGTTCATTTTTTTACACGACAATGTGTGTTGGTACAGTTCTGGTAGGCAGTAATATTTTTGTCTGCCTGTGGACGTGCACCGCGGAGCAAGACAAACGTATAAATCTGTTCGCCGCACACATTCGTTGCGTGCTTCACTCTGCCTTGGATTTATGGGCCTCGCCCCTTACGGCTCCATCAAAACTTCCAAAATACACGGTCTTGCAATAAAACGTATAAATATTATTACGAGAATTACGAGCCTCTTCCATAAAATGCGTGATTCAAACATTTAGGTACCTACTTTTTATTTTTCAAAAAGGAAACGTGATTTCGGTATTTGGATTGTATTGTTAAAAAATTCTTTATTGCCAGCACGAAAATTGCTGAGAAGCATACTTTACTGCTCCAAAAGCACAATCAAAATATTTTAATGAAAACCCAATTTATACGGCAGGAGTTCGGATAAATATTTAAATTATCAATACCGGCCGTTAGTTCCATGAAATATTGCTATTCAAATAGTTTATTGGCTATTTTAAAACTTCAACAAGTTCAAAATCAATTTTGATAGCAAAGGGCCTCAGTTCCGCAAACTAAATGATACGCACTCGATGTAAAGCTGTGTGTACCTACGTGTTTTTTATGCAAATTTCCATTTGGGCGGTTGATATTCGCAGGCCAGTGAGTAAATTCGCGCCGAATCGCGTGTGACATTTAATTGACAAGTGAATAAAATGTGATGCGCTGTTGTTGGGACATTGCACTGTACCCAACGTGTGCCCCGAACATCTGTCAGCAAAATAAACTTAAAACAAATATAAATTGGTCACATAAAGGGCGGTTCATCGGCGGTCGCGTTCGATGGAATCTAGTTAATTAAAATTGTTTTAATAAACTGTATGTTTAAAAGAGATTAATATTCTGCGGTTATTGAATCAATGTTTTTGCTGCGTATTAACTACAACCTCAAAATATTAAACAAACGTAGATACTCGTTTTGGTTTGTTGTCGTTTATCATTAAAAATGGTAGATATTATTGGCAGCTAATTTATTATGTCTCGAAATAATAGGCTTTTATCTTTGTTCGGTTGCCGAGAGCTTTCATATCAAGCCAATCACTCAATGTTGTGTTCTTAAGGACTGTTAATCAACTTAAGTAGGTATTAGGAAACATTCTTATAAGAGTATAAAGCTAAGATTTATTTTCTTTATTAAATAGGTATACAATACCCAAAACCATTCGTAATTGTCTATCGAGATTTGATATTCTACCCCAAAAAAAAATTCTCGGCACAAAAATTCAAAAATCGAATTCGGCGGCCATTGCACTGTGGATTTTTAACAATGCGACAATTTTTGGATATCCAATCGAGTTTTCGATTGCCTACCTATATACAAGACAAGTATAGTACAGATATGTACTGGAAGCGTAAACCAGAGTCATGATAATTACGAGTCGGCGACTGGCTCATCCCGCACACCTGTTGCCTCCAACGACTTTAACTAAAATTTAGTGGCATACGTGTAACAAGCCGTACGCGCCGCTTGTATATAATTTTCGAGCGGTTAAGTAATATTACGCGTTGGGTACATGTACTGAAGAGTTAACGTTGTTTTTAGTAGAGTTTAGTTGCAAGATATCACTTTAATGTTTTAGTTACGACTTGTTTTGGTAAGTTGAGTTGAATTTCAGCTACATTTAGTGAAGAAAAATGCGGAGTTTAGTTCTGGCTGTGAGTATCTAGGTAGATAATAGCACCAACATTTAGTCCTATAATTAATCATGTGTCTTAGACGGTGTGAGATGGATTATATTATAGAATAGAAGTGGATAGACGGATTGGTATTAGCATGCACAAAGGACCTGCACCTGCTTGAACGTTCGAATGGAACATCAATTATAACCTCCTGCACTATAAAAGGTAAGTACATAGATAGCCTCCACAGTACTCATTAATCCATTAATTAGATCATCATGCGGTTACAGTGATAGTGATTATGGCTATCCTTCGAGATCTGCCATTTAAGCTCTGCATTAGAGTAACCTATGTTCAAGTAACCTATGTTCAAGACAACACCCTGTTTGGGATAAAGTGAATGATACTCGTAAAATTAACTAGAAAATCCTGATACAAATAATTGGAAAAAGTTATAATCTTTTAAACCAAATGGTTTCCCAGATAATTTTAACGAAATGAAATATCCAGCATGTCATGGAAATTAAAATTAATGTTATTGGAAAAATACAGATACGAATATCAAAATTCCTATGCGGCATTTCTCGATTTCTATGAAAATGTATCGTTTGGCTTGAAAATCGTAGTGAAAGGTAACGAGCGAGTCGCATCGACGTATCGAGATTCGTCGGTAGTGCGCGGCGGCAGACGAATTTGTCTTGCCCGGGGTGCATTGCGTTATATACCAGCTACAGTATACTATGCCACGCTTATGAAACGGCCAGCGCCCGAACTGCCGACACTAAAACTTTCAGTGGATTGTTACATTCGAGCCAACTAAATAAAGGCTATAGGTTTTCACCCGGGCCTTTTCATGGGCGTCGCCTTTACGCCGATTTTATGTAGCATGAGCAAAATACAGCTGTAATTCCAACACGGGAAAATGTATATTACTCCGAATCCTTAGTAGAATCTGACAATGCGGGGATTTTTCGAGAGAGCCCCCCGGCTAGGTGAGGGTAGGCGCGACTCGAGTTTGTTACATAAAAATCCCGTTATCGCGACGTAGGTCGACAGATTACTTTCTTGTTAAGAGGATGAAAACAAGAGTTAGTTCGTTTTCTACAAGGAAATAAATATGAACTTTTTTAGGGTACTTTCTTTTTATAACGGTACGAACATTTTAGCTGCGTTTTATTACACTATTTCAGAATAAGCGGCCAAATGGAGGAAAATTTCTTAGCTGGTAAACTTTTACTGTAAATATTTTAGTAAGGATACAGTTACAGTCATTACCTAACTGCGGGTTTATATAAGCCAGCATATTTGTAGTTCGTAATCGTTTATCATTTTTAACTACTTCAAAAGGAGGTATCAATTCAACACGTCATGTATGTAATATTATTGGAACTGCATTATATTCACATATGACAGTCTATTAGGGCTTCCAAACGCATATACACAATTTTATAGATGTAGGTATGCATCTATGTGGCAAAAACTAAAACTAAAATACAGATCCCAAGACACCGACTTCCGAAATTAAAGTTATTTCATAACTTTGAGTTATTTCTTTTTGAAGTCGATTGATTTTTTTTAAATTACTGTTTTATTTTACTCACTGCAGTTTTATGTTCCCAAGAAAAATAACCGTGGCCCTGCTACATCACTAGCAAGCAGACTAATAGACTGTTGTGCGACGTTTTATTATTTCTAAAAAAAAAGGTAGTTCTGTAATGTCACATTTCCTATCCTTCATTAAAACAAAACCGCTTCAACAAAGTGTTGATAAAACATTTGACAAACTTTGTTGTTTAATGGTAAACCATTAATAAACGCAGTTGCATTAGAATGCGATACAATTGGCTGATAACTTTGAACCGGGCTCAACACAAAAGTGAATGCGATACTATCACTCACAGAACAGAATTAAACAATACAACAGGCCGGCGGCGCGCGAAACAATTCACGTTAATATTTCAAATTGCGCAAAAGTAATCAGTGGATTTATTTCGTTCAGAAGTGGGGATGATCTCTCGGCCAAATGGCAAACACACAATTTGTCGTCGGCGTTAAATCGACCACAAACAAAACGGCCTCGGGCACTAGCGCGCGCCATCATTCACCTGTGGTCGCCCATGGTAATGAGATGGACCTACTGTTCAACATATTAGGCTGATTGCAATTGTGCGATCGCCAGGCGAAACACCGCGACCACACCCCACATTCTAGCCGATTGAAATAGCGTACGCGCGCAACGCACGGAATTTCATGAACGGCACAATTGTATTATTATTTGATGTAACTACCTATTCAAAGAATTTGAGTTGCATTTTGTATTAATTATTTCCAAATGGCCCCATGCCATTGATTTTTCATAATCGTTGCAAATTGTGTGTGTAAGTTAACCCTAAGTTAAAATTTCTAAAGGATCGTATCAGGTTAATTGCTCATATTGGGGAAGAGGGAATGTTATTGTAATTCATCGTGTATTTGTTATTTAGAGTCTGAATGGCATTATCCTTTGTAGATGAATGATTACTAGCAGAAACATGAAACAATAAATCAAGGATAATTTTTCGCGTTCGAATAAACAATGGGATAATGTATTATGAATTCGCATTTTGTTTATGTGGAAGCCACAAAAAGCGCGAGCGGTGAGCGCTGGTAGCGTGACTGTGTGTTCGGCTCATCATTACTCAACTGCGGTCAGTCGGGTAATGAGATGGGCTTCTGTGCTCAGCCGCATTCTCATTGTCGGAACACCTGTACTATCCACAACGCAAACCAGTTGCCTATGAAATTTCATCGCGGAAATTACTTCAAATGTTTAAACCACTCCCATAAGCCTATTGCGGTGTATACAGTTTTGTACTGATAGATATTTTCATATCCGCTTTTAAAGTATGAAATAAATTGATTTGCCAACCAGCCCGTTGGCAACCAGCGTAGATAAATATCATTTGGCACATAAATAGTTGGCTTATCATTTAATTTAAATAACTGAAATGCACCAAAAACGTTCAAAAATTATTTCCGTTATTGCTTATTCGTAAATCTGCTATAGATCTTAGAAAGCACCGTCCCTCATCTCCAGCCCAGTAATACGTTACTGAAGACTCAAAAATCCGCCAAAGAATAAAGGTGCCTTTATCCTATATAACAAGCATTGCTTTAATTTAGTGACAGTAAATTATTAGGGCCATAAATAAACGTAAATGTTAAAAGCAGCCGAAGAATTTTTCCGTAATTTTATTACACAAAAGTTGAGCACATTAAACGTACCTATTTGATATCATCCGAAGCAAGTTGGGCGATATCGCACAGGGGAATGACATGAAGAGATTTCCGTATAAGCTACCCTGTAGTAAATTAACGGGATAGCGCTCTTTAGGCGCTAAGTTTTACTCGGTGTAATTAACTTGGCCTTAGTAATTAAGATGGTTAATAAATGGGTGCGTGAGTCGCTTTGTGATAATTATTCCAGGAATCCTTTAATATAACCAAACAAGGGCGAATAACTTGCACTTAAAAGCGTTCGTGTTAATGTGACAGAAGGACTCTAGTTATGTTTTAGAGTGTAACTTGGAAGCAGTTGGCTGTTGGGTGGAATTACTTTATAAAGCTCGGGGATACCACTCCATTAATGAGACGTATCTTGTTTTAGAATTAGTTTAGATAGTCGACACATGAGAATCTTTGACTTTGTTTTAATTGGATTGATTCACTTTATTTTCTAACCTAAGGGGCTTATAAATGACCTAAAACGCGGTCACTGTCGGACTGCATAGAAAAGAAAGAGAAGCTGGTAATTTATTGCAAAAAATGAAGCAATTATTTAATTACAAAAAAACTATTGTGTGGACGAAAAATTAAAACACTAGTATTTTAGTATGTTGCTTGTAGAATAATCTGACAAAATAAATTAGAATGGTTGTATGTATATTAGTATGGTTTTTATTGTAGAAAGAAAGTTTTTAGAGGTATCTTTATGATTTTTTTCTATTGTATCAAATTAGTTGTATTATGTTTTCAACACACTATCTACCTAGTATATATCCTAAAGAATATAATATATTTTTCTGATTTTGTTTACTGTAGTCGATCATATACTTTTATTGTTTCTAAAACTTGCGTTTTTTGTGTTTAGGTCTTGTAAGCCCCTTAACAGACAGCAGTGCTGCTGGGGAGTTTGTTGCGCCACTTCTTCTCCCCAGCGAAAGCACTAGGAACTGGTGAAGGACGGGCGTTTTGGGGGACTGTCTTTTGTAATTTTGACATTCGAAAAGTGCTGATTCTCAGCCTAGTTTGAATAAATGACTTTTGATTTTTGTTTTACTTGTTACTATTTGGTTTTGTTAGTATTTTTGTGATAGTTTTTTGTTGTCCTTCGAAATATATGTATTAATATAAGCTTTTAATTAACTTACTTGTTTAGTATTAAATCAAGTGTTTGTGATTTGTAGAAAAAATACAAGAACGTGTACTTTATTAATTTGTGTTGGAAAATTCAAGTTATTTTTAAGTATAGAGCCAGAGAGCCACTCACATTATTTTATAAGTGGCCTCAAATACCGATGTATGAACAAAAGGCAAAAGGAGTATGTAAGGATCGTAGGAGGTGACGTTCTGTAGTTTTTGCCTACCCTCATGGGAAGAAGGCGTGAGTTTATGTAAAGTTCATGCAAATTTATGTTATTTCAAATTAAACAAATATCAACTTTATTATTATGGTAATTAAGTTGATTTCAGAGTGACTAGCACTATTGAAAAAGTTATAAAAATGTTTGAAGTTGTAGCGTAAACTGAATAAAGTTCAGTTTGTGTAGGAATTAAAGTTATTTTTCCATAAGCTCATATTTTTTAGTAGTTTACATTTTTGGCAAATAAATCACGATTATGCAGATTATGTGTATGTATGATCTCAAATAATCAAAACCAAACCAAATCAAGTAAACTTCCGTTCAATTTACACCCAGCAGAAATGATATACTACGGCTACACCGACCATATTTCATGTCACAGTCGGGTATAAAATCCAATTTTGAATCGAAGTGCCTCACTTGACTAGTGGTATGAGTAAGAGAAAATAATTACCGAAGGGTGTCCCAGGGGTGAATGCATGGCATCCTGTCAGAAACTACGGACACGGTTAGGTGGTACGCTGAAATTGCCTATTAAAAGGATTACATTTAACCACTTGACGAGGATTAAAATTGGGTAAGAATTTTGCTATATTACGTTTTAAGGGAGTGTAGGTGAGAAATTTATTGGATTTGCTGATGTGGAGGTGTTGATTTTGTGGAAATTGGAAAATCCGTTTGGGAAAATGATGAGATACGGTATTAGAGAAAATCTTCGAAAATTGTTCTGATGGAAATTACCTAAGTTTTCATTATAAAGTGCCTTAGACTACTTACTTACTACTACTTACATATCCCTTACTAATAAACTTATTATATCAGATGAATAGTTACACACTGATTTCACTCTTTCAGTCGTCAATAATTTGACTTTCGAAAGAAGAAGACAAAGCGTTGTGTAACTATACAGACGCTATATAACGTTTATTAGGTTAGACTTGTTACTTAGACTTGACGAAATCCCGTTTTTTTTCACCTGCATTTTCAAGATAGGTATCATAAGATAAACAAAGGAAAGTAGAGTAGGTAACTGTTTAAAAATCTCCGGCTCAAAAACGAAATTCCCCCATAAAAAGTTAACACAGAAAACAAACAGCAGCGTATCGTAGCTTTTTAAAGCTCTGTTAATTGTACATTTTACTATCAGAATTACTGTGAATCTACTGGCAAGTTATTATCGCGTGCACGCCCGAAGCATGTAAGTAATAACAATGAAAATCGCCGATAAACGGCACTACGCTAACACCCCGTAATAATTACAACACCATTGACTTATTTGTTCAGCGAGTGCTTCGCTTATTGTTCGGAGAGCTGACAATGTAAATGCTGCGGACAATTTCTATCGTTCTTAGAATGACTATTCAATTGTGGGCTCTTTATTTACCTTAAGGCGAAGCTATGTCGTCAATGGATTTCCACTATGTCATTTCCCGCACTCACTATTTTTTTAACCATCCTTTTTGGGGCTTCGGTTAGGGCAGGAAGTGATTTGCTAAAATATACTCTTAATGTATATTGTGAAAGTGTCAGCCCCTTAATGCTCTATTGACGATCAATGCTCATGGTTTCGATTTATTGCTATCGGTTCTTAAGGGGCTATTGTTGTTGATTCCAATGGAAATATTGGCCGTATTCAGCTTTTGCCGGAATATGATTTGGTTTGGTTGAATGACGTGAACAAGGGGAATAAGGCTGTGAATATAGTGTGTCATATAGTGATGTCTTTATGAAATTATTTTTCTATTGTTTTGATTTTCACATAATAGTGACCGACTTTGGCAAGTTTTGAGCGCAAAGGCATGGTTTCCTCTATGTTAAAGATCACTATGTACACACGCCAGAACATCAAGCTACTACAATCTGTCAAATTGCTTTAATAGATTTTCAACTTTATCGCTAAACTATAAGGTTCAAAGTTGATTGGGAAAATTTTACAGTTTCGGGTTGCTTGGCGTCTGTACCACTGCACTGTACTGCTTCTGCGCTGTATATCTACCTATGTAGGTTTAGTGACAAACCCACAACAGTTTTCAAGAAAACTTATGTAAAACACACCAGAAATGCCAGATTTATTAAATAAACGTTATTCGATAACCGTACCTACCTACAGTCATAATCCGCCTAGAATGTTCCCTGCACTGCTAGGATACAGGCCTCCTCTCTTCGAGAGGGAGTGGGCTGTAATCTACTACCTATGCGGGCTTAGTGCGGGTTGGTAGATGTCACATGCCTTCAAATCTATGGTTCTAGAACATTCCGTTTTCCTTCACCGTTTTGAGAGCAGTAGTGGTGAAATAATTTACACAAAGTAAAGCGCCTGGGTTCGAACCTAAAACCTACGACTCGTAAGTTGTGGCCGATACCATTGGGCCACCACTGCTCCCTACCGTAATGGCACGCGTACACCTAAACCGTTATCGGCCGATCTTTACTCGGGCGTCTTCGGCCGATCAAATCAAACGTATGTAAAAGAAAGGGAGCGCGTACACTACTACAACCGCCATCGTCCGAAGGCGCCCGATGACGGTCGATCAACCGCCGAACCCGAACTTGTTGCGGCACGCACCTATAAACCGTTATCGGCCGATCTTTACTCGGGCGTCTTCGGCCAAAAACTCGGCCGATCAAATCAAACGTATGTAAAAGAAAGGGAGCGCGTACACTACTACAACCGCCATCGTCCAAAGACGCCCGATGACGGTCGGTCAACCGTCGAGTCTGAACTTGTTGGGATTTTTCGCCAGTCTGCCGGCGCCTACAGCGCAAATTGAGTGTATTTATAGTTTAATTTAATCATTCTGTCTTTATTCTGTTGTGTTTCTGTCAGAATTCCTCCATTTTAAAAACGAGTCTACACTTTGTTAGGCCGCACAGTGAACTACAGAAGACCGGCAACGTCCAATGTCGGCACAACAGTGCAGTGTAAGCACATGCACGTCCGAATTACTCGTCCGAGTATTTCTGTCCGCCATCGGCCGACAAAATCGGTTTTGGTGTAACCGTACCGTAAGAAAACCATTTTTTTTTATTAACACTCGATGTTTCTTCCACAAAATTTTATAGGTAAATAAACTTATTGCAAACCAGCCTTTAATTACAATATTTTGGTCGACGAGGTTAATGAAATAATCGTAGTTTTTTGGAGCCATGATAATACCGGAGTTAATTTATGATGAGAAACTGTAGGAGCGGGAGCTCATTACATATTAAATTGAAAGGTTTAACTGTGTTAATGAATTATCGCACGAGTATTTAAGGCTTTAGTTTATGCGTACTGATTGTTGCTGTAATCTGTTATTCATAATATTTTAATACATCATTAATTATATTAAAATGTTTTGGTGCAAATTAATTATTATCGTATCGTCGCTTTTTTCAGTCTCCTGGCGCCTACCTCTGGGCATACCTGCCTCTTTCATTTGCTACAGTGTAAGTACGGGCTATAAGGTTTTGGAAACTTTGATCAATTAGCACCAAAGGTTTTTATTCTGGCGTAAAATTCTTCTATTTTTAGCTGTTGCTACGCCAGACACATACTCAAACTAATAAACAAACAAAACACAATCACTAACGCGTAATAAAATCTCAGTAAAATCCGTATCTGTTTACACACACTGCTCAGCATTCAATAAAAACGAAGTACTGTATTTGTTTACTTGCAAAGTAGAAAGAAGAGGTTCCGTAAACAGGTGATTATAGGGACGTCCCAAGTGTTTTCTATCCCACTTTCTCATATCGATGCATCACCCGAGATGCATTCGGAACCGCACCTCTAGGGATGTGCAGAACTGGGACTCGACGAAGTCGCAAATATCGATACGGTGGTAATCCCTGCAGAGGTAGGTAGGCAGCGTATTTTCGTACACCTAATGTTAGTAAATGACAGAATTAGGTCCCGGTGTCATAGAGATGTGTTGTGAATACTAAATGTTCAGGTTTCAGTTTGCAGTGTTTAAATTGGTGAGCCTATTTCGACTCGAGGACTAATGTAGTAACTACTGAACATTATCTAGCTTGAATGGTTATAGGCTGTCGAATAAATGTGTTAAAATCTCGATAGTGTTCAATATAATTTAAGCACATTCGACGTTTCCAGTTTTTGTTGATGTAAAACACAATTTCACTAAAGCATATAATCATCGCCCTATACATTGATTGATGGCATTATTATATTTCGATTATACTTTTTGTTCGTCTATAGTCCGGCGTCGACTGTCAGTGCGACAATTCTAGTAGTTAATAAAGATCAAATTCGCAAAACACGTATTCGATTGTATGAAACTGACAGGTGTCAAAAATGCGTTCTCTCGTCGACCGCATTGTAAGTATTTGATTTTCAACCTCTTTATCTAGAGTTTAGTTTGTTGTTGTTTCGCCTCACTAGCTATGTCTTAAACTTTTATAATGCGTACAAACTCGTGTAACTTAGTTTAACAAGAGTCATAAGTTATAGAATGCATTGAGTCTAAAACTTATGTTGTACTCTCGAACTAACTTTATATTTGGTTAAACTATTCTACAGTTACATGTTAAGGCCCACAAACATCAACTTTGACTATAAATCGTTAAAGTTTAATTATAAAGAACAGCACAAAAGTTGTTGGAATGAACAACCACTCAAACTCGAGATTGTTTTAAACTAAATTAATTGTAATACACGTAATATTAACAAGAGCTGTTGGTTGGCCGCAAGATGCATCTAAAGCTAAACCCTGTGTATTCCTGTCTCTCTCCGGGGACGAGGCCACGTGCACCCACTTAGCACACACCAAACACATTTACACAAACCAACAAACAACCCTCATACCATACATATAAAGATCAAATTCCTTTGTACCGAGGTACTAAGTAAGATTGCAGCCTTACACAGTCTGAGAGCTCTACTTCAGAAGCTTTGCCGGTATTAGAATTGCCTCGACATGTACAAAAATAGCGAAATTGAAGTGTTTCGTGAAGTGAATTGAATACAGATAAGATTATATAAAAACTGGCTAAGTACGAGTCGGACTCGCACACGAAGGGTGCAGGGTGAAGGCAAAAACGCCGAAAAAAAGACGTTTTATTCTATAGGAGCCTCCTTAAATATTTATTTTATTCTGTTTTTAGTATTTGATGATAAAGCTGCGACAGAAAGAAATACATCATCTGTAAAAATTTCAACTGTCTAGCTGTCACGGTTCATGAGATACAGCCTGGTGACAGACGGACAGTGGAGTCTTATTAATAGTTTTTTTTTCCATTTTTACCCTTTGGGTACGGAACCCTAAAAATCAACCGAAAATCTACAAGCATTTTATCTGTTACATAATTTCTTCAACTTGTTAATATTTATTGCATTTGAATTGTAAAATAAGCTAACGATTTTATTACACACACGCTGGAAATTTACGACAATAATATAATTTATCAAAGAAAATCGTAAACACACGGTGAAAACAAAAGAGGAGGGCGTGGAAACGTTTGTACGTGAAAGGCATAAAGTTTAAAAATACTCTAGTGATGTGCCTTTTTTGACATCAGAAATTTTATGGCACTCGAAGAAAACGATCGCCATTTATGATTCACGCGATAGGCGTCTTTACACATCACGAACTGTGAGGGATGAAATATAGATGGCACTACTCTTATGCAAAGTGAGAGGTGAAAATTTCACGGTAGCTAGCACGCACTCGTAGAAATGCGTCCCAGAGGCGCGTGAGGCGGTTCGCACGACCAAATGGAATCCGCTCCGCAGAGATTGCTTGCGCTAGTTTTTTTTGTTTAATATTTATGAACTTTGTCTCTCACATGTCGGGTTTACCTTTGTGTAATGGCATTTACTTCAAGCTCCGCTGATACTTTGAATGCCAAACGAACGTGAACGTATTCGGTAACGCTCTGTTGATTACGATACAAGACATCTTGCCTGTCAGTGTCACGTTCCCGAAACTACGATATGCAAATTCATGTTAGGCATTATAGGATTTATTCCCATTGGTATTTTATATCCTAAAAATTAAATTATTAGACAGAGACAATGGAAAATATTTTGCAAAGGGACATCGTTAATTATTTTTTCAACTGGCGAAAGTCGTAAATAAAAGTAAAGGGTGCTATTAAACGCATTATTCGCGCATATTTAATGTACTGAAAAGGCTAAAAGGTTTTTATTTTTCACAGATTCAACAGCTTAACATAAAAATCACCCTTTGAATTAAGTCTCCATTCAACACGTGATTTATTAACTAAATAATGTGAAAAAAAATATTAAACATTATCAAAAATTATGTTCCCGACATATTTTTGTCCTTTTGTTTAAAAACGGGACAGATATCTTTCAAAGTAAATAGCTTTAGACATGAAACCTTTAGTCGGGACTGTAATATCAAAGAGATGTATTTAGAATTCATTCTGTAAAATTCGACTACATTTATTCCATTCTCAGGTCAATTTTATAGAATGTCATTTTATTCTGGCCTTAAAAGAACCTTAAACTTTGACTGTAGCAAAAAGCTTTCTAATAGAAATCAGCTTCATTTTATTTAGTGGGAAAATCGTACCTAACGGCCATAGTAGGGTTTCATTGAAATAAGTAATACGTTTGTATAATAATGATTAAATATAGGATTTGTCGGGATATATTGGCGAGTGTGGGCCCGCGTCACCGAGGCGTGGTCCTCACAACGAAAATAGATAATAAAATGTATTGAAATGGCTGCGGGCCGGCTTATCCGGTTGAAAGTCAATGAATATTTGATTTCAATTTTTTTTCCCGCCGTCGCCGTGAAGTATTCACGCCATACCTAATTTGATTTTCGCCATTCCACCCGTTCGCCGGGGCAGTTTGCATTCATATTCAGTTTGAATACGCGTTTGGGTTGCCTCTTGCCCGAGTTTGATACAAATAAACAGCGGATATTTTTACATTTCTTGCAAGGATAACCCGACCCAACTGATTACGTTCCGGGGATAATAACCCGACTGTAGTATTAGGGGAGGCCTAAGGAATATTTATATAAGATTATTATATGGGCTATTCATATCTAGGTACGGCAACATTACACGAATCGTATAACCTAAATTAATCGTCTGAGCAGAGTGAGCAGGTAAACGCCCCGACAAAATGAAAGTTTAAACGTCCACATCCAAATGTATTCTAGGCACGTCGCCGTGTTTTATTTCAATGTTTATCTAATTACAAGCAGAAGGATCTCGAAATGTCATCCAAATGACACGCAAAGGGCACAAAAGTTGGAAGTTTGGATAACATGGGTGAATTATTTTATGTCTTACAACGACAAGAAAGGGCCGTTTTTCCCTCGGCGAGGAATGAAACAGGATTCGTTTTTGCGAACTTGCATAAATGACGGCGCAACGATATTTCACCGAGCCTGAATATTTGGGTCAACCTGTTTTTGTGTAATGGGGATTACAAAAGCAAATTTAACATTGTATTTGCTGTAACTGCTACAAGGGAACCTTCGTTGGCAACAAAAGATGGCTCGCCTTGATACGATTTTCGTGGATTTTAATTAAAATCTTACGCGTTGTGGGGATAATGAAAGAAACTGATTACGTGGGCCCGGACTTTACTGTTTTGGGACACAATTTATTGGCTCGTTTATGACAATGTGTAATATTTACGAAAAAAGTGAAAACGCGACCATCGAAATTGAAATAGGCAGATTTCAAGCGTAACTTCGCTTTTACCCTCACAATAATACAAAATCTCCTGCCGAGGAAACTGTATATTTTATCCGGGCGTCGATTTGTTATTTATTAGCCGGGAATAGTCGTAACATGGGGAGGGAGCACAATACCGAAAACGGTGCGCCTGTTTAGTGACGATGCCACCTCCGTTTCGCTCCGCTTCGTCTCAGCCGTGGCGCCGCCATCATAACATGAACTCCCTCGCTTTCCTGTTAGCTCAACTCCTTAAAGAGAGAAAGGAGGCTCTTTAGATTGCGACATGTCTGTTAACGCTGGCCAGCTTTCATTGAGGGTCGAAGCCTATATTTATCCGTCGCTAGTTAACCAGTGACGACTTTGTGGCGAAGACGGCCAGAGAAATGAGGCGAGACAAACAAAAATGATATGTTTCCGTGTGTGACATGCAAGCCTTTGGAAGTTCCGTTGTTTTTGTCAAGAAAAATACGGTGACACACCGCCCGTGCGTGGCTTTCCTCGCGTAACTTACGGCTGGGGAAGTAATAATATAATATTATTTCGGTTTTGAATTCCGTTCTGTTTTATTGCACTATATTTTTGTTTGGAATGAGTTTTGTTCTTTTGTTCGGTAACGCAGACAGCTGAAAATAGCTAATACTAGTAATACTTGGGTTATTATTATTTGTAATTACCTAATCACTAAGCTCCTCAGAAGGATACCTATACAGCCAATATTGGAATAGTTTTATTAATGTACAAGACATTAATAATTGTATATTGTATTAGGTACTTGGGCAGTAATGAGGATCTAATTTATTACGGTCCAGGCTATATTGTTGTATTATCTACTTACTAAAGGAATGACAACTTACCTCTGTGCCTATTGGTCTGTTTGTCGAACATTAGCATGGCGTCCTCGATCTGCAACAAAAAGACATAATATTAACTTCAAATTCTGAAAAAATCGCCAGGAAAAATAGCGAAAAACAAGGGCGGCGTGCGCGATTTGAGCCCCGCCCCGGCAATAAAACACTCCGCCGTTGTAATAACGAATAAGCACCAGTACAGAGTAAACCACACGCTGCAAATAAACTTTGATAAGCGGGGGCGAGCAGGTAATAACGTATTCATAGAGAAATAAATGGAAAGTCGGCGGTTAGGACACGAACAATACACGCTAGCGGAGATGCGCTGTCACCACCCGCCTAACGCGACTCGCTCGCACCTAAATTTGGCCACGAAGGAGCATTTTTAAAATTCCCCGTCTGCCAACAAAACAGTGATAAATCTGAAATGGAACGAAATTGCATCGTAAATATTCATGTTGACGTCGACGCGTGACGCCTCCACATACGTAATTGTATGTACGCCTTAATTATAAATTCCTTCCTTATTAACTTTTCAGATGCGTATCAGATATGTCATGTTTGGCGGTACAGCGAAGGGTACACAGCGGCCGTATGGAATGACCCACGTTGAAAAATGTGCGTGTATACAAAGGTGGGTAAGTTCGGTTTGACAGGCCAGGGCCCGTGGGTTTTGTCTCGGCGGCGGCGTCGCCGGCGACGGTCCCCAGGGCGACATTACGCGGGTAGGTCGACACGACGCACTCCCGATGATCGATGTCGAATAGCCGTAACAGGTGACCTTTCGCTGAATTATTCCTACCTGTAGAAACGTTTGTTTAGTGGTGATTTGTTTGAGCGGGAATTGCCACGCTTTTGTAGGCCGAGCGGCCTGAGCAACCCTCTTCTGTGGTGAATAAAAAAATAACACCTAATTTTCGGACATACACGGACGCTGATTTATCTTTGACATTAATACTGTCTGAAGAGAAGGTAAAGGATCTCGTTTATTTTTTCACAAACTTTATCATTTTCGCTAGGAGTGATCCTATTTGTTCACGTGTTAAAAGTAGTTGGGTCCGACGTAGGTTGGTACTGTGAAGGGCAGGGCTTTGAATGGAATTTACTCAAGGATATAGAACCTTTGAAAACAAAGGTAAGTGTTAATTCAGACTACATCGCCGATAGCTCTTTCTTCAATACGTTCACGTTCGAAGACATTTTTCAGAGCTTTTAAATTGCATCGGTATCAGGGTAGTATCCAAAGTGCAAAAATATTCCTTAAGAAGAAACAAAGAACGCATTGTTACACTTTTCGAACATTTTATCGGAGCGGAATTGTTTCGATATCGCTGCGATATCGACATGAATAGAGCCTTGCTGTGCCTCGTGAATGTAGTTTTCAATAAGATTGAGTACCTAGAACGAAGTGCTTCAGTTCCATTTCTAGTTATTTATAGAAAAAAATACTGGTTGTAAAGACGCCAGCACATCAAGCTACTACACTCTGTCAAATTTCTTTAATAAGATTTTCAACTTTATCGCTAAAGCATAAGGTTCAAAGTTGATTGTGAAAATTTGACAGTTTCTGGTAGCTTCATGTGCTGGCGTCTATACGTTTAAAATAGCACATAACTACCTATCACGGTGCGTGTACCATCGCCCGTCGGTACGTTAACATGCCCATTTTCCACAGTTGACTCTTACAACTTGCATGGGAAAAGAACCAGCTGCTACATTATGCTTTCCTGGTACTGAAATATATTTAGAATAACCTACTTCGGTCATTAATTTCCTTTACATTGATTTCACAGTGAACCAATGGTTCAAGAAAATACAATTTGTTGATACCGTATTCGAACTAAATAAATTATCTGCCGAATAAAAATAAAACCACGAACGAAAAGGAATTAGGTAAAAAAGCCTGACAATATTCCAAAATAGCAAAGCAATAAATATCTATGAACTTACATAAATGATAGAATTTATTACTTCAGTCAGGAGACGAGAAAATAGACCAATCGTAACACATTTCGTTATAATATGATCGTCAGTGGTTTGACCGAATCAATAGAGATTTGTTGGAAAAAAAAAACAGATTATGCTGTATTCCTGCGACAGAGATATCCTAATGCGGTATTGTTACGGTCAATTTGTGAGGGCTACATCGCGTCATTACCTTCTTTCGTATTTGTGATGAAGTGCGTGCGACAAGGACGGGTATTGCCGTTCGGGGTCGTTCCCTTGGGTGACGTTACTGTGAAACCGAACTTTGGCCGTGATCAATGCGAACCTCGGAGGTGTCTTTTGAGTTAATGTTTGTATCTGATTACTGATCGATTTAATTTCGACTGATTTAACTTTTAATTTGTTTCGAACGTTTGTTCGTAGGGGAACCGTGGTAATGTGTTCAGATATATACCTGACTACATTTCAGCATTGCTTTTGCCAGTCAACACGTTTCTAACAGTACCTACGCAAAGATGAGTAAGTAGGAACAACGCTACAAGCACAACTTGATGAAAATGCTCTTATGAGTCCCACTAACATTTCACAAAATATAAGTAAGCTTGTAAAGAACCCAATTTTACAGGCAAGCCACCGTCACGTAACAAGTGGTGTAACAACTTGAGGCCAAATAAGAACATTTATGAACGCATAAAGGCGTGACCACTCTAATTCCCCTTTTAATATTCGGCCGATGTGTGGCCCACACGGGTACACCACCAACTTTACTAATTCTACTCTTGGCCGAATATTTTTCACAAGCAAGGGTAAGTGAGCGAAATTGGAGACAATGTTCGCCGACGGCCGGAATTTTTATAGTTGAGCGTACATGGTGGGAATAAAATACAGGATTTACTGAATGCTCAGATGGAGTATCGGGTTAAGTCGAGTCCCTTTTCGGTCAAGGAAAATGCCACAGTTTAGTAGAGCACTCGGCAGTCGAAACCATGGACTTCTAATGTACTAGGCTGATACAGAAAAAGGTCATGTCATAAAATACAACGTTAGTTACGTTGTAAGCAAATGTTGATCGATTATACAAACAACTTTAACAGAAGCAAACATGACAGTTTTATTTAATCAACATTATCGTTAAATGACATGTCCAAACAACGTAATTTACTTCGATAATATCTTGAAAACTATATGTGACTGTTACTTAAATATGGTATGAATGAATGTAGCAATTGTAACAAAGGGGACAATTTTCTGTAATGTCTGTACGTTTGTGTTAAGCGTCCTCTATTATTAAGTATTTCATTTAAGGGAGTGACGTGAGTGGGTGTCCCTGAGGATACCTGTCGCGGTAATTCGGAATGTGTACACCTCTACTTTTACTTTTGTTGCTAAGATTTAGGGGGATGTTAGGGGTGGAATTAAGTGATGTGGCAGTGAAGGAGGACACTGACTAGAGTAAAGATATAAATAATTGGGAGAGTCTTAATGATGCTGTTGTTTGCATGACACTTCAGTATTATTTATACTCAAACGTCAGCAGCTGGTTACTGACAATGTAAATAACGCCCTTGCAAAAGTAGTTAACTGGTTTAATGTCAATAACCTACTTCTTAACGAAGAAAAAACGAAATGTAGGTATTAAGTTTACGATACCCTACGTTAGACAAGTAGAAACTAGTGTTCTCATTAAGGATGAAGAGTTAAAACCCGAAGTTACCACAGTATTCTTAACGTTGGATGCCAAGCTTCAATGGGGCCCCCGTAGGTATAGATAAATATTGTCAAAAAAGCTTAGCTCTGCAGCATACACCGTTAGGAAAATTCCTGATTAAACTGATTTAGAGACAGCCCGTTTAGTTTAATTTAGTTATTTTCATAGTGTGATGAAGTACGGTATTCTGTTGTGGGGAAATACCGCCGATTTTCAGACAATTTTTTATAATAAACTTCCTAGCCACATTAAAGAACTAAACCCTTATAAATTCAAATCTTTTATAAAGCGAAAACTATGCCAGAAAGCCTATTATACTGTAAAAGACTATATTATTGAGAACAAAAAGGCTTGGAATTGAGCTGCTCCAGTGGGTTTAGACAGAATGAATGGATATTGTTTTTTTTATTTTGCTATTTTACACTTTATTTTTGCTAAATATTTATTTACTTAAAAACTGGCATGTACATTTACTGTTTAAAGTATTATATTATTTTAATTATTGTGAATGTGGGTCATTACTTCCGTTGTAACCATGGTCTGGCAGTTTGAGTAGTTTATGCGGCCTACCCAAATGTCCTGTCTGGTATTGTTCATCGAATCGTTGAGCTCCTCAAGTTCTGAGTTGAGCTGCACGATTTTTGACAAATGCGTGCTCAATCTGTGTGGTTCTTTCCTCAAAAGACCATTTCTGACACCAATCTACATGGTCTCCACATGATCTGACTAAGATTTTGTCTGGACTTTAAAGATACCTCTGAGTTTGTTTCGGCCTTTCTTTTCAGAATAGTCAGACAGGAAGCGACGACCTCATCTAGTTTAAAAAAAAATATGATTGACGTGTAAAAGTGTTTACGTACTTACATAAAATAAATCATTTATCATTTAAAGGTACTTATTTATTTTGTTTTATCATAAGTTAATTGGCCAATAGTTTGATTGGGAAACGTTGATTAATTAGTAAGGCAATAAAAGACTTTGATTTGACTATCTTTGAAATAAATTCGAAAGCATAACTAAACAGTCGAAATCTAACTTTATTCTTAGATAGGCTCTTCTTAATTGCTTAACCTTTAAACAAGTATCACGATTCAAGTTTGCGAAATAAACTAAAACAACTCGAAATTAATTGCATCATTCAAAACTTTCAATTATTTTAAAATAACTCGGTAATTAAATTATAATTCGACTGAGACCAATTAAAGTAGGTACCTAAGTTTGGGAATTAATTAGCCTCGAATTTCAGTTTTTCACAATATTATTTTTATGTCTATTTCTCGCAGTAGGTAATCAAATATATTTAGAGAGAAGTCTGGCTAATGGCTGTCAAGAAACTTTCAAGTCCTAACAAATAATTATTCTCGTTTTCATGTTGAAGTCGAGAGAGCATATAAATCAGGAACGCATCATTAGAAACATATCGAGTGACGTCATTACAGACAATGAACACTGAAACAGCACTGGCATTACATTTAGTATCGCGATCCATCAAACGCCGCGATATCGCGATCGCGCAGCCAACATTACGCGATGAACTAATATCTGAACAACCGCGCTGTTTGCCCCCGCCTGCATCGCGACTGATTTGTTTGTTTGTCAGCATGTCTCGTGACGTCACAGTGACGTATTTCTAAACACACGGTGTATAAACGAGCGTCCGTTTACCCCGAGGCTTTCAATATGGCGGAAATTGGAATTTGACAAAATGTTTTATTGATGTTATTTTTAGTCAGCAGCACTTATTAAGTTTTTTTTGGTCAACATTTTTAATTTAAGTGTTATTTATAAATGTTTTGATACATAATTACCAATTCCAAAGCCCTTTTAATACAGGATACACAAACAATATTCCAACATTAACAATGGACAAGTTATCTGTTTTTAGATGCCATGCAAATTAGATCCTGAACAAATACCATTAGGTACTCATTCTCTAACTAATATTTGGAATTCAAACTGTCAGTTGTTACAAGGAATTCCGGAACTATGCATCTTGTTACTTCGGCCGGACTTGAGGATGGTCCAGTGTTGGTCAACCTCACGTCAATCAAGGGAGTGTAGCTAACAATGCTCTCGGTTTGGCTGGCTCGTTTGTAGGCAGCCTTGCAAGGAGTTCGGTTATATTGGCAAACTTTGACACGTATTTATTGTTGGACTTGAGTTTCGACTTATTCTTTGTTTTGTAGTTTTGACTTGAACTTTGAATGTTTGATAACTTTTCGTTTCTCTTTGATGTTAAATTTAGCAAGTCTTTAGTAGACTTGTTAAATTAGATTACATGTGGCAATACGAAACGATATTTAAACATTTATTTTCGAACCCATAGCAATCTTATTTACGGGATACTTCTCATAATTCAGTTGCGACAAAAAAAGAACTGGCCGCAAACTCAATAAAAACGAATCACAATAAGAATACTCTTCGGGAAATGGCATAAAGAAAAAGTTTTAATTTGTTTAAATATTTCCGCGGGCACGGAGTTCAGTGGCGCTCAAGTTTCGTGTCTCGGCATTAAGTTGCCCGCGGCTCGTAATGGGACAAGCCACCTGCTCTTAAAGGCGACATAACAATTAACTTGAAGAAGAAAATATTAGTAGAGCTAATAGACCCACTCAGATACACTCCGGCCTCTGCCCTCCATAAATAACACCCCTTCCCGACTAAAGACAGTCTACAATTTTGTCGTATTTTCGTAATGATTCTCAGCGGAGGAAACTCCCCGAGGATACCGACGTTTTATCCTTGTGCTTTTATAGGCGAATTGATTGGGAACCACTGGAAATAATCTCGAGATGGGATTAGTTTTCTTAGGGAAGTTTTCCCGGAGAACTCGCCGTTTCCTTATTAACATACCCCTTAAGTATACTTTATCGGACAACAGTAATTAAATATTAGAAGTCTTTCGACAGAGCTGGAAACATATACGAATTTTGTTGCTCAAGAAACAAACATTGTTCAACAAATGACTACTTATTGGTTCCTCAAGTTTACGACGTGCATTTAGGATTTAGGTCGAAAATAGACAGTAAAATCTGAATCTGGGATAAATTCAAGTAGTGAATCACAATTTCTATACGTCGCGATGATGCAAACTATCTCGTATTCCCAAACTAATAGATAAATAATCCAATTATTCAAACAATGTACTTTTTAATCTGACATGATGAGTAAGCACTTTCCTTTTAAATGTAACAAAATCCGGTCGTGAAAAAGGCAGCCTACACAGAAAAAACAAATGTCACAGTGACAGACCAAATCTACTCTATTTATTTTTATTACGTGCCAAGGAAGGTTACTCGCCGTACATACTTACTATATTTTTTGTTATGTATAGATAGCCCATTCCACATAAATAATGTCCGCGTGATGGCGGTAGTGTTGACTGAAATTCATCCGTCTGACTTAAGAAATAAAATCGTATTTTCAACGACAACCACAAACCCGACATTCTCAACAATTTCCATCTTATGGTGTACCTATCTCTTACTTTCAATTTGCTAAACTACAATCCAGCTCATAAAAACTCCGGACGTCAAACTTAGAAAAAAAAACAGTGGCACTCCAGGAGCGCCGACAGAAGTGAAAAGAAGACACAAACAGAATACTTTGCCATCACTCACTGACATGTCGTTTAGACATTAAAACCAAGTACATCCTGAGGACAGCAGAACAAATCCGAAGCGGTGTCGGTTACGGTAACAGTAGCGCGAGTTCAATAGTTTTTTCCCATCTCAAAAAATGCCCAACGCGTCTAAAGAAGTTTTCAATTCAAAAATTACGTATTCCACGATCCGTAAAAAAATCGGTGAATAAAATATGAGGGAAGTTTAGGAAAACCCGAAATCGTTTTTCGTATTTGAATAATCACTTTAACAAACAAAAGTTGGCCGAATCTGCTTCATTACTTATTAACGTGCTCGAGTGTGAGACAAACACGAAATACCGTGGAAAACAACCACTACATTGTTGTTTATCGAATTTAACTTTTAGACAAATATTGTTCTCGGGAGACTTTTTGATGGAAATGTTATAAATGTAATGTGTAAAATTCTATGTTTATTGAATCAATCAATGAGCTGTTTGCAAAATGATCTCCCTTTGTAAACTTTTCTTGAGATTTCCAATTTTTCAGTGATTGTAAAATTCAATCAGATACATTTCCAAGATCTTTCCTTATTTAATAATTATGAGGACCGCAGTAGATAATTTCAAATCCGTGTGCCCGAAAACGTTGATACACTTCAAAAATCAGAAATCTATTGTTATAAAGACTTGAATGAATAGAATGTCTCCAACATCAAAGGCACACTGAGCTTTGTATAAAGAACTCCCCCATGCCTTAATAACATTGGCTTTCTTTATTATTGGAATAAGTACAAGTCAATAGAAAGAAAACATTTCACTGTGCTGTTTCCATGTCGAATAATATTGTAATGGTGAAACGTCACCTAGTACAAGTACTTGCTTCTTTTTTAATTACGTGACTCGTCCAATCATGCAAACTGAACAAAAAGTCATGATCCAAGCCCCCAGCTTTTAATTATTGGGGTATTTTCCAAACTTTGTGAACACTTCAGAAGTTGGGACCTGGCCTGGACTGCGGGCCGGTGTTAATTACCAACTTTTTTAAAACTGCAACTCATAATAGACAGCTCGGTTGAAAGATGAATGATGTGTTGGCTTCCAAGTTGCCTTTTTTGCTAAACTTCGTTGGAAATTTACGGAAACATGAATTGTTGAACAACAACAACATGAATTTGACGTTAAACATTTTCTAAATGACAGATGAGTAATAAATGGGCACTCAAAATATCAAACGGTTTCGACTCATCCATCGCGATAGGCTCCAAAGTGGTTTTATCTAATAGCCTATCATTACTCAGTACACACAAGCAAAAAGTTATTATTCAACGATCGAACGTAACACAAATAGAGGTCTAATTGGCATAACCGCCAGGTTTGAATGGAGGCAAGCGTGCTGCTCGGCAGACACCGTAAATATTCTTGCTCCGTGATTGAAACTGTGTTGCAAATGGTGTTTTACTTAATTATTCATGTGCACATACTGTTACGTTGATAAACCGTAGCTAATACCTAATATAAACAGCTTAATTGCGACCGAAACTTGTGCAGGTTCGCTTAATTGATTTACTGTGTCGGTCGGTATCGGATAGTATAAATACGGTCTAGATTATACGACCAGATGAAAAATGGCGATCGAGCGCGAGTTCGACGGCGAGCAAGCGATCCCTACCAGCATAATGACGCTACTGAAGTTTCACTCGTTAGTCTTATGTAGATTGTTGCCAGTCATTACCTATGGGAAAAGCCACGCTTTCATACGTTCGCCTCCATTTTCGAAATTACTTATTGTTTACGAGACTCGTCAGAGTAGGGATGAACGCAATCTGTACCCGCGCTTGGCAACCCACGTAATGTGCGCCAACTACAAACTTTCAATACTCGGGTAAAAATGTGTATTACGAGAAAAAATCATACATTTTTATCCACTGTGATTTTAAGTGACACGCGAGTTGTATTTCTAATATTACATTGTTGGCTTTAGCGGTATAAATACAACAACAGAATTTACCCTATTACCGTCTTAACGTATTGAATAAAGATATAATAATATTGTTACGGATCCGAAACAGCCCTTTCCAAAGAAAATAATTCTTTCATCATATCTGATTTGTTGAATTATGCCACTGACGCTCTCCGTCTTGGATACTCATCTTGAATAGAGTTGACATCCATTGTGATGTTTTATTATTACTCTGTGAAATGCAACGAGGCGGGTGAAATTGTTAAATCCTCACAATGGAGGCTCTGTCTTCGTTGGGTCGAGTGCGCAAAAGTTGAACAAGGATCTCAGTTCCGACGGGAATGTAAAGGGAAGGGATTAATTGTATAATCTTCAAATAAGACAAAGTTGAAGACGGCGGTCGGCGAGCGGGATTATTTATGTGTAGTGGGGCGGCGCGCGTGTGACGTCACGGCCGCGCCCAGGCCACGCCACAGCCACTTCATTCCCAATCTGCATATAAATCGGATATCGATAATGACGTCGCTATCGCAAGCTATCCGAAATTCGTTCAAAATCCGATAAGCCTTGCCCGTGAAAGCTCTAATCCACAGAAGTTTGGATGACCCCGATAGTGGATAGACCTAGTCTTCTATTATGTAAATTATCAGCCACATGAAACTTTCGGCCGGCCGGGCGGCCGCTGCGGACGCTAAGTTTGCGGCCGGAACTTATGATATTGACTCAGGGTCGTATCTGTCTCAGGATCGAAACTAGTAACAATGGATGGAATGGAAAACCGTTGTAAATATTTAATGTTTAATATCTGTTCGGTCGTAGCAGTAAACGGGGTAATGCAGTATATCGTGGAAGCTTGGAAAAAAACAAAAATGAGTTTTTACGTTTACTATGAGTGTAAAATTCCGTGTGAAAATGAAGAGATCGTTGTGCGTGCGGGGACGCCTGCTGCTGGTAACGATGGGCACAAATGACTCGCGCACGAAACACGACCGCGTCCGCTCCACGACGCCCCCACTACTACATACTAGCTGCGCCCCGCGGTTTCACCCGCATAAGTGTCGATTGCGTGGGAATATCGGGATAAAAAGTAGCCTATACGACATATAGGCTTCTTTTTATCCCGATATTCGGTAGCTGACAACCTGGATTAACATATAGTATGTTAATCCAGGTTGTCAGCTACCGCCATAGAAAATTTTATCAAAATTGGTCCAGCCGTTTGAGCGTGAAGAAGTAACAAACATATAAACACACACACACACACACACTTACAAACTTTCGCCTTTATAATATTAGTATGATTTATTTTACTATCACTGCAGCCTACGCTCTACGAATATTCTACGAATTTCTAACAAAAATCCGCTATGCCGATTGCTACGCCGCGTAGCAACTCGGCGTAGCCCTGGTGCTACGAATCAATAGGTAAATCGATTTCGAATGCTTCAATTAATTTCTTAACAGATCTCAAGTTTAGCGTCACGAAATGGAAAGCTCTTTAATTATACAAAAAGCATGACCCTTTTCAAACTTCGTAATGAGACTCAAAATAAGAATTTAAATTCAATAATTATTCATTTGGCCGGGACAAGTGGGCGATATTGCGAAGTTGCGGCCCTGGTTTTTCCATTGACGTTTTCGAAGGAAACTTTTAAGCGGTCCTATTGAGTGCATGTAACTTTCCTTTTAGACTAAAGTACTAGCTAAAAGAAACTTAGTGTGATTGGCCGTTCCATTTGCCCGATACTATGTTACCTGTAAAGATACTTTTATCATCGTTGTAACTACCAACTTTTATGTCTCTGATGTACTTACATATTTACGTGGAACTGCTAATCTAGAAGGAAACTTTGTTGGAACTTGTTTCAAGGTGAACGTAGTCTACTAACTAAACATATTCGGTTACTAAGCGAGTTTAGTTTGCGTATTGTTTGCACAGTAGGTAGGCAGCACAGATAGATAACGATTGGCACTTCCGACGTTTAGTAGACGGGAGCACCTTCCAAAGCACGTTATTTTTATAAGGCATGGGCCTTGCCCTGACCCAGTTCCTTTTAATCCATCGCTTACCTATAAGGTTTTATTGGCAATGGCCCATTACGACCTACATTATCAACATCATCATCCGATTTTACTATTTCCAGTCACGTAAACTTGAACGAGGAGCATAAACCATAAGGCAGACAAGTTTTCCTATTGGATATGCGGAATTTGGGGAGAGAATATCTAGAGGTCAATGATCGAGGCACGCGACACTCACAGTGCCTACCTTCCTTTTTTCTTTTCCAATAAAATGGTTTTATGAGAGACCTTTTATTCTTTGAATAATTATTCAACATTGCGAATATTTTCTGGAATTGTATGTGAATAGAATACATAAATGTGAAAGGCGTATTTTCGCAAAATACTTTCAATTACCCCGAAAGCAAAACAGTATCAATTTGCTCTGTAACCTCTTTTTAGGATTTTTTTAGTACGTGCTCCAGTCAGCTCCTAAGACAAATATGAATAGAGAAATGAATTATATGAAAAGCTCCTTCGTTGTGACGTGTGAGAGATTGCGTCGCTTTGCGTCGACCTCCGAATTTAACCAGTCGTTTGTGCGCCGCGCAAAACTTGCCTCGAGGTTACATTAAGCCGATTACCAGCGTCAATCAAAACCCGCCTTTTTCCCAGATACCGTACGCAGAACCACCAACCGTACTTTAACTAATGTCTTTATTTCGGGAGATTTTTTTTTCTCTTCTTCACGGATTTTTAATGTGCTAAGTAGGCATCTAAATGCTTACTGCTTTTGTAACAAGTAGTAATGGTAACGTCGAAACTAATATTTTCCGACGAATCTTTGAAATAACGATACGGGCCATTTTCCGGGCGGATGGTCGCCGACCTACGGCCGATCGGGACGCCCCGGCCTTCACTGATAAATTACAAGTCTTAAAACCAGTGGCAGGTAATTCTGCACAAATTCCAAGCTCCTGGGCCTCCGGCCAGCTACAGCAAAGTTTCAACGATTACTTTTACTTGTAATTTATGTCTCAAGGTACCGATAAAACGATGGCACCGAAGAGGGTCACAGGTGAGTCCCCGCGGAATTTCCTCAATTTTTTAAGGCGACTTTGAGGAAAGCTTTCCTGGCTTTTAACTGCTTAACTGCCCTCATATAAATTATGAAGTTCGATGGGCATGTTAAGTACAAGTTTTATCACGAGTGAGGTCGAGAAACAGCCGTAAATAAAATCAGAGGGTTGTTACTGTGGAGGAATTGTTTTCCTCTGGCATAAGGAGGAGTGGAAAAATTACACACGTCTTGAGGAAGGGAAATAATAACAGAATAGATGCTCGTGTACTTGAAGAAAATGAAGAGGTCCGTTGTGTGCGATATAAGGCTTGGTATAGACTTGATTAATATTCGTTAGATGAGGCGAGGGGAGGCGAGGGGAGGCGGGGGAGTATGTAGCTGCTGATATATCGGCGGCCATCTATCAGACACGCCGCAGCAGGCTGCATGCGTACGCACGCGCTTGCCAACACAGCAAACAAACGCCGCCATGCTCTGAACGTTGGTATTATGCCGAAGTTTAAATCTAACGGTTGTATTGATGAGTGTTTTGACGGGGTATCTAATTATCATGTGTTTGGGAATCAACTTGCATGAATATGTTACAGAATTAACAACCTTTTTTAATGTTATTTAATGGAAAGTGTTTATTTCAGAGAAATCGATATTAAATGAAGACCGCTTTATAAAACGTTAATCTTGGTTACAAAGATTCCTTTGAAAGCATTTTTATAGTTACTTTTTGTTGACAATAACAACAAGTCACTAGGTACAGAAATGATAACTGAAAAATATGACACCAGGATAAATAAATCCAGTAAAATAATCACGCCCGACCCGTTGACATTCATAAACAAAATAAACGTAATCACGCAACAAGGTTTGCGAACAACCTAATCCATTTATTGGAAATGAAATAAAGATTGTAAGATTGGCTGGATCACAACGCACTTACACAAATTTCGTTCCCGTGTCTTCAACGATGAATAATAGATGTTGGCCACAGTTCGACCTCTCTGCTGCTCACACACACACTACCTTACACTACCCCCGTCTTAAACACACTAGCTTATTCCCACAATACAATATTATCTTTATACCCTCGCCGCATTTGTGGAATACCCACCGTCCATAGATTAATTTTTCGGGTCTCCCCTTTTAAATTGCTCCGTAGAAACTATCTCGAAGACATTATCGAGGTAAGCCATAAATAAATTTAAATGTTCTCTGCGAAATACCTCAACACATTTATAATATATGAGAAAGGATAGGTGTTGTAAATATCCGCACGTGATATACTATTTTATTTGTTTGTAACCCCTTCTATAGTATGAAGCGAAAGAACGTCAAAAATTTGTAATTATAGTTGGCAGAATCTAATCAAATAAATATTTTGAATTTCACAACAATTAAAAGCTCAGCATATGAATTAAAAGCTCAGGATATGAATTAAGTGAGCAAGCTTTCGATGATAATTGAATTACGGTCTAGGCTAGGCCGCCACATAGATTTCACTTTTGGAATCCGCTTCGGAATGCGTGCATAGGAATTATTTGAACATTTACGCTGGTAATGTTGCGGTAGCAACGGATTCACTCCGCTCTATAGCACCGCACGAGATTTATGTACGGTATTCAATATATCTTGTTTGTATCTGCTCAATACGCAACCAACCCTCAGGCTATTTCATTAATCTGAAACATATCGCGTACCGAAATACCATTTCCATACATTTTTGCACTTTCCATTAATATACCAGATTTTTATACAACAAAAACTTTTGTTCAGTGATAGGTAAAAAGCGATTTCGTAGAGCGTCGATAAATAAAAACGAGTGCCACATTTCGCGGAGTTACTTTATAAGCGAAGCACATCGGGCCGGCGCGGCAACTGCAAATGGCGCGAAACGACAATTTTAAAGCACAACATTGGATATACATATAATGTATCTGGCAGCGCACGTGCGGGCCGATTACTCGCCGCGCGCCAGCCTCCGCCGCACTGAGCGACTTGTATGCTAGCGCTTTTAACGCATTACCATGAATAATATATACTCAAATTGAAATGTCGCATTCGTGTCGCTCGAGCTGCCTATCTGCTCGCGCCGCCCGACGCCCGACGCCCGGCGCTCGCACCGAACCTCCTTCTGTATTCTGCCCCTCGATTCGTTCTGCCAATAGGCTTTGCCTTTTATCGAAATCACTGAGCTCTTTTTTGAAAGGCTAAGTTGAATGGAGTTCCGATTGATTTTCATATCGCATTGTTTAAGAGGGTAAAATACAACGTGTTTGATAGAAACTCCTATTCTCATATCGAAAATGTTCTAAATTTTAATTCGACTCTATAATGAGTCATTTCAAACAAGTTATTCAAATGTGTGTGTTCCGAGATCGTTATGACTGAATTATAATATTTGTCGCGTATTGTTTGACTCCTTGTCAAGAACAATTTAAAGTAAAGCGAGTCTTAATTTACTACTCAAATTAAACGCTTGTTAAAGCAGACCAGAGATAATTATTACAAGATCTAAAGGCGAAGTAACAATATAATTTTGAAAATTACTTTCACCTAATAGAATTAGTCCTATCTTCTTTGTACAGAACTGTGTAAAGCGGAAGCGCCACAAATTGCCGACTTAAATATTTAATTTGTGAAGAAAACGTATTAGCGGGTAATTGTTGAGAAATTAATACGAACATACGTCCAAAACGCAAAGTCGCCATGAAAACGCCGATAGCGGACACCATGATGTGAACTTCGGTACATAATTTATAGAGGTCCCGATTACTTTATAGGAGTACGTTATCATTATGCGAATTAAGTTACATTTCCTTGGAAACTATTAAAAGGGATCTCACGAACCTCGACCCTTAAGAACGCACAAAGTGAGGGTCACCTTCAGAAATCAAAGCCGGGCTTTATTTATGACCTGGACTCGGCTGTCCTATTTGGCTAAGATAAGTCCCTGTATTATACGCAACAAAGTTTATACTGTTAAGGACGGCCACCTTACTCCATCTCGGAGTAAAGATAAGATCTTCATTAGTGGCAGATCTCATTCATCGTGTGCGTGAAGCCGGCTGGAGGAGCGGTCTCGAGCCCACGTAATTACACTTATAGGGGGGCGCACACAAACATACAGACCCGCCTGAAATCTGATATTCGCCTCTTACTGACATCCTGCTACGGATAATTACCACATTTTTTGTATTTCATCTTAAGCTTGAAAGGAGCCGGAAGTCTCGTGTACTTACTTTAGTCAACCTTTCGGAAAATGTGATAGCAATTTTACCATCACTTTCACTAATTACTTATTTACTTTGCTTGACTTGAAAGGATATGTCCAAAATAACTAAATTCGGCTATCTACGGTATAACTTCTTATGTTGTATTTCCATGTAACAATAAAATAGGAAAATCTCTATCAGCAGTAAGTCGTGAAGAGGTAAGCACTGAACCGGAAAATGGGTATGGGCAAGACTGTATCCCAACTTTATCCAAAAGGATGTAGGTATCTTTTGGGAGAATATTTGGAATGCCTAGGTAAAAACAATTTCAATCTCAAAGAAGGGGCTTTAACCGGATTCCTTTGCTTTAAATTGTATGGTATTATCACGTGTTCGTATTGCTCTATGTTATTTATATAACCATGATGTTTATGGGAAATATTCGTAAGATGGAGTTTTCTAGTAGAGTCATCTCTGGCATCAACATGAAATGAGGACCGCAAAGAGGTCTTCTACATATTTTATAAATACGTTCGTATAATTTGCAAGGCGAGTGACGGTCGGTAGTATTTGTGCGGGACCTCAGAAAGCCCGTGCTAATCTACGAGGGAGACAGGCCAGGGCTCGTCTGACTAATCCGAGTGGCACTACATGGGACAAATAAGTTTGCTTAATGTTCAGAAGTAAGCATTAATGCCGAGTGTTGCGTCGGCGTGCGGGTCCGTACGTAATCAGATTAATTAGATGATTTTGCGGGCGTTATTAAAAGTTGAGCCGGCTAAAGCGCAGCTCAGTTACCTCCGCCAAGATAGCGGGCTTATGCGGCGCATATATTTACTACTTAGCGGATATTATACGTACGCCGGGAATGCTCTTTAATGTTTTAGTATTTTCGACTGAGGTTGCGAACTCAGTGCCGTTTTGTTTGTGCGCCACAGTGGGCGGCTGGAATAATTCACTTAAGCTTAACTGGGAAAGATAATTAGGATTCTACGTCGGTTGATGCAAAATGAACGCGAAAAACAAGGTGGAAGATTTTTTGCGCTCATTCAGAAATTGAATTTTATATTTGCAGACGAAAGTTTTAACGAGACGAACCTATTTTTTTCTACGCTTAGGCACACATTGAAAACAGCGATTTAATTTTCGTAATTAGACGAGAATGGGGTTCTCGTATTTCTCATTGTACGTTTTGTGCAAGGGTGACTTTTGTGTGCAGTTCGATGGTTCTAGTCTGGATATAGCAAATGAATTCAGAGAGCTTTTTGTATGATGCAATGTGTGGCGATGTGGGAACTGGTGGGCGGCTCGTGGCGGTAGTCTCTTAGTAGCGGATCACGGGCCGCTGGACATGGATCGCGCGACCGAACACGGCCCGTGTGCTGTCAATCATAAAACAGAAAAAAGTCGGTGAAATTCCAGTGGCTAACTTCCTGTTTAGTATAGATGGATGGGTGGACGCGCGAACCTTTTAACACAAAGCCCCGCTGCAACTGAAGTTACACAAAGCGGTCACATAGTAAATAACGAAAATATAAAAGGTTCGACCGCACGTTGCATCATATTGATATTTACTTTCCTTGTGTTAAACGTGCCTTCGACTTGAATTGTGCCGTGATTTTTTTCTTTGTAGCGCTCGTTTTAAAGGGCGATCAACGGCATTCGCACGTGTGTTGGAGCCGGTCCGATAATTCGCAGTACAGCGATTCGTCGAGTTCATTCTTTTGTTATTTCCTCTTTGTTCCCCGTGAAAGGTGGCTGCATTGTTTTCTCGTTGGAACGGCTCGAGATTGCGCTAAGAGTCGAGATTAGTGACAACGTGACGCGTGTGTGTAACCACCCTAATTTAGTTTCGATAATGCTTTAACCGTACCTTAGTTGGGAACTGCTTTTAGAGAGTCTGTTTTGTATTTTATAGCGACGTTGACCGTTACATTGTTTGCGAGGATTTATTTTTATTTTAAATCTTTACTTCTTTCTTTTTTTAGTGAAAAGCTAACAAAGGCTTTCTAGCTAGATAGACAGACGACGGGAAGAAAGCAGTTGGGGTAGAGAAGGAGAAGGAAAACCGGGTGTATTGGAACAGAGATTTCTATGCCCAGCTGTGTGAGTGAGCAAAAATACGATTTCAATTGTGATAATTTCTTTAATTCTAGTACCACCGGTCGTGTTTGCTTACAACACGGCGTATAATAACACTAAGAGACTATATTCCAGGAAAATTAAGCAAATCTTCAATTGAATCAAGGTTTCCTGTCAGCGGACATCTTATATTCATGATGTGGCGGATGACGGTTTACAAGTATCAATATTTGAATAAGTTGCTTATAATAACAGAGCCTATAACTAATATTAACGAACTGTAGTATTCAGATATTCAATTTATGATAATAAAGTTAGTATTTTTCATAGAAAAATCGCATCAGAATAAGTATTAAAGTTAATCTCTACTTGAAGAAGCAATCTAACAAAGCTCTGAATGTAGATATTTATTTGTTTCCAACCTAATTAAATTCTAAGCCAACTTTCGCATAGAAAAATCCGAAAAGGAATAGGTAGGTATACTGATTTATTTAAGTTAGGTAGATCCCGAGTGCCACGCGGCATTATCGTCCGATGAAATGGACAGTCCGGTCTCTTGAGGAGGCAAAGGGTTCGGTTCGGAGGCACTCAATAATTGAAGTCGTTGAAATTCCGGGCGGATCGTTGCGGCGGCACCTGCGGCGCGGGGAGCGGGGGGCAGTTTAACGGGAAACAATAACGTTAATGTTTATTATAATGCCCGATTTATTGGCGATTCTCATTTACGGTCCACGGTCCGAGTTAAATTCGCGCGAGCTTATTAACGCACCGCACGCGCCGCGCGGTCCGTTTTACTGCGCGGTCCGGCTTAACGGTCCAACTGTAGCTTAATTAAAACTAAAACGACACTGTAAATACATCGATCACACTAATACTCTTTGTGTTCGTGGGTGATGTAGAAGGTGACGGGTTTTTGCGATGTAATGATCGCGAATAGAGATGGGTGTCGGTGCGGACTCTAGACGAGTTTGGTCGCGCAATGAATAATAATTAAACGGGCATTATAATGATTGAGGTGAGCCGTTTCTGAGGTAGCAGCACGCGTGCCACGTTAAGCCTGCAATTATTGGAGTTCGTAAGTATCGCCGCAATATTTCGCCATTATTTTGTGTTGAAATAAAGTCGTATATTGTGGAAACTCATTACGTTATAACACCCATAAACGTGTAATTAAATCTTGTTATTAAATAAATTGAGTGCCTTTAACTTTCATAGGGTTTTTGCTGTAATACAGTGGCTATGAGCTATCTTTATTTTCATCAATGTGAAAATAATTGTGATAACCGCGGCTTGTATGAAAACTTATTCGACTACCAAATGTTTCGTACAACTGCCGAATTCAAATATTTATTCTGAAAACTACTGAATTTTGTAACACTCATCTGAATATATTATCAAAACTATAGATTGGATTTAATGTAACTTTTAACTACATAAAATCATAGTACCGATATCACGGAATTTATGCGTAATACTTAAGTAGGTACATTTTCTCGTCAATGCCAACATAGGACCTTATACTTACTACTTATATTATACGAATAGTTGTCAAAACGTTTTAATATCGAACATATAGTAAGATGAATCTAAGTGGTATAATTATACCACTACATAATTACTATATAATTATATCAGAGGAAGAGCAGTAATAACCTATTTCATGGCCCATTACCATTTACTTCCCATCTGACGTATAGGTACCTACAGCATGAACTATAAATCGATACGATAATTGTCAATCATTAGTTTCATCAGTCAGGGGTGGCACTGTAAAATATCATTAAATAACGTGGGTAATTAACTTCCTGGCAACACCGCGTTTGAATGTTGCCAGCCCTCAAAACATTACGTGCGGTGACCCGCATGTTATGTTCAGGTTTGTGACAATATTTTGTGTTCGAATAGAGAAAAAAGTGTTGCGGTAAAAGTCGATTTTATATTCGAAATATATTTTAATTTGTGTAAGTGTTAAAAGTGTTTATGAAAATACAGAGTTTTCAGGGCGTTTTTCAAAGTATTTTATATTAGTATTGAGGTTGTAAATTAACATGTTTTTTAGGTAAAGCTTACTATATTAAATAGTTAAGGTGATATGTTGAAAAAAATTAGGTTTTTCTATTTCTTGTAACTTGTTAAGTATGTGGAATAGAGATTTATCATTTTGGTATACGTTTTTTGGCTCTTTGGTCTAGTATCCTGTACCTAAATAGAATCACGATTCCATGCATTTTTCTCGATACAAAAAAATGCAAAGTTATATTTATTTTTTTACTTTTTTCGACTTCACGGCGTAACGCTTAAGAGTTATTCAGTTATTAAAACTTAGAGAATTCAATTATTTTGTTAAAAAAGGAGTAAATTCGTTTTGGCACATACGGCGTTTTATTCCGAGCGCACGCACATTATAGCCATCACTCTTCTTTTGCGTTTCAAAAGAAATTGCATCACTTTCGCTCGCTTAGTAGGTTTAAGAGAATTTTAGATTTTCGAGGTAGCGGCTGAACCATTGAAAACATCTATAAATAAAACATAGCAGGAAAGAAAACAAACAAAGATTTGTATAGCAAATTCACTTGAATGGATAATCGTTCACACGTAAGGATTCCTTAAGGGTGTGGGTAAGCGAATTTATGTGCTAATACTCCTTGGGACTGGCCAATGTGCTAATGAAAGGTAATACATAATTCAACCCGTGAATTATACACTGCCATGTAAATCGATATTTGCACCGCGTAACCGCAAATACAGTACCTACCTACCTGTGAAATTACTTGTAGAACCAAAACGTTGTAAGGGAACGTTGGAAGATATGATTATTTGATAATGTTATGTAAATTGTGTAATTTCTAGGGTTTTGGACTGCTGAGTGAGTTGTGGGTTTAGTTTAGAGTTTCTGTGAAGATAGTGGTTCTACGTTGGCATTTGAACTTTGATAATTACAATGGAGGTGCCAGGTGGGTACCTAGTTACTTATGTTTTTGTTAAGTATTTTTTGTTAATGGGGGTTAGAAAAAGGTTTTACCAATCCTGCCATAAAATAAATTGTTTTCGTTCTGTTTACTTTGAAAATAGGGTAATCTTTAAACAAATTTATTCTCTTCTAAATTAAGGTTGTAAAATTTTTATTCAATGCTTGCTGAGCGATTTTCATAACATACAGCTACCAACTATAATCCCTGGGTCATTAAAAATTGAAACAGTTGAGCGGTTTCAGGGATTATGCAAAATGTAAACTTTTCTCTCTAGAATTTTAAATATTTAAACATTGCAAAAACTATTTTCAATGCGATGACTTACACTAAACGAATAGGGAATGTTTGTTTTATATTTCATAACTATTATGATACCGTTTCTACTATCAACTATTCGGAATATTTTATTCTGAAACAAAATAGAAAAACCCGCTCGGCCGGCCATGTACAGGCGTTGATTAGTCTGGTTGAAACAGAAACTATTCCCAAACCGGGCGCAACAAACGAAGTGGAAAAAGTCGATATGAGAGAGGTAGCACGATCTGATTGTAGAACGTAAACGGCAATCGTCGAGATGCGTTTCACACTGAATGCGCACACTTTTTAAATGATTACTGTCCCCCACCGACGGTTCCACGAACCCTGCCTACCCCACACTCATAACCATTGATTGGCTCCGCCAGCCGGACCACAGCCTACCGCACGCACAGTTACAAAGAAATGTGAACCAATTTCAAAAAGAAATACGACATCCGAGATTTTCATTATTCCCCGCTATTTCTCTGCTCTTTTTTAGTCTGTGACGTTTTATAATGAGCTGTGGTCTCGAATTTTTCAGATTAAAATACTAGACATTGCTGCCTATTAAACGTACCTAACGTTTAATAATAGCGTGCATTTAAATTGTCACAAATCCTGTAGGTACCTATCTGAAATATTTAAAGTGTTTCCAATCCAAATGCCTTCTGTTAAAACTGGCAAAAATAAATTAAATTTACAAAATGGCATTTTCGTGAATCAAATGTTTGGCATTGTAGGAAAAATGGAGCAACGCGACCATAGAGGTTTATACCAGTTTGCAAATAGAACAAATCCGCTATCAGCATAAAAGGTTTTACTAACGCACGACATTGGTATGAATACTATATCTATTATTTTAGTAACAATACCCCAGAGTAAACTCGACAAAGACAACACGCCAGCCGGTATAAATAAAAACGTATCAAATAACTGAATAAAATGAAAAACCGTCAGTTGGGAGAACGAATTCATTCGTCGGATATGTAAAATGTTAAAGCATTCATCTATCCGCAGGTCCGCTCACCGGAATTCATGGGCGAATGTGGAGCATGCAAACTGCCACGACAGCAAACCTCGCCGCATCAAAACAACAAGCGGCACATTTGATTAAAATAAATAAAAGGAATCATATAACGCGGGGCTCGCACACCCGCCGCACCGCGCAACGCCGCACCGCCGCCGCGCCGCCGCGCCGCTGCGCTGTTCCACACCCCCACAAATATTCAAACGTATCAATGTAACAGCCCATCAATATTAAAACAAACTCAACTGCATGAATACAATATTCGTTCCAACATTCAAATAAAAAACAGTTTCCAAATTACACGCAAAGACTATCACGCTATCGAACCACACAGTAATCACGTGTAATCGACTACGCGGGAATGTGTCATGAAGTGAAGTGCATAATGTCGTAAATATCTCAGGAACGCATGTCGAACCCGAGAGAGACGCAACTCTCTAAAATGGCACATCTATTCTAAACGGAAGCTAGGGTATCGAGTTACAAATCGTACAGAAAATCTAGATATTGTTGGCGGAGCTCCAATCGAGAAGTGATCATATCTGTCAACATTCTTTGAGCATACGATGCGTTTAAACCCGTTCTTTTACGGCAGTAAAGTTAAAATCAAAAACCAAAACCAAAGTAGGTATCTCTATACGACCTCCAAAGAAACGTTTTGAAATCTCTGTCCGGAATCGTAGTAAAGCAGGGCCTTTTTAATCTAATTATGACAATTCAGTGAGTTACCACTTCGCGGGTTCTCGACAACTTCTTTTAATAACTTGCCATTTTGTGGAGGCCTAAACCAACTTTTTAATTAAAGATAATCAGGCTAAAATATCAGCAATAACGCGGTGTCACGGGGGCAGACGGCAACTTCATAACTGTGACGCGGCCCTAGTTGACGTGCCATCAGCAGGAACACGTTTTATTGGTAATCATGGCAAGTGGTAAAACTTAACTTTGTGGCGGAGCTCGGCACGAGAAAATGCACATTTGTGGAGTTTGTAGTCGTGAAATGGATTCTAGTTTAAAACAGAAGGGGTGCTTCCGCTGAACGTAGTTAGGTGATATTGCTCTCGTTAGTGTTGCGGTGCGAGGGCACTCTGTATTATATTAACTGTGTACCTATACGAATTCCCGGCTTGCGTGGATCGTGGCGCTCGGCACCTTTGCTTTTCTAAGTATGTACATAGACGACAATCTAAACAATTTATTCAAACAGTCACAGTCGGTCGTAAACTACGAACTCGCATGTTTCGGTATACCTAGTTGGTGGCTCGGTGCAACGTTACCCGTATATTTACAGCGCTGTCGAGTTGTCAAGTTGCGCGGCAACATTTGGCCGACATTTACATACAATTTCATATTCATATCAGAATTAGATGGCAGGAGGAGGCGGCACTCGATGCCGTGCGGGGACGTCACTACGGAACTAACCAAGTCTGCTGACTTGACAGCCAGACACTGAATCAACAATTTTGCGCTAAGAGTTTTTATCGAGGGGTATTTACATATGAGAGGAGATAGATAAGATTGCATGAAAGGTGAAAGCTGCAGGGAAAATATTTCCTAGATGTATATGTCACACACTCTAGGCAATTTTCTTTATACATGTTGAAGTTATTTCGAATATTATAAACATTTCAAAAGTTTTATTTTGAAATAAAAGTAAATTAAATACTTTATTAAAAAAAAAAACAAATAATCTGTATGTTTTATACATAACAGTTAGTTGTAAAGCTGTGTTGGAGGCTGCGCCAGAGCAAGTTCTGAACGCCCAACGCTACGCTAACATAAATTAAGAACAGGCTAAATATAAATAAACAAAGGTGCAACTATATCATCAAAAGTCTCTAAAAGATATTTCAAAGCTTGCTTTGTCTTGCATAATTAACATTTCGATACAGCGAAATTAAAAGACAAACAGAAAATCTTCAAGACTTATTTACCATCCGTTAGTAACAATAACTTGTGCATTGCTGATGCGAGCAAGACAAACGAAAGATAAAACATTGCAAGTTATATTGAATAAAAACTTTACTCTTGCATACTAATGCTAAAATTTGTATTCGCCTGAGTTTGCTTGACTTTTCATTAACTTGCTCGTTTCGCCGAGCGAGAGATGAAAATCAAAGTAATCATTAAGACTGATTAAGCGTCTAACAAATCTCACTTGGCTTGGCTTCTTTGTTTTTTAACTACGTAATTAGTGATAATTAGAGCTCGATCTCATTAAGATTGAGATATTTTATATGATTACGTTTCATATGCCTACCATGGAAAATATCGTGAGGAAACCAGCATATCCTAGAACCAAAAATTCGAAGACGTGATATATACCAATCCACACTGGGCCCGCACGGTAGATTATAGCCCACTCCCTCTCGAAGAGAGGAGGCCTGTCCTGGCCTGTATCCCAGCAGTGGGAACATTGTAGGCTGATTATGCTATAGGCACCCAAGTAGAATAATTAGGCTATATTTCACTAAAGCCATACTCATAAGTCAAAACAAACGAATGACATTGAAGACGTAAATTCAAAAACAAACTCCAGAGACATTTACAAAAACAACTCGTCCATTTTTGTAGAAAGTGTGCCGTGAGAAAAATGGGATGCATTCAAGACGGAGCTAAAATAAACTGCTCACAATGCAACAGTCGATGTGACAGAACGTTGTGCCGACGCGAAGCGGTGTAAGAGTGCACTTTAGTTAGGAAAAGACAGGTACTCCGTGTGCATTAGGCGAATTAAAAACTTTTCCTTGTGCAGCTCTTCATTTGTTTCCGAATGTGAAGGCGAAACGTTGCGTCGCGTCGCTCGGGCGCGAATCACAGCGAAAGAGTTGAAATCAAACGCTTCTAAACATGGAAGCTTCAAAGGACACGAAATGAGCACGTTCAAAGCGAAACGCATCCGTACAACTTGCAAAACGGCCCGTGAGCAGGTAATCGTAGCGATCGGTGCAGAAATAAGTTTGATGTGATGGGCACCGAACTGTGCAATTCCATTGCATGCAGCCTGCACTAAAATGTGTTTATGTTTTGCACTCCTGGCTCCCGGGGGGAGAGCGATCGGATTTGAATAAGTTTAGATTTAAATGCGACGGGAATTAAAAGCTATTAATTATATTGATAGGGAAAGTTTCAATGTTTTTTTATGTGCAGCCTGTTTTTATTTATTTGCTGCAAGGGAAAGTGTCAGGCGGGAGGGAAATCTTATTTAATTAACGAAATTTATTGTTTTTGTGCGAACTTACAATAACTACCTACTTTCCAAAAAGGTGCATTGTTTACAGAGTTTTAGGGTGGTTACAATATTATAGTTTGCAGTTGAAATTATATTCATATTTTAAGAGAAATCACAAAACTCTGCCGACATACAATATCAATTTGTGAACATTATTGTTTTGTAAACAATTTTATTGATGGGAACAAACCAAAACTGGAACTTTTACACAACTATTTTGTAACTCATAAAATATTTAGTTGCGTATAAAACCGCAGCGGGCGAACGCGGCCCCACCTTTGAAAGCCGTAACTGGCTATTACACATTTAGGATAGAAAACCTTTGGCAAGAATTACTAAGGTCAAACGTAATAAATTTAGTTTTAGCCCGCAAACTATGTGGTCGGAGATTTTCGGGGCAGGTTCGCCTTTTGTTTCGCCGATGCCTACTTTATTCCCTGTAATCCATTAAGACGCATAACGAATAGTCCGAGAAGGGGATTTCATTGACAGCCCTCTTAACTGCGTGTTGCCGCGGCAAAGATTTGTAATGTGTTTACGAAACCCGTTTTTGTAGGACACTTCGGGTTGGGATGCGGTTTTCTAAAAGGCTATTTGTTATGATTTCAAACAAGGTCCTGTCAGATAAAATGGCTTTTGTTATTTATTTTGTGGACCGGATATTTTTAAGGCCTTCACGGGAGACGAAACAAATGTTCGGTTCTGTTATAAATCGGTGGCAATGAAGATTTTCGGGTGCTTTGCTTTTCATCGTTACTTCAGGCCGGTTTTACTTTTCTTTACATTGAGAAATATGACTTATAAAATTCTGCTTTCGTTTTTACGAAAGATTTTGAACAAGAAAAAGAGAAAGATATTTATTCCAAGTCCGAGGCTCTGTTTTAAAATATACGCTGTAAGGATAAACACGTCCCTTATCCAAATAAGGCAGAGATGTAGCAAAAAATAATTTATGGAGCAAAACTTTTTGAATGTTTCTCATATCAGATCAAACCAAAACGCAATAAATAATAAATCAGTAAGATACACAAAGCTCTCCTCAACGTTGTTTTTAAGTTCAGAAAAGATGTTCCACAGAATAAAAATAAATCACTCCCGAAGAACTTGCACAATTGCTTTATGTTTTTCTCGAAAAGAAACAGAAAAGTAATAACTTCTCAACCAATTACAACACTCTAGTTACATTAATCCAGTGAACCCGGCCATTTCTTCCGAAAAGGAAAGTTTCAAAACAACTTACCCTCAAAAAGAATCCCGAAAAAGCATAAATATCAATGGTGAGAAGGGCTCGAAGCGATCCGAGCGCGATGGGGACAAATACGCCACCGAATGCGTTTTACGACAAATGATACCGAGATTCGGAAATAATCAATATTATATTCTTTCCTAACCGAGCAAAACTCCACCCCGCTATCGAGAAGCACGTTATAAAAATAACGTCATGGTTGATACCCGGAAGACTAATTACAATGTAGAAAAATGATTCTAACCGTCAAAATTATGAAATCGTTAAAATTTTTCCCCTGTGTACTGTTACATGCTTTCATTATTAACGTTTATTCGCACGCACACAAAACCCGCTAAATAAAGCCTACACTTTGATATGATAATAAATTAAATAAGCGTCATAAATACCAGCACCGAAATTAAATTAACGGATTATTTGCGTACGCAAATGTAAAGTAAGTGATTAAGCGTTACCAACACGTGTACGCTCCCAAAAGACTAATACGTTATGTGGCATAATTACTTTAGGTAAAGCGGCTCGCCAGTTTAGGGTAAGATGAAGAAGAATCGCAGGTGTAAACGGCTGCCTATTGCGCTTTCCATCACGGCCCTCCTCGTTTCGTGTGCCGCTCGGCCTTCCCTCGAAAATCAAGCTAAGATATGAGACTACGCGGTCGATTTTGGCTCGCACTACTCAGTGCTTGTGGACTACGACCGCGCAGCGCGTTTGCGGTACGACCATGGCCCGGACAACGGAACATTTAGAGCCAATTCCCGGCTGGCTTGTTGTATGAACAATTAAGTGTGCCAACCTGCCTCCGAGCGGGAAGAAACGTAATGAATGTTTACTGCTGCTAAGTGGTATGTCTAATGCCAGTATCGTTAAGCTCTAGAGGTGTCCCATCGCACGACGTTACACGAACGCGATAGTTTTACGTCACAGCTCGACTTGTATCTTAGATAAAAATATTCCCAATGCAATTGAAAATGTAGCAATAATACGACACACGATCGAATGCAGCTTCAACATTATTAAAATGGTGTAAACACAAAGAGATACTCTCACCGCACCGCCATTAAAGAGCCGCAAACGCTTCAGGAACTTACCTGTAATGATAAAAATAAACATATAAAGAACATTGAGCTCCATCGGGTGTAACAATATGTTGTCTAAGTCTGAACAAAGCTCCGTTGGCCATAATGAGCGTTGCGTGCGGCGCGTCAAACATGTAAGCAAACAATTTAGGCACGCCTGAGTAAATACGACTGCGAAATATCTCGGGCCGGGCCTGAGTGCGGCTTTTCTCGAGTTTGCTCGTGGGCGGCTATACCTCGAATTTGCGCTGAGCGTCATCTTTTCAACAAAGCTTTTGTTGATAATGAAATACAAACACTATTCTTCAGTCAAATTCTCACGGCGCAGCGGATTGTTTGAGGCGAATGTAAAGGTTCTTTTCATAGCCGTTACAGTTTAACTATTTACTTTCTTTATGGATATTTTATACTTGAGCGCATTTGTTTTGGCTTAGTGAGGTTAGGCGGTTAGGCTTTGTAAAGTTTCTTTACATACAGTTAGCTATAAATATTGTATCAGGCTCGGAGCGCGGTTCATGAACTCGGCTTCCGCCATCCCTAGTGTTTAAAAACGCAATTAACAGCAGAATACACGCATCGAAAACAATAAAGATTATAAAGGATTATTTTACAAAATTCTAACATTTACACGGAGCGTGAAAATAAGTGGCTCGTAGGTGGGTCATATTCACGGTTAAAATACGACAATGAAGTTTGCTCCGAGGCAGGATGAGTAGGGAATAAATTAATTTAAATTAACTAAGCGAAAAGGGCCTAAGAAATGGCCCCAGTTGCTAGAATCCGGAAGCTTGCTTGTATTTTAATAGCGTCGAGACAAAGGTGTAGATACAAAGGGATTAGCTGTGCTATTGTTCATGTGACAGCACAGACTTGAAGACAATGAATCGTATAACTAGACAAAAATAAGTTGGGGAGTTAGTACGGGGGTGCGTTAATGCATTAAAATTGTCGGAAAACTAAAACTTATTCAATATATTTACGTTTCGACTGTCATACCCGGCCGTCATATTTCTCCAGCAGTTACACTAGAACACAGTACCGTACTAATTTAACCAACAATTTATTATAAACTCTCCACACATCGTAAACGCCTTAATGGCTCCTAAACATCCAAAAACAAGCCGCATCTAATACCGAGCGCACATTGCGCGAACTTGCGACTGGCGAAGTCTAAATAGAAACGCTCGACAAACTCGGCATTAGGCTACAATACGCGAAGTACACGATTGCGCATACATTAGCGTCTTGTCCTTTTGCCGGATATCTTGCGAACTTCGCCGTGGCTCGCGACGATTTACATTGCTTCCGAAATGTAAGTCTCGCTCCACATCTAACTCTCTACCCGACTATGCGTTAAACTATTTTGTGTTTACGAAAGAATGTAAAGAACCAAGAGTAACGCTTTTCCGTGTTTTTACCTTGATAGCGTATGAAATTTTGCGAGTGTGTTTGAACGTCGTCGTGGAAGTTTTTTTTTAAAAGCTGTTCCGCTTTTATGTTCAAGTTTCTAACTTTTCTGGAAGTCATTTACGATTTAGGAATAGAATGGGCTGCGTACTACTTCTAGAGGTTTTGATTTATGTTGCTTCTTGAGCTGCCTTTGTTTTATCGTTGCTGTTAGAATTTAAAGCTTTCAGATTTAATAATTGAAGTGACTTTTCTCACTTAACTCCACCTTTTCATCTATACAACGTGGTGATTCCGATCCAAAAACAAGCGAATTACTCAATAAACAAAACACAACGTGATCCCGATTACACATGACACAATAATCACAATACCTGTACCGAGATATCTGTTTAATGTTTAAAGCAAAGGTTAACAAAGCCGTTCTCATTACGCTAACGAGACTGAAGCACTATCTAATCACAGTTCACTTGCCAAATTACGCGGTTCACTGTTTAAATGTGGGCTTACTTTAATCTCGCGATTTAGACGGTAATGTTTGTGGATGCCTACGTTTTGCCGAATTGTGGCACTTAGTGGGGGCGGACGAACGTTTTAAACGGTTTGAGGTTTGCTTGCATCTTGGATCTAGATTTTATTGGCAGTTGGTTAAGGGGGAAGCGATAAGGTGGCCCGCCAAATTCAAATTTTCTTACGTTTTTTGCAATTTGCTGGTCAATATTAAGTTATACGTTGATTAAAATATGATTCGCGGTCGTAACAAATATGTATTTACAGAATTATAATCATTACAATCAGTAATACAACTTGTTTAGTTAGTATAATCCCCAAATGTCAAGATTTCATGAAATAGACATTCTTGGGGGTCATTCATGGTCTTAGAGAGTTGTGTTGATGACTTTAATGATTATAATTCTGTAAATACATATTTGTTACGGCCGCGAATCATATTTTAATCAACGTACAACTTAATACTGACCAGCAAATTGCAAAAAACGTAAAAAAAAATGAATTCCGCGGGCTACCCTGGCGCTTTCGCCTTAAGAGAAGAATGTTTTAGGGTTTTTCTGCTAACGTACTTTACGTTAGCAGAAAAACCCTAAAACATTCTTCTTCTTTCTTCTTCATTTTGATTTGATGTGTCTTGGGATCTCCCTGCAATAGACAACTGCGTAAATAAGATATTCTAAACTAGAGCACAGATTTGTCCAGTTGTGCAAATGAAATAGTTCAACATTAAGCATAGCCTCGTATCTTAAACATGTCTCACAAATGCACGTGTTTATTTGGTGCGCCAAATGCAAAGTCGCCGTAAGAGTACTCATTAATTCAGTGCCAGGAACGCCTCTTAAGATAAGGCTAACACTGGTTTCTGGAAAACATATGTGGAACTGCGAGCGCACCCATCGGCTCAGATACGTTTATCGGTCGCAGTAAACCACTACGATATGTCAGGCTCCATGGGCTTTGAATCACGGGACGCATAAACCAACCAGTTAAACAGAACCACAATTTGTACGAGTGCCAAGAAACACTTCTTTATTCCGACGTCTTTGTAACCATTTTTGCTTGCAGGCGACAACCATTCACTCAGAGCTGACACGTGCAATACGCCTTATTGTTTTAATTTACTACACGTCACACTAAACGTACATGTGAACGTTATCTTTATCGTCGAATAACTTTTCAAGACTTTTCTTCTGTTATCGCTCTGTGTGGGAACTGGCACTCTCTAACTCTTGCCGCTCCACTGACTGATATTAGTGGAAAACAAACGGTAACTGTTCAAACAACTCGTCTATTCTGTGTTCTTGTCGTGTGACATCGTAACTTCGCATCGGCGGGTGCGCCGCTGGCTAACTTATCACTTAGCCACGAACAAATTAATCCAAGAAGATTACTGTCTTAGTACTATGACCTGTCCCGATAACTCAAGAGCGCTGTAGCTCGTCCTTTATCGTTCTGGGCTCGATATTGCCGTAATTTATTCCGCAGAGAGCCAAATTAAATATAAAACGTCGTTGCGGTGTATCACTGTTAGTGACTGTGATAAATGAAGCCATTAGTAACGCGAGCTGTACTTTTTTCGGTTCATCCGGCGGCGTCGACGGGCCGGGGGTTGCGGCGAGCGGGAGTTTGTGGACAATTTCATTAGAAAACGTTATAAGTGTGTTGTCGGGTGACGGGGTGACGCGGGTGACGTAGCGGGGTGGCGTTCGCGGGGCGGAATTACAAGCGGCGCGATAAATTTCGTCGCCTCGTGACATTAGGCTCGCGGCAGTAGAGGGGCGCTAGACACGGTAGGGCCGCCGCAGCCTCCGGCGACCGGGAAGCGTTGATCCTTGCGAAATTAAAACAAGGAACGTCCGCGGCGAACTATAAAAACGTCGTATAAATCTCGGGCGGAGCTCTCGATGTGTGGACTGCGAGGCTTTATCAGGACTCCTTGGTTATTTGTGTTACACAGCGTACAGGTGTGCGACCCGGCCGATATTGATCGCGATACGCCCGGAGGGGATACGACTTTTTAAAACTTTTACAATAGTTTTGTTTCTTAAACGTTTTTCCTATGTTTACAGATTTTATTTCGCTCCTAGATTGTCTTTTTATAGAACTTGTTATCTGACATTTTTTATTTTAAGAAATACCTGGTACTTGTTGACAGGCCTACGCTGTCCTCCCATACCTACTGTAATTTGAAAACATTGTAAAAGTCAATTATTTTTAAAAAGAGTAACCGTGGAGTTTCTTGCCGGCTCTTTTCCATAGGAAACGACCAATTGAAACCGTGCACCTAGCTTCTGACATTTCATAAGTGCCCATGTAGGTTTATGTGAAATAAAATATGTTTATTTTGATTTAAGAAACGCTTATTGTTTTAGTCCCATTAAGAACAACATTTTCTGAAATAGTATTTCCTACTTCTATTAGGAAAATGTCAACTGAAAAGAGTCTAAACGTAAATTGAAGCTTTCACTGTCCTTTTTGTGTTACATCCAATAGTGCATACATTCAGTTATATGCCATATCAACTCGCCAAAAGCCGTGGTGGTAATACACTAACACAAAAGTCTATTTGGCTGAAACTATGGGCTGGCATTCTCCATTTACAAAATCTAAAACAAAACAATCTAAAAGTGTTGTACCCGGCTATTCTGGAACCTTTCATATGGATGTTGTTACATTTTTAAAACGGTTTACGCTCAATGCATAACATGTTGCACTATAGCTTTTTTTTTCTAATTCAAATAAACTTTTTGAAGGTCACCTAGAATTGGTGATAACATAAATGAATAGATTACCGGGAACCGTACTTTTATCCTTTAAAGATTACTTTTTAATTTGTAGTTTATTTCCCAGAACAGGATAATGAAATTTGTAAAATAACTGTATTTTTTAATTAAATACGCTTTTGTAGGTTACCTAGAATTGTTGATAACATAACAAATGAATAGATTACCGAGAACCGGATTTTTCATTTGTAGTTTATTTCCCAGAACAAGGTAAACAAATCTGTAATAAAAACAAAACTATTTTACTATTTGAAAACGCCAAATCCTTTTCCAACATTTGCTGATAAGTTCTGTTAAAGCTTAATTAAAGCAGATATTACAATAATCTGTAGAAATAAACTCTTCTATATTACTCTCCATCTAGGCTCCTCTACCTAGCCTTTTTCCAACTAAGTTGGGACTCCCAGTCTAACCAGATGTATTTTAATAAGTATCAATATTTTAGAAACACCGGACTATACGATCAGTTTGAGATCGGTTTGAGTAGGTCAGGTTGCAACCTGACCTACTTAGACTGGTTGTCAGACTTTCGGGCTTCTACGACCCGTAACGACGGTCAAAAGATCTAAGAATGACAGCTGGGACCAACACCTTAACGTGCTTTCCAAGGGGTCTCGGTATGTAAAGATAGTCACCCATCCATGGACCGATTGCGGCAAGTCGATCGACCTGTGCGGCTGTTATTACTTAGCCACTTACTAGCTACACATTGACACAATTTTACGGAACACAAATTGTAAACAATCAAACGAATTCTTGTCGATGTATCTGTCTGACTGTACAATCGCGCCCAAAGAAAGCCACCGCTAGTTTAATATTAAATGATTAGGTACTGAGCTGGCTGGTTTCGCCATAAAAACTACGACACTTACTATCAAAGCACTAATAAAAGTGAACAGTAAGAACAAAGTACAATTGTACTGACTGCGACATTGTTATAGTTTGTTTACTGAATTATCGCGGTTTTGCTTCGCATGGTATGTACAGAAAGTAAGGGAATTTTGTAATTAGTTGTTTTGGTATCTGAAAGATAAGACTGCCTATGCTTGTTGTAGAAATAAGTCAAAAAGTTTCTCTATCTTTACTGAACTTCAAATAAAGAATGATGGGCGTTTTGGCCGGTATGCCCAATAAAAACCACATAATAATATACATCAAATGAAAGTTTATATCATAAGCATCAATTTTGATTATGAGCAAAAGGCTGTGAAATACCGGGTTAAAGAGATATCAGACCTGCAAGTACCATGTAAACGTATTGGTTTATGACGCTAATGTTCACTGTTCTTAATAATATTAGTTATTGACTCATAACATTAAGGGGGCTTATGGCTAAGTAATAACAGCGGCACGGGTCGATTGATCAGGGTAAGCTGCGCTTGCCGCGGTTGGTCCCTTGATAGGTGACTATTTTTACATAACAAGACTCTGTGCCTCGGATAGCACGTTAAGCCGTTGGTCCCGGATGGCATTCGTGGATCTTTGACAGTCGTTACTCTCTAACTCTATCGGTCACCAGGCCAGGCTCCATACAAAAATGTCCATCATTCTTTGTATGGATTGTGAAGAGCACCAGTAATAACAACGAAAGAGCTAGACAAAAACAAGTGTGTTAATCGAAGGTGTTATGGCCTATACACAAAATCACACTAATATTATAAAGGCGAAAGCTTGTGAGTGTTTGTGTGTGTGTTTATATGTTTATTACTTCTTCACGCTCAAACGGCTGGAACAACTTTGATAAAATTTTGTATAGAGGTAGCTGACACCCTGGATTAACATATGGGCTACTTTTTATCCCGATATTCCCACGGGATCGACACTTATGCGGTGAAACCGCGGGGCGCTGCTACTATTACTAATAAACATAAAATGTAGCAAAACGTGATTGCTATCATAAAGTTTTGGATGCACAAGACCTGTTTGTAGATTTTTTTTCGTTAATCTGTACTTTCCCACTGCTGGGCAAAGGCCTCCCCCAAATCCTTCCAGAACCCCTTTTCCCACGCCACGTCGAACCAGCTCTCGCGGTACGCGTTCAGGTCATCTCGTTTGTAGATTATCCGCGGGAAAAACCACAATGGGCGATATCTTTATTGTAGGGTTCTCAAGAACCAAGCTAGCAATAACACCCTCTTCTCTTAATCAATAACTGCATCAAAAAACTAACTACAATAACACTTAAAGTGTCCAGTTTCATCCGTAATTAGTACTTCCTCGTAATAATCGTTGTGTGTCAGCAGCCCATGCAATGTTGCTCCCTAATGAAAATGTTCTAAGTGCTTGTGTTTAATGTTTATTTACTTCCATTTGTTTTTTACCTCCCCCGGTCTTATAGTCTCTTTAAAAGCGAACGACGTTAAAGGGTAAGAAGTCAGGACTTGATTTCTTTTGAATTGTCCGAGTGATTTGGAAAGGTCGTGCTAAATATGCGGGTTGTAACTTTTTTTTTTGTTTTTTAATTTTGTTACTGCTTATTTGTGACGAAACGCTGGAGTTTTGTTTCGATTTATGTTAAGCGAGTTCGGAATTAATAGGCAGAACTTGACATTGTGATTTGAAAGACTCAAACATTATGTAGGTACCTACTTGAATAACGACAACAACAGTGCAGATAATAATCATGTAGTGTATGATCTATTATTATTATTGTCATTTAGTGTATAACGATGATTGAGGTGCATCAGACGCAATCAGCCTATAATATTCCTACTAATATTCCTACAACATGAACCAAAAATAGAACCTTCAGTACATAAGCAAGTCCCCAAAAACGTTGACCCTCAAATCAAAGAACAAATCAAACACATTTTATATGTATACCAACACAATTGTAACGAATAGCGCGCAAACTCCCAAGGAACTCTAGATTTGTTTTCATAGGAACGCTTTGACGAATACCAGAGTCAACCAGCCGGAACAAAATTGAGATCTGTTTATTACGAGACAAAGAGATTCAAACTCTCTCTAAGTGTAATTGAGACAGTAAAATGTACTTCAGTATTCTAGTCCTCTTCATGTAAGGAGTTGTTAGTGTATTTCTCTTGTTTGTTATTGATAAATGCATCAGTTGTAACGTTTATGTTGTATTTTCAAAGAGCTTTATTATCTTCTTTAGCGTTCTGAGAAGCTTTTGTATTGTTTTCTGAGTTGGGTTTATTTGATTAACGATTGGTCGTTCCGTCCCCTGTAAGGACCTTTCTAGAACATGTCTGTGACAATTTTTGTTTTTAATCTGTCTTGGGTGACTTTCATCAGACCAAGTAGGTACCTCAATATTATAATCAAAACCAAATTTTTCCTTGCAGCCGTGTTAAAAGACTTCAAGATCTGCTAACCCCGGGAGGCTACATCAAAACCCACACAAGTGACGTTAAAAGGGTTCCCGCTTCCGCCATACCTACGTCATAGTGTCAATTTGGTGGAGGACGCGAAAGCGGTGACGTTTTTTCAGATTGACAGCTATACCCGAATCTAAATCTTGCCCACCGATGCCTTGATATATGAGTTGATATGACAAATCAGACAGTTTATGACACAGAAAATAAAGGTAAGGCTTCGGGGAAATTTCACAGATTATTGTGGATCTATTTTTATATTTTACCTTGTTTGGGTTGGATACATTTTGTGGATTTGGATTTATGTACTTTGTCCCTTTGAAAGTTCAAATCTCTTTCGGCACATCTGAGAGGCCAGGCGTTCTGAATAAATCATTTCCAAAAACCATAAACAAAGTACATTCTATGTTCCTTATTCACCTGTCAACAGCAACGAGAATTGATAGACCCTCAATGCCGAGACCGCACGTCCCGATCACATTATTATTACATCTGGATTATTGCAGGGATTTTCCTTAATAATCAAAGATGTATTGCGTCAACAGTAAATCAAACCCTCAAAATGTATGACGCCAAGAATTTGGTTACACGGGTACCTCAGTAAATTGTAAGGATCCTTATTGACATGCATTACGGTGCGCCCCTGCCCTATCGACATTCAACGCGACACGCTGCTTCCACGGCAAATATTTATAGCCTACAGCAATTAGATTTTTACAGCTTTTAACTTAGTAAAACGAACTTTTCACAAAGATACATTATCTAATTCCATCGCCGCGGATAACAGTTAAGCAGGTTTTATTACTTGGACGTTGATGAAAGTACGCCTTTATTGATTTTAAGGACGGCATTTGAAAGTATTTAAAGCTTCGTGTTGGGTCATAAAAAGTTTTAGGTTCGGTAGTTAATAGACGTAATTTTTAAAAGGCGAGACTGAGGAAAATGTGCACGTTGAACGCCAAAGTATTAAATTACAGAACAGATATTTCCCTGTAATGAATATTTTGATACTTTGAGGGTTCTTATTGAAAATTTCAACGAGGATCAAGTAAACGATGATAAGGATTTAGCTGTAGGTAATGGAAGAGATAAAGTACACGAGGGAAGTATGGAGGATTCAAATCATCGCATATCCCGAAAGATGAACGTACGTACGTCCCTAAGCCTCTGGATATATAAAGATGGGGTTACGTTTGAATAAAATTTTATTCGTAGAACTTACAAAGACCATAAAAACGTACATACGCGCCGCATTCGATTCGAAATCATATTATGACTTTTCAACATGTATGAATGCAACTCGGCTTCCTATTTCTCGTTCCTTTGCTATATTGAATCCTCCATGTAGTTTCTCCGTTTTCAATCTGGTACGTTCTGTAGCTTGATGTTACGAAATACAGCAGAGATGAGATGATATAAAACACATGTTGCGCGCAGTATGAGATCCCTCCACCATCCAATAATTCAAAAATGAGTTAAGCTCCACCATCATGGTATGGTTTATTGCAACTTATTTATTGGCAATTCCTTGATTTACGATCTTTTGTCATAATACGAGACGTATGAAATGAAGGTTACGCCTTTACGTATTGCGAGACAGTTTTCTGTTATGCTTTATCTTTGCTAGGATTGGATTTGAGTCATAATATATTTTTTGTTAGTCTGTTCTCCACCAGACTAAGTATTGTATATTCTTTCTATCTTCATTTTTATACTGTCTTGGTTCTTATGCACAGTGGTGTCAGTAATGTCATTCTCCAGCTCCTGTTTCTCTTTTCTAAACGCTGTATTAAAAGTAATAATATCATCACATCACAAGTCACTAGCATCTACCAAAATCTTTCCCAAAGTTTTTGATTTCACAATAACCACATTATTTATTTATTTTAGGTGACGCAGGCCCGTACCTTAACCTAAAAATACATCATCATCATATTCATAATCAGCCTATAATTTTCCCACTGCTGGGACACAGGCCTCCTCTCTATGAGAGGCAGTGGGCCGTAATCCACCACGCGGGCCCAGTGCGGGTTAGATGTCACATGTCTTCGAATTTTTGGTTCTAGGATATGCCGGTTTCCTCACGATGTTTTCCTTCACCGTTTTGAGAGCAGTGGTGATGAAATAATTTACACAAAGTAAAACCCCTGCCTGGGTTCGAACCTACGACCTACAACTCGTAAGTCGCGGCCGATACCACTGGGCCACCACTGCTCTTCGTAGTAGAGTAAAAATACATATTTTTATTATATTCATAGACCTTATCAAAAATCCTCTAGAAACTTCAAAGCCATTATGACAAGAATTTAGCGAGTCTGCTCTCGTAGTGGTCTCGTCGTGGGTAATTCCATTAATCTCTAACATTAGCATCGAGGGCAGGTCGCCATTTGATCTGACACGAAACCAAGCTTATATACTTAGAATACTTCATATTAATGCCTCTAATGAAATATATTTTCTCTGCGGTTTCACTGAGGATAACGACGAATATTATAAGGATCTTTTGTGGTTTATATTATTACCCTTATATAGAAAATGTTATTTGATGTCTATAACTGACTATAGAGATATGACTGAAGGGTTCAAAGGGACAGTAAGCGGTGACCTTTTAAATATCTACATCAGATAATATTATTGGTTAGGGAAGCGAAGGAACATTAATTGTTTGCATTTACATTCTGGTTTGATCAATTTTGCCACAATGTAGAATGTTAGTCGAAATTACTGATTTTATGTCCCTCAGATTTTTATTGTCATTGCTAACTTTGTATCTCCTACATTATTAGCATTGAATATACTGAATTTATTCGCCAAGCTGCAATATATGTAGGAAGGATTATTATTATTGTTCAAAGAACCGTAGTCCCAGTAGAATTTTAGTTTGAATAAACACAGACAATTGATACCCACAGTTAGACAAAGTTGCCCCTCCCCTTTTTCCGCTTCGTCTGCATTTTGTAAGAGCTAAGCTTTTGTATTTAGTATCTACGTTTTGTAGATATTTTGTTTTCTCGCAGAAATCCTCATGTATTCTAATGTTCCACATTCACACGATTGATTCTTGCACTATCCGATACAGTGTGCTTCCTCAGCCGATCGTGAATCTCCCTTATAGTCACGACACCTCCATTTATACCCAAATTCAGGCAAACCCACCCGAACACCCGAATAATCCACCGAGGGCCGTTCTGCTCTCTCGTTTGTTGAAACGCCAAATCGCAGCGCATTATTCTAATTCGCTTTCAGGATAGCTTTCGAAGAAGCAATTTATTTGCGTCGTAAGCTCAATCCACGCCCGATTTCTGGCCACGCACTTTGAATTACGCGTATTTAAAACAGTATTCCTATAGACGAGTCCTTAAAATATAACTGAAAGTAAAATTTGTAACAATAAAAGAGTTTTATAGGCCTCTCGTATTGATAAACGACTCAAGTTAGTTGCAAATGAAATCGCGTCTACTTCCCAGGTCTCAACACCGATAGCACTTATAATAAATTACAGGACTGAAAGGAAATAACTTTTCTTATATATCATGATATAATGTCGGAGCACATGTGGCAATCTTTATTCCACAGAAGTGCCGCAGAAGTGAAAGATATTTCAGATATAAAAACACGTGCCCGATGCTAATAAAGTTGGGCAATATCGGAAAGGTATTTTGTATGAACGGTTTCCCAGAGAGGCCAGAAAAAAGGGACGTAAAACGAGAAGAAACGAAAGTGGAAATATGGGCAAGTCATATTTTATTTACTGCATACAATCGAACCTTTATCACGGTTTGTATCGAGTTAGAGTGTTGTGTGGGTTCCTACGTTTAGGGGGATGGTCGGCCCGGGCGCTGTTGCGTTATCTGCTTGTTTATATTTTACAGCTGTCAATGGAACACATTCCTGTTATCTGGGGAAAAGTTTCGCGAGGCATGTTTGACGTCGGATTGTGATGGCCGTGCTCCGTCACCGCGTGTCACACCATTGTGTTTCATAGGCGTTACTTCTGCGTCTCAGGAATAAATTATAACTTTGCTGTACAATATTAGTCGCTCGGAAGATTTTGTACCCCTACCACCTACCAAAGTATTCGCCTGTTTTAGGTATTTGTGATTTTATGCTAGGGAATTCAAACAGGATACAGAATTTTACTTTAAAATCGTGTAGCACGGTATTCTCATAACGATTAATCTACTAAAACAATGCAGCTACATTTGAAACAAAGTAAAACAGATTTATAAATGTAAAATGCACTATCCTGAAAGCAATTTAAAATTCGCTTTTCAAATCAAGCAATAACAAATTCTAACGTATTCGTTGAATTGTTCTGGAAATGGTAAGCTTATTTCAACATCGCTCATATTATATCACTGAATGCTTACACTCACTCGCTTTTATTTGATGCTTGCATAACGGACCAATTTAGGCAGCCTCAGCTGAACGAAATTGCACATCCTATTGTACCAAACGTGGAACAGAATAAAATTAGAGCGCAACGAAAACATGTTTGCATTGGAAATATTACTCCATCAGCCCTAGCCAGCCGCCCACAACGGAGACAATATTCTGTCGGCCTCTCCACGTCTTTTTCATATTTGCAACACTAAAACAAACGCCGAATGCATAAAATTTACGTGAGCGAGCGCAACGGCGACGCACGGGTTAAAAATAAAACTGAGAACACGTCGAGCGGAATAAGTAAAATACCTCTCGCAGGCCCAACTAAAGACACCCAAGTGTTCTATCGGTGAGGCTCAATAATTGGATTCGAAGGAAAGGAATTTTAGCGAAAAAAATGTTCGACAATTTGTCAGTCAGCTAGGGGGGTCTGGGCGACATGATCGTGCTTCATCATCGTTTTTTCGTCAGAGTGCCTGCTCCTGCCCCGCGGACCCCCCCAGTAGGGAATTCTTATTACTTTGGATACATTCCGTGTATACTAAAATCAACTTTCCTTAAAAGAACTTTAATTCTCCCAGTTCTGAATAGCGGAAATCGAGTAACTTTATTACTTTGCGCACGCTTGCTTTTGTTTTTTTACGATATCTAAAATGTGAAGTTACGACATAATACCGCAAGTGAGGAATGTGTTGTGATGGCTCAACTTGACGATAAGATTTAAAGGACATACATTCTTTTGCCGTGATAAAAATATATCTAAAGATTGCACCTGCCTATTACATTATACAACCTACTCAACAAATTACGACCGGTTGTTTTTTACAGTTTATCTTTAATACTAATACTCATTGCCAAAGACAATAAAAAATGTAAATTGCTTGAATTTGTACGTTTATTTAATAAAGTGAGAATGCAAATTCAAATCCAATTTTAATTCGATAAAGCTTGACTGAGAAAATATCTGTACCTAGCAATGTCATCTACATTATAGCAGTTTGCATAATTATAGAGCAACAAAACTATCTTACGTAAACGCAAGTATATAAAACGTTGAAATAAATATGATGATAACTCATGCATTGATAGCGAAAAGCTTTACAGTTTAGCCGCTGCGGGGCGCATTGGCGCGCCGCGCGTGAAAAATACCTTTTCATCTTGGGAATTCGTGCAGAGATGCCGAACTCTTATATTTATAAGGTGAAACGAGAAATAAACAAACCGAATGGATAGAAAAAAGGAGCGTACGGTGTCTCGCTCGCTACGGCTGTAGATCTCGCTGATTGTGAGAAACGCCGTGCCGCACCTTGAATTATTTGACACTTTGAATTGTCACCTACATACAGCCCATCCCCGTTGTTATTTTTCGCTGTTTCCTCCCCACGTCACCGGATAATGCGTAAGTGATAAAACAAACAGAAACTTGTTAACAATACACCAGTTACTTTAGTTTGCGTACGGAATGTTAACATTAACAATATAATTCAAACTTTGTTCCGAATGAACCCGGCACGAAGATACTTGAGTAAACATTGTTCGACTCGATCCCCGGTCGGTTTGAATTTAACTATTGAAAATAACCGTAATTCAGTAGTGAAACAGGCGAACCTGGATTTTTTATTACACAAAATTACGATTATTTCGTGTGTTAAACTTATTTCCGTGAGACTGAGCTCTTCGATAAGAAATTTAAAAACGTGCTGCCTGGTAGAATTTTATCTTATTTTATGTATAAAACAGAAGTGCCGTGACCAAGATGCGTATCAAAGGATCTCATCCGAGTGAAATATTACCTTTCACGTGCAATTTCTTCCGGGAAGTGTCGGCGCGTCTAGTCCAATCAACATGGCCGTTCGCCTAATTATGTTTGCCGTGTCCCGCTGCCTCTGTGCGCGACGTGGATTCATTCCATCCCCTCTAAATGTTTATAGGAACTGATTATGTCGCAGTACGCACAGTGCGACAACATTTAGGCCAATTCCACGGCATTTACATAACGCGTGCCTATTTGAGTGGAATATGTACGAACATGAAGGCAAACAAACAAAATACAAAGATTTATTAGGCATAGATTTCGAATTAGATTTGATTTAATTTAGATTATTTCTTCGTCTGCGAATACAAATGCCACAATGTGATCTCCATCGCAGAACTGATCTTTTCGTAGCATTTTTCCTCAAACCCGTCATAAAATAAATGAATTAGCATACCTAATTGTCCCTCGGAACGGGAATGAAAAAACGAAAAGCCCCTCCACAGACTCTGGACGGATTTCTACGAGGCAATCAAAATTTAGGAATAATTTACAAGCTTGATCCACATGCAAAGCCGTTTTTTATAGGAAAAGTTGATGTGAGAACAAAGAATTATATACGGCACGAAGACAAGGGGATTGCCAAATTAAAATACTTTAATTAACGTCAGTTGGGAAGATATAAGAGACGTAATTGAGCCTAATCAGCTTTGAGTTAAGTTTAGTCCGCTGAGTGAATTTTCACATACGCGCGGAGCGAGCTTTTTCGATTCTAGAGAAGCTTTGAATAAGACGACGACTGTCTGCTGCGAGTTTATTCGAATGCTTTCACTGATTTCCTTATTTTAAACATAAACTTATTATTATGTCGAGATAAGTGAAACGTACCAAGTCCGATAGAATAATAGATGTGACGCTTACATAACGTATTCATGTATTTGTATTGCGTACAGAGTACCTAATGCTAATTGTACACACAGGATATTAAATATTAATTTCCCATGAATTTATGAAACGTTATTGTATGTTAGATATAGATTTGAATACATTAATAGTCATTGATGTACGATGACAGCGCTTGTACCTATCTAAACCAGAGTTTGTGGAGCTGCTACAACAAATCGTAGCAACAAAACTCGTAGCGGCGAGTCTCGTAGGCTGTAGCACTATGGCGTAGCATTGAGACCAAAAGGAAACCCCTCTGGCCTCTAGGCTAAGTCTACACGCTTTGGAAAACCGAGCTTACTTCCAGTGTTCTAAAGCGAGCCTAGTTTAAACACCGAAGGTAGTCGAGCAAAACGTTCCATAGAACTCGCCTGGGTCTAGTAGGTATATCTATATATACCTACCTGAATTTCTAAGTTGTCCTATAGCACATTAGTACAAGTTTCGCCACCGATAGTACAAGTTAAATTGCTACATATGGCATACACGGCAATTTCCTACAAGACTTGGTTTGTTATATAACATGTCAAGTAATTCCCTACGAATAGCGACTGAGTTATACAGATTGCGTATCTCCCATAATCATAATAATTATTGTTAGTACGTTCAGGATATTAATATTAATTTCGCGTGAACGCATGACACTAACTCAAAATTAGATACGACTGTAGTTGAGGGCAAGCGTTATTACTGTGTGGGATTGTGGTATTAAATTAATTTGAAGGTCTATTGTTTCAGTCAACTCTGCCTATCGCAGTCCACTGCTGGACATAGGCCTCTCCCAGGCTGCGCCACAACACTCTGTCCTCCGCCTTCCGTATCCAGTCTATCCCAGCCACCTTTTCATCTTCTTTATTTCTGTCTTTTTTTTGCTTGATGAATAGAAAAGAGATAGATTGCATCCCGGGGAAGGACATAGGATAGTTTTTATCCCGATATTCCCACGGGATCGACACTTATGCGGGTGAAACCGCGGGGCGCTGCTAGTATTTTATAAATAACAACTTTGTTGTGTTTTTTTTTCGACTTCCAAGCAGATGAGTATTGGGGCGTAGCTAGTTATAGAATCATTTAACGTTTAATACCTTTCGAAAATGATCTAAATTATTGCACAAATGTGCCTGGTTTTAAATGTAAATTTATAAATGCGCCCATTATAACTATAATGCAAAATCACTTCACCTCACATTATGGAATCGATTATAGGCTTCATTAAGTAGCACAATTTGTATCGTTTTATACTAAACCGCAAACGCACGATATTGCTGATCAAACGGAATATCTAAAAGGGATATAAATTGATCGACTTTAATATTCTATCATAGTCTAGCTTTCGCCCGCGACTTCATCCGCGTGAAATTTCGCCCTCCCCCCAGTCACCGTCTTAGGGGTGGAATCTCGAAAAACCCTTTCTTAGTGGATACCTACTCTTCACGAAGAACACACTGTACTTCGGAGAGTGTGCGTAGGAGCTCCATGACCTGATCCCATCATCGCCCTTTTACCACCGGACAAAAAGACGTACTGCAGCGTACCATCCGCACTTGGTTGATATCCCCACGAGTCGTACTCAGCGCTTCTCCTCCACTTTTATTATGCGCACAGCCAAAGTGTGGAACCCTCCCTCCCACATTTAACCCGTCTGCCTTCAAAGCAAGAGTGAACAGGCATCTTCTGGGCACGCTCGTTCCATCATAGACCTCATCTATCGCTTACCATCAGGCGTGATCGGGGTCAAGAGCGGGCCCATTTAGTAATAAAAAAAAAAAAACACCCTCCAAATGTCATGTCTCTAGGACCAGCGGTTTAGGCTGTGCGTTGATATATCAGTCAGTCAGTCAGGACTTTGAATTTTATATAGATATGATTTTATCTACCTGAAGAGATTATCGGGTGACAATGATGGTGAATGTAGGATTTATAAGGGGCAGGATCTTTCTGTCTGCTATGGTCAGACTAGTGACCACTTTTTATGGGTTTCAAAAGAATCCACTATATTATACAACAAAACTTTATTATACACCATTCCCTTACTAAGAAACAGAAAAATTCAACACTTAATGTGATACCCACCAAAATTCTTTACACATAAAACCAAAAAAAGTAGCACACCTTTCCAATTAAAATCGAACATCTACACTAAACGAGAATTAATAACATCAGTAGGTTGGTAGAATCGTTTCCCGTCGGGCCAGTAACTTCGTGTTTATTTTTATATTGCAAATGATCGGCTTATATCGGCCCATCAACTCGGACATTGTAACAGGATCAAGCAGTTGACGCGTGAATTGTATTTATAGCATTTCAATTGAGTTTATAAATTTATATTCCGTGTAGCAATGTAAAAACATTTTATGCATTCCAAAAGTATGGTGGCGTTGTTGTAATGTTGCTAGTTTGGTATTTTGTATGAATCAGATTTTTCGCTAATTAAAAATCTGTTTTTCTTTTTGGAATTGTGTTCTGAATACCTGCTGTTTTGCTTACATTAATAGTTCACATGAGTGACAATGACAACAGGTTATATACTACCAACCTTGGCAACCAAATTGTTGAACGCAATTATCTTAAAATGCAAAAAGAAACAAAGCTCATTAAAAATAAAACCTCGAAGATCTAATAAAATAATGAGTCGTAAGTTCTCAACGAGACATCGAAAGGGACTATCGATTGGAGGTTTCTCATTATTTTTTTTCGGATTTGCCCCTCTTACGAGCAGAGAGTGCGACGTTGCCCGCGGCATCGACAATTACGAGTACACGACGAGCACTAGACGGTTAATACAAATCGCTTGCCCGGGGGTGCGTTTATCCGGAATAGGGTAACCATCTTAGGAAAACCGGGCTTTCTGAAGAAAATTGTGGTGTATGTGTTTTTAAATGTTCGGCCCTTTTTCGGTGCAAGGGTGTGTAATTGTGTTTGGATGTTAACGAACAAGAAAAGATAAGGAACAAAAGGAAGAAAAAGATAAAGGTTTGAATTATAAGTCGAAATAAATTGAGGGGAATCAGATTTACCTGGAGCATGGTTCGGCACAATGGAATGGTTTTATGTGTTAAGCCAGCTTATAGATTTCAAGAAAAAGTGCTTTTTGGGCTCTTACATATCATATGCCCAAACCGGATTTTAGCACCTACTTTGATAAATCTAGAATTTCCTGACAAATGGTAACCCTAATCTGAACCTCACCCCATACCTCACGCGGAGAAAACTATTTCATCATACAAAAATAAACCTAACTGTTTTCATAATAGAACACAATTTAATTTCACTCTACAAATGTATCTTACGCCAGGACGATGTTGAATGATATTGTTTTTAAATTCATATGGATATGTTATTTTACGAAGTAGCTAGTACTTTCCTTTGATCGTCTAGACTGTAGAATATTGGTTTCTTGAAAGTATATTTCTAAGTTTTGTATAAGTAATCTGGTATTATTTATTCTGAATTCTGTAAAAAATATCTAAAGATTACTCATTTTGAATATATATTTTTATCTATTAACTTTTTCACAAACGCCACTTCATTTTTGGCCATACAAAAACTAGAATCAATACTATTAAAGTATTAATGATCAATATGCAAATATTTCTGACTAATAAAACTTTTGAAATCGATTCGCCAAACAAAACGACCCTCCTTTCTTGATATACCTAAATCTGAAGTCGCTATTCACCCTTACGATACAAAAACTGTACAAATAAACGTTTAGAAACTCCTCGAGGAATAATTCCGTGGTTCTATAAAGGAGAGTGGGGGTAATTAGTTCCCTATTAGAATAATATATTGGTACTGAAGGGGCGTTTTGTTCCGATTCAAGCAAAAAGAAAAACCTCTCAATACGGAGTCAGAAAGTGTTCGTAATTTTGTTCGAACCTCATGTTTTTTTGTAGTGGACTTTTAAGTTGGGATGCGTTTTACTTAGCTTTGTTTGTTTTTTTTTTCGCTTTAGACTAATAAACCTTGTAATGTTAACGCAATATTAGTTGAGAATCACTCATTTAGCATAAGCATAATCAGCCTGTTTCCACTGCTGGGAAATAGGCCTCCTCTCTGTGAGAGGGAATGGGCCATAATGCACAACGCGGGCCCAGTGCGGGTTGGTAGATGTCACATGTCTTCGAATGTTTGGTTTTAGGACATGTCGGTTTCCTCACGATGTTTTCTTCACTGTTTTGTGAGCAGATCACTCATTACTTTGCTATCAAATCACGAGAAGGGAAGGGTATTTGTAAAGCCCGTTTAAGTGTCATATTTTTAAATGAAGGGGATCAACGTAATATTTTTAGCATTGCTCAAAGTTTGACAGTGAAATCCCTGTAACTTTTATTCTGAATTAATGACAGTTATTGCATGCACAATATTTAATATCAGGACAAGTGAATATAATTTTATACTGGCACATGATTGAAAGTTATTATCGTATTAACTATGTTCACGTTTTCCCTCTAATATTGAGTCAAGGGAGGATACCCTCCGGCTATAGATTGGCAATCTGTCAGTGTAACTCTCTATCACTCAGGCTCCGATCAATCTTCAGTGTAATTCCAATCGCTAGATAATTCTGTACGATGTAAACAATTGAGATGTCAGAATTAAGGAGTTTGGATTCATTTTATTATCGCTAAACAATTTTATTTTAATGAAATATGCTTTTTTTGGACACCAACGCTTAAATAATAATAATAAATCGTTTATTTCTTAATTAGAAGTTACATTTGAAGGTATCGTTGGTCCCAAACTAGGCACGGCCTGTGTCTTGGGCACCATTACATAGGTACAAAATAACTAATTAAGTGAAAATTAAAATCAATAGAATTCTTATAATGAATTACAAAGTAAAAGTAAAAAGTAAAACTTGGTTTGCTTTCCGTTTGTGCGCCTGTGTTTGAGTGTGTGTGTGTCGGGGGGTGAGAGGCTATGTGTGTGGGGTGTGTGTAAGTGTAAGGATGTGTGTAATACGTGTTTTTGTGTTGGTGCAGTGTGAGTTGAGTTTATTTGGTTATGCTTAGTATTTTTTCAGTAGAAGTGTATGATTGTTCCAAAAGCCAAATTTTAACTGTAAATCACATACAATTCAGTTTATTTGATGAAGGCCTTGGCTTAGTGGTCTTTAAGCTGATAGCAATTTATATTCAATCAATAACAAAATATATTTGTATAATAATATTGTCATTATTCAATCTTGTAATACGTGTTTTGATTTTGGTGAATACTAGTTAATACTCGTTATATTCATTAATTTAAATGCGGGTTGTTCTTGGTGTGCCTAAAGTCAAAGTACCCTCGTAGCAATAAAATGTGTTACATTTTTATAAAAGGCCGTAGTTTTAAAAATATTTCTTCAAACAATAATATTTCTGTAAAAATAGCGTGAGCAATAAATTGAAATCGTATAATTATTGTGACGTAATTGATTCCGTCCCGCGTTTAAAACCAACTGTGTGCCCTTAGAAGTAGTTTTAATAGCAATTTTAGGAGTAAGGCCTCAATTACGTAGCCATTACAGTAATACACAGCCATTGTACAAGTTATGAAAAACTTTTCTTTTCTCTTCCATTTATTTGATGTGAACGGAACTATAAGTCACATCCGTGACTTGCTTTTACTAGTATTAAGTGAAAGTAAATACACAAAATTAACTAGAACTGCTACTTTATTTCGGCGTTGTCTAATTTGACAGGACTAAACCACTACTCTACTCTCTCTCTACTAGGACTATTTATCTTCTGTCCTTTTCTTAATGAAATAGAAAGAAAAAGATGTACTGAACTTAAATTTAGTTTAGTTTGTGAACAAGGGAATCGGCGCCATTGTTTAGGTAAGTAACTAAAAAATGTATCCAGGAAGATTTTACAGCTATATGCCGAAAATATTACAAGAAATAAGAGAGCGAATGATTGAAACGCAATTCAAAATTGATATCAAATTTACATGTCGCAACGCGAGTGTCGCCGGTGGGCTGTGCTAGCAGCCTTCAATCAACCGTCAGCGCATAACCAAATTAGAGCAATTTAAGTCAGGAAATTGGAAACGCTATCGGGGCGCTCGATGCGCTTGCAACAGGAACGCGACTACCGCACTGGCATTTCAGACATCCACCGTTTCAGTGGCCACGGCTAATGTCGGAACAATGCACGAATCTGGACAGACAGATCCGAGCGGCCCCGAAGATAAACGACAACCGTGGAGCGTTGTAACAACTGATTGATATACGGCCTCCGATGATATCGTAGGTAACTATCGTGTACCGAATTCCTGACCCGCCTCAGTTACAGTTCGAGTACTGTTGACATTAAACGATGTTTAGATAGTGAAAGAGCGTTAAAGTTGACTACCTATCGCTTTTCGACTGTTTGCTTTGGTCAAATACACTCGATACATCCCCTGAATTTTGCAATAACTACGGGGTTTATGTCCTACGATAACACTTTCTGTAAATAAAAATAAGTCTTATATCCGTGTCATAAGTACTCTTGTCAAGTGTGCAGTGAGTCCACTCACTTAGCTTTTTCGTTGCTGACTCACTTACATTTTCTCGTTCAGATATTTATTTTCATAAGAGAATTTCTCCGGGATACAATAATATTAAAATTGAATTAACCATGAAAGAAACTAAGTCGAATCAAAACTGTTAGAAAGCAGTTGCACAAAGTCATTCGCCCGACCATATGCAGAGCAAGTCTGTTCGCAATTCCCGCCACCAGTCGCAGTCAAGACTCGAAGAGAACATGTCGATAGCCGATACAAAGTTAAGAGCATATGTTGAGATAATAACAAGTAATCGTGCAAGTTGGATCGCAAGACTTGCGTATTAGTTATCGGCGGAGCGACGGTCAGAGTTTGGTCTCGCTCGACGGCTAAAACAATAGCGAATCAAGCATGCAACGGAACTTCCTCAAAGACACCCTCTTGTGCGTGCGACGCTTAGCGAACGCGCTCACAACTTTATATTGGTTGGGAAACTTGAGCGTTGCCTCGAGCAGTCGAGCCCTTCATTCACCAGTATAAGGCGATAAATTAGGAGAAGGTACTGCATTTTGATTAAATCTCCACAACCACATAGCAATCATACTAACTTCCACCTTCTAAATTCTGATTACAGTATTTTAATCTTTTCATATCGCCTTACTTAATATTACACAATTCCTCTGAAATATAACGAAACAATTACGTCTGCGGCTGAAAACATAATCGGTTATTTTTCTCGCGTTACTAAATCTAAAAATAATATTCACCCAGAAAAAGCATTTTTACTTAAACATTCCAGCCGAAATTGTTGTGAATAAAATTGTCCGCTTAACATTAAATATAAGATCGCTTTAGCGAGGCAGATAGAGATATAAAGACGGCATACATTTTCATGAGAAGAGAAAAAAAATAAAATATAAGCAATCCGTGGTGAAATTGTGAGGGGCAAGTGTGCGTTTTCTGTCGACTGGGGCTAGAGATTGGCAGACAGGGGTTGCGGCGGGGGAGGCAGAAGAACCTAAGCGACAGCCGGCCTGCGAACGAAAGGGCACTCTCACACCGGACGATGGAGTCAACATTGCGGGCGCAGTTCCTCCCAGATAACTCTTAATCGGTGCTGCCTTCAGCGATTACACCGGTCGTTCGGCTAATTAATTTTTAAGTCGGCATCGCGAACGCCAGCTTCGACTTTCAAGTGAATTTGACTACGATTTACATATTATAGGAGTTCTGTTTTCTTCCTGTTTTGCCTCCCACGCTGGGTTTGAAGTAATGGAAAGGCCTTGTATGAGTCAGTGGCTTGTAGTTCCGTGGAACTCGTAAAAAATATTGAGGAAAAGGGTTGTTTTTAGCTTTGAAGCAATGCCCTGTCAATACATCTCTACACGTCAAATTACTACTGGGAAATGTGGTTTCAGGAACATTCTTGTCTTGCAATCATTTTACCAGTTACAAAAGTTTTTTTTACTGTCTGTGCTCACTTAGTAGTTATATTTGGACATTATTTTGTATTGTCATTCTTTTTCATGAATCATTCAATATTTACCAACGTGCATGGCTAGCATTGGAAATAACTAGGTATTTTAAAGTCCTACTTCAAAATTAAACGTTTTTTATAAAGCTACATTTACTTAAACGACATCTAAGTTATTCAGGTTGTATCTAACTACTACTAGATACCATGTCAATTATGGTTAAACGTTGACAATGATTGACGGATTGTGACGCTAATGGTCAACCTCGTGACACTTTTAATTGACATGTCTTTAGTAGGTTATATTTAAGGGCCAAAGCACACACGCTACTTTTAGCATCGGCGATCTGCGATTTAGCGACTGAATCGATGCTGCATCGCGTTTTGTCGACTCTCTGCGTTCCATCGTAGTATTAAAATAGCGCGTTTTAGAGATTTTATCGATGCTGCAACGCAATTTCGCGATTTCCTGCGTTCGGACGCGGTATTGGAATCGCGCGTTTTAGTGACAGCTCCGATGCTGGATCGGGTCGGCTGTAGTGCTGCCGATCGATAGTTGACTATCGATAGTTTGCTGATTTGCAATGATATTGTTTACAAATGATAAATTTCAAAATTATTTCTTTAGGTTTTTTTAACTGTAGCAGTAACACAGGTCAATAGCAATATTAAAAAAATATACTGGTCTAACTGAATGGTCTTCGTTTAATTACATTGATGTTAAAACATACCCAATACCATTGATATTTATTAAATAAAAGGAGGAAGATATGTGACCTGCTAACATCGCAACCACTAAACCTAGGCTCGGCGCACGACTGCATGCACCGAAACTCACAAATCTGTGATCAGTATGAATTGTGATCACAGTCGCAAACAGTTCCGATAGACAAGGACAGAGATAGGAGCCGATACCTTAGGGTCCTTCTTCCGCTGATATACTCTTCCTTAGATGTGTATCTGATCGTCGTAAACTAGCTTCCAGATTATGGCAAAAGCTCTTAAATTGAAATGTAGTGTACTTCATTCCAGAATGTTCAAAAAAATTACGTTCATCTCTTCGTAATAATATATGAAATAAATGATGCTCTCCAAAAGTAAGACGTGAAATGGTTATTGGATGTAACCATTACCGTCTTCCGCGCGATTGATATTTTCCATATATATCCGATATTTTCGCTTTATCAATAAAGCAAGCAGCAGTGCAGCTTCATTAGAATCCATGGTAAGGGTGTAGCTTCGTCAAAATCTAGTGCAACGCTGAGTCATGTTCCGCAGATGCCAAATTATTGCAACCGGCATCAGAATGTGTGCGGAGTGTAGTGTCCTCCCGCTCTGGGTGGAGCGGAAGGGAGTGTCAGACTCTTACTGACAAAAACCCACCCGTGTTCCTTCCTTAGCCCATCTACTTTATTTAATAAGCTAACAATAGAATAGAATACTCTTTACAACAATCGTATCACGTACTAAACCTTATTATCTTTATCAACACACCGCCAAGTAGAGTTACCCAAAAAACTTTAGTTAATGCATCACTTAATATTCGTACTCAGCACCATAACTCAAGAACAACGTGAGCGCTTCATACACAACTGGATTTGGCAAATTACCTTCACCTTAAAGCAGTTTCAGAGAATGTATGCCCGGAAGTAATTTCCCGTACGTGTTTGTTTTAGCTTAAGCGTTCTCGCGCCATAAAATTAACCGGCTGCAATCTGTACCTTTTTTACTCGCCACATCTATGCAGATTAAACTACCGAAGGCACGTTATCTCCATAACTCTTTACTTCTGTCCCGACATTCCCACTTAAAAGTTCCCCAATGAAAGAATCTCTCACGGAGAAATCTCGCGAATGGATCGCCATTATGCATGCGATAGGCAAAGCTGTGTCGTGACGGACAAAATTTGCGAAGACCGTTCGGCCCATAAATCCGGCGGTTCCTAAATCCGTGTAAGGGCATCGTCGAGGAGCTTTCATCAGAAAATTCGCCATTATCTGAAGGAAATCGTTACCGGGGTTGAACCTCGCCCACCCCCGGCCCGACGGCCTTTCATTTACGGCGTTGCGTGCATGCGTCTCACGGCCTTTGCTTCAGGTGGGCGTAGTCATTGTGTTCGATATTTAAGTGGCTCATTTGATATTCTGAGACAGTTTGCATTCGAAAAGCTCGCACGTAGAGAGCCAGTATCGGGACATCGAAGTCCCGGGGTACGCACACATCAGAACTGATGCGTAGTGCGTACCGTACGCCGGCAGCAGTCACAACACTTCATCGTGACTGCGATCGCACGTGATCGGGCGACTTCGTAAGATTCCGCTCGGCTCGCACGAACCACACGCACGCGTCGAGTTTGCGCAATGTTTATCCACAAATACACTAATGAAGGCACCTACAAAAGCGACTAGATTGTTAATTAAACTTGCTCAAAATGTGACACCCTTACGAAATGACGCCGGCCCGGGAGCACAGTGCACGGCTTCTATATTATTGAATTAATTTGTAATCAGAATTCTCGGTGTGTGTTCTTGAATATAATAATGGTATTTCGTAATTTACTTCCTTAGATAGGTATCTAAGGATGTATAAACCTTTAGGCCTTTTAAATGGTTAGTATTCGAGGCCTTTGTAACGAGAGCTGAGCGGAAAAGTATAAGGAAAACCTTTCACGATCAAAAATAAGGCTAATATTACTAATAATAATCAATTGAAGCATGTAAATATTCTACGATCTTGAGAAATACACAATTTTTGCAATGTAAAAGTAAGATCTTTTCAAAAGAACCTTGTACGTATATTGGATGTTGTAACAAAGTTATTTTTGTTACCCACGTGTTCCAATTTGTTCTCATCAAAGTGAGATAGACCATTGCTCGGGAGTCTTCAGATTTATTTGTCTCGGCAGTTTTTCTTCGCATCTTGTATTTAATTAGAATAATTGCGGTTACATAATATTTCGTAGTCACAAAAAGTAATTCAAAAGACCCCGTCATTAAGCCGGCGACCAAAAGGAATAACCATTCCCTTAATCATTATTCTTAAAGACTCTTCATTAAATTCCTTTTATCTCTCCCGGGATATTTCCTTCGCTCGGCATCAATCACATTCACTCCGAAAAACTCGTTGGCTTTATTCTAAACTCTCATAATAGGTAATGAAGGTCTTGATCGTCGCGGACGCTGCCGGCTGGCTCGCTCCGATTACTTTGAGAGCTGGCACAATGACTCCCGGCTGTAGCCAATGTTGAATTCTGAAAAGTTCTTTAGTCCGCATCCATGCTAGATACGGGGCTAATTACGACGAAACTTTTGTAGATAGACACCTGCGCTGAGTCGCGGCCGCCAGACAAAGACCAAGTTATCGCAGACTTACAGGCACGCGCGCATCGCCACGCGAATATTAACTTTAAATAGTCACGCAAAGATCCCTTTTCCTGTGACACCATTCGAGAAACGAGACGATAGATTGGTGCTAAGACGACAGTCTTATTCAATATCGACCTGAGACAATAACGGCACAAAGAAATTGTTTCCCTGATTTAAACCTCTGCTTTGTTATTTAGTATCCATTAAAACAACATTAATTTAGTTGAAAGCTTCAATTTCACATAATGGCGTTCGTTCGGAATAAAAACAGTGTACATCTACAATTTAATCGCTCGGAACTAAGCCGCTTTATTATGAATTTCCATCAAAACAAGTAAAGCGGGCACATAATCACAATAACACAGTTTGCAAGTTTGACCGACGCGCCAAATTTGAGGGTAACATATTTAATTATTATGTGCACGGAATGATTTAGCTGCGGGTAAAATTAACGCTGCCTAATAACAAATGAGACATGACAGTGCAAATTCAGTACACTTTTCCAAAAAGTTTGCTGTAAATTAAATTTGGCGAGCGAAGTTGTCTCAACTTTGCGCGCGTGTCGTGGCCACGTTGCGTGGAATATGTCGGCTAAACGCTACTATTCGTTCTGCTAATGGCCGCGCCACCGGAGCTCTGCCAGTACAGTCCCCAGCCGAAGTTAACGAGTAGATACAAGAGAAAGAGAGTACTCACCGGTCCGAATTGTTCGAAGTAATTCTTTACGTCTTCAAGCGTTGTTGGTGCCGATAGCCCTCCTACAAAAATCTTCTTTGTCCTGGTGACCATCTGCAACAAATAAATAGAGTCAATACACATGAAATAAAACATAAATGTTAGCCATGAATCAACACGTAAACAAACAACGCTTATTTGCAAATGGCGAAAGATTTTTATTAACGACTTTCAATTTACAATGTTTTCCGCTTTTTTGTAGTTAGTTATTTTTATAAAGGATTATCGGCTTATATGAATAGTAAACACAAAAGGGAGCATTGGTATGAGTCGGGATTCTGCATAATTTGTTCGGTTAGTTCATAACGGAAAAACAATTGGAAGCAAAGTGAAGGCAACGCACAGCGGTCGAGCGAAATGTTCAAATAATTACTGTTAATATATTATGCAGTCCTCCCGCGAAGGTTGCTCAGGGATATTTCTGAAGAAAGCATAATACATAATGGCTCTGTGAGATAATAGTAACCTCAGACCGACAATGTTGGACCGTGTTCAGATTTGTTCACTGAAATTTGTTTGTTTTGCTTAGTCTGGGAATAATTCCTTTGCAGCATCTCACAGATTTCCTTATGAGTTCCGCCTGAAGTGATATTAAAGGCAGATTCAGTGCAAAAAGCCAGATAAAAACGATGGCTGAATATGTAGCTAATTTATTTATTCAATGCATATTTTAACAACCAAAGCGTCGACGTTTAAAAGGGGATTTTATTATAATGTCAATATCGTTGCACGGCTCGAACTCAAAGGCAAGATATGTATTTTCTTCTTGAATATATTTTATGCGCGGTAATAACGGAGGAAAAAATGCACTCCGCGTCAAGTTAACAATAGTCGTCGAGATTTTTACGGGGTTTCCTATCGGTAACGAGGCTGGAAGCTGTGCTCGATACTATAATTATGACGCCACGACAAAGTTGGCAGATGTCGCGTGAACATGAAAGGGACCGAGCCTCAGTAAGTACCTATTTACGTATCATATGAACGGTACAGTTAACGGTAAAAGTCAAACAATTAACCCCCAGTGAGCTGTTGCGCTGGCGTTTTTCAAACTCAGCGGTCGCTCGTGGAAATGTGGACCCAATTTCCACGTATTGTTACAGTTTACTCGTATAACCTGATAGAATTATGTCAGGTGGTAAAGTTGAGCCTTGAGGACTAAAATGTTTATAGCCCACATGTAATATCATGAGCAAAATTTTTTGCGACCGTGAATTTACTTTACATGGCCAAAAAAATTGTCAGCGGTTCTGAAGGATACAATCTCACTCTCAGTGTTTTAAGTAAAATAAAATAATAATATCATCATATAAGAATACATAAAATCCCTTAAACCTTTGAGGCACTAGAAACGAGAAATATTATTACGTCTCGGAGAGGAATCCCTATTACTATGAGTGGCGAAAGATAATAGCGCTGTGGAAATTGAATAAAACAAGATTCGGTAACGTCTAATGTAACTAATGTAAGTGAGTAAGAGGGCCGGAGTTCTGGGACGATCCCAAACGAAATCACACTCAAATGTACGTAAATGATGAATAAGTGGCATGGTGGGGGAGTAGCGCGGCGGGGCGGGGGTGGTCTACGTGTCCAAGTGGCGCTCCCCGCACCCCGCGCCCTTCCTTCTGCCTTTTCCCTGTAAATCTCAAGTGTGACAACCCTTCCCTGCCTCCCCCCGTCATGTTGTCTCACCGAATCAATGCGTTTTTCTACTTTTTAAATTTTTTTCATGCTACATAGGAACAGCCTGAAGTAGCGCTCCGAAACTTGGAATATTTTTAGCTACAAGGGTTTTTTTAAACCCTGCTTAAAATCAACGGACGGGAATTCTTTATCCTGATATATTTTACGGTAAAACAGTGAAATAAGAGCTTTCTATCCTATCAATGCAAATCCCTCTATTCAACATTGTAATCTTTTTTTAGGGTTCCGTACCTCAAAAGGAAAAAACGGAACCCTTATAGGATTACTTTGTTGTCCGTCTGTCTGTCTGTCAAGACCCTTTATCACGCGAACGCCCACGCGTTCCCGTGATAAAGGATCTTGAGTATATGGTTTTAATTTCAACTCGATACCTCCACAGGTATCGAGTTGAAATTAAAACCATATACTCAGGTCTACAGTCCCTTGAAGCTGTGAAAAAATTATACTTCTAAGTTAACATAAAAAAAAGATACGGCCGTTTATGCTGCAAAAAACGTATATTTCGACACTATCAAGGGAATCAAATAGGGTACTTCCCGTTGACCTAGAAACATGAAATTTGGCAAGAAGCAAGGTCATGTAGCACAAGTAAAGGAAAAAATCCGAAAAACATATTGTAGTTAGATTAAAAATCCCGTGATAAATTATTTACATACCTACAAATTTGTACGGAATCCTCGGTGCGAGAGTCCGACTCGAACTTGACCGGTTTTTTCTTTTGTCATTCAAATAAAAAACAATCACAGTCGATACTTCGGAAATCGATTCAATTCGAGTATATAAAAAATACTATGAATTCGTAAGGTAAACATTTGGACGGGAGCCGCCAAAACAAACATCATCTTCTTTGGATGGTTCATTGCCCTCGAAATAAGAGAAATAAACTTTTGAAGTTGCAGTAACCAACACCGTTTTATGATTACGAGCATATCCGTACAGAAATAACTAAAATGTTACTACCTCTGTGTTACTTGACATACTTTATTCAATTCAGTGTTATTAAACAATCAAGGACACTGTTGCGTTTATATAAAACTCCATTCCAGTACAACTTTTGTGTTGTTCAAATAAAACATATTTCTTAAGTACAACATTTTTGCACTGAAATACGGATCGTATATGCATATTCCTACATATTAATTTCTAAGGGGAATTCTTTGAAAATTGTTTACAACAAAAATATTTTGATTAAACCCTATAAACCTATAAAAGTAACTTACGGTGCGCACACCGTAAGTTACTTTTATATCATTATTATGTTGCTATAGTTACTGCCGTAACCCCAATGAAACCAATGAACGTATAAAATTTTAGGGGAAATTTTTCCGTGTTCAATATAAATGATATACTGCGAAAAGGCTATAAAAAGAAGGTGCAAACGGATCATGATCATACTTTTTTTATTTATGTACCTACACTACGGGCAGTCTGATCGATAACCACAATACCCGGGTAATGTTCATACTGATCATCCAACCCTTTTGACCGTAAAATACGAAATTTGATAGATTTATATTCAATACTAAGACATGCGATATGGGGTTTTACCCACATACGAGTACCTACGTCTTATAAAATTTATTTGTACCTTCGTAAGTACGGATATGGGTAGGCAAACAACCAAAATGATCGCATAAAACTGATATCAACCGGTAGGTAATACACCGAATTATCATTATGGGATTTTGATTAAACTGATTAACAATAATTACGTTTTGAAGTTTGAATATTATAATCACGGATTCATGCGACCAAAATACTCGGGGAGCGATAAATAAAAATTTGATTAAGCGGCATTTATAAATGGGAGTGTAAAGGGTGGTCCTATGGGAGTGAGTGTCAGGCTTGCCGGCCGGCACGTCAGCCCAAACTGTTGGCAAATTACCTTAAATGTGGACAACGCAGTTCACTCCATTGGGAAAATTATTATTCACCGCATATCCAATTTTTAGCTCGGGCCTCTAAATTGTTCCGGCTACCTTTGATTGCTCGTATTAATTGTCACGGCTGACAATTGCGTGCAACCCTAAGTTTATTATGCGTAATATAAGCCATTTGGGTTTTCACCATTCCATTTAATTGAAATAAATATTTTTCTACTGTCATAGAAAAAACACATCTCTATAATTGAATATTTCCACGAAACAGATGAAAACATTTTTCAATAATCTTTATTACAAACTCATGAAAACCAACCGGCCCATTTAATGAACTGAAAATAAACGCAGCGAGCAATGAAAATATGATAAAGGTTTGTAAAAACAGAATTAGTTTATTTTGAATTCAACTATAGCCACAGAGCGCGACTCAAAAATGTGGGTACGTGCATCGTCCGCCAAACAACATTAGCGGCGTGCTCGTTAGGACGCGGCAGTAACCGGCTACGTCACAGTCATTTTGTTGTGAAAAATACAACAATTTAATTTAGACTAACTTGACCGCGGGTGGCAAACACCAAACGGCCGCAGCACGACAAAAAGCTACACACACCAATTACGTCCGACGGCAGCACGGTACCGTCCCTTTAGCGACGTGCGACTGCGGCTTACGAGTTGCTCTAACTCAATTCATAATGTGCCACTACCGCGGAACACGCTGCGCACAAATTTTTACGTCCCCGACCAACAACGCTCTCGCACCACACCGAAATTGTCGCCACCTATATTTTCAGTAATAAACGCCATAAACTTTATCGGTCGAAAAATTAAAACGTTCGTACACGTGCATACATACATTTTTCAACCGTTTACACCGAAGGAAGTAAAATATAACAGTGTACAATGTTTTTATTCTGAACGTATTTCGTTTTGTAGCGCAACCTGACAGCGCCATGAAACTAAACGCATAAATGCATCCAACGTCAGCACTCGTACAATTCCTTCGAATAGTTATTTTTTATTGCTCTAAATCCACTCTGCGTCGCACACCTTTTTCGCTTTTTCTAAAAAAAGTATTACAGCCAGCGAAATCCAGTTGAAAACATTTTCTTTCAAGAGTTGTGTGCAACATGAAAGAGTGAATATACCACTTATTGCGGCAGAGGCGGTTGGGACAATATTAATCAATTTTTACACAGGGAATTTGGGGGGATCGTCGCGCTGGCGAGGGCACAAAGGTCGGCCGCCCACCCGACGCTGACGTTGCATTTCATTTTTGTTTGCCCGCAGCCTCTGGCCCGCTTGTCTGTTCTTTGTCTTCCTGAATAAATGCGTATTTTTGAAGCACCTATTTTTCATTATTACTACACCCACAGGATAGAATGTGACCTCTCCCTATCATTCGTTCAATTTATTGTTCACTCAATTTTGTGCGTTTTTTGGGAAAACCTCTAGTGATTGAATTGATTTTCCTGTGGCGTTCCATCGTGCGAATTCTTGTTACAAAATTCGAACTGCACATGAACCCCTGGAACCATATGCAAAGTTTATCTTATTCGTTGGCAACATTATAACTGTATCTAAATATGTATTGGTGTCGTTCGCCTCGGCGCAGTGAGCATTTCGTATAGATAGGGGATGATCCCGTCTTCTCATGTCGCACACCTTATCTACTTCACAGCTCATTAGGTCCCGCACGGGGCGTCTTCGAACAGATCTATGCCATTTGTAACAATACAGAGACCACACGGATGGCAAATGGTGATTCCAGGGCTTAGGGTGCCAGTGTCGTTAGTTCGGTGGGGAGGCGACACGACGTGAAATAAGTACGGAGTCGGTTGTGGCGTGCGACGTCAAGCGACGCAAGACACTAACCGCGTACGTTCTAAATGGGACACATTAACGAAACGTTATTGCTTCTCGGCTTCACCGACACTTGCACAGTATTAATCTGTATCTCGTACTGATGCTTGCTGTCTGTCGCTCTCCAGACTAGTTAATTCCGACAATAACAAGTCGCCGCCGCATCCACACAGCGTTGTGGTGAAATTGAAATGATTTAGTGTTGCTATTCAATAAACACCTGCACTTGCATCGCCTAGCATTGAAAATTAATGTCTTATTTATTTACTGGAAATGGAATAGATTAAACGAAATAACTCATATACCTAACATTGGATTTAATCAATCACATCCTGCCCTCAAATATTATTATGACGAGGTGGCAATGACTGATCTTTGCATTATGCTCGTGTACGGGTGCTGCTTGTGGTGACTGGTCGTCTTGTTGACCTTGGTGTAACGGTTGTTAATAGTAATAACTTGTTTATTTATTTTACTTCGATGGTCTTATTTTTAATTTTTTTTTTATTTATCCTAGTTTATTTCTGACTTGAACCCAGCATTGTATAAATACACTGAAACAGAACCCAGCATTGTATAAATATGTAAGCTGTCACGCCCTTTATGCAGAAGGCTTTGATTTAGTAATAAGTTTTTGTTTACATTTTTATTAATTTTTATTTATTACATTTTTGCTTGAGTACGTATAATTTTTCTTGTTTTGTTGGTATATTGGTATGGCTAGCTGACTTAATTATGGCAAATCATTTAATTTAATGTTCTGGGTCTTGTAATAGGTATGAATTACTTTGCATACCTAGTACTGTATACAATCAAGTATTTTCTAACTGAACAGACAGCTGTGCTGCTGGGGAGTTTGTTGCGTCATATCTTCTTCCCAGCGAAAGCACTAGGAAGTGGTGAAGGGCGGGCGTTTTGGGGGAATGTCTTTTGTAATTTTGACGTTCGAAAAGTGCTGATTCTCAGTCTAATTTGAATAAATGATTTTGATTTCATAATAATGGAATTTCGCGAAGCAGACGTAGGTACGTTTCCATTCAATAGCCGATAAAGTAAACACAAACAAGTAATACGTAAAAAGCGAATACATGTAAATGAACAACCTTCTTAGAATTAAATCGTGAGCTGAATAAATAACGCCTGATCGATGCGTTGATAAGCCCATGAAAAATTTAAAGAGGATCCGCACAATGGTGGAAAGAAACGGATGGAGTAGGTATGAAGAGGCCTGGGATATTGCTTCTTTCAGTTTTTTACGTCCTATTACTCGTACGCAGCCCTCGGCGCGCGAACAAAGGACCACTTCATTCTATACAGTTAAATATATCTACGTAGTGGGCGGGCCGAGTCTTCAATGCTGTGTGATTGTTTATGACATTTTCTCGTTTCTATCGATAAAACATTGAACAGTACTATTCAAATAACTGTTATAGCCATCACAAAATCGACTGCTCCGACTTTATACTTCAGAAATTCTCGCACGAGAGTTCTGGAAACAATAGCAGCATTTAGGAGCCTAAAAAGTGAACCGGCTCAGTGCACTTGTCATCGAAAGCCATTCGGAACACATCAGAACGGCACATATGTAAGGGTGGCTGGGGTAGAGTGTGTGCGTACTTTCTTTTATGTAGCAGCACCCGCGAGTGGATGAAAGCGAGACGTCAGGATGCCTACGCCCGCTAACTCCCCCTTTCTTGCTAAATGCAAAAACTATGCCTATACCAACCCTAGGCTATGGTAAGATTGACTGACGCTGCTTTGTTTCAAGTATGCAGACGTGATGTAAGTGTACAAGATGAATGTGTCGTTTAAATTCTCCTACCCTTTTGAATATTCAAGATCGAATATTTGTATATCGTCAGCAGTTCAATAAAATTTGAATTTTGCGTGACTGAAATACAATTTACCCGAAAGATAAAGAGAAAAGTACAAGTAGGCATTATGGATTGTTTCGAGAAAAACATGTAATAAACAGGCTGTTTCAAATGAGTTGTGTCGCTGATAACGCAAATGATCTTTTCCAAGTAAATCATAATGTAAAGATTCCTCTCCCTATTAAAAGTGAAGGATACAAGATACTTGGAATGTTTTCCTTTTTTGCTACGCATAATCAAATAAAACTTGATTTTATGTTTCGAGTCAAATTATAAGCTGAGGGGAGGGCGAAATAAAAAGTGAATAATGAATGTCGAGGTCGAATCCCGGACCGCGCGACCGTAGCAATTATTTTGTTTCGAGTACCATCAACATGGTTCGTTCTTTCAAATTTTCATACATTAAGCAAATGTCGAGAATGCGTAATAAGGACCTAAATGTTGTAAGCCGTCGCTGGGTTGCCAAGAGCATTCATTAAAACACAGGGGGACTGGACAATCGGACATTCTTTTAACTTGAACTTTACATTCGTATTTATTATTACTTTTACTCAGTGGGGACGCTGTTTGTAAATAAACAATAAATGTCGCGGTAAAAAGATGTTGCTTTCTAGAGAACTTTGTACTTACACGTTTTGAAACATTCAGCATGTGTCCGCATTTGTGTTATCTGTCTACATTTTCTTGTGAGAGTATTTGGTACATATCTTTTATTGTACAAAGCTTACTGTATTAAGAAACCAGTGAACATCATAAAACCTAGTAGATTCTTCATTTCTCTTAAAAATTTTAAAAAAATTCATACATTTTCTTTTATTATTTTTCAGAATTTCCAAAAAAGCCTATCTCCGATTAAAGCATTGAATAAACTAAGTAAATACACTCATAGTTATACAAACACAAACAATGGGTACTTGTTAGTATTGTTTACCACGATAAGATTAAACGTACACACAAAATTTAATTGATGTTAGACTAAGTAATGTCTCGGGTAACACAACACTTTTCCTTCGACAACGTCGTGATACGAATACATTGTAAGTATCACTTAGATGTCCTTACGACAAACTACTTGACGTCACCAACCCTCCCTCAAACGAATGTATGGAGCGATTCGTAAGACTAAATAAATACAAACTACATGAACAACTGTTGTCTATGACGGAGGCTGCCTACAAAACATGCAATCCTTGTGAATGATAGCCGACTGCCTGAACTCTATAATGCCGTATATTTTTCTCTATTCCTACAAAAAGAAAACGGCGTCCCCACAACAGCACATTGGAAAACAAACCGTGTTACATAAGTATAACAGTTGTATTTCGAGTGACACTTGTAGCGCGGTTGAGCGCTTTCGTCGACACATCGGTCGATAGTGTTGACGAACAAAATAAGCTCCCCTCCGGGCGGGAGTGCGGTGTCAAGAGGCTATAGGATTAAACTTAAACTGGGTTTGCCCGCAGTTTAATTATACAAAAGGTATGTTCTCTGCTACTCACGAAAGTGTTCTACTCGTCTCGCACACATGTTGGAAATTAGTTAAATTATATCCTTTACACACAGTTGAATGGCAAATAGAATTTAAAATTAGACGTCTGGAAAATGGTATCAAAGGACGACAGTAAATTATTCATTCCTTAGAAACACACAAATACTTGACATATTTATAATCGTCAGGCAAAAGGAATTCTCAATTTATATTGGTATCGTGCGATATTTTTAATTCATACACGAATTCGGCAATGGCGCAATGCAGAATTAAACTTTGCACAAAATAATTACCTACGTAATATATAGCTTATATGTACGGTAGCTGAATTAAATCTAGTTTGTACTCGCCAGAAACGCAGTAAATTGTGCGTTTCGTGGAAAACTTTTGCACTTTTATAGCAATGGGAGGACCAGAGTCGATAAATTTTAAGCGTCCTCTTCAAACGAGCTTGGTGAAATAGAAAACGTTATATTTCACGATTACGAGACCGTAATCTCCTTTGAAATTTAATAATGGATATCATATGAAATGAAAATTTTATTACCTTAATAGCTGTGGGAGTTATAGATAGGTAGCTATATTACTTATCAGAGCATGGTTGAATAAATCTGCATGTTTGCAAAAATATACTCTGTGACATAAGGAAAAAGGAAATAAATAATCCCACATTAACTTTCGGCGGGGGGTATCTGTTTCTAGGAAAGAAATAAAGAAAATGAATCGGCGTCACTAATTGGCCGGCCTATGAGTCGGTGACGTGATGAATCTCGGACGAATGAATGAATGGCTCGGAAGCGATGTCCCCGCTCCCCCATACGACAGATTCTCGCCCTCTCCCCCACCGATGGGTGTGTTTGACGCATGATTTATTCTCCATGCCGGTGGTCCAGAATTTTGGAGTGTAACATACAAAACAATTCTAGATAGATAAAAGATGAAAATATTTCACAGCGGACAGCAAAGGATGAATTCAATTTAGACGCAGTGTTGTGCGAATTGTAAAGTTAAATAGTTTTGATAATATAGTGCACAGTTTTTAACGTAAAGCATATTTTGTACTTTTAACGCTTGCGGCTCTAACGATAAAAAATACTTTGTAATTCTCTATAACTTAAGTGAACACCAGCGGACAAAACGTACTAGACAAATGTACCAAGTTTTATGAGTGGTAAGACATAAAACTAGCTAAATGTTCGTCTTGTACTCGTGGTGCTGATGACGCTTCCGCTTGCGACCAGCTGACACGCCGCAATATGGCCGACTTCCGTGCCACGCGACCACGAATAACGGCACGTCCCCAAAGGCTTCATGTTTGGGATCTTTGAATATTTTCCTAGGTATTGCGTCTTCGTTTCATTACTTTTACCATGTAGAACGTCTAATCAGAGAATTCGTTTAAAAAAGCACATTTACTCAGTCTCTAACGACAGCAGTAACTTGTGCCAAATTGAGGCTTAACTCAGCGTTGTAGTTAATTGTAATAACCTTCGAAGGATGGGGAGTTTGGCGTCGTGGGAGTGCGGGCGAGGGGGCGAGGGGGGCGAGAGGGCTAGCGTTGCGCAGGCGCATCGAGCACGGCACTCGAGCACGCGCCACTACTCGAGCGCCCTCGAGCGGCCACTCGGCGCCCGCCGCGTCGAATTGAAAAGATACCTACGCCGACACCGCACTGAATATTCGCTCAACGTATCAAAACCGTAAAATGCAAATCTATGCACTGCGGTCGTCTAGAGTGCTCAGCGAACCCCGGCTCGTGTACCGCGTTTCATCAAATGCAATATGACTAAAATTATCATACACAAGTAGTTTGTCAACGGAATCACATTGTTGATAATGACTACGACTTTTTTGACATTGTACTCTTTAAAAATATTCAGTTTACATTTTGTAAGATTCACTAACTTGGAATAAATTCTGCATTTGCTGTTTCTACTAAATTGGAATTGCAAATCCTAATGCTAAAACATGGCAGCGCGCGTCTTTGTGTGTAGCAGTAGTTTTCCTCTAATTCGGCGACTGTATACAAAATCAAATTACAACATCCATCTAGTTGCCTTAATAGTGTCCGGGACACGTTAATAGAAAACGCAAACGAATGCGGTGCGACATGAGATGGAAACGCGAGGTCGCAGGACATGCCGCTCTGTTTAGGTAAACGTCACAGACAAAGTTGCGCATACATATGTACGCCCCAATTTATAATGCGGACAAGCCACATTGAAATGGATTTACAGCTGCAAACCTGCTTGTCTTTGATGAGGGTCTATTTTAAGATATGCGCCGAGCGCACCGACACATTCCAATATTTCCAGCCGATATATTATTATTACGTTCGAATCCGAATCGATGCCGTGTTATAAAATTTATTACGCACTCGTCGCCTCGCCGTTTCTTATTTGTAAACAGGCGCTTGAGTAACTCCTCGCGGGGCCCTCGATAATGTTTGATGTCTCGTTAAAAATAAAATCACCCGTCGATCGACACTAACAAATCCGTGACTAATTTGTCGACAGACATGTCGCGGGACAATCTAGAAATAATACGCTGACGTCCGGTGTGAGCTTATGATTAAAATTTTAACGAGATTAACTAAAACGAGGTGAGATTTTCGGACAGAAGTGTCAAAAGCTATATTTTTTCTAAGCCCGTAAAAATAGAGCGACACAAATTGAATTAATCTGTAGGTATAAAGTGGAGTGGTGCTGTTTAGAATTGGGCTTTAATTTCACGTAGTTAGAGGCTCGGGCCCGTAAAGCCAGTGAGCTAAATGCTTCGGTTCTAACGGTTTGTCGCAGATTTAGGTGGCATGTTTAAGTTTCGTGTAATCCGCTGTAGGTAAACTAAAGTCCGCAGTGTCTTTTAGGCACGCCTACTCAGTATGCAAGCGTTTTCCTGCACATCCGTTGTACGCGACCGCGGAAGGACTTCCGTACACAAAATACTATGTTTATGTTCAGTTCTTTTAGAATTCCTCGTCGCAGTTGACTCTTCGTGCCGACATGTTGCGACACTGAACACAAAATATACTTACATACTTTAAAATCTTCACAAAATTACTAAGTTTAGAGCTATTTAAGTTTTAGTTTATCTTGTAAATTAAAATACATAATGTTGTTTCTGTCGCTGTACAAAGACTCATTTTTCAATCCCGCATATATATTACAATTAGAGGTAAATAATGTAAGAATATACACAAAGAATTTTCTCAGATAAATCACCCTTACTGCTCCCCAACTGAATATTTATCCCGAAAGCGGTGTAGTGGAGTAGTGGCTTTATGAACGGATAGCCTAGTTCGAGATATTTGCCGCACTAATCTCCATTTTAAGAACGGTCGTACGATGCTCAAGCCTTGGATTATGGAACTTGCGTGACACTAATTAAGTCGGAATTAAGGGCGAGCCTATATCAAGAACCGCAGCGGGAGTTATAAATGAAAGGGTATTACGCGTGTTTACTATAACTACCAGCAATACGTTAGAACCGGCATAAACGATTCATAACAAATACGTTGTACGCCCACATCCCGAAACACTATAAATTACGAATCGCTCCAGCGAAACAGATCTCAAATTGCTGCTCAAATATTCATTCAAAACCACGATGTAATCTATCAATGTATCGGAGATAAAATCGAACTCACAATCTGTTAAAGATGTCGTCACTATTACTTTAATCCTTCCGAGGAAACGTAAGTTAACTCAAATCCTACTTAGCGTTAACTTTCACCAAAGTAGACAGTCGCTGATGGCTCTCAACATTGACGAGTTAAGATGAGTTTATTCAAACTTTTCTACTTATTAACTTGTGTATTAAGGGCTTATTTGTGGAAGTTGTTTAGCTGTATAAAGTTAGTGTGGTGTATAGATAAGATTGGGCATCGGTTGAGCGTGGTATTGGGAGCGGTACCCGATGTAAGCTGCGCTCCAGACTTAATCCGCGCGGCGGGCTAACGACGGCGGTTAGGCCCACTACGTAAATTTGTGTAATTTGGAATGTAGGCCAAGTGCCAAGGGATCGGGCTGGTGTTCAGCAATGGTGATTGATATGACGCTATACTGAGCACCGTCTTGCCCCGCCGCGTCCTGTCAGCCGACTAGACAACCCGATGCATTTGTAATGGGATCGCCGTCTATGTTACTGTAGTTCTGTCGCCTCAATATTGTCAGGTGACTGGGTTCGCTCTTTGATGTTATTTGTGAGCCGCGAATATTTAGTTCAACTAGCGATTATGATAATCCGGTGAAAGCTTTAGTATTTGTCCAAATACATATTAATCATGACAGTATGTGAAGTTATCAGTGTTCTAATTAGTCACTTAATTTCATGAAAGCAATCATCAATCAAGATTTTTCCGATTGCCCGTTTAAAAACCGATCAATCTACTCAAACCACTTATAGCTATCCATCCATCTAAAATTAGAGTAATTACTCTTCCAAACTGCGCTTCGAATTTCCGACCACACCGTGAAAATTTCGCAAGCACATTCTAGCACACCACTTACAACGTTTCACTACTCCTGATACGTCGGGATGCAAATTTCAAATTCTGGTTCCCACTAGCGAGTTTTAAAGCGATCCATCTCCTTCGTTCTATAGAAAATATAACGTGGGGTCTACAGCGATCGCTTCGAAGCGTAGCCACGCTGTGCACAACGAGTAACTGAATTTCAAATACGCAAAATCCTGTGGTTGCTTCTAGCGCTCGCTCTTCAATTTATGCCATTAGTAGCCTTCCGCCCTCTGTAAAATATATAATGTGTACGTGAAAATAATTTGAGACCAAAGGATAGGAGCTGATGAATTTGTTTACCGCAGGTTACAAAAGGTTTTCGCATATAATTTATTAGAATTTTGCAAATTCTGTTTTATTTTTGTTGTTCTTTTGCCGCTGTAATTATACAAGGGACTTCCATTTAATTGGACTATGAAAAATGCTGTTCAGGCAAATTATTTTTGTGCCAGCTTTTAAGTTCTTGCAATAAAATGTTCAAGAAACGTAATCCTAAACCTGGCCATGTCTCGGAAAGCTGGGGTAGCAAAACAAACGTTCAACGAAATGATAGCAACAAAACCTCCGTCAGTTTTGTAAATTACAATAAACCTTAGAGGAGATCGTGGGCAGAATTCGTGATGGCTGCTCGTGCGAACGACAATAGGCTTAAGCCGGCGACCGAAGCTCGCTGCAGATGCGAGTCCAACCGACTATTAACACAACCATTTCGCCGATACACTGATATTAACCCTCTACACCACCCAACTATTATAGACCACGACATTATCGATCAATATATTTATTTCATCGTACAACACGTAACATGAGTGAATACAAAAACGATTGACTAAATAACAATGACATGTATTATCATAAAGTACAAAAGATCGTCCATGATTGTAGATCGGCCCACGATATCGGGCGCACCGTTCGAGAAGGCGACCTCGTTATTATTTGATAGGTCCCATGATGAAAATCCTCGTGGCACGCAACTTTCTTGGCGTTCACTCGTCAGTATAAAAACGACATTGTATGGCATTTCGTTGGCCTCGCCTACTCTGAACATGAATATGAATAGAACGCCTGGAACCCGCCAAAATGAGACAATATCCCGACAAGCGTTGAAGAATTGTCCTTCATCACGCACAAATTTGGGGTAAGGAGAAGACGAATGAGCGCAGCCGGCGCTCCGTAAGAGTACTTGCTCCTCGGGGCGATCGTAATCGAGTACGTCGATAAAAATTGAATTTCTACCTTTTACCCGTAAACGACGCGAGGACACGCCGAAGATTTACCTATAACGCTATCCTATTTACAGACTGGGAAATTCTATTTGCTTAAAGGTCGAATGGAGGCAATATCGTGGACGTCGCGACGCTGCGGGCGGGGGATGCAATAAGCGGAGCGGCCAGCGGCGGAGCCGTCGCCAATTTAAAGAAAGCCCACTGAACCGAAAGACAAGCGCATTGGCGGCTCACGAACACAGCTACCCGCACCCGCCCGCTCTCTAAGGCTCCTCATATAATTTTCAATCCAGCGAGCTTTAAAATCGATTGCTCTTTGTAAGTGCAAAACGAAACAAGGGGCGGGCAACTAACGTACACCTCTGCTAAATTAACGCTTTAATCCAACAATGTTCACCGTAAAAGTTAAATTGAAAGCTGTATTATTTTTTTAAACAAACAGTTAAACTCGCTAATTGTTAGGCTATATTTATATACGCTTCACTTAAACTTCACGACTCGTTAAAATCTGTTCGGTTTATAATACTCCGTTTAAATGCGATAAAAGTGAATTAATTTAGTTCTCGTTATTATATCATGAACGTTGTCGTGCATACATTTATTATTATTATTTTTTTTTTTTGTGAAGGCCGCAGGATCCCGTTGGATGCGAGGAGCACAGAACCGGTCGAAGTGGAGGTGCTTGGGGGAGGCCTATGTCCAGCAGGGGACGTCTTTCGGCTGATGATACATTTATTACGCAGAAACTGTAGAAAAACAGAATGCAATAGTATAATAGAGTGCATACTACCTATTTTATGTATGACGTATTTTATGACGATATTTTATGTATACCTACGAACAGCTCTATTACTATCTATTTGACTCTGATTGGCCACTCTGTTATCTGTTTGTCTCAATGTTTGTGTTAATTGCGGAAACCGTTGCGTGGACTTTATTTTTGGTTATCACCACGAATTTAAATATTTTCCAGTATTTTCAGCGTTTTCATTCAACGATTCCGCAGCCACTGGCTACACTAAGAAATAAAACGAATCTTACCCCTATTCAGTAAATCGAACTACAGCAATTAGCGATAATGAACATTCAAGTCCAGAGTTAGCGAACGATAAAGTTGAATTACATTCAGAACTGTATCCAGCGAGACGAGATAGTTGCAATTATGATTTTACGAATGTACCATTCGGATTTCTATGTACCATTTCGATTCCTCAGAATTGAAACCCCAATAGGTATTCAACGAAATTTCGTACGTACATATATTAAACCGCAACGTTTATGTATTAGGTTGGATAGTTGTATTGAGAGAGTCGGGTCGGCTAATTTCATTGGTGCCTTTATACCTTTCATGCAAACTCCCAAATAGTATGAACAAGTGCGTAATATACAGGCTTATCTGTCGCCTTAATACCTGTTTAATGAAAGGGTTTGATCGTAAATCTACATGGTTAAACTTAATACACCGTCCTATTGGGCTTTACCCCCGCCAACGTTTAGTAATTAATGTACTACCATCATAGAGAAAGTTTTACAACTACGGGTATTGAAACTACATAAGTATGAAAGTTTCGAATCGAGCCAAGAGAGGTGTTTGAGTTAAAATAAGTAAAGCGATTACTTGCTGGTATGTATATTTTAAATGTGTGTTTAAATAAGTTGTGTTAGCTTCATAGTTTAATTATTTCACGGCACACATACAGGGTGAAAGTGAATACATGCGACCAACTGAAATGGGAGATTGTACTCATCATTATAAAAAACTTTTACTAAGGGACCAAAGCTGCAATCGCAAAAAAAACTCAGCTGTTCCCTACATTTCATGTTCGCCTATCTCGTCAAAATGTAGGGAACAGCTGATTTTTTTTTCTCGATTGCAGCGTTGGTCCCTTAGTAAAAGTTGTTCATAATGATGAGTAGGTACCCATTTCGGTTTGTCGAATGTATTCAATTTCAACCTGTATATTTGTTGTGTGAATATATTTTCATTAACTATTGTTACTAACCCAACAGGTCTCTGTTATCTTAATAAATGAATTATATGTTTTATTATATTAAGTCACTCATAAAAGAACTCTGTAAAGACCCCTATTGGTCTGCCGTTTTAAACTTTAATTAAAACCAAGAATCTTCCTTGTTTTAATTTTCGTTTATTTATAATGATAGCATTAATAATGCTTGAATAATAAAGTGTTCATTACACAGAAAATGATTGCGAAAATGAGTTTCCATAATTCCAAGAATTATTAATCAAGCGGAAAATATTAAAACTGGCTCATTTCAATACGGTTACTCAGTCGCATTGTCTGTAAAAATGAATATTGCAATTAGGTCTAAAAATTAAAAGATTATCGAGGCTGTAACTATGAACATGGGAACTTATGAATTAATAAGTGGGGAGGCCTGGCTTCCCACGGGAAGTGGTGGCCGAGCTATAATAATAAGGTTCAAAACAAACTACTAAGTAATTACAACAAGAACAACCACTATTATTCAGTCAAACAGCTGAAGGCAGTGTTGTTTTATATTCAATTGCGGTCAATTACAAGGTAAATATGAGCTCTTTAGTTAAACGACTTGTTGGTCTTGCATGTTAGTTTCTGATCTTTGAACGGGAATATTCAATGTTCAATTTTATTGATTGATCGTATTACGTTACATTATTGAGTTCCTGGAAAACGTAGCATGACTTTTGTTGGTAAATGTTATAGGTACACAGTAAATTGACGTAATTTTATGGAGGGTTGAATGCGAAAGCAATAAGTGAGGCAGAATTTCTGATATCCTCGCTTGCATTAATATGAATACAATCATGGCGAAAATACATGGTTCAATCATGGAAATTAATATTAAAGAAATAATAAAGTTGGAAGAAATAAGTTCCGTTCCAGTCTCTTTTCTCAATCTTTTAAGTACTTTTAAATTGAAATAGACAGGCGGAAGAGTCATAATGTAGATTAGTCTAAATGACTTAGAAATTTTCTTTAGAAGTATTAGCAAGATAGTAATTGTGATTTTAAAAATTAGAGTATTTTTTTAGTGTGCGAAATAAACGCGTAACTGCCTACTATGTTTATTCATTTTCCTTTCCTAGAAGGACTGACTACGACGAAAGGGAATTAACTTAGTGAGGCCATTTTTACGCAGTTGCACGTCAAACTTTTCCATTCGTCAATTTACTCGTAAAGAACTTGTAACAGCGTTGCAAACCATCAAAATATAATACATACAACCTTGTTACGGCGTTGTTTTCTACGAAACGACCTAGAAAATTCGAAGGATTCGTATACAATGGAAGCCAACTACCTACTCTAAAAAGTTAGCAGGTGAAGTTTGAGGCAGAATTTGGTGGAATACATTTTAAGAATTTTTAATGGCTTCCCTTTAAGTTTTTGAAGTTTACACCTGTTACATATTTGTAAGACATCCACGACATTACAATTTTCCCATTTAGACTGAACTCGACGACTTTTGATTCAAAAAGATTCTAATGTAATATCTTGATTATCATAATTACGATCCACTTAATACCTACGCTCTTTGATGTTTCCAAAAACTAAGAAAAAAAACTAAACTTCAAGAATTAGAGAGTTTCAAATATTTAAAGACCAATATCTTATATTTTCCCCTCTTTTTGATCTTCGGTTTTCGTAAACAGTATGAAAACTATTAACATGTCTAATTTATAAATGTGTTAACTGCGATGACCGTTAACATCAAAAGTATGGTAGCTGGTAGTTTATATTAAAATGATCGATTATTATTTGTTCACTTCGATATTTTTGGCTTACGTTTAAAGATTGAAAGGTAATTTCAGGGAACGTTGAACTTTGGTTTTGATTGTGATTTTTTTATTTAAGTGTAGTAGGCCGTAGGAGTTTTATTGATATATATAATTATGTTGCTTTCTTCTATTTCGTTTAAATTCGGTGTGAAAATACGAATTTCCGTTAGAAGTTCTAAAGCTTTTCCTACATTATAATCAAATATCAGAAGGCAAATTCTCGTAATTAAAAACGTTCAAAATCTAGTCGCAATCTCATCTCAGCGACAATCAATGTCAAAAACTTGTCAAAAATGTAGGAAAATTAGGGGTATTTTTGACAGATTGGGACTGAGATCAGACTGTGAACGTTCTTAAAATTACGAGAATTGCCCCTCAGAATTACAGAAATCAAAAGTACGTCTCCATAGCAACTATAACGGAGGAAATCAATACCAAAACATATGATATATCATACATAACAAACAAATCTTAGTGGGTTAGCTGTGCGTAGACATAGTTTCATCTATCATCATTTTCCCTCTTCGATCATTAGACATGTTTGTTTCTGCCAAAGACAAGGTACACCATATTGCTGTTAACGTTCATTCAAGTTTCTTGATGTGTCTATGAGTTTATATGTAGGTATAGTGAGCCGCGAAACGTCGCGCAAAAATGTTGATATTTTTGTTATCGTTTTAAGGAAATGTATGCAATTTGTTGTTATGCTGAGCCTACATGCATAGCTGCACGCAATTTTATGTGAACTTGGTAGTGATAAATTATTTTAAAAAGTTTCTGTTGCCATTTGTGCTAAGTTTACTTTTCAGATCAAAAAATCTATTTGCAAAACTAGCCGATAGATACTTGCTAACTTTTAGCCGAAACCTTTGTCAATCGACCCTTGCAAACTGCGAAAAAATTAATCAGTTCATGCTTTAAGTATTTTATTTCTCTTATAAATTGGGGCAGATAATTTTAGAACTAAAAAGCAAATGCATTAATAGCGTTCGGTATTGGAAAGCATCTCCCGATCGAGCTGTTTATTTTTAGTCACAGTTACTCCTATATTATTTATATTTGGAGTAGTGACGTCATGAGTAATCAATCATCGTCAATTTCTTTTTTAAGCGCATTTTGAAGAATAAGGCCCGTTTAAAAATTGATCTATTAATGCAATAAAAGGTATTTAGTCGTCGGTTTTGAAACCATTAGACTCGCACGCGAAGTTTGTTTGTTTATATTCTACTTGGACTAACTATTGTAGTGGCAGCAGAAATATTGTAGAAAGAATGTATTATTTTATTTGGTTTTTATTTTCCTTCCGTTCTTATACTTTTTTATATTTGGGATGTATCTACTAAGTGGATTGAATTTGTAACTGTTAGAAAAAATTTGAACTTTAGTCCTAATTTTTGGTGACTTTCAGAAGCTTTACAAAAAACAGACGACGAGCCTGAAATTGAATTTTTTTATTACAAAATTGAAAAGGAAATTGTTTCGGAAGGCCCTTATTACAATTAAGTACCTATCTATTCATATTTTTAATAGAAATTAATATTTAGTAGGCAACTATTTTATCTATATCCGGTTTTTTGATTAGAACTCTAACATGTGGGTGTGTTTTCTTTGAAAATTAAACCTATCATTGTATGACACCTGTGCGTGATAGACGTTTTCCCAGAAAACTTGATTGAACCTTCATAGGAAAAACTGTTGATGGCTTCGTGTTTCAAGTTTTGACGTTTTATCAGGAATAATAAGCAGCTAACATAACAACTTTATTAACTACTACAAAGTGAATTTTAATGTGTTGTATTTTCTCTATTTTCATATTGGCTGGAAATTTTCGTTTTTCTTTAAAGATTTCGTTCAATATTTTCGTAAGTAGGTTGAACATGGTTGTAACATTGCTTGGTCTTTGCTCCGGCCTCGAACTAAAACCGTAAGTTCAAACAAAAAATCAATTTGCCTAAATAATTACTTACTAAGTACCTTCATTTCACTGTTACAATCTACAATCAGATTTTTATAGTGAAACGCAACAATGAAATATTATAAGGTTCGTATCACAATACATTTTTTTCATGGAGCATCACGCAAAACGTAAATTAGCTGTCATAATAATGCGAGGAAATATAATTGTATCATCTACTTAAACTGTTTTCATAGAACCACTCGAATGACGGAGTAAGATCTACTCTAGAAGGCCAGCAATGGACATACAAATATGCAGATGGTCACGTATTACTCATTGCAGACGGTTATAGAAATATATGACGTCATTTGGCCGTATGCGTTATCACTGCTTTGTTTTTCTGATAAAATATATATACTAAGCTTTATGATAAAGACTGCGAAGATGATACATATAACTAAGAGTTTATTTCGTATTGTAAAAAGTTTGTTTCGGAAGAAAAAAAGTTGGTTTTCCATAACAAATGCTTAAAAAACATGCTCGGCAATCGTTAAAATATTTCGTCGAGACTTTATAACCTTCAAAACAACCCTCAAATAAAATCTAGGGTTGAAATTTGCGCCCGACAGACGACAATAGGCTCGCCCCCCCAACACATGGGACGTAATACCGTCTACGGCGGTGTTTGTGCGACTGCACACCCCTCCGGGCGCCATCAGAGGGATGTATAGTTATACATCCTCACAGCAACAGAAAAATGTATAGCTCTTTGTAGCTTTATTCTCTAAGAAAACATTACGAAGGACAATTTGCTCATCTTCCCAATCATTATAAGAGTTAATTGAGGATAAAGGGTTAATGTGGTACTTGCAGACGATGGGCTAGCAACCCGTAATTATGTGTGCACTATTACATCCTTTTAACCTATACATAACGGCTATATGCGGCTCCAAAGTAACTAACAGTGTATCTGTCTTTATGGAGAGATAAAGTTAAAATGTATTCGTTTAAATCAGGAACAATTGAACTTGAGATCTTAAAGTGATGGTAAAGAGGTAGATATTATACCAAAGTTTAAGGGCGTGTAATAACGTGCTGTTATCATTAATGACGGAATCGCGGTAAACAATGTAATTTGTATCTATTTTGTGTAATGGAGTGGTGTAATTAGGGAGGTACTTAAGTTACACCAACGGATTTTGTCACATTTTTTAAGGTGTGTTGTGGAAATAATTTATGTGAAACAATATACTGAGGAATACTGTATATTTTATGAGAACATTACAGAAAATTACTGTTTTTATTCGGGCACTGTACCTACTAGTATTTTTTGCATGGCTCTTATAACAATACGAATTACTATTCAAAAATTTTCGCAGTTTATATTATCCTACTAAAAAACGGAAGTCGGAAAATTTGATACTATCCATATTTATTTTGTAAGCGTTGTAACTATATATTTGTTATAAAAAAAAAAACAGAATATCGTTATAAGTGTTGCTTTCCGCCACTTTGCCGTTTGCAAGTAGGCTGAAACTGAAACGTTTTCTCCATTTTCAACTTCCTAACTGCTCGCTTATCAAGATCTATTACGCTTCAATTTCCTACTCACACCGTGTAGCGTTAAAGGAAATTTTCCTATGCTAAACTAGTAACTTAATTTCAAAATAATACTAATGTGAAAATATGAAACGTTTTCTGTTTTTATGGGGTTGAAAAACACATTTTTTTATTACAATTGTTCATTTCATGCCCATAAAATTAATATAGGTACCTACATACTCCATGGATATTAGCACGATAAATTAATTGACATAGCACTTGTGTTCAACACAAATTATGCCTAAATTAATAATCAAAACGATAGGAATTTCATTATGAAACTAATCAACTGTCAGTTACCTATTCACTTCGATAGCAAAAATTTAATAGGATTTTCCGTTATTACAAACAGTAGGTACTGTCGTGGGCGTTTTCTAAAGAAAGTACTTGGAATTGAAATTAATTAATTGGTAATCTATAAAACAAAATTTTGCTCCACAAATAATATTTCGAAAACAATCTTTTTATCTCCAAATAAATTCAGATTGAAAGTATACAAAATAAATAATTTTCATATTCTTGGACATATTTTTTTTTATCTGGATGTAATATTTTATCAGATTTCAATTTTGTTTTGGGAGCGTGGCGCGTCTGCCGAGTTGATAACGGTTGAATGGGGACGTAAACGAGTTAAAAGCGACGAAATCGCGACGCAGCTAACATTATATAAGCGACTGTCAGTCAGCGAGGCTGGCTAGAACCCACGCACTCAAAGTCTACAGGTGTCACAAATGCAGCTGCTGAATTTCATACAATTGTCAAATTTCACATTTCAAATGAATAAAATTATTCATGAAAATGTGCGTCTCAATTTTGTCTTACATTGAAATTTTATGATTGTTGCAATTTTCGTGTGATTGTTGCAACGTTATTTTCTTTTATGAGGATTATAATTTCATTGGAATGTTGCAGAATACTTCTTGCGGAAAAATAGTTAACTGTAAAGAATGTTAATGAAATTGCCAAACATTTTAATTATTGATTTTGAGTAAAATTTATATATTTTCATCACATAATTTCGCGAAGAAAGATAAAAATAACAGTTTAAATTTCTTATTATTCGACTTTAATCGATATTTCAACTGAACAGTTATTTTACCAACTACAAAACACATAATTTTCTATCGGCTTATTTTCAACTGAAAAAGTGAGTCATAAAAAATAATCCGGCCAAAATATAGCCCGCCAGATAAATCTGAGAAGTTTGCGAACTCTAAAACTTGAACAGATGGATGCAATACCGCGCTTATTTTGTTTCGTGAGCCAAATGCGTGCCACGTTTATTTTTAGGCCATTTCCATTTTAATTTACGAGCATTAATAACTTTTAATATGTATTCTGACGGCACGATAATTTTCTAAGCGCCATAACAAAACAATACAAATAGATCCATGAATTTAAGTTCTCTACAAAATTGCCCACCAACTAATTTAAGAAAAAACTAGGTAAACTTGAACCGTTCACAGCTAATATCACCGTTACATGCGATTCCACAATTTTATTTCTAGCTATTAGTGGAGCGACTCTTATCTTATCGCAATATTTAGGCATAAAAACAAAATATCGTGGTTGTTGTGAGTCAAACTGGATCCGTTTTGCGCCAAACAAAATAGCCGAGCGAAGATTTGTATTATGAGTGTCGGGATGAATATAACAGGTCGATTGATCTGTTTGTTGTTTTTAGTGAGGGTCGAGAGGAGGGAGCGACACGACGGCGCCGCCCAGCCGATAGGAACCACTTGCGGCTGGGGCAATGTGCATCCGACGCGGCTCGCACTCTCCAACTTTACCAAACTTTGTTCCCGAAATAAACTTTTTACAATGGAACACTGAAACCGGTCACTTCAGCACGGATGTCGGTACTAACCCTGAACGTAGTGCAGGTCGGTTCCGTCTCGAAAAAAGGCTGCGGGAGCACTGTCGCGTTGTGGATGGGAAGCACTGAGTTGAGCACTTTGGACATGTAACGTGGGAGCGGTGGAACACGCGAGATGTCGCGCGGCGCGGGCCGGCGTCGGCGCGAGAGAGGGCGCACGAGGAGCGGACGGACGCGGGCAACGAGCGACGAGCGACGGAGCCGCTGGGAGTGTGCCGGCGGCGCGCGGCCGTGCCGGGGGCAGGTTCGCGCACGCGTCGCCCGCCCAGCGCCCGCCCCCCGCATCGACCGACCACCCCCACCCCCGCCCACCACCCCCGACGCCCGACCGACTGTTTTTCTCTCCGACCGGGGGACGCACCTGATTTTTTCCGTGATATTTTTTCCTCCCTTCTCTCTTCGCGACGCGATCCGTTCGCTTTCATTACGGTTTCGAGTTTGATTTATCACCGCGGCGGCTCTGAAATATTCTTATGGATCTTGGTGTCGAACGCTCACCTACTAATTAGCATCGATTGATCGTAATAAATGAACGCTGATAAAATGCACTTTAACATTATTTCACGTAGTAATATCCAAGCCTTGCGAATTATTCGCGAAGAAATATGCACAAAATATTTTTCCTTACGAAAATTCATTTAATTTTACTCATAGAACATACTAAAATCTGAATCAGCTGTTTTTTACAAAATAAAAATTATTAACATTAAGTACAAAATTTAAAAATATTTTTTTTTTTTAATCTATAACACGAAACATAAAATATTTCAATAAATCGCACCCATTCCAATATTATTCAAGAGCAGTTAAGAAACTAAGTACGCTCGTAGCCAGCAAGCCTGGCGCGTAGCACGTGTCTACGGCGTAGCAAATCGGATGCAGGGTTCTACGGCGCGCCCAACGATTAGTATTCGCAGACCACTCGTGTCCTGCATAACCTCAAGAACTTAACATATTTGGCCGCGATTCAAATTTAATGTTTTCATATTTGTGTCATAACTTTCGGTAAAGGGGAAAACAAAAATTACCCCTGCGAAGGAAGGGAGTTATTTGTAAACGGTTGACGTCTCGGCATTTTTATACAAAGTACGGCCACCCTTGTTCCATTGTGAAATTGTTTAGGCGGTCGGTATGCGATTTTGTTTTATAGTTTAGATGAGGCATATTCTGATTCGTGGGACGAGATTGTGGTAGTGTACATCTATCATATGCGTTGCAATAAAAGTTGTAAGACACTGACGAATGTAATATGGAGTAGAGAGTCGAGAAACATAAAACTTGGTCTTGAAATATTTTACAATAACTTGGAGCACTTGAGCTATTCAGAACTCGGTATAAAGCAATATCTGGTACAAATATGTCACGTACACTGTGTTGTATTTGTTTGAAATCATTTATTATGACGGTTGCCGGCTCTATTATTCTTATAACGTTATAATCCTGTGATCTTGTTTCTAGGAAAACGTGTCGCAATAATTATTTTGTTCTAGTTTTGTTATTTTAGATGGTTTATTTCTCAGAAGCACTTAGTACTAATATCATAAGTCTAATTATAACAATGAATTAATTTGGCACTTTTAGGCTTAAATAATAATTTATTAGGAATCGATATTTTGATAAAATAAAGATTAGATGTGGTTATTTACAATACCTTTTTAATTTATTACGAAAACCAAATCTTTTAAAAATGAACTTTACAAATCCTATGTTTGTTAGTCTGTAGTTCCAGATGTCCACAAGAATATAACAAAAATGGTGGCAAACAACAATTAATTTTATTATGGAAGGATACTGCTAATTTTCCTAACAAAAAAAAAACCGCTTACACAGCTTTACGGCTTGCCTTCAAATAATTCGAATTTGTCACCTTTGCAACGTAATTTGTCATATTTTAAAGGGGGTAAACTACTAATCAAACTAACATTATAAAGGCGAAAGTTTGTGAGTGTGTGTGTATGTTTATATGTTTGTTACTTCTTCACGCTCGAATGGCTAGACCAATTTCGATAAAATTAGGTATGGAGGTAGCTGACACCCTGGATTAACATATAGACTACTTTTTATCCCGATATTTCCACGGGATTGAAACTTATGCGGGTGAAACCGCGGGGCGCAGCTAGTTATAAATATTCCTAAATTATGTACATTGAGAGTAATGATGTCCCAGTGGTATAGGCCCCGACTTACGAGTTGTAGGTCGTGGGTGCGAACCCAGGCAGGCGCTTTACTTTTTGCATATAATTTCATTACCACTGCAAACCGGCATGTCCTAGAACCAAAAATTCGAAGACATGTGACATCTACCAACCCGCACTGGGCCCGCGTGGTACATTATAGCCGACTCCCTCTCAAAGAGAGCAGGTCTGTGTCCCAGCAGTAGGAAAATTATAGGCTGATTATGGCACAAGTATGTACATTTCACAGCCATTTTCTTTCCATAAAAATTAACTGCATCATTCTAAATTCTCACATACGAGTGTCAACAAATCGGTAGCAATTTCCTATTTAACTATCGTGTCAACTCGACCTAAAACACACGTCAAAGCCGTAACTCGATGGCGTTCATTAAAAAATGTGTTCCACAAACAGTTTTTACAATGTACAACATGCTTTTCAACGGTTGAAATTAAAAGTAATCGCCGGGTGCGCCACGGAAGCAGAGATATGAAAAATAATAGCCATGTCTACCTGGGCAGGATATGCGGGCCCGATTAAAGGTACATGGCTTAAATCTAAATGCCTCTACTTTTGTATTTTTTGGGGATGAGTATTCTCTTTTTTTTAACAATCATCATCAGCTGCGGTGTTGTTCATGATTTAAACTGTTATTTTTGGGAGGCAAAACTATGCAAGTGCCGTTCGGGAACTGAAAACAATAACGATACATTGTTCCACCGAACCGCACGTTACAAAATTTTGTTTCAGTTTTCGGTTAGTGGAAGTGCTCAGGTGCGGTTCGTCCAAGTGCGGTTCAAATCAGTGCTCTGAGTGGAATACCTCATAATATTTTATAGATTGTTTTAGAACCGTGTGTAAAACCAGAGTAGATCTTACTATTTGTTTCTGCTTCCTTTCTGGCATGATAAAAACCGGCCAAGTGCGAGTCGGACTCGTACACGATTCTTGCATTATATCATAATTCAAAAATCGCCGAAAAAAATCACGTATCTTGTATGGCGACCCCTTTAATTTTTCATTAACTTTTATGTATTTTTATTATTTTTTGTTATAGCGGCAATAGAAATACACACTCTGTGAAAAGTTTTTACTGTCTACCTATTACGGTTCATGAGATACAGCCCGCTGACAGTCAGAAGGATGGACGGACGGACGGACAGCGGAGGCTTAGAGCGGTTTCGCACTACATCCGATCCGAAACCGGATTAAAGATCCGACTTCAATCTAAATTCGGACGGATAGAGTTCGGATCTAGTGCGCAAGCCCTCATACAAATAGGACTATAGTCACTTCGGACCAGCATTACTCGGATTTGGATCGGATGTAGCGCGAAACCGCTCTTAGTAATAGGATTCAATTGGCACCCTTTGGGTACGGACCCCTAAAAATGACGCAAGTAATAACCACGATTAGATAGAAAATATTATTATTAGCAAATAGATCAGTGTTCGCAGTAGGTATGTTTTTATCAGTAGGTACTTATTTATTTAAACTTTTCGCACAAAAAGGTACAAAGGCGGACTTTTAAGGATTCTGACCATCACTCTAACATAATATAAATAATGCATATCACTAATATTCATGTTAGCCCCTCTAATTTATTGAATACGTTTATTATCCATCGAAATATTATAAATTCGTAAGTGACCATGTCTGTATGTTATCTTTTCACGCCTAAACCACTGAACGGATTTCGATAAAATTTGGCAGAGAGATAGATTGCATCCCGGGGAAGGACATAGGTTAATTTTTATCCCGATATTACCACGGGTTCGACACTTATGCGGGCGAAACCGCGGGGCGCTGCTAGTATTTCCATAAACCCCTCGCACTTGGCTGAAAAGGCTGAATGGAGAAAAGGGTGAATAATAAAATCAGTCTAACAACAAATTTTTAAATGTTAGTCAGTTAATCCACGTTATGAAAGCTATATTAAGTAGATACGAGTACAGAAAAAGTTAATGAGGTATCAGACTTTTAAATCGTTTGAAGTTCTCAGATCCTAGCTATATTGATAGAAGATTCCGATAAGGACCAGGACAAGACCCAAAGGGTGGATTGAGAACTGTCTGCCTTCAAAAAAACATCAAAATATCCGTACAAAAGGTATAAACATATCCGATGCATATCCATCGCCGAAATAATACCTTGGTGGGGTATTTATTTATTTATACGGTGATTGCAATGGGGATATGAAAAATAATAGCTCTTTACCTGAAATTGGGGTGGCGCTGATGGGTCCATTGTAGGTATGACCTTAATCTTGCTGTGCTGGCCAGGGCTCGGAAACCGGTTGAAATTCTTAACCGGTTACGGTCATTGACCCCAAACCGAAATCGATTTAGGTTAAGGTTTGCACTTTACCGGTTTATGCGGGAAACCGGTTTTTTATGAATTTTGGTTTTGATAGTGGAAATTAACCGGTTAAAACCAAGTTTGAACCCCCCCCGGCCCCCGCCACTCTCGCGAGCACGGTCTGGACGTTGCGATATCATTTAGTTACCAATTTTTATTACGGAATTAACCGGTTAATTTGGGTGTCAAAACCGTTTGTGCTTAAGTAACCGGTAACCTTTATCATTTGGGTTTCATAAGAACAGTTCACTTGTTTAACCGGTTATTGAAGGAACGATATATTTACCGGTACTTAATCGAAATTAACTGCTCTTTTTAAACCGGTTCAGAGCCCTGGTGCTGGCTGTGTGGTTATTAAAAGTATTTTTTAATATACGGAACCGTTACGCTTGTGTGCCAAGTGGTTTTACATATTATTGTGATACTGATTTCAGTAGTATTAATTTGTGACATTTTTTTTGTCTATTAATGTCAAAATCATCAGTTTTCTGTGGAAAACGCATCTTCTAGGGGCTAAGATTTCATAGAAAGCTTACCTACATAAAATGCAATTTGTAAAATACTTCAATTTATTCCAAAAGTGGTATATACATATCTGTTTGTTTAATTGTTTGCAGTGAACCAATTTGGAAAAAAAAATATAACCTCTAGTAATCTGTTTTCACATTTAAAATGTGATGATACAATGATCCCGAAAAATTCCAAACCTGAGCCGTGATTACTAAAAACATCAGGCAGTAATAAACACCAAAGTTCACATTCCATAGCCTCATATTGCACCGCAAAATATCGACAGAAAATGTATAAAAAACAGCGTCAAGTCGTATTACATCAGTAAAAGGCTCCTTTTGTCTGGTGGCGTGATTAATTGTATGGTGTGCACAGTGACAGCGACGCTGTGCATAGCGTGACAGTAGCACTGTCGCTCAGAAACACTGAATGATTAGCTGGGTTATTGTAGGATAGACATAGAAACTGTGTTTTTAATTGGATATAATTTTTTAATTCTGATTGAGGCTGTTTTTTTGTTTATAAATTGATGGATGTCATGCAAATAACACAAACACGATACATGTAATTATTATGTGTAGGAGTAAGAGGATTTGTATGATGGTATGTTAGAGTGTTTGTTTGCAACCTCTAAAACTTTAAAAAACAGCGCTAAGTCGTATTAAATCAGTTAAAGGCGCCTACTAATTGTATGATGCGCACAGTGACAGGGTTGCTGCTTTGTATTGCGTGACAGTAGCACTATCACTCAGAAACACTTATTGATTAGCTGGGTTATTGTAGGATAGACGGACATACATAGAAACTGTTGTTTTAGTTGCTTATTAATAGGTGGATGGCACACAAATAAAACGACATAATGTAATTATTATGCGTTTGATCAAGAAGTTGTGTGTCATCTGATGATATGTTGTTAGTGTTTGTCTGTTACCGTTTTCCTAACAAACTGTAAAGAAACAGCGCTTAGTCGTATTACATCAGTTAAAGGCGCCTATTAATTGTATGATACGCACAGAGACAGCGGTGCTGCTACGCATTGCGTGACAGTGGAACTGTCACTAAAAACCCAATATGAGAGAATAGAAATGTTTATAATTAAATTATTTTTATACTTGGTCATCTTCCTCGAAATGTTTTTGACTGTAATGCACTCGTAAAATTGAGTGCATTACAGTCAAAAACATTTCGCTGCATTTTTAATGCAGTTTTAGAATTTAATTTTATATTGCTAATTGATGGATTATTATTTTAACATCAACACATTGCACATTTCAATAAGTCTTGTTTAGCATTAAAATAATTGAAAATATCAATGTTTTGCAATTGATCTCTTATTATAGAAAATGTAGTTTTCCTTCAGCTAAACTGCTTCCCCCTTTTTATTTTCCTAATTGATGCCAAAAACATCAGTAATATCACAAAAACGTTACCTTAACAGTAACAAAAATAAAGCAGCAAATATCAAAATATTTCATTTTGAAAACTGATCTCGTAATACAGATACGGAAAGTTACACGTTTTTCAATATTATTTGCTTCTTATCTTGGAGCACCTATCTTGAAGTTGTTGCGAACTTAATATATTCCCAAGATACTTTCTCCGTTAAACATCTTCCAACTTTATATCGCTACACTTTGCTACATACTTTTGGTATCTCACAATTTAATAAACATATTTTCTAAAAAACATTGGAGGTGAAGTGTTTTCTGTTTAGATGTAATTTATGGGAGGTGCTGAAAGTTTGGTAATATATTTTTGATATTATGACTTTATGAGTAATTACTTGAAATATTTTAGAAAGGTACCTATTTATTTTTAGAACCTATAAGAGAACAACAAAATTTTGGGTAGGTGCTCTTCACACTGTGGACGAACTTTTGGATACCCAATGAGAGTTCATTCCTTTTTTCCCTTTATATACTTGTATATAGATAATTATATAAATTTTCGTGTTAGATTGTATATTGTAATTAAGATGTCTTATTATGCGTGTAAATAAATGTATTTTATGTAATTAAACAAAAACAGAAAACACTATAATAAGTAGTTATTTTAACAAACCTGTGGTTTAACATTGTCGGTTAGAAAGTCGAGAAAAAGATTTAAATTAGTATTTTTTTCCAGATTAAAAATTTTGGACAGCGGTTCCAGGCAACCGCTTTCCAATATTTTATGATTATAATCTATGATGGAATAAAGTAATTTAATAAGAAATTAACTTGGCTTGTTAAAACTAACGCTTACACTTAAAACGTCTCAAATATCAGCAGCCAAATAACTAAACACTAAAACAATTAAACTTAACCCACCCACACAAGTTAAACTTGCACGGTAGAATGAGAGCATTCGTTAACAGTTAAATCAAACGCCTGGTTTGGAAGTGATACTAAGTTAAGACGGCGAACGGCGGGACTTTCCTAAACGTCGAGTGCACCAGTTGGCCACAGTTAGTTTTGAAACGTAAAGATGCACAATTTGCTGCAGTCATCGTCAGTTAAAGTTTACCAGAAGTTTGTTTATACTATGGGGAATTATGATAGTAAACTAAGTATGGAATCCAGACACCAGAAGAGAGAGAGTATGGTATTGTCACAAACAAGCTGGGACATACTGGATCCGGAAGGCCGAGGACAAAGTGTTGCAAAATGGGAGAGGCCTAAGTCCAGCAGTGGACTGCTGTAGGCTGAGTTGAAACAAGCTTTTGTTTCGCTTGTTACATATCCTTACCACTGACTGTATCCATAAAAAAGAACACGACTAAAATAAATAATTTACAAAACTCTGCAACATTTTTTTTCTTGAGATTATTGATCTCCAACTAAAATTAAAATAAAGCCTTTTTTTGTCTTTTTTTTTAAAGGCAAGAGCGGTTTTATTTTCTACTTCTGAATTTAAACTACCATTAACTTACACCAAAATACAAGCCCACACAAATCATACTACCCTTATAAAACAATAAACTCCCATACTCAATCCCTAGGGTTGTCACTGACCTTTGTGAGTCTACCAGCAAAACGGTCTGTGTGCCGTCCAGTTAAATACGTAAGAGGATGCGCAACCCCTAATTGGATCACAATCGCACTGACGTAAGGCACGCTTCGCCGCCAGTCTATAGGGACCGGCAAGAATCGACGTCTCCTTCGGGGCTCCATGTCATGCTTGGATAGTTTTGAGTGAGCACCCCTAATCAGTGCTGAAAAGTTTACCGAACGGTAAGCGTGCGTGAATAAATTCTAATTTGTTGGTACTGAAGTACGTATGGGGTGTAATTGTTGGGAATTCGATTGTTGGTGGAGGGCAATTGTCTTTTTTGCTTTAACTAAAATCAAAATTTACATAATACTCGTAAAAATTGGTACTGCTGTCTACCTATTTATTGAAACCCATGAAAACAATAGTCTATCAGTATTTCATCTCATAATTATACCCGGTATAATTGTGTAGCTGTGCGAAATAGCCAGTGAGCCATGACTTTTCGATTATTGCAAATTTACTGCGACCGAAATAATTAATCGAATAAAACCCTACTAAAAACCAGCAACAAGCAAGAATAATTAAGATCGCAAACAAATCTTAAGCCAGTTGATCGACGCGACTTCAAATCCGAAATAACAACAATTAAACAAAGGCGAACAAAGTTAAATCGGAATGATTGCGCGACGATTGCGCGCCGATAGAACAAAACAGATAAAACTCTCATCAAATACAATCAGTGGTTGCCTGGACAGAGCTTAAAACTAGGCCTCTGGATTCCTCCATTTCCTCGGGGCGAATTTCATTACCACTAGCTTGTCCGGTAATCCCAAGCGGACAAGTGCCTTAATCTACCCGCTTTCGGTTCGATTCCGACTCTTAAACGCGCCACTTGCTTCATTTTTACGTATAATCCATTTTTAATTGCCTTCTCACTGTACCATTATTAAATTTTCAAAGTGAAATTAATTACTGAGATAAGTTTTGAAGGCCGTCAATGCGACAATAGATTGTATCGGTGTTAATTTAGTAAAGAAAGCCGAGTTTAGAGAATACTGGTGTCATTGACTGACGTTAATCTTGGATTAAGATTTTATATTAACAAAATGATCCGACATTGTTTGACGACGAGATTTAAATCTTTGTTTGATGTTTAATTGTTATTAAATGCAGATAGAACCAATTATTTAGACGCTTTTGAAATTGATAATTGATGGGCACACTGATGATAATGTCTACCTGATTATTATGTACATTTTCAGTCTCACGGATAAGCTACTATTAAACTAATTTGAATTCATAACAAAGCTTAAGAAACGTAACAATGTTTAAGAAGTTATCGAAGATTTCAAATGGAATTCTCATGAATACTGCTTGATGACAATCCGATAGCTTTTAAATGTTCAAACAGAACATTTGGAGCGCAAACACAGTTATAATAAAACGTGACGTGAGATCGACGCGCATCTCTGTCTATCCCAGCAAATGGGCGCGGATAAATCGAAGACTGCAGTTACGATTAGTCGATGATTAATGCTCGCACTGCGACGCCATCTGCTGAATTAATTGCTTCATTTCCTCTCGACGGCACCAAATGGAATTTTGTATTTCGATTCGTAAAACGTTCGACGTTTTTGTCCGCCCGTACACTTGTTCAGGTGTGTTATGGACTCTGTGATTTATTATTACTTCACGCCCAAACGAGAGATTTTTGACACATTTTATTTTCAGTCCTGTGAAGTACCCGTTCTATACGAGTTTTTGGAAATACCAATTATTTTTACTTACAAATACCTACATACCTACACAAAAGGTGCCACAGAGTGGCACAGAATTTAGCGTCTTAAGAACGAGTTGTAGACCTTTGTGCGATTCGAAAGTTTCCACAAAAGGGGGCCCCGCATGATTTGTGAATGCGTGTAATTTTTCAAACGTCATATTTTTTGCAACAGTTCTACCGACCTACGGAGTAAACTTTGCTATTGTAGAGGAACGACTTTTTGGAATGTTTTCGTCTTTCCCTCGCGCTTTGTTATGGAAAGTTAGATAGTGTTGGTCGCGGGAGCACCGGTGGCATCCGTTTTCGCTTAATAAATTTCTATGTTCAATAAGGATTCGGGTTGGAAGTTCTGCTATGACAATGTTACTTGATGTCAAATGGGTTCTGGAGATTGTACGAGTTTGTGGTCGAGCTGTGAGAGTGCAAATATTGGATTTTTCAGTTCTGAGACGTGATGAACTAAACGGCGACCATATGAGTGAGTAATGGACAGGTGAAATTGCTCGCAGCCTTTCTGTTAGGTGATCCTTTGTCGGATTGGTTTGTGCGGAGCCGTAGAACCGTGGAGGCTGTCATGTGTGCCCGCGGCTATCTGTTGATAGCTGTCGGTGCATCTCGCTCAGATTGACGGGCTTTTCAGACCGAGCTAAATAGAATTTTACAGCGCCGTATTGTTGTAGTGTCAGATATCGCTCTTTGGTAAAAACTGAAGTTCCGTTAGATGCGTCTATTGTATTTTTCTACGAGGGAAGTTATCAAACAAAATGGTGGACGGTTTTGTAATACTTGTGCATATAAACTGCAGAACATGAATTGCTTAAATCAGTATTTAATGTTGATTAAAACCAAATGGTTTTGTAATCAAGGTACTTAACACAATGTCTTGTTTTGTATGTGTAAGATAATCCATTCCTACAAATAGCACAGTACAAAACACAAGTAACAAGAGAATACAAGTCACAATCCCCTGGTTTTATCAAAGTGCGTCTAGTTCAAACAAATGAAGTAGTTTCCGTGGAAACTCGTCAATTCCCAGACAAAGACGCTCTTCGTTTGACATCATTAATATCCAAGGAACACGAATGGTACCGGGTGAAAGGAGTGCTTTCACGGCTCGCGACGATGCACTCATATTTCCGGATTTCATTCCCTCCCGAGCGCACTATATTACACATAGCAAATCCAAATGTCATCATAACGTAACCCTGCCGGTGTTCCCTGTAGATTGTATTAAACAAAGGGGAATTAAATAGCAGACAGTGCGGTGTACCGAGCCGCGACCAACGCGGGCACGAACCACTTTATTCCACCTTCTGTACCGAATGCGCCCGTTGTACTTACGTCACGCATTCCAATTTTTATTTTTTGAAATAAGCCAACGTGAGTGCGAGTAATTTTGTTTGTGTTTTTAAAAATTGCTGCGTATTTTTGTGGCACGGTTTTTGGTGCACCGCTTGTTGCCATCTAGTGTCACAGGAACGAATATTCGAGCGGTATTATCTTCGTGACAGTCGCGCTCTTTATTATCCTGAAACCCCATGATATATTGTCGCATACCTTTATTATTCACGAGTCAAAAGTAAAATCAATATAGCTACCTCATCATCTGCCAAGCCTTTTCCCAACTATGTTGGGGTCGGCGTTCAGTCTAACCGGATGCAGCTGAATACCAGTGTTTTACATGGAGCGACTGCCTATCTGACGTCCACTGCCCAATTACTGGGTAATACGATACCCTTTGGTAAGACTGGTTGTCAGACTTTCGGGCTTCTGACAACACGTAACGACTGTCAAAGATCCACGAATGACAGCCGGGAATAAAGCTACCTACCTAATTGCGGCGCTCGAAATGTAAAATTCAATTAATTTCATTAATTCGTCATTGTATTACAAAACAAACTGATTAAGTAAATAAACATTAGGCGTTTTCGATTACAATTTCACCGTCGAAATGGCAGCTACTTAATTAACATAATCCTGTTGTGAAAATAAGCAAAGTTAATTTTAGTTAAAACATGGAACATTTAACGTTTTTAATTCAGCGTATTCGTATTCACGGGCGCGCATTGATCATTTCGAATTCGCTATGTAGGTGGTCGTTTTTCAAAAAGCGATTTCACCTCCAACTACATTCATTTACACATAATAATTGTGTTCGGTCGCGGCTGCCGACTCATTATCATATAAATGAGAGAGAAAAAGCAACGGTCGACCATTAATCAAGAGAATGGAGCAACAACACTGGCTAATACACTTATCAACTTTAATTCAATAATCCGCGGCGCGAGCGCCTGCCCTCGACACTCGACTTTTCGAAACGTGAAAAATAAGTGGCAAATGGAACGCACGACCTCACATACTAATCCCAATTAATTGTGTAATACGACAATGCCATTGGAAGTTTCACTGGACTTTAATTTTTTTTTATTGCTGAATGGGCCCGCTCTTGACCTCGATCACGCCTGATGGAAAGCGATGGATGAGGTATATGATGGAACGAGCGTACCCAGAAGATGCCTAAATAGATTTTATTGTAAATTAAAACTACTTTTGTTTTCAGTGTAACCTGCAAAACTTTTAGCGATGCTCTAAATTAAAATGAGTTTTAAAATAACAATAAACCGTCGCTCAAAAAAAAATCTGAATGAACTTTTTTATACGAATGAAATAATTCATAACTTAGACATTCTATAAATAAAATTGGAACGGATGTAATAAATTTCAGCCACACAAACACCTGTATTTGTTATAAAATAGGTCTCATGCATAAAAAAACTGCGATACACTGCCAATAGTGTAAATAAAATATTGCATTTATTTTTTTGAGAAACTAAATATGGTAGGCACAAAATATTTACACTGTCTTATTCAAGATTAAGGCTATACTTCGCTAAATAATAAGTTTCATTCGAGAAATCGTTTAAAATTAAAATAGATTTAGTTCGTACACAAAAAATAACATTGGAGAATCAAAACCGTAATAAATGTGTAAAAAATTACAGAAGATATTTCAACAACAATATAATGAAAAATCAGCAAATAAAATTTTATAATACACAAATAAATAAAAAAAATTAAGTGATAAGGCTAAATTTTCGCAATAAAATCCCCGTAAACATAAGGTAGTAAGCCATTAAAGTTAACTTTTTGTTTCACAAACAGGTAAAATTGTTATTGCTATACCAAGTCGCCTAAACTTGCAAAATTATTACAAGGACATAAATAAAACGTGTAGAGGCGAGCCTTCGTAGTGCCGTAGCGCCATAGCGGCGTAGCGCCGTCGGTCTCGTAGCACTTGCTACGGCGTAGACTGAAAATTTGGAGCATCTAAACTGTTTAACTCCTTAAAACTATTATCATAATTCTGAGCTAACATTCTGTCATGGAACTGGTCTTAGCTCTGTTTTCAGCAATTCCCTGCATCCTTTACACTACACAACGATTAATTTAAACAATGAACTGGACTATGTATTGTTTTGGTATTTGAAATTCTTGGTACTATTGTTGTAGTTTGATTTCTGTTAGTATGATTTTCAGTATGTGAATTAAATATTATACATACAGCAGCCTGAATGGTAAAGTTAACGGGAGTTTTATTGTTGCAGGTTTACAGATTTATTATTATTTCATATTCGGCCAAATGTTATGATTTATTTCAATGAGATTCGACAAATAGGTACATTATATTTTTGTTATATTTCCGTATATTTTTTTTTTAGTTTTAGTATACTAGCAAAAAAGGCATGGAGCATAGTTAATTCTGTAATGAAGCATTTTCGAATAAAATTCAAATTAATTAAAGAGAAGAGAAGCCCCAACTATCACAATGGAGCGCCTTAAAGTATCATAACTGAAATAATCGTCTCAGTATTAATTCTCATAACAAAGCCGAGGTAATTAGTTAAAATATTACATTACTAGCAGCGCCCCGCGGTTTCATCCGCGTAAAAGTCGATCCCATGGGAATATTGGGAAAAAAGTAGCCTATATGTTAATCCAGGGTGTCAGCTACCTCCATACAAAATTTTATCAAAATTGGTCCAGCCGTTTGAGCTTGAAGAAGTAAGAAACATATAAACACACACACACTCACAAACTTTCGCCTTTATAATATTAGTGTGATGTGATTATTATAAGTACGCTTTGTCAAAATTTCGAAATCAGCTTCGCTCCAGTTAGGCGGGCGGAGCTAAGGTTTTGCGAGGCAATTTCATGCCTTCGTGAGCTCATGCACCATTGGCCTACCGTCTCCCCACTGGAGAAATTTCACTAACACAAAGTTTATGATTAATTGGCGCAATAACACGAAGACTGGTACATTGTCCTGACCGCTCCGATCCTTAGGGATTGAGTACACCGTACTCAGTGCGGTCGTTTCTTAAGATCATTCATCTTAGATTCTTAGCTAATTAAAATTAATATTTTTCATCGGCAAAAATGACGCACTTCCATACGAATTTTCATGCCCTATTTAAACCTTTTAGGGGATGAATTTTGCTATATCCGTTCGGTGTTTAGGCGTAAGAAGGTAACATACAGACAGAGTTACTTTCGAATTTATAATATAATACTAGCTTCTGCCCGTGACTTCGTCCGCGTGAAATTTCACGCTCCCCCCGTCATCTTAGGGGTGGAATTTCGAAAACATTTTCGAAGAACTAGCGTTACAGCCAAATTAGACCGATTTTAAATTTTCCATAAAAACAAAGATTTTTAGTTCTTTAGATCTTTTATAGATAAGATATTTCAACAATGTTCTTAAGTAACCTTTTAGACGTTTGTATCCTGCTTATGCATATGGAGTTTCATTAAAATCGGTTCATAAATTTCGAAAAACAAGGGCTTGAAAGTTTGTATGAAATCCGTACGGTGTAAACGCTCTTAGTAAAATATCAAAACAGTAAATTTTATGCTTCTAGAGCCAGCGATTTAGACTCTGCGTTGTCTTTCAGAGAACTTATGGCGGTTTATAACGTAGATTTACAGACATTTCAAATACCTGGTTTTTCTAGTGCAATCCCATAGAGTGCCATTCTATTGCTTTGAAAGAAAGAAAGAAAAATAGCTTTATTTATCGCAGAAACAAAAAAATAAGCAATAATAAGCAGAATTAAAACAAAATATATCTACATTATAATCCATGAGCACGAAACAAAAAAAGTCGGCAGCTGCACGTCATGACTGTGACGAGAAGTTTTTCAGTGGTCACCCGAAAAGGACGACCGGGGTTAATGATAATGTAGAATTTTTTGTCCGTTATAGGTACTACTTATAACTGACTAAAAATTCTACATTATTAGAAATGTCAGTATTTTTTCAAGTCTCATATTATGCCTACAGAAGTGGAGAACAGGATGTGTGTGGGATGCACTGCCGGATATTCATTTTTATCTTCTTTTACGAGCCATAAAAAAACAATAACTGAAAGAAAATCTAAGAAAACAATTCATTCTACGTATTGTTTCTTATGAAACGTGTTCCATTCTATGAGATACCCATAATTTATGCTTACAAACTTTCAAACAAGTAATTCGAATGACAAGACTGTCAAGGCCTCCCTAATAACTTTTAACATTCGACCCTACTTCAGCCGAGATTACTACAAAGTTAATACAATGAAGCCTTAACGCAAGGAAGTATAACAGTTGATTGGCTAACGGTTATGTTGTAACGAGTTTTTAATTAAACTGGAGTAGATTTCATTACTTAGAGCCGAGTGCCACGTGTTGCTCACAGACGCAGCGTTGCAGCGCAAAAGTCTAAGCTTAGATTTTTCTCGAAACAATGCCTATACGCCTCCGTGCTGGATATTCCTTACAACAGTTCTGACTTTCATAGCGGAGACAAAGGAACTTCCTACGTCCCAACAAAAACTCATCCACGCCAGATGATGTGTCTATGGCGAGAAATTGCAAAAAAAAAGAAAAGTAACTTCTACGTGTCTCTATGTGTGTATGCGTGGAATTTTAAAACGAGCCGTATTTTTCCTCCTTCTCGAAAGAAACTGTAGCGGATGCGAGAGGATAGACAAAAGAGGCTCTCTATACTTTGTTAGGTATCTGAGTACAAGAGAATGTAGATGAGTTGCCCGTCGCCCGCGCCCCCCTGCTTAACTACTCGTACAAACACAAAAGTCCTTACATAAATCTTGTCCTCGGGAACTCGCGGCGCCGGCTCACCTCTCTACAGAGGTAACTACGCACTCTCACCCTCCGATGAATTCGATAACACAACAAATTAGAATTTCTCCTCACACCCGCCCGAATAATGATAAAAACTCGAATTTACAGCCCTTAGCGCGTAAGTATGCTGTACAGACTTACACCTGAGTGGCTTCTTTATTTTGTCGACACGTTTACATACTGTTCATGAGGATATAAAACTGCTTTGAAGAAACATACGCACGTTTTTGTAGTGAAATGAGGTTTAAGCGTAGCTACAATACCTAATGGTAATATGGCTCGTTACTACGTTAAGTTAACAAAAATACATTTACAATAGACTACTAAACATTACTCTTGAAAAATACTTCGCAAGGTGAATGCTAATCTCAATAATGCACCATTTCTCCTCCAGATTATTGTATAATGTTCTCAACTCAATAGATAAGTAGCATGACATGCACGTGCTCTTTATCTATTGAGTTGAGAACACACAACAAGCGAGATAACTAATCCAAGTCAATAATCACAATAGGTGCTGTTTGGATTCACAAACACAAATACTACACCACGCAAATTAACACCTTACATTCATCATCAAAATTTTATAATCCATTGTGATTAACAATACTGTCAACGTAATATTACACATACCAGTGAACGTTCATAGGGGAACTTTTATGATGGCAAAACCACCTTTACTTAAGGCTTTTGGATTTAATTAACAATTTCCTGAAAGTCTTTGTCATGTGAACCACAAGAGGGTGATATATACTTAGACGTAAGTATATTTTTATGTGCGTACTGCTAATTAATTTCGCTTTATGTTAGACGCTACCAGGTTCAGATCGAGAGGAGTATTAGACAGATATCGCACAAATTTTAATGCAGCTGTTTATTTAGCCGACAGACTGATAGCCTATTATTATTTATGAGATGTTTTATGAGTCGAATTAAGATTTTTGGACGCCCCAAGCGACAAAAGGGTTGTGTTACAAAAACGTTAAATAATTTTCAAGAAAATTAACAGCTCTACAACTAGACAGTTGGAGGTTTATTTTTAGATTTGGAACTTAAAAAACGTATAGCAGAACTAGCAGCGCCCCGCGGTCTCACCCGCATAAGTTTCAATCCCGTGGGAATATCGGGATAAAAAGTATCCTATGTGTTAATCCTGGTTATTAACTATCTGTGTGCCAAATTTCATCCAAATCCGTTCAGTAGTTTTTGCGTGAAAGAGTAACACATTTCGCGTTTATAATATTATAGTAGGACTGGTCGGATAGAAATAGGTAAAACAGTATCAAACAATATTTTTATATTCGATTTTCAATATAATCTCAAACCATTAAAACAGCTTCCTAATTTAATTGTCACGCAGCAAATTAACCTAATTTCTGGTGAACCACATGTCCGTAAAAGCTATTCTAATGAATTATTAGTCGTAAAATTATATTGATTACAGACAGGTATTATAAAATATAGCCCAGTTTTTACGTGGAAAAGAAGAGTGTTCAAGATTCCATGGCTGAAAATTAAACTACGATCATGTCTACATTGTAAAAGTGTTATTTTTTTAAATGAAGAGGGTTTTTATCTCTGAAATTCAATCCCACACACATAAAATCGGTTTCCCCAAACCACCAACCTCCGGGCTAAGGGTAAGCTCTTTCGCTAATAATTCCTGTATGTATCCTACTCGGAGGTGTATGTACCCTACGTGTATGTATCCTACACGTATGTATCCTACAAGTATGCTACATCATCTTGATACATAACGCACACACGGATCTCGGTTCACAAGACTAAAGGTGTCCGGGCTTACTCGCAAAATGGATGTGTACACATTGCGTTTAATTATCATCAATTAATTATCATTAAGCCGTATAAAACACGGTAGGTAAACAATTGTGCGATACTTTGAAACAAACTGCTGTATGTAGAAAGGAATTTGCGTGAAATTCTGTAGTCAAATATGTTATTTGTATTGCAGTGTATTTTACAGTGTTTGGGTTTCCTTTGGTGTTTTTTTTTTTATTTTTCTGTGTAACGACTTAAATGTTTTGTGTACTTTTTATGGCTGGCTTAATTTTCAGTAGTCAATAAGTGTTTTTCTCTAGCTTTTTGCATATGGAAAACAATAATCGTTGTAAAATTCACGTTAAGGCGAAAGCGCCAGGGTAGCCCGCGAAATTCATTTTTTTTTAGGTTTTTTGCAATTTGCTGGTCAGTATTAAGTTGTACGTTGATTAAAATATGATTCGCGGCCGTAACAAATATGTATTTACAGAATTATAATCATTAAAGTCATCAACACAACTCTCTAAGACCATGTAATCCCCAAGAATGACTATTTCATGAAATCTTGACATTTGGGGATTACATGGTCTTAGAGAGTTGCGGGCCACCTTAGAGCTTCCCCCTTAAATGTAGTTTGTGTAGATAGGGCATCATTCTAAAGATAGCCTAGCATACAGCCTTGTGTCACGTTATTTTGGAGCGTGGAGCCACTTGTTTAAGTATTTATATTTATTTATTGAGCAAGGCACACCAACGACATACTTACAAGTATAGTACAATAGGTAATCATGACGACGAACACCAATATGTCAACACTTGGCAACTTTAAATTGCGATTTTTTCACGAAATAACGAATGCAACGTTGGAATACGACACTTTACATATACCTATGGGTTCGAAAATACTATGTTCCTACTAATATAAAATTTCATTCAAAAATAAAGGAGAAAATCGCCTTTGAATAAAGCCAAGTGTATACATACTTTTGCTCGTGACTGTACATTACCTACTTCTAATAAAATATTACTCGTTCTAATTTCGACAGTGTGCAATATTTAAAACAATGATGAAAAACTGTTGTCAAGGGCGGCGTTGATGAGTCGTCCAGGGGACTCCGGAGATTGTTCCCGTTTGCCACGGCCGTGCATCAAATATTCTACAAGTTTATTCGTACTAAACGCTTTCACTGAAAATGAGACTATAAAGTTTCCGGGCGACGCAAAATGATTCTATTACGAATATGAAATGTTATTACCTCGGACGGATTATAAGCAGGAGCAGGTTCTCACAAATGAAATTGCTTCCCTCCTTTGGAATCCATTTTAAGGATGAATGATATAATTCTTACGAGTAAAGACTTTGTCGAGCCGGATGCGTTTATTAGAATCGTTTTCGACAATGGTGACAGCATCCCGAAATGATGTTGTTAAAAATGTCAATCGCGCTCAACAAAAAAATAAAATGACAACGTCAGATAATTTGATTCAATCAGGAATATCTTAATTAACTGTTTTCGTAACAGATTATCAGATAATAAAATATAAGCGTCGATGAAAGCTCAATTCAAATTGAAAGGGCTCATTGGATTTTTAGAAAATTGGATTTTATGTGGAGGGGTGGCAATAACGCGCTTACTCGTATATTTTAAAATAAATTGCTTATTATACTACCTACGGCTTATCGCATTTTAGCTATCGTAAACTGCTGTGAAGGCAATTTAACCAACATTAAATAGTTTGGGGATGTAGAGTAAGGCGGATATGGCGTTTGAGGCCTATTGTTACATTTGCTGTAACGATATTGTAAACTAGTCATTATGATAACGGTATTATTATTAAACTTTCGTATTTCGATCCCGAAACAATTGTTCTACTTCTCGTGTTGCTAGGCTACAGCTCAATATATGGTTTCGGGTGTGTTTTTGTTCAAAGAAATTATTTTGTAGAATAGACTAAGTTATATGGGTTCTTACTGCTTTTAATCATCATCATCTGCCTAGCCTTTTCACAACTATGTTGGGGTCGGCTTCCAGTCTAACCGGATGCAGCTGAATACCAGTATTTTACATAGAGCGACTGCCTATCTGACCTCCACAACCCAGTTACTGGGTAATACGATACCCCTTGGTAAGATTGGTTGTCAGACTTCCGGGCTTCTGACTACCCGTAACGACTGTCAAAGATCAACGAATGACAGGCGGGACCAACGGCTTAACGTGCTTTCCGAGGCACGGAGGGGGTCTCGGTATGTAAAGACGGTCACCCATCCACAGACCAACCGCGGCAAGCGTAGCTTAACCTGATCGATCAACCTGTGCGGCTGTTATTATTTAGCCACGGGTCTTTTCCTTTTCCCCCCTCGGGTTCTTACTGCTTTTATTCTAGCGAAAAAAATGTATTAACATATTAGTAATAGTTATGTAAATACGTAGTAGGCACGAATTTCTTTTTACAAGCTTTTATTTCACCTCATGACAAAGTCCTATCAAGATGAAACATTCCACAATTTTTGCGTAGTAGGTACTACAGTCTGAATTGGAAAATACTTTATTTGTTACAGCATATTTTTATGTGCTGGCAGTGATCGTTCAATATTTTTATAGGCTGCGAATGCAAACGACCACATGGAGTGGAAAACTATCCGAAAACACATCAGGCATTGTTAGAAACAGTGCCAGATTCACTGCTTCCTCATCCTGGTACATTCCGGGACTTCATCTCCCTCCTATCCATAGCCAATGTTATCGCACTATGTTATCAAAATTATTCTCATATGGTCATTATGATAAGGTGTGACTTGACCGTAGCATCATTGGTCATACGTGGTCATTATGTAAGGTCAGCGTAAAAGTCGATTCACACTGGTACATACACATAGTCTAAATTAACACTGACAATAATACTTTTTTTTTTTAATTCTGTTTCGGTTTGATTTCAATATTTTGCTCCAAGGTTAATATTAAAAAAACGGAAGTGTTTATCGACTATTATCGCTTACTACTATATTAGTTAAGAAAATGTTACCTTTAATTCACCAACTTTCTCGACCAATCTTACCTGAAAAACAAAGAAAACAAGCAATTAAAACCATAAGCCAGTACATTTAAATACAATATATTTATTGCTACAGTTATCCGTTACAGGGTGGGCAGATTTCCAAGCGGATTCGAACCTAAGACCGTTGGCATGACTTGAGACCAGATGTTATAACGCACTGGCTTTAACGACCGCAAGTATTTATGCCTGTTCCGGTAAAGCAAAGGTCCAAATTGTGTGTCTCTATGTACTAAGATCGGAAAATACTGGATCAAATTTAGTACGATTTACGAAGAGTGTTAATCAATTCAAAGATTTGCACGTTAGTGTAGCAGTGTAATGTTGTTATTTTGATTGGGTAATTCTAGGACACCTAAAATATTCATTTATATATTTTGATGTTAGTCAGGGTTTGTGCCCGGTTTCATCAAACCCTTTTGGCATCGACCGGGCACAAACCCTTTAACTTGGGACTCAAACATAACTGGTAAAATGTCACTATATCCTGCGTTCGCGATTTTATTTGCCAAAAATGTAAACAAATATGAATTAATGGAAAAATAACTTTAATTGCTACACAATAAAGTTCAGTTTACGCTACAACTTCAATTTTTTTTATAACTTTTTCAATAGTGCAAGTCACTCTAAAATCAACTCAATTGTCCTTGAAATAAAGTTGATATTTGTTTAACTTGAAATAGGGTGGGGGTGTGCAGCACTGTGCACTTTTACTATAGGTACACACCTCTGTTTAATCCTTTGGGGGTAACAGGCGTAATGTTATATTATTATCTTGTATATTTCTATGAAATCTATTGTGAAAAAAAGGCAGCCTTGCTGAAAAAAATGTGAATCATATTTGTAACTCTCATTATATTATCCCAAAAAATCCATATTACACTAGTTCTATAATAAGAAACATACCCGGATCTTATCCTCGAACCACTTGAGCGGAACTTCTACATATATTTCAAAGGCGAAACAGTTACAAGTCCCCACCTACTTAACCCATTAGCTCTTACTTAGGATATGTTTTTAGTGGTCTCAATTTACTAAATGCTCGCTATCTGATGTTTATTTTGTTTAGTGAGAGATTTCCTTTAGTGGTTCTATCTTGCATGTGTAACAAGAATGGAGGGAGATAAGTTTGTAGATATTCGATTTTTTTTCTGAGAAATATATCGAGTAAATTGAACTTAGAGGTAACGATAGTTAGATTTTTATTTATTACTAGCTGCGCCCCGCGTTTTCTCCCGCATAAGTCTCGATTCCGTAGAATATCTGGATAAAAAGTATCCTACGTCCTAATCAAGGTCATGGTCTACCCATGTGCCAAATTTCATCTAAATTCGTTCAGCCGTTTTAGCGTGAAAGCGTAACAAACAAACATACAAAAAATCAAATATATATTTATCAAAACATTTGTTTAGTTTAGTTATTCATCACATCCTATCACATGGAACATATAACAAAATAATTTGCGACATGTGGATGCAATCCCCTTCAGGGATAACAAGCGTCATCTTATACTGTCACATCATAAGGTTATAACATTTAATAACATACGAGTAAGTAAAGTAATCAGTCACATTAGAAAAACTGAATCATCACATTAGAAAAAGTTGAATCATTGCATTAGACAAACTGAATCATCAAGTTAATTGCCGAAGTGTCAAAAATTATATACAAAAAGTACCTGCAGTTTTACTGGCTCCTATACATTCTAGCCGAACACGTAACAGATTTTTATCTCATTACAGACTCTTACTCAGACATTCTCCTGCGATTAAACCTAAAACTGCCCATCACAAAATTCAATCGCTAATCGCTCCCGCCTCTAACAAGCTCAGAGCCTAAGGTCTAGTGCAACGGTGCGTGAGGCCCCACAACACACGGGCCGCATGTCTCTGGCAGCCCATGAAAACAAATCGTTCATAATAAAGCATTAGGTGTAGACCTTGTACTGTCTTCAGTGGCAGTTCTCGATAATTGGACTCGTTGCGAGGGTATGTTTACAGCTTTATTGTAACAGGACTAGAGGATTTTTGTCGAGGAAGTATTGTGATTGAGAAAGTCACTCTTTCTTCTTTAGGCGCGTTGGGCATTTATTGAAATGGGAAAAAACCATAGAACTCGCGCCACTGTTACCGTAAGCGACAGCGCTCGTGTTTTGTTTATATAAGACGATTAAATAAATACCAGCTTCAGATGTGTTCGGCTGTCCTCGGGATGTACTCGGTTTGAATGTATATCCGTATGTCAGTGAGTGATGGAAAAGTATTCTGTTTGTGTTTTGTTTTCACTTCTGTCGGCACTCCCGGAGTGCCCCTGTTTTTTTTAGTTTTCGATGGTTTTCACATGTATGTTGTCCCACTGCAGGGCAAAGGCCTCCCTTTCTCCATTCCGCTCCTCTCTGTCTTGAGCTAGCGTGGACCAATCCTCTCTGTAGCTATCAAGCTCGTCCGCCATACATGCTCATCATCATCTTCCTGCCCTTATCCCATGTTACTTGGGGTCGGCGCAACACGTTTTCTTCTTCCATTCTCCCCTGTCAACCGTCACGCTATCATTCACTCCCTTCTCTTTCATATCATTCCTCATATTTCCGCCATACATGCTCATATTTTTTTTTAACATCATAAGCTTCTTCTTAACTGGTTTTCTAGTCTAATTACCATATATGGTTGTAATATTTTTATGTCAATAAAGATTATTATTATTATATTATCACCTCTAGTCTCTACTCTGGAGTTCGTACTCCGAGCCCCAAGATACAGACTAACTGTCTAGTTTGGGGCTTACTAGCTAATACTATATTGTAACCTAGCTGTAGGTAATATTTTAAGCTACTCATGTCATCTTAACTTGCTGTTAACCAATGAAAATGCTAATTGTATTAGCTGGACAATAAATACTTTCCATTCTAAAAAAAAAAATAAACTGGCCGAAAATGTCATTAAGCAATCAACATTTGTTTAGGTAATAATAATAAAAAAAAATTATTAAACGAGGCTAAATATGCCGAGCAACTTTGGTACTATCTTTACAAAATTATTAGTGGATAATGCCGGAAGATCAGTGTGTTTTGATACTCTCTGGGTTCTATTTTGTACTATGATTTCATAATTACGTACGGGACGCTAACCCATCCACATTACTCAGCAAGCTTATTGAGTTTGGTAAAAGAATAATCGGGCCGAAAAAATGCCAAGGATTTATGCCCGTAAACTTCCACTAGGTTTGATCCTAGTCTTACCTACTTCACAGATTGACTCACGGGCCTGTAATTTCATCAAAAACCTCCTTGCCAAAACTACCAACAGTTCCTTGATAATCTAGAATAATTGCTGAATCACAAAATCAGCAAAACAAATCTTTGTCCATTTATTATGGTCTATTTCATCTTTGTCTCTGACATCTTGTAATTAATAATTTCCATCCATTGCCTACGCACTTACACACCACTTTATAATTGTCGCTTATATCGTTAATTATCTGTATCGCTTTATTTCAATTATGTTCGGGGAGATTTACAACAAATATTATTCAGAATAATATAATATTGTAGTAGTAGGTACAAAATGTAATAATAATTCACTACAATTGAAATCATTGTATTTATTATAATTATTTTTCTTTTAAATAAATTCAGCAAAATAACATCTACGAAATACAAAAATTAAATTAATTGTGTAAGCAAAATAAATTTTCTGCTATCACATCAGCAAAATTCCACAATCACTCATGAAATACGTCTACCTAACGTCTTTCTAATTACAGAATACATTTCAGAAGTGCTGAAAATTACGTTTTTGCGAATCTGCATCATTAGTGTAACACTGAGTGAAATTGACTTAATATCTCATGAAAATATCTCGGTAATCGCTCCATGAAATAATTCCAGTGGCCGCAACATCTTGACAAATTAGATTTTTAACGGGTATTGCTGGCTAAGACTAAATTACAGCTGACTTTGAGTCGAGTGCAGGCTTTTAAACGTGAATTAGAGGCTACGTCGCTCAAACCTTAATGGCGTATTGTGACTGAGTGAATGTCACGAAAATTATGTGGCCGTATCGAGATTTTTAACCGTAGCACGGCTCTGATAGCTAGAAGGATGAAGATTAATTTATGATAGAGTGTTTAAGCTAGGAGCTTTTACTTGAAATTTAATAAAGGTTCAGTATTAAGGCTGCAGTGTTTATTTTAGATTAAGTACACACAATATTATTGTTTGTTGAATTGCATAATCACAATGAGAAGGTTGCCAAAAACACGAGTGCGACTCACACAAGGCCGAAGTTAGGGGAGAGCTATAATAACCATATACAAAATGGATGTTCCATCATACCTTTGCGTCCATATTAAATATTAAACCAAACCAAACCGAGTTAAAGCGATCATAACGATTGCGCTCACAAACTTTTTGTTTGTTTTTCAAAATCCGCTTAACAAAATATACATTTTAAATTTTACACGTATGGCTACAATTGTTAGGTCGGAGTCATGATGTTATAACGTTGTGGGCAACAACGTGCGGCGTAGCAACATAATCGTGCCAGCCCACCATCTGCCGGAAGTTTTACAATGTTTATGAGTTCCATCGGGAAGCGTACATAAATTCTGACGATTGGACGTGTACAAACGATAACGATACAATGGTTTGACCGTATTATGCCCCGCAATTGTTAACAAGTAGCTAAGTATAGCCTAAAATGACATTACCGTGGATGAAGTATTTGTTTGACCAACAGTCCATAAAGCCTTATTACGTGGTCTCACCACCAAACTCGTTGATCACAGTTCAGTGATCCCCAATCTTAGTTTCTTACAAAAGACATAAACTTAAGAATATATTTTTATAACTAAGTATAGCCTAAAATGACATTACCGCGGATGAAGTATTTGTTTGACCAACAGTCCATAAAGCCTTATTACGTGGTCTCACCACCAAACTCGTTGATCACAGTTCAGTGATCCCCAATCTTAGTTTCTTACAAAAGACATAAACTTATGAATATATTTTTATAACTAAGTATAGCCTAAAATGACATTACCGTGGATGAAGTATTTGTTTGACCAACAGTCCATAAAGCCTTATTACGTGGTCTCACCACCAAACATTTCGTTGTTCACAGTTCAGTGATCCCCAATCTTAGTTTCTTACAAAAGACATAAACTTAAGAATATATATTTTTATAAATAAAAGGATTGTAAATCTTGTTAAACTCGCAAAGTTAAAGTTAGCCAATGATATACAACGTAAGAAAGTTAGCGGACATCTACAAAACAGGAAAGAGTCCCAGAATCATTTTAAATTCAGTATTAATCCTCAAACCCAGTCCCGAGCATCGTTTCTTCCATACTTTGTGGGATTTCCGAAAGAAAGCTGCTCCTACAAACTTCTATCCAAACTCCCGTGTAATCTTACTTATAAAAATAAACTTTTGCATTAACTGATTTCGAATCAGGGGCGAGGAAGTTTCGCGAGGTAGGCCAGCCTACCGCCGCTTCCGTACAAGTTGCAGAGTCAATCAGCCAGAAAATAGAAACAAATAAATACACGCTTAGGTAGTTTTGACTTGATAAGCGTAAGTAGACTTTGGCTCAAATTTATGGAAGAGTTCGGCAGATAATGTAAAAGTTGGCAGATAAGACAGGCTTTACTAGGCTTCGGCGCTCGCTCTGAAAAGCTGAATATTACCGACTGAACCCCAGTACTTGTGACAGGATATGTTATAGCATATTTACGTTGCACATACAAACGAACACTTAGACAATTTTGTGGCGCTACAAATTGAACATTCTGTTTTTGTAGAACATTAACACTTTGTTTACATGTGTGTGTGCTTGTTTCCAACTACACCTCGTATTATACTTTCCGATTATTATATTTTCAGTGTACTCGACTTTTCAGTAATAGGCATTTAATTGGCCAACACATCAAAGGGAGTCTTGTTCTATTAACTACAGCAGCAGCCAATTGGCAGATTTAACGATATCGCATTTCGTGTATTTATGAATTCTTACAAGTCGTTTGATTCGATCGAGTTCCTAGTATTTTTTTATAGGACCACGGACTATTTTAATAGTGACAGCATATTAATTTATTTAAAATGCTTTCGGGTATTTTACACGTATCTAAAGGAAAAAAAAACGTGGACCACCTGGGTAGGTATTTAAAAAGTTGTGTGGAAATATTTGTAAACTGGTTCACGATTTATTTACTTAATCAATATAATATTTACATAATTTATGTAAATAATAATATTATGTACATGTATTTGAAAAAATAAGCAAAATAATACTTAAATATTTTAAATTTGAAGTACGGCCTTATTTGTTTTTGGTATCTTTACAAGTCAAATAAGCTTCATCTGCGGATGTTTCTAAAGTTTTAGACCCATACCTACCACACGAATAATGTTCCTACATTTATCTGTTTACATAATATATTCGTCATTTCAAGAGATATCTCCTCAAACCGACATGAATTTAGAATACTTATTTGTAGCTATCATGAATTTCATTACGTTTGATAATCATGTTTAATTGATTTCATCAATATTGTATATCCAGTGAACCGTTAGTAAAACAACATTGAATTTTTAACTTGATTAAGTTTAACTTTTTTTATTGAAAATTTTTTAGAAGAATAATATTTAGGTACGATTTTAGCCATTTTCAAAGCCTGGTAAAGGTTTACAGAGTTAGATTAACTCCGCGTCCTAACCAAAAAGTTCGTCCGCGCAAATATGCGTTCGGAAAACCGGAAGGCTGTCGACACAACTACGCGTTTGGGTTCACCGAAAAAAATGCGACTCACATACTCGCGCGACGATCACGTTAGTTAAGATGCGACTTCCGGCTTTTTTGGACTTTTGTATGTATTTTAAATATTATTTGATTTAAATGACATGTGTGTATTTTAATATAATTTATTTATTTGATTTGATTGTCTGAGTGTTATTTTATTATGTATGTGATCAATTTTAATTTTATGTTTTTCTAATGTAATGACTTTGTCTGAAAAATAAATGAATTATTATTAAACAATGATTTGCAGAGAAATGCTCTTGAACCCTACATGCCTAAATGTCATATTAATCAGGAACGGAGCTTTTTCCTTATCATTATTTTATAAATCCGATTATACCAATAGGATATACCTAAAAGGAAAGAAGGAAGGAAGTTACTGTTGCCTAAATTTGGTCACAAAGTAAAAGTACGACGAAATCTTTCTTAACATTTAGCATTCTCAAGCGTTTGTCTTAGCCTTGCGTCGACTAAAATAAAATACATCAAAGTTAATCGAAGTCGAATCTCAATTTGAGAGCAACATTCTAATGTCTTAAAATCCTCTGTGAAAGGCTCTCGGCCTTTTCATGCAGAAAGGTCTTGATTTTCGATTTTTTTTCTTCATTCCCCTTTCTTTTCGGCGAGCGTCGGAGATACGTGTCGTACTTATACCGAAGCCGGGTGTAATTAAGGTGCAAAGATACCCGAAGTCTACCGCGTAGAGGGGCTCAAGAGCCCTCAATGGTCGGCTGTGTACTCAAAACCGATGAGTGTTACGTAGTCTGACGTTACTCGTCTATCCGTGCGTTCAAAGATTCAAACCGAACTTAATTGGGATAAAGTTGCGGTTTTTGTCGCCATTGCCTCGTTAATATTTCTCTTTGAGTTCTTTCTAGCGTAGATTTCAATCTTCGTCTCCCTGCGTATCACATTCATCAACATAAAAGTTGCTTTAACGATGTTAGATCGACGAGACGAGCGAAGTCAACTTATTACAAGTTACGCGCACTAACCTATTATATCGCGCACCTAAACGAACTAGGAGATGAAACAGACAGAAACATCGAACCCAATCTTATTACGGTTCCCTAACTTATATTCCACATTACATTAATTTCTCCGGAGACGTCTCGCAAACTAAGCAATAGCAGCTGCCTGCCCGGTCGCATGTTTATTGAGAAATTGCTTAATCTCGAAGAGCTACAAAACAAAACCACATCGGAAATGTTGAACTAAAGTATTTCTTCTCTCTAAGGATGCTAGTGGTGGTACCCTTGTCTGCGCTAACCGATCACACCCTTAAGGCTCCCGAATTACTGTCCGGGCTGATTACCGCGTCGGCCCCCGCGCGCCCCGTGCCCCGGTGAGCCCCGCGTGTGCCCCGCGCGGCCCACCGCCCCGGGCCCTACGTCAACTATTATTTGTGTTCCCTACTTATAATTTGTGCGCTGGAAAAGTTCCACAAACACCAGTCATTTTATTAAATATAAGAAAACTTCTTTGGAACTTTTGTAGTGCGCTCCGGGATCGCTTGTTATTCTATAAGTTATCCAGTTAAACCAGATGAGATCGGACAATCGTAACTGCCCGATAATGTCTTCATTTAATTTATGAGAGGCATTTAATATTACACGATTCTGTACGATAAATCTCATTTGAATAACTCGTAAACCAGTTTAATGAATTGTTACTGAGTTTAATAAGTAATAAATATTTATAAATGTGTGTGTGAGCGTTTCACGGAGAAAATAAATTACAATTTATTGCCACCTCTGAGTAAAAGATGAGAAAAACATTTTAACAGAAGACTTCAACGAATAATTTCTATCGTAAATATTCTTCACAAGCCATAAAGGTACACACAAAAAGGCAAGAGATTTTTAATGCTCTTATATTCTTGATTTTCCTTGAAAATGAAAAAAATGTGTTCATTGGTGCGAAACGAAATCATCGTCCCAGATACGTCTTTCAACAACAAAAGACACCCGCGTGCGTGTTTAACATACTTTTCTTTAAACAGAACGCAATATTTACTGGCTTTCATGTATCGTCTTAAGGAGATAAATAATGGAGTAGCAAATGTGTGTTTGGCATACGAGGGTAGAAGAACAACGCTTCTGCGGAAGGAATATGATAATTTGCCGTAAAATGGGTAGAAAAAAATACATTGGGAAAATGCAAGAGACGGTGTTATTATGGTTGAGGTGAATTAAATCATCGAGTGGCCAAGATTTCCGATTCGAAATCGAAGTACAAGTTACAATCAATTGACTATTCAATGTCAAAAACTTGTCAAAACTGTCTGTAAATTGGTTGCATTTTTAACAGATTGGGACTGAGAATATAATGCGAACGTTCTTAAAAATACTGGAATTTCTGGGGGCCTACAAAGGCCACTTTGGAGAATCATAAAAGGTCAAAGGGTGAATCGTAATAATGGCGAAGACAGTCCGTGTTTTTCACTTTTTCGCTGCACTATGTAGGTATAATCAAAGAGATTGGGATTGGATTTGGATCGGATTGAATGGTATTTAAGCACAGACAAAAAAAAAATTACTGAAAAATGCTTCACCAATGGGATTTGATACGATTAACTTAACGGTTAACTGTCCATTATGTTATCCTTTTATGATTCTACCAAAGTGGCCTTTTTAGGCTCCGTGATCAATTTGGTGAGACATCAATTTGCCCTCGACTTGTGAATCGGAACAGTTGCCTCTAATTAGTAGACACTTATGCGGGTGAAACCGCGGGCGCAGCAAGTTTAAAATTAACAAGCCAATGATAAAGGCGAAAACAAAAGGATACCGTATATCAACATATCTTTAGTTCTTAATGAACATGCACACGTTCAAATTAAACTCACGTTAAAGTTATTATGGGAACACCTATCTTCTTGTAAATTAACTATCTTGGTCGTTATCGTCTACATTTGAGGAACGTTTACATTGTTCCAGTTGGATTGCTTGAGTTTTTACTTGCCGCTTATATTTGATTTACAGATTTTAATATTTGTTATTTTCCTTTTAGAAAGATGATTATGTAGATACTTTATAATTAAGTCGTAACATGTCAATAACAGAATTAATTAATGTCAAAAAAAAAAATACTGAAACAACTAGTACAAGCTTTTTACATAACATCTAAATGTGTGTAGGTATGTTCATGTAAACTACAGTTATTCATCAAAGTCGTTGTAGATTACACTAATATTATAAAGGCGGAAGTTTGTGAGTGTGGGTGTGTATGTGTTTATATGTTTGTTACTTCTTCACGCTCAGACGGCTGGACCAATTTTGATAAAATTTTGTATGGCGGTAGCTGACATCCTGGATTAACATATAGGTTACTTTTTACCCCGATATTTCCACGGGATCGACACTTATGCGGGTCAAACCGCGGCGCACAGCTAGTTGAAAACAAATTCTAGAGTCAATTATTACAATAACTGTTTTTTAATTCCTACAACCATCACTGTAATACAGACTGGCTGGGGTTCAAGGAGCTACCTGTTACATGGATCCAGTACACCTGATTCTGGAACTTGGTGATTCGAAATTTTACTTCGGTTATTAAAAATAAAATTAGCTGTTCCATACATTTTGACCGCGTAGGTAGGTATTGCACTTTTTAGGGTTCCGTACCCAAAGGGTAAAAACGGGACCCTATTACTAAGACTCCAGTGTCCGTCTGTCTGTCTGTCACCAGGCTGTATCTCATGAACCGTGATAGCTAGACAGTTGAAATTTTGACAGATGATGTATTTCTGTTGCCGCTTTAACAATAGATAAAAATTAAATAAAGTTAAAATTTAAAGGGGTATAAAAGAAACGTTTTTTTCGGCGTTTTATGCCTTGTGGAACGAAACCCTTCGTGTGCGAGTCCGACTCGCACTTGGCCGGTTTTTTATGAAACAGCTGATTTCTTTTTGATAATCAACGACATATTTCTACGCAGAGGTCTAGAATCATGTGCTGAATTCATGGTTATAGTTTATGCATCGATATCCCTGCAACCCTGTATATCAATCAAAGAACGGGTACGTCTTTTTTCCGTAGATTGTCCATGGAGTTTCTTTCTCGTTCTTCTCTATAGGTACCTAAGCTTTGGAATGGGCAACGAGCTTCATATTTTCTAACTGACCGACTTCTTGACAATTCAAAAGTGCCTGTAAATGGTTTAATTGAAATAAATGCTTTGAGTTTGCGTTTGATGAAGCGCGGGTAGAAAACGCTTTATGAATAAAAAAAAAACCAATATTTTAAATCAAATCGACCATCAAAGTTTCAGTATAACGAACGATGATTTACCTCGATATAAATTGAGTACAGTGACCCACTAAACTGTTTAGTGCATATTGAACGGAGCTCCCAAGACGTAGGGCGGAGCATGTCCGACGCATCGGAAGATGGATCGCGCTGGTAATCAGTTAATGCATTATGCGGTTAACTACAACCAAGATGGAAGCGTACAAATATTAGTACGAATTAACCAGAGACACCTCTTGTGTCGACGAGTGTACTTAGCTGAAGATGAACAAATATTTTAAGAAATTATGTCCGAACATTTTGTAAGCGGAGCTTGTTAGATTAAGTGCAACACTGCGCTATGTTGCAAGATGGATTCGCAAGCGATGATTGATACGATAATGATTGATAATATGTCATTAGCACTGCTATAATGAGATGATTGATTAAGATCAAATTACGGCGATAATGACGTAACAATTAACGCATATCAATAACCAGACATTAATATAATTTACACGAATTTAAGCGAATGGAAGGCGTTAAATAACATTTTGATTCTTGTTGGCCTATACTGGCCCACTACTGGGCAAAAGCCTCTCCTAAATACTTCCAGGAACTCTTTTCCCGCGCCACCTCGGAGCAGCCCTCGCGGTACGCGTCCAGGTCATCTCGCCATCTCTTTCTGGGCCGGCCTCGGCGGCGCCGTCCATCTTCAGGCACCCATTTGTGGAGATTTCAGCCCAGCGGTGATCGTGCATACGGCTGATGTGACCCGCCCACTCCCATTTGAGCCTGGCAGCCTTCTTTCCGACATCTAGTTTGCCCGTTTTGGAACGCAGCGTGGTGTTCCGAATTCTGTCCTGTCTTTTAACACCCAGAATGCTGCGTTGGAATGGTCCAGTTGAACACCAGGGTCAGGCACTAGTTGTCTGGCATTTTTGCTGAACTGGGCCTTTTTGGCGCAGCCGTAAGGCACACTTTCCTGCTAATTTCTTACATCGGACTTTGCACATTTTATTTTTATCTTTTTTTTTTTTGTTTTTATCTGATGTACGACTATTATCTGACTATCTGGTGTATTGTGTGTCTTTTAGTCTGTGCTAAATAAATGTATTTTCTTTCTTTCTTTCTTTCCATCGCACTTTGGCAAACTCCAAGGTCTGAGCACCGTAGATTAGGCAACATATAGTCAACATATAAGCAGTTTTAATAATTGATGAACAAACAATACATGAATATTTAAAGTCCTTTCCTATTTGCCAGTACTGTGTGTGTGACACCAACAACGTACAGACCCAAAAGTAAGGTGCACATTTAAAAGATAGATGGCGTCATTCGGATAATTCTGTTATCAGCAGCGAGAGGGCGCCCCTGCGCTCGTATACTTAGACGACCGTTTCCTGCGACGTTAAGTCCTTATAAAGGTAACTGTTCCACTGAAAAACTCCTATTTCAGTGACAAAGCACACTCTTAACCATCCAAGTGAAAATTCTAAGAGATTTTGTGTTTACTCGACGAGATACTATCCCTATTGTTGCGAGCGAATAAAGTTTACTTGATTTTTACCTACGCCTATGGTTTCCTCATTATATCGCAAGAAGTGGAATGAGCAGCAAAACAAATAGGTACGATTATATCATGTCGCACATTCAGCAGATTGCGAAGTGTAGCTATCTCTGGGGACAGAAATATCGTATACGCATAGAAACACAATTACTTTCTTACAAAGTTTAGATTTATTGGCCATTGCGTAAGTTCGCTCGACAGCATTTAGTTGTTCTTAATACTAAATCATATCTGTATGATTACAGACAGCTGACGGCTGGAAATAAGGTGAGCCACTGATATACCAGAGATTTATAATATAATTTGTAACTGATGATGTTTGCGTAAGTATCGGTTCAGTATTGTCGAGTTAAAAATATGTCAGGACAATATGATGAATAGGCTAAATGCGAATTAAGATTGGGCTCGCATTCCGACTGAAAATGACACATTCGTTAGCAACAGTGGGGTTCGTTTTATCGGTTCAATTCTCCCATTCAGCGTGGCATGCAAAAAGTAATTTGAAGTATGGTGACGCATGAGTGCTTACTTATCTATTTTTGAAGGAACGTAGCCCGCGATCCGTTAAATAGACTTAAAGTGAGTAGAGCCGACTTCCGCGCATGTGTGCCGAAAGCACGCACCGCCTCACTCATCTTGTCGCCTTGTGTGAGAACATTACGAGAATAATTCTCAACGCTGAAACTTATTGCTGCCTTACAAATGAGACTTCAAAATTTTGCCCGTAAATAACAATTTATTTTAATCCGAAATCAGTCATCTACTTATGTTTTCACCTCTTTTATAACTACTATTGTCAAACAGGCCTGTTTTGTCAAAGCAAATAACTATAAACCAACTAATGAGATCGCAACAACAACAAACAGCAACCAGCCATAACAAAATCCACACTATTACGGTCAGTTACAATAATTAAAAGCGCAAATCTGATTTAAAGTAATCCCGCGCGGCACGGGATTTAACATTAGAGGCTTGTGCGATAAACACACTGTTATGTCTGAACACAACCATTCTATTATTACCATAACAAGGTACAATCGCAGGTAAAAGCGTCGTATGACCTACCCATGGAGTATCGGAGGGCAAGGCAGAGTTCCGCCAGTGGCTAGTAACAATGACGACGCAGATAAAGAGGGTCGATAAGGTGAAATAGCAACGTGAAAACGTGGCGAGAAAATAGCATTATTAACCTCTCGGGTATAATACGCGCCACTGCGCCAGATATGGTAATGATTATGTAAATCCCCCACTCACAGGTACATCTCAGGAACGTTATATACTTATTAAAACCAAGATTGCCACACCGAGGATCCCATCTGACAAAAACTTTGGGGCAACCCTCACTACGCAAGTGTTTACAGGCGCTCAATTTTTACGACGTTAGTAATTCGAAATCTCGGGTTCCCTGAAATCGGACCATCGGCGTTGCAGTCTTACTTGGCGACTCTCTTTTCAATTTTCTTAGTTTCCCGCTCGAAGCAGGCAAGCATTGTATGGTAGATTCTTATCTCTCTGAAAAGCTATTTAGCTAAATGGAATTTACAGAGCCCGCACTGCAGTTCGACGAAGTACATTGTAATATTTAAAATCTTGAAATTTTAGTCTAAATCCAGGCATTGTATTACGTGTCTAAGATTTTTCAAGATTCATTTTACTGTGTTCCGGTTGCGGTTTCTTTAAATTATGCACTTTGCCAGATTGAAATGGTGGGTCCTTTTTGAAATGCTCCAGACTTATATAAAGGAGAGTTAAGTATTATTTTAAGCGTCTTACATAAAGTTTTGTTTCAGTAGTCGATGGACATTGCTTAACAATTACACTGCAGCGTTGTTGGAAATGTTTAACTTTAAGCACCTAATTGAGCCCTGTTAATCAAGAGAAGGAAGTTTTCACAAGTGCTTAAATTATTTACCTCAAACAAAACATCGACATTCAAAGCGTTTCTGGAATATTTTCGCTTACACAGACGTCAGGCAGAACACAAAGTGAATTATACGAATAGAAAATATTGAAAGCGAGCTGAGAGCATCAAAAATACTGACGCTGAATCTTGTTAATGAACTTAATGAGTGAAGGAGCCGGGAGTTGTATTGCGAAGGAACTTCACGAAAGCATCTTGCAAGTTTCAATTCTGAATGCTGTTACAACAGTAGGGAGACTTGAACAAGTAGGGAACAAAATGAAATGCATCATAAAATAAACGCGACGTAATTTCTGTCTCATATTTCAACATCTTCGGTTGTGCACGGATTGTTCATAGGGTTTATTTTTATTTTACCTACCTTGTGGCTCGTACTGCTATTTGTTGGTGGGAATAGATTTGTTGGTGTACAATAAACTACCTTATTTTGTGTCATAACGCTGGCAACTTATAGACATTATTATATTACAACAGGACAGTGAGTGAAGTATCTTCCGACATTATTTTATTTACTTTTCTGCAAACACTTCTCTGCAACATGTAAGGTACATAGCGTGGAACAAGGTTCAGCACACGCTGGCGCAGGCAGGAAACGAGCTGCACTCTCCCCTTTCACGTCTGGCAAGAGATCATCTATTTCTTTGCATGAATGCTGTACCTGAATTCGACTGTAATTCTAAAATCTCGCAAAATAAATTGCTACGTGCAGCACAATCCAACCCTACTCTAAATAAAATGAATTTCAAAAGAAATATGCTGATGTAATTAATTTAAAAGCTACAGAAAAGAAAAAATGAAAATGTTTTCATCGTATCAAAACTTCACTATTTCAAGCCGAGATACTCGCGAATAAAGACTTTTTTATTTTAACGTCAAAGTTTAGTTCGAAGTTCACTAATTTAACATCGAACTGGGAGCTCCTAAAATAACAGATTACAGCGGGCATAATCATGAAGTTTTTACTGGAGGACGTAACTCGTACCTACGTAGTTATGCAAATGTGTGAGGCTCGTTTTTGCTAGGATTAAGGTTTTGGGTCTATTGTAATGGGAAGATTTGTGTCAAACGCGGCAAATCCAACGACCCGAACAATTACGCGAGTACAAATGATAATTTGAAAGTTAATTCAGAAATAAATTAAAATATTGTACCTATTGTGTTTCCACACAATTAACATTCCCCGGCGATAATAAATTTTGACAAAAACCACTTACGGCGCATAGACTGTCGGAAATATGATCAATCTTGTTTGCAAAAAAGACACGTTGAATAAAAAAGGCATTGATAAAAAGGAGACAGCAAAATTGACACTAGATGTAATAAAAAGATTGGAAAATAATTTCGACAAAAAGCAAGTCTCCAAAGTTCACGTCAGACACTCAGTAAAATGAAATACGTAGCCGGCACCGGCCTTCGGCAAATGGTTTAATATCGAAATGTGATCACTTAGCGCAATCTCTTACAAAAGAAAAAAAAACACAGGAAAAGCCCCGAAATGTACTTAGCTTTTACCAGAAACCGAAATATGTTTCAATTTTTATTAAAACTGGCAAAAAGCAGAATTGGATTGATAACATTTCAATCCAATTCTTTATTTCGTTGATGTGCAGAAATGCGTTTTTGTTTGTTTGATTTTTGAAGAATGTTGTTTTCGCATTCCGTACGGTTGAGCAGCGTTTAAATTAGAAAAGGCAAAGTTGTGGAGCACAAAGTTGTGGCTGGAGCACGACCCCACTTCGCCACTTACTCAAATGAAATGCGTGCCTACCGGGCCGTTTACTAGAACCCTTGGTGTATAGGCTGTTCTACGAAAACAGCCATTGGTTATGAACGAAATTAAATCAATTCTGCCGCCCTGTTTCCTAACGTAATTACAACTTTTAGGATTTGATTTATCACTAAATATAATATGTACCTACAAGCTTCCGAATGGTATTAACTTTTACGGTGCTGAGATTTACGAGTTTTTATACATTATTGCTATATCGTAACACTGACTTGCGAGGCTCACAAAACATAGTGCTTTTTCATTTTGTAGCTTTGATTATTGAAAACTAGAAAATATTTGTTTCACTTCACATTTCGGTAACAGAAACCGAATTTCCCTACTTCCGAAACAGTACAAAACCAAGTGTGAAACGCATTCGAAATTCACTCTTGAAACCAACACTAAATTGCACTTACCTGCTGTAACTTTTCCGGAAAGTACTATTGGCCCTGTGAAAAGCGATCCATCACTCCATTTCATTGATAACACAATAATCCACCAGACATCAAAGCCTTTTGTCCTGATATTGATTCCGATGTTATTTTAAGCTCCAACAAAAATGTTTCCGTGAATCCGAATTAAGTAAAAATCCGATAAAGTACCTATGAATATTATAAAATACTTACGTTTATTTATACGGAGGAAATGAAATTCTTAATATTACATTTTAATAATTTGAAATGTTGCACGGCCATTGAATTCTTCATGGCTGCAAAAGCACCCACGAGGAAAATATTTACGCTTTTTCGAAATGCAGAATCAAGGAACAAGGAATCGGTTTTAACGGAGAGAAGCGTTAGGGACCGGGCTGTTGAATAAAACGAGGAGCTCCGGTATAACGCTTACCTTTCTCAAGTATGAGCTGGGAATTGAAGCTGCACTGCCCTGGGTTTATTGAAATGGTCAGTAATTAGTGTGTTTATTTACTTAGAAGATCTGCGGGTAATTGTGATTTTGCGGAAAAATCTGGCAAAATGAAAACTGAACGAGTACCGAGTTTGATGCTCATAAAATAATTTATAGTCTGTTGTTATTTAGGTGTTGATTTATGATGCTAAAACGGTTACGTTTAATTTTTAGAATGACATTCTAACCTGAATAGTACTTTTAGCTACCTTAAAAAAAAGTTAGTTAGTTAAAGTTATACAAACTATAGTTGTAATATACAAAGGGGTGACCCGTTTTCTTTTATGTTTCTAACCCAAAAGCAACCATACCAATAACATAAGTAAAGCAAAAACCACAAACCCATATTCCTACACAATATTTCTCTATCTAAAAGAGGATAGGCGTTGCCCACTGCAGTCCCAGACCTAATCACGGCGGGGTCCCGCGTGCTATTTGCCTGCCCACTCCTTCGATCGCTCACTATAACGATACACTCACTATAATGATTATCTCACGTTTTATTACCATTTATTTTGTGTTAGATTGTCTAGAAAACTTGCGTTTTGTTTATCCAGCGTTTGCAGTGCTTTAGGGTCCGTATGAAGTCATGTTTAAATTGACATGATATTATAATGTTTACATAATTTACATCAATAATTAAGTAAGTGTAAAACACCTGTTGCTTGCATTTTTATGCAGTTGTATTCAAGTTTTTTTCCTTGTTGTTTATTGATCACAACTAATGTTATCTAATAGTCCTCCAGATTGAATTACGGCCATGGCAACTAATCTTAGCGGAAACCAGCCTTCGGCACGGGAAATGTTATAGCGCACAAGTGTGTGCGCAGACATAGGTGCAGTCTCTCTTCCCTCATTCTCATAGTCCGATGGGACGGCAATTCGACACGACCTGCAAGAGATCAGGCGCAGGGATTTTTGAGGCACGGGGGTATCACACCGCCACCTTTCAAACTCCGGGCTTTTACAAAGAAATTCCCAATGGAAAAACCCGATAACACTTTGCACGACCCGGGAATCGAACCCAGGACCCCATACTCAGCAGTCACGCTTGAAATCATAAATAGTTAGAGTCGCCTTCCATGAAGTATTGCCGCTCTATTCTGTAAAAATCTCACCGTGATAACTTAGGTGAGTGAGCTTAAAGTGAGCTATCAATAGTGCCAATCCCTAGCATCACGTGAAATGACAGCTCACGTTAAGCTCACTTGACCTAAGTTTTCACGGTGAGATGTTTACAGAATAGCACCGCTGGAAATATTTGTCGACGACGTTGATCACTTTTTACGTTCATAATTTAGTTAATCCTTCATTTCTCGATCTATGTAAAAATCTAGATATAATAAGGATAAAAGGTATTTATAGTAACCAAGTATAAGCAGTTTCGCTAGGGCGTACGTCAACAGTTTAAGCCATGGATTAGATACGAGACTCCTTCGAGTTCTTTTTCTCATTGTACTTATTGAGAGACAGTGTAGTCCACCTTAATCCAGCTTAATCGATAAATAAGCACTTAATAATGTAATTAAAAGAATATGTCAGAGTATTTAATTGTTTATTATTTAATTTATATTAAAGCAGAAGAGTTTGTGTGTTTGAACCGGCTAATCTACGGAACTACCAGTCGGATTTGAGAAATTATTTTTGCATTTGATAGCCCATCTCTTGAGGAAGGCTATGGGCTATTTAACATCAAGCTAGAACCCTTAAGAGTCGAGCAAAAAGAAAAGAAGTCAGAACGAAAGCTAAAACGAAGTAATAGCGCGGGCAGGCGATGTAATGCTACTACTTGCTCCCATCGATATTCCACTTTCATTCCTGATTAACCGAGAAACATGTCCGCGTATAACTGTATAAGCGAACACAATAATATAATTTTTATCTTGAGTGGAATCTGCGGCCGGGAAGCTAATATCCTTATTTATTTCCGTTGGGTGTTCGCCCGCTAATTGCAACTCGCTACCCAGTGATTTTCCACGATCTCGCTTCTTATTGTAATTACTTGCGATATTTATGCGCAACTCCCAGTATTAATAGGAGTTTCTCCTATTTGAAATTCTTCTTATTCAGAGATTAAATACAATCACCGCCTAATATTATAAATGCGAAAGTGTGTCTGTCTGTTACCTCTTCACGCTTAAACCGCTGAATCGATTTAGATGAAATTTGGTACCTATAGAGATGGTTTGAGTCAGCGCCCCGCGGTTTCACCCACATAAGTCTCGATCTTTTAATCCCGCTAGTATGTTCCCGTAGGATATTTTTTGACAAGAACGCGGGCAAAGCCACGGCCAAAAACTAGTCACAAATAAAACATTCCCATTTCAACACTTACTGCTCTTAATTATAGCTACCGAAATACATTTGCAGCCGTTTATATTAACAATATCATTCAAACCGTGCATTTCAATAGTAAATGCATCAGAACTACTAAGTTAAATAACAATTTAGAGTTGATAGCAAAAGCTTCATTATCCAGGACGCTTCTGGCTTGGCACGCAGTTAATAAACGCTTTAAATACATTTCGACAGAATTTCATTCACAAATTCAGTGTTGGGTTGTAGCATTCGACGCGGGGAGAGATTCGCTATAATGGCGACTACTGAAATGCAAATAGAACTGATTGGCTCTCCTCCACTTTCATACCTGTCTTTTCCCGTCCATATTCCCCAACATATTCGCTTTAAACACTTGATTGGGTGCAACGGGCCAGAGTTGGTCAACTGTTTGTCATTATTTTATTTTGTACTGTGGTTTCATCTTGAATTTCGAAATGAATATGGATTTTCGTGACGTTTATTTATTTGCAGTTCAACTTAATGTGTTTGCGAACCAATTCAATTTGTTCATTAAATAGGATTAATTACTTTTAAGTAATTCATTGTAAGTTAATGCCTTAATTCATTATTGAAATTATCATACTTGAAGTGGGGGTTACCTCGCAGATTATATTCACGTTCGCCACAAGATTATAAACCATAGACTAGACACCTCCAAAATCTCCACAGGGTATCAAATCCAGCTTCACAGCCCTCTAGAACAGTATATGGCATGAAAACAATAACACAGCCAGCCGACGTCTGTTGTCTTTCACGCACAAATCTCCGAAGTCTATGCACGTTTACGCATTTCAAACACGTATGAGTGCATAGGGCGAAACACTGCGCTACTCTGAATGCGGTATTCAAATTCCAAGCAACGTGGGTAAACTACCGTTGTGAATTGATAAGATTAATGTAAGCGAAATCGTCTGGTGGATTGACGATCCCGCAATGCTGATGCGGATGATAGGTAGTCATTGATTACTGGATGTTAGCCGTCTGATGCGTGCTCACGATGTATTTGAAACTGCTGAAGCTTTGCTTAGCACGTAATGTATGCGATGCGGTGTTATTTAGCCGTTCTGGGTTGTGGTTTTGTAGCTAAGCTTGAAATGAAGGAAGTTTATAGGTGTATAAAATTTTTGCCTTTACTAATTGCAAATGGCTATCATTATTTTTAGTGTACACCTAAACCAGAATGATTTTTTTCCCAAAATATTTGAAAAAGTATCTAAGTACCGTATCTATTAAATTAAGGGCTGATTTTTCAATAGTCAGATAACGTGTATTTGAGGAATGAATATTGCGGTTTGACAGCTTTTGTATAGCAAATATATCAAACGGTCATAATTATTCTTCAGATCGAAATTATCTGACTATTGAAAAATCGGCCCAAAGACAATAAATTTTCGACTTGGACATAAAAATTATATTTACAGGAATCTTTTCAGAAAACAAATCTTAAAAGTAGGTACAAGTTATTTACCAAAACTGCGAGATGCAAATCGAAAATTTAAGATTTCAATATCGGATGCACCGATAAAGAGAGACAAAGGCCCAGTATATCTGGTAGATATCTCAAGTGAGGGGCTTACGAGTATAATACACGTTGACAAAGCGGAGTAAGCTGTGTCGCATTTCACTCGTACTTACTCTAAGTTATTTGTTGCATGCAGGAAGAATGTTATGGGGAATAAAAAAGACGTACCTACTGCTTATAGAAAGGCCAGGATTTGGTTAAGTACTTAAATAATTATTACTGTATGCTAGTATATTCTCATAATATTAGTTTTATTTTATTAAGGTTTCAAATTATACAATAATTGCATAATTGTAAAAGATAATGAATTCCAATACCTATACCACTGAACATAAAGACATACATGCATTGCTGCATCGATATTTGATCACTTTCGTCGAAAACCAAGCTCTTTGTAGATTACACAGTATATTGTTTTAAATTAATATTATATTCATTTCGCCTTTCACATCGTTTGTGGTTACTTCTTAATTTAAACCGTACGGGAATTCTTCCTCCATTTTCCGGCCAGACTTCGTGACTACCCAAAAAATGAAACATTAAATATTTTTTAAATGATTGAGGTTATTACGTTGTATTTAATTTTTATGGCATCCTTTGTCGATATAATTTTCACTTAATATTGTTATTGCTTTTCTAGTTCCCCAGTAACTGGGTTGTGGAGGTCAGATAGGCAGTCGCTCCATGTAAAACACTGGTATTCAGCTGCATCCGGTTAGACTGGAAGCCGACCCCAACATAGTTAGGAAAAGGCTAGGCAGATGATGATATGATGATGATTGTTATTGCTTTTCAATTGTCTTTAAAAAAAAATCTTTTGAACCGTTGAGCTCCTTGAGTTCAAAGTTGAGCTACACGGTTACTGACACATGACACTGACTGGACAGGTCGACTCAATCTGTGTGGTCTGACCTCTGTGTTTGTTTCGGCCTTTCTTCCCAGAGTAGTCAGATGGGAAACGACCTTATCTATTTTATTTAAAAATATGATTGGTGTGAAAAAGTGTTTGTACAAACCCACTTACAGAAATAAAATCATTTATCAGTAAAAGCTATTAATTAAATGTATAAAAAATTCGAAACTTGCAAACGGGCAAACCGTTTGCAAGTTTGGATGCCACAGATGCACAAAGGCTGCAAAATAACAGCCTCTTTTTGCGTCAAGGGTTAGAAAATTATAGATATGACTACACACAGTCAGAAGACATCCAATTTAACAACAAAACAACTCAAATATTCAAGTTACACTCCCCCAAAAATGGTTAGTTATTAAGTCAGTCGAATTCGATTTCTAGTTCAAGTAGCAGGTGTGGTTTTCGTATCGCAAAATCTTATTTAATTGAATAATAACAGCCGCAAGATAGAGCTGTGTTTATGTAAATTTGACTCAGTTATGTATAGGGCTCCCCTCAGACGATTAGCTGGTGTTTGACCGAACCGATGCTTCACAACGCTCAATTTTAGTTTTGATTGAAATTTAGCTTGTTTCAATATCAATTTGTGTTTTGAGGGAAGATGATAAATTTGGATGCGTTGGTGATCCGAAATTCAGGTTGGTATTGTGTAGTAAAGGCAGGTTAACAGATAAAAAATACATAATTATCACGTTAACCGTTTATAGTACTCAGCTTAATTTGTAAAATCAATATTGTTTATTAAACGAGGCAAAAGGAGTATGTAAAGACTTCGCTAGCAGCTGGCGTTCTGTAGTTTCTGCCTACCCTCATGGGAAAAATGCATGAGTTTATGTAAAGTCTATTCATACTTATCATCATCTGCCTAGCCTTTTCCCAACTATTCCAGTCTAACCGGATGCAGCTGAACACCAGTATTTTACATGGAGCGAATGCCTATCTGACTTCCACAACCCAGTTACTGGGTTACAGTTACCCCTTGGTAAGACTGTTTGTCAGACTTTCGGGCTTCTGACTACCCGTAACGACTGTCAAAGATCCACGAATTACAGCCGGGACCTACGGCTTAACATGCTTTCCGAGGCACGGAGGGGTCACGGTCACGGTATGTAAAGATAGTCACCCATCCACAGACCAACCGCGGCAAGCGTAGCTAAACCAGATCGATCAACCTGTGCGGCTGTTATTATTTAGCCACGGGCCAGTCTATTCATACTTATGTTTCACATTAATATTATTTCAAGTTATACAAATATCAACTTTATTTTAATGTTTATTAAGTTGATTTCAGAGTGACTAGCACTATTGTAAAAGTTTTAAAAATGTTTGAAGTTTTAGCGTATGTTGAACTTTATGGTGTAAGATTTAAAGTTATTTTTCCATAAACTCATATTTGTTTACATTTTTGGCAAATAAATCGCGAATGCAGATTATGTATGCAATATTGTCTAGCTTTATTGCAATCAAAGCCGTAATCAGTTATTGCCCAGATTTTGATTTTGTTTTTAATTATAGATAAATATTACACCAAAACGATTAACATCATCGAAAAACAATTTGGGCCACACAAAAGGATTTAAGTATGTATTTTTATCAGCCCATTCAAACGGCCGTAGAGAAATTTGCATTAAATCCATTTACGGCGAAGATTATAGGCTCTCGGAATAGTCTGCTCGGCACCGCGGTCGTATTCCGTACGGGGACGCACAATACACCTCGATTCGGATTACGCTATCGGCCCCCGTCGGCGTAAGTGGCTACGTAGCCTTAAATAGGCACTTACAACGCCGCAATGAGATGCCTCACAGCTTCCTTAGCTGGATCGTGCGAAGATTGTGCTATCACCAGCGATACGTGACGCGTTTTTTCGCCATAATTGAATTATGACAGGTCGTGAGGTATTCGAGTGTCATATTTACGATCGCGCGATACACCGCCGTATCAACGACACGCGTGAGTTATTGTTATGTTTGTGATAACGTAAAGAGTGTTTTACGGTGCGTGGAGAAGCCACTGTACCTACTGACTTTTAGTTAGTATTTCTTTTTTTGGAATGAGTGTATTATAAGTGTGAGTGTGCTGAATATGAAACGTAACAGACCTTACTAACTCTATGTGCTGTTTTATTTGTAATATTATTTCTGTCCACTAATAATGTTTATCATATGTAACTTAAAATTATAGCACCTACCTAAAAAGTAGAATGATAAAGGAGTTTATCGGGTCATGTTAGTTTAATCCGACTATATAACTGTTTATTTAGGCTAAAGAAAAACGTGCGCTGTACGTGTCCGCCTCATATATTATTTCAGTTTGTATCGATACCATCATATTATATAGATACCCTTTGCGGCAAATCAGGACTTATTTTCATGGAAAAAAGCGTAACATGTACCGTAAGTCGGCACCGGGTGCCATCAAATTCTATGCACATTGTCGGAAAGCAATTTTCACTCAATCCCCTCTCGTCAACAAGTACAAACTTACGCGACGCACGTGCGTCCGTATCAATAGTATAACAAATAGGCTGATATTTCGTCAGAAATAACCCGAATCAAGTTTCAGTGCGAAAGCTTTTGTGTGTGGCAGGTGAAAAAGTGAGAGACTTGATTTATTCGCAGCGCCGCCGCCTATCGCGGGATGATTGAACGGGAACGTGTTTATACAGCATCGGCCAAACCGTGAAATATGACAACTGAAATACGCTCAAGAGTGTTCTCCGTTTTTAATAGTTGCCGTCTGTACCCGCGGCGATCTTGCGCGACGTGCGACCCGCCGTGACTCGCGTTTTAATATCACGAATATCGAGTCCGTACGAATACAAAAATTTGATTTATGTTACTATTGCGAGTTGTATTGTTTCTTGCGATCCGGGCCGGGTTATTCTGTTTCTGTCAAACGCCTTCGTAGCGTTATGCACGGCAGCGTTTCTTGTATGCGTTGTTATTCAAATAAGTTTTCCGACGTGTGATAGGGAACGACTTTAGTACGGAAAGCCGTTCAAAATTCAATTCCAGATGTACCTATTCTATTGTGTTACAAAATTTTAATTATGATGTATTTTCCGACAAAGTCGTCGCGGTTTCAATTACGTTTGGAGCTAAGAAATAATATTTACAATATTAGCATAACATCATGCCTCGGAACTGAGACTGCTATTTACTATGTGCGAATATATTTTAGATACCTTTGATAAATACACAGCTCAAAATGTTGCCCACATAGATTTATGATTTGGATAAAAATCATACGATTGCGTGGAGCAATTTTTTATCTTCGCCTTCACTCGGCACCTCTTATAAATTTGGGATATTTATTAGTTATATGTCCCGGGGGAACTTTCGACCGGGATAAAGAGTAGTTTATACCTTAAGCTTAGGTACTAAGCTGTCTTTTAGTGAGGGATCTTCAGATATTCCTTCAGCGATTTTCTATTTTCCAGTAGAAGCCCATTCCACGTTTCACCTGCTCACCTTGACTGTCAAATGGTAATCAAATGTCAGATTCTTGTCAAATGGTAATTACGTCGCGCTCAATGAATTTGGTCTAGGACAGTGAAAACTTCTTAAGGCTGGTTGGGCATTTTTTGAGATGGGAAAAAACCATTGAACTCTCGCCACTGTTACCGTAAGCGACACCGCGCGTGTTTTGTTTATAAGACGATTAAAAAAATACCCGCTTCGGATGTGTTCGGCTGTCCTCGGGATGTACTCGGTTTAAATGTATATCCGATATGTCAGTGAGTGATGGCAAAGTATTCTGTTTGTGTTTTCTTTTCACTTCTGTCGGCACTCCCGGAGTGCCACTGTTTTTTTTTCCTTCACCGTTTTGGGAGCAGTGGTGATGAAATAATGGACACAAAGTAAAGCGCCTGTCTGGAGTCGAACCTACGACCAACAAATATACATACTACTACTTAAGTCGCGGCCGTTACCACTGAGCCACCACTGCAAAAATTCGAAGACATGTGACATGTATCAACCCGTACTGGGCCCGCTTGGTGGATTACGGCCCACCCTCTCAGCGAGAAAAGGCCTGTGTCCCAACAGTGGGAACATTATATACTGATTATGCATGCAATAAGTTTGTTACTTTAGCAACATCATTATTATCACTGTGATAGAACATTAAATTTATTATTGTATTATAAATAATTACTATCGATGTCAAAGGTATGTTGCCAAACGAGTGTGAAATTAACTCCAAAAGGTAGAAATTCGAGGTAAAAGAGGGTTGGAATGATTCTGATATTTCTTATTACTCGTTACTTTGATTCAGAATAAAATCTGACACTTCTGTATTTCTCTTTTATTGAATTTCACGAAATACCTATCTGTCTAACTTTGATTAATAATATTTTCTCTGAATAATGTGAAAAAGTTAAATGTATTATATAGAAAAAGTTTCTCTTTTGTGAAGTTGCGTAAATCAAATAATATATTTTGTGTTATTTCAACAATACAACCCAAAAATATTTTTCTTACCACTTAAGTATAATAAAATATCATTGTAGTTATTTGAAGTAGAAATGAAATCTAAGAATTTATCAAAATGATATCTAAATGAAAAAATCTAATAAATATAAATCTGGTGGTTGTAATGAAGAATAAAATTATCTTGACTCGTTTAATAACTTTAATGAAGCTGAGTAACATAAAAGAAAGTAATTATATTTAAAACTTTTATTTTATAACTTGAACAGACCGTAGTTATATCTAAATTACTAAGTGACATCATTATTTGTAAAACTAAAACTCTCAAAAATAATGTTTCTTTGTTTTCATCTACGGAAAATCGATCACTTTTGATATCTCAAAATTTCAATCCATGCAGGATGGGAGGGACTACGACTCGGAAACTGTAACCATGAATTCAGCACATGATTCTAGAAGGATACCGTAAAAATTCGTCTGTTGTCAAAAAAAATCTGCTGTTCCAAGGGAAAGTGCGATACCTACGCGGTGAATTACGTAATTCACCGCAAATATGCTGTTCCATACGTATGGAACAGCATATTTTTTTAATAATCCCCCCTCCCCCCAAATGTTTTTTTTTTTGCGGATTGGAAATCATCAAATGACCCCTCCCGCTCTGGGTGGCGGTCCGGGCCAGGACCTATGGGTTGAACTTTTTCAGAATCATGTACTGATTCTAAGATCAAGACAAGGCAAGGCTGCGCGTTGATGTTAAGTTTGTTTAAGATTTAAATACCACCCTGTATTTTATTCTTATACAATATCTACTGACACTAAACCTTTACAAAAGCAAAAAGTATTGAAGTCATTTCAAATAGAATGCCAAAGTGTGTGAAGAGAAGTGTGACAGTCTAAGTTATCCATCCCCAACGACAAGTTACTTTGTGTGAAGTCTAAGCAAAAACTTGTTGGATGTATATTTACTTAAGCTACAGTTTCCAAGAAGAGCAGTGGCCGTCATATCTAACGACCGTCATGAAAATCTTTCATTTTTACCAGTAATTATTATTATTTATTTATTTTATTTTAAAGAAGGCTTACAGACTAACAAACCAATGAAATAAAAAATATAATATTTAAGAAAAATCGCTAATAACAAACCTCCACATATAGTTAAAGAAATAGTCGATAAAAAAGAAAATACATACAAATTAATATAATTATTAAAAGAATAGTAATTAATAATTTGTAGATAAGTTAACTATCCATGAAAAAAGACTGTGCCAAAAGCCGTCTTAAGGTGGCCACACTGGTGCAGAACAAGTTGACATTAAGGTCCCTAGGAAGCCTATTGGAACTAAGTGCGCTTCTTATTGAGAAAACATTCCGCCTATAATTGGTCATTACAAAAGGTACATTTAATATTGGCCGTTGACGTAATCCCATCAGATTCGTGCGTCATGACAGATTAGCAACGAGTTCAGGACAGTCAATGTGGCCATTTGCGATACCCAACAGTAAACTCATGTCTCCAATATAACGTCAAAATTAACGTCGTAATTGCCATTAAAGTGTCAAAAAACGTATTTGGCCAGCCATTATTTTGTTACTATTTATTTATTACTTTAAGCACTTAAATGTTCACATACACCACACCGGATCTGGTACCATGGGCCGTTCACCGCTTTTTTAGGAAAGCAAAGCTTTAGGACCTTCTTATATAAACTAAAAGTCTTTGTAATAGTAAAGGTGCGGCCCGCGACCCGGCACGCAAGGAGTGACGGGAGCGACGCGTAGGCATTGTCAGTGAGAAACGGTTGGTCGCTTGTACAAACTCAAAGCATTTATTTCAATTAAACCAATTACAGGCGCACTTTTGAATTGCCAAGCAGTTGGTCAGTCAAAAAAATTAAGCTAGTTGCCCATTCCAAAGCGTAGTAGGTTCCCATGGAGAAGAACGGAAAGAAACTCCATGAACACTCTTTATACCAATATGAATAAGGTTCATATTCGTGTGAAACGTTTATTTAGCTTTAAAGAAAAGTCAAAGTGTGTTCTGTGAATCTTGCCTCGAAAGAGGGTGCCGCTAGATGGTCCGAGGAGGGCCCAACATGTCATGGCTACTACATAAATAGATTTGAAGTAACGTATCTCTTTTGTCTATCGTTCGGAATAATAACTACAGACTACAACATGGGATTGAAAAATCTGCGTAGGTCACTAACACCAGTATTAAACCATTTGCTGGGAAAACGTTCGCTAGAAGAAATCACATTAGTAGTCTAAAAAGCTTCTTCCTTGCATAATAGTTACAAGTAGGAAAAAAATAGTTTTTCTTGTGGTCTCCTGATAATCTATGTGGTATCTTACATGCCATCATCAAACGATTACTTAGAACGACTTATAAATACAGTCCCCAGAACCACGAAAAACTGTCATCAGACCTCGATCATATCAAAATCAATGAGCCCGAGTACACACGCGTGCAATAATACGTACGCAACCTATACATGTAGGTACATACGCCGACAGACGATATTGACTTTGATAAACGAGCCAGTCAGTGTCGCCCTACAAGAAGCCACGTCACTTTGGTGCATTGCGGTTCCTACATCTTAACCAAGCCCTTGTTTACACTCAATCCGCGTAGTTTTTATGACTACTAACATGATATTACGTCCAACAGAACGCTTATATGGTAGTCCTTTATTTGTTTGATACAGTTTATGGCACGTAAGTGGAATATTGAAAGTGGCCACAATCGCCGTTTTTAGACGTTGAGGTATATTTTATTTTGATGTTTCCTCGTTAGATTTGGTTTCGTTTATCTGTGATGGATTTTTGGTTTGCGTATTCTCGCGATTGTATTTTGTTTGGTTACTCGTATTGTTGTGTAAACGAAACAAGCGAGTGGTCATTCTATCTCCAACTTACCATTTTTGAAGTGAAAACTTCTTTAGGCGCGTTGGGCATGGGAAAAAACCATTGAACTCGCGCCACTGTTACCGTAAGCGACACCGCGCGTGTTTTGTTTATAAGACGATTCAAAAAATACCCGCTTCGGATGTGTTTGGCTGTCCTCGGGATGTACTCGGTTTTAATGTGTGCCAGTAGTGTCAGTATGTGATGGCAAAGTATTCTGTTTGTGTTTTGTTTAAACTTCTGTCGGCACTTCCGAAGTGCCACTGTTTTTTTTTTGTAAACAGGGCTTAATTATTCTTTCCTTGGTTTTTCTATACTAAAATGTCAAAAATATTAAGAAACAATTGTTCTTGCACTGGTTCTATGTTCGGTCTAAAGCCATTTTAAGAGGTTCGAATCCATCCAAGATTATATGAGATATGAGACCAAAAACCTATCTTTACCTAAGTGTATGATATTATAATAAACCAGCCTATTATTGTCCCACTTCACCTCGCCTCTTCTCATACAGAGATGGCATGTGGTTTGATCACCCACGCTTGCAAATAAGTATATCCCAGCATTGGGTTAACTCTCTAAAAACCTCCTCAAATCATACAAAAGCCATTTCATAGATCTATTAAACCATAAGCTTTATGCATACTTCCTGAAAAATTCGTAGCCAGCAATAAATTGTAAGCATTCATAGGTTATATGAAAGACATTGATACATGCACGAATTCAACTCACGATATCACGACATCGCGGTTCTCTTCAAGGTTTCCTTGAATACATACCAAATACTAACTTGCCTGAATACCTTTCGATATGAAACGTGTATAATAGAATAAGCGCAAGACCTCAGAGATATCAATTAGACAAATCTAAATCACACACACAGGGTCTAAAAAGACCCATCACATAGTAGTCAACTACGCATTTTATACATCAAACTAAATACTTAACTGTGTGCAATAATAATTGCTGGGAAACGACTTTCATTTTCGGTGTGAAAAATCGCTGTTTAACGCAGACAAAACAACGGTACATTGGTCGTGGGGTATTTAAAGACGTGTTTATAACATTAAAGACTTGTTTTCTTTAAAAAACGTCAGACCTTCAATATATATCCGTAACCAGAAGGTTCCCAGGTATGGTCCAGAATAAAAAAAATATTACAATGACGAAGGGTACAAGTGACTTTCGGCTTCGTTAAGTGTTTTTTTACACCCGTTATATATACATACCTAGTATAAAACACAGTCACTTTTGGTGTCATCTGTGTAACCGCCTAGTTCTCCTCAGCTCCTCATTGGATTTTGATGCGGTTTCCACCATCATTTAGAGTACTTATTTCGGTTATAAGTTCTCTAAATGATTAAAACTTCAAAATTTTTTTCGAATTTTTCTTTTTTTTTTCGATTTCTTTTTTCATTTTCTTCACAAAAATTTCGAAGTTTTGATATCGCACTAAAGCAGAAGCAGGTCGCTAGTTGAATTAGAAACATTTGTTTTTAAAATGCATTTATATTGAATCACTACAAGTTTGAAGTTAATCTTGTTTTTTAGTCGTAATAAAAATATCAGATGGTCAATTCTCGTAATTAATAACGTTTTAAATCTAGTCGACAATCAATGTCAAAAACTTGTCAAAAATGTAGGGAGATTAGAGGTATTTTGACAGATAGAGACTGACATCAGATTTTGAACGATCTTTGAATTACGAGAATTGCCCCTCAAAAGTTGTCAGAGCCAACAAGAAGGTATAAAACCTCTTTTTGCATTTCATCTTTGCTTATGACCAACAGAAATAGATTCAATAGTTGATTTCGAATAAGCAGCGTTTATATATTATATTAAACGTTGTAAATTCTATCTTTCTATATTCCTAAATAATAATGTATCCCCTGCCCATTAAAGCTTAACGTAACAGAATACCCTCATACAATTTAAAACGTTGCTCTATTAAAATTATGAAAATATACCTATTTTGTATAGCGAAGGCTTTCGTTATCGTTAAGTAACGTTAGCGGAGAAGGCCGGCGGAGGCTTTCAGGCGACTAGCTGATAGCATTTACATAATATTGGAACAGTTCCGATACACCTAGGGATCATTAGCCATTGATCGGCTTACGATATGGAATACGGCTTTGGCTAGTGGTGTCGATAATAGCTTTAGCTTTTGTGTTTTGTTAGTAACAAAAGGCTGAATTTTGTTTGACAGCAATAACACGTGTGTGGATTATTTTGGGTAAAATACAACTGGTCTATACTGAAAAAATCGCAACGTAAAAACGTACTTATGTGAAGTAATCTGTCGTTCCACCTGATGACACTATTTTCTTAGATAATCTGGAAAGAACTCTATTTGTGTGTGCAGTAAAATTCAATTTGGAATTGCAGAAAAAACACAAGATACTTTGTTAATACCTATGTACAACCGAATCATACTACCTTTAATAATAATGCACATGCTTTTACGTAGGTATCGTACACATATGAACAGCCGAAGAAAAACAAACATAAACACAACCTCACCCCAAGCTAACATACGTATGACACAAAGAAAGCTAAACTGCATAAACAGTCGACACTCATTACCACAACCCCTTAAAACATCACAGCCGATTGGATACAAAATAATCGACAAATTGTGCAGAAACTTAAAGGTGCATATCTAGCGAATGCCCGCTGGTATTACTCAGCAAATAACCATAAGCATTAGCATAATATTGAAACGTCAGCGATATGGATTCAGCAGCTCATTAACGTAATTGATCAGCTTTCCGCTAGGCCTGAATCAATCGCACGTCCCACCATTGATTTGCATTAATTACCGTAGCGAATGTCACATATCACTCTCGTACACCAAGTCATTATTTTGATGGACTCCGTTTTGGTTATCGCCGATGGACTTCCAATGGCTTTTAGTCAAGCTCCACGTAATTAGTTGCTTTCGAAGTCGTATCTACAGTTGGAAACATCGACAGACATGTAATGATACAGTAAACAGATCAGTTGTTTTAGCTAATCCGTTAGTAATGAATGTCATTAGTGCTTCTCGATGCATGTGCACAACTGATATGTTTTGGTTAGCTGTATGTGTGTATGTAGGATAATGCTCACATGACAACTACACATATAGGTAGGTAACTAATACCATCTATCTGGAAACAAACATCGCAAACAACAGTGAGGCTCTGTTTCAAAACATACAACTTTGACATCTGCCAAACCAGAACAAACACAATCCAGCGCAAGGCGGTGGTACACACCCGACTTAAATCAAATAACTGTATTGCTTTTAGCTTTGTAAAGCTTCAAGTGCAATAGCGTCAGTGGCGGATGTTCCACCCCCGTCTCCAGTCTGTAGTCTATGATATTGCTCCACGCCCTTTACATGTTCGGTGGGGTCTGAAGGCGGGAGGCGCGCGGGCACGCACGCGGCACGCCGCTGCCACGCCACCGCCACGCCGCCGTGCCGCCACCTCTCCAGAGATATCGCAAGCGTGACGCCCGACCTAACTGCTCCAGTTTATCCCTTTAATTGCCTTTTTTCTGGAGAGTGGCTTTAAGCGCTCCCGCCATATCTCCTCACGTCGCAATTACGGAGACGTCTTATGATAAATCTGCCGTAATTTGCATGAGATAGCATACGCTCTCAACTTTCACGCGAAGCTTCCTACTCTTGTCGTTTATTACGTTAGGGAACGTTTCCAAGAATGAGAATGAGCTATTTAACTACTAACTAGATAGCGTTAACTATCGTTTGCGGCTGAAAAATCCGAGACGTGAATTGTCCGTCCCAAGTTTTTATTTTTCTTGTTCCGCGTTTTTATTTCGCTTGTAATAGCAGTTCTCGGGGGAGGAAGTTTGTTTTTCGTGAGAAAATTTGGGGAGTCAGAGAATAACAATTTGAAGTCAGATGCACTTTCATACAATTTCTGTGCTGGAAATAAGACGGTAAGAGGCAAACAAAACAGACAGTACAATCTCCGTGTTGCAACGTGGCGAATTGGCGGCCGACACCCCAAGGCTGCGGAGCTCTCCTCGCCAATCTCGGCATTTTTTCCAAGTTGCCGGTGCCTGTGTGCCCGTGTGCCTGTGTACCTGTGTGCCTGTGTGCCCTTGTGCCCGTGCGTTCGTGTGCCTGTGAGCCCGAGTGCTGCGCGAGCGAGCGCCGGCGGCAGATATTGTAGCGTCAGCGGACCGCCCTGCGGACTGCGACGCTGCGCGGCGGCTATTTGTCGAACGATGCGCCAAAACATCGCATAGCAATCGCACGGAAAAATTATTCCCCGCTAGATTGCTACTCTTCGCTTTTTGAAGGTGCATTTACTTTGCAGGTTGAGAGTTTTATATTGTACGGAAGATGAGGTACCTACAGATTGTATTATCTTGTTGGCAAGCTTTCCGATGCAATTCTCATTTCGATTCGATACGAACAGGTAAAACTTTGTGGCGTTTTTGAAACACGCTGATGTGGTGAATCCATTGAAGTGCGAGGAAGGACTGATCCAACTAAAGAAGTGGTGGTAATGGTGCCCGTTTAGAGAAAACTGTTTCGAGGTCTGTTAGGGAGATACATAATAGATAAGATTGACAAAATGTATTAGACGAGTTTCACGCCCTTTGAGAAGGAAAGTCATGACCCCTGCCAGGTCATAACAACTGCTAAAAGCAATATAGATTACTCAGACACTTTATTAGAAGAAATAACAGGTATAATCAGACATAATGTAGTAGATGAAAAAGTTTCTTGCTTACTCATTCATTCCAAAGTTTTTAAAGGTCTTGTGCCGAAGAAAAGAGAACAGGGCACTTTTTATTTCAACTGATTAGGATTTCCTGAAGTGTGTACCGATATCAAGTTTTGACGGTCTTGAAAACTTGAAACCAGAGCACCTCGAGTTAGTGCTAAACTAAAGCTTAACGTAACTAAAGTTTTAACTTTAGTTAACTTCGAAGAAAAAAAGCTAGTGGAATGGAACACATTGATAGTGTAAGATAATCCATGTGATTCCTCATGAAACGATATTTTAAATTAATTTAGCAGATTTTCTTTCATTGTAATGCTCCACGTAAAAATTCAAACACCCCCTAATAAATCCCAAAAAAAGAGAATACAGAACAGTCTTTAAAAACAAAGTTCAAGTCTAATAAACTAAGGTAGTTTGAAACGTTAATGCTACCTACCCGAGCGGTTAAAAAGATGAAATGAGCTCCAGTCTCGATGGTCGATAAACTTATTACTGAAGGAGTGTTCGGTGATCGTTGGAGCGTGTGGGCGGGCTAGTGCGATGACGTGTCATTAGTCCTTTACACTCACGTTATATCGGTCGGTGTCTTTGTAAAATGTTTTGTTATTAAAGGAGTTTTATACGTCTTGCTTCAAACTTTTTGGAGTGGGTTGTAAACGGGCATTTTTGGAAAGTTTGTTGTGTTGTCACATGTGTGAGATATTTTTTATGGGTGGGACAAAGTTATAAAAAATTCTTTTAAAACAGCTTGTTAGGTACTTAAAAAAAAGTACATGATTTTGAAAGTGCTTAGAAAAAACATTTGTATTATGAAGGCAAGGTTTGACTACACTTCATTTCTGCCCGGTTAATGGCCATAGGCTCGCCCCCTATTAATTAAACATAACTTGCGAAATGTGGGTACTATAGGTACACCTCAGTCTCACCCTTCGGGGATTATAGTCGTGATGTTATGGTTTGCCTATACTATTATCTCGGCCTCTAATCAACACCTAAGTAGCCGAAGTTATTTAATAGCAAAAAATACACGTGAATGATAATATCTCTAGTTTAATCGGAAGCGAGTAATACATTAGGTTCCTCCATTGCGCCTAGATATGTAAAAGGAGCTACATTTGGAATAAGTAGCGAATAATTTTTCTACCTCCATCATACAGAGCAGCCGGAAAATGAGAATGAATAAATGAATATTTCAGTATCACTTACATCTACATTATTCTAGTATTTGAACCGCTACTACCTACCTTTTAGGGAGGTCATTTATATACCTGTTCCAGGCCATAAGATTGTATTAAAAAGAACATATCGGTAGGTGTGTTACTACCCTAAAAACTGCCCCTATTTTCTTGTTACCTCAGTCCATATTTCAGTGTAAAACTAGTGTCAATAAAAGGGTGTCGGACTCGTTCGTCGACACTCCTGATGAGCCAGTAACTCGTAAGGCGGACGACCCATCATGTGCTATGACACCCCATTAACCCAGGGCGGACTGCGCTTGCTAACTTACTTCGCTAATATGTTTTGAGACGTACGTACCGACTCGTGTAGCTATGTCGACCGGACATGATGCTGGGGGCTTGTAAATGAAGCGACCCTACATTATGGAGTTATTCGTCACCAACCTACACTCAAAATATATGATATGTTTGCATTGAACCTACTCTCCCTTTTGTGGCCGCACCCCGAACATTGTACACACGAATTTAAGTTGAAAAACACGCGCTTTACTCGAAGTGTTGCCAAAATAAAACAAGCCCTGTTTGACTAATAGTGTGAATTAATTTTTATTACAGCGGACCCAAGTTTCCAATTTCATACATGGGTCGAACGAGCTGCAACAAAAATATTAAAGTGTTGTATTAAGCTTTGTCCTCTTCACGTTTCGCGCGTCACGGGTGACCAATTTAAGTATTAATAAAATGACAAAACGTGACCCGGGTACAGGCCGCCATCCATCACGACCGCACGTCAAGTGGTGGCCGAGCGATTAAAAAACTGTACCTAACCAATGTACGCCTCTCCGCAGATAGGGAAAGTATTTCGGGACACACTCGCCCCGGTAAATGTTCTAGACAAGGGTCAGATTAAATATTAAATTCGCGGTTAGGAATTTCGGGTTGAAAAGTAACGGGCATGCGCAAAGCCGCACTGATCTCACCGGCCTTTTCAAAATCCAGTTTACAGCGTTAAATTTGGACTAAAAACAAAGGTGTGTAATTTTTTATCAGGTTCGAAATAACACCGGTTGTGAAGGTAGCCGGCAGCCGCGTGGGCGCCGGCGCGGGGAGATGGTACATACGTTTAAATTAATGAAATTAGGTCTTCACTGAAATATTCAACAAATAACACAAACATGAGATGGCGAAGTTGTGTGAAGGCGCGTCGTGTGGCTCCGCGATAACGCAACTAATGATTGATATACTCGTGCGTCTCTGTTCAAACTAATGACAGGGTGAAGCGTGTTGACTTTCAAGTTATTAATTAATATATAGCTATTATTTAGGCGCTGGTGATTACACATTTCCCGTCACATCGCCGCTGTGTAAAACTGGGATGATGTGAAACAGAATTTTGTTAGTAAATGTGGTTGGAATAAAAGTTTTTAGAGCTGTTATGCCAAAGGACGTTTCATGAGCAAAATTAGACACGAGTTGTTTGCTTAGATTCGGTAACTAAACTATACAGGGTGGCAGGGATATTAACGCGCAGCTTGCTACCATGGATTCAGTAGGTTCAGTCAACAAAAGAGACAAGTATGCAGTATCGTCGGATATAGTTGAAGTTTAAATTTGATAAATAAGCTGTTTGTTTTCTATTAATAAAATTAAATTTAGTTCCAGAACATCCATCGGTTTCTTACTAAACTTCAACTATATCCGACGATCCTACATACTTATCTATTTTGTTGACTGTACATGATTCTGAACAACCCTCTTTTTTTTTTCTGGAATCATCAAATAACTTCCCCCGCTCTGGGCGAAGCGCGAGGGCGTCAGACTTTTACTGACTAAAACCCACCCGTGTTCCTTCAGTTGCCTGTGCCAGGGGCCACGGTAACTCTTTAGAACAACCCACGACCCTTGCAGGCATCGGCCCTAATAGCGGACCCCGTCAGTTACTGCTAACTTCTCAATCCCTCTGCGCTGAAATTTTGTATACATTTTGACTGCGTTGGTATTGCATTTTTCTATGAAACAGCAGTTTTTTTTTATAACTGACCGAAAATTTTCTGCGCTTCGGGGTCTAGAATCATGTGCTGAATTCATAGTTTCAGTTTGCGTGTGAATGTGGTAGCATTGTATATTTAGGCAGGTACAGAAAAAAATGACGGTAGGTATTTACTTTAATAACTAAATTACTCTTTTCTGAGAAATCCTTCAAATTCGTTCTTTGTAGAATAAATAAAACTAGGCGACCAATTTGAGTGACCGATGAAAAATTATTTGTGTAGCAAATCTGCAGTAGGTACCTACTCAGTTAATTAAAAGTTTCAACGAGGTCTCGTTCAAAGAAATAGTCGTTGTCCACCGGCCCTAGGTCATAAAAACTATAGAGAATCTACGCCTCATGGATCGCACGGGTACCTACTACAATTCAACCAAAGAGCGATCCAAAAGATCCCTCGATATAAATAAAATATTAAATCCAACAAATTCAATTACAAATTTCATTATGTAGGTAGTATTTTCTCGAGTGTATGTATGTGTATTTTGTCAATTTATTATATATCTAACAGAAATAAAAAACGGTCAAGTGCGAGTCGGACTCACGCACCGAGGGTTCCGTACAAATTTGTAGGTATGTAACTACAAATTTACGGTTTTCGGATTTTTTCCTTGGTCTGTGCTACATGACATTGCTTTTTGCCAAATTTCATGATTCTAGGTCAACGGGAATTGCCCTACAGGTTTTGATTCCTTTGCGAGTGTCAAAATATGCGGCATAAACGGAACATAAACACTCGAATCTTTTGATTGCGTTGACTTAGAAGTTTGATTTTTTTCACTGCTTCTAGGGATTGCAGCCTTGAGTATTTGATATTAATTTTAACTTGATAACTCCACCCACGCGTTCCTAAGAAAAAGGGTCTTGACAGATAGATATACAGACGGAGAACGAAGTGACCTTAAGAGATAATAAGGGTTCTGTTTTTCCTTTTGAGGCACGGAACTCTAAAAAACGTAAGAATTTTTTTTTTACGCTTTTTTTTGCAATTTGCAGGTCAGTATGAGGTTGTATGTCGTTCTAAATATGATTCGCGGCCGTAACAAATATTATAAAATTATAACCATAAAAATCATCAATACCTACATCTTATAAGTTCATATTACTCTATTGAATGACTATTTCATGAAATCATGACATTTTTTTTTTATTACTAAATTGGCCCGCTCTTGACCCCGATCACGCCTGATGGTAAGCGATAGATAAGGTCTATGATGCAAATTGCAATCTACATTTGAGGCAAATTCAAACATAAGGACTTGGTATTGCTGATTCTAATGATTATAATTCTGTAAAGCCATATTTGTTACCGTCGCGAATCATAATTATTTTAATCAACGTACAAATCTGACACTGCACAGTAAAAGCGAAAAAACGCAAGTAAATTTGAATTTCGCGGGCTACCTTATCACTTCCCCTTAAGGTGAAAGCGCCAGGGTAGCCCGCGAAATTCAATTTTTTTTAGGTTTTTTGCAATTTGCTGGTCAGTATTAAGTTGTACGATGATTAAAATATGATTCGCTGCCGTAACAAATATGTATTTACAGAATTATAATCATTAAAGTAAGACCATGTAATCCCCAAGAATGACTATTTCATGAAATCTTGACATTTGGGGATTACATGGTCTTAGAGAGTTGTATTGATGACTTTAATGATTATAATTCTGTAAATACATATTTGTTACGACCGCGAATCATATTTTAATCAACATACAACTTAATACTGACCAGCAAATTGCAAAAAACGTAAGAAAATTTGAACTTCGCGGGCCACCTTAGAGCTTCCCCCTTAAGATTCAAAGTAAGTCGTCTTATATCGTAGACTTCAAAACGTAAAGTGTCTGCGAATTTTGATGATCGATTATTTCAAACACAGAAAATTAAATGGCTTTCATTTTACAGTCGAGTTATTATCCAGATGTAATTTCGCATTTTGTACGCAACACATCACCTCAAACTGAAAGTTGTGATGAAAATTACTCTCACAATACGCACACACACATATGAAACAACTCAGAAACAATGAACCGATCAAGAGCAAGAACTTTCAACGAAACTTTTTTATTTAACAAAAGTATTTGTCGTAAAAGCCTGCAATAAGAACTTTTTTATTATTAAAGTAATTGTTGACGAGAAGTATGTTTGGAAATTCATAAAATATGCGAGGTAGAAGGAAAGTTATAAGGTCTGAACATGATTAAATGCAATTTCTTTAGGAAGTATGCTACCCAGTTGTAGGTGAAAGTTTGTCTTTAGATGACCGGATTCTTGCGTCCCACGGTTTTGGTGATATTTTATGAAGAGTTGCATACATCCCCTTTACTAATAAACGTTGTATAGGATCTATATAGTTACACAACGCTTTGTCTTCTTCTTTCGAAAGTCAAATTACTGACGACTAAAAGAGAGAAATCGGTGTGTAACTATTCATTTAATATAATACGTTTATTAGAAAGAAGGCTATTGCTTATTTGAATTCCATAATATTATTTTTGAAAAGTAGAAGTTTTAACGAAAATGTACGTGTCGTGGTATTATTTTACTTTATCAACATTACAATGACATTATTAGACTCTTTTATAAAAAGAACTCAACATCAAAACGTGGGTTCTTAAAGGCTGAGTAAACGTATAAAAAATATAGTATATAAATAGGTACTGAAAGAAAATAATGATACATTAATACCGTTATGACGTATTAAACGAAATGAAACATAAAAAGGTCTGTTAGAATTATATGTGACAATTAGAAGTGAGAAGGCATTACGGAAATGTTAATCGTGTGCACTACAACTCGACGCTTATTCTAAATCCGTCACTTTCTTTCGTACCCTTCAAGACTCACGTTTAAAAAGTTATAATTCATACACATCTTGACAAACGATCTGGTTCTCGGCTCCATATGTTCTCGTGTCTACGTCAGGTGTAAATGGTAGTAAAAGTTACAACGTTAGACCGCGGGTTTGCCCGTCACGCCATGCCCAAAGTTGGCGTGCAATACGTTTTGTTTTCTTTACGAATACCACGGATAACGGGTGGTAAACAGTCGCGTATTTTGTTAGTTTATTTATAAACGTTGGAAATAAATTGAGTGCCTAAACCGCTTTAGTTTGAGGTTTTAAAAAAGGATTTTGTACTGAATTATTCAGTGAATTTTTGTGTTAGTGGGGTTAGGTAAGCTTATCCAGTTTAAGTTGGCTTTAACCAAAATGTGAGCTGCTAGAAAAAGTAGATAAATAAATTTCGAAGTTACCCATTTAAAACTGCATGACATTGATTTATTCTGTACTAGGTAACTAAAACAAGGTCAATAACAAAAATCCTTTTCGCCCTAAAGCGTTAATCGTGAGGGTATTTTTAACAAAAATACGTTACGTTTAAAAAATGATTCTACGATGACGCAACACTTACTCGTAACTTTGGCCAGGCTGTACCGAGCAGCACACGATTTTAAAATTATGGTTGTAATGTAAAATTTTCAATACACACTCGTGTTATTACCTAGGGTATTTTTTTTTAAAACGTTTCCTCTATGCAAGATTATATAGCTGCAGTGATCAAATCGATGTCCACTTTGAAAGTTTTGCATACCTTCCCTAAATAGATGTGTGTGTTTACTTATATTATGATTGTCAAATTATATCGTTATTGTCATTATTTACACTTTTATATACTTAAGTACTATAAAACTAGATTAATATTATTTTTTGTACACTTTTATGCATGCGGAGTTTGCCTGTAAGTGATTGTTACACTGTTGCATACACATTTTCGCGTATTACACTTGACATAATTATAACTTAATAAATAAATATAATGGGGTATTTTTTCTAAACCGTAGTTTCGTAGAAACTGTTATAATAGTATAATATAGTAGTAGTGTGTGTGTTTTATAGTATAATATAAAATCGATCATGACTGTGTTATTTATTATAAATTTCGATTATTATTTTTCATAATGAAATTAAAAAAATAAGTAAAATGCAATGCTTTTCGTCTATATTCTATCATAAATTCACATTTTTTAATTATTTTTCAAGGGGATTGTTTTCCTGTAAGCGAGTGAGTGGGCTGGGGAGCAATAGAACCGTGTAACGACTGACTTATGGACGAACGGGTGCTCATAACATCACAGTTTCCCCGGGATCCAGTGTATGTACTTTAAAATATAATTAAGTACTAGTACTAAAGTAATTAGGTATTAGTTTAAAAAGAACACTCATTTGTAGTTATAAAATATTTCTTAGAACGGCGATGTAGTTATTTTTTACAGTTTCAGCTCTAAGAGTTGATATTTCATAAATGCTCTATCTAATAAACTTACTTTTTTTTCATTTCTGTCTGCAATGAAGTCAAGCATTGACGTGTGTCAATCATAAGCAAAAATCCTCAAAATGAACTAGATCAAGATATGAGAGATGGCCTCTATTAGACGAGATTTGACTTATTACTCTCTCGAACAGTTTTATAATCTTAATTATTGTTAACCCTCCTTTGAATTCCTACCTCCTTAAAACTATCGACCCTCTAGGGAAAACTTGACCACACATTACTATTAAGTTTAAAATTCGTTGTGAAAATTTAAAATTAATTCTGTGTATTAAGCTAAATAATGAAGGGGAGAGCCGGGGAGTGATGGAACAGATGTAACGAGTGACTTATGGAGGGGACCGGGGTCATAACTACCGTCCAGCGGCGCATAAGTCCCGCGACCGCACACTGGAGCTGCACCCCGGTGTACATCATTCACGGCGATGTTGTATTTAACGTGGATATCTTGATAGAATTTGTAAATTATTACGCGTTATACAGGGGGTGTGTGGGAAGGATAGTTTTTGGGCGTGTGTGTAGGGTTATCTATTATACTCTGTAAAAATCTCACCGTGTTATCTCGGGTGAAGAGAGCGTGGAGTGAGCTGTCATTAGTGTCAATCCCTAGCATTAGATGGAATGACAGCTCCCTTCACCTAACTTCTCACAGTGAGATTCTAACAGCCGGTCGATTCTGTAAAAATCTCACCGTGAACACTTAGGTGAAGTGAGTTTGTTTTTGCTAGGAATTGACACTATATTGACAGCTCACTCCACGCTCACTTCACCTAAGTTTTCACGGTGAGATTTTTACAGAATAGCACCGCAGAATCGACCGGCTAGTGCGGAGATTAATTTTTTTTTTTGCTTTTTAGGGTTAAGAATGGACAGTCAATTTAGAAGGTCAACAGAAAGGCGAGAATTTTATTGAATCTTTATATATCAAATATGTATTATCTTATATATTATTTATTATCTTTATATTTTTTTTATATTCAAAGTCGCTTTTCATGCCTGTGTGACCGCGTTTTTCTTTTAAGCTACGCAAAGGATTTTGATGCGGTTTTCACCATATTTATTTTTTTATGAGAAGTTATTCTATAAGGTTTATACTTACATATAATTAAGAAATCGATGTTTTGTCATCTTACAAACCGCACTAAGCGTCAAGCAGGGCGGGTTGCTATTTACTTAATAAAAAAGAAGAAGAAAGGATCTTGATTCCGACATGTTAATATCACATTCAAATATCATATAAAAAGTTTACAATTTCATTAAATACTCTCTAAATAGTTATAAAGAACTTCGTTATTTGGCTGTCAGTCAGCTTTTAAAAGCCCGACAACAAAGTTAAAACGAAGTAATTAAAAAAGAAAACACAAAATACTTACAAAGTCGGAAGCTCGGCTCTCTTCACTTAAATTACTTGCGATTACACCGACAAAACGTTTTAATGAAACACGTTAAATCGCGCCAAGTGGGCCCGGCGGCGCGCGCCACGCCAAGCGCCCATACCCTCCACGTCTGCCATAGTTCGGCAACTTCACCACTTACTGCGGTAGGTGGCGGGTAGTTTTTCCTCAAATATCTTAGCCGTAAGTAGAGTTGGAACTACTTCTGCAAAGTCCATTAAAGAGTATAAACTCACGCCGCGGTGATTACAAATGCCGCCGATTTCGGCGACCGTTTCGGGGTCGATTAAATCTTTTTAATTGAAATCACCTGTGATAAACTTTGAGTAAACGAAAAGGACTCGTGTTAACCAAATATAATCACAGCTCTCTGAATCAAATTACTTATCGATCATAGGTTTACCGTAAGCAATTCAAATGTTCTTATTTAGGTAACTGAGTTATTTTGAGAGTTTCACCTTTCACCGTTATCCAACATAACGGTGAAAGATGAACCTTTGATCTTCCATTTATCCTTTTGTTTTTGACAAAGATATTTCATGGATATATTGATGTGTACGTTTTGAGTGACATTTTTATTTCTGGGATCATTTTCGACTGACCAATTAGAATCGTATATACTTGCGAAAGTGTCAATGAACCAAGAGATCATAAAGTATAACTGCACATCCGTTAGAATTAAATAATAATAATAAATCATTTATTTTCAGGTAACAAAGACCCATAGATACATACCTTAACCTAAGCATACATAATAATATAGTAACAATTTTGTTAGTAAATAAAATTTAATAACTATGTTAGTATCACTATAGTTGCGTATATTTATTATTTCATGGTACAACGTCGGAGAGCCAGTGCAGTCGCTCCATATAAATATGTAAGCGGAGGAAACGCTGACGTCTGCGTTCCGCCGCGTCGTTGCGGAAACCGCGTCAATTAAGTTGCCCGCGATGACATATTAGCCTTTGTTCCCCTGCATCCCCTCTCCCACTACGACTGGTATTTACTCGCAAGAAACTTGCAGTATGTACTGCCAGATAATAGATAGGTAATGTTGCTCGCGGCTGTGCGTGATTTCCTATGCACTTGGTTCTACGTTCCAGTTTATATTCTATTCATCTGCATTCGAGGTTAATATGTTATTGCGCTTTGTGTTATGCCTCACATTATGGCGGCGTATTTATGAACATGCTACGATGTTAAGTTAATGTGAGTTGCATTTAATTAGGAATCTATTTGACTAACTTCTGCCCGGGACTTCGTCCGCGTGAAATTTCTTGTTCCCCCGATCCAACCCGTCCATCACATCTCCTGCCCGAGCTGTTACCTCGTTTTCACATAGTTATCAAATTCAAAAATAATTTTTCAAATCCGACTGGTAGTTCGTTCAGACAAACAAACTCTTTGGCTTTATTATTAGCACAGATTATATTTTAAAAAGTTGTGACAGTTATGGAAGAGCAACGACTTCTTTGTTTTGACATCAAATAGTACGGAGACTCAATAAATATATTTCTAAGAACAATTATTCCAGAAAGGTATAAAAGAAAAAGATGAAAAAAATATATAAAATTTTAATATCTGCCGCAGTCATCTGCCAGATGCTGACTGGACAATTAAATACCGCTGAATCAATTCTAAATTAAATAGATCCACTGTGAAAATACAAAGTTTAGTGACTGTCAATGTCAAACAAAGAAGATGAAAAAAGTTTTTTCTTCCAATTCCATTTTGCTTTCACCATTCCTCTTTTGCAGTCTCTAAAACTTTTCAAAATAAGAGGTTTTCCACGGAGTCTCAATTATCGATAAAGACGATATTAAAAATTCGTTTGTTTTGTTCTTAGCTTGCGCCTTGGAAGCGGTGTCCCCTTTTTTCCATTGTTTGCGCAAGAAGGGAAAGCAGACGCGGCAGCAAACGATAATCAGAAATTTGAATTTCGCCCCCACGAGCACTGACAAAATCATCCGATTTTGTGCGTCGTTTATCATAGCAATTAATTAGCCGAACAAAAAATATTATGTTGGTTTTTCTGAAAATGGTTGATGTCAGCAAACAGTTCGTTGTGCTGAAACTTTTCTATTTTGTTTTATCGCAAACCGCTACATCGGCCTCCTGCGGTTAAGGTACAAGCAATCGATAGCGATTTATAAGCGGAATCTATATTCATAATTCACATATCTACATAGTAGCCGCTCGGTGGTATGATGAAGGAACATGCTCTAAATTTATTCGTGAGCATTACAGTGTAACATGTACGAGGCAGTGCTCCCTTAATGTATTCATGTAATTCACATAGCCGGCATCCCCTTTGACCAGCCACGCAACACCGCACTGGCTGCCCGGATAGAGTAATATAACGTGATGTTTTAAAACCATCCATCACGTTTAATGTTCATATAAAAAGAAGGAGGTAGCGTGCCGACTCTATCCGCGGATTTTTGAATTTGCGCATGGTACGATTTTTTCATTCGGCTTTTCACCTAAAACAAGCTAGACGCGCCGCACTCACTTATGTTTAGCATCTCTAAAGGAAATTCACTTGTTGCAAGACGCCCCGACAACCTCAAGTTTTATAAATGTTAATACAAAACAACACCGTCGACTTTCTCATTTTCACCTCACGAAACTCTCTCGCGTCCGTTTATTGCGGGTGGAAATTATCAATTGACTATACTCTAGTATTCAGCAGTGCAAATACAAAAGCAAGAGCTTACCGTCTATTCTGTGCGAGGTCAAATAAAACCTCAAGTATCATCTACTTGAATGTAAAAACGGTGGGATGCGGCCGGCCGGGCGGCGCGCCTGACGCCAATTTACATTAAATGCGGCTTGCACCCACCAATGATAACTTACACTCGCTGGAGCCGCAAAACTAGTGTTTACTATTTTGTAAGCTTAATATTTTGTGTTAAGTAAAAACTTGTAAAATTATGCGCAGAACAAAAACTCGTAGCTCAGCGAAAAATCTTGGTTCTCGCGGCTTCAGCGAAAATTCGCAAAATAGCTAAGATATAAAGTGGAACATAAATAATGCGGTTTTTTAAATCAAAACACTTGAAAACTGCATTCATGTTTAGAACAACAGCGAACACACCGGGCTTTATTAAAATAGACTATGATTGAAAAGTAAATCATTTTAAAACAAAAATTACGTGAAACTCCTGTCATCATGTTAATGATTACTTTATTCACAAGTCGAGGTCAGTCAAATGAAGTTAAGCTGCCAATGGACATTGTTAACCAATTAAATTGCAACAAATTCATCAAGACCAAGTGCTGCAGCGCAATTTGGGAAAGGTTTTCCAATTATAAGTGGAACTGATTGATTCATTACAATTTTAACACAATAAAAGATCGAAAATGGTTTTCAGTGGAAAGAATGCAAATTATATTACGATCAGTGAATAATTTTACCTGTAATACCATGTACTTTATTTCTCATTGAATACAATTTAAAATAATGAAATTTATCTACTATAAAAATTAAAATTTCACTATATCTATTTTTTGTTTCATTAAGGGCTGATTTTTCAATCATCTGAGAACTTTATTCAAGGGGTAATTTTGAAATTTTGACAATTATTTCATACAAAAACTGTCAATTTTATTCCTAGAATAAAAGATGTCTGGCGAAAATCAGCCCTTAGTGGAATACGATTCCTATTGAATTTCATGGAACAATAACAAATTAACTTTATTCCCTTCAACAAGCGAAACTATTAATTGTCTATTATATGTACGACATTATATCAGTTTCATACAATACTTTATTGTTAGTCTATCAATAATTTTACCACTGCACAATATTTCGGTTGCACATAGCCTTTCCAATAGCTGTCAAGTCCAGAGATATTTTGTTATATTGATTTCAAATGAAAACATTTTCAATACAAATCTATCCTACTTGTATTTCAACCATTCTTTGAATGGAGTTTATTGATTTAAACTGTTTGAAACGACTGTTTACGAATCCAAAATTAAATATTAAATGAACCGTCAGATTTTTCCTGGTAGAACACGCGTACGAAAACTTGGTAAATGAAAAGTTCCTCTTAAAAAAAACCATAACACAGACATCCCACACCCTAGGGTCTTTGATGAACATCTCGTTACAATAAGCAACCCTCTCGTACCTTTGCACAAGTTCTCTTGCCTCCTCCACGTTTTTTTCACGCGAGCTACTTCTGAATTCTATTGTTTTTATTACCCTAGTAAATATGTGCCGAACCCCTCTGCAGACGAAGCCATTATAGTATCGTTTCTGAATTCAAAAATGTCTGCATTATGCAGGGTTTTAAAAGAAACCTTTGAGTTTTTACAACTATGAGAATATAAAAATAATACCTACCTACCTAAATGTTATGCTTAATATTTTTTCTGCTATCTGGTCTGTGTTTTGGAAGGGTAGGCAAAAGGGGTACGGTCATGCAGCCATATAGTTTGCTGATGTTTGGTCCTTAAATGATAGGGAGCCACCCTAATAGTCATTTATCAATCGCAGGTCCAATTTCCGGCGACTAGTGGGATTTTAAATTTTAGTGCTTCGTAGCCCTAATTTTGTTTTGACCAGGGATTTGTTTCAGAGTCAAAGGGGTTGTCAGTTTATTTGTTTTCTATTAACGCAACGCTTCACGATAAAAGGTAGATTTTTTAATTAAAAAGTTGCTGTGTAAATTTTTAGGGAGGTACAAAAGTAGCTCGTGATCAAATTGATTAATTGACATGTTTTGATGATATGAAGCGTTATCAACAAAACAAATAGTTTGTTAAAAGGCTTTCAGTTTCATAGAATAACAATCGTGTTAAAAACATTTGAAACTTGTTTTTGACGGATCCCAAGCAAACACAACGCAGATTATAATACCTACATTTGTCTCCCTAATCCATCTATAACCCTATTTGTTCAGAATATTAAATAAATGTACTCACGAAAACGGGGGAAAAAGGAAATGGACTAAATAGACTGTTATGCGATTCAATCACAGAACCATCTAGGTTACGGACGGCCCCGAGATCACAGGCCGCATACTAAATTATTAGCCCTTAGTTATTTATGCACCGTGAACCAACATCTTAATAGCGAGCCCGAGTTATGTCCAGCCTAAAATAATATTTTGTGTAAATGTTCGAAAATAAACAAGCCGCGTGGAACCGGTTACTTTACAGTCACAATATGTCGTAACTTTGCAACGCTACTTCGCCGTTTTGTGGCAATATAATGTTGGAATGAGTTTATTATAAAGGTTTAATTTTCAATTTACGTCTAACCACAACGTGATGAAATGTTATCAAAAGCTTACCTTTGGGTGTGCTCTCCTGGGGAAGGCCACTTTGGGGTCAATCTGAAATTGAAAACACAACATTTTAATACAGTTGTAATCAAAGGAGATATGTTTAATGCGGGGTTGTTCTAATTTTGCGAGGGGAGCGTGTTTGGTCCGGTGACTTTGCAAATGTAAAAAATTCACTGAGACGCGTCGAGCCCAACTAATCATGGACCGCACGTCCGGCTGGGAAGCGGGCACGATAAATTCGCATCGCCTCTGCGGCTGCAATGTCCAGTCCTAAAATCCCGGCTGCAAAAAACCATCGGACTGAAAATCCTGCGCCGTGGTCCTGTCACTCGATTTCGCCTCTCGTCTTTTTCATGTAACCGAGCTCTACTATTTCATACGTGGCACTGTTTAAGCCCTCAGATTTTCTCCCGGCAGCGAGCGGTCGCTCCAGGTCTTTTTGCTCGTATCTCGGCGCGCCGTTGACCGCTATAAACGCAAAATATAAACCCAAAGAAGCTACCTTTGACATTTTAGAGGTAAAACGTTTCATTTCCACTCCTGCTAACCGTTTTGTCGAACGTTTTCCACATTCAGCAGAAATGCTCCAGGATTTTTTTAGTGTAGGTCTTACTCTAAAAAATTACGAATGTAGAAAATGGGCGATGTATAAGCACGTACACATATACATTAAGGCATCATCCTAATAGAACGCGAATGCAACGCATCGCGCGAGTAAATGACGCGACCATCGCGTGTTCGCGCGATAACAAAAACTGGGTGTCCTAATAGAACGCGAATCACGCGAACATCGCGCGAATTTAAGACGCGAGCGACCGTGGACCTAGTTTGACACTGGCACGGTCGGTACCAACAACCATGGACGTCAGAGACGCTCAATTTTTGCTGTCGGGAAATATTTGGATGACATATTTTGCAAAACAACGTGGGCCGTAAAGTGATTTGTTAAAAATGAGACATGCAAACATATGAGTCGCGCAACCGCGTCGTGCAATTGTCAGTTAGGACACCTATTCGAGTTCAATATGCTTGATCGCGCGTTCGTACGAGTAAAATTTGCGCGAACCTACGATGATCGCGCATTCGCGTTCTATTAGGACAATGCCTAAGACTCTGAGTATGAATGTAGGATGCTACCTTACAATTAAAATGTTCATTTATGTGGATTGTTTCATTTTGAAAAATGTGTTTTAAGTAGCATTATCAGCCAATAATGTTCCTATTGCTGGGATACAGGCCTCCCCTCTTCGAGAGGGAGTGGGCTGTTATCTATCACGCAGGCCCAGTGCGGGTTGGCAATGTCAGAAATCTTCAAATTTTTCGTACGAGTACATGCCGTTTTCCTAACGATGTTTTCCTTCACAGTTTTAATGGTGATGATGAAATGAAAGTGTTTTAGTAGTATACACTCTAATTCTATTCATCAATATTTAAATATTACGTACATTTTTAAGGCGTAGACCGCACAATAGACGCGAAGCCGGTAGGCATCCACGTCTGCGTAATTATGAAGCAAAAGCGTGAGAGAATAATTTAAAAGATTTCGCCCAAGAGGACTGCATTATTACAATATCAGGGAAACCGCTTTACAGCGTCATTCATACATTCTTAATTATTTAATTATCTTCTGAGTGCGCCACGGCACACCACGGCAGCACAAAACCTGGTGTAATTTGATTAAATTGGATTTCAACCAAGACAATTTGTATTTTTTTGAAAAAAATGTAAATTGTAATTATTATAACGAACGCCGCGGCCCATGTGTGGTTGACACAAAAAATATCACTACCCGCAAAACAGGAGATGTAAAACGTTGTTGGAAAGCTTTTAACCGCCTCACGCAAGCAATTTTGTAAACGTTGTAAAATGACCACGAAAGTATACAGAGCAAGCAGAAAAATCATAAAATCCCAGATGGTGGCGCTAAAGCGATTAAGCGGGTCGATGATAAATTTTAACGAGTTATTTTAATGGAGGCGATCGCAGTCAGTGGCCAGCCGGCAGCCTGCGTCGATAGAAAAATAAAACCAAACTCGCCAAAAAGACTGTTTAATACGTGACCCCGTGATTTTTTTATTGTTTCGTAAACGTTTAACGATAATTGCTTTTTGAAACGACGCCTTTTGTACATCCAAAACGTCATTCCATTTGTAATTGAATACATAAAATGTGGTAGCGCCCTTATCTACAAGTCCATTGCTACTTTTGTAACAAAAATGGATAAATGTGTAAAGAAGAAACGGAAAATGAATAAGGGAGGGTTGTGACGTGAGTTGATCTTTGATCAAGCAGAGCGACACAATCTACGTAAGATTTGGGTTGAAGGCATAAAATGTCTATCTAACCATCTGATTTTTACTTTGGTATATTCCCAAAAATACTGGCCAGTAGATACATTATACTATTACGCATGTAGTATACGGGTTGGATATATAAGTATTACAGTTTTATCAAATTGAAAGGAGGTTATGCTACGGCGTAGCAGCAAGTCAGTCGGCGTAGCAAAGTAGCGTAGCAGTGCTACGCTCTACGCATATTGTTTACAAATACCAATCCGTTGGTGTTAATATTTCAAAGAACAATACTTGGAAGTTAAAAGTACAATACTCCTGCGCAAAATGACAGGAAAACATCGATACAAATGTGACATTTTGATATGGAGCCATTTGCGTGATTACAATCGACGCAGCGGCGCACCCTCTAGCCGACTTCGACCTCCCCCTTCCTACAACTTCCCTTACGATAAAGATTGACATCACCCACCTTAACTTTCGAATTATCCTAACTCAAATACCCGAAAGAAACTAAATCCAGCCTTAATCTATACAACATAGAATACAAATTCATTTAAACCACACGAAAAATTTTGCGTGTCATCGCAAGAAAAGATTGTAGGCGAAAGCACATTAGTGGGATATCACTACTGGTAGCGAAAGAGCATGTTCACTTTATGTACTCGCTACGATCGCATCGACGTAAAGTCGATTACGTTAAATTTTATATTAAGCAAACAGTTTTATCGATGTGTTGTGTATTTTCAAGTCATTGCGGTAACGTGCCGCAATGAAAGTTCATTGTATCACTTTACTGTTGAACCTGTGACACCAGTACACCTGCTGTTATTGAAGTCAAAACGTCAGTTTTCGATAGTATTTCGTATACCAAGTTTAATCTGTTTTCAAGACACTATTAGTATTCTAAAGCCACGTTAATAATCAAACGTTCTCCGTATCGTGTACTGAACCGGAGTTAATAAGCGAACATTCTCGGAACGCAATTCGATCAACATGTTGTTAAATCCTGATAATTAACAAACGTCACACGTCGGGCTTGAGTTACGGACAAGAAAGTTTAATGACGCGCACTCACTGCAAGCGGTAACTGAATTTATTTACGTGCAGACGACACGTAAGTGTCGCCCCGGGCGGCGTTAAGTGGGGACCGCATCATTTGCTGTTCAGTCAGCAACGCGCACTCTAACTCCTCCTAATTGGAACGAATTTGGCTGCAGGTGCAACACTCGACTTGGCTCAAGATTAGGGGCGAGCTATTGCGAGTATATTCTGCGCCGTTTCCCCTTGAAATATTCGATGTGCAACGCGCGACTTGCGGCTCGCAGCGCCGTCGCCGCGCGCGCCGTCATCCACGTGCGCTCCCACTAACTTGAATTAAATTAAGAACAATATTTACCCTCGGAGCCGAGATAAATGATATTGCACACTTAAGCCAGAGTTAATGTTTAGTGACGACTTATGTACCCACATTCTTAGCATAAGCTGGTGAAAATGCCATTGCGAGAACGAGACGCCCTCATACACGTTCCATGCAGTAGAAAGAGAGACGTGAACAGAAACACCTCAACAAGAAAGACTTAACGAGGCGCGCTTCGACGTAGACAAATACCAGCACGCCAACAATGTTACGTGGCGTTATTTTAATTGATACAGCTTTAACTCATTCTGTACAGAAAAATGCAAACAAGTTGCGACACGATCGGAAAACACTTGACACAGATTGTTTATTAAGTAAGGTTTGCTCCAACACTCGGTGAGACAAGCAGTAATGAAACCGGGCTAGGGCGGCTCAACAAACGTCATTACTGGGGCACGCATAAATATGCAAGGCAGGTAACGCACATTTTCATGCGACGTCGCAAGAATTTTATCGCTCGTTTAATTCTGTGAGAAAAAAAATGGGATTCTTTTGGGTGTAACAAGAGATACGTGGCCGCGTGGGAACCCGGCACGCTGCCCTTCTTGGCCAGGCTTCGGATCTAAGTGCAGCCGAAATATATTTTATCCACTTTGTCAGATATTACTTTCTCTTAACACCGCGTTGAAAGCGTAAACGGCGGAAGAGGCGAGACGTAATCTTATCCATCAGAGGCACCTTATTCGTTAGGCGTTAATGTGGCCGCTTTGTGTTGTTAGACGTACGCCTATTAACGTGTGTTTTATTCATCGCCCTTTTCCTCCAGTGTGTTACACGTCGGCTACAATTGCTAGGGACCTTAACGACATAGTTCTCTTTTCTTAATGCCCTTGTTAATTTCGTTTACATTTGTTTAAGTGTTGGCGTCGTTTATTTACTTCGCCCCAGACGGAGCTGTCACGGTATTCTAGTTTATGTTATAATCGTTTACTTGTGAATGATGAATTGTACCTGGTGTTGGAGTAGCTATTTTCTTTCTTCTTTCTTTGTACTGGTACAGAATAACATTATTCTTGTGAAGTATGTTTCCTTTAAGGTGTAGGCAGAACCTTTCTCTTTATATGTAGAATCTAACTGGCTTTTCACAGTCTTAGTTTAAAACCTACTGCGTACTAATGGGTCTTTTCAATTTTCTTAAGATGTGTTTTCTAAGACAAGATAAAGAAGACTCCTTGAAAGTAAAAATACTTTGACAAGCTCTCCAATCTCATTTTTAGTTTGCATGAAAAGAAGACTTCTATTGTCAGTACAACCTTTTATTGTCAAAACCTAAAGTCTTACTACACCTATTAACATCACAATAAAATCCAATCCTTCCAGCCAACTCCACTTAAAAATTCAATAGTTCCACAATTGACAGCGAAGGTACAAAGTTTAAGCTTATCTAGCGTTTCAGGTCAGTTCCAAAGCCGGGTGGGCATTAGCACAATGTGGTCGGTGGTCTCGTGAGACAAAGATTACGCACAGTTCGCTCGCCAACGTAGATAACAACGGCTGGCTGGCTACTGGATGTGGTGCACCTATTGTGTAGCTTGCTTACAATTTTGGTGGACTAAAGGTGGGATGAAGTTGTTGGTACGCTCTGGATGTATGTTTGTAACTATGTGTTTAGAGTAGTTCGTAAATTGTGCGGACTCAATGGTTTTTGACGACAATATGGTACTGTATATATTTTTGGGGGACAGTAATGAACACCTCTTTTGGGTTGCCTTAGTTACGAGTGTAACAAAAGAAAGTTTTCTGTGACTTGAAAACTGTAATCATGAATTAATTCATTCAGTCACTTTGTCAGCAACATTGGCAGGTGTGGTATTCCATCCATTTCTTAGGTACGTCTCGTAACACACATAATATATTATGTCGATGCTGTAACCAGCCATTACAATACCCTGCATATACTCGCATCCAATATCCTAGGGCCAACTTCATAAATCCAAGAACTCGATCACGTCAAGCGCAGAGCCGTACCGCTAGGCAGTTCTCTAATCCTGTTTGTTTGATTGATCAATGACCTATCTAGTTACCAAACAATCTACGTCGGCCGGCCGGCAGACATCCGGAGCAGATATTTGCAGTCAAAACAGACTTAGGGCCAGTACGAACTGCACTCTGCGCATGTCACTCCGCTTCTGTATTATTTATTAACTCCAACGAGCTTCCGATGTTACTTTATTCCATTGTGCAACTATCTACGGTTCGTGATGTCCGAGCTCGGGAAGTTCCGAACTGACACGACTGGGAGAAACGAGAAACTTTTCGTGCATAGAATGAATGCCTGTCAGCCAAACGTAAACATGCAAGCAAAATACTTGGTATATTATTTAGTTTGCGGATTGCGGATAGCCGTTGCTACGGGCGTCGGATTGTTTGCACTGTCACCGCGTACGAAAATTCTGCGTCGAAAACTTTCCAGGTTCTTTTAATTTTAGAGAAGTGAATTTTTCATGAAAATAAAAAAGTGTCAATTTTCTCTGCTTCTTTCATTTAGAATGAAAAACATTGGAGCTAAAATAAAATTGTTTACTTAGTGAAATGTAAATGTTTTTACAGTGAACCCCTCTGAAATAATATAGACAGAACTGAAGAAAATCTGTCACAGGGAGAGAGCGGGGCGTTCGTAGGTAATGCTGGCGAAGTCGGCAATGTTATTTGGCGAGCCGGTGCAAGTAAAGGACTCTATATTAAGCATTCCTGTCCCCCCAATCTCTTCAGGTGGGCGGGCGCGACATGAACTCTACTTCAACTTATTATTTCGGGGCCGCATGCGAAGCTTTTGTTTTTCTCCGACCTACGCCTCTAATATACATTTACATATGTATCATAAACTTAATCCCTTTATTAAATTCCTCCGGAATTATTTTTTTCTTACCAATATTTCTTTTTTATCTCGCGTTTTTAAATTTTAAAAGCCCATCCTATAAAAACCTAGTGCTCTGAACGACGCAGTTGTTTACTGTCAGCTGTTATCTTGCACTAAATAATAGCCCTCAGTTTTAAAAGTGCCTATAAATCGTCCATCATTAATGAACTCGTTATAACGCTAATTGTTCCCACAATCGGGCATGGGTGTGACATTAAAGCGACATCAAAAATGTATGTACACTATTTAAAGATTCCCATTTCGCGGTAGTCGCGTGCAACCGATTTACAAAAGCGACTGGCCCCGTGCCCATTAAAGCAGATTACGGACGAAAAAAAATCAACGAGCTCTTGGCGTTATGAGTTAATTTTGTAAGAATAACGCGGGCGTCGGTTAGTATTTCCCTTTATTTGGTGTTCCGGCTACTCTGTTTGTTTAAACGGGTAATCCAGCGCAAAAACAAGCCGGGTCTACATAATGTAGTGGTGCCACACAAATGTGTGTTCTCAATGTTGTCGGAACGTAATCGTCGGACGATAAAAATCACTTAGTGAACCGAGTAGCCGTTCTAGACGTTACCGCTAACTACTAACTACAGGGAGTATAACATAACAAGAGCGTTTACGGGGAACGAGACTTGTTATACTTATTTGAAAATTAACTTTCACTTCAGAAATATTCTGCACCGCTCGGTCCGAGAGAACCTCTCTAAAACGGAAGAAAATGCAAAATTCCTTGAAGTAAACGTTGTAAACTATAAGTGCAAATTTACTACAAGGCACCACTCTATTATGGTCAGAGATTTAAGATGCTTGTAAGCAACTGGGATTTTATAAAAAAACCTTCAGGAAAATTTTGCTCTTAAATTAAAAAAGTTGATATAATGCAACGTGGCGCAGCATTCAGTCGCGAAATGTACTTATATCGCGGAACGCGTGCGCTCCATATTTTAAAGGTGCCGATAAGAGAAAAAAGGAATGTCCCCGAGTTGCAAGCGCGCCTGGTCTAAACGTGTTTACAAGTTATGCAATAATTCAAATAGCGTACTACAGCAAATTTATGCTGGTGCACGGTAACATACTTCAATGGCTGCATTGGAAAGCATTTTATTTCCATGGACGTCGGCGACTAGTATAGCCGTCGTATTTTCGAATTCAGCCAGAGAACGCTGAACGTGTTAGGTGGCAATATGAATTTATGATCATAGCGAATTAAATGCGTTTAAAGGGAAACGTGATTCGGCGGAATACGCATCGGAAATTAATTAAGGACTTTTTGCACTTGGATGACCGGCTACTGACTGTTTTTCGTGCTTCTAGCGTTTCGTGTTCGCAATATAGAATATTTATTGCATTTTGTTGTACTGTTTTATTATTGCTGATGACAAAAAACTGTACACATTTAACGGTCCTTGCAGTTTTCAAATTTATGGACACTTTTATATTAAAATTGTAGCTCCGCTTCTGTTATTAATTGGTTGTATGAATTTTTATTTAGTTATTTTGTGACCTTTTAAAGTAAAAAATACTTATTCAAATATTTTCATTCCATTTAAAACTTTCAGACGGCATTTCTACAGAAGTTCTCAGAATTGGAGAATCAGAACTACTTCCCCAAGTCACGTCATCTGTTTAATTCTATACACCACGCTGGCGCGGGTCTCCAAAAATTTTTGCCACTCCCTCGTAATCTTACTACACAAAAAAGGCGATAAAACAGACATTAATAAATACCGCCCCATAAGCCTTGTGTCACATTTTTATAAAGCATTTGTGAAAGTTATTGAAAACCGCATCTCACAACAACTAGATTCCCATCAACCACCTGAACAGGCTGGATTCAGACGAGGCCTTTCATAGGCATGCTCTATACCAACTTATTAAAAAGTACAAAGAATTTAAAACACCGTTGTATCTGGCATTCGTCGATCACGCAAAGGCCTTCGACTGCATGAACCAGGATTCACTTTTCAACGCTCTGATTAACCATAATATAGAACCCACCTACATCAACTTACTTAAGACAATTTACAGTAATAGCACAGCATCAATCAAAATTAACACCAATTGGGCCGTCCTTTCCGAATAAAATAGGAGTCAAGCAAGGAGATCTGATGTCACCTAAGCTTTTTACAGCCACTCTTGAGGAAGACTTCTTAACTTTGGCACAAAACTGGGCAGTCATCGGTGAAAAAAGACTATTTAACCTCCGCTTCGCCGATGACATCGTACTATTTTCCTCATCAGCGGCTGAGTTGGGTAACATGCTCGAGGACTTGAACAAGGCAAGCCTCGATATTAGGCTTAGGATGAACATGTCAAAGACCAAACTCATGACTAACAGCATGAAAAGGAGGCTATATATTGGGGGTGAGGAGATTGCATTGACCAAGACTATATACATAAATCTAGGGCAAATAGTCTCCTTTCAGGCGCGACAAGGCAAAGAAGTTGCTCTACGCACCGAGAGCGCCTGGAGGAGCTATTGGTCAATGAAAGATCTTCTAACTCAAACTCAAAGCATTTATTTCTATTAAACCATTAACCATTAACAGGCACTTTTGAATTGTCAAGAAATCGGTCAGTCAGAAAATATGAAGCTAGTTGCCCATTCCAAAGCGTAGGTACCTATGGAGAAGAACGGGCAAGAAACTCCACGGACGACTTTTGAATTTATAATTATATAATGTGAGGGAAATCTAAAAAACGCCGCAAATAAACGTATTTTCTTTCTTTCTTTAAAAGGAGATCTACCGCTATGTCTCAAAAGGAGAATTATGGACATATGTATTCTCCCCATTCTCACATATTGTGCTCAAACCTGGTCTTTGACACTTCAGCAGAGGTCCAGACTCGAGGTTTGCCAGCTAGCTATGGAGCGCAGTATCCTGGGAGTTCGAATTTCTGACTGTATAAGGAAAACAATACTGCGCGCCAAAACCAAGATAACAGAAACGTCTGTTATCGAGAAAGCCGCTAAACTTAAGTGGGACTGGGCCGGACATGTTTGCCGCATGTCAGATGACAATTGGGCTAAGAGAACCACCGATTGGGTCCCACTAAACGCACGATGCCATCGCGGCAAACCAAGACGAAGATGGCGGGATGAGCTTGACTCCTACCGTAAGGAAAAAGACAGAATTGTGTGGAAAAGAGGAGAGGGGCACCTTTGCCCTGCAGTAGGACAGTACAGGGTAGTTAGATTAGATTAGATTTAAAACTTATGACACGAACAAACGATTTTGATGAGTCACCATGTAAAAAATAACAACAAATAAGTTTTTATACATATTAAACAATTTATAACAGAACTTCATTAAGTAGGCACGCATACTTACCTTTAAGCCAGACAAAGGTATTTTTGCTACGAGTCTCGATAAATTTCTGGCAGTTTCTCGGTGTCTCGTTAGGGCTCACTAGATGAAATTTAAGAGTCATCTCAGGCTGGCGGGGGCTCCACACAGATCCGGCCGCGACAAAAGGGAGCCCTAGGGACCGAGTACAGCGGGGAAAGGAATTTTTAATTGGCCTTCAAATAAAAGCCCATATAACTTACAACATAAAAGGCTTTTTTTCACGGCGCAATTCGTTACGGACCGCGGTTTTAACTATTTTAGCGAAATGTTTCAAAAAAATAACGCTCATTTTTTAATTGACTCTCACGCGGACTGGTTGTTGCTGTATCGTATTTTCGCAAAGAAAGATTTTCCAGATAAGGCGTCAAAGACAGACGGTGAAGAAGGAAAAAAAACGGTCCTCTTCCATAGTCATAATGGCTTGATAGGCCCTAACGGCCACTTAAAATGAAAAGTGTGTTCCATTTTAAACTTTATTCATTATACAAAAGTTCTTGTTGGTGTAACAGACATTTTACTTTCATATTTTGGAGGAAGTCTGAAACAATTAGGACAGTTTAATCGCCACCTCTTTAGGACGGTCTGTTATTTTAATGAAACGGAGAACATTGTATTACGTTAACGTCGTGTATGTATAGCTTTATAAATCCTAATTCCAGGGTTATCTGCGCCTTGTAAATGTTAAAATGGGTCTTTTCAGCTATATCTTCTATAATTGGTTATATTCTGTGCTACTTTGACTATACATTTTACGATTACGTGATCATGAATATTATTATCGTTGGAACATATAAATGAACCAATGGTTCTAGCAAAGTTTATTAATTTTTTCAGCAATATTCGCGTGCTCTTATTGACAAAATCAACATAAAGGCCCGCTACGGTAGGTTTTCACATTACAAATTAACGCAAAATATTATAATAATCATTATGCATTCCACAAATAAATGTTGGTCAAACACATTGTCACAGCGTTTCCGTCACTACCGCGTTACAAAGTGCATCATATTTTTAAACAGCCACCGATATGAAACCGCATAAAACATCGAACATTTCCTGTGGAAGTGAAAATTTTAATTTTCCGAAAAATTCCGCTGCTATATTTTAAAAGTCGTGATTTATTAATGCGGGTTCGTAAACGCCATTTATGCCATTTATGCCGTTTACGGTGGATGAGAGCAGACATTTGTGTCAGCATGTGTCGGCATGTGTCGCGCCCATGACTCGTCAATGGCGTTTTGATTGTCCACTCTGCGTCGGTTCCTATTCGTCTATAAATCTGGCTGTGTATGTGTCAAGGGTTACTTCATATTCGACTGTTCTGCAGAATGTACTTACCTACCTACCTTGTTAAACAGGATATGAATTCTTTAATTACCAGAGATTTTGTAGCATATTAAGTTACAGTATACAAGATTAAAAATATACAGGGTGTCCCAGGAAGTATGGATCAAATCGAATAGGGGCGTGGGCAAACTCATTTCCAAACTTGTTAACCCTGAGAAGGGGGCCTAATAAGGCCACTTTGCCAGAATTTTAAAAGGATAACATTATTAATCTTAGTATGGCGAAGACAGTCCGTGTTTTACTTTTTTTCGCTGCACTATAGGTATAATCAAAGAGAAATGGATTGGATTTGGATTGGATTGATTCTCCACCGATGGGATTTGATACGATTAACTTAACAGTTAACTGTCCATTATGATTCATAATGTTATCCGTTTATGATTCTGCCGAAGTGGCCTTTTTAGGCCCCAAGGTCGGTGATTTTACGGTTAAAAGTTATGACCAATTTTTTTTTTTCAATCACTTCGCATAATGCTCAAAGAAAAAAAATCATTAAAAAAAACTATCATGGCTATCAATTTAATTTTTTTAGATAGCCCTGTTAGTTTTTTTTTATTAGCCCACGCCCCTATTCGATTTAATCTATACTTCCAGAGACACCCTGCATAATTCTCGATATCTTACAGCGAAGTAGGTCAAAATTCCACCTAGATACATCAGATGTTTGCAAACATTAGTCTGAAATATCAGCTCCAAATCCGAACTAAATCAGTGTAAAAGTAAAACACAGTACCAGCATCTTCTAACATAAATTCTAAGTCAACTAAGCGGAATTGGTTACTACAAATAGTTGCAAGTTATGGACCTGCGAGCTGTCAGTTCTAATTCACTGTATAGTACTAGAGTACAAAGTGTTTTATTGACGTTCAATGCCTCAAGCTGTGCCAATCTTGTACTGATATTGTTTCGTGAGCTATTGGCGATATATAGCTGGTAGAATAGAGCAGAATACTTTTTATTACTCTTAATTTATTATTTTATATATTTTTTTATTATTTTACTGTGTTGAGTGTGTTCAGGTGGAGATTCATAGATGACTCCGACTTGCAGTGTAATTAATCTGATCCACAAACGATGGGACACTTAATTTAATCATGTCCTGCGTGTGAAAATGTCAAGATTTCATGAAATAGTCATTCAATGGGATTACTTGGTCTTAGAGAGTTGTGTTGATGACTTTAATGATTATAATTCTGTAAATACATATTTGTTACAGTCGTCATATTGTAATCAACGTACAACTTAATACTGACCAGCAAATTGCAAAAAACGTTAAATAAAATTGAATTTCGCGGGCTACCCTGGCGCTTTCGCCTTAAGTAATAAAACTAGGCATCTAATTAGTGTAGAATGTAGGAGTGTGGGGCGAGTAAAATTCTTTCAAAAAAACAATTACCGTGGTTTAATAAAACTTTACTGATATGGTATCGATACAATGGTAAATCTTAGCGTATTTTTCTCTATACCGTATGACTAACGTGACGTTCCCTTCCCGTACTATATTCCGCCATTCCTCCCCTTTCTCTCTCTCTCTCACCGTAGTTCCTTCTCTCTCTCATGCGTTGCGTTCCATTACTCATATATTCACTCGTATATTAAAACACGGAAAGCACGTTAAGCCGTTGGTCCCGGCTGTCATTCGTGGATCTTTGACAGTCGTTACGGGTAGTCAGAAGCCCGAAAGTCTGACAACCAGTCTTACCAAGAGGTATCGTATCACCCAGTAGCTGGGTTGTGGAGGTCAGATAGGCAGTCGCTCCATGTAAAATATTGGTATTCAGCTGCATCCGGTTAGACTGGAAGCCGACCCCAATATAATTGGGAAAAGGCTAGGCAGATGATGATGATATTAAAACAGTCATCCTACATTAGTTATATTTTTTTAGATAGTGAGCAACATGTTAGGGCGTTAAATTGTTATTGTTACAAAATCTAAATGGGCAATACATAATATACGTATGTATATACATTTACGATTTCATATTTTATAAAATGCAACAATTTGATCCCAAAACGAATTTTAATAATAAAATTTACGTGTATTTTTATCTCAATCGCGCCTTTTAATAGCTTGGAATAAAAACATAAATTTTTTCGTGTATTTACCAAAAATGCAACCCATTTTATAGTTTGTAAAAAATAAATTTGTTAAAAATCGGTGTATTTTTTGCGTTCGGCCCTGAAGCAATTTTAATTGTGGGCCTTTCAAAGAGTGATGTTAAACCTAAACTCGATAAAACTTATATTTATTTCATGAATCAGTGAAGGCTTTTATATTAATTTTCACACTTTATTCAGGACAGATTTTTATTTTTATTGGTCACTTCTTTTAGGAATTATTTTTATTAAAACAACTAAGCTTAACATATTTTCGTCAACTATTATGGTGTGGAATATTCTGAAATAATATAATAAGCCTTTCTAATTTTGGTTTGTCGATCATTAATATTACCATAATATTAACAAAAAATCGTCGAGTTATTACGTTTAAATATCGATACCCATCTCGTCTGTGGGGTTTCGCTAGCAAATTTGATTTGACCCTATAAATAAGGTCCCATTAAAATGTGGATGGACCAAGTTTTAGAAATCATTCAGACCACCAATATAAGGACGACTAGCTTCTGCCCGCGACTTCGTCCGCGTGAAATTTCACCCTCTCCCCCCTAGGGGTTGAATTTCGAAAAATCCTTCCTTATTCCTTGTCTACATTATAAAGGGAACGTCTGTGCAAAATTTCAGCTTTCTAGGTCCAAGGGTTTGGGCTGGGCGTTGATGAGTCGGTCAATCAGTCAGTCAGGACTTTTCTTTTTATTTATATATATACCTAGATAGATAGATGGTAAAAAAAAATTAAGAAAAACGCACAGATACAAGAAAAATAATCAGCTAACGAAAATACACTAATGTGTAATTTATTATTTTAGGTCAAAATAAAATCACTTTAATCAGTGTTTTTTTTTGCTTGGATATCTTTGGTTAGACGAACTGAGCGCTGTGTTAAAATTTGTCCATCTATTTTAATGGAACCATAGCTTGCTTTCAGTATGACCATAATAATATTAAAGATCGACAAACCAAAATTAGAAAGACTCATTCGAATACTTTTAACTACTCTTCCCTCTCTCTTTCTTATTATTCATCACACTAATATTATACAGGCGAAAGTAAGTTTGTGAGTGTGCGTGTGTGTGTGTTTATATGTTTGTTACTTCTTCACGCTCAAATGGTTGGATCAATTTTGATAAAATTTTGTATTGCGGTAGCTGACACCCTAGATTAACATATAGGCTATTAAACCATCATCATCTGCCTAGCCTTTTCCCAACCATGTTGGGGCTGGCTTACCTTTTCACGCCTAAACCACTGAACGGTTTTCGATAAAATTTGGCAGAGAGATTGATCGCATCCCGGGGAAGGACATAGGATAGTTTTTATCCCGATATTCCCACGGGATCGAAACTTATGCGGTTAAAACCGCGGGGTACAGCTAGTTAACAATAAAAATGAACAAAAACATTAAAAACAAATCGTATCAAAGTTAAACAAGAATATTTCTTTCCTCTCCATCAACTAGTTATTTTGAAACGTTTCAAATCGATGAGCCTTGGAAGAAACTTGAATGAGGAACTAAATAAGTTTCAATATTTCTTCTTAATAAAATATAAATGGGGAAAGTTTAGTTATACACTTGAGGGATGGAGCGACCGCGGTTGTACACTTTCAATATCCTATTGAGTTTATTATGGTATATTAATTTATATATTAACATAGCTGCGCCCCGCGGTTTCACCCGCGTAAGTGTCGATCCCGTCGGAATATCGGGATAAAAACTATCCTATGTCCTTCCCCGGGATGCGATCAATCTCTCTGCCAAATTGTATCGAAATCCGTTCAGTGGTTTAGGCGTGAAAAGGTAACAGACAGACAGACAGAGTTACTTTCGAATTCATAATATTAGTATGGATACTGGTATTCAGCTGCATCTGGTTAGACTGGAAGCCAGCCCCAACATAGTTGGGAAAAGGCTAGGCAGATGATGATGGTACATTAATTTATCAAAGAGAATCAAAGTAAGAAAGCTGTTTCGTAATTTGAAGATTGGTTTGTAGGAATTTCGTTTTCCTTTCACACTTTAATGTACGCACCATGAATCTATAACTTATTTAATTTATCTGCCTTTGCTTCATTTTTAATTATTGTGGTTTAGTTATTCTATTCAAGGTGCACCGTCCTCACATCCATATATCTAAGTAATTAATGTATAAAAAACATTGCAACACATTGGTAACGGTGGAGTTTCTTACCCATTTTTCTCCATATGAAACTACCTTTTGGAAAGGGCGACTAGAACCAATTTTATTTTATTGTAAACTTTGACGTTCAAAAGTGCCTTTTATTTGCCCATTTGAAATAAATGCTTTGACTTTATCAATCAATGGTTTACGTATGCAGGTGGGTAGGTATGACACAGTCTTCGTGTTTTGCATTTGTGTTTGTCTACATAAATAAGGTTAAATTTCGATTTTACAATCTAAGAAAAGCCAATAAACAGTTCATTTCATCTTCACAAACCTTCACAAAATATACAACCAACAATAAATAAATAACAAAAAAATAACCAACCGAATATATATTATTTAGCAGTAGAATGTCGCATTCTGACCTTTGATTTTGTACAAAGGGGGGCGGCGCCATGTGCACAATGTTAGTGGTACAATCGTAAACCTTTCTATAAATATTGATGACGCTGAAAGCTATTATGTTCAGGCATACTCCCGAAAAATGTGAACAATTTACGATGTAAAGACATGCGATTAACCTCTCTGTTGTACGGAATTGAAACAGAAAGTAATAACTATTGAAAGTTATGTCTTATTGAGTCAGGAATTTATAGTCATAATAATCATCATCCACATCCTGACTTTACCCACTTCTGGGAGGCCTCTACTCGGTTATGCCAATCTAAAGTCATCATCGCCAAAGGCGGCGACACAATTTGTTTGCGCCTCCGTCATCTAAAACTGTTGCCAGGGCTAAGTCCCCAGTGTGTCGTATTTTAAGGATGCTTAACGCCTTCCTGGTCACCAATCCTGAATGTGATCCGTTTGCCGATGAATGGAGTAGAATTATGCGAGTATTTCAGATGTTTTGTGAGAAGAATTATATGCTAGGGTGTCCTTTAATATATGTTAGTATTTGGAATATTTTTGTATACCATACCTGTTTCAATCTCTAATTATTAATCTTTGGGATGCATGATGACATGCTTCTCCAGAAAGATGAGACTGGTGCAGACCAGTCTGTGCGAGTCTCATCTACAGTACCTGGCCTTATTTTGGAAAAGTTCTGTACGAAACTGGATATTTTACATTTCTATAATATGCCATGCGTCTTCCCTCTTGAACAATGCACTAAAATTGTTTAAACCGAATCAGAGTGCAAGTCAATAAAAGTTATGTTAGGTTTATGATAATTATGTTAAAGTTACTACTATAACAAAGTTTTCAGATTAAGAGTCGTCTCAATACGTCCTACTCAAAATTATCATACAATACAAATTCAATCTGATGTTCAAACTTTGATAAATCTACTTCAGTTTGAGAACCTGAAGTTGTAGATATACAATAGAAAGCAATTCTATGTAAGAATTAAAGTCGGAATTACCTAGAAAGATATTAAACAGGACGGACTTATTTTTTTATAGTAGGCGTTAGAAATGCTGTATTATTTATTATAGATTCAGTAATAAGTTCTTAGAAACACTACGTTGTTATTTCCAACAATAGTAAAGTGGGTGGGATATACTTTAACACCCTTGTTAGCCAAGGGATGGACTATGTTTTATTTCTTGCAAAGTCATTCCTTATGGCAGATGTGTATTTTATAAATTTTTATGGTGAAAGTATTTTTTGTTTTACCTTTTTTGAATATTTGACATGTTCTATTGAGGCACTATGATAGAAAGTGAAGAAGATACATTAGCTAAATTAAAACCTAATTGAATAAGATTATTTATCCTTCGTTTAATAGCGTATCATATATTGCTAACAGTAGCAATGGCTTTCATTTTGACAGCTCAACAATATTGTTGCGTTATTTACGTTGTTGATCAGAGAAAATTTTCGAACATGTGAAACAATGGATTAGTAGCAAACTGAGAGTCGTACTGTACAGCTGAAAAACAAATCAATATAATCTATTATTAACTAAAAGTCTATTAAATTTACGCCCGTTCGAAAAAACTCTATAATCCCTTAAATTCTATACCCTTTTCAATATCAGGATAATAAAATTCTAAGCAAACCTTATGATTTAAAAAATAACTGGATTATCCGGAGCTTGAAAAATCCTCTTAAAGGTTTTAATTTTCTTCCGAATCTTCAGCCAACGCTGTATTTTCTAATAATGAATTTTCGATTAATACTTCCTCCTTTTTTGTATCGAAGCTTTTTTGTTAAACGATAGATTTAAAGCATTTTCCAAACTACGTGATTCATATAAATTGTATTGTATTTGTATGAACAGTTTCCGTATACAACTAAAGCCGCCATTTAATCAGAGTAATAATAACAGTGCGGAGTCAATAATAGTAATTGTCGCGAATAACAATAGTGTCAATAGTCGATATAAAATCGTGTCGTGTAAACACAGTTGCGATCTTCCGCGTTCGTTCTATGTAAATTGCGAAAATGCTCTCTCTTCTCGCTCGATTTGCGAGGCTTCGGCTAATCTTCCGCCAGTCGACTACAATTTAATCAAAGTAAACAACGACGGGAGCTGTAATTTATCTGGATTATTTCGTGGCGAGCGATAGTAATCGACTTTTTTCTCCATCTGTACACAGCGAACGCTCGCAGCGGAGCTCGTAATGTGTCTCGAATCCCAAGATACAAAGATGATTATTATCTACATAAATGGCAAGACGTTATATAAATAACAGTATCTGTTATGTTTTTACCACTATACTTGGCGGAAACTGTACGCTTTATAGAAATATTTTATTATATTTGTATAATAAAACATTCGCAACAGTTGACCCATTCGTCTGTTCCTAAAATACATTCGAAGCCAGAATAAATGGACAATGAACGTAATAAATTGGCGTAAATACAAAACCGTTTCCATCATACGAAAATACGCCTAGTGTTTTATGGTAAAGCCGAAACTTGAAACAATACAACTTTTAGTTAATGAAACGAAAAAATGGCGACTAAACGAAAAGTATAGTGTTTTATAAAAACATACTTGGAATTAATTGTGACTGAATGTGACCTCTGAGTTTGTTTCGGCCTTTCTTCTCAGAGTAGTCAGATAGGAAACGCCGACTTCATCTAGTTTTAAAAAAACATGATTGACGTGTAAAAGTGTTTGTACAAACCTACTTACAAAAAATAAAATCATTTCATCATTTCAATTAAAAATTCGCAACTGTAACTTTGACGCAGGCCACAAGTCAACCGGTCAAATTAAAATTGCACTTAATTTAATTGTAGAAAAACAAATTTTCGTGTATAAATATTAAAGGCAGCTGTGATTTAACACTATACGGTGGCGACGAGCATTTATGGCCGGAGGAGAGGTAAAATACAACACCGTAATTAATGTCACCGTGTCTGTTCATTCTGCGTATAATTTTACGTTTATTGTGGATACTTTTTCCGTTTGTGTGAAAAACGGTATCAAGTGCTGTTTCGCATGGGTAATGATAGCTTATCAAGTATTGTAATGACAGCACCCTGCGATATAATAAGCGGTTGATGTTACCAGTCCGTCCTACCTCATTTTCTTTGGTTTATTTTTGATGTTTATGTTAATTTTTATCATTTTAGAAATATTTCGACGATGAAGTGACAAGAACTCCTAAGTGACATTTTTGCGATTTTAATTTTTTTACGTAGATAGACTTTAAATAATCGTTTGCGTGGGCTGGCAAAAGCAGCTAACTTTATATCTTCTTTTTTAATGAGTTATTTATAACTGACAATAACTATTAAACAACTGTGTATCAAATTGCTGACAATATCACCTAATGAACTAATAACAATAACAACTAAATAACCTTAGCGTAATTATTTCTGTCAAGACCTCCTATCTCCTGCTAGATACGTCTTTATGCTTATATAGTTAAAACTTATACAGAAGCATTGTTTTATTGAATTTTGTATTTGTTAAGGTTATTTGAATACGCTAAATCTTCAAATAACAGTATTTTTAAAGTTGATGAAGTTTTGTTGCTTTTTCCGAGCTATATTACTAAAATATAACGCTTTTGGTGTTCATCTACTTAAATTAAGTTGTATACTTTAATAATATCATAAGATTATTATGTAATCGTAATTTTTATTTGTATGTTTCAAGAAGATAGAAGTTATTGTTCGAATGTACAAATTTCATTTGTATATTTTAAGTAGATAGAAGCAAAACGTTTTTTTCGTTTCCTGTAAAATTATGTTCTGGTAGATAAAGGTTCTTGTCACTTCATCGTCGATTTCATCCTAGGTTCTAAGATTGATTCGGACAAAAAAAAAGAATTGTAGGTACAAATGTCCTTCCTGATATATCAGTTATGTACAAAAGACAATTCTAGAATTCTACAAGGTGTGGTAATTGTAAAAAAAAACTATTTCCAAGAACGGGAAATCATTAAAATGCAGCTCGGCAAAAATTAATATTCGTAGAATAGTATTATGAAGAACCAACAGCACAGTTCGAAGTTAACCAATAGTGAATAAGATTGTTCATTTCTTGATTTGAATGACCAATCTAATCTCCTATGGATTGCTCCATTGAAAGCAAACAACATTCAATCGTAATTTCATCGAAACTAATCTTCTTTCTCTTTTTTGCTTTCATGTATACGTCTCTTCTTATTTAACGTAGGAATTTGATGGAGATGCTCTAGAGTATCCCGTGAAATTCAAATTTTCATACGTTTTTTTGCAATTTGCAGGTCAGTGCCAGGTTGTATGTTGAACAAAATATGATTCGCGAGCGTAACAAGTATGACTTTACAGAATTGTAATTATTGAATCATCAATACAACTCTCTAAGTTCATGTAATCCTATTGAATGACATTTCATAAAATAGAAATCAAAAGGATTAAATGTATTAGAAGATAAGATACGATTTATTTATTTGTATAAACATGGTATACATACAAGAGCATGCAAGATGATAATAAATTACATTATAAGTATTCCAATCATGTTTAGCCTTATAAAATATATTGGTGTACGAATATTTTAGTCACATCACTACTGTAATCAATAGAAATCAATAAACATTATAATAAAACTAATGTCAGGCAAGTTTTTCGACCAAAAATTCAGACACTATAATATAATAATAAGCTTTTTGCGATAAAAACGTTTGAACGCATTGATACTTAGCTCCTTCCAATGCTTAGGTAGCTTGTTAAATATAGTTGGAGCCATGCAGATGTTACTTTTGCGCATGAGTGCAGTTTTAGCAGGATATACGCGAATTATTATTATTTATTTTATATTTTAATTATGTAAATACATACTTGTTAAGCTCGCAAATCATATTTTGTTCAACATACAACCTGGCACTGACCTGCAAATTGCAAAAAAAGTAAGAAAATTTAAATTTCGATGGATACCCGGGCGTTTCCCGCTTAAGTATAAATAATATAGTAGAAATAAAAAAAAATGTTGCCCATTTTACTACAAAGAAGTATGAAGTTTCCCAATTTTCCTATAAGGCAGGACTTTTCCTATTTCTTTTACTAGCAGTCAGCAACAGAAAAGCCTTTGATTATATATCGTATCTATGTACGAGAAGGAAGGCTAAGAAAATCATATATTTTGTGAATCAAGGCGAAGAAAAAAATGGCAATCCGAGCAGTTTCAGGACTAAGGCTAAATAAGCCCTTGAAAATACGACGAACTCAGTTTATTGAAGGGTTATAAATCTGGAACATTTCCGACAAAAAACTACCTCGCAGCAGATATCAATATATATGATATGCGCTCCTCGTGTAGCGCAGTTTATTCCGCCAGTTCTTCAACCGAACCGAGCGCTCGGCGCATCCTGGACAGTCACACCCAACACCTTATTTGACTGGCCAATTCTTCCCTTGCGGTGGTAGGGCTAACGCCCGCCTGGCTTGCGACCTCCCTCCCACTGGAGTCCGGCGTCAAGCAGCCTGCTGTGTTTCGTCGATGCGTGGGAGTTCCAGTGCCTTAGGCATCTTCTAGACACGCTAGTTCCATCATAGACCTCATCCATCGCTTTCCATCAGGCGTGATCGAGGTTAAGAGCGGGCCCATCTATATATATTCAAAGTCCTGACAGATATATCAACGCACAGCTGATCCTAGAGACATGAAATTCGGAGGGTGTGTTCTTTGTGAAGAGTAGGTATCCACTAAGAAAGGGTTTTTCGAAATTCCACCCCTAAGAGGGTGAATAGGGGGAGGGTGAAATTTCATGCGGACGAAGTCGCGGGCAGAAGCTAGTTCAGCAATAAAAAAATAATAAAAAGGAAAGAAAATAAATGCAAAGGCAAATTTCATTTTAATATCTTATAAAATTATTTAAAGGAGAAGAGGTCCTTTTCTGTTGGAGAGAAATATGAAATTTATTTTAGGTTAAGTTTTCATTCATCATTACAATGTGCACTTTTCATGAGACATTAGTTTTCTTGGATTTTTTTAGATTTATATGATAAGACTTTTGAGAACCTGTTCTAAAGGACAAAAACTATGAAAAAATTGTTGACTAAGGGCTGGTTTTTCAATAGTCGGCTAACTTTTATCTTAAGAATAAATCTGACAGTTTGACATCATTAGTTTTTATACAAAAGCTGTCAAACCGCAATATGTATTACTAAGATAAAAGTTATCTCATGACATTTGAGAAATCAACCCGTATAGATACTTAAAAAAAAGTTAATAAAGAAAGAGACACCACTCAGTTTTGTACAAAAATTCTGAATGGAAACTCAACAAAAAGCACAAAATGAAGTTTAAAGTATGACTTTATTATCCTTCTACTTTTTGTAAATTACTATCAAACCTATTTTGCATAGTTCGCAAGTTCTTTTGGCGAATCTTATGAAGTAAAAATAACTTCAAACTAACTTAAGTTTTTCGTATTTTATAACACTGCTATTGAACTATCGCGGTGCATTTTTTTTCTTTTATTTAGTTCTACTTTTGATATATTATGCTCGAAGGAGTTTGAAAGACATTTATGTGAAGACTTACCTTTTTGCCATCTAATTCGTGTGTTGCTTGAGCTAATACTTTGTCTACGCTAGCTGGGTCGCCGAATGTGATGAAACCAAAGCCCCTGGAACAAAAAGAAAACACACTTATTTACTTGTTAAATACTTAATCGTGTTAAATAACAAAATAATCATGAACACGGCGCTTTTTTTTTCTAAATTACGATGCTTTATCCTTAAATTTGCTTATATCTTAGTGTTGGTGGAATATGGCTCCACAAATACTTCATTTATGCGTACAAAAGTCCCTAAAACAGATTTTTATACAAAATTCTTTATTCCTACATTTAAAACTCGACGTGAAACATTAGAATCGTGTAGTGTCCACAGAAACAGGAACAAGTGGACACGCCGATAGGAACTGTCTCACTGATTGCGCGACGACCCGGCACGGGCAACCTAATGACGCTTATATTTGTTTTGCACAACCTTCAAGTTTGTTCAGCTACTTTTTTAAAGTAAAATACGGCCTTGGAATATTTTATCCTGGATTTAGTTTTAGAGATGGAATTGAAGGTAGATTTTCTCAGAGGTTTAGGTTAGGGTCTAAAGAACGGAAATGGAACGAAAATGGTAAAAACTGCAATATTTTTGTCGTAAAACTAAGATGGCTTTGGTCGGATTCTTTCTAGGCCTTTCAGGACCAAAGCTGTTGACGTAACATTGTAAAGATTTTTAAATCAGATTAATTTTCTAAACTATGAATAAAATCCCTAACTCTTTTTGGCGTAATAATCCAAATTAATTCAAACGGCTCGTCCTAAAAACACAACTCCATAAAATAAAAACCAGAGAGTGTCCAGTCCACAAGACATGATTATATAAAGATTATTCACATCGAAGTTAATATTTCAAACAAGTAAATTGAATAATAACACAGCGATTTTCAGTAAGCGGGGCGCTGGCCGCGACCGGGAGGCGATAAATAATAAAAAGCCTTCTCCACTTTAGGACTTGCAAAAATCACAATTTATAGAGCATTTTAATTTCACTTAGCCGATCCATATTTTACATGTGGCGGCGCGCCCGACCGTTCTCGGGCCTCGAATTAATACTAAATTGAAATTGTAAAAATGGAAATACAATTTTCTCGTTGTACACCGACGGCTTGCTACCTACAGGTGTTGCCAGAAATGTGTTATAATAATAACAAGGCTTCCTTAATATTTTTGAGTGGGTTCGGTTCCCGGAAAACTGTCACGGACGAAGCCAGCTCGTATTCTTTGTGGGTTTCGTAATTCCTCGATTGCTCTCGAGTTTGTTTGATTCGGACAGGTTTAGGTTACCTACATGTAGTTGGAACTAAAATGATACCTCGGGAAATAAAGGTAAAATATTTATTTTCGGGATTTTTGTTTTGGGCTACGGTAATACAAGATTTCGTACTTTAGTGAAGCGTAGATGTTTCGATTTTGTATTTACATTAATTTAAATCTCTGGCAGTCGTTACTCGTCGTCAGAAGGCCGAATGTATAACAACCAGTCTTACCAAGGGGTATTGTATTACCCAGTACCTACTTAACTGGGTTGTGGAGGTCAGATAGGCAATCGCTTCATGAAAAATACTGGTATTCAGCTGCATCCGGTTAGACTGGAAGCCGACCCCAACATAGTTGAGAAAAGGCTAAGTAGATGATGATGATTTACATTAATTTAAATGCATGATTTTTAACAGACTTAGGGTTGACTTATGAATCATCTGATAACTTTATTCGAGGAATAATTTTGAAATTATGACAGCTATTTCATACAAAAACTGTCAAACGTCAATTTTATTCCTCGAATAAAAGTAATTTGGCGATGGAAAAGTCAGCCCTAAAAAAATAAACAAACTCAATATGTAACCAAGTTGTAATTTTTTGTTCGACATAATGTTACAATATCAGACAAATTTTGTCTTATCTAAGTAGACTTAACTTTATTTATAAGACATGAATGTCAACGTTTTTTAAGATCCAATTTTGGTTTCTAAACCTATTTCTGTACCTATCCAAAATGCTTTGTAAATGTATTAACGGTACCTATTTTCTTTCAGAAACATCACGTTTCTTATAAAAGATCTAAAAAATACAAAAAAATATATAAATAGCAATCTTTTAAATTCAATTTTATTTTAATAAGCAAGCAACAGAATTTTTAGTCTTACCCTCTTGCTAATAAACCACCATGAGACCATGAAGGGTGGAACCCTTGGAATAGTTGGAATGAATTTATCCCAAGAACAAACTTATCATTGTAGTTGTAATCATGCTCCCATACATTGCAACTGCAAATTTAAGTTAGTCGACTATTACTCGTAAATTTGTAACTGTGATTGTTTTCCTTTTAATTTCGTTTAATATAATACTGCCGTGATTTTTTCACATATCCAAACGAGAAGACAGAGGAAGAAGACGAGAAAAAAAAAACATCCCAACTTTACGTGTAGGTACAAGAGGTACATAAAGGATAAAATACTCAAAGTAAGAGCCAATATCCTAGATATACTTTCAATATTCATACAGTTAATCTTTAAAACACTCCTACACTGAGTACAAAATAATATCACCGTACAATTATCAAATCCGAGAAATGTAAAATTTAATCAACCCCCAACATATTAGCTAATGCATAAGTACCAATCTCTTTTTATTATTATATCGTGCACTTAGACACAAACGCTCATTTCATTTTGCTAAAAATTCACGTAAGCGGTTTCGTAATGGAGTTTTCCTGCGATACTGTATGCCGGAAAAAACCTTTTTTTAAAGCTTATGATAATGTGAAATGTCTTAAATTAATTTGAATTTCGCCACGTTTCGACAGACGAGTCTTATCACGTGTTTAATTGGTTTCCCTCAGGTAATGTATTTTACGAAGAAATCCCGCGTTATGTTTTTCAGGTACTTTAACATTCCGTATTTCAGTGAACGTAGAGAAGTGACTTAAGGTGCCACTAGTCGATATTTTTTCCATACAAATTTCGGGAGAGTATTGCTCCACTGTTCGACTTTGTGCATCCAAAGTTAAGCATGATATCGTTTTGTCTTATTATTAATGTTGTCTGTACGGAAAGATAATAGTAAAATAAAAAGCCATTAAAAAGTTATGAGCCAACAAAGATTCGTTTTTCTTGCTATTTTTAAAGTAACTTTGAGTGTGAATAAGTAATAAAAGAACTGTAAAATCTTCAAAACCAAGTCCGTACCGACAAAGCTCAGTTATCGAAGAGTTCAATAAACTATATTTGTAGTTGATTTATGCAGTGGTTTTTACATAAAACTCGATTTTCCGAAGCACTTTTCTATTGTTTTTCCGCGCCTATCAGTTCGGAATTGTGTTTCTGTGCGTGAGAACTAGACTTTTTTGGTGTAGACTAGCGTCTAACTGCTCATCACTGATACTAGCTCTGTTGGACACGAAGCCAGATGAGACAGCGTGCTTTTTGGCCATGACCACCAGTGAGTTCGAGCTCGCGGCTAGTTTACTCTTAAGGATTATATAAAATGAATGGGACTACCCGTAAACTGAAAACGCCATTAAGCAATGCCAATCCGTGTGCCAACGAAATTATGTTCATAAATTATTGAAATTTTATTCCTTCCGAAGTTCCACGCAAGCGTACAGAAAAGCCTGTCATCGATAAACTTCGTTTTATTAGTATTTCATACATCCAAAAACAATCGCACCCATCCTCGGGAACGTATTAAATCAGCTCAGGTCTTTATAAGATTCATGGCTTAATACACTCACATCTCATACTCGTATACGAAAACGTATAGAGGGAAGGGCGTTCGTGTATGGAAATTGAAAATAACGAGGGCCTCCGTTCACACCGCGCATCAAGCCGACTATGTGCAACCCGACCACTTCTAATCGACCTCCAGTGCACTTTCCAATAACCCCTATCTGGCCCGATCTTCACACCGATACGGGGGGCGGGGGGGCTCTCGTGGACTTGGAGCCACTACGCGAGCTACGAGTGGAGAGGCCCTTTACCGAATGGAGTTACGTCGTACTTATCTTTAAGGGGACGTGCCTTATTTTCTTCCACTTGCAAAAGAGGAACAACTCAATTCTCTCGTACAAAACGGTGGTAATAAGCTTATGAATGGTTTTTGTTATTCCAATCGGTGTAAAACATTTTATGTGAGCTTCATAAAGTATACATTGTTGGAAAGTTCATGTTTGTTGACTAGTTTGTTTATTAAAATATAAGTAAAAACTGAAATTCTGTTCGTTGATAAGCGCATCACTTGAGAAGGGCTGGACTTATTTGGCTATTTTCTGTTTTGGAATGTTTGTAATAGTCTGAAAAAATTTTGAGGAAAGAAAATTAGATAAGATGCCCAGAAAATTCAAAATTTGGCAAAAACTGAAAGTACTTTTTTCTATGGGTATTTTTAATTTTTTTATTTCTGAATGGGTTCTTGACCTCGATCACGCCTGATGGAAAGCGATGGATGAGGTCTATGATGGAACGAGTGCCCCGAAGATATGTTCACTCTTGCTTTGAAGGCAGACGGGTTAAGTATGGAAGGGATTTCTTGTATGAATTATTGAAATTTGGGCAGGAGAACATCTGTCGGGACAGCTAGCAACTTATAATATTCAGTTTTATAAACAGGTACACCAATTTTTCTGTACCCACTATTTATATTTATTTATTCTAACCTTTTGGTTTAGAACAGGAAGCCGTTGTTTCGTGTCCCTCTTTGGTTATGCACAATAGCGCTTAAACGGCTTAGCCGGTAGCAGCCCAAACCACGCTCCTTTAATTTATGTATGAAGAGATTTTGATACTACCACCACGGTAACGGTTATCCGGTTACAACTTAAATGAATCGCTTGTCAGTGTCCACTAGAGCTGACCAATGGTTCGACAGGAAAAATAAAAATGTATGGACCGATTAATTTGCCACATTCTCTACTAAAACTTGGTTGTGTTTTGTCTGTGTGTTCAATGTATTTTGGAGAAGGATTTTTTGACACTTTTTCATAAGCTCGTCTCTTTACTTCTAAGAGTTGATATATGTAGGTACCGACATACTTCAAAAGCGGAAAAAATATTTTAGGCTACCGCAGACAGGCGCGACGCGACGGTGCGACGCGATTCTGGTAGAACAATTTCCTTGAAATTTTCTTCTTTTTTTTTCAACAAGAGTCGCGTCGCGCTGTCATGTCGCGCTGGTGTGCCTTTTTCTTTTTAAACAAACCGTTTCGTAATCATTAATTTGGTCTTGAAACATTATTTTACAAATCTCAATTACCAATTGAATTGTTATTTAAACCCTAGAAGTTACAAAAAAAAACCTACTCCGTATTTTATATTTGAAAAGACAAACATAAACTTGAATCTGCAAATATTTAATCGTAGGCTGTTAATTGTAACACACAATAGTGTTATTTGAAATAAGCCCATTGTTTTCCGCGGCGTTAGGCCCGAACAAAACTATCGAAACCCGACGATAATCCACTCGCTATTGTTTGGACAAAACTCCAAGAAAATAAATATACGAGAGCGGGGTCGAGGTAAAACCCTAAACCGCAACGTCAGGAACAAATAGCGGTAACTCCCGTATTCATGGTTCATGGCTGCAGCCTCGGGTGGAAACCGATAGCAATTACTGGCGAAATTAATATCTCGCCCCAAATACTGCTCGCACATTTATACGTATCGAGTGCAATATTGTCTCCTTTATTAGTTGGCGGGACAAATGCTGGCTGTGTCGTAATTCCACCCTTATTCCCCCCAATTGGCGCCGTTCTTATTTAATCTTGAAGGTAATTAATGCTCCTTACATAGGCCTGGTAGTGACGTGTCACTTGGTCAATACTCAGTAGGTACTTCTATTGAACCGTTGATATATTAAGTAGAGTTACTGCTCGCCGCAATTCGGTCGGCATGAATATAATCAATGATGCAATTTGTAAGGCAAACAATATCGAATTTGGCTTCTCTATTACGGTACATAAATCACTATGTATAGGTAATTGTATGTGATGTATAGATATTCATTTCGCATGACTTTAATAGGAATAATTCTCGTGTTTCATAGATCAATATTATGTTAATTTAGAACGTTGCAATTTAACCTTTATTCATCATGTTTGATCGTTTCCATAAAGTGGATTAACTACTCTATTTTAGAGGTAGGTAACTACCTATATATACCTACTATTCGACTAATAGTGTATATTTAAAAGAGAAACGTAAAATGTTAAAGTTAGATTCTCACAAAGTAATTAATTTCTTGCAACACTGTCTTTAATTCAAAGCCTTGAAATAATAATGCAAACAATATTTAATTCTAGGTCAACAACCAGAAAGTAAAATTGGAAAAATGTCGGAACACCAAAACTAATTAACCACCCTCTATAAACATTAAGTACTAAGATTAAGACGCGGGACTAAATACGGACTTAGGAAAGAAAATCAACCCCAAGGCCTACTCAAGTCACACAGTTTTATTTCTATGACATAACCTAATTAGCTTCAAAAACAAAACAGTACGTTTACCCAAATATTTTCTATACAACGAAGGTATAAAATATACCGCAGCGAAATTAAGTAATCCAATAATTAATCTAAATGGACCGTACAGCCGAATGGTTCAAAACAATCAGCTCTGCCGCAAAATACGCGCATTAAATGAAGCGAATGGCCGCCTCCGGGGGGATCCCTGATAAATTAAATTGATTAGAATCCTGTTCGATACCAGCCGTCGATGTAGCCCCGCGTAAAAATAAAGTCGGGTGAAAAATAACGCTCCTAGCTTCACGATTACTGTACAAACCACTTAGAAGAATAATTCCTTTTGCCTTACTTTTTTTTCTAATCTTATAACTTAGTATTCTCGTCCCATGCCATAAATACGTACCTATAAAGGCTACACAACACTGTCACGATAACGTCTCAACATTACCCGCTTGATTAAAAAGCACACATTCAAGAAAATGACGTCGGAATTTTCAATATAGAGCGGAGAAACCGGGTAAGGGTAAGGTTTAGCCTGCGATTAAAATTTAAGCCCGAATTTAGACGGCCTAATCTCATCGCGGCGCCGGTTCACTGCATTTTGTGACCTGACAAATAAAACAATAGGGGTTGTGTAATGTATAATGACGTCTAGGTGTCTATCGGGTACGGACGGGGGTGTGGGGGGTGTACGTCGCTGCGACTCTGTCTTATCGGGTTGAACACACACCCTGTTTATTTATTACCAACCTAGTAGGCTAGTAGTGGCTTCGCGACTGCTACAAGTTCGGTAGTGATATGCCGTCTGTTGTGAAATGTTGTGTTGTACGTCGATAGTGCTGGCTTGTACAATAGATACTGTTTGATGTTAGTGCTCTAGTGAGATACGAGCTCCTGTTTGATTCTCGAAACTATGGAGTTTTGTTTGCAATTTGACTCTATTGTGTCACAATTTGAGGTTAGGTATTTTTGAAGTGAAAACTTCTTTAAGCGCGTTGGGAATTTTTTGAGATGAGAAAAAACCATTGAACTCGCGGCACTGTTACCGTAAGCGACACCGCGCGTGTTTTGTTTATAAGACGATTTAAAAAATACTCGCTTCGGATGTGTTCGGCTGTCCTCGGGATGTACTCGGCTTTAATGTATTTCCGATACCTATGTCAGTGAGTGATGGCAAAGTATTATGTTTACCTATGTTTTGTTTTCACTTCTCTCGGCACTCCCGGAGTGCCACTGTTTTTTTGCATAATGTTCAGCCTATAATGTTCCCACTGCTGGGACACCGGACTCCTCTCGGGAGTGGGCCGTAACCTACCAAGCAGGCCCAGTGCGGGTTAGCAGATGTCTTCGAATTTTTGGTTCTAGGACATGCCGGTTTCTTCACGATGTTTTCCTTCACAGTTTTGAGAGCAGTGGTGATGAAATAATTTACATAAAGTAAAGCGCCTGTCTGGGTTCGAACACTTCGAACCTATGGCCTACAACTCGTAAGTCGCAGCCGTTACCACTGGGCCGACTCCTCTATAGTATTTATTTAAATACATTTGATAAGAATATTACTTTTGACTACTTGAATAAAAACATAAATATCCACTTCCACTTTTGAGTCATAACTTAAAAAAACACTTTTCCAGTCCTTCGGTAACTAAAAATACTTCCAGAACTAAACATGCAAAAGGAAAATTACTTAACTCGCCAGCTAATTCAACCAATGTGCTAATTTATGGGTAGTTCTTCAAAAAGTATTCTCCGCGTAACTTTCATGGCGATTTTTTTTTTTTTAATAATCTTCAAATAGATGTATACAGATTTAAGACGCTGTAAATTTAATACGTAATTTTTTATTTTATGTAAATTGGTGCATAAACTACAGAGATATTCTATTTTGAAATTTCTGTGCCCACGAAAGTTACGAAAGTCCGCACGAAAGTTACAGACGTATTTTCTGCAAGCAAAATATAGTTTCAAATACTTATTTTTTCTCAAATTTCCAGTTTATAAAATAAAAGACTTTATTATATATGAATCAACTTGTATTTGAGATCAACAATTATATTGTTTTGAGATCAGCTTATTAGTACCTACTCATTATTAACTTAGGTTGCTAACAATTGCATTGCTCCCGGAAATTAAACTTTAAAATTGGCAACATAAACATAATTATTACTTACTACTATTGCTGGCAGATAACGTGTGCTTTGAAATGCTTGGAATCATAAAACATACCATTTTCTGCCAGCTGCTTTATTTTAATAAATTTTCAGTCTCGTATCATTTAGAATTTATGAAAAGACATTTCCATGGCTATCACTCGTTTGTGAATTACCACTAAACATAACAAAAATCACAATATTTAAGATACTTATGTAATCAATATAATTAAAAATAATTGCAAATAATTTTTTTCATTTATTTTTCAGTCTTTCTTCTTTGAAGTTCTTTTAAGTCTATAATCACAAAATGTTTGTCTTAAGTTGTCAATAAATCACGAAAGCCATGCACTTCCCAACATAATTAATAATATTAATATGAACTTAATTTTTATTAAAAAAAAAAACTATACGGGATAATTTTTTAAGTAGTGCGCAAATTTTCACAGGCTGTTCTACCCATGAATATGAACAACTTTCACTATCGGACCAACTCTGAAATCACGAAAAAAAAATCAGCTGTTTTGTAGTTTGTGTGTTTTGCATTTTGGTCGAGTAGGTATTGAACTTTTCAATGAAACCGCTGATTAGTTTTTCGTGAGTTCAGACAATTAGTAAAACAGCCCAGTTTTGGGGTGGGAAAAATTATTAAATTGGCTACGAGAAAACCTATAAACAGAAACACATACCTACTACAAGTCGTTAAAAGAAAAAAATTTAAACACATACATGCATAAACACTTATACAAATACATGACAGCTTTTTTGAGCTTCGCGATAATCGAGTAAATGCATCTGCAGCGTCACAAGTAATCTAAAGTTATCATTCAATGGAGATATGTAACTTTCGTGGTGCGCTAGCTAACTTTCGTGGACAAATAACCACGAAAGTTGTGCCACGAAAGTTACGAAAAATTCACATTTTTGAGAATTACGATTAAACTTATAGGTAAATAAACAAAAAAAGTACTTGGGAATAATCTCGAAGATCTATCTTATTCCTTAATACAAAATGAGTTGGAAAATTATAAGCATTATCCTTCAAAATATGCGCATGAAAGTTTCTAGACCAAGGCTACTTGAAAATATTCAAAGAATAAACCACCTTGTAATTTTTTTTGTTTAGAAGCGATGAACGTACGTGTCTTCCTCACTGACGCCGGGATACTCTGAGCGACCGCGCAGCTAAAATGTGTAGCGACAAGTAGGCGCTCTTGGAAGATAGGTGCAGTTTTGTTGCGCGTTCTCGAAACTAACAAAATCGTGTGACAGAGACTTATTGCTTAATAACTATTGTAACTTAAGAGATAAAATTAATGTTCTTTGATAATTATGATGCATAGTTAAATACAATTAATTTGATGTATTACATTATATGTTTATGAATTGAATACAAAAGTTATCAAAGTTTGCCGTGAGCGCGAACAGAGTGTGACGCGTGAAGAACACCGATTTTGCTCCCGTTTTCGACATAAGATATTTTTTTTTATAAACATTATAAATAATTTTAGATATTTAATGTTTAAATTATGTACACATATAAATAAAGATTAATCTGTATTTGGTCCTAACACTGAATGTTTAATAGGTTACGAATTAAGACCGTGTGACCGCGTTTTGAGGGACCTCGAAGAACTACCCTTATGACATTTTCTTCTGAATTCCCTTCACGTGTACTCGCATTTTGCATCATAATAAAGCCAGACCGTCACTACCCCCGTATTTGCCGACATGGCATTGTAATGAACCTCGTACCTAAGGTGCGTACACACGATATCGATTAGTCTGACTTTAGACGTCGATGGACTTGATTTACATAAATTAGAGTAGGGAGATAAATAAATATAAGAGTTTTTGCGAAAGTTAAAATCGATCAGAGGAATTGAGTAATGAAATACGATAAATAACTTAGTCACGCTGACGAGAGCACATGCGTTGTTGACACCTGTCAGTTTCATACAAATAAATAAGTGTTTTGCGAATTTGATCTTTATTAGCTACTAGAATTGTCACACTGACAGGTGTCAGGAATGCATTCTCTCGACGGTCGGACTGTAAGTTTATGTATAAGTTTTCGACTATTGCTTGTACGGCGTAGTTGATCGAAAATTTATCAATCCGACTAAAATGTCACACCGGGCCGGACGGCGCGTAAGTGTTCCACGCGCGCGTCAAAGATATGTCAGCATCATATAAAGGGGCCCGTTAGGACCGAAGCCTGCTGGGTCAGCGGGATTTTCCGAAAGGGTTACCCATTACCGCTGGCCCGGTACGACCAGCGGCTAAGGAAGGAACACGTATGGGTTTTAGTCAGTAAGAGTCTGACACTCCCTTCCGCTCCGCCCAGAGCCGGAGGGGAATCATTTGATGATTTCCCACCCAAAAAAAAAGACATTGAAAAATAGAAAAAAAGAGAGGTGAAAAGGAGAAGGGAAAGGCTTACTCTCTTGATTTTCAAACAGCAGTGTTGAGCTGATGTTGGCCACTCAATGCATTTCATGTCAAGTAGGTATTGTATTAGACGTTCATTGAACTTAAACGCTCCGTAGACGCTACACAAACGCTGCGTGAACGTGAAATACTCGTAGTTTTCTACACATTAACGTCTACGACAAAGCTCATGCATTTACACAGCGTTTACATGACGTCACCGCTTACGCTAGACATAGGTACTCTCACTGCGAAGGCACTCTAAATCCGTCGATCTCGACCGACAATATTAAACAATAATATCGAGCCAGTCTATATGCCCCTTACTCCCACGTGCATGTTATGGTATACACGAATCCGATTAGAACGATTCGAACGCCATGTTAGTTGACAATGTCGGAGTTACCCGCTTTTGTTTTGCCTCTGTTTGCCCAAACTGAATTAAATCGGATGAGAATTATTGTTTTGACTATTATTATGATGCGTTGTGCTCGCGTTTGAGCCGAAAACTGGATTATCTAAGATATTATTTAGTAGCATCAAATGTTGTAGATATTTTAATACTTATTTACATGTTTTTATTCTTATTCATCGTTGAATATACACCTAGCGTAAGGAGGTAGTTTCCTGCACATTTATTAAAGGTTATCTAGAATAATAAGAAAATGTAAGTCACTTAGGATTTCAATTAATATTATTTCGAATTAAGGCTGCCTTTCCACCAGAGATGAGCGAGGATGCGTAGCGAGGGATGAGTGTGAAACCAACCAATAACATCGCTTCATTTTTATAGCTTGAACTAAGTTAGAGTTGGTAAGTATTGCGTCGACCGTAGGTTCAATTAAGGTAAGGGATAAAATACCCAAAATGAGTTGAGTATACAGTTTTGTTCAGAATTTTGCGCTCTTTCGAATGGTGTATATGAAAAAATTCTAGCTTAAAAAAAATGTCCCTTACCCTACTGATTTTTGGATTCGAATTTCGAATCAGCCCCATAATAACAATGTATCTGAAAAACTATGCAATATAGCAACTTGAATTGGTGTAATTACCGCCGCCAATCCACTTCAAATAAGGTAAGGGTCTTCCCAATCAACGAATTATTCTTCACACATTTTTTCAACAAGACCTTTACACTATTTTTTCATTGGATTGGATCCAACGTAGAGATCAATTTAATGTAAGGGACATTACTAACAAAATACGTTGGTGTAAGGGACGTCTATTTTCTTAAATAGCTAACTTATTTAAATAAATGTTACACAGGTAGATAGAGCACTAAAATACAAGATTATGTGTGAAATCAGATCCGAAAAAGGTTGAAAAAAAAAAAGTTATAGGCGATTTAGTCCGAAAAAAAACTTTGTCGGCCTCTCCTGAAAAATCGTATTATGTCCCTTACCTCAATTGAACCTACGGTCGACGATTGGTTAGTTTACACACATCCCTCGCTACGCGTCCTCGCTCATCTCTGTTGAGAATACAATGACTAAGTACTTCTTATATTAACAGTTATTTTTGAGATTTTAATTTCAAGCACCATCTTTTCATAAGTGCCTCGGAACCCACGTTAAGCCGTTGATCCCGGCTGTCATTCGTGAATCTTTGACAGTCGATACGGGTCGTCAGAAACCCAAAAGTCTGACCAAGAGGTATCATATTACCCAGTAACTGGTTGTGGAGGTCAGATAGGCAGTCGCTCCATGTAAAATATTCTATGAAAGTATTCAGCTGCATCTGGTTAGACTGGAAACCGACTCCAACATAGTCGGGATAAGGTTAGGCAGATGATGAAGACGATGAAGTTGAAATACAGTTAGTAGGCTTTAATGGTATATTGATATGTTTAATTTTGGGTTTTGTGCCCGATTGATGGCAATAGGCTTGCCCCCTATTAAATGGGACTTAAACATGGCAAAATGAGGGTATACTTATAGTACACCTCTGCCTGACCCTTCGGATAATACAGTCGTGATGTGATTTGTGATAATATGTTTAAATCAAATAACAAAGACCTTACCCAAAGATCACACATTGCGCACACGTCATAATCAGCTGACACAACATTTTCTTAATACCCCGATCACGAATGACAGGTCGCTGTCATAAGTGTCAAAGCCAACTTAACGGCCATAATTCATGGCATATTATTTGTTTACCATGCATTGGACACTGTTTGTCGAATGAGTACAAGGATACCGCGATAGAGGCTGTGTACTTAGTTAATAATTACATAAGCTACGTCCATATTCCAGGTTATTGATTATGCGTCTAGTATTTGCAAATACGTTGGCGATTGCCGTAATGTTGGCTAAATAATTGTAATTTACTGCAAATATTGGTAGTTGAGATATTGGTATTTGTAATCTGTTAGAGAATGCGCAGCCAACTGGTTTAATTAGCCGTTTAGTTAACCGCCTAGCCTTTTAATTAAACGGCGGCCGTTCGACTAACGGCCTGAATGATATTCAATATTATAGATTAAGGTGGAACTATAAACAATCACGCGAGAGCCGAATTTGTCGCAGTAACTAAGCCAGGGCAACCCGACCAAATGGAATAGGTTCGGTTTGAACTGTGATCAACCGCGTGCGAGCAAAGAGAGCGAAGCGAGGCGGGCACTTCTTCCAAACGCCAGACGGTTAACTAAACGGCTAATTTAACCAGTTGGCTGCGACATCTAGATGGACAGATAAATGGAAACTGTTAGTGATTTACTATAGGTGTACAAATAATTGAACTATACCGTACCTTACGAAGGAAAAACTGTTTTAAAAAAAAAATTGTTACATTTTCTATTCTATTTAATAAAAATCTTAAATCTACTGCCAGACAAGGCACTGCCCGAACAGCTGGATCTGGAAGTATGCAATTTTGCACACGAGTTCCTTTTATAATGAAAGTGAGCTTTAAGGAAAGGTTTTTGAAAATTCATCCCCTAAAGGGGATCTCTTTAGGGGATGCATTTTTATAAATACGAGATGAAATTTTGTATAGAAGTTCGTCATTTTTGCCGATGGGTATCTGGCACATGGCTTGCATTCAGTAGTTACGAGTACATTTTCTAGTTGGCATTAATCAAACCGACAATAACCTATTAAAAGCTCATTCTTTCGAGTATTCATAAATTAAAGGTAGGCACTATTATTTTAAACACTGAATTAATTAAACCAAATAATGATTTAATTTTCACATTATCAATGTTATTTTCACAATGTTAATATTTATTTTATAATTACACATAATATGTATCATTACTATCATATGTGATGCAAAACAAATACTTATCACATGTAGAGAAAATTTTAATTAAATGAAATGGCATCACGATTCACGAATCGCTTTAATATTTAATGTGTCAACTCAATTATTTAATGAACATTGCCGTGACAAACAAAACGTATCTACTGAATTAAAATCTATACGAATATATTACAGCTGAAAAGTTTATTTGTTTGAACGCGTTAATCTTTGGAACTACCCGTCAGATTAGAATTTTTTGTGCATTTCATAGCCCAATTCTTGAGGTATGTTATAGGCCATTTAACATCATGCTACGACCAATAGGAGCCGAACGAAAATATTAATAGCGCGGCGAGTGTGGGCGATGCAATGCGACGCGTCGGGGAAACAAGACACGCGCATGAAATCGCGGACCGAAGCTAGTATCACACTAATATTATAAAGGCGAAAGTTTGTGTGTGAGTGTGTGTGTTTATATGTTTGTTACTTCTTCACGCTCAAAGGGCTGGAACAATTTTGATAAAATTTGGTATGGAGGTAGCTGACACCCTGGATTAACATATACTTTTATTCCGATATTCCCACGGGATCAAAACCTATGCGGGTGAAACCGCGGGGCGCAGTTAGTATTTATATAAAAGTAACTTGAAATAGTTGTAACTGAAAATGTGACAGCTATTTTAAAATGGTGGACAATAAAACGCTGGTAAATTATGAAATTGTTAATGTGTAAATTATGCACAGTATGAATGATGGGAATTTTAGTGAGAGTGGGATAATTTTTAAAAATAATATTTCAAAACTAACAGTGCCTAATTATAGTTATGATAATTAATGTTACTTTGATCTCTTTAGTGAATGTGTTGTAAAGTATTTTAGTGCTTATAAATCACAATTCTGACACCTTAGAATTTTGCCGTATACGTATGTAGGTATATTAGATATTATCATTATTTTAATGATATTTTAGAGGTATGAGGTGTAAAGTTGGGTGTAAAGTTCACTCAACCTCCATAGAAAAGGGAGGATCCTCCGACCAGACGGGAGTCGTGGCTGGTGGACTAATCTTTGCTTGCGCGATGCAGGATTTCTGCATGTCATCAATCAATGTTATGCGTAGTTCGCTTATAGCGATGTAGATGGTAAATTTTCCTTGTCTCTGTGACCGCAGATAGAGCTTTGTCAAAAGAGTTCACTCTGGAAAATTCTACGACCTTATAACAATGTAAAGACGCCAGCACATCAAGGTACCCGAAACTGTAAAATTTTCCCAATCAACTTTTAACGTAGCGGTATCTGCAACGCCACATGAGAACAACGCGTCATACTGACGTCACGCAAAATCCTGCATCTCGCAAGAAAAGTTTACCTCGCAACTAGCATAGATACAACGGCCCGACATGAATCATCGGGCAGTTGCCCGCCAGACACAACACCCGTCTGGTCGGAGGATCCTCCCTTTTCTATAGACTATGAGTGAACTTTACACCCTGTTCCTCACACCTCAATACCAATTACGTCCACATAAAATTCACGTTTCATTCCACATTTGAAACACCAAATTAAAAGTGCTACAATTATTTATCCTACACAGATAAATTTTTAATAACATAAACCTATAACTGTCGAAAAATTAATGATTAATGAGTCAGGTAACATTACTGGCCACACGAATTGTAGCTATTAACCAGGAAACCATCCGTCACAACAAAATAATGCATTCGTAATAATTATTCAGATGTTGGTAATCTATGTACTGTAATGTAATTAATTTGTGGGCTGTAACGGAAAGCTCTCCCGTTCTAGATTAATGGATGGTGATTATTGCAAACGGGTACTTTATTGTTTAAATCGTTGTTTACTGTGATGCTGTTTTTGATTGTTTTAGAGCTGATTTTAGGAAGCTCAGTATTTTTTGTAACTTTTATTTAGATGTGTACGCACAAAATACAGACGCGAGCACATCAAGCTACTACAACCTGTCAAATTTCTTTAATAGATTTTCAACTTTATATCTTAATAATAAGGTTCAAAGTTTTATTGGGAAAATTTAAGAGTTTCGGTCTGTACGTTACAACTTATGAACATAACCCATCCATGCTTGTGTGAGTTTGCAAAACTACTAATCATTTTCAGGACCAAATCAAAAGAAATATAAACTTATCTCAGTTTTCAAAAGTATTAACTAAAATTATGATCAAATCAGTAATATCTAAAGACCTTTACTTTACAAAATGAAACTTCAAAAAAAGGAAAATTTATCCAAAATTCATCTGTACTTATAGAAATGTATTAAATACTATTTTCTCATATTCTACAGGTACTTCCGAGAAAAATCAATCTGCCTACCGTTTTTCCAAATATATCAGAGTCAGCTTCCAGTCTAACTGGTTGCAGCTGAATACCAGTACTTTACATGGGGCGACTGCCTATCTGACCTCCACAACCTAGTTACTGGGTTACACAATACCCCTTGGTATGACTGGTTGTCAGACTTTCGGACATCTGACTAGTGACTACTTGTAACAAATGTCAATGATCCACGAATGACAGCCGGGACCAACGGCTTAATGTGCCTTCCGAGGCATCAAGGGATCTAAATATGTAATTGACGGTCACCCATCCAAGGACCGACGAATGGAGTAAAACTAAACTCTATCTCCCAACATGTTTAATGACCAATCACATGCCTCTACAAGTGCTTGCGTGTAAAGATCCCTAATTGTAATGAATATAATTCTGCTGACCACAATTTAGTGCTAAAATATGGTTTTATTTACCGCTACTTTCAACGTTATAATTTATTACGTGTTGACACGAGATAGTTAGGTTTTAGTTCTAGGTTTTGTTTTAAATAGTTACAGTGAAAGTTAAATTGTATGAAAAGATAATTAGAAGAAATCTTTCATGATTCTATAAATTATAACTGTTACCTTTCTTTCATTCATACTTGGTTCAAAAACTGAGAGAAGAGAAGGTCAACATGTGTTTCAAGACTTCAAAATAGTACACATACACAACCTTTTTAAAAACAATCACTGTGTCTTTTAACTCGTATTGTAGATATAATATAGATTGACATTGCCATTTTCTTTACACTAGAAAGCCAACTCTCGTACTTAAAAAAACGTTCAAATCCAGACGACGACGACGACGTTCAGATTATTCTAGCATAAGTTTAATGTACGTGATGTGGCTGTGCTTTTTTTAAATAAATAAATAAAACCAAGCCTCAATCTTGTCTCAGCGGCAATCAATGCCAAAAACTTGTCAAAAACACAAATAAAAACAAAAAAATAAAAAACGTTTTAGTAGAAAAAAGAAAAGGTGATGCGATGACAGACAGTAATTTTACTTAAACACAGATAAGTTTGTACAACATCACATCACAAATTTTTCGGTTTGACCGCTGACCCCAAACTAAGCAGGGCTTGTATCTTGGGCTTCGGAGTGCGAAAGAAAGAAATATGTCGGTTTACAAGGCTAGTTTACAGGACAAGAAGGGGGGGGTCGTATTTCTACGAAATACGACCCCCCCGGTCGTATTTCTACGACTTTCGGTAGCTTCTGTCATTCCAATACATTTTAGATTTTTCCACCATTGTTATCGTTGATAGAATGTCACTTTGTCTAAGCTCTCTGATCTTTGGCCCTGCATAAGTTTCAGTAGTAAAATATAGCGTGTAACATGTTGTAAGTTGATTGTAGTTTTAACCGACTTCAAAAAAAGACGAGGTACTCAATTCGACTGTATGTTTTTTTTTGTATGATTTTACGCAATATCTCCGGTAATTGTAAATCGATTTCAATTTTTTTTTTTTATGGATTAGGTATGCCTCAGAGGTGGTCCCATATAAATTTTATTAACTTTGCTAGGGTACTTTTTGAGCTAGCTTCATATTTTTTTTTTGCAAAAAGTTTTTATTGAGAGTTTGAGTCTTAGATTAGAATGCGAACGTTCTTAAAAATACGAGAATTGCCCCTCTGTTGTCTACTACTAATTTATCGTATTACAGCATGTAACAAAAAATTGTCAATATAAGTACTTATAGTAAAATGCGCAGTGCTGCACACCGTATTTCAAATTAAATAAATATCAACTTTTTTTCAATGACAATTAAATTGATTTCAGAGGACTAGCAAAGTCATAAAAATGTTTGAAGTTGTAGCATAAATTGAACTTTATCGTGTAGGAATTAAAGTTATTTTCCCATTAATTCATATTTGTTTACATTTTAGGCAAATAAATTGCGAATTCACGGTGGGTGTTTTTCCTTTACTTCAGCATTCCTTTCCTATTCCTACATAGGTTTGCATCCCTTAACTCTTCAGTAAATTCATGTTAATTTATTAGGGACACCTCTATTTTATTTCATGTAGATATATGCAGATTTAAATCCATTATCCATTTTAATATGTATAAAATAATGGTACCTGTAACCCGGTGTAAAGTTCGGAAGGAATTCTTGGTATTTCAACAGCAATGTCTTGTGAACTCTTTGCAATTTAGATCAAGTGTCTTATAAAGGTAACTTCTTTTATCTCGAGTATTTTATTATGTTCTTCATGTTGAATATTGTTTCCTAGTATTTTTATCTCACCTAGTTTCTTCAGTGAGTTATTTTACTGTTTCTGTAAATTCTATAAAAAAAAGTAACCAAAATCTCTCAGAACTATACTTCCAAAACCTTCTTTAAAGGATCTCTTCATAAACCAGCCTCAAATAAACTCAAACAGTACACAAAATAAGATAATGTAAATTGAATTCTAATTTACAGTGTAGAGGCTGCATTCTAGAGTGCGCTCAGTCGCCGGTACGTCCAGGGTCTTATTCATAACACCATAATAACGTATTTTAATAAACTGAAATTGAATAGCCGGCAGTCTCGACTGCACTAAGCACTATCTAAATCGCATCCTCCGGTAAGGACGGGCGGAGCTCCTCCAACATTATTTCCATTTCGCCAAAATACATTAGGCAATAGTTAGCCATTAGGACGGTATTATTTGACCAGGCAGAGGTGGCGTGCTGGCGGGTCGTTTTGCTTCTGCGAAATTTACACTGGCAGATACGTACCATGCTAGCAGACGGCCCGATATTAAAACGTCTGCAGCTTTTGTGCAGGAAACTAACTGGAACCGTTTAGACCCGGAGCCTCATCCGCGCTGAAGATAAAAGTTTATGAGTTATACATAAAACGATTTTCAAATCATATTTATGAGTGTCGTCCGAACATCTGCTATGGCTAGTTCGCGAGGAAATTGAAACCGTCGAGTGCATAACGTTTTCACGAACAATTTAAGTTGGTATTGTGCTCAGGACGCCGCGAACGATGTGCTTTTTGCAATGGTCAGCAGATCCGGCAAAACTTTATCGTTGTTTTGTATGTGCCCCCTTCGGTGTCTTTGCGGGAATGTTTGTGTAGTTATATTAGGAAAGTTTGCTGGCATATCTAGAATAGTTTGAAAGTACATACGGTTGGCTCATTACAGATTAGATGTACGATATACATATATTTCTTAGCGAGCGACAAGAAACGAGTTATCCTTCCAACAGTGTAGTGAAGTCAGCGAAACTTGAGTGTAATTTAATTTGCATCGAGGCCAAAATAAAGGCGTCAGCGACAACGGGGTGGTGCAAGTATAATGACTCGGGCGGCTTGCATAAATCTGTGTAGTTAGTAACACCGACAGAATTGCTAATGAATTATTGTCATTGTGAAATATTCCACTGACATCTGTGAGCTTCGTATTAAGTAATTAATAGAGGTATTAAACATCAAAAGGCACTTCTATATTGGTCACTAACCACAATGTATGCAACACGTCTGCGTTTGTCTACTTGAACATTCAGCCGTTCCTTTTACCATGTTAAATGCGTCCTTTAAAGTTTCAACCGCGGTTGATTTTACGTATATTATAGCTAGTGTATGACATAATCCTCGCAGCATCGCACTGCTCCGTCACGCTCCGCGAGTCAAAGTTTTCTGTTGCAACTAAAACGTTTCTTAAAATGCATTAATCATAGTATTCCGAGTCGCTTTGATATGAAAGTTTCTATCCTATTCCCGTATTTTAAAGTTTATAATGGCATGCACTCGATCTTGCGTGAACTTGGGCGTATCGCATGCGATATCTTACTTCGCTTTCGGTCCTACCGCATGTTTTGCATTTTCTTTGAGGGTTCGAGCCACTGTACGTCTGAAAGGGTTTCACTTCAAAAAAGGGCTCATGTATAATGGGGCTTAAACATACATTCACGATCTCACCTTGATAAGAAATTCACTTAATTAAAATAAACGTTGAAGACAAAATAAGTGGGTGCTTAACTTCACAGTAAGAGGAGCACCCACAATCATACTAATATTAACCGTAAAGAGCCATCGCTGAAAATGAAACGCTCCTTTAATTTTCTCGAAATCACCCGAGCTCGATCTCGGTTTTAATTCGACAAGGAGAAGCTAGCAATCAAAAGAACTAACGGCGGCTCCAACGAGGCATTTCCATACGCGAGGGGGGCTTTGCGAACGACACGGTATTAGTTCGCAACTGATTACATTCCTCGCCGCCTCCGCTGCAAACGACTCACAATGAAGTAGCGACGAATAAACTTCATTACGCCGAGTTAAGCATGGGAAATTATAAGGAGGAATTATCTTCGAATGGCGGCGGTAGCACGTACGCTAACACTTCGGGATTATGGCCTAAGGCACTCGTAGGACACGTCGCCTGCCCCGCTCATTGTCGCGCCATTCACATTATACGGCTTCAAAGTTAATATGTACGAGATCGTACCTGGCATGTTCGTCGTATTCGATTTGGGGGAGTGGCGCCGATGTAAAGCACTGCTTTTTCGCTTTGTGAAATTGGGTTCGGACGCCACTAGCTGACGAAGTGCGGTCCCTTGAGAAAAGTAAATAGTGGCCCGGTAGAAGGCTTCGCCAGAGGAGATCTAAATCGGTCTTTGTCTCGTGCTAAACGCTATTCTTTTGAGAGATTTTCCATCTTTGCGGAAGCTTTGGGGTGGATTGTATTGGATGTCGAAATTGAAGGCTGGAGCGCATTTTCTGAACCTATGTTTCATATTACATACGAATACGTTTGTGTCAAAGATTATTGGGAATGTTGTGTGTACTTATATAAATGTTGTTTAGGAAATAAATCAGCAAAAACAAATTATATAGTTTGTTTCTAACTTTTCCCATTATTTATACAAAAAGCCTAAGTTTTAATCAATGCCACTTAATCCCACTAATCTGTTACCCAAATGTGCTCCATAACAGTAAGTAGAAGTTGGTAACTAGGCACACGGAGCGGCTGTTTGTCGTCGTTCAGCGATCGTGTTTACCGCTACAAAATAAGTTTTAATTAATGGATTGGCACTTGGAGACACGCGTGCCGGCCGGGGACAGTGTTCAGTTACAAGGTCATCAACTGGACGCTTCTGACCTTTCATACATGTTACTGTAAAAGTATTGCGACACTCATTGCCCCATTCCCGGCGGAAAGCTACAGAACCCACACGTCATTTTATTAATAAAAATGAACCTCTTAATTACAACAAACAAGGTAAACAAACCCGTAATACTTCTTCGTCCCATGACAGACCATTGCACAAGTTTTTATATAAATTCGATACTTAACTAAGGTGTAAGTATAAAAGCGTAAGAAAAACAATTTGCCAACATAACTAATAACAGGAAGTCACCTCGTTACTCACAAGTGAATGGTAGGTCGCCAATCTCGCGAGCGCGCCCTCCACTTCTCGACTTAATGAATGAGAATAATTTTGCCAAAATACTTCGGAGAGACGGGACACACGCCCCGGGAATTTTTCAATTTGCAACTGACATAATGTAATAAGAGTTACACCGTGAGGATGCCGGCGTAACGTAATTAATAACCTGTGAAATATTACCTGTTACAATGAATTTAGAGGATAAAAGTTGAGTGATAAATTTAAATAACAAGAAGAGCGGCGTGTGTTCGGAACTGTACCCAAAATACTTATGAATAGTTTGTCCGGGGTGATAAGTGGGTGTGTCTGGAAGCTTTACGGGAATCGCAAGTTTGTATTCGCCAGCCTAATGAACGCGTGAACGCGGAATAACTTCGCGAAAGCTTGAATAATGTATGCTTTAACGAGATGTTTTTCTTGAGCGAATCTCATTAACCCACTTTCTGATTGTGTGAATGTAAACTTTGGGAAGTTCTTATTCTTTAGTGAGAGGAATCTTTTATGAGTTCCGTAAATCAAATCATCCTCTCCAAATTAAATACCAGTTTTTTTTCTCTGTCTAAATGTTAACTGTAACATCGATAATGTTTTTAGACGTTGTTCGGTATTGTTCGAGATAAATTCAAAATTTAATAAAGGTACCTCTCTGTATCAAATCGGGTCTTACATAATCACATACAGATGACTGGCTAAAATCGAATTCCCTTTATTACGATCATAAAATTTACCGATATTATCTCAAGCGAGCCAACCGGGCCATAAAAGTAATCCTTCTATTTTAATGGTCCTCCAACCTGCGCGATGCAACAATGTGTCCAATTTGCTTCGCAGTTATCTATTCCTGACACCTTCGCCAATTTTATACGAGAGTACAATTTGCATGTAACAATATCTAACTTTATCTAACGCGTACGATTTGATGTTCCTGTCTCGGAATAATTTATCCGTGCTAGGAATAGATTCAAAAAACTTCCTCTAATTCCACAGAACTCGAGATCTTACTTCTCTCTAAGTTTATTGTTGGTAAGCAGTAGCTACAAATTAACGTTACAAGATGTTACATGAACAATGGACTTGTTTTTCTGCTGAACTAAAACCAATATAGCATTTTAAATATTCACATAAAATCCTTCGCCCGGCGTTGTTTAATCGGCGCGTTAAATTCGAGAAAAGTCGAGAACACATCAAATATTAACAGAGCTCGAGCGTTGTTTCGACAAATGGGATAATATCGCGCTCATGCATCTAAATCTAAACACGCTTATTTCCAGATAAAACCAAACCGTCCGAGTGAAAACGATTCAGTAATTCGTTCTATATAGAAAATCGAACGGCCTAAAATCGTTTCTTTTTCTTGGATCCCCCCGAATCACCATTAATCAAGTGGAACTCTGAAGTTTCACGCTACCTCCCGAATCTAATTTCGCAAACAAAGAAAACGAAAACCTGTCTACCTTTATCAATCAAAACTGTTTGAAAATTCTATTCCGTTAGTTCGCAGTGCGGAGTCGTGCAATGGAGACAATTGGAAAAATGTATCACGAATAAAAAGTCGTATCGGAATGTAATATCGAGAGGACGCGGCTCGGAATATTCTTGTCAAGTGAAAATAAAGGGTCAGGAAAATACAGTGACAGGTTGTGAGTGGACGGTGGTCATCCGAAACGGCGCAAGTTTCGAATAAATAAACCCGGGAGCAAATAACAACGTCACCTTCACGTGTGCCGCCGCCTGCGCGCCTGTCAGGCAAGGGCACCTGCTCTTATATGACACATTTGTGACAACGAAGTCGGGCTATTGTTAATTTTGCTCCAAGTGTATTCGCTCATGAGAGGGACTTTCTTTGAAAAGGATTATTATACCCAACGTGTTTGAATGCTTACGTTTTAACAACTCGACGTATTGGTCCTAGTATAACATTGCATGACGGAAGCAACGAAGCTAAGATTTATAATCTCTGGTTCAACTTGGAAAGGTTTATGTCTTTCGAATGCTGCAATAAAAAGCGTAATACTGAAGTTTCCAGATTTTTAGGTTACGGCTACGACGAATGCCAATGTGGAAACTTTAAACGTTTACATCCAACGTGACAGGTGTTCCTACTATCATCGTTTACGATTCGACTTTGGACAAAGTGAGGTTTTACGGTTTTTCTTTTCGAAAGCTAATGACAAATTAGCCCAGATTATATACTTCCTTATACTTTGCCACTGAAAGGCAAAAGAATAAACATTTTCCACTTTTTATATTGAACAAAATGACAATACCAAAGCCATTTTATTGTTGGATAAATGGGAAATAGACAAGTTGGCAAACCGCGGACCTTTCCAATCCAGAACTTTTATCCGAAAGAAATATATTTCGTTGTTGTGTATCTTCTTTATTTCCCCATCTACTTCGTATCATATCATGTTTGTAATATTACTATGATGGACTAGCCATGAGAAGTCACCATGCTCATCCGAGTACTATCAAATTACCTATTTGTCTGTCCCCCACTTCGGTGAAACAAAGCAGGTGATCCCTCATATTTTCTTTATTCAGACACGGTCACCCCCCGCAATATTATCATTGGGTTCACCTTCTATATGTACGTAGGTGACATGACAATCTGGATACTGAAAGCTATGTGATACTAGAGGTGACTCATCAATCAAACAAAATACTTTTACATGGCCTGTTATCTTTTCCATAAAGTAAGGAATATAAAAATAGGTAACTTGTATACAACAATTAAGAGAATAGCGTTAGCAGCCTATAATATTCATTGCTGGGACACAGGCCTCCTCTTCGACAGGGAGTGGCTATAGTCTACTCAGTGCGCGTTGGTAGATGTCACATGTCTTGAAATGGTTGGTTCTAGGACATGCCGGTTTCCTCACGATGTTTTCCTTCATCATTAAAAGGATAGTATTCAATGGGTACTTAAATACTTCTTCAAATCAAAATGTAAATACTGAAAACGAAACCATGGATACCAAAGTACCTAAACCAGACATTGCCATTTATACCAGCATAAGCTTCAAACCTACCTACTCCGTCTCTTACAAAGCGTCTAAAGTCCGTACTTAGAGTCTGCCAACGGGCTATGGAACAAAGTATACTAGGTGTCAAACTCACAGACCGCATTAAGAACACTATACTTCGTTCCAAAACACAAAACACACAAAACTGCTGGACTAAATTGGAACTGGGCTGGCCATATCTGTCACATGTCGGAGCAGCAATATACAAAAGCCACCAACCAGTGGATCCCCAATGGCAGGAAACGACTGCGCGGCAGGCCCAGAAAGAGATGGCGGGATGAGCTGGACTCCTTCTTAAAGGATTGGCCCACAATCGCAGTAGACCGGGAAAAGTGGAAAGAGGGAAGGGAGGCCTTTGCCTTGCAGTGGGACAACACAGGCTCAAATATAAAAGCTTCAAACCATAATTTACCCTACACCTTCTAAATCTCCTAAAAAAATGGCTAACGCATTAAAAATAATATAAAAAAAGACCAAGAGCCAAGAATCCGAGCAGCGCATTTCCATCGCATTTGACTAGCCAAACATATCAGAGTCAGCCCCCACTATCGGCTACCACTGACTTCATTGGCTTCTCACACTGAAAAAAGCAATTTCGCCGGTCTTTTGTCGGTGGTTGGCATATTAAGGAAGCAATATTATGCAGATTGGATACAGAAAAACCATGACTTTTAACAATCTGGAGTGTCAAATTAAAAGCTCATTAAGCTTAGCAGTTTTGAAACTGGTTTGGCTTTAATAAAAATATTAAATGCGTGAAAGAAACCTGTTAATTGTTCCGTTTTAAAAATAGACGCAGAAGTTGACTTTTTATATAAAATTTAATGACGGACATTCAAATTTATATAAAACTCTACCTAACCACACACAACACTGTCGAAATGTAGGAACTTTTATTTTATTTTCGGCAGTCCGATGACCCCTGAACTCTCAACCCCAGGGTTCCTCATTCTCCCGCATCTGTAAATCCCCTCCAACCCTAGATGTGTTCCGTTTTGTATCATAGTCCTACAGAGGAATGTTAAGGAAGCAATATTATGCAAATCCAAGCGTGGATGCCGCAAATATAAAAAGCTCTCGTTCGCCTCACACTTTGCATCTCAAGGCTATGCATCCCACTGATACCGGGATGCCCCAAGAGAAAAAATGAAAACGCAATTTGAAATTCTATGCGTTTTAGAAGCACCTGCGTAAACTCTGTTACAGTGCTCGAGAAAATAAGAATTTGCTAGAATAAAAATTCTATTCGCTTTACAATGCGCGTCTAGTAACGTGGCGTTTGAATATAATATTTTGTTAAAAAAACTTGAATAAATGATACAATTTCAATAGATATTCGTAGTTTTACTGAGGGCTTTCTTTACTAGGGTACTTTTATCAACTTTCATTTGGATATTGATGCTACGAATACAATAGTTCCAAATAAACAAATTTGTAAAAAAAATAACATAACATACACCTATACCTATAGTGTTCCCATTGCTGGGACTGCCTGTTTGATAATAAATAAAAACCTAGTTTTTTATCACAATAATGTCTCATTCAGTGCACACTACGTTTCATTTAAACCACTGACCTCTGCGTACTTGTATTAAAGAGGCCAGTGATTTAAACAGATTTAAATAAAAACATAACTGAATAGTGGCTCAAAGCATAGATAAAATTCCGTTTTTAAATTCGCCAATGAAAGAAGTCCGGGGTCGTAAGTTTGTAAGTCGGGGTATATAATCTGTAATGACTATCGCATCCCTCGTCATATTGCCCCTAGCTATCAGTATGTAGAGTGCGGGATGATACACTGTTAGCGACCCAAGGTTACCAGTGTCTAGAAAATGTAGGATCAGCGTAGGATTTAGTTGTACTGTCATTAAAGCTACTGTCCCAGAAATTCTTTTAGGCAGACGTAAAAGTTTTTTGTTATAATTCTAGTTTTTTTGCGGACTCATTTCTTAGGAAAATATACGGTAATGTTTGAAGTGCCATTGTTCTTAAACTGAAGCCCCTTTGTCCCCAAAAATGCTGGTAGAAAGCCACCTATAATTTTATCCTGGTCTATGCTTATCTAACAAAACCTATGTACTGAAAAGGATAGGTAAATAAGGATAGATTCCATCAAGAGATGGTATACCTAGCTTCGTTTACCAAATAGCACGGGCACGTTAAAATCACCCTAACCCGAAATCCTTACACCGACTCCCGGCAGCCCTATAACAAGACTAGGGCCAGTCGAGTGGATTCATACGATGTGGAGCTGATAGCAACAGCCGATGTCGGTCGTCAACGTCGCTTTGTCTTGTACACTGACGCCAGCAAACCGAACCACGAGTATTTGCATAACAATGGTCCGAATTTGATGCGTACCTACAAAGCACATCTATGTATTGGGGGTAAAAAAGAGTAATTTTAGGCATCGTCGATCCTGGTCAAAGATTTTTTGAGTGCTGAATTTTAGGTTTTAAAAATGCGAATTTTGTGATTTTTTCACTGTAAAGCTACATTTTCTTTTTTCTACGTTATTTTATCGTTATGGAGTTAGAACTTCTTCCGGAAAGAAAACATTATCACTCGCAATAAATGCTTCTGAACATACACTGCGAACATTATTCGAAGTACATTATGTGTAACTGTCCACTAGAATTTTATAACATTGGCAAATACTGACCAGTACTCGATAGGAAAGTTTTCGAACAATCCATTGTTCAATTGACAAAGTGCAAGCGCTTTCAATGGATAATACGTAGACGTCGATCTCGATCAAAATCAAACCTGGTATAACATTTCAATGCGAGTTCGGCTCTCAGATTCATAGCCTGTTCGTATTATGCCAGTTAGTTCCCCTCGTATGGAACAAGATGAAGCTACTCACATAATGGTCCTATTGTCCGCCACTGAAGATGTTATCATAGAAGCAATTCAACCAAGAGAAGCTGACATTAATTGATTTAAACGTTAGCAATAACTGGACGCAGCACTAGTTCTGTTTGAGATGGTGTTACACGATATCCTCGCAGCTTTAAACTTTTAAAATGACGTACAAAAAGTTAAGCCACAAAAATGAATTCCATCTGAGAGTTACATTTTTCTCGGAGATACCGCCAGTAATCTGCTAGAGCAGCAGGAAATCTTCAGCCTCCACTCCTTCCTTAATTAGCAGAATATTTCAGAGAAAAAAAGAAGCACCAGGAAGCATTGCAGAGAGTAATAAAAGGAAGCGGCTCGTGACCGTTACGGCTGCCTAATGGAGTCACGTTATCTGGGAGCGAGTACACAAGTTTAGAACGATAATTTAGTTAAAATCAAAATTGATCGTGTAATTTATAATAAATTAAAGATGCTGAATTTTACTCGTTGATTTTATTTATATTACCGCGCTGTTCACTTGGAGTTCGTTTAGAATTTGAATATGGATTTTGCATGAAGATGTTTTGGATTATTTTGTGCGATTTGAGACGGACGCTTTTTACTGGTGATTTTACACAATGTGGTTACCTATTCATCTTTGGGTCGTTACAACATCATTTAAAATATTAATCACTGTGGTGTTAATTGACACTAATTTATTGATTTTAAATCCTATAGTCCTACCTACACGTTCGGAAATCGCACCTCAGCATACCATTAAAGCCATAAACGATAAAATACCACAGCTAAATGGTGGAAGTTTGCAATAGTAGTACAGGTTAATAAAGAAGACGTACCTACCTTATGTAGGTATTCTACAAAAAAAAACCTCCATTTAGAAAAAAGTTATACAATGTAATAATAACGTAAGTACTCTTTCGTAACAACTAAACAGTAGCTATAACCCATCACATTACCTAAGTTCTGTTAAAAATAACTTTTTTACAAATCCCACGTAAAAACGACCAAAAAGAGAACTTGATTTGCGACTTAACTTCCATGCTTTGGCATTTAAGTCAACCGTAAAAGCATCGAATAAATTGTAGGTCAGAAGGGACAGATAAAACGTGAAACGTATTTCCTCTACTTTTTTTCTTTTTAACTTATTTTGTAGAATATTGACTAGCTTACTTATTTCTCTCCATTTCGGCTTGCTCTGTGATTTTCTAGTTTATTTGTCATGCATGATTTGGCAATTTCAGTTAAAAGTTGGGAGTAAGAACGTTTTATTGGTATTTATTTATCTACCTATTTAGGTTTGGGTCTATATTAGTTACACAACATTAATCTGTACCCCATCACTAGCTGTGCCCCGCAGTTTCACCCGCCAAAGCATCGGATCTTGTAGGAGTATCAGAATAAAAAGTATTTTATGTTCTAATCTAGATTATGGTCTATCCATGTGCCGAATTCCATCCAAATCCGTCCAGCCATTTTAGCATGAAGGCATTAACAAACAAACATACAAAAATCTAATCTTTTCTTTTTACAAAATTAGTTAAGATGTAACTGGACAGCTTCAGGCATCCACTGATTTAATTAAAGCAACAAAAAAAAACACTATAACAGCAAGAAAATTAGCCGTGATTTGATTTACGACTAAGATAGGCGGAACGAGCGTTTAAAATACAAGAGAGGTCTTGTTAAAGTATCGGCGCTTCACACTTTCATGGCGCACTTAGTTTGAAGCATCACGACTAAGACATCTGAACTTCATCCTCGAAATGAGTATCGGAAATTTACATCAGCTCGTAATACCGTGCCGGCTGAGCCTTTATTGTAAACGCCGTAATTTGAATTTCGTCTTTGATATTCAAATGAACCCCTACTTGAGACACTGCCTTAGTTATTTGAGTTTTTGTAAAGCAATCAAGCTTGTTTATAGGAGACCGTGTAATTGTAAATCTCGGTCTGTGGTCTTAATTAATGCATAAAATCACTTTCGATTCCTTTGACGAGACGCCCCTCCGTAAAACTGGAATAAACAAAGGGAAAATCGACCCGGGATCTTTTAATTCGGTTGTTACACGCAGTAAAATTGGTGACAACCAGCGACGGCTTTGAATAAACCTCAAAGTTGACACAAAGTCAGAGGAAGGAGGCTCACTTAACACGACATAACGCTCGTGTGGGTCTCCCAATACGTTTTTGCAATTGTTGGATGAATGGTCTATGATGCGGCAACGTGACTTCAACCCTTTACGACGTAAAACGGAAATTGTCATAATTCCCAATATTTATTGATAAACACATATTATAAACTACCGTGTGCTGTCATGACATGTATGTACACCTAGCATTTACAAACGATATTTAGGGTTCCTAATTTCCATGCGGATAACGGTTTGCGTGCGTTCGATCACTTTCCGTGTTGTAAACTTTTCATTCGGGCCGTCTGTCTTGAGATCGAATCGATATCGATGCGGTATCAACGAGTCACGAATTTGACTTTTACATGAATTGCTACAAACGTGGAAGCGTCCGATGACGTACCAAGGTACACGATTCGAACGTGATTTTGTTAGTGAAGTTAACTAGATAAATTGTCTCAAAAGGCAGGGCGACGACACCTGCCCGGTTCACGTGTGATGCTCACGACTATGTCGTCGATCGAGTAAACATCGTGATACACCCATCATAGTGAACGCGTGTCTAGATCCGCTGAAAGTGGCGTTCGTTAGTAAAAAATTATAAATAAGTTTTTAAAATTTCAAACCATCGTGGCAGTAATTACAGAGGAAGCGAAGCGAAAATATTGCAAGCTCGACAACGTGTCGACAAGGCGTCGCGTTAGCACGTTAGCGTGCATTCTTTGCTTGCGTTCATTAGCATAACAAGTAGTTTCGTTAATCAAATGTACGAAATTAATAGCACAGTTTAGAGTCGACGTTCCGCCCGGCAATCACACGGGCATTACAAATTGCCAGCAATTACTGTGCGACACCACCCTCCCCTCACCTTTTGCGTTCGTGACGGTTTTTTTGCGCTCATACGGTAGGTAAATTATCCATAATAGTTGGCATACGTACGTCACTAATGAATACTTAATTGAGAAGCAATGCCATTTTAATTTATTTATACGTACTAGGCATTATTTTGAGTTTAAAATTTCTATGTTCCCCTGTAACTAATTGTTGGGGAATGCTCGTCGATTGAAAACTATTTTGTTTCATGAATCTGTTTCAAGACATTCTTTGTTAAATTGCTTTGAAATTTAACTTTGAATAAAGCCTACCAAGAAAATAAGTCTAACCTCTCAGGGACGTTCTGATACAAAATGTACCGCTTGTGGTACCTACACATGTGTACCAGCTCGTCCTAATGAAATTATAAACCAAAACTTTGTTTTTAATAAAGAGGGAAACAAATTCTCCGAACCGACATATAAACAACCTTTCCAACTAGAATACTAAGTAACAAGAAGTAGCGAATTTGAAGAACTAACGTCCGTAGATCCGCAGATATTTATTTTTACTCACTCAAAGGTGTATAAAGCTCACCATTCCTCATCCTTTGAATGATGTTATCGCGATTTCCCAAATGTTTCGCTCTTTTTGATCTAAATTCTTTATATTTGGCTTTACGTTTCGCCTTTTCCCACCACACATCACGATTCTTTTGTAGTGCGATAAGATTTTGTAAAAAATCGAATGTTTATCCGAACTGGACTGCATCCTGAATAGTTCGGATTTTCCATTTGTTTTTCTTTTTTATTAACACGTGAACATGGAGGTTACATTGTTTTGAGTTTTTCACTTACATTATTTGTATTAAGCGGCACTAGACGCATTTTGGGAAAAAAGAAGCATGAGCAACATATTAAGAGTTATTTTTGATGGTTCTAATATAAATTAAGGAAGACCGAAATAAACATAGGTAGGGCTCCATATATGAAATCTATTTGAATATGTATGATGAAGAGAAGGATTTTAATTCAATCTCAACTGCAAGTGGACAACGCCACCCTAAAACGTTAAAAATGCAAAATAGAATTTAGGTTAAGTAAATCTTTACGTTAATAAGCCGTGCTTATCATCAAATTTATTCACGGTCAAAGTTTTAAAGAAGCCGCTTATTCAGAGATAAAAAATAATAAAGATATTCATGCGATCAGAAAGTGAAGAAACATCGAAAAAGAAAACTTTAATTAAACTTTCCAAAATCATTATCAGATAACATTATTCATTAATTTTAAATGGTCTCAGCCGAGCCGATGCCTGATAATTTTTGCCGAGCACCAAGAAGACAGGAAATGACGTAAAATTTATCTTCGAGCCGGAGGAATTACTTTCTACCAACTCTGCGAAGAAATGGAAATCTGTAGGTTTATAACTTCGGGAGAAAATTGTTTTTTCCGAATCGGAATAATATTAGCTTTTGGTGATGCGGCAACTTTTCGCTACAAATGTTATTAAAACTTTTTTTTAAATGTCACGTCGCAAAATGGCTCATTTGCGATAGAATCCCTCGGTGGATTTTCATTAATAAGGGGCTTACAGAAAGTCAACAAATTTTTCGCGGCGCCGAGTATTTATTGAAGGGACGGACGGACGGCTATAACCCGAACGGAATATAACGCATTCAAATATCAAGGAAATTTATCAACCTCCTAACATCGGGTCCAATACGTTTGCGCATATTATTACAGTCCAGGACTCGTCAGCTCTCTGCCGGAAAAGTCAATTTGTCGCAGATTACGGACGTCGAGGACTGACCAGAATCTTACTAAAATGTGCATGTTTTGTAGACGTCCACTATATATGAATTATGAATAAGAAACGTAAGAGAGATTTGAATTCAAATAGGTACTATTTACTCATATGGTGGACTCCTAAAATGGACCGTTATTGATTAAAATTATCTTGTATCTTTACCAATAATGAAGCAAAAACCTCGTAGCTATATTAGACCCTCCCATATGGAAGTAGCTATCACAGGTAAAACTAGTTTACGAATCTATTTATGCCCAGTTTGGCAATAAAAAATGTTACCATGGGTAAGCAAAACGAACCGTTTTTAACCGACTAAACCGACTTCAAAAAAAGGAGGGGGTTCTCAATTCGGTTGTTTTTTTAATGTGTGTTAAGTACCTCAGAACTCCGTTATCTATAAGCCGATTTGCAAAATTATTTTTGCGCCACAGTTTTTTTTTAATGGATAAGGTATGCCTCAAGGGTGGTCCCATGTAAATTTTATTAACTTTTCTTGGGTAGTTTTTGAGTAAGCTTTAATAATAAGAATTTTTTTCACTTTTTACAAAAAAAAAAAAACCGACTTCCAAAAAACACACTACAAAGTAAAAAATAACTTTTTTTTTTTTTAAACTCTGGCAACCAGTCTTACCAAGGGGCACTTAGTACCCAGTAACTGGGTTGTGGAGGTCAGATAGGCAGTCACTCCATATAAAATACTGGTATTCAGCTGCATCCGGTTAGACTGGAAGCCGACCCCAACATATTTGGGAAAAGGCTACGTAGATGAGTGTTTTTTTTGGAAGTCGGTTATTTTTTTTTGTTTTTATGAACCGAGCATTAGTAAAACTGGGACAGCCGGTCGATTCTGTAAAAATCTCACCGTGAAAACTTTGGTGACGTGAGTTTGTTTTTGCTAGGAATTGACACTATTGACAGCTCACCACGCGCACTTCACCTAAGTTTTCACGGTGAGATGGTTACAGAATCGCACTGCTGGTCTTGTTTACTACACACTAGAAAAACAAAACATCCGACATTATTTTGCATAAAATTAGCAATTACCACACACGTGTAAAACATGTTTCCTGATTATGCAAACGTCTTTAAAATGGCTTTGTGAAGCGAGTGTATCTTAAGTTTTAATGTAAAAATATTTCTGTAAATGCTGTAAAATACGCGGGAAAAACAAATAAGTTACGTTTAAAAACACGATTTGTTATTTGGATTGCGTGTCACGAGACCGTTCGACAATCCGACGGAATGTTCTACATGACGTACAATAAATAATGCCGCAGCTGTATAATACTCGTGTGGACGCTGCCTAAGCGTCCACTGAGTGGGTAGTGTAACTCCATGGGCGCGTTTCGCGACGATGTTCTATTACAAAAGGGAATTGGATCTTGATTCATTGGTTCGGAAAATCGGCAGCGTACCTTGATAATTTCATTTCTGTACAATTTGACCGCGTCCGTGGTCAGACGATTCTTGGGGGCCTCCGCGGACCCGAACACAATACAGGGACTCCCCTACGGTTCTCACACACAATACTAAGCTTTTATTGCTTCCTTTTACAATCTCCCATTACCTCCAAGGCTTGAGCGCTACTGGGAATCAGTTTTGTTACAGTTTTTTTCCTTTTGAACGATTTTCGTGTCCATCAAGTTTCGACACTGATCAATGTTATTCTACTCGGTCGTAATCCTCTTTCACGCTATTAGTTGAGAGGATTTTTGAGAAAGGATTTTTTAAAAACATTTCCTCTTCCAGTTAGAATTTACTCGTTGCAATTCTTGAGATAAAATCTAAAACAGAGCTCGCCACAACAAGAGGTGCAATAACGGTGACACAGCTATTGATGGTGGCAGTAGCATCAAAAATATCGCATTAGAGGCTAGCTTTATCGCTGGTTTGTGCCGCGGCACGGACGCCGGCTACTCCCCTTTCAGCTTTTACACAGATTGTATTGGCGCAAATACGACCTGGCAATACTGTAAATACACTTGCTGGCGGCACAAATTGAAAAATTTGTAAAATTCATGAATATGAATAAGTGTTCCGTGCTCGTGAATGGGGCATCAATTATGCAAAATGTACTCGTATTGCATTGATCGGTCGGTGGACAGCGCCGCGGATGGCCCGGGTTCGATTCGCTACGACGAGCTGCTACAATCGATATCTTGTATTCATCAACTGCCGAGTTATATCGATACTCATTTAAATGTCCTCCCTTATCACATATTGGCAATGTTCATCCAACAATGTTCACGTAATAAACGTAACAATGAATGTGACGGTCCGATGTGATCGCTTAAAGTGCCCACGCACAACAGTCTGAATTGTACGTCGAAATTCGACTTTAGCTCCATATAAATAAGAGAGCAGACAGTGTCCATAATTTCATATTTTTGGATGGATCAATTTAGGCCGTTTTATTGGTACAATCTACACCAAACAGTTCAAATGTGGATGTGTTTCAATTAGAAAATGTTGTTGTGCATATTCGAAACCTTTGAAATTCCGTTTGACTGTACAGTTTATTTGTTGCCATGGTCGAGTTAAAAAAAATAGCCGTGTATGAACAAGGGCATAGTGAAAGATAATCCAGATAGTGGCACTAAAGTAGTAACGTGGCACACGGAGCGAACCATGTCAACTTCAAATTACAGGGCGTCGGAGCCGAGTGTCCTCCGCTTGGTCCCCGCACTTCTTCCATTCAAAGCTTTGTGGGCTGCGGGCTGTTTTTCAGCTTAACTTGCACTCTTTATTCCACCGATAGACCAAATGGGATAACAACAGTTGCACACGTTCGCTTAACGTTTGAATCTTTTCGTAGACTATCCATATAAACACTTTTATTCAATCAGCTGCTTTTTCTTTTCAAAAAGTCTTGATTCCAAACGTGGTTTTCACTTGAAAAGTCTTCAAACACTCGTAATGATGTAGTTAAGTCGAACTGCATGCCTCTGAAGTTGCAGTTTAGAAAATTTCTGCGGAGTGCGACTATTTTTTATTGCAAAGTGGATATAATCCAGTGCGATTTAGATCGTTAGAGGTTAGTACTAATAGTAAATTTATTTCGAAACGTTGAAACAAAAACCCAGGTTTAACAAAATAGCACCCCAGAAATTCCCCTATAAGCAGTACTTACATTTAAAGATAAAACGAGTAAAAAGAATTCATTAAGCTACCGTACGTAGATAACATCAGTCAGTTCATGATAACACCGCGTTGGTATGTGCGAAATTTGTAATCTCACAAAAATACATGTAAACGGACGCGTGCATTCCACTAATGAAAGACTCTCTTGCATTATTTCGCGAGCAAACAAATGTTGAAAATAATTTACGTTAAAAGATCGCCTGCATTTACATAATTATGTAGGCAAACATAAACTTTATACACGATAAAGTCAAATTTATGTACACTTGAAGCCACCGCGTGGATTTATAAAAAAAAACCTAGAATATTATATTATTTAAATATTTAGACCCATTTTTATTCGCTACGACATAATAATATACAATAACTTATCAATCGTACTAATTTTACTTTCAGATTTCGGTTATGAAGCGTTCTTATTAAGAGTATTAATTCAATTGCAAAAGACCTAGTGGATAGAAGTAATTATTTAAATTAATTTAACAGAATTATTTTTTGGACAAACTGTGTCGTACATAAAAGCTAATACGTTTATTTGTCAGAGCTCATTTTCTCACTGGAATTTTAATTCTTTTAGCGCTTTACGAGAATTTAAGTTACGACGAACAATATAATTTTACGACCACTAAAAAGAATTCCTTTAAAAAAGGGAGATTTACATTATAACTAGAAAGAAATTGGCGAGTCAAACAAAATATTCGAGTGGCATTACAAGCAATCGACTCGTCGTGGAGCGCCTGCGAAGGGCTTCGTCTGATATCCTTCCATCCAGTCGCGCCCGGTCTATACTGGCACGTTCCGTCAATAATTTTCTGGAAACATCACAGATCTCACTCGAGAACAAATCGAGGTGCAGTAAACATCGAATAAAGCGACTTGTCTATAAAATATCATTTCTAGCTCTTTTGTTTTTCCATCGAATCTCGTTCCACAAGTGGGCAATAATTGAAAACGAAACTGTTTTGCGCGGGAGCGGGATCGCGAGACACAGCATAAAGGCGCTCAGAATAGATTGAACGTATAAAATTTTCAGTCGAAATTCGCACGAACCGCCGCCGCGGGAGGTGCTCTGTATCTTTTTACTTTGTAACCTTACTTTTTATTCCATTAGCGCGCGTGTGAGCCACTGAGGCCCCTCTAGCCAAATATCGTGGAATAATAAAGGCTGTTTAGTAATGATAATGCGGAACGCAGCTCTCGCTATACTAGCCTAACTGAATTAAACTTGTGCGATATGAATTTCGTGTTTATGCTTATTGCCTCGGCGAGTTTGTTTTTCATCTAAGCAATTATTTTATATTAAAACTAAAATTGCATTAGAGGTACGAGTGCAACAGCACTGTAATATCTTGAATTATAAGTACCTACCTACGTCAGAACTTTTACACTGGCTGTCTGATGTAAAAAAGTTAGTCACATTTAAGTCTGGAAAATCCAGGAGGGTTTCAAATAGTGATCCTCTTGGAGCTCTCTCTTTGCTTTATATGCGCATTGTACAACGGTATTGCTCTAACACAAAACTTTTTATTTCCGTTTATAGCGAGTCAATCGTCCGCGAACATTTTTCAGGCAAACTTTAACAGTGGAGGCAATCGCTCCTGAAATTCGAAAATGAAATCGTTCCGAGCGTCGCCAAGATTTATCGATGGATGTTCGAATTTACTTTGAAACTTTCGGGGCATAAAACTTATGACACGTAATCGTATATTCCAGGCGAGATATCTGCGAAAGGGAATCTTCTAGAAAATTAATCTTGTTTCGTATATTGTTTACTCTGTTCGAGAAGTGCGTACCGTCATCTCGATCCGAGATAAAATGTACAACTTCAATATTGAGATAAATGAACGGTGTATATTAGAAATTACAACATTCATATGAAATAACACATTCACCTCATCATCATCTGCCTCGCCTTTTCCTAATTAGGTATGTTGGGTTCGGCTAGTCTAACCGGATGCAGCTGAATACCAGAATTTTACATGGAGCGACTGCCTATCTGACCTCCACAACCCAGTTACTGGGTAATACGATGCCCCTTGGTAAGACGGGTTGTCAGATTTTCGGGCTGAATGACAGCCGGGACCAACGACTTAACGTGCTTTCCGAGGCACGGAGGGGTCTTGGTGTGTTATGATGGTCACCCATCCACGGACCAACAGCGGCAAGCGTAGCTTAACCTGAACGATCGATGTGCGGCTGTTATTACTTAGCCACAAGCCCCCAAATATAATAGAACATAACGTTTGTATATCCAATATAGCAATTCTAAGCTCGTAAAACAACAGTGAGCCAGCTTCACCTCCGAAGCGCCAATAAACCTGAACACTTTGTACGGAGTCGATATATTTTTCATTAATTCATCTCATTCACACTACGGCTAGACTTCCAATGGTAAGATTGCTTATCTCCTAGTATAAATAATACATGAGTTAGAAAATATGAGACCCAAAGTCGTGGACTTTCATTTTGTGCGGACCGGTAGAAATTAAAAGATTTTATTGGCATTCTTCCCATGGTCTTTAACAACTGAAATAACAGGAGCCTTTTGCAAACATTGAATGTACCTAATGCAATTAGGGGTGGGCAAAACCGGTTTTTTTTAATCTTAAATTAGTTTTGGTTTTATGTAATTACGAGTATTTTTTTTTGTTTTTTCGTTGAAATTTTTCTTTTCTTTAAAAAACATATTTTTTATAGTAAAGTTGGTAGATTAAATTGAGCTACCACCTTGATGATCGTTTCTAGTACGCCACTTACCTAAAAACATGAAGATTACTGTGGAAATACTATTGAAAAAAAAAGGTTTTTTAATAACTAACTTCATCCCGCGGCTTTGCCCGCTAGGTATGTCGATAAAAACTGTCCTATGTCCTTCCCCGGGATGCAATCTATCTCTCTGCCAAATTTTATCGAAATCCATTCAGTGGTTTAGGCGTGAAAAGGTAACATACAGACAGACAGAGTTACTTTCGAATTTATAATATTATTAAGGATTAAAATGTAAGGGCTCGAATTTCATTTTGAATTTATTTTCAAAAAGAAACCATGTTAAATACAGTAATATTGAGTTGATTCTTTGGTTTTGGTGATTTTGATTTAAATCGTTGAAGATGATAAAAAATCATTTGATTGACAGCCAGCCCAGAATCCAATCAATAATATTGTAATTATAAATAGCAACTAATTCCGTGAAGTTCATTCTGGCTGATCTAGCTTTGTATAGAATCACTGAAACGTCATGTTTATGATGTGTTTGTGTTGAACTGAGCCAATCAAAATTAGCGTTTATGTAGAGTGTATTTACGTTTTATTATGGGGTTATTACAAACTGGAATTTAATGCGTGCTCTCGCAGTTTATGGGTGTAGTTCGAATATTGTTAACAGATCCCGACGAATAAAAATTAAATGATTGAATAACAGGCAAACAGGCTGAATACCAGTATTTTACATGGAGCGACTGCCAATCTGACCTCCACAACCCAGTTACTGGGTAATATGATACCCCTTAGTAAGACTGTTTGTCAGAGTTTCGGGCTTCTGACGACCCGTAACGACTGTCAAAGATCCACTAATGTCAGCCGGGACTAATAGCTTAACGTGCTTTCCGAGGCACGGAGGGGTCTTGGTATGTATAGATGGTCACCCATCCAGGGACCAACCGCGACAAGGGTAACTTAACTTGATCGATCGACTCATGCAGCTGTTATTTCTTAGCCACAAACCCACCAATCAGGGAAACTATGCAAAATATAATAACGTGATTATTTCTTATTAAAAAAATACTATAAATAAGTACTCTTTATCTCTCCTCTCTCCTTCGTCATTGTTTCTTCAAAATTAAAGCGAAACTTGATTTATTTTTAGGGTTCCGTACCCAAAGGGTGCCAACGGGACCCTATTACTAAGCCTCAGCTATCCGTCCGACTGTCTGTTAACGGGCTGTATCTCATGAACCGTAATAGGTACAGTTGAAATTTTCACAGAGTGTGTATTTCTATTGCCGCTGTAACAACAATAAAATTAAAAATTAAAGAAACGGATTTTTTTCTTTGTTTTCTGCCATGTGGTATGGAACTCGCACTTGGCCGCTTTATTTGTACCTTTTGGAAAAATCAACTAGGTAGACTCAAAAAGGAAACCTTATTCATGCCCTTATTCGAAGAGAAATCCAACTCCAATCATTTATAGATAGCTTAATCTTTAGTACAAAAGATATAATAACATTTCGTCGTAACCTCGAAAAAGATAAACAACTGACAATTCTGGACTCGTTTCATGAGATAGTCTTTAATCTTATTAACTGAAGCTAATGTTAATATTTGAATTGCTTTTAAGAAAGAGACTGTTGTGTCATCTAGCTTTATATTTCTGGAAAATTCATCACATTTAAGATGCCTAAATGTATAGAAATATGTAGAATGGAATTAAGAAAATAGAATGTTAATTACGCCCCATACATAATCGTATATTTTTTTAAAGAAAATAAGGATCGAGTATTAAAGAATACGGGCTATCAATAGCAAAAATTTTTTTTCACATCCGACTGCTTCTTTCAGAAATTAGCGCGTTCAAACAAATAATTTAAAAAAAAAAACTCTTCAGCTTTATTGTTAGTATAAATAGGTAGCTAGTTCTTGTAAAGTTGAAACAGGAAGGAAATGAAATAGATGTTAGATACCTATTGCCAAAAAAACAACAAAATGGACAGAAAATTAACAATTTGATTAGCGCACAACCCCATGAATTCACGGTTGCAATCCACAAATTGGTGGGATAAAGCTTACTATATATCTTTGCGCTCATTTCGATTACGGGGTAGGCAGGCCTATATGCATTAGCAGCCAATAAACTGACATAATAATTAGTTATTCAATGACAATGACAATTACTAATGTGTGTTGTCTTTGGTCCCTGGCCCTGACATCAAGCAATGGACAAAATTGACAACATTTTTTTTTTTTAAGCTTGAATACGAGGCTTTTGACTACGTTGTGTGTGTATATTTTATGTAGTTTTTTATTTTTTTTTATTTGCAATGTGCATTTTGTTTGTGCAGAATAAACAATTTTTCTTTCTTTATTACCGCGACACAATATAAGTGAACCGCCATGGGAAGCGATATTGACGCTCGAATCAATCACTGCTGATATGTAATGATGGCTATTTGTTCATGTCCGACATTGCAATGCTTAATCCTTGGCACACTGCTAACGGCATGTTCGCATAAAAATATCAATCGGTATAGAAATCCTCCACTACACAACGCAACCATGCAACTATAGACGGTACTACCCACCAATAGAGATCATTGTCCCATAAACGCAAGGGAATTGACAGATTGTATAACTAATTGCGTTGGCGACTGTATCCGATTGGGATGTTCTTTTTTTAAGTTTTAGAGAGGAATATCAAATTTCGTTGACATAATGCTGGAAAATTGAAAATGTATGTTTATTATTTATGAAAACATTCGTTCTAAGTGTTTAGGTAGCTTGTTTAATTAATTATTACTTTAAATGGAGTAGTTGTTTATAAAATACTCTAAAACTAAACGAAGCAAAGGTGCGAGTGCCTATTCCAAATCGTAATAGCAATTTCAACGTCTTAAAGGTCATTACGTTTGATTTAATTTCATATTCTAAATGCTAACTTCTACGACATACCTTTTAGAATAATAAAACAGAATACTCATTTTATTATCTTAATGGCCTATTTAAATCTGTAGAGGGGTTTATTAATATTGAAGTATTTAATAAAAGAGAATTCATCGTCATATTAGAAATGAATGGTTAACAAACATACCTTAATTCTTGGAGCCAGAGAAAATAATAGAATATTTTGCATTTCGTTTGGCAGAATTTAATAAACAAAATTCATATTTCAATTTCTACTAGTGTTTTGTAGAAGTATTAAGTTTGCACGTGCGTTAATAATTTTAATTAAAATATGTCCATGAAACTGCTCATTTATTTTGCTCCGAGTTTTGCTAATAAGTTAACAGGAAACTCGCCAGAATGCTACACGAGTCATGTAAGAGTGAGCTCACACAGTGATAAATGATAAATAATTTTATTTTTGTAAGTAGGTTTGTACAAACACTTTTACACGTCAATCTTTTTTTTTTTTTAACTAGATGAAGTCGGCGTTTCCTATCTGACTACTCTGAGAAGAAAGGCCGAAACAAACTCAGAGGTCACAGTCTCTTTTAAAGTCCAGACATAATCTTGGTCAGGTTATATGAAGACCATGTAGATCGATGTCTGAGGTGGTCTTTTGAGGAAAGAACCACACAGATTGATAGGACCTGTCCAGTCAGTGCACGCATTTGTCAGAAATCGTGCAGCTCAACTCAAGACTTAAGGAGCTCAACGATTCGACGAACAATACCAAAGAAAGGACATTTGGGTAGGCCACATAAATTACTCAAACTGCCAGACCATGAAAAAAAAAAACATAGAACAGAGAGAATAATAAAAAAAAAAATATAAATATATAAAATGACCCACATCGTCTTCACATTCACAATGAAAAAATAATATAATACTTCACAAAGTAAGCAAATTTCAATGTTTATAAAAAAATGTTTATATAGAAACTGGAAGCAGCTCAATTCCAAGCCTTTTTGTCCTCAATATAATCTTTAACGGTATAAAAGACTTTCTGGCACAACTTACGTTTAATGAAAGATTTGAATTTATTAAGGCTTAGATCTTGAACGTGGCTTGGTAGTTTATTATAAAAGCGTATACGTTGGCATCTGAACGAGCCACCTTTTTTCTTGAGCCTTGTAGTAGGTACAACAAATTTTCGTTTGTTTCTAGTATTTATATTATGGATATCACTGTACTTTTTAAACAATTTTATATTTTTATGGGCATATAAAAGATTTTCATAAATACACTGAGAAGGCACATTCATTACATTAATCTCTTTAAATTTGTCTCTGAGAGAGTGTCTCAGACTTAATTTATAAATTGATCGAACAGCTCGCTTCTGCAAAACAAAGATAGTCTGAATATCGGCGGCATTTCCCCACAATAGAATACCGTACGACATTACACTATGAAAATAGCTAAAGTACACTAAACGGGCAGTCTCTATATCAGTTAAATTACGAATTTTTCTAACAGCGTATGCTGCGGAACTTAGCTTTTTTGACAATTTATCTATATGTGGACCCCACTGAAGCTTAGCATCCAAAGTTATGCCCAAAAAAACTGTGTTGTCTTCAGGATTCAATTCCTCGCCCTTTATCAACACATTAGTTTTCACCTGCCTTACGTGGGGTAGCGTAAACTTAATGCATTTGGTTTTTTTCTCGTTTAGAAACAAATTATTAACATTGAACCAGTGGACTATTTTCGAGATCGCGCTATTTACATCGTCAGTAACCAACTGCTGACGTTTAAGTTTAAACAAAAGAGAAGTGTCATCTGCAAACAACACTATATTATTATCATGATTATCCTTTATGAGGTACGGCAAGTCATTAATATAAATAAGAAACAAGAAAGGACCAAGAATTGAGCCCTGTGGGACTCCCATTGTTACTAAAGATCCGGGTGATCTTTTTCCATTAACGTCAACGCTCTGAATCCTTTTACTCAAGTATGAAATAAGAAGATCCAGAGCAGTGTTCCGGATCCCGTAGTCACACCACACCACAGTCACACAGAATTCAAAGAATCGTCTCATAAATCAAAAAAGAATAAAATTCCAACCCTACGCTGCTACGGTAGCAACATCTGACCGGTACTAAGAGAAGTCGTTAAGCAAAATCGTTATACCCACTTATGTTACTGGGATCCTGGTAAATTTAACCAAATAGGCAATAGGAGTGAGTGGTGGGGTGCAGCGAGCGAATGCAACAGTACCCGGGCGGTCTTGTTAGTCCGACCCAATCTGGTTCGGCCCGACGCGACTGTTAGCCGGCGCGCACACTCGCATTCTTCGTGTTACAATTTAATTTTCTGTTGAGTTTTGTTTAGATTTGTCTGATTTTTGTTTGTCAAAATTCCGGGTATTCTTGGTTATTCTAAGACATTTTCGCCTGCCAAGAAGGAACGCGGATATGTTTAGCAAAATTACAAAAATAATTTTTTTTTTTTCTTTGGATTCATTTACTTACATGGATAGGTACTGGAAATAGCTTAAAATAGTAGGAAAGTAGGCAAAGAACGTGAAATTATAAAATCGGTGCTGTATAATTTTTGAGACAGGACTTTACGATGAAATTAAAAAAAAAATTATAAAGAAAAATGTTCTAAGGAAACAGCATGAACTGGACTTTGGTGTCCGATTCAAAACACTACCTTAGTTTACCAATAAAATCTTTCTAAGAGATCCATCAAGTATTCGATAAATATCAATAAAAAGCTCAGAAAGAAAAACCTAAGAAAATCAGTTCCGCCCAGTATACGCCACACTCAATTCGATCGAGCGCAGTGACGCACCAGAACAGAATTGTTAGTTCGCCGTCGGCCACGATCGGTCCACTGACTGTGCCACTCCCAAAGATTGCACGAATTGTGCCCCCATCGACACTGTGTTACCTGATCCTCCAATTTGTACTTATCGGTAGGTAAGAGTTGAGCTGAGGGGTAATTGAGTGTTTCGAATGAGAAATCTGTTGCATTGGTTTCGAAAAATATTTCAAAATCGTGCGTTTTTAAGACAACGTCTGATGAATCGAATGTGCAATTCATGCAACTAGTATCTTTAGACTTGATCAACTCTTTGATAACTAAATCTGTTGCGATGAGATTGCCAATTTAACAGCAGCAAATAAGGCTTCTCTGAAAAGCATTGGTGACTGTCACATCATCCAGACGATGAGTTAGTTCAAGCAGAGAAAGCCAACCTCGCAGTTGGTAACACAACCTCCTAACATTACACCTCAACCTATAAAAACAATGTCATAAAAAAATACGTTAACTTTGAACTACATTAATATGCTAAAAACAAACCAATCACTTTGCAAAGCTAACTCAATCCCTAACCCCCGCATACCTACACGTGGTAGCCGTGCGATATGTCGACCTCCGTCATATCATAGCTAGTTGATAGCTTCATACGATGGCCGATTAATGAAGCCGACGTACCACAGAACGTTGCCGTAATAGTTTTACGACTAACCCTCCCCCCCGACCCGTCCTAACCCCCTACGGGCAGACTCGACTACTTGATTATGCATCCGCGGTACTTCAGACCGATTATCGAACTACTAATGAACGTTACTACGAACATTTTAGTAACTGTTGTTTTTGTGAGGAAGTTGAACACTGCCGTCAGTGGTTCGAATGAGGGTATTTTTCTCTTTACCTAAGTCATCATTGCCTTTATTTAGCTAGAGTGCTTCCAGTACTTAACAAAACGTGAGCGATTATCATCTATTTTCATCTGGCCTTTTTATTTGCAATGTGATTCTTATTTATCGCAAATGAAACATTCCAATTAATAGTTTGTACGCCACCACGTCTCAAGTCGACAACTCAATCGCATTTCCTACATGTTCTGAGTAATGTGTATATATAGGTACAATCTACAACCAGTAATACTGGGCAATTCCTCGAATATATAATGCAGTGTCGACTAACAGCATAATTGCATCTTAATAGATTGCCTCTCATTACCTATATTAATTAGTAGTATGAATTTACAACCGACTACTACAAATACCCGCCTGTCGATAGTGCAATAGGGCTGCGCAATCGGTCAGAATAATGCGCCGCTGATGCCCCAACATTGTTATTAGATACGCTATCCTAGCATAGAGATTTGATGCTATCCAACCTATTGCTAATACGATATTGAATTGATCGGAAAAATTGGATTTTGGGCGATGAGAATGCAGATTTTTTGTTTTGTTCTGAATAAACTGAAGGATGGATTTAGGATTACTTTTGATTGGATTTGTGTTCTTTAAAATAGGTACAAAAACATCTCATTATCCATTGATTAATTTACCTAGTCGCGCACAAACTACATAGTAGGTAGCTACCTTCAGCTCTCAAAAATCAATAACGCCAAAAAAACTTTCAAACCACCTAGTTATCAAAGCGAAGAACTAATAAAAACAGTTGAAAATCCTTTCAACTATTGCTTAATGATTCGTTAAAATATGAAAAAGTATTTGAACCATTTGCGAGGCAGCTACTAATACGACGTCGTCTTAAGTAGAGGGGAGAGTAAAGGGGGGAGGACTCGCAATCCCTCTCATTTAACACCGCTCTATTCCTCTGTAGGTGTTTGCCGAAGCGATTTCAAGCAAGGATCCTCCTTTTATGGTGCTACTTACAGTCTCATAGTGATTCGCGGTTTTATTTCGGACGGCTCATGTAAAGGCGCGTACATTTTTCATGTTACGAATGGAGCGAACAGTAATCTTTGCATTTATGGCGTGATCCTTTATTGATTTTAGATTTTTAGTGGAAAGCGAAACGAATGAAGCCAGCGTGAATGGAGACGCGCCCGGTAAAGCCGGTGTAAGCCGAGAGATGATTTAAACTGCTATTCACTGGGGAACATATCAGAGAACCCTGAAGTTATGTCTGTATATATGGGTGATTTGTGTTCTGCAATTAACAAGGGCGTTTGAATGTGAGCGATGCAATCGTATTAAAATTAGGTTATCTTTAATATTTTTCTAATAGATTACCGTATAATGACGTTTTATCGCATTTAAGTAAGTATTTGTGTTTTGGTCAGTATATCAAAGTATTTTTCAGGCAATACCACGTGATGGACAATATCGTTTTGTAAATGGAAGAAACGTGGTAAGTACATGAATCGAAATACGATTTAAACAGGCTAAAGCCAATTATCGTTTTCTTAATGTTGACACTAAAAAAAAACATTCCCCCAAAAACGCCTTCCATCAGAAAAAATTGTAATGATATTATAGTTTTACACTTGAAAAATCGTTTGAGTATGCGACGCATGTGAGCAAAGTTGCGGTTAAAAGCTAGTTAATTAGGAAGTCAAATCTAATGGAACCCTTAACACGAAGTATTAAAAGCTTTAAGGAGCTGTGCCTCGTTAAAATATGATAAAAGGTTTTGTTTTTACGACTTGAATAAAACCATGGTTTGTGGTTCAATACTTAACGCCTACAAATAATAAACTTTCCAGGTGTTATCAACACGACCCTTTCAAACTTGATTCGATGTTATTTATTAAAATCGTAGGTTTAATTCTGTCTTTGATAAATAATTTTAATTAGCTAGAGTGATTGAATGTCTATCTGCTCGAAATGTCTTCATCATCATTTCAGCCGAAAGACGTCCACTGCTAGACATAGGCCTCCCCCGAGCACTTCCACTTCGACCGGTTCTGTGCTTCTCGCATCCAACGGGTTCCTGCGGCCTGCTCGAAATGTACAGCATTTTTATTAGTTCAAAACGCGTTTTTCCGTACGTGAAACATTGCAAAAATATTCTAATAGAAACCCTCTGGTATATGTTAAAACATCTTAGAATGTCACATTTCATCCTAAAACCTTCACATCCACTTATGAGAAATCCGATATACATCCGTTTTTCCTCTTCACAGAGAGAACTCTAATACCGTAATTAATTTTCTTTTTTACAATCATAACTAAACCAATTTGTTTCACACCTCGATATAAATTCCGACATTTATAACGATAGGTACACACAAAGTTAACACATTTTTTTTATTCAAGAAAACCCTCATTTCCCTAAGCCTTAAAGAAAAAACAATGAAAGGAGACCTACCATTAAAATAAATAAAAGGAAATAAAGCACCGACCGCAAATTATTTCACTTACCTACTTCTTTTTATAAAAAGCGAACGACGCATTAAATTTTGGGGAGAAAGGAAACTCCCTTGTAAGCAATATCGAGCAGGCAAATTTTTCAGATATTGCCTTCAGGTAGAGCACATTTATTATGTACCCGTATATATTACTCTTGATTCATTGACTTTCGATATTGATTTACTTTGCTTGCATAAGCTGTAGTTGGCCAAGACTGTGGTAGGCAAACTATACGGTCTTTGGTATGAAGAATTAAGGGCGAAGTTGGAACGTGCGGACACTGGGAGAGCCACAACTTTGACGAGATACAGACGAGCATAAATAAATTGAAACCGCACGAAAACACTGATCGACGACCGACCTTTTGAATGATAACCATTTTCTGTATCATATTTTGTCTAACAAACTTTAGATTTACGGCCCTTGTATCTCTTTATCATTAAGTTGTCCAACTTTATTGCTGACTGTAAATATCTGTGTCTAACTATGCAAGGCACGGCCTCCAAATATCGTTGTTTACGGCAACAACTTCCAAACTGTTATCACTTTCAGGACACCAGGACGGTACATCTCGGCCGTTGCCGATGTCCGCTTGATTTACGGTTAAGATAAGGTGTCGACCTAAAAAGTTTTGTGCTTCCCTACGCAAAACGCAATCGCGTAAGATTTAAACCGGAAAATACCGCAAGGTTCTTTGGTTTAGCGTCACACTTTCGAAGTTGTTGTTACCTTTGTATTAATAATTGATTCAAGTTTGAAGTATAAGTTTAAATGTTACCAAACCGGCGTGGTTTAATTAATATAACGTTGGGCCAAGTAATACCCGATAACAATAAACATAAACAAAAGACGTTTACGTTACATTTGGCTGAGAGGCGGAACACGTAATGGCGGGCAGGCTGCATTCAGATTCCCAACTGAGGCGCTCCAATATCGGCTCTTGGTATATTATTTCAGGGCGGAGGGACGCGGGGCAATATTGAGTTGTGAAACCGACGATTTACCTAACAGGAGACGCTGCTAACGGAGCAACTTTAGCTCGACACTTTGACAACTTATTTCTTGTCTCCAGAGTTGCTAAGCCACTCAGTTTGTGTACGTAGCGGCTTGATTGTTGTTCGCCGAGATAGTGATTGTAAAAGCTTGTGTTCAGACTTTTCAAGGACATAAACAATTCCGCTTCAGAACCAATACGTACTACGCTTTAATTTACAAACTCCGCATCGATATTAGACGTAATGAACGCTTAAAAACTTTAAGGTAAACAGGGGTCGGAGGAATACGCAGAGAAATATTCGAGCTATGCCCAAAGCAGTACGGCTATTAACGGAACTTAGTTTAGCAACCTATAAAGTGTATACCGAAATCCTCATTCAACTCGTCCTAACGCTTAATTCAGTTGGAATAATTCGAGTTCTATTGTTAAGTTCCTAAATTTGAAGTCCAACATTTAACTGCTTACAATTCAAAGGTAACCGCAAATTTCGAAACGAGTGTGCCTCTCTATAGAATGAAACTTATTTGCAAACCGATAACTTTTAGTACGAGTCGGGTTGGTCAGTTCACGCCGTCGTGGGCGGCCGACCACCGCTCCCGAACTATGCAACAAAGCATTCCTATGCCTCTGATATTGTAACAATATTTCAAAATTTGCCAATTATCTTCATGTTCTGTTAAAATGAAGGCTATCCTAACCGATAACCTGGATAATTCTACTAGGTAACTATTCGCTCAGACGAGGTATTCAGGTAATCTGAATCCTGAATATTTCTGCGGTTTTCATAGTAATCCGTCAATTTATCTCGGCTGCAGAGTACACGAAGTATATGTAAACAGGATGAAGTTAGTATTCCTGGAAAATGCCGATAACGAAAGTGAGTAAGTGAATGTATCAGAACATACCTCGACCGCCTCGTTGTGGGATCTTTCATAACCATAACTTCTGTGATTTCGCCGAATTTGCTAAAGTAGTCTCGGAGACTTTCTGAAAAAGAAAGAAAATTGTGTTTAAACATGGTGAATATTTCATGAATTCTCAAACATATGGGGTATTAAAAGATTTGTTTAGGATATATTTACATTTGTAGCTTAAGGGGCGTCTAAAGAGGTAAGAGAGTTGTTTTCCAATGCTGTCCTCTGAATTGTACATTGAATGCCTTAGCGTTAAGTGCACTTAAAGAAAGGTTTGTGAGTGAAATCCTTACAATAACAAAAGAAGTCCGCCTCCTAAAACACTGCTCTCCAAACAAGAACACAGGTAGGTATTATTACCAAATTCGGTTTTATTTTTAGACCGAGGACCTCGGGTATTTTTCCGAGGTACGTATTGGTACAGCGACAAAGAACTTCCATGGCACATTCGCTCAACACTTCTACACAATAGAAGGGTCTCGTTTTGTAACGTTGAAGCCTTTTCGATTCGCAGTCCATAAAAGTAAAACGATAAGAGTCGTTCCCTTCAAATGACGGAATCGTCAGGCAAATGTTTGCGAGCGCACGCGCCACAGAAATTTTCGTGGTGTTTATCGTGTCACAAGAGATCTGGTTCGACAAGACGCTGGAGTATTTAGTATCATGTTTCTCTATTTATATTGGCTTGTTAAAACGTCTCGTCTGCCGTAAATACATGCAAGGAGCACCCGGGTGGAGATTTGTTTGCGACTGGCTGTATGACTCACTAATGGATAGGGCGGGTAGGCTCTCCCTCTAAAATGAATATGCTGATTTCCCACGTCCGTGTTTTTAGGCGTATTTTACATAATTTCCGGTCAGCAACCGACACGTTACACTGTTTAATCACTTTCGGTGCTCGTAGGTGCACCCTATCTAATAACTACGAAATAATTAACACGCCAAAATATTGTAAAGGATATTGAAACTCGTTCTATCCTGTACCCATCTGCCAATATTTACTCGATCTTGATTGTGACCATAACCAAACCGAGGATAGTAAACAAGCGTCAATAATCTAGGTATCCTGCGTAGTACTGTGTAGTTACCACCTATAATAACGATCGGAATCAGTTGAAAACAAAAGCTAGATACTAACTTGCTGTAAACCTGTGAAGTTCCCGATTAATACTAATTAAGAACAAACAGGCCAATCACGAGAGGCTTATTGCGGGATACATTCCAATTTAAAGTTGCCTTCAATTCGATAACAGGGGGCGCTTCTAAAACCAAATGTTGGTCTATGTTTTTAAAGTCGATTTTGGACTTGTTTCGCGCGGAACTTTTCTAATCTGACCGCTACCCCAGCCTTCGGTTCTGCACTTCCAAACAGTAATGAAAAGTAACGATTGCATGCTGACTGTACCATTAATCACCAGCAACATTGTGTGAGGGTACGTTTTTAGATCCGTGAAGAATGACCTCGTTGTTTAATGGGAACACTTTTTTGACTACGGCGATCTAAAAGTTCTTTTAGGGCGAATAACTCTTCAGTCTTCACGTAGTAGGCCTAAATTGCCACTTTATTTTTGTGTTGCCCTGCGTTCACTTTGCAATGAAGTGACAAAAAGCTACGAGAACGACTTGCCTAAGGCTGAACGCGCACCACGAAATTTAATAGTTGCTCTAGAATTATTAAGAATGATTGAGGCTGATTTGTGGAGTTTCTTGCCCATTCTTCTCCATACGAGCGCTACCTTTTGGAACGGGCGACTAGAATCAATTCTATTTTATTGTGATTTTTAACGTTAAAAAGTGCCTTTTATGTGCCTATTTGAAATAAATGATTTGACTTTGATTACAGCAATATGTTCTGTTTTTCTGCCTGCATATTTTTAATACTAGGTATACCCATTTAAAAATCAACAAGAAAAATAAATTAATTAACGCTCAATGATAAATACACAACCTGCTAAACTATTCGCAACCCTTGTTATCTACCCTCCGTATTTATATTTTATTTAGATGACGCCTACCAGGCAATACTGCGGAGGACAGCGCGACTGGATTCGGCACAGTTGTTCAACCACCATAAAATTAGCATTTGCTGGCGAGTAGCATTTTCATCTAAACACAGGCTGAGCCACCTGAATTATTCGACCGGTCTTCTTCAAGGGTTTGACGTGTGTTTTGTTAGGTTGGTATTAGGGGTTACGCATTATTTTTAGTGGATTATTTGGCACTAGTTTTTTTTTACAACAGTTTTTGTTGTAATGTTAGTTTTTTTTTGTTGTAACGCAACTCTAACGTGTGTTAACTGTGAACAAGAAATTAACTTTTTTGTAGGGTTCAGTACAAAAAGTTGCCAACGGAACCCTATTATTAAGCCTCCGCTGTCAATCCGTCCGTCCGTCCTCTGAGTGTCAGCGGGCTGTATCTCATGAACCATAATAGGTAGACAGTTGTTCAGAGAGTGTGTATTTGTATGGCCGCTATAACAAAAAGATATAAAAATAAAATCCATACTAATATTATAAATGCGAAAAAGTGTCTGTCTGTCTGTCCTCTTCTCGCTTAAACCGCTGAATCTATTTAGATGAAATTTGGTGTAGAGATAGTTTGAGTCCCGGGAAAGGACATAGGTTAGTTTTTATCCCGATATTTCTATGGGATTAAAACTTATGCGGGTGAGTCCAAAACTGCCTCTATATAAATTTTCTGCTAGCTACTATTTTTAAGTAACAAATATATTGTAAAGATTGAGACATGGTGAATGCGTGGGTAGTAAAACAAAAGTTGGAAGTAAAAAACAAAACACAACTGCGGTCTATAACATCCTGCCACTATATTTAATTTATAACACCGCCATTACCAGAGAAAATGGCCGCGGAAAACATTTTATTTCCTTCTTATAAAACATTTACAGTTTAATGACGTATTACGACTAGCTTGCAATAAAATTATTAATATTGTCAGTGGGGGGAAACTGGGGGGAGGCGACGCAGCACTTGCTCAACCACCATTAAATTGGAAGCTGCCACACTTCCTGAACTACCAACTTGCTACTGGATTACACCGTCATTATATTAACAGTTTAATTTTGATGAGTACAGCGAAACTATGTCGTTTATATGTTTATAATTAGTGATCAACATTAGAGTGCAACCATGTTCAAACATGCAAGTCTAAAGTGGTTTTAGAGAAAATATTATTGTACCTCCGAATGATTGTACCTACAAGAGATAAGTCAGGATTTTGACTGAACAGTTTAGGCGGCGATGCCGAATGTCTGCAGCTTAGACCTGTATTTTTACACGACTGCCCAAAAAAAGGAGTGTTGTTAATCTATACAAATAAATAATATTGAAGTGTCTGTTTGTATTGGCAAAATAACTGTTTTTTACTAAATGCATGTGAAAGTATATATAGTACCTACTACATAAATAAATAAAAGAAAAACGCTTGTTAAAATTTTTTCGGTCTGTCTTTCTGTTTGTTCCGGCTAATCTCCGAAACGACTGGACCGATTTTGATGAAATTTGGTATGAGAATTCTTTGAAGCCTAAGTAAGGATATGAGTAACTTTATATCGACATTCCATGCGGGCGAAACTGCAGGCGGAAGCTATAGTCCAGTCTAAATGAAACCCTCTGGTGTGTAAGCTGAACAACTTTGAATTTTAAGTTTGAGAATAGACATGTCTGAGAATTCTATTTGCTGTAAGGTAAAAATTACTCTAAAATAAACGTTGACTTAAAATAGAAAGGAAAGGTGCCTGTGTAGTCGTTAAGTTCATATTACAAGCTTAGTGGACAATAAATCTATATGAATACAATGACAGAGGGCCCAGTTATCAAAATAAAATAAAGTCAAATATGCCTGGTCCTTTCTGTAATTGTTCATCCAACAATAATTACGCGAATTCTAAAACAACTTGGAATTCAAATGCTCCCTAATTGGCAGTTTTAATCTACTAACTTTTGTACAGAATTCAGCGAAAGTAGGGGAACAAGTTGTCGTGGTTCGTGGCGAAACGAATCAAAACCTTCTAACTGAAATTTATAAATTTATTTTGGCAAATTATAATGACTGAAGAGGATAATTTGCTTGATTTAAATTCGGATCGCTTTTATGGTGTTTCAGAATAGGCTATATTTCTTATTAAAGTTGGACGGAAACTTGAAGCTTTCGTATTGTTGACATTGAAATTACTAGTTTTTGAAATGAAAGCATTAATTTATTCGGAGAGATTATTAGGGAATCTATTATTTATTTAACAATGTAAAGTATAAAATTGAATTTAGTTATAAAATATTTTTGTATTCTATCTTAAGATTAATTGAACTGAAGACTGAAATATCTCAAATCAAAGTAGAAGGATTACGGTCCATACGAAATTAACCCACGTCCTTCAGCAAAGATCTGGTATCTGAATAAATATATAAAAATGAGTATAAAAAGTTGGCATACTTCCGAAAGCCATCCTTACAATCTAACATACAAAAAATGCGTAAAAAAAAAAGCGTACTGCTCCTGAACGAATTTTTATAGCAAGTTTTTGGGGTACCCGAAGGGTAAAAACGGGACCCTATTACTAAGAATTCGCTGTCTGTCCGTCCGTCTGTCTGTCACCAGGCTGTATCTCAAGAACCGCGATAGCTACAGTTGAAATTTTCACAAATTATGTAAGTTGCCGCTATTAGAACAAATACTAAAAACAAAATAAAATAAATATTTTAGGGGAGCTCAAAGAGATGTCAGCATCGAGGAGGGGTCCCATAGGGCCGAAGCCTGCCGGGTCAGCGGGATTGTCCGAAAGGGTTACCGCTGGCCCGGAACATAAATGGCTAAGGAAGGAACACGGGTGGGTTTTAGTCAGTAAGAGTCTGACACTCCCTTCCGCTCCACCCTGAGCGGGAGGGGTCATTCGATGATTACCCATCCGGAAAAAAAAAAAAAAAAAAAAAAAGAGGGCTCCCATACATCAAACGTATTTTTTTCGGCGTTTTTGCCTTGTGGTACGGAATCCTTCGTGTGCGAGTCCGACTCGCACTTGGTCAGTTTTTATATGTTGTATCGACTGTAAGGATGGAATTCGGAAGTATGCAATATTTCTAAACCTACTCATTTAGATCTTTTTTGAAGTGAATTCTTTTGGCGCGTTGGGCATTATTTAAGATGGGAAAATACCATTGAACTCGCGACACTGTTACCGACACCGAGCTACATTCGGATGTGTTCGGCTATCCTCGGGATGTACTCGGTTTTAAATCCGATATGTCAATGAGTGATGGCAAAGTATTCTGTTTGTGTTTTGTTTTCAATTCTGTCGGCACTCCCGGAGTGCCAATTTTTTTTTTTTTTTCTTTTCTGTAGGACGTGGATTAATTTTGATCCTTCTTCTTTTCAGAGCAAAGAAAAAATCATGAAGCTGAACGACAGGAGAAAACTAACACCTAAAATGTGGGTAAAAATAGATTTAGATCTTATTTCCCGCATAGTTTACTTTGTTACCTTTTACGGAAGTTTGCCAAATTATTCGTCCTATGTGCACGGGGCCTACGCCACTTGTGCAACCACCATAAAATTGGAAACTAGCCGGCGAGTCCAGCCGAAATGAACGGACACATTACGTAAAAACAATATTAAATTCAACGTAAACAACGATACAGGTGAGCTTTTTATTTATGGCTGTGTAGTAGTAGAGTGGAAACTTAGAATTTAATAATACTTGTGATTAGTCTTTTTATGATCTATATATATATAGTTATAAAGGACTGCGACTATACATAATATTATTATCCCCCCTTACTAATAAACGTTGTAAGGCGTCTGTATAGTTACACAACGCTTTGTCTTTTTCTTTCGAAAGTCAAATTACTGACGACTGAAAGAGAGAAATCGGTTGTATAGTATATAATAATATTATGAAACTTTGAGAAGATGTTTGGATGTTTGTTACTGAATCACGCGTAAACCGTTGAACAGATTTAGATGAACTTTGGTATAAAGATAGTTTGAGTTCCGGGAAAGGACATAGGATAGTTTTTATCCCAATATTCCCACGGGATCGAAACTTACGCGGGTGAAACCGCGGGGCGCTGCTAGTCTGATATAATACGTTTATTAAGGGGGATAATAATTGCGTTATCTATACTTCTATACAAATCTATACTAATATTATAAAGAGGTAAAATTTGTTTATTTGTTTGTATGTAGGGGGTAATCTCTGGAACTGAAAAATTCTTTTAGCATTTGATAGCCCAATTCTTGAGGAAGGCTATAGGCTATTTAACACCACGCTATGCCCCTTAAGAGCCTAGCAAAAAGAAAAAAGCCGGAAAGAACGCCTAAGCGAGCGCGGGCAGGTGATGCGATACGACGGAGTGGTGGGACGAAGTCGCGGGTAGAAGCTAGATTTATAACAATAGACTGAGTAAAAAGGGCTGAAATATATTTATATATATAACAAATGCACATTGAGCAGGAAATGGAAGGTGAAGACAAGGTTTCTTTACCCCCTTTATGTGAGATGTTTTTCCCTTTTTCCAAATGTACTTAAGTATCTCGTAGGTACCTACTTAGCGTGTTTTCACACAGAGAGTTCTCTGCATACGTCATATATACGCACGACGACATATCAAGCTATACTTTTCCAGTATAAGCTGACATCTCATTGTACTTAGATAGGTACAGACGCCAGCACAACAAGCTACCCCAAACTGTCAAATTTTTCCATTCAATCTTGAACCTTATGTTTTTGTGATAAAGTTGAAAATCTATTAAAGGACAGATTGTAGTAGCTTGATGTACTAGCGTAATACACGTGGCATTTTTCCGCACTCCTAATTATTTTATGATTTTGAAGTTGTCATTTTTCCTCCCAAGCAGTAGGTATTTGACTTTAAAATACACGGGGTATCTCATTGTTATTGTTTCTGCTTTTTTAGGGTTCCGTACCCAAAGGGTGCCAACAGCACCTTATTACTAAGGCTTCGCTGTCCGTCCATCCACCCGTTCTTCTATCACAGGGCTTATACTATAGCTACGAACTGTTGGTATTAAATATTGTACGGAACCCTTCGCACGCGAGTCCAACTCGCACTTGGCCGCTGTTTTCTCATATTTATTTCGTAAGATACAGGTGAGGTTTTTATACAGCCAAATTAACCTAAAACCCAAAAAAAAATCATAGCCTCCTTTTTACAAACTTCCGTGTTGAAATCATAACACACGCTCTAGCTAGAATATAATGCTGTTTACTATACTGAGCAATAATTCAAGTTAAATGACTTCTAATAATAAGATCTGTTCGGAGGCCACACATAAATATACGACTATATTTTAGGATTATTGGACTTGGATCTTGGATAACAGACATTTTAGTAGCTTTTGTATTACTCGTTACATGTTTATTTTTTGTACGCATGAAGTTATACTTCACTGAACAAACTCTTTTAATTCACTCGGTTATATAGAATTGTTGTGTTTCTCGCAAAAGCGAATAAAGTATGCATCATCGTCATTTCAGCCAAAATACGTCGACAGCTGGACATAGGCCTCCCCCAAGCACCAACACTGCGACCGGTTCTGTGGTTCTCGAATCCAGCAAATTCCTGCGGCCTTCACCAGTTTATCGGGCCACCTTGTGGGGGGCCTTCCAAAGATACGTCTTCCGGTACGCGGTCGCCACTCCAGAATCTTTCGGCCCCATCAGCCACCTGTTCTGCGAGCAATGTGCCCTACCCATTGCCACTTAAGTTCTCCTACGGATTTCTTCATTTCTGATTCGATCATGTAGGGAAACTCCAAGCATAGCCCTCTCCATTGCCCTTTGGGTGGCTTTCAGCCTTCTAATGAGGTCCATTGTGAGCGACCACATTTCAGTGCTATAGGTCATCACTGACAACACGCACGGGTCAAAGACTTTCGTCTTGAGACACTGCAGTGTGTGGGGCAAGAAGATATAGCGTAGCTTCCCGAGCGATGCGACTACCCAACCGATGTCGATAAAGTAATATTTTCTACAAATCAAAACTTTTCTGAAAGTTTTTATTCTAGTAAATGCATTTAGACAATGTGGTCCGACGACCTTGTGAAGGCCGCACGAACATGCGAGAAGCACAGAACCGGTCGAAGTGTTGGTGCTTGAGGGAGGCCTATGTCCAGCTGTTGACGTATTTTGGCTGAAATGACGATGATGCTTCCTTTATTCGCTATTGCGAGAAACACAACAATTCTTTATAACATTTCAATCGAGTCTTTAAGTTCTTTTTATTTTTTAGTGCAGAAACAATTCACGAAATAAACACGCTCAATATGAATCTTCGTTCACGATTCGAATAGACGCTCAAAAATCAGAGAATGCTCAGTTTTAGCTTCACAAGCTAGCTATTCAAGTCCAATTTCCATCGAACACGGATACAAAATCCAATTTTCCAAAAACAACGAAGTAACGCACATCCCAGCTTAATACCATGCACAGATAGATCCAGCCACTGATCAAGATGGATTGATGAACTGCATACAGCCGTCCTGACAAGCTTTTATCATACGTCACCGAAATCATCAACTACACTACAAACTCATCAGACATCAATAGTAATGACGCAATCAATCAATATGTAAACGAAAACAGTCCGCATCGCATATTTTATCTTTAACAATCCTTCCCACCAAACCAATTAGTGTGAAAACCTTCCATAGTACAGTTCCAATGTTATAAATTTGGCACTTAGCCTGACGCAAATTTTCAGTGCTGTCAGCAAATAAAGTGGTGCAGTAATAGTTTTGCGACGGCCCAAACTAAATTGACACACTATATACATAGGTAGACAACATTTTTTGGGACGTACATTTTTCAATTAAACCATTCTCTGTTTTCTGTGTCTGTAAATGTAGGGATGTTGCGTTTGAGGTATTAGTTTGAACGTTAGCCACGCAATTCTATCTCAGTAAAATAAAAATGAAAATATTTTACATCCTAACTGATAACCACATCCTAACTGTTTAACCATTCATCAAATAGTACATTTAAAAGATGAGTGTAATACTCATCTTTTAAATGTACTATTTAATCAAAAATTTTAAAGCAAGAAAATCCTGTTTGAATGCGTAATGCATTCAAATAATCCTCATTGTATTTTCATCTAATGCCCAAACGTATGAAACCGCCACGAATGAGCTAGACTAACACCCGATATTTGCATTTATGCACCAAACAGCAAAACATTGACGATAATTTGAAGAGCAAAATAGGAAAAACAAAGCAGTGCAGTTACTTAATGTTACTTTTAACGTTTATAGACTACTTTAAAATTGTGTCCTGCGTATAAAATCACCCAGTTAAATGTGTATTGTGGTTGGAAACCTGCCAACCACGTAGGTGCACGTCCGATCCTGAGAATCTCTCACTCGATCCGCTGCATTCGTCTGCGATGATTCGACAATCGACATATAAATATTGAATAATCAAACGGTTGCGATTTGAATATCGATTTAGGTAAATCGGTGCATTTTTTGCAGTGCGAATTTTCTGAAAATATGATTTCTATAGCAACTTTATAACGTTTAGCATAATCGGCCTGTAATGTTCCTACTGCTGGGACACAGACTTCCTCTCTTCGAGAAGAGATATCTTGTAATCAACCACGCGGGCCCGGTGCGAGTTGGTAGTTGTCACATGTCTACGAATTTTTGGATTTTCAAACAGGCCAGTTTCCTCAAGATTTTTTTCCTTTACCGTTTCGACAGCAGCGGTGATGAAATTATGATTTATTCTTCGTTCGTCCTGAAGTTTTGTCCCACATTCCAAAAAATTCTTAGTTTGTCCCATATCACTATTGAAGTTGTGCTTCGTCCCAAATTACAAGTACTATAATGGTACAGTCAACAAAAAAAAATGTACTTATTTATGAAACAATAATTCAATAATAAAACAATGCTAAACATTTAGGTATAGTAAAGCGCCTGTCTGGTGTCGAACCCACGACCTACATCTCGTAAGTCGGGGACTTTACGTCTGGGCAACCACTGCTCTCTCGCTTATAGTAGAAATACACACAAATAAGATGGAAGATACGAAACTCCAATAAATATGACCGAATTTGATTCAACAAAAAAGATAAAATTTTGATGCCACTTCAATAAAAATATTCTCAATAAAAAAGGAAACATTCGCGTTTCAATTTCAAGTGCGCCTCCGACTTGAGTCCACCGCGGAAGGGACGCGCGTACATCAAAGTGATTACGAGCGAAAAACGCCACACAGTCAAGTGCGAGCGTTGTAAAAATCACTGCGACGTGTGAAGTGCTATCGGGGCGTCTCCGTGGAGTGGCGATCGCTTGTTTTTTCCACTTTCGATGAACGCCGCGGGCCGAGCTCATTCGAGTGCCCTCTGATTTCGTCCCTGCACAGCGCTGTGTTTTATGAGGTCAAGAGAACCTCCACAAAAAACACGTACCCCGATAAATTACGCACTGACACATTCAGATTCGCCCATAATGTACACGATCGTAATATATTGTTTTTTTTTTTCGTTTTTGGAGATTCGGTGGCTGTTTTTCTGGCAGGTGCACTTCATTTTTATGGGTACGCACTTTATGTTGGTACTTTCAGTTGAGTTTTAAGTGCGTTTTACTATGAAATATTCAGTCACTTGTAGCTAAGTGAAATTAATGTGGTACTTGTTACCCATCCTAACAAAATTACCTTCCTTGTTAACTGGCCTTACTTCCACATAGGAACAATCCTACATTATCTTCTCACAAAGTCGTCCATTGTAAATAGTGGCAGTGCTCGTGTGCACTGGGCTATTATGTTGTCACTGTGTGTCCTTCACTTTATGCACTATTGAGTGAAAGCTCAATTAGGTTGAAACTTCAAACCTAACCGGTCTAGTCGAAATTGCCCAGGGTTAAAACCCACCGTACCTACTTTGTTTCTAACTCGGAAAGAGGGGAGGGGTCATTCGTTTCTACCCAATTTGGATCAGCCTTGGAAGAAACAAATCAATTTCACCGAACCATTAAATATTTACGAGTAAATTAGGTAACTGGCGTCTGCTATTTAACTTGCGCTACTTAAGTTAAACTTAGAAATTGTGTTTTTTCCTTTCAAAACTTAAATTTTCTAATTCGAAATTATTATTATTTCAATCCGTTTCTCTTTGGCAGTTTTGCTTACTAAGTCCACATTCAAAATTATTCAAAATACTTTAATTCACATAGAAATGCTTCATTTCTAAAGAAACCAATAAATTCGATCAATCCAATTAAATATTTACGAGTAAAAATCCTTACCCAATTTTAACACTGGTGTTGGTAGCTTTTGTAGGAGGAATAAATTAACTTTATTTATTAGAAAAGCTACTTTTATGTCTTTAAAATTTATTTCATTCTCCTTGACTAGTATCACTAGCGTAAACGATATACTTAATAAGAAGTGCCTTATTATATCGTTTTCATTTTGACAGCTTAACAACATTCATTGTGTTGATTTGGTCATAGTGAAAACGGATTTTAAAAAATACGGCGCAATGTATATTCTTCAATTGTCAAAAAAATTGGCTGTGTATTCTTCACTTGAAATTTTTCGCAATACTAAATAAGATGTGTTAGTTTCTTTAATGTCTCATTTATCAAGTCCTAATAATTGCAACTTCTACCAACAATATCGTAGCCATTATTACTTTTCCTCAATAAACTGTAATAAGAAGCCAACATATGGGTCAAAGACGGTAGTTCTGTAATTTATTCGCAATAACTATCACGGCAAGTGCAGATGCTGTACTGTTTCAATTTAAGGGAAGTTGCACGAGATGAACTTACTTTGAGGAAGTCGCTTCGTGTGACACTGTCAACTAATCTTGAGACCGTCGGGAACAAACGTCGAAGTAATGTTCATATTACCTTCAATAAATGTTGGTAATGCTGGTTTGTTTGGCATTTCATATTGTTGGGAGAATATAGAAATAATATCTATTGCTACTCGTATTTGGAAAAGACTGATTCTTGGTATTCAGCTATGTATAATAATACCAGCGCTGCGAAATTTATTTTTTTAAAGTCGCAGTTTCATGTTTTTAAAGTCGCAGTTTCATGTTTTTAAAGGAGCCTTTTGGCCTCTTAAAGGATAAGGTTTTTTTTGTTACTTTCTTTATCTTTTTATATCATTTTGTTATTTACTATTGTGTTTAGTTTAGTTGGTGATCTTTCGGTAACAGTCAAAATAAATCATTTTCCTTGTCTTTTATTTTGAATAAACTAATGCCATGAAACTAATTTTGCGCAATTAGTTTTTTTTAATGTAGGCTTATTAAAAAAAACTATTTGCGCAAAATTAGTTTCATGGCATTAGTTTCACGTGTAAGTAAATAGATAATTTCATCATGAAACTAATTTGGCTCAACTATTTTCGTAGTGTAAATTCGGCTTAAGTATTTATCTCATCATAATTATTACCATAAGTTAATAAAATTACCAAACTTATAATCCAAATGAAATAATAACAATAAAGCCACAAAAATTCAACAACTATAATTCCAATTCAATCCAATGTTTCCAATTGAAATTCGCAAACAATTTCCCTTTCTAAAGGCTGAAACTGTTGGGACATCTGAGTTGCTACAGATACTGTTGTCGAGGCATTCCTTGGTGGTGGGTAGGTAAATATGTAGCTACAGCGACACAGAGTTATTGTGGCTGCTGTGTATCCCGGCTCTGTGAGATTAGTTCAAATTGTCATGACGAACTAAGTTTGGGCAAACATTAACTGTGTTATTTTGATTATTATTTTGTTTAAAGTGACTGGGTTCTGAATTGAGAGTGAAGAAATACTTGATTTATGCTTAGTAGCAACTGTTAAAAGCAAGAAAAAGGTATTTTAATCCGTGCACCACATTATTTGCTCTGGATTTTCGAATCTTGACATAGATAGGATATGTTTTATTGTACTTGCACCATTAACAAAGCCCATAGAGAGTAGTAAACTGCTAATCTCTTTAATTTGCTAGTCTAAAATGACAGCGGCGATCGACCTTTTTTGTCAACATTACATTATTTAGGTGGAATTACCACCTTACCAATTTAAGTCTAGCAAATTTAAAAAATCAGAGTATAAGTAGTTAATTAATATTAATTACGCAATTTGCATAAATTATAAAGTATGTGGTTAGTAATCATACGTAATTAAGGACTGATTTTTCAATCGACCGATATTTTTTTATTCGTAGAATAAAATTGACGTCTGACAGTTTTTGTATGGAAGAACTGTCAAAAATTCAAAATTATTCCTCCGATAAAGTTATCTGGCGTTGGAAAAATCAGCCCTTAGTAAATAAAACTAGCTTATTTCCCTAATATTTGTTTATGCAAATACGACTTTAATTACGTCAAAGCCTTTACCCAACACACATATTTCTATGGAACCGAAAAGCTCTATTCAGTACTATGTGTATATTTGTGTAATTTATGCAAACGTGGCACGATTTATATCGTTTGACGTGACGTCTCACAATGATTGAGTGTGCGATAGTTGCATAGCTCACCTACAATATATTATCAGGTAATACCGTATAATTGTCGTGATCTCTGTGAACAACCGCCGCTGTCTCCTGTGAGATATGAGCTGGCACACGATATGTTGCTAATTTCGTGACATCCATTCATTTACCGATCCCGAACGTGAATGGGATCAGACAACAGGAAACATATTCTATACTAACTCCCGCTCAGTTATTTATCTTACGTCATCGCTGCACTTGCAGTTATTTCTGTTTATCTATTACGATAGTGTTCAGTTTATTTTTGATCGGCACCGTAATACTCTAACTGGCTTCTGTACGTGCGACTAATTTATGATTGGACGTATAAATTACATTGGAATAGAACCGGCAATTAAATACACCACAATAAATAACGCTCCTATTATGTGTTCCTGCTATTTATTGTTGCAAATTCAAATTCGAAACGAATTTAGGCAACTTTCGGATTGTAAAATAACCATTTGCTTCAAGGCTTTGCAAAACTTGTTGCGACTGAAGTTTTTGTTATTTCATCATTCAGCAGGGTAATTGCGTAACCCACTAACAGTAGCAATAGGTTTCATTTTGACAGTTCAACAACATTCATTGCGTTATTTACGTTGTTGAGCAGACAAATTCTTCGAACAGAAAGAGCAATGGATTAGCAATATCCTTCAAAATAATTCAGATGGTGATTGATAGTGTGTTACGCAATTAGGGAGCTGAAACGAATACATATTTGACTGAATCGTACAATTGACGGTTGCAAGAACCTGCAAGCATTCCTAAAATGTGTAACTGTGGAATACTAAACATTAATACTGGTTGTGAACATAAAATACGTCATGGCATGGATTTTAAAAGATGTTTAAAGATTCATAAACGTAAGCTACCTCAGTTGGAGTCGTAAACTTGAGTGTAATACGTCTGAATACCGTATTACGTATAATATGACGGTAACTTGTGGCGTTAGGCCGTCTTTCTACACCTGGTGACATGAATAAACTGTGTCGTTGCGGTCTAATATTAAGTTCAGCTTGTTTATAATGTTGCTTCCCCGCAACGCTTGCTTATGTCGACGTGTCGTGTTTGCCTTAACTTGGAATCTCTTGTTTGTACCTACACATACGCTCGTAGGCGCGTATGATATTGTTACCGATTTAAACTTATTGTTTCGTATTATTGTCGCATATACGAATAATCCCGTTTAATCTAAATACTGCGTAGTTTGTTAGTTTGTTGAATCAGTGAAGTATTTGTTTAATTGAATTTTATGAAATAAATGTGGTGTTGTTTTTTTTTGTGAGTAAAATAGTGCGCGTAATGGATATTTTTGATTATTCATCTGAGCAATACCGATGAAAACCAACAATAACATTATATTAATTATTGTAAACATACAACTGAGTTGAACCAAAATGAATGTGAAGCTTGCAAAAGTAAATTATTGGGAGTTTTTTTTATATTTCACTAGCTGCGCCCTGCGGTTTTACCCGCGTAAATGTCGATCCCGTGGGAATATTGGGATTAAAGTAGCATATGTGTTAATCCAGGGTGTCAGCTACCTTCATACAAAATTTTATCAAAATTGGTCCAGCCGTTTGAGCGTGAAGAATTAAGAAACATATAAACACACCCCCACACACACCCACAAACTTTCGCCTTTATAATATTAAGTGTGATACGACACTGTGCTTTCGTACCATAGCATTATTAGTAGGTACTAATATAATGCCTGTTTGAATTCTAAGAAACCTTAGCAGAAGCGTCTAAAAATTATAAGAAATAATCAACATCTACATTTCGACATTTCCTTCACACAAACTATCATTTAATTAATTCCACACAGCAATACAACTCAAAATACGATTACAAGTTACAGCATAATCCCTGATACCAAGATTGTCAATTCAATTTCACGAAATCTTACTAACATTAATATTCAAAACGCAACCACAAATAAATTACTGTATCCTAAAACCGTCTGAATCCGTTACATCTAATACCACTTGAAGTAATATCAACGCAAACAATTAATTACAAAACCGAACTCTACTGTGTCTACACAATAGGTATATCTTGTACAGTTCTCGAGTCAACTAGTCTGAGTGACTTTAATTCATCGGCGAGCACGCCATCTGGGATTACTTGAGGCTGTCACGCCGAGGACCGTCCGAGACGTTCAGATCTTCGATCGGAACTTGTAGGTTAGTTCGAGGATCAAAATTGAGGGGGCACGGGCGAGAGATTGAGTTTGCGCGTGTGAGTGCTCCGCCTTATGTTAAGGGCTTGACAATAGTTTGTTAACTAAGCAAATTAGAGAGATATTTCAATAGTTTTCCGCGTTCTTTAGTGAAATTTAAGCGTATTTTGGAGATTAGTACGTACCGTTTTTTAATTTTTTTTTGCAGCGCATCATCATCTCTCTAGCCTTTTCCCAACTAGGTTGGGGTCAGATTCCAGTCTAACCGGATGCAGCTGAATACCAGTATTCTACATGGAGCGACTGCCTATCTAACCTCCACAACCCAGTTACTTGGTATTAAGATACTTGCTAAGACTGGTTGTCAGACCACGCATTTTTATGCAGCGCATGATATAAATAATATTGTATGCTTTTTACATGCTAAAGTAGATCAAAGTAATATGCAAGGTATGGGGGCACATATTGAAAATAAAATAACGAGTAATAAACTTAAAAACTCATTTCGATATTAATAATTAATGGCGGCGACAGCAGTTGTAAAACCTAGTGTAGTGGTGATATTTTTCGCTTGTTTCGTAAAAGATTTATCAGGGAGTTTCAAGGCAGACTTCATGTTCAATTTATTGCTTTTGTATTAAATTCTTCAATTTATGCTTAATGCATACACCCCCACATACCTACATACCCCACACATACATATACATGCATGTCTGCTTTCTTTCACACTCATTTTGTTACATATGATTAGTTTTTGTTATTATTTTATTTTCATTTTCTTTTTGTACACCTGTTAGTACAAATCATTGACACTGTCTGCACCTGTCTTTGTTGTGAAATTAACAGAATCCATTTGGCTGAACCCTATCTTTTAAGATACAGGCTAGTCCTAGTTTAAAAGATAGAGTCTACAATTGCAAAAATATGTAAATATCATATCAAACAATGTATACAGTGCAAAGTGCTATATTTTTTGTGAAAATAAATACTTATTATTATTATTATTTATATTTTATTCGCAATCAGATCAAATTAATCAGAACTTTTTCTCTATAAATACTTATTACCTGCTTAGCTAGTAGGTACACGAAAGATTTCGTCACCAAATACTAGCTAGGCATGCAATGACATCAAATGGTAAAAAGATTAGTAGGTACCTATAGGCCTACCAGAATTTCATGGCAAAAAAAAACGTGATTTTCAATTATGGATTGACATTGCCATATGTATGAAGATCACAATGTTTTTTTTTTCAGTTTTGTACACAAACTGGCTCGTGGCGGTCGTCTTACTTTAGATTTTTTCAGCTAATCAATATTAAGTAACCTAGATATACAGGGTTATTTTAAATTAGCTAGCTAGACTCCGCAGACGCGCTGGGTATCGATATGATAAAACGAATTAATTTGAAGGTTTTATTGTGGGGTCATCGACTGCATTTGACTTGAAATATCTGTTTTGTTTGTGTAAAATTCACAGACGTAATGGCTATAGATATCTAAACACGATAAAACATAATACAACAATTTTTCCCAGCTCATACTTCAAGTAACGTCACTATCTTCTTTATGTGCTTAAATTATTAAATAAATAATTAACAGCGGTCGTGGATTTCCCAAAAAAATAACAATATCTTTTTTTTATATCGATACCCATCGCGTATGCGGAGTTTAGCTAGCCAGTTTAAAATAACCTTATTTAATGTTGCAGGTAACTGTTTTCTTTCAATCTTAGACCATTTTAGTATAGGTAACTGTGCAAAATGGTCGAAGGGTAATTAAGATAAGTGTGCAATGCCTTTTTATCAAATTTTTCATACATATATCGCACATTTTAAAAGCTACGTAAACAACCAACGTCACCCTCCTTAAAAAAATAAATCCTACAAACATTTCCAAACAGACCCCACCCCAAAAATGTCTAAGCTCGAACGCCCCTAACAAAGTTATGTACCACAAGTCAAACGATTAATACTTTGTATGGAGCTCTCAAAACATCTCGGTGTCTAGAAGTGTATCTTGTAGATTTAATAGACAATACCACTAAGGACAGAGTTTCTTGTAAACTTTAGTTGGAACTTGGAGAAGTTTCTGTGCAAGCCCCTGTCCTTAAATTGAAATGGGTACCAAAATAGCTCCAGTTACTTCATTATTAACTATTGAACTAAACTATAGGGATATCGTTGGGCTTCGTTGTAAGGTTAGCTCTGCACTATATAGTTGGTTTAATTTGATAGCGCTTGTGCAGGATCTTAAACGAATTTGTTATGAGCTACTTTGATAATTTTGTTAGACTTCTGGTTCTGAATGATGCGGTTTGGAATGTTCTGACTTTAACTTTATCCCTTTTAGTTACTCGGCCAGTACATAGATACTGTACGGGATGACAGGGACATCGGCGAGCGAAATTAACTCAGCACATGATTCAGATCGATATGTTCAGAACCAAAAAAAAAACGAAATAAAAAAATACAGACGAAAAACTTCAACGCACCCCTGCGTTGAAATTTTTCGTCAGTATTTTTTTTACATTTCTTTTCCATACATTTTGGTCGCGTAGATATTACACTTTTCATGAAACAGCATTTTTTTAGGATTCCGTACCCATAGGGTAAAAACGGGACCCTGTAACTAAACTCCACTGTCCGTCTGTCACCAGGCTGCATCTCATGAACCGTGGTAGGCTGCCACGGGTAGCTAGACAGTTGAAATTTTCACAGATGATGTATTTTTGTTGCCGCTATAATAACAAATACTAAAAACAGAATAAAATAAATATTTAAGGGGGCCCCCATACAACAAACGGGTTTTTTGGCGATTTTGCCTTGTGGTACGGAACCCTTCGTGTGCGAGTCAGACTCGCACTTGGCCAGTTTTTTTTATAACCGACTAAAAAATTCTACTCCAAATCATGTGCTGTATTCATGGTTACAGTTTGCGCGTCAATATCCTCCTGCCACCCTGTACGGGTATGTGTACTTGAATTTGTAGATTATATATTTGAAACCTAGACCAGCTCTTTGACTAACCTACAAATAAACAGAAAGTGTTTTAAAGTCAAAGTCAAAGTCAAATCATTTATTTCAAATAGGCACATTAAAGGCACTTTTGAACGTCAAAAAAAACTAAATAGAAATGATTCTAGTCGCCCATTAGTTTAGTCGTGTTAGTGTGTGTAGCCCATTTAGTCTAGTCGTGTTCCCTTTGAAACTCTACATTAGCTATATTTGTTTAAATGTGGCCTTTTAACAACATTTAAATACCCCTACACAATAACACAAGTTTCTCATTACTGAAGCACAGCGGAGTAACTGCGCAGACTACGTTACTGCAGAATGCACCACACTCAAGTAACACTGGGTCTCTATGGGGATGCTCCCGCCACTAATGTCTTCAATAATTGGCAGTCGAACTTCCAATGTACCCAATCACGAACTCAATTCGATAAAGACCCCAGGAATGTGGCACGTAACCTTCTATATTATTAACTAAACTCTACATTGTTTACTTTCAAGAAAGAGTATGACTGAGAAATGACGCATGAAATAGAATTTCTAACCAATTACATTACGGTAACGCTACCTTTTCTTGTGTTTTACTTGCTCGTGAAAGTACCTACAACTTACGAAAGGGAACAAATAAATCCATTTTTTACTTGAACGCTTTTAGTAAAAGTTCTGTACAATTTTTGTCGCAAAAGTTTCGCGTGTTCCAACACCAATTTTGGGTAGTCTTTCATGTTACCGAAAACCACTTTCGTAGCAGCAACCAGTATAAAATTCAATTACCTAATTCAGTTTTAACACTTAAACGTGCATTGTTTGCTGGCAGACGATAGACCGCGAGGCCGAGCCTACAAAGGCTTTGCGGAGGTATATTCCCAAATATTTTACACAATGAAAGCAAGATTAACAAACGGTGGTTACTCTTTCTGGTCGAGCTGAGGTATGGCGGCTTGTCACGCGATACCCGCTTACACTGAGAAAATAAAGAAAAAATGAGAATAGATATTAGGATTCGGACGATTTAATACTAGTTTATTTTGGCTGTTCACTAATTTATGTGGTAAGATACGACATTCAGGGAAAATGGTTTGTTGTTCTGAAAATTAGAATGAAACTAATTTGTTGAACACCGTTTCACTATCATTGTTTGTGTTTTTTTAATTATTGGTAAATTTTTTAATAAACATTTGATATTGTAATAATACAATATCAAACGTTCATCAAAAAATTTAACTCACTCATTAGAGGTGAGGTTCAAGAGCAGGAAGGCCGTGACAGCCACACTTATAAATGTATTTATGTGTAGGTTAAGCATATTATAAACAAATGAAAAATGAAGATAAGTAGTAGTAATGTGTAGCGTGTTCTTTAGTCTGATTAAATACTTCGTAGTGTAATGGCGTTCCGTTTTATTTACTTAAGACCGCTTCTGTCATCAATTATATTATTGGATATTTACTATTTGCTCCGAATAAATTTAACTATGACTAAATCACCCAACAGTAATTACATTATGTATTTCAACTTAGCTGTTTACCTATTTGTCATTGACATAATTAATCAATTCAGTCGCGCCAACTTTTTACAAGAAAAAACTCGTATCCTATTCCAAATTGTTTGCTCACTGACAAAATACCTCCGTCCCAAAATTCCGAGACCTAGTTACAAACCCGTTGTCCACCGTATTACTAGAATATATCTTATATTACACGGCGTACGAACGGCAATCTTGTCCCGGCAGCTTTGCTTTGAATGCGCTTGTGAAATATAATTTCGATCGGACGGCAATCAGGGCCGGTTGAAGACGGGGCGTGATGGGACTTCGTAAAATATTAAATGTAGCGCTTTTGAGCTAGCCACAGCGATGTGCATCGAACAAGTGGCTTGTAAATATTTATTATATCTATTGTCACTGGACAAATGGACGTTACAGGGTAGAAGTGCTGTAAAAATGTGCTTAAGAGTGTAATGTTGAATTTTGCTTTTCAGATTTGCGCTGTAATGTGATATTTTGGCGGATTTCTTATTTAGCATCAAGTTTTATTGGGTTTTGTTGAAAGAATAAGCTTTTTAAAAGAATAATGTTAGAAGTATTGAACTTTATTTATTGGAACCGAACAGTTTTTCAATAGAAAAAATAACAAGGTGACAACAATAGAGTAAAGAGTAGGTACAAACCATAATTTTTTGTACATAGGTAGATATTGTAGAGGTCCAGACCGGTGCCTCCCAATTTAATTAAAAAGCTTTGACTTGAATAAAATATATTAACGACTTTAAATTCTCATGTTATTTCTAGCTTCTACTAAACAAAAGAACCATTTTAGAATATTTGAAAATTGCTTGAACGTTCGAATGGGACACACCGGCAATTATAACCAGCCTGTACCTACTGCTAAAGGTAGGGCTACACAGCCTCTACAGTACACATGAATATACAACAGTTTTGGTGCGCATTGATGGCTGAATTAGATAAATACTTAGGTATAATATAATAACATAAATTTCACTGAGTCTCCGGTCTCCAGGTTTAACACATCCTCAACAGTATTGACATAATAATTCATCTCATGATAGATAAGCTCCAGGTCATACGGAACGGGGTCATTATTTGTTTGTTTTTTGAATATCATATCAGTCCTTGACTTACAAGCAAATTTTCCCAATCAATTTTGAACATTATAATATAGCGATAAAGTTGCAAATCTATTAAAGAAATTTGACATATTTTAGTAGCTTGATGTGCTGGCGTCTGTACCATACAAGAAGGGCAAAACCCGTATTTTTAAGAACGTTCGCCTTCTAATATCAGTCTCAATTTGCCAAAAATCTCTAATTTACCCACATTTTTGTCAACTTTTTGACTTTGATTGTGGCTAAGACGAGATTGTGACTAGATTTTGCAAGTTTTCAAAATACGGATATCGGCCCTCTGTTAACAAACATTCTCTACAAAAACTGGTTTCCATATGAACGTCAAAGATATTCTACTAATCACGGCGAAACCATGTCTCGCTTTCGCCGACAGGTCATAGGTTTTATTCAATTCAATAATCGTAGTGATTTCATTTCAGTCATTTTGCCAATATTCCCTAATGAACGCTCATTGTTGTGGTCAAGTGTCGCCCCCATATTCAGAGGTGGATGTTTGCTGTCTGATTGTAATGGAAAACTTCTCTCTATTCCAAAATGTTTCTATCCCATTCCAGCATTTACCTGAAACAAACAACAAAACATTCAATATTTGGTACATGTTTAAGAAACATTGCGTAGGGTTGGGCCCTGATATAAAATACCTCGGATTATATTTTACGACATAAGCCCTGGCGTCTTTACCAGCACACTTGTAGATCAACATCTAGCTAATATTTATTCGGGACACGGAAAAATCTTACTTTTTATATATTCCGTACAGTTTATTTGCCTCTTATGATATAGATGTGTTCTTATTTTCAATAGGTTTAGCGTGTTTTGAGAAGCCGTTTATAAAATATCGTGGTGATTGAGGATTTGCAGACCGGTTTTAAAAATTCAAAATCATTTATTTGCAAACATGGGTCAACAATATGCAGATGTTTTACATTCATGTAAGTAATACTTTTTCATGGTGTTATAAAAAATATGTTTCAGTTATTTATGTTTACTACGAAACACAAATTATAAATAAAACACAACTTAAATACCTATTGTACCTTGTGCATCACAAACTGTTCATCCCAAAACTGTTTAAAGCCCCAGACTAAACTGAAAGACCTGCTTAACATCGTCAACGTAAGTGCATAGTAGTGAATTTTAACGTCCAAACTTGTCCGTACGTGAAAAATCCTTGCAAGTGAAGCTGTATCATGGTGGGGGTGGAATAGATCACTCCCTGTAGGAAAGCGTCAATCGCCAGCTGATTTATAGAGGGCGGGCTCCTCCGGCGGCGCCGACTAAACTGTACGGACTTTTGCTCGTGTTAGCGGACCCGGCCCACCGGCAAACAAGTCACTCACCTGCCGAGTCTCTCTCATCGAAAATGCGAACCCTAGTAAATGCCTTTATAAACGAATCCATTTTAAATTTCGAATAGTCTACCGACAACACGAACGGAACTTCCAGACATGACATGCGTGTTAACGAAATGTTGGCGCTTGGTCAATTTCAACGTGAAAATTTTACACAGTTTACCTACGTCGAATTTTCGTGACTATATTAAAATAACATCCTAATGGAGCCGTCCGCGTCCGGTCGCGTCTAACTGAGCCTGGTTCAGTTTCTACTTTAATTACTGAATTCAGTCAAAAACAAGTAAAGAATCCTCTGTTAATTTGCAACGGGTCTTTTATGCAAACTTTTAGCGGAAACTTGACCGAAGAATTCAATCAGGACTCGCGTTGGCAATAATTGCGCGATCCGAGAGTGCACTATAGCTAAACTTTTCATCCTGTTTGTTGGCGTTCTATTGAAATCATCTTAACGCTATTCGTAGTTCTACACGCCATGGTAATAAATTTCCGGCGAGTAAACTACTTACAATCGGGAAAAGTTAAAATTTAATCTCAAAATGCAGGCAGAAATTTAAAATTACGACATGATTTAAACAGATTGTCGAACGAACGTTTAAAACGACGTCATTCGTGCAATCTGCCCGAGAATTTTAGTATCGGGAGATAGCCGTCGGATTAATGTATAAAATATAAGATCAACATTTGCATTTACGAAAATATAGATATAATTGAAACGTTTTAGGGGCATTGAAGAAGTTTTTAGTTCAATTTAGCGGCAATCAGGACGGCCGTTGAAGACGGAGCGTGAGCCGAATGCTTAAAATATTAAACGTGCCGGAATGACGGGACGACGGGACACCGCCCGCCAATTTGATATCTGTGTTAAATCAAATGAGCGCCGACGTACCCCAAATACCTTTATGATATCACTCAAATGTTTTAGCATTATTTCCTGAGTACAACGTGTGAAAACTGTGTGTTTCGCTAGTAAAGATATTAAAAACCACTCAACTTTATTTTGAAACTTCATTTTATAGCAGATAGAAAAGTAACCTGTCATCGCCTTTTCATTAAAACACTCTCATTTATTTAATGATCTGCTTTCACATAAATTAACGTCCGTCCTTTACAATGAGGAGAAAAATATAAAAGAATACAAAGTCAAATTAACGTCAACATAACGTTAAAAAGGGAAAAATGTAAAGCAGTAATAACTAAAAATAGGTAAAGATAAAATTGTGACAGCTAGAAGGAAACGGGGCCCAGCCGAGCGTATCTCACGAATGCAGCAGCGGCGCCCGTTTTGATTTTAATTCAAGAAAATATAATTTTTTAATACTTTGTTTACGTATATAGTATTATACGGTGAGTTTTTAACGACTGCGCATTTACATAAGACGTTTTGTTAAAATATTAGCAGTGGATACGGTAACTTAGTTCGTAAATTGAGGATGTTCGAATATGCTGTATATTTTCGTAGAAATTGGCATAGGTATCTTCTTTGCATAGTTTTGTATGTATCAGTCAACTTCATTTATAGGTATTTAGGTAATCAACCAAAATAAAGGAAAAATTATCTAATTAGAATTACTCCTGTTTAAGTATCCACCACTTGTAGTATCAACAAAACACAATTTTTCTTACTCACTATAACCCTGTACTGTGGTAACCTTTATTGTTTTTTCTTCTCATAGTTTATTCAGTATTTCCATTGTTCCAAACAGTAAATCATCGGTTTCATAGATTGAAATCAACCAATCGTTATTGCGTACATTGTTTGGTTTGAAAATGGCAACATCAATATGTGAATATCTCGTTCAAAACTCCAACGGTGCCTGTCGTGAAATATTTATCATACAAACAAATGAAAAACGAACCAATTAAAATGAGGTGCATAGTTTCATTAAAAATTTAAACAGACTGTGTGATATATAGGGTATCTTTCGTTTTGATTTGTGACTGAAATTATTATCATTTAGAACAATATTTTGACAAGTGATCACACTTGTCAAAACTGATGATGTGATCGTAAACGAGACACGGGCAAGGAGTAAGGATCGTAGTAGGTGCCGTACTGTAGTTTCTGCCTACCCACATGGGAAGAAGGCGTGAGTTTATGCATGTAGATATCTAGGTAATCTGCATTCGCGACTTATTTGCCAAAAATGTAAACAAATATAAGTTTATAGAAAAATCAACTTTAAATCCTACTTGATAAAGTTCAGTTTACGCTACAAATTCAAACATTTTTACAACTTTTTCAATAGTGCTAGTCACTTTGAAATCAACTTAAATAACATTAAAATGAAGTTGATATTTGTTTAGCTTTAAATAATATAAATTTGAAACATAAGTTGTGATCACACTTGGGATTCTTTGTTTTTTTGTGTGCAATTACAGACTAAGATCACAAAATTTAAAAAAAAGTTGTGATCTTTGTCTGTAACATAGGTAGTTGATCAATATTTATTATTGTGCAAATAATAAATATTGATCAACTACCTATGTTAACATTTTTCAATATATGTATTATGTATCCCCGAAGATCATTGTATTGTGTCAAAAATGTTACTCACAGAAATTCAACGATAATACCTAAGCTAAGATGTGTTTATATTTTCATATCAACTGTTATCTATTCTCACTATATTATTACCATTATAAAAGCTCACAGAAATCTCAAGATCGCACAAATAAATAATCCTAGATGTGGAAACTGAGATTACAAATAGAAAAATGTCATAGAAAAATAAATATTCCCTTTCTAGGAATTAAAGCAACGCGAAGAAACTGCGAAAATAAATCAAAATACAGAAAGAAAAGCCAAGTCTCCTGTAATACAGAAAGAGTACTATTTCATATTTTTACTGTAAATAAATTTGACTTTTTCGCATTTAAATTTACAAATTTTCCGGAATGCTAGGCCGACGCAATCGCACTCCTCGACCGACGTGCCTCCTTGCTTTATTTGCTTCATTTTCAACGAGATTCAGATTGCCAAGAAGTTTTGAGTTCAATTTATATAATATTACTTTCTTTCGTGCTGTTCTAGTGAACCGTTTTTCGGCTTAGTCAATTTGAAATACTATATTTTTACTACGAAGATTATTTTTCCTTCAATATCTACATCTTACACCTTTAAGACAAGAATAATTATAATAATTTTGGTAGGTACGTATTCAAGATTAACAAAACAATTCACCCCACCTGTTTAAGTAAATACCAGGTAGCCTCATCAACACCTACACATAGCTGCCTTCTCCCAACGTGTTGAGTGACACAAACAGGCTACGATTTCCACGCAACCCGACCCTGAGACTTCTGTGGAAGTCTATGATATCCATACCCGTAGCACCGATGCCCTCAAATCGATGAACTATAAATCCATTGTCTAAGTTTGCACAGACAGAGCTCCTCTGGACTCAGAAGATTAATTTTCTTAGTTTAGATTGTTTCGTGACCCATTGTGCACGCGATAATTGGATTTTCTCGACTATCTGTGATTTAGTTACCTCTGGGTTCGGATTTGTCGTAAAATTCAATGGTGTAATACTGTGGTGCTTAATTTATATGGAAGTGCGTGTCTGGGATTTTGTATAGCGTGAAATTAGTAGGTTTGAACTCGAGTGTCGGTGTAGAAACAATAAGCTCATTATTTCAAGCTTTCCGTAGAATCTGTTATTACATTGTCTTTGTGGTCGTAATTTAATTGTATTAGAATCTATTGCCCTAGATAGAAAATTGTTTAAAACGTAGATAGACTTGAAGCTGTGTTCTAGAAATTAAGTTTTGTCGATACAAGGAGTGGTGGTAAACTAATATACCTAACTATATTACATAATTTGTTTTAAAAATATGTAGGTAGGTACTTTTCGCAAACTGAGAACACCTTCCGTCTAAATGACGATATAGATTTGCTAAGCAACAAAGGCCTCCCATTAAATTAAACAAATCTGCACACAAATTTCGACGAAAACATTTTTTGGAACAAGGAAAATAATAAAAAAAAACAGCTGCAATAACACTAAAAAATAATTTCAAACGTAACCCTTTTCGCCGTAAAGTAAATTTTTGTGCACTTATCTCGAAAACAGCTGTACCGTTTTCAGTAAGACCGTTACATTAATATCGTGTCAAAATGGCGTCGGAATTAACATTGTTGGCTGACAGGAATGGTGTCTTTTTCTTGGCAGTTAGGGACAGCAGTAAAATTGTATCGTTTTATGGTGATCGTTAAACTAAGCTCGGTGTGTGGTTTCATCACATGTGTTAAGGTAGTTCCTTACTGCAAGCTGAGCTAAAGTGTTCTAGCTCTTAGAGCAGTATTCTTCGTTGGAAACTTTGCTAGAATACCTACCTATCACCCTAATCATCAAATTCTACGCTATTTTTCAGATAAAATACTCATTAGTGACCGTGGACTTTTATTTATTTATTAAAACTACCACAAGTTTAAGACAAGACTTTTAGAAACTGGATCTCGAATTCTGATAAAAAAATATCTCTCATAATGTTTAGTATGTAATCAACTAAGTAATCATAATAAAAATTTGGTCAATATTTTGTTTTTATTAGGTTCCCCAACTATTGATTACATTGATACAAACACATAATACATTTTTAAAGTAAAATAACAGTGCATCAGTTATAAAGGTAAACAGCACAAGCATAAAACAATGAATTAGAGAAATAAGCTAACTTAAGTAAGTTAGCTTGTTATTAGCGCTTATTGCTAAGTAGCACTAAGCGTTAATATTGAAAAATTGTAGGTAAACGGCACAAGCATAAAACAATGAATTAGAGAAATAAGTTAACTTAAGTAAGTTAGCTTATTATTAGCGCTTATTGCTAAGTAAGAAAAATTGGTAACATCCGTAAAAAGTTACATTGAATTTTTTGTAAAATTAGGTTTTAGTTTCTTCAGTTGATGGCGATAAAACTTGAAATGCGGATATAAAGTTACCACCTACAAAAAAAATAACACTTCCCAAAAGTAACAACGTAAACACAATTGCATGTCAAACGTAAAAACCAAAGCTATAATTTTCAGCACTCTCCGCGCTGGACTTCAATCACAAACCGCGTCGCTTTTTAATTTTATTGATGCGTAAATCGTCAGGACTATTATGAAAAGTGTTAAACACTGCACTGCGAGCAAATAAAACATTCAAGGGGTGACGTGACAAAAGCTTTGGATAGTTTTTATCAAACGTCCTATTTAGTGAAACAACGTGTTGTCATGAAATATGCGCGATTTTTTGACGTGTTCAAACGGTGTGGCGTGACCCTAATTGGTTGTTTTGATTAGCTTTTACGCCTAATTAAAATGTCGTGTGTCAACTGGTTGTGGAAAACTGTTTTTAGGATTGATTTGTTAAAGGGTGTTGTTGGAGAGTGCTTTCATTGATTTACGTTGGATTATATGCTTATTTTTGTCTTTTTAAGTTGAGTAAATCCGTGAAATAAAAAACATAATGACGTAAGAGACAGCCAAGATGACCACCATTCGTCATCATCAGCAACTGAACTAATCATAAAATGACAGACATTCATGTCATTTTGACTTCAACTCAATAGTCAGCCTTCCTACTCTACAATCACCAGTCTAGCCAAATAGTGGAACTTAGAAGACTTAGGGCTGATGTTACCAAAGTCAGATATCTTTTATCCGTGGAATAAATTTGACGTCTGACAGTTCTAGTATGGAAAAACTGTCAAAAATTCAAAATTTATTCTCAGATTCTAGGTATAAAAGTTTGGTGGAACTCGCCCTTATGAATAAACACATTTGCCACTTGTATTTAAAAAAGAAGGTATGTAACACGTTGACAGTTGACACGGACAACATTGATGACAGTATTGGTGACTTCATAGTTTTTTTTTTTTTGAAAACCATATTTTTTACCGAAACCCTTACAAAACACAGTTAATAAATATTAGAAAAGTTATGGCGTAACCTTTCAATAAAATAATAAGGCGGTTCCTATTGATTTTTCTAATTGTGTTACCTACGTGGATGTCGGCCGGCGCTTCATTAAATATTTCTTTAAAGATCGTGAGTAACTTGTTAGTGTGAATAGACGAGGGTCTAGTGTCGTCCCTTTTTAACTTGTCCGAAATTTAATAGAAAATCGACCATTTAAACTGAAGTTGTCTTTAAAAAGTTTTTGTAGTCGAGAAAAATCGAGGCAAAAGGAGTATATAAGGATCGTAGCAGGTGGCGTTCTGTAGTTTCTGTCTACCCTCATGGGAAGAAGGCTTGAATTTATGTGTGTGTGTGTGTGTGTCTGGGGGGGTGTGTGTGTGTGGTGATGAAAGGCCCGGGGAAAAAGATTTTGCGGTGTGACTTTATTTATACATAAACAGTGATCTAGTGTCGAAAATGTGGATTTATGTTTTAAAAATATTTTTCTTTTTTGTATACCTAATGGCACTTTGTTTTTATATAAATATTAATATAATTGTGTTCTTGTGTTTTGTGCTGTCTTTTATGTGCACTGAATAAATGTTTATCTATCTACCTAGTTATTTTTTTGTGATATTTAAACTAGCTGCGCCCCGCGGTTTCACCCGCATAAGTCTCGCTCCCGTGGGAATATTGGGATGAAAAGTAGCCTATAATATGTTAATTTAGGGTATCAGCTCCCTCCATACAAAATTTTATAAAAATTGGTCCAGCCGTTTGAGCGTGAAGAAGTAACAAACACACACATTACTCGCAAACTTTCGTATTTATAATATTAGTGTGATAATGTTTCAGTGAGTTTCAGGGGTTTAGAAACATTTTAAAATACTTGAAATGTAAACTTTATGCATTCTGACAATAGATATTAGCTAGAAGTAGGTACTAGGTATAAGTTTTTACGGATTTACAGAATTAATAGTTTCTGGAAAATCTCTACCGCTGAAAACTCAACTTCGGGTGCTTGGAAAACTCAACTTCGAGTTGCATTTTTGTGCCTATTGTCTCAAAACTATGCTGTTTTAACGTTATTCACTTGTGGTAAATTATAGCCAACATGCGAAAAACAGGAAACTCCTTCCCCCAGATTATCACAGTGACGTTTATCAGGCAGATCTCACAGCAACGCTTCTGAATTAGCAAGTGTCGCATGTTAACATGTCGCAGTGTTCGTGATTAGCACTGTACGAGTGAGGGACGATAATTAGCGGCTCTCCGCAAATCGGACGAAGCAGGTTTTTGTCAAGATTTTATCAGAAGCGACTGGCGGTTGGCTATTTTGTTACTAAGGGAAGGGCTATTAATATGTGATTGTTAACGTTTTGCAATGGAGAATTTTTTATAACCTACTTAATAGGTATTTAGTCATGTCGCAGTGTCTCACGATTAGCACTATAAGAGAGAGGGATGATAATTAGCGGCTCCCCGCAAATCGGACGAAGCAGGTTTTCGTCAAGACTTTGTCAGAAGCGACTGGCGATTGGCTATTTCGTTACTAAGGGAAGGGCTATTAATGCTATTAAGGTTATTCAAAGGAGATTTTTTTACAACCTACTTAATAGGTATTTAGTCATGTCGCAGTGTCTCACGATTACCACTATAAGAGGGAGGAATGATAATTAGCGGCTCCCCGCAAATCGGACGAAGCAGGTTTTTGTCAAGACTTTGTCAGAAGCGACTGGCGATTGGCTATTTCGTTACTAAGGGAAGGGCTATTAATGTGTGATTGTTTACGTTATTCAAAGGAGAATTTTTTATAACCTACTTAATAGGTATTTAGTCATGTCGCAGTGTCTCACGATTAGCACTATAAGAGGGAGGGATGATAATTAGCGGCTCCCCGCAAATCGGACGAAGCAGGTTTTTGTCAAGACTTTGTCAGAAGCGACTGGCGATTGGCTATTTTGTTACTAAGGGAAGGGCTATTAATGTGTGATTGTTAACGTTTTTCAAAGGAGAATTTTTTATAACCTACTTAATAGGTATTTAGTCATGTCGCAGTGTCTCACCATTAGCACTATAAGAGGGAAAGATGATAATTAGCAGCTCACCACAAATCGGACGAAGCAGGTTTTTGTCAAAATATTGTGAGAAGCGACTGGCGATTGGCTATTTTGTTACTAAGGAAAGGGCTATTAATGTGTGATTTTTGACGTTCATTATAGGAGATGTAGTTATATTACCTACTTAAACTCAGTTCAAGGGCCGTCAATGTCAATATTCCACAACAATGATGACACTGACAGCTCTTGAACGCAGTTTAGACGTGTTGTTTACGTTCAGTTTCCATGGAGAAGTATTAGTATTAGTTGCAGTTGAGCACTAACTTTTTACATTGCTACACTGGTTAGTTTGTTAAAGTCACAAGAGATTTAAAAAAAGAACTTGCTCAGCGAAGTAATAGCTATTTTATGAAAATAAAGCAATCCTATTGGTGGGTTTCACACACATCGCTAGGGAGTGCTGAGCGAGGATCCCTTGTGGAAAAGCATCATAATATATAGGTTCCCGCCTAATTATACTCGGTTAGGAAGCGTATTCAGCTTTTTCTTTTTATTTATACTGACAGATAATCCTTTCTTTTTAATATAACGTTTTCCTGCACCGCTCCATTGTTGCACAACGAGTTAGAATTATACCACCGACCAACAATGATAAACTGAGATTCCAAGATGAAGAGTCGCAGCGACCATTAAAGTTTCAAAAGGTTCTCTTTAAAACAATACACTGAAAATAAAATAATTTATACAGGAAAGCTTAACTTCAAAAGAGTCTTTCACTCAAAAATAAAGCGTGTTTTAGTACCTAAACAAGGTGGAACAATGTTTTGCATAACAAAGGAAAAAAAAACACCTAAAGGAAAACATAAAGCCACACTTTATTCGCAGAATACTTATTCAAATGAGGCAGTCCCTTCTAAGTTTGTTTTCAATCAAAAACTCGCGCAGCTTTGTCCCGCTAAACTTTATAAATGAGGCGATTATCCGCGGCGCGGCGTCGCAGGTCCCTCTCGCGATAGGTGTGTGGTGTCCGGCCGCAGCGCCGACGTCACCGCCCCGCACTCGCCCCGCACCCACCCCGCTGGCGCGCGCCGCCTGCGCCACTCGCCGGCTGCGACGCGCTGATAAACCGCTGGTCACCTGCGCTGCATGAATTGCAGCGCTTTTTAACTTTCATCCCGCTAAGTCCTTTAAACTTCATCCGCTTTAAACGCCCGCGTTTTATTTATGATTTAGACGCTGACAACTACACAGACAACTTTGTAAAGTTTTCGCAATATCCGACGAGGTAAAAAAACCGTGTTTTTAAGTCACAACGCCATTATGTAAAGCAGAAATACTTCGTATAATTAAATAAATATCAACCGTGCTCGTAGACGGTATTATCTAAATATTCACAATGTACTTGTGAATAAGTAACCTACGCAGCCGAGGTTGACAATAACACGAACGTGAAAAGAGTACAATAACACGAACATAGCCGAGCCTAGGAATAGTACATCAAGATTAGCTCGAGGCTGCAGTCTGATTACGTCGCTATGTAAGACGAGAGCCCGTCGCAGCCTCCTCCGATTCTGAGATGAGGATTTGTATACACTTTTTTTCTGAAAAAAGTACTTAACTTTCTTTTCTCGGAGTACAGTCGCTAATCTCGAGAAGTCAATAATATGATAATTTAATCCGTCTCCGTCACATAACAGAAGTGTTAATTTAATAAGTCGTGTTCCTCCACTTCCTCCGCTTGCTTCGTAATAAGATCTCTTGAAATTCTTGATAAAAACGTGTAAAAAGTTTCCTTTTATTGTAAAGTAAGGGGAAGTGTTATTATTGACGCTCGTACAAAGAAGTCGCCGCAACAAGGTGCTCTTGCATTTGTTCTATCTGAAGTATTATATTCTGCCCTGGGCACTTCCCCACTCGCGCCTTCCGCAACTTTCTTTACAATTTCCTTCATAAGATTTTCTGTTCAATTAAATTATATGAATTCAATTCCGCAGTTTTTCATGGATCTATTTTGCGATCCGCGTTAAATATTAAGTTAGTATCGGAATCAAAAAATAAATGGAATAAAAGTGGGCAATCGCCTGTTCAAAATGAATTGCAAACAATATTACATTTTGGAAGCAATCTACGTTAACCCAAAAGGGAATGATGTGGCAGCTCTTTATATTGCAATTTTTGTGTCCAAACAAAACGAATTTGCCGCGCAATCAAAGCGGGAATCCGATTGATGACATGGCGGAATAATTGTTTCGTGAAATTGAAAATATCGCGGCTTGTATTCTGTGTAACACCTTATAAAACATACTTTTGAACGCAATTTCGGAACTCGCTTCAACTTTGACATAAAAGTAATATGGAAAAAAGAAATACAACGTAGACCTTATAGAGGGATGCGATAATCTAATACGTGAATTACTTTTATCTTTTCTGGGTCGAATTGATACTAACTTTTATCGCAATAGGGGGAGTCTCACGCCATGCAAACATAATGTCTACCTACGATATCTATTCCAGCATAACATACGAGTATAAGCACAAAGTATACGAAAGCGTAAAACTCTGAAATACCTATCGCGTAACTCCAAACTCAATCTATAAACACTGTAACGGTAAAACTAAACTAAAACATCGGAACATCGCACCTGTGACAAGTACAATAAAACTTTACCAATAAGCCATATTTCACAGTCGACTTCAATCTCAAATACCAATATATTATGAGGCGATTTTCTACGTATGTACATAATTCAAAGAATCGGAGATAAGTTATCGGAGTCCCGCATATTCATAGTGTCGGAGTCGCTGCGGTGTCGCTTCGGATTACATAAACTGCGGGTAGTCTCGATGTGTTTGTGCCCATCTAAGTAGGCAACTTGCGCCCGCAAAGCACTTTGGAAAAGAGAGTCGTCGTGAAACGTTTTCTTTTTCCTAACTACGAGGTTTGTGGAGCGAGTGAGCGACACAGCTATAGTTATGTTTGTTATGTCAAACACGTGGGCCGTCGCTGGAGTACAAAATGTAATGTAAATAAAACGCCACTGACACAGCTTAGCGCACTGCTGCAGTTTTTGAATACTCGAATTTGGAATACTCAATGTAGCAAAAAGCGATGTTGCTGACTGCTAGGAACTGCTTTCTATGCCAGTATAAATAAGGCCTATTTTCTTTTTGAAGTGAAAACTTCTTTAGGCGCGTTGGGTATTTTTTGATATGGGAAAAAACCATTGAACTCGCGACACTGTTACCGTAAGCAACACCGCGCTACATTCGGATGTGTTCGGCTGTCCTCGGGATGTACTCGGTTTTAATGTATATCCGATATGTCAGTGAGTGATGGCAAAGTATTCTGTTTGTGTTTTGTTTTCATTTCGGTCGGCACTCCCGGAGTGCCACTGTTTTTTTTTTATTAAATATTTTTTACCTATTAGAAAATAATACCAGCCTATTATTGTCCCACTACAGGGCAAAAGCCGTATCTCACAAGGAGAAGGCACGCGCATTGCTCACCACGCTTGCGCAAGACGGGTTGGCGATTTCAGAGCTAAATTGCTTATAACTCCAGAGGGGCAATTCTTCTAATTTTAGGAACGTTCACAGTCTGATCCGTCGTGGGCCTAAAAAGGCCACTTTGGCGGAATCACAACAGGTTAACATTATGAATCATAATGGACAGTTAACTGTTAAGTTAATCGTATCAAATCCCATTGGTGAAGGATTTTTAGTTTTTTTTTTGTCGGTGCTAACATACCAATCAATCCAATCGAAATCCAATCCTAATCTCTTTGAGTACCTACGTAGTGCAGCGAAAAAAAGAAAAACACGGACTTTCTTCGCCATATTATGATTCATAATGTTATCCTTTTACGATTCTGCCAAAGCGGCCTTTTTAGGCCCCCTGATCTCAATCTGTCAAAAATACAACAATTTCCCTACGTTGTTGACATTTGTGTGTTTTGTATAAAAGACGATTAAAAAATACACACGTAATTTTTCAAGTTTTCACTTCTGCCGGCACTCCCGGAGTGCCACTGGTTTTTTTTATTCTACAATGGTTTGGCTAATGAAAAGATTACTTTAGGGATTAATATAAAGCCTAATCGGTATTAAAATCTTAACAACAGAGTGCACATAATACCACTTCTCATAACAATTAGAACTTTACAGAATAAACTCTTAATGAAAACCGACCAGAATTAACGGAAAAAGAAATTCCTTTTCTTTTTCCGTTAATTCTGGTCGGTTTTCTGTATAATTTTTCCGTTATTGTGAGCATAGCCGATACAGAAAACCGCGACGGCTAATAAAACTGTTCATATGTACCTAAGTGATAATTACCATAATGTAATTCCGCTGGTTTTCTTTCCTAATTCCATAAACAAATTGACTAAACGAGCCACTTGAGCTCTGTGTTGCTATCCGGTTAGTATTTATTCGATTTAAATCGTTCGATGTAATGTTTTTTTATAGCTCATTTAATTCTGATCGTTCAACTTAACACAGAATGTTCATTATGCCTTTGATTACGGAAGGGTCACTTTTATCCGATTTCAAGCTGATTGAGAAGTTAAAAAGGGTAATCACCAAGAGACTACTAAAGCTTTGTGAACCATTGTACAGTCAGGGAAATTAATTGTTAAGCAAATTGTGATCCTACTTTTGCCGTGTTATAGCTATTTCATACAACAATAAAAAAATTACAGTTGTGATTTGATTATACGAACAATTTAGATTGGTAGTATATTTGCTTAGCAACGAATTTCCCCGACTTAACCACAATTTCTCGGAAACCAAAGGTATCTAAAGTAAAAAGTTTATTGGCACAAGATTTTGGAGGTAAGGTGATGGAAACTGGTTATAAAAGGCTTCATATGGCAAAGAGTGGGTACATCGCAGTAGTGGGGCAGTAACTAGGTGATAGAAACGAATCCAGCAGCAGGAATACTGAAAATATTACTCACCGTCGTGAAAGGAAAGCACTTGGAAGTGGTGAAGGGAAGGACTGTCTCGTGTAGGTAATTTTGACTTTCAAAAAGTGCCGATTCTCAAATCTTAGGCTGAGATTTAAAAGAGAGAGTTAAAAAAAAATTTAGTATTCTTAAATTTTTTTTGAAAAAACAATGGAAAACATCGAAGTTATAGTAAGAGTGATAGGTATTCTGTAATTTCCTGTGGTCATACAACCCGGCCAAAGTCTAATGACGAACAAAATTACAAAGTCGCTAAGTAATAGGTTGTTACAGCACCCTAACTGCGTAACACACTATCAATCTCAATTTGAATAATTTTGAAGGATATTGCTGATCCATTGCTTCATATGTTTGAAAAATTTGTTTGCTCCACAACGTAAATAACGCAATGAATGTTGTTGAACTGTCAAAATGAAACCCATTGCTACTGATAGTGTGTTACGGAATTACCCCGCAGGTCTTGTAAATTAATAATAATAATAATAATATTCCACAACTATCACACAACGCCGTCTAGTCTCAAGCTAAGCAGAGCTTGTGTTATGAGTACTAGACAACTGATAAACATACTTATATATTTCTAAATACATACATATATAGATAAATTACACCCAGACACAGAAAAAATGATCATGCTCATCACACAAACATTTGTCCTGGGTGGGAATCGAACCCACGACCTCCGGCATAGCAGTCATAGTCACTGACCACTAGACCAACAGGCCAGCCAAATTGTTATTGGGTATGCTTTTTTAGCCTTCTTTCTTGGTCACACTTGGCGCTTGAGGGTAAGAACGTTTCACTTGTGGAATATTATAATCATAATCTTAATTATAATTCAATAGAAACCTTTGCAAGAACAACAAGGACTTTAACACTTTTACTTTTGAAAAACTGAACAAATACCATTACTTATAAGGCTCTTTGTAGGTACAGACGCCAGCACATCAAGCTACTACAAATCTGTCAAATTTATTTAATAGATTTTAAACTTTATCGCTAAAGCATAAGGTTCAACGTTGATTGGGAAAATTTGACAGCTTCGAGTAGCTTGATGTGCTGGTGTCTGTATGTATATACACGTTTTTCTTGCTGTGGAAATCTACGGTTTATTCACCGTGTGTAGGCAGTCGTCAGTGTTGTATGGATCATTAGGAAAGCTTGTTGATAGACGCGTTTTTTCTTCGGCGCGGTTTATACGCCGTACTTACCGTAAAAAAACCGTAGCGTGTACAAAGGGTGTTAAAATGGCGCGCTTCTTCAAAATATATCTATAAATTTTGTCAAAACTTTACTAGAACCTTAATTTTTTTACCAGTCGAAATGATCTTCGTAATCAATAAACTCCTACATTTTGCATACAAACTGTAAACGCAATCAACAAAATCCAATAGGTAACCCTTCACCCCCGCCCCTTCACAAAACCATCCACCACGTCCATTTTCAAATGAGAGCCGAAAACGCGTCTAAAATCTCACTCCCGCCACAACCATAAGTTCTCGGAGATATTAGTCGCGAGTTCGTCTAGCGAGATGGATTACTATGCGCAGGCACGACGCTGGCACACCTCACGACCGAGGATCAAAGCACCCGACCAACTTGCACTTCCGACTTGTTACAACATGTCACATGTTGCTATAGCAGGGTTAATTAAAATAGCTTGTCTCTAGCTCGCTGGAAAAATTGTGGGCTAGGAAAATGGATTAGTTTTAGGTGTGGTTGAATATAGCGTGTTGGGATGGATTATCTTTTTTTATAAACTGGCACATAATAATACAGGGTGTCACATAAATTTAGCACATGATTCTAGACTAGCGCAGAAATGTTTTCGTCATTTATCAAAAAAAAATGCGGTTTCATATGAACTGCATTTTTTTTAAATAGTTGACTAATAGTTTCAACGCAGGGGATCACAATCATGTAAAAGATCCATAGTAACAGGTTGTGTCCCTGCCACCCTGTATATATTATACAAGGTGGAGACTACAATACGGCTAAAAATTTTACTTCGTTTAACTAATGACGTTCTCAGTCTGCATACAAAAAATTAACAAAATATATCCAATCGTTTAGTCACTGTAGCTAGTTAAAGATTGGCAAAATCCATAGTCGGCTCTTCAATTTTTCTTTGTAATAATCACGTTTTCAATTTCGATGCTACGATTTATTTAACCGGTTGAATGCCGTAATTACAGAAACAATTAAAAAGCCATTGTGTCTCGCGTGGATCTACGTTCCGGCATACTAAGGGTTAATAGTTTCAAAATACTCCAATGCATGAGTACTGCCAGCATTTCCATGATTTGCCGTCTCCACATTGTATATTATGATGTAAAAACGGAACATTTTTCTGTATAAAATGTTCAAACCAAACCCAGTCCAAAATCGTGATTCAAATTGTACTTATATGAAAATCAATGTTTGTTTTTTCAATCAAATTGTAAGAACTAACAATCAAACTTATCAATCGATCTGTAAACCGAGACAAATAAATGACCATCAAAACCTAGCATTATCCTTTACCAACAACAAGTTAAATAACAATACTAAACGACAGCTAATTATATAAACCAGACATCATTACAGTAAATAACAACTATTATTCAAATTCCCGTCGATAATGATCGTATAAATGGCATGCATTATAAAAAGCTGGAAGCTAATAACAGACATTTAGTCCGTTATTCATCTATCAAAATGAATGCCTAATGAAAACGTCGAATTTGAATATTGACGAACGAAATGTACTAACTAAAATATTATTTGATAGATGCCTGCAGTCGTACGGTGCAGTCCGATAATTGAATGATGAAATATTAACATACGTAATAGATAGGTACAGACTACTCTAGTAGATATACATAATGTGTGATGCGTTGCGTATGGGTAATGTAATTGTATTGGAATAGTATTATAATAAGAAGCCATGGTTTTGTAATGTTTGAGTATATTCATGAAAGTTCCATTGTTTACACTTAAACTAATCGTTATTCTTAAATATACAGTGTTCTAAAAATATAAATAATTTGTTTTAAATATTTTTAATATTAAATTGCGTGTTATCTTTGTAATATTAAATTGTGTTTTACTCAAAAAATACAAAACCGTGTCTTTGTAATTTTGAAATAAATTCATGAAAGTTCCATTGTTCTTCACTTGCAATCGTTAGATATTCATATTACCTGTAAAGTTTTCTAAAAACACAATTAATATGTTTTCTAACCAAAATATTTCGAGCATAAAAATTAGTTATTTACATAATCCAACCAAAATATTCATATCAATTATATTATTCATTGCGATTCAATAAAAGAAAAACATTCGCTCGTTTATCAGCGGCCTATTTTATGAAGTTCAGCTGAACTTAAATTTACCATACCAATCTTTGATCAACAGCACAATGTTGATCAAAAATACACAGTGTGTTATGGACTGCAGATTCAAATTAAACATCTGCATTTGCTTTACAATTGCTGCGTATTTTTATATAAAAATATTGTACAGAAATTGTACTGTTCTTTTTTTTAATTATTGGAAGAATGTACTAAGTATGTATACACAAAGAGAATGCAAGAGCGATTCGAATTAGAAAATAAGTGTAAAATCTAAGCATTTATTTAAGGATCGACGATCATTTGTGTTATCGATGCAAAGGCATATTTTATTTATTTATAAATATTAAGGTAGACTAGGTGTCGTTAAAACTGGAAGGAGGACGCGCGGGCTCGTGAAAGATGGAAGGAGTAGAGAGGCCTTTGCCAAAGAGTGAGACAGCGTAAGCTAATTTAAAAAAAATGGTAGACTACAAAAGACTGAGTTACTTCGTTTCATAACTTGAATCATATTTCTATAAAAAAAAAGAATTATCAAAATCGGACTACTCTGTAAAAAGTTATGCGTGGTCATACATAGAAAAAAAATATATATAGGCGTCGACTTGAGAACCTCCTCCGTTTTTTCGTCGGTTAAAAATTCCATAATATTCATTAACACACAATTTAATATTACAAAGAGTTTCTCATGTAAAGTCACCTTCCACATCACTCTAAATAGCCACCTATTTTTCTATGAACGTTAAAATATGTAAACTACTGGCAATAATAGCTGTTCATACCCTTGTGGTATTAAAATAATGAGTGTTCCTCCGTGCAAGGTCACGGCCGGCAAACAATCGGATCCTGGTGTAATCTCCACTTCGCGACAGTTTTGAGTGTGTCGGTTTCCGTCATTACAATGTTTGGTGTGACATCATAACGAGCTTTGTTCGACAGTATTGCTTTTTTATTTGATTAGCAATAACAGAGATAATGTTCTGCAATGTCCATATTCAATAGTGGTGTTAACGGCTTGATGTTTTTGGCTTTTCTTGACAAAAAGAAAATGTTGTTGGTCATATTCGACTATTTTTCGTGATGTTTTCTCATTGATTGTTTATTAAGATTTTAGAGTTTAAATGTTTTTATAAGTATACTAGCTTGTGCCCCCGACCCACCGCGGCGCATCCCATCGCCCGCTCTTGCTATTACCTCGTTTTCGCTTAGCATTCATTCTGATTTTTTTTTCTTTTTGCTCCTAAGGGTCGTAGCATGAGTAGTAATGATATATACCTAGCCTGTAATCTTCCTCAAGAATGGGCTATCAAATTCATATTTTTATTTTTAATTACTGGAAGTTCCAAGGATTAACGCGTTCGAACAAACAAACTCTTCAGAATTACTATTAATATTGGGCTAATTTGATAGCCCAATATTAATAGTAATTCTGAAGAGTTTGTTAATATAAATATTTTTTTTAATCCGACTTGTAACCAAAGATTATCGCATTCAAAGAAAGTCCTCAGTTTTATTATTAGTATAGATATAGTTGATGAATAGGTTAATCAAATCATGGTACTATAAGGGCTGATTTTTCCAACGCTAGGTAACTACACACATCAAAAGTGTCTAGGGATCAACATATATTTTTGCAATAACTTTTCTCCTGATTGATATTAATTAAAATTTTCTTTAAGGATTCATCAAATAAAGTGTTTTCGTTTGTCACAGTAACGATAAACCAAGTCACCTTTGCATTAATAAAGAAATTTGCCATTTTCCTAATAAAGGGATTTTTGACATTTGAACCACTAACACAAAAGTTCGAAAAAAAGACTGAAATAACAGTTTTCTTTAAAATTTTATTGGGTAACTTAAACAATTAATAATCCGTGTTTCTACCGCGAACACTAACAACACAAGAACATCGGTTTTTCATACTCAAAATGAGTTCATCCAAATCATGCTGTGGAATGGCCGCCTATGTTCGTTGCAACAACAAAAAAAGGTCTTCTTGCGACTGGATACCCTCCATATTCGGCAGAGCTCTTCTCTGTAGCATATCCCATGCATGCTCAATCGGGTTCAAGTCTGGCGACTGAGCAGGCCAGGGCAGGACATTGATGTTAGCTGCGGCGAGAGTCTGTCTTACAACTCTTGCGGTGTGCGGTCGTGCATTATCATGCATTAACTGAAATAAGGGACCGATTTGCACTTGTAGAGGAACGATGACGTCTGATACAATCGTCTCAGCATAAATTTGAGCGTTGAGGTTGCCTCTGATCCAAATCAACTCAGTTCTTCCGCCGATCCAAATACCCGCCCATACCATGATGGTTCCACCACTATAAGGATGGACTTCCTGGCAGGATTTTAATCGCTGTTGGCGTCCAGGGGTTCTCCAGTGTCGTATACGTCTTGTATCCGGTCTCATACCAAAACGAGACTCATCAGAAAAGCACACGAAACGCCATTGTTCTTCTGCCCAATTTCTGTGTTCAAGAGCCCATTGATATCGAATCCTACGATTGTGCATTGCTATAGGTGGTACCCGTAGCGGTCTTCGGGAATGAAGGTTCACTTCATGCAAGCGGTTTCTGACTGTTTGGTCGCTAATTAAGTTCCCTGAAGAGTGATGAAGCCTCACGGCTAACATCATGGCGGTTATTGTTGGAGCTCTTCGAGTTAAGATTTGAATGTATCGGTCTTGTCTCCGTGTGGTGCAGCGATACCGTCCTCCATGGCGCTCAGCCACGGTACCAGTGCTTCGGTAACGTGTCCAAAGTCGACTGATAACACTCTGACTTGTATTCAGAGCTAAAGCCACAGTACGTTGCCGGGAACCAGCTTCTATCATTCCCACGGCTCTGAGCATTTCTTCCCTGCTTAAATGACGTCGCCGCTCCATAATAACGTTGGTTTTAATCAGTAGTAGGGAAACAGTAGCACTAATAATGTCTTCAATGCGTTGTATGTTTTTATAGGGAAAATATTGACAGCTGATTTTCATCTTTTACTCGAATTTGATTCACAGTTCCTGATTCAAATTATGAAATGCACCAAAAAGGATCCATATAAATTTATAAAATCATAAATTTATTACAAAGCCACATCTCAATCTCAAGAAATCCGCATAAAAATGCTTGATCCCTAGACACTTTTGATGTGTGTATCTGAGGAATAATTTTGAATTTTTGACAGTTCTTCCATACAAAATCTGTCAGACGTCAATTTTATTCCACGGATAAAAGTTATCTGGCGATGGAAAAATCAGCCCTAAGGGCTAATTTTCTCTGACACTCCCTTCCGCTCCATCCAGAGCGGGAGGGGTCATTTGATGATTTCCCATCCGCAAAAAAAAAAGGGCAAATTTTTCAATCAACAGATAATTTTTATTCGTAGAATAAAATTGTATTCTGACAGTTATTTCATACGGAAGGACTGTCAAAAATTAAAAATTATTCGTCCGATAAAAATACCTGGCATTGGAAAAATCAGCCCTTATTATAACAACAAAAACTTGCTTTTCATATCTAATACAGACATTTTCAAAGACATTGTGGGTGGGTAATGAGACTTTGAGATTAAAGCGTATCTAGATTTTACTATCCTAACTGCTTCTATAAACGAAGAATATACTTGGAGTCAGTAATCTACTTATTTATTTGTCTGCTGTATAAAGCGAGAGTAGTTCCATGCCCGCAATAAAAATTAAACTTTTGCGACTCATGTTACTTAGGGTTCCGTTTGCGTTTTCAGAAAATGTCTAACAATCGAGTGTTTTACATAAACATCGTCATCATCATCTGCCTAGCCTTTTCCCAACTATGTTAGGGTCGGCTGCCAGTCTAACTGGATGCAGCTGAATACCAGTATTTTACATGGAGTGACTGCCTATCTGACCTCCACAACTCAGTTACTGGGTAATACGATACCCTTGGTAAGACTGCAGGTTGTCAGACTTTCGGGCTTCTGACGATCCGTAACGACTGTCAAATATCCACGAATGACAGCCGGCACCAACGGCTTAACGCGCTTTCCGAGGCACGGAAGGTCTTGGTATGTGAAGATGGTCATCCATCCACGGGCCAACCGCGGCAAGCGACCCGTGCGGCTGTTATTACTTAGCCAGAAGCCCCTCTCTCTCGAGTGTTTTACATAAACACACAATGAAATATTAGCTACTGATACATACTGAATCCTAAGTATCATGGGACAAGAGCAGGAAGATAAGGATGACATACTTAATCATTTGAACAAAATAATACACGTACTTTGTGTAAATTATGTCATCACCTTCACTCAAAACGGTGAAAGAAAACATCGTGAGGAAACCGGCATGTCCTAGAACCAAAAATTCGAAGACATGTGACATCTACAAATCTGTCACAAAGAGTGTTCCTAATCCAGTGAGATTCGACGCTGCCAATAACTGTCACCCGTACTAAATATTGGTACGTAAATGTACAGATGAAACTGTCAAATTTTCCCAATCAACTTTGAACCATAAGCTTTAGCGATAAAGTTGAAAATGTATTAAAGAAATTTGACAGATTGAGGTAGCTTGATGTGCTGGCGTCTGTACCATCTTGCAAGCTGCTGCTTCTATATGTATGGATAAGTTAATAGATTGAAAAAAACGGTTCCTAAATTACGTTTTTTTTTAACCAAAGACATCTTTTTAAAATGAAAAACCTATACTTAAATTTAAAAAAAAAAAAATGTTATTCTCATAGAAAATACAACAAAAGTTTAAATGTAAGAAAATTAATGAAAATATAACGAACTCACTCGCTCATGATTAAATCGCACTTGACTGCTTTTTCTACAGCCAGACTTGAGCGGATAATAATGGAACGAGCTATTCGAGAGCAGACGATACGATATCTACCTATGTTCATTGCACTTTCGCGACATCTACCAACACTATAATGTTACATCTATAATACAGTGTGAGTCTTCATAATGTGCACATAACGAAATGTGAAATCACAACATTTCCTATCAACTGTTAAAGAAAGGCCTTGCAATTACCATACTTTAGCAGGTAAAGATCCTTTTAAATATTTTTTTATTTTTTCAAATATTTTTTCCGTCGATAAAATTAAGCTTAGTTTCCCTCATTTCGATATGTGCACATTATGAAGACTCACACTGTATACTGGCCCGCTAAGGCCCGGCGCCCACTATCGACATCGGCACGGCTGAGGATTTTTATGCGACGAATAAAAATGTAACTTAATTGTATGACGATAAAATTGAAATTTTAATGATAATAATCATCGTAGGTGCAAAAATAAAGACAGGGTATCCGACATACCGTGTCATTGAAATTTAAATTTTATTGTCATACTATTAAGTTATATTTCTATTTGTCGCATAAAAATCCTCAGCCGTGCCGATGCTGATAGTGGGCGCCGGGCCTAAAACGCTGGCAACACTGTCTGCGTGCCCTCGCCACCTGTCAAGCCCCTCCACGCACTCCAAGACGCTATGACGGGAAATGGTGCATAAATAAGCCTGCACATCTCATTCTCGCTCTCTTTTCACAAGGACAACTGACCAGGTCGAAGCTCTGTCAACTCACCACACCGAATTAAACCTTTTAAGTACTTATATCTAATCTTTTGATCTATATTGTACTTAATGTAATTAAAGTAATAAAATGATGGTATTTCAATATTTTTGTATTTTATTTAGTGATTAATAATTTGTTTTCCGTGTAATTAAATTATAATAGATTTAAGTTCAAATATGTTACTGTGATTTCCATAAATATCTAGTTAAAATAATTTACTAAGGTTGTTTGAATTTCATTGAATAAAAACCCTGTGTTTAATCTGTTGTTACAATAATGTTTTACTCTCACCGACTTGCGTATTAAAACTATGCAAAACAGCGATAATTTCGCTTAACAAAAACCGATATATCTTCTGGGTTTAATGAACGCACGAGTATTTAAACCCATTATGTTTCGTTGAGTGAACACAAAGAGTCTTTGAAGTTACTTGTCTAGCAATTTTCGTATGGGTAGGTAGGAAGGTATTTATTCTGATACCTAATTAAAACTGCCAATGAAACATTTAATCAAAGGAGAATTGTTTTTCGGGAAATTTAACAATTTAATTCAACCAATTTTCCTAGAATTTTCCCAAAAATTTTGGGGTTGGCTTCCAGTCTAACCGGATGCAGCTGAATACCAGTATTTTTCATGGAGCGACTGCCTATTTGACCTCCACAACTCGGTTACTGAGAAACACGATACTCTTTGTTAAGTTTGGTTTTCAGACTTTCGGGCTTCTGACCTAACGAGTGTATAAAAATTATGTAATAAAAGGCTATAAGTAACTGTAAAATACAACGCTGACGTATATTTGCCATTTATGGAAACGAAAATTTCCCGTGAACTTGTTACCCACCAAAATTAGACTAATTTAACTTTGGTAGCTATATTACATTACCACCAATATAATCTCTCAAAAATTACGCGAATCAAGTCAGGTAGAAATTCGAAAGTACCTGACTTTAAAATTCACCCAAAACACGTGAACGAAATAAGCAGATTTCTCTATAATTCGGTGCACACCTGAGCTAAATTCCCGCTACGTGCGGTACTACCTATGACGGACAGTATAATCTGACAAGGAAATCTAGTTTACTCGCTAATCGGCCCACTAGATGGCTATTGTTAAACTGGACGCTGCGCCACCGAAATTTTGTCGAATCGAACTAGAAAATGTATCACTTTATTTACGCTCACCAAACGCTAAAAACTTTCAGAACTTTTTTATTTTTTTGATTCAAAGAGAAACAGACTGATAGATTTTCAAAAATATGACATGATTCATTGAGGAATACCAATAATAGAAGTCTAGTAACTATATTTCAGTCACAATATGCATATCTAATCCAGAATACACTTAACCTAATCTACTTAATACCAAATTGCATTGTAAACAAGATGGCGACTTGTAATCGAGTACCGCTAGTATAACTAACTCGCGTACGAGCGGTAGCGTCGTCAATAATTCATGCGGTAGGCACGTCGTACCCGCCAGCCGTTCCTAATTGATTCCTGATGCGGTGAGCTGATCGCATCACTGACTCCTTGTACTGCCCTCCCAGGACCCGTCCGCTTCATTACGCACTTATAGGCTCGTGCAGAATGAGGAAAATCGTAAGAAATAATTTTATTATAAAATTTCATGTGAGCCTCTGTTCTCTGGGAGCGATGAGCGTGGCTTTTTGCAATTTTTTTTTCGCAAGTTAATTACTCGGTAACTTGATAAGCAGCTAAGCATGATAAGTAGATTACTTGGCATTCGCTAGACTTAACTACGGCAAAAACTCTCATAGTAACCTATCAACAGTAATCCTATTGTAATAAGCAACACACTTCTACACAGAAAAGGTCGTATATTTCGAATATTTACGTACAGAAGTACCGTTGACATTCAAAACTGAGTCCCTGAGTAAACAATCCGCAATTTCAATTTCAAATACAGTTAAAACTTCCATTTTGTTGGAAACTTATGCGGTGCAACTGATTGTCATTCGTGGCACATACATAATCCCGCCGGAGAGTCCATGATCTTGAACGGGGACTGACAACTGGCCGCGGCCTTATTCAGGAATCCTATGCTGATACGCAACGTTAATCGAATTCGAATACACAGCCACTACTGCCGTATCCATGTCCATCACGACTAACTCGGTTACCTTGCTATCCGAACGTACAAAAACTTTATTGCTGCAACTTAAATCTGGATTGTATTTTACATCGGGTTATGTGTAAAGAGGTATTATTCGAATATCATGTTGAAAGATGGAGGCCATAAAATATAACGATCTCTCGTTGGAATTAATTTTACACGTAAGATTTGAAATTTCCTGTTTTCTCCATTCCCATACTACCAAATTCGTACATCTTTCTATGCTGAACACACTCTTCCACTCCACGCCACTGCTGGACACAGGCCACCCCCGAGCTCTGCCACTTCAACCGGTTCTGTGCCTCCGGCATCCAGCACTCTTTGCAGACCATAATCAAATCCATCAACATTAGTTCTCCGTCTAATTGTATCTTCAAATCCAGTACCACCACTTTCATTGGACCACACAAGACAGTAACAGACAACCCGTTTAACTTCAGTACTGGTCGTAAATCACAGAATACTACCGTCCGATGCCCTTCCTTGCTCGTTACGGTACTACGTGACTTATGGAAATAACGGCTCGTGACAGCTAGTTGACTTACAGCTCTAATTGTGATATGCACTTCTTATTGTGGGAAACATCCGTAAAATTGTGGGCTCATGTTAAATGTAGGTATATAGGTCTATGTTCACTAAGCATGGTTTATGGCCGATTACTATAATTTACGGACCGTTAATGGACTCTTGTATCTTTACCAATAATATAGCAAAGCTCCACCCAGAGCGGGAGGGGTCATTTGATGATTTCTCATCCGAAAAAAAAAAAAAAAAAAAAGACCAGGGTAGAAGAAAGAAAGGTGTTTTGTGAATTTCAATAAAAGAAAAATATATAGGTGTCAAATTTTATTCTGAATAAAAAATTAAATTAAAAATTTAAAAAACCCCCGACAAAAATAAAATTAAGGAATCCCTACAAAAAGCATGAAATAAAAAAATCTTATGGAAGTCGGGGGACCGTTCTGCATGTGGAACAGCTTCTATTCTGAGGTCCCCCGACTTCCATAAGATTTTTTTATTTCATGCTTTTTGTAGGGATTCCTTAATTTTATTTTTGTCGGGGGTTTTTTAAATTTTTAATTTAATTTTTTATTTCATGCTTTTTGTAGGGACTCCTTAATTTTTGTATTTCATTTCTTTTATTTTCTTCCGTTTTAAGATTCTAGTAATTTGGTGTTTAATCAGGTTTTTTATCCGTCAAAAAATATTGATTAAGTAATTTATAATTGAAGAATAATTTTTAAGACTAAACTGATTTTTTTTGTTTGATTATATTTTTCAAGTTTTTAGTTTTCATTTCGTTAGGTAGTTAATATTCTTCATTCCCTTTCAATAAGAATAGTGTACATTATTCTACTTGTCAAGCCCTTGCATTTGATACCTATATTGAAGGAGTTGTGAAAAAAAAATGTAATTCGCCATTTTGTGGTGGCGGCCATCTTGGATTTGAAATTTTTAATAGTGTATAGTATTCTACTAGTCAAGCCCTTTCATTTGATATCCATATTGAGGGAGTTGAGAAAAAAAAAATTAATTCGCCACTTTGTTGTGGCGGCCATCTTGGATTTGAAATTTGTTATAGTGTATAGTATTCTACTATTGAAGCCCTTTCATTTGATACCCATATTGAGGGAATTGTGAAAAAATATGTTATCCGCCATTTTGTAGCGGCGGCCATCTTGGACCGATTTTCATCAAACATAGCTAAGAACACTCCCGACTAATACACCTTTCAAACAAAAAAAACTAAATCAAAATCGGTTCATCCGTTCGGGAGCTACGATGCCACAGACAGACACACACACACACACACATACACACACACACACACCCCTGTTTGTACAGACACCCTTACGAGGACCTTGTTAGTCCTAGAACCAACCGAGGACCCTCCAAAAAACTGGTTTAAATACCTCTTTGGCCTTTTAGAATAAGATAGAAAGAGACAGGTGAGTAAATCTATAGTGATGAGCCTACTGGGATAATGCTATCTCAACATTTTTCTGTATGAATTTCGGCTATCATACCGAGGACCTGAAATACACAGCTAAATGTGACCAGCGATGCACATACGAGGACTTTGTGTAAGCCAACCGAGGACCTCTTACGTAAGCCCTGCGACGTCCTTCCGAGGACGTATTTTTACACAATATTTCTTATAGCTTGTACAAAGTGCGGACGTTGTGTTAGACTTTATATCACTAAACCGAGGACAGTTTTTCGCGTAGAACTTGTACAAACCGAGGACCTGGAAAATACCTACCTACCTACCTAAAACATTTTACGTGTAAGATAATAATCAATGTTCCAATTTATTTCTTACACACTTTTTCTAGAATGAAGTACCAAGCGAGGACGAGTCAATGTCTTTACGTTTGTCAGCGCTTTATTTTGTTAAACACTCGTGATTGTTGCTTTTAACGTAAACAGTAGGTATTAAAAATAATGGCCGTATCTATATACATATTATTAAGGAAAAACTGACTGACTGACTGACATATCAACGCACAGCCGAAACTACTGGGTTTAGGAATGTGATTTTAGACATTACGGACGCTTTTAACGTTCTGCATCGTTCTCACATGCATAATTTTTTACATGAATGATTTAAACAAAACTTTGTAACCATATTATTTTGATTTAAAGAGTGTCCATGGAGTTTCTTGCCCGTTCTTCTCCATAGGTACCTATGCTTTGGAATGGGCAACTACGAGTATCTTCATCTTTCTGACTGACAGGCCCCTTGACAATTCAAAAGTGCCTGTAATTGGTTTAATTGAAATAAATGCTATGAGTTTGAGTTGAGTTTGAGATTGTGAAATTTTGCACACGGCTTCCTTTTATAATGTAGGGGAGCACTAAGAAGGGGTTTTTGGAAATTCAACCTTTAAGGGGGTGAAAAGGGTGGATTTCGTTTGTATAAGTCTTATTCCTTGAGTTAATAAACTTGAAACATGGCACAAATATTTATCTAAGTAAGTTATGAAGTTTGGCATTTTTTGTTTTTCTAAACTAACCCCTAAAGGGGGGTTGTGGGGTGTCAAAATTTGTATGGAAGATGTTTAACTCGCGGTCCGATTAACTTGAAACACAGTATTTATACTTAAGACACAAAAAAATAAAGAATAACGTGTATCAGGGTTTTTCAAAATCTACCCCTAACCGGGTGAAAAGGGATAGTTAATTATACAGGCGAGGATTTTACGAGGTTTTAAAATTGGTATAAATAAATCTTTGAGTCAAGTAATCAACATATCCCAAACGATTTTTCGAAATTCCACCCCTGTGGGAGTGAAAAGCAGAAATACAGTTTATATGAAAAATCTTATTCATTTGGTTAATAAACTTGAAACTAAAGGGAGATTGGAGGTGTAAAATTTTGTATGGAAGAATTTTAACGCGCGGTCCAACTATTTCGAAACTCAGTATGTAAGACCAAAATAAATAATAAAGTATAATCAGGGTTTTAAGAAAATCTACCCCTAACGGGGTGAAGAGGGATAGTCAATTTCTTAGGGAAGTATTTTATTACGTGGCTTGATTGGTTAATTGGTATAAATAATCTTTAAGTCAAGCTATAGAAACATCCCAGACGACTTTTCAAAACTACACCCCTATGGGGATAAAATATTTTTAGTAGCCATGTTTTTAATCACGTCTAAACTTGCTATGGAGAATCTTAATTTGACAGGACTAAACTAATATTTAGGTATCTTCTGTCCTTTTTTAATGAATTACAGAAAAGATGCACTGAACTTAAATTTAGTTTAGTTTGTGAACAAGGGAATCAGCGCCATTAAGTTATTAAGTTTACATGCTTCCCAAATTATTTTGATCTCACTTGATAAATTTCTTTGTTGTTTTCTAACTAAGCATTGTGTTATGTAATTTTATGTTAAGTTTTTAGCCCAAATTATGTCGAATTATTTTAATTATGGTTTCTATAAGTCTTTTTGTTTGAGTCGTTTTCTATTAACTGTTATGTAAGTTTTCTAATCATTCTTCTCAAAGATGTTACTGCAACTTGATGATTACTTCTATAAGTAGATCGTTGGTAAAACTTTGTTAAATAATTGGTTTCATTTTAAAATAAACCTACTTTTATTTCCGTAAAGTTTATGACGTGGTTTTCTTTAGTACGTTCATGTTCTGTATTTCTTTGTACTTTATATTTGCTTCAAATCTTGCTGCAGACATTTCACCTAGGAAATTTACTTTAGATTCTTTATGAAAAGCACACGTATTCAGCTCCTACCTCCAGACAATACAATATTTTATGGTGCAAATCATAATGTTGAAAAATAAAAGCGGGCCTAGGTACTTAGCACATACTGCAAAAGAAGCCTGATTATTCCTCATGCACCTAGTAGCTACTAACGGTTTATTTAAGGATTCAGTCTACCTTCGATTTTCTCCTTCATAATTTTATTTAAATGATAGCATATAATTTGTCTTCTACACACAAGGAAAACTGTCGAAACGAGGACTAGAATACACACTGTTCGGAAAATCTAGCAAACCGAGGTCTTAAATACACATTGTCTGGAAAAGCTACCTAACCGAGGTCTTTTGTGTTAAAGTTAACACATAGGTCCTCAGATAATACAACAAACGTGAAATGAGTGTAAAGAGTCTGTGTATGAGGCGACAGTGGCACCATCTGGTGGATACACAAAGTCTGTGTAAGATTATGAATAATCTTGATCAAACCGAGGTTCGGACAACTTTTTCGTATTAAGTATATAGAAAGACTCAAAATTGCTTGCAGAATACGAATCTTTGGTCAAGTCAAACCGAGGACCCTCGAAAAGGTCCTCGCTTTGAAAAGGTCCTCGGTCGTGCCTTGTGTATTCATACGCACGTCCTCGGATGGTACTTAAAACAAACACACACACACACACACACACACACACAGACACGTCAAACTTATAACACCCCGTCGTTTTTGCGTCGGGGGTTAATAAAAATAACGGAAATCAGAAATATCAGAATCGATCCAACGCTTATTTGCCTCGAATTTCTACCTTTTGGAGTCAATTACACACTCGCTTGGCATCATACAATTGACATCGATAATAATTATAATATAACAAAATGTCATGCTCACATGCGCCAACATGATGGCGCATAAGTTGTATTCCTATAATTTACAGACCGTTATTGCTCTTGTATCTTTACCAATAATGAAGCATAGCTTTGTATAATAGACCCTTGCATATGGATGTAGCTATCACAGATAAAATTAGCTTACAAATCTATTTATATGCCCAGTTTGGCAATAAAAGATGCTACCATTGATAAGCAAAACGATGCGTTTTTGTTTATAGGAACCGAGCAATAGTGTTGGTAATAGTAGGTTTTGTTATGATGCTCTTAGCTGCTTGTTTATGCCAGGATGCATTACTAGTATCATTATTAGCATCGTCATTATTTTTAGTTTTCTTTATCTCTTTACTGTAGATTTTCCTCATCAAAAATCTAGTCACCTGACTACTCCACGTCTCCCACAATTGACTTCATTACTTTTTACTCTCACGACAAGGGATCTGCCACAACTTTTCATAGTCCCTATTTCGTATGCAAGCGAGCGCATAAACAAATTGGCGCGCACATCTCATTAACGTCACTCATACCGCGGCATCGCCTGCTGTGTTTTTGTCTGCGTTGTCACCAGGTGTAAGCTTTCGCTTCCCGTATTAAATAACTACGTAACATTATATTCGATTACACTAACTGTCACTTAAAGCGGACGGTTGTTTCAGTTTGAAAGGTACCTGCATGCTAGTGCTGGGTTTCGTTGATGCATGAGCGAGTGTTGTTTATTGCACAAAATTTATACGTTCGTGGAAATTTCTTAAACTTGTAATAGAATAGAATACTCTTTATTAAGTACTTACACCATATTAATTACGGACAGAAATTATGAAACGAATTACGATACGAGGTCTCAAAGAGAAACAAGTAAATAACATAATCTTCCTATAATGTTCCCACTGGCTGGGACACAGGCCTCCTCTCTTCGAGAAGCTTCGTGGGCTGTAATCTACCATGCGGGCCCAATGCGGGTTGTTAGATGTCACATGTCTTCGAATTTTTCGTTCTAGGACATGCCGGTTTCCTCACGATGTTTTACTTCACCGTTTTGAGAGCAGTGGTGAATGCTGGTGATGAAATTATTTACACAAAGTGAGCTGATTAAAAAATGTTTTTTTTTTTAAATTGTCTTTAATGTGAAATCAGAGCATATATTCACGTTTAAGGCTTCTGTTGCTTCATTCTCATAAAAAAATGGTCAAGTGCGAGTCGGACTCGCGCACCGAGGGTTCCGTGCTTTGTAGGTATGGTAACTACTAACTACAAATTTACGGTTTTCGGATTTTTTCCTTTACTTGTGCTACATGTCATTGCTTCTTGCCAAATTTTATGATTCTAGGTCAACGGGAACCCTATAGGTTTTGATTCCGAAACATAAACGCCCGTATCTTTTGATTGCGTTGACTTAGAAGTTTGATTTTGTTACTGCTTCAAGGGATTACAGCCCTGAGTACTTGATGTTAATTTTAACTTGATAACTCCACGCGTTCCTGAAGAAAGGGTCTTGACAGACGGACAACGAAGTGATCTTAGAAGGGTTCCGTTTTTTCTTTTGAGGTTCGGAACCCTAAAAACAGAATCTACAGAAAACCAGTTTTCAATAAAAACATTTCCACTAAAACTATTCCAATAAACTTCATTGACGCAAAGGATTCTGCATGTAAGAACGAGCCAAGTAAGGCGTTCAATGAGTTTGTTTGTATCTGCTTTTTATTTTGGATTTTCTTAAGCCACTGATAAAGTAGGTAAGTAGGTACTCACTGTTTCTGTTAAAAGTTCTTTTGTTCGCAGGTATTGTTGTTCTGTTGTTAAATGAACGAAAGAGGTGCCTTTTAAAGATACTTATGTACCTCACCTTTTTATAACTTTAAAATAAAAGCCACAATCTTTTTACATTCACGTCATATAGTCAGGCGCTTAATAATTATTAGAGCTTATCTGAATAATATGGTCTATCCAATCATTTTACCATTTAAGACTTTGTGCAACTACGTGATACTAACATAGTTATTAAGTTTTATTTATTAACAAAATTGTTACTATATTATTATATACTTAGGTTAAGGTACGTATCTATGGGTCTTTGTTACCAGAAAATAAATTATTTATTATTATTTGTAATTCTCCAATTATCTAGGAGGCACTTAAACAAAAATAAGTAGTCAGATTCCATTCTGTCCTAGTCATGATAGCCAGCAACGCAAACGCCGAAAAAAAAATCTGCTGTTCCCTAGATACATTTATGTTCGTTTAACTCGTCAAAATGTAGGGAACTGGTGATTTTTTTTCGCGATTTCAGGTTTGGTCCCATAGTAAAAGTTGTTCATAATGATGAATACAATGATCTCTTAAGAGTGTGTGTTAATGTTAATGTGTTAATGTGATAACCTAATAGCCACATTGTATATAAAGATATTAGTTTAACTTAAATTACATTCTGATATTAAAATAAATTATTATTCCACAATTTTCGTTATTGCACCGACCACTATTTGTCTCTGCATCACCCAAATGTTGACTGGTAGAAAATGCGTATGGCATTAAGTCCACCTCTGCAAAATTGTGTGCTTGAAGTATTAAATAAATATAAATTCAAAGTTTACCGATATTTATTACTAAAATTCTTATACGTTATGGGCGTAACTGTCGCGGCATCGTTCCGCGTCGTACGAAGCTCATAACAAGTTTGTAACTACATTTTACGACAAAACCCACCACGCTATCACAATTTTTGCAATCGACTATACAACAAAGCAACAAATAGAGTAACTGTCGTCACTCGCGACCCCTGAGGGATTAGCAGGACTTGAGACTAGGAGTGACGAACGAACAACGAAAAACGAACTACGAATAACGATAACGAACTAGGAATAACGATAACGAACTAGGAATAACGATAAGGTTATCGGGCTATAGAATTTATTTTTGAGGTAATTAATTTATTGGATTTATTGGTTACGTATTTCCCTTTATTAGGTGTTTACAAATATTTTTAATGATGATGATAATGTATTTCTGTTGCCGCTATAATAAAAAATACTAAAAACAGAATAAAATAAGTATTTAAGGGATATACAACAAACGTGTTTTTTTCGGCGTTTTTACCTTGTGGTACGAAACCCTTCTTGTCCGACTCGCACTTGGCCAGTTTTTTTACATTTGTTTGTCGCCGAGATGAGACTGCTGCTATTGACATAACTAATTTTGTATGATGGAAAACTACAGAATTTTCGCAAATCGAAATAGGTACAACAAAAGTAGATTTTCTTGTCTAAATTATCAGTTCTTAAGCTCATACTAAAATGACCATAGATACTTAATATTAGCGATTAGATATAACATAGTCTTGTCTATTCATTACAGCGGCATAACTACTTAAAATTCTACCAATTGCTGGCTAAGATCCGATCAAGCCTACAACAAATATTAACTAAGTAATAATATATAATCGGAACGGCAGCCATTTATTATTTCTATGTTCAATCATTATTTGCCCTAGTCCGCAAATACCTATGTACCTAATAGTTGAGTAATGTCTTGGATTGAAGAAATACTGGACATGGCGTGTTGATGGAAATGTTAATAGAAACCTCCTTGTTTCCATTTTTTTTGTAGTTGGGACTCACATGCGTGTTCTAAAAGAATATTACAAGCAGGAACGTTGTCCATAAGTATCATCATGCTTGCAATCATATTTGATAATAATTTGACATTGGTAGAACTGACATGCTGAAGACATGAAGCTAGACACGCCGACTCAATTCTAATAATTTACCAATAAATTGATGATAATTTTTGAAACATACGAGTATAATACACAAAATCGTACATAATCAAATTACTATCTCACTGATACTTGAAAGTTTAGAAAATATTTGATTTAAAAGAGTGTCTGTGGAGGTTTTTGCCCGTTATTCTCAATGGGAACCTATTACGCTTTGGAATTGGCAACTAGCTTCATCTTTCCGACTGACCGACCCCTTGACAATTCAAAAGTGCCTCTAAATTAATTTATTTGAAACTAAGTGCGTCTAAATTGGTTTATCACACTAATATTATAGAGGGGAAAGTTTGTGAGTGTATGTGTGTATATATTTTTGTTACTTCTTCACGCTCAAACGGCTGGACCAATTTTGATAAAATTTTGTATGGAGGTAGCTGACAGCCTGAATTAACTTATACTTTTTATCCCGATATTCTCACGGGGTCGACATTTACGCAGGTGCAACCGCGAAGCGCAACTAGTTTGAAATAAATGCTTATAAATGTTATTGAGACGACAAGAATTTCCACACACCTTCGTCATATCCAGTATTTCTATAATCCTTGAGTAACACAATATGGTAGCTATAGTACTTGGCAACTATACTCATGTCAAAGTTCTTGTACAGTTGGTACCTACACTGTGCTCAGTAATTGCAACTGCGAGCAACTATGTACACTTAATATCCTAATAAATGTTGTTTTTAAGCTTTATCGTCGTATATATTGCGCCGTAAAATTGAACGTTATGTCTTGACAAGTGTCTTGCCTGTATGCTTAGGTGATACGAAGACAGAATGCTGAAGTTATGGCTATTGATGGGTTCCATGACATAGTCACAGTGCAGAAACTATATAACGCCTTTTTTTTTTTTTTTTGGTGGGAAATCATCAAATGACCCCTCCCGCTCTGGGTGGAGCGGAAGGGAGTGTCAGACTCTTACTGACTAAAACCCACCCGTGTTCCTTCACTTGCCTGTGCCAGGGGCCACGGTAGTTACAATCTTTACATACTATTTTATTTTCGTTTACGTTCCTACATACGCTTGTGCGACAATATGTGCGACACACTCAAGCTCGACATCACGCTAGTGCGACAAACGATTGTGCGACAGTAGTTTGACACTACGGTAGTGCGACAAACAATTGTGCGACAGTAGTTTGACACTACGGCAGTGCGACAAACAATTGTGTGATAGTGTAATTGGGTTGTGGAGGTCAGATAGGCAGTCGCTCCATGTAATATACTGTTATTCAACTGCATCCGGTTAGACTGGAAGCCAACCCCAACATAGCTGGGAAAAGGCTAGGCAGATGATGAGTAAGTAGAAGTGCATCGTATTTTTAGCTAGGTAATATATTTTATTAATTGCAAAGCGATTTCTCCAATTATCGTTATTGTAGAGTGCATAATTGCAAATGAATAACGGATGCACAACAATTTATTTATACAACAATGCAGTTAATTCGTAATTGAACCTTAAAAACGCTTTACAGAGCAGTTTAAAGAGAATTAAATAATTTAAAGCCTTGTTGGAAAAGGAAAAATGTCATTACAGGATAAATAAAATTAACAAACATGATTGATAGAGTAAATCGAAGATGCATTCGTATTTAAATGTACCTTTTATAGTTCATATTTATCCATACTAATATTATAAATTCGAAAGTAACTCCGGCCGTTTGTCTGTCTATACATATATTACCTTTTCACGCCTAAACCACTGAACGGATTTCGATAAAATTTGGCGGAGAGACAGATTGCATCCCGGGATGCAATCTATCTCTCTGCCAAATTTTTCGGCATAAAAGCTATCCCATGTAATATGTAAGGGCTTAAAATAGTTTTTATCCCGATATTCCCACGGGATCGACAGCGATTATGCTGGTGAAACCGCAGGGCGCTGCTAGTAAGAATATATTTTTGTCTAACAAGTATCAAATAAGGCAAGTTAACAAACCCTTTGTCCTCTCAAAAGCAGACGACATGACATGACCGTGTAAGCTGCATTAAACGGACTGTCGACAACTTAGCAGTACTCAGCCAGTCAAAGGCGGGCCAGAAATTGTACTGATTGCCAATAGTCCGCGGCACTGCGCCCGCGTCCTCAACGTCCGCAGTATAAAAGTCGCAATGTCTTGTATGTCGCACAATAAATGCCTGTCATGAAATCCAGTTACGGGGAGCGAGCCTCGACAATTGATAGAGAAACTGTGTGCACCGATGAAATTTAAAAAGTCATTTATTTCGAAATGCTTTTTCTCCGAACGCCCGCGGCTCGAGCGATATCAATTTTATTTTCCGTTGTGGCTTCTACCGCGTAAGGACAGCGGTGCAGAGACAACTCCAAATGTGACCCCCGGCCTTACAGCGAATATACAAAGTTAAGGATTTTGTTTTACAAGTTAGTCGTTATTTTTATATTGACAACAATGAATGTCGCGGTCGGGCAAACTTATCTGGACACGTTCTGTGTCACCTTGTTGTTTTGTTGGAAAATGTGCTTTTATGGCAACATGTTGAGTTTTTGTCCTATTAGGTAATATCGCTATAGTTATAGAAGTATCTTGTGTATTTGCGTATGGTTGTCACCATCTCAGGTACCTGGGCTGATGATGGAAGGTACAACTCCTTAACAGTAAGAAGTTACTCGAACAGGCAAGGACTGTTTTAGTAAATGGTTTTGATGTTTGATAGGGCATTTGCCACATTTGGTCTCATGATCATCAAGTCATGACCTGATGCTGCAGTCAGGATAGTTTGCAGAGTACCTAACTCCTCGACAACTAACAGCAGATATATCGTGTTTAGGCTCATTGAAAAGGGCTCGATGTGTGGATAAACGTACCGTTAATGAGGAACACCGAAGTACATAGAGACCTGATGCTGAAGCCAGGAGCATCAGAAACATCAGGCGACTAGAATCATTTCTATTTAGTTTTTTTTTGACGTTCAAAAGTGCCTTTAATGTGCCTATTTGAAATAAATGATTTGACTTTGACTTTGAAAAAGTACAAACCTTGAAATTACAGCACCGTAGTCGTGTTTGGGCTCATTTTATTCCAATTGAGGTTTTACATAACGAACTACTAAAAAGTTCACTTTAAGCAAAGGACACCCCGAGGGTAGGTTTGGTTAGGTCACTTTAAACCCTTTACACAGAAATAGGGGTCCCGCCAAGCGGGTCTCCGTTGACACAGGATGCAAGAGCGAAAATACCGTCATGACGACTTTGTGACTGGTTTAGAAAATGTATTATAAAATAATATTTAAGATAAAATGCCGCTCAATATAAATAAATAATTTGCCAAATATTGAAAAAAATGCAAGACGGAACGTTAACACTCAAACAAATATTAGGTCGCTCAAATATTATGAAGCTTCTCATTTTGTGTTTTAAGTAACTCAAATTAATGTTTGTAAGTTGCTGTTCTGTTGATTTGTCACTTAGTAGTACTATAACGTAAATTAATTATTTTTGTCACTTAAAACTTTAATTTAAAGTCACTCGTTTAAATACTACCCATTTTTTAGTCTATTTTTTGGACCCACTGTCTAAATAAGAAAAGTTGTAAAAACAATTATTTTATTAACTAATTCTATAATACCTACCTAATGCAGTCATTATTCATAATTACCTCAGTATCTATATATTTACAGGAAAAATATTTACAGATACAATGTAATTAAAAATATTCAAATTACTCCGCGAGTAAAACCAACAATAACTCTAGGGAAATGAATGTAACGTTAACTTATTTTAATTACAATTGTTGACATTACAAAACAAATATTACTATATTATTTACGCTCTCATTCACATGAAATAATTTAATAGTTATGTTCGCAATGTTGAAATTACGAGTATCTTGATTTTTTCAAATCTCGAGCTCGCTATTCAAAGCAATTTCCTGGGAAGACTGTGCCGTCGTCGACCACATCTTCATTTACTGTAAGATAGTTGTCAAACATATCTATCTATAGCCTATCATCATCTGCCTGGTCTTTTCCAAACTGTGTCGGGGTCAGCTTCCAGTCTAACCGAATGCAAGTAAATACCAGTATTTCTATAAATTAAAATAAGGGTGGTCTGTTTCGCGTCCACTTGACGCAAGCGTATGCGTCAAAAATGGCGCTAACTGTCATCAAACCAAAAATGCGTAGTTTCAAATTACAATTATAAAACTATGGCCCTGACGTACGTCAAATAATAACGATTACGTAAACGTTAACCAACCGTTTGAAATAACCGGCCCTTAGTGACCGACTCTTATTTTTATCTAAACAATGTCAAACAATAACATTGCACAACAAAATTACATTTTAAAAACAGAAGACAAGCGGCCGAGCCCAGCTAATCCAAAAGTCGATTTAAGGTAGCAGCGACCATAGACTATTTTTGTTTTAATCCATTTTCTTCGTTGTCCGTGGATCACCGGACATCCGGCTGCACGGTCAATGTAATTAAGCTTTGATCGCATAACGACACATTTTCTGGACGTTGTTCGTCCACAATTATGAAATACCGACGATGTCTTTCTTTTTCAAAGTAATATTTTATCAAATTTATGAGACACAATACGAGACAGTTTTATTTTTGCAGGACGGTTGGGTTTATTTTTAGAATGGAGAAAAGGTGTGTTTTTTACAATGTGTATGTCAAGATCCGCTTATTTTTTTGCACTGACTATATAAAATGGAAACTTTATCTCGTGTAAGTCTAGGAAGGACATTCAAAGTTACATTCACTATTTGAGCAGTTAGAGGTATTTTTATTCACCTTAGACTCGAGAGAGCCATCGTCACTCCATGAATATATTATCTCTAGCTATTGCCCGAGAATTCGGCTGCGTGTGTTTTGTATTTCATCATTTTTAATACCAATACCCAGTATGAAAGTAACCTAGGTGTCCTTCTCTCCAGATCCCAGGATTCCTATCTATCAAATTTGATCTCGATCGGTTCATTGATACAGGTAGCCTGAAAGAGTAACAGACAAATAGACAGTTACTTTCGCATTTATAATATTAGTATGGAAATATGGATTAAACCTACCAAACCTTTAGAAAGACACTGCGCTTCCTAATTAGCATTATAGATATAAAGCTATCTGCTAGCAAGATATTTTCCGAGAAAATACTTGACGAACAAGATCTTAACCTAACAAGTAACTACTTCAGAAGCTAGTAACGTAGGTCGTCCATTACAAATACTAAGAGGTATTAAGGATCTCGTGAAGCACTAACATGTAGGATTCAAAGATTCTTGGAAATAGTCTACTGGCTAAATAACGTATGGCCTTCAATCGACTCTCACAACTGGTGAGGAATGATAAGAAGCGTTTTCAGTTAGTTACTCGATTTTATTTTGGAAGCCTAGACTGGTATATCATATCATGTTCAATTTGAAGACACATTAATATCAATGGGGGAATTTTTTTTTCAACAATAAGACATTTTAGTTTTTTTTTTTTTGCACTGTAAATTGTGTGCCTTCGTCTGCGGTAAATGTACCTAAATGATAACACCAATGTTACATGTTCGTAAAGGACATCATTCATTTCGTACGCAAAAATTCAAGTGCGGGCCCGAAAAGTACTGTTTTCATAAATTAACATATTTATGTACTAGCAGCGCCTCGCGGTTTCACCCGCGTAAGTTTCGATCCCGTGGAAATATCGGGATAAAAAGTATCCTATGTATTACTCCAGGAAATGGTCTATCTATGAGCCATTTTTCATCCAAATCTGTTCAACGGTTTACGCGTGATTGAGTAACAAACATCCAAACATATTCACAAACTTTCACATTTATAATATTAGTAGGATACTTAACGCTTATGTCCATTTTTACCCGACTGTGTCGAAGCCCAAAAGGAAGGTTATGTGTTTGATTACCATGGATAGGCTTTGGACTGAAAACCAGCGAATCAATAACTGTTTGCGTCTTTAAGCGAATGTCCAAAATATTGTTGGCATAAATATGAGTTTTGGTGCACTGCACTTTCAACTTAAATAGCAGCCAAGGGATTAATTGTAACTAGATCTATGTTGTAATACTTAAAACATGTTCGGGATAATATAGGTATTCGATTAAAAGGTGGCATTTTTTAATTTTTTAATGAAAATAAGATATTTGGTATTTTCAATCTCAAATAGCAGCAGGGTTAATTGTAGACTTTTGTTGTAATAGTAAAAAATGCTCAGGTTTTTATTTCCCATGAGAGAGTAATACTTTTTATCTTTAATTTTTGAGTATAAAATGCTCGACACTTGAATGATGTCCTTTATTATGTAACCTGTCCTTTTGCTCTGCACGAGTGCAATCTACTAATGTGGCGCCATGTCCAAATATCGAGATTTCTATGCTATTTAACTAAGTTGATACACAAAAAACTTCCGGTATGAATTCTCTATTTGTTGATGAAAACTGCATTGTTTGTTTTCACGCTAAACGGCTGAACGGATTTAGATGAAATTTGGCACGTAAGTCACTGACCCAGGTCATTCGGACTTTTTATCCCGATATTCCCACGGCACCGAGACTTATGAGGGTAAAACCGCGGGGCGCTACTAGTTTTAGATAATAATAAAATATACTAATTACAGATATTGAGGTTTTGATGTCGAAGTTAAAAAACCAAGCTAATTATTTAAAGACTTTAATAAAGACCAAAGTTCAAAATCCAAAGTAATGCGGATTTTACTACTGCATAGTCCGTTTTTGCTCTCTGGACTGCGGGTTCAATTTAGTAATGGCTACTAATAAATTGTTAGTTTCTATACTAGATGTTTCTAAATAATGATTTATGTGCTGCAGAAGCATCGATGCAGCTAACACTAGCTTCACTATTATTTAAATTGAACGACTAACTGAACCATACATATCGGTTACTAATATGGCTTCTACCTACTTACTTAAGTAGATACAGTCAACAAAAGAGATAAGTATGCAGGATCGTCGGATATAGTGGAAGTTTAGTAAGAAACCGATGGATGTTCTCGAATAAAATTTAATTTTATTAATAGAAAACAAACAGCTCATTTATCAAATTAAATTTCAGTTGATAACATCCATCGGTTTCTTACTAAACTTTAACTATATCTGATGATTCTGCATACTTATCTCTTTTGACTGTACATGAGTTTTATGTGAAAGTTTTGACGTTTGTTACTCTATCATCTTGCTCAAGAATTGAGCTATCACTTGCAAAAAGAATTTTTCAAATCCAACTGGTAGTTCCGTAGATTAGCGCTTTTTAACAAACAAACAAATTCTTCAGCACTGAACGGATTTCGATAAAATTTGGCAGAGAGATAGATTGCATCCCGGGGAAGGACATAGGATAGTTTTTATCGACATACCTCGCGGGCGAAGCCGCGGGCGGAAGCTAGTATAGAATAAAGAAATCTCAATGATTCGTCAAGTCGAACAAATCGCGCGAAGCAGTTACAAGCTAAAACTAAAAATTAAATAGATTAAATATAATCCCGAATCTACGTCCTTTCGACCAACTCATTTGTATTCGACGACTTCCATTTAGGTTTCTGTTCCTACATCTGATCCGATGTAAGATCAAGTCAAGGTGAACTTGTTTACTTCGTCTCCAATCTAACTGTCCCCGGTTTTGACTTTTAAAACTATGGTAATGTCACTAAGCCGTCCATCAAACGGACCAAGTGCTGATTTCGCTCCCTTTAAATAATCTCTCATGTATTTTATGCTAGTTATTCTGTGATATTGTTACTGGGATTTGTGTCTCTGTTGTTATTTGGGATTTAACATCTGCCGTGTCAAGTTTGGGTAGATATGGAACTGGATTTCAATTTCGGTTGGTGTTAAGAATTTATTTTGGATAGATTGGTTAATTTTGATTGTAATATCAAGACGGTATAAAAAAGCGCTAGGAACCTTTTATCTTTTTGAAAACTATATTAGCTTTTAGAAAAAAAGACAATCTTATCTTTTTTTTCTTCGAGCCTAGCACGAAACTAAAGTTTATAAACGGAACACTACAAGCGGTAAAACCTCATAGCGCTGTATATTAAAAGATTACGCAGACTCTCATGAAAATATTTTCATGCCGAGTCCCGACGCCACCTTGTTTACTGAGATAACCTCATCTACAATACGGTATCATTTTCAAGAAACAATTTCCTTTGAGTCACACTCAAACAAAAATTAATTTATATCATTCCCGCTTAAAATGAAATCATCACGAGCCCTAAAAGCGTTGAGAAGCTCAACTGGTATGACATATTACCGAAATTTACGTAATACTAACACCATTCGGGCCCAAGGCGTCTATTACGAGATATGAAAAGTAAAACGTTTATAATACGAGCAGGAATGAAGTATGGGCGGTGGAGTTAGAAAAAGAAAAGATAAGAAAATAATGCGCCCTCATATATCATCACAATCGCCAGAATTCTCGACTTGGTCCGGGGATGGCCGGCCAACCCTCCTCACGCGGGAGGATCTCCCGAAATATTTAACTAAGCAAATCGCGTTGCTATGGTGCCTAACCTCTTGTTATAATACCCATTTTAATACGGCATTAATAAAGGTATTAGGGATTTATAATGACCAACGCTCGTGATACAATTGCGTGTATCAGCTTAGTGATTTTAATTGTTTATCCCTAACACAAGCTTCCAAAAATATTTCGTTTATCATTTTCATATTTCCGACGCTGCTTCTACAAACTATCATTAGGTTCCATATCGCCGATAAATATATATAACGTCCGCAATTTCTAACAAAATCATTAGCACTTGGTGTAAACCGACGCATTTGTGTAATCGGTTCAAAAAGCCGTCATCGACAACCTAAATTAACTCGGCACTGAATCTTGGCGTCAGAAACACGAGTTGGTTAACGAGTTCTACCAAATGTTTGGACCATTTCATTTGCGTGCGCATACAACAAACTATACAAATTATTTCTGGGAAGTATTCCGTCACGCATACTTGGGATTTGTTCGACCCGAAACCCGGTGACTGCGGGCATCATTCATTCAGGAATTGACTGGACAGCCCAATTCTAGTTAATGGCGAAAGGGTTGTCAATTATATTTCGAGTACGGTGCGTACGGAAAGCCGCAAATAACGGTTCTAGAATACGAGTTCCAAACTCTAATGCGTTATTGCTTTACTTCTAAAGTCGTCTTTAGACATGAAATATGTACGTTTAACAACACAAGAAACTCAAATAATGCTTAAATACTTGTTATAATTTACAACAAGAGCACCACTAATACTTTTGTAACAATATATTTCTACACCAAGTTAAATGTCGGCGAAACCCATCCAGGTTATAATGTGTTTAGAAAATGGTGCTCATAACAAGCACTAACAAATTACCTGACCTTCAGAGCCTAAAACCGGTGGTGAAAACCCTGTCATTTTCGCAGCAAAGCCACGATGAGTGGTGGAAAATTATTAAGAAATAATACGTGGCTAAAGAGGTCACTAAGTGAAATTACATAGAGCCATGACAACGCGATTTCAGAATGGGGGTAGATAAATAACGCAATTAGTAAGGTGATTGATAGTTCCACAAGGAACCAAACTTGGGATAGTTATCTAATACCTTTTTTGTTATAGATAGGTGCGATCCCTTTTCGGTATATTGCCGTGGGGTGTTTACATCGTCATCGTGATTTCACTGTATGTTGGAGGAATATTAGCGGTTTTATATGGGCATTCTAAAAGCATTAGGACACTGCTGATGTGTTTTTGTGAGAGGTGCTTACTGAAATAGATATTTTTATTATTATATCGTTTTGTATCTAGCTATAGAAAGATGGAATATAAAATGTAGGTATAGAAATTATAATTGGCAACGCAGTCATTGGTGTGTGTAAGGTAGGTATTTATGGGTCTTTGTTACCTGATAATAAATGGTTTATTATTATTATTATTAATATTATTATAATGGTACCACCAATCCGCTTGCCAAATGTGATTATTACACCTTATTACAATAATTACTAGGTATCTATCTAGTATCATCTATTGCATCTCCCTTTAGTCGAAACAATAATTTACGAAATTAAAAATTACTAGTAAAAATTTATAAAATTAAAGTAAAAATTGAATAAAAACGCAAATGTAGAGTGAATGTAACGCAGTGCGGTGTCGTGAGACTCCCATTCATTGCGGTCAATTTGGCGTAATGTAATCAATTGCTGAACCAATAAAATAAATCAGAGGAGACAGTTTTAATTGATACCGCTCACTATTAACTGCAAACCATAGATGTACTAGCTGAAACTAAAAATCTGCTAAATGCAGGTGTCTAATAAAAATATTCTCATTTGTTATTGTAACACTTATATATTATATAGACTTCGGTTTCGAAATCAACTTGAGAGTAATTAAAAACTTAGAGTACCTACTTTTTCAGTTTGTAAAAGGAGGACGCGCGGGCTCCCGAAAGATAGAGTGGAGCGAGGCCTTTGCCCAGGAGTACAGCACAGGACAGCGCAGGCTAGTAAAAAAATAGGTCGATCCAAAGTCGATTCTCAATATTAGGTGGGAAAATTACCATTATTAGCTTACCGTTCGTTCGGCGTTCCTGTCCTGTCCACTGCACCGAAAAGTTGACCGGGATGATTTTAGTCCCCTCATTGGTTGACTCTGAAGTGCCGTGCTTGGCCGACGTGGTGAACGCCTGGAGAATGTTTTGATGCCCCTTGATTATTTCCCCTTCCTTTTATTTCGTGGTCAAATAAAATGGCGTTTAGGTGGGTACATATTTCATTTACCTACACTATATGATATCTGAAACAACGTCACACCGAAAAAAACTTCTGTTGTACACAGAGGGTAACCGGACACTTCTAAAAATCATCATACCATAAATACGCAATGTAGCTTAAATTGATTCAGATCCAAATGAGTAAATAGATAATAAATTAATTATTACATTGTATAGACCACAAATTGAAACGTGAACGCCATGAATAGTTAAGTGATATGTCATTTGTACTGAATAAAATTGATATTACTGATAGAACATTTTGCATCACCTTTATTTGTTTTGGCAAATTAAAATATCAACTATTTATTCTGTAAACGGTTGTGGGTAAATAAAATTGTACGTCAATGTTAATTCATTTGCATTTTTAATACCTATGCTATGTAGTTTTATAACGAAACCTGATGGCATTAAAATAGAATTCAAATGCGGTTTCATGAAAACGTTATCATGTTGACCATAGTTTTGCTTTTTGTATAGGTGAATAATCAGTTGGTGTCCCTTTGTAAAACAACAAATAGGTACGCAAATACCTACGCAGACAAACTACAGAGCAAAGTTTGCTAACAATCAGAGCACTGGCACAATAAAATAGCACTACCCTTTGAGTCCAGCAATGATTGAGTGAGGCTCGCGGCCTGTTTATTTACATATCGACTCAATTAACGAATACACCGGAGCTCATTATCCATTCAAATCGCAATCGCAGCTTTCCCACGTTAGCCGATTTTCCAGCGAAAACTCAATGAAAACTTCATAACAGTGTTGACTTTACGCTCGGAAACGGATCGCGTAATGGCCTTTGTCGTGCACAAAAAGCGACTGATCCGGCCCAGATCCGCTTTGTATAGCCCGCTTGCTTTAGTCAGTCGACAACATAATTATTGACTGTTGTGCAGCGACGAAATGGGCCGGTCAACGCACCGGCGACGTCGAAATAGACGATGCTACGCCGCTGTTGCGACCGCGCTCTAAGCCTTTAAGGGCTTCCTTGTTTTTTACAAGAAGTTCTGTGCATAAAGCAATAAAGTCCAAATTGCATTGCTGTAAATTCAGCCAGGAGGCAAAAGATAAGTATTGTGGGTAGTTGACGTTCAGTCTAGTTTTATTAGGTCGCTTAGGTGTCTACCAGTCTATGTCTACTTACAGTAGTTACGCTTACATTGAAAGCAGTAAATCTAATCGATTGTCTATTAATGAACCACTGGGAGAATAGATGGTGCAGCTATCCATCTTCAATGTTTCATTATGTCTGTTTAAATCTATGGCCATTTTGTAGGCGAATGTTGTTTTAATAATACAATAAAGTTAATCTAAAAGTGATATAAGTCGTGAAACACAAGAGAAGCAACAATTTTATGCGGCGAACATCTCAGTACCTAACTCATAAAAAAGTCGTTTTCAGAACCTCGGGCTAGAGATGCACTTTAATGTGGCTCGGGGCATTGCTGCAGAATGTGACTAAATGAGTTCAACTTCGTTCCCTAGATGGCGTTGTACACAATCTATTATTTCAAAGGGAGGCAGAAGTCAACGTTTAAAGTGATGCGCCAATAGAGGTCGTTTTAATATTTGGTTAGTTTAAATTACTGCTATTTCATGATTACACTAATGCTTGAGTCTTTATTACGTACACAAATACATAAGAATTAAAAAGATAACGTACCTATGCCTAAATGTAGGGACAATGTTTAAACAATGATAAGTAAAATTTAAAATTTATAAGTGGCCAGCTTGGACACGTAAGCGAGTAAATAAAACACACTCATACACTAACGTAATTATGTTTGAAAAGGTTATACAGGGCACACTGAAGATTCTATTGGTCACACTTTAATCCCTTCCGGGTTGGTTAGTCCCAAAGAGCATATACCTTTTTGAAAACCACACCGAATAAACAAGTACAATATTTGACATGAAAGTTGAGAAATTAGAAAGAGCAAGCTTTAATCGTGGGTTAACCCTTTAAATACATTAACACGTCTACGAATAACCCAAAACAATTAAGATAGAGTAATAATTTATCTAAAATGACACGTGCTCTCTCAATAAATTCACAAGGGGCATGATAAGAAAATAAACTTTGGGAAAGTAAGTAATTTAAAGTCTGGAACAGTTTACAAATAAGAGTGTGATTGTAATTATCCCGTGAAATAAAAATAATGAACAACCGAATAAAGATTTGGGAGTAATAATTTAAACTAAATGTTAATTTTGACATGTGCATCCCATAAGTCAGCGGAAGGTTAAGAAAATAACATTTATCAGAAGTAGGTATTATGTTTAATGAATGAATTTTGAATGAAAAATTTATAATCTTGAATTTAATACGGAACCAACATATTTTCCTGTGCTTATTCTTTTTTCTACTATTCAATTGAATGTTTTGAATCTGTGAATATAGGGCCATAATTCTAATTGTGTCCTCATAATAACAGTGATTACTAAACCTAATACCTTGTAGATATAATAAAGGATATTTTTAGATCGCGGAAGAACATAAACTAGTTAGAAGACTCATAAAATTAAAATGTCTACTCATTTTCGGATGGCCGGAGAAAACTCAAGATATAAAGTTGAACTAAAATGTTATGAATGACATTTAGTTAAGTTTCAAAGATAGGTTAAGGAACTGTTAAAAAAAATAGTATAAAACTAAAGAAAATGTGGTTTCGCTCGTTGCATTTACTGAGTTTCTTAGTTTCGATCGTATTCTAGCTCAAAATCAAAATATTTTATTTCACATAAACCTAGATGGGCACATATGAAACGTCAGAAGTACGTTTACAATTGGTCGTTTTTAGGTCTTTAATTATGCTGGCCCATCAAAAAGCAACAAAATAAATTAAACTAATAATTCAACCAATATTATTTAGGATGACACGTGCATCCCATATGTTGCAAGCAGGTTATTTTTTATTACAGTTGGGACACAAATAGATGGCGGTTACTTTGTTTCATTCTCCAAAAAAGGTATGTCACTCATCAACTTGGGATAGCTACTCTACGACGCTTCTGTCCTGATGACTGTACCGGGTACGGTCGGTAAAAAGGAATAGATGCTAGGATATCGAATGTCTTACCGAATTAGACGGTGGTAAAATGTTTAAAGATTATTTAGAGTAGTTAAGTCTGGTTTTTCAACGCCAGAAATCTTTATTATAGAGATAAATTTTGACAGATTCCCATACAAAGCCGTCAAACGTCAATTTTATTACATGTGACGTTGGAAAAATCAGCCCTATGGAATCTCACTCATACGGAAAATTTGTAGAATTTCCGTTTTATAAAGAAACAATCTGATTCCATTTTGTGATTCCAGGGATTCTGGTTTATTACCCATCAAGCGAATTAGCAAATTTAATAAACAAAGCAGAATTTTTGGATTGAAAACTCGAACCGGAAAAAATATGAACAATGTTTTGATACATAAATAAACTCATACATACATATATTTCGGTTTTGAATGGGGTCAGAAAATACATATAATACGTCACGTGAAACGAAATAAAAATACATATAGACTTTGGTCTTTAATATTCATGTTTTCACTCAACAGCGGTGCTATTCTGTAAAAATCTCACCGTGAAAACTTAGGTGAAGTGAGCGTGGAGTGAGCTGTCAAAAGTGTCAATTCCTATCAAAAACAAACTCACTTCACCTAAGTTTTCACGGTGAGATTTTTACATAATCGACCGGCTGTTGCATATTCAATACAATAAAAACAAATAAATAAAAATCTAGCTCTATAATTAGTCCTAAATTGTTAATTAGTAAGGGAATCCCACTACGTTATACTAGTATTATTTCTTTCTTTCCAAGTTAATAAATATAATATTATATTCCTAAACACGTGTCGATGTTGCTATCGGTACATTCACGACATGTGTCAACTGTCAATCTCCCGAGGATCGAATTATAATTAGACAAGCGGGTGGACATGTTCTACATATTTCTGTCGTCGGGTACACGCTAGTTACCTACATACTACCCGCTTTAATTATATAGCGAGAATGTTTATTAATTAGTAAACAAACATGTCAACTATTAATATCGTATTAGAGGGGATATCGAATTACCGAAACCAAAATTGAGGACGTAATTTATTTTAAACTAGCAGCGCCCCGCGGTATCACCCGCATAGCTTGCGATCCCGTGGGAATAACGGGATTAAAACCCTGTGTTAATCCCGGTCATAAACTTGATGTGTGCCAAATTTCATCCAAATCCGTTAAGCAGTTTTTGCGTTAAGATTAGTGTGATCAACGTTTTGAGAAGTACCTATTGAGATACAAAAATAAATAATATTATAATTAGGTAATACTGTTTATTTCAGCTCAGTAAATATCTTTAAAAGTAGGTTTATTGTCCACGTTTTTCGTAAAACATAACTTCAAAGTCTTATGTTCTCCTTGTCAAACAAAAAACATGGCAAAACTAGTAAAAAACTTTTGATTATTTGATTAGTTCACGAAAGATCTAGTAAAATAATAAACACGTAATAATGAATGAATGAATATTTGAATGTTACGAGTTAGAATAAGTACATGCTTTGGGTAGTCGCCCAAACTTTGTTTAGCCATGTCCTTTGACATTAACATCATTTTATAAAAACAAGTTTTTAGTTTTAATTAAGTATTTTATTTCTCCAACATAAGCCATTGTTATTTGTTTCTTACTAAAAGAAACATAGAAATAATCCTTCAGTAATCCGATTTAAGCGTAAAAGAGACTTAACGAAATAAATGCAATAGGTACCATTACCAACTTTCAATTCTAACTCAACCTGTTTTATTTTTGTTTTCGTGAAAAAAATAACTTTTACAGTGTGCCGAAGTATCGTCGTAATTTTCAACTAATTTCCACAGTTATTTCTATAATTTAACACGTTAACTGCCATGTCAGTCACCGGTGCCCGACAGACTCACTACCTGTTCAGGCCATGTCAGTCACCAGTGACTGACACTGAAGCATCAAATTCAAAATACCGTTGTGTGCCGTCAGGCACGTCTATAGTGTTCTTTTCTATTAGAAATGACTGACATGGCCCCAAGCAAGACATATTCAACATGGCCTTCGACTTTTATATCTAGAACAAAAGTTATCAAGTATTTTTTTGGAAAATGAATAAAACAATATTCTAAACTTATATTATTTACTGAGGTAATCACATATTTTGGGGAATTATTACGTTAAACAAACAAAAGAGGTACCTAATAAAAATTATTGTTAATGTTCAATATTATAAACATTCTAGACAAAAATGAGGTTGAGGCAGTAAGTTACAACTTGCTTGGTCTTTTTTCTGGCAAATATCTTATCAACTGTTTGTACATCTATCTTATAACATCTAGAGCAGTATTTCCGAAATTTCTTCATAGCCCCTTCTTTCCTTGCTAACATAATTATGCTTCTTCCTTGTATTTCTCGTGCCGGACAAAGTGCCTGACACGGCGCACGGACTGCAATTTGTACCATTTGGGCCACGTCAGTCACGGGTGACTGACAGTTTTTTTTTTTTTCATTTTTTTTTAAATAAAGAAAAGGGAACACTTTTTTATACATAATTATTCAATTTAAACCATTTGGAATCAATTCGCAAGAAATCAATTTTGACGGATTTCAAAATATGCCTTGGCAGTTAACGTGTTAATTATCGTTTGAAATAAGAAAGTTTCTTTGGGGCGAAGAATCTTTAGCGCTTAAATAAATGAGCATCAGTGAACCCCTTTTGTTTCACACGGCTCGACCGCTTTTGCAATTATTACAAATTTCTTAAAAATACAGTTTGAAAAATCCTTTTAGGTGGCCTTTTAATGTGAGTGAACGATTTTTGTAAGTCCTCTTTACCTAGAAAAACAGAAAAATGCGTCTTGGACCACGCACAATGGGGAATTCCGTAGTTGGGATGAATTTTACCCAAGAACAAACTTAAAATTGTAGCTGAAAAACATGTTCTATTTATTATACATCCCAACTGCAAATGTAAGTTTGTACGCACAAAATTGAGAGATTTTTACCATTTTGTTTAAAGACCATAGAATTATTATAGGTTTTCCTGTAATCTATAAGTATAGGCTTATTATTATCGGAGATAAGGTGGAGGGAATGGTCAATTCTCATATATTTTCTTAAATAACTTTAAATATCACAGATATTAAATCTGTTTATTTTAAAACCATAAAAAATATGTTTTTTTATTTGATAAATGACACGGTACAGTTAAACCTTTTTTTATTTTCTTAATTTTCCTCCCAAAATTAACTCCCATTTCAAAATTCATTTATTTTCGTTACACATCCGTGTTTGGGTCACAAAAAATCATATGTGTCCCAAGCTTCAACTTAAACGATCTATTACCTAGATTCGAAGCAAATTGACACGAGTGATCCTAGAAGGGTTCCGTTTTTTCATTCAAACGTACGGAACCTTAAAAACAATTAAATATCGATCTCTCTATCCAATGATTTGCTTCTATACATATGTACCAGTGACTTTACTACTTCAAACTCATTTACTTACCTGCAGTTCAAACGGTCCATATCCGATCGTAGAACTACTAAACACGGCTCCCATTAAGTTTTCCAGTCAGGTGTTAAATTAATGAGTCCTTTCAAATAGCGTTCGCACATTAATTAGTTATTTTCATGTACCTAGAACTAGTTCGTAATTCAAGGAGCAGTTGTTAGCGACAACGCACGTGACTCTAAGAAAATTATGAGAGATCATTCCGTACACTTGTTTTTCTTAAGGATAGTTTTTGGTAGAAAGATGTTTTCTACGAAAATTACAACTACAAAACCAAATTTATATATTTATGGGAGTTTTAAAACTAATCTATATAATTATAATGATACCTCCTCTCACAAAATGGAGGCCTATGTCTCAGCAATGGGAACGTTATAGGCTAATTATGTATGAGATTGGGCCATAATCCACCACGCGGGCCCAGTGCGGGTTGGTAGATGTCACATGTCTTCGAATTTTTGGTTCTAGGATATGCCGGTTACCTCACGATGTTTTCCTTCACCGTTTCGAGAGCAGTGGTGATGAAATAATTTACACAAAGTAGAGGGGCCCGTCAGGGCTGAAGCCGGCCGGGTCAGCGGGATTGTCCGAAAGGGTTACCGCTGGCCCGGAACATATAAGGGCTAAGGAAGGAACACGGGTGGGTTTTAGTCAGTAAGAGTCTGACACTTCCGCTTCGCCCAGAGCGGGGTCATCAAAGGATCCCTTTGTTGATTTCCGAACATAAAAAAAAAGTGCCCGCTTGGGTTCGAAGCCACGACCTACAACTCGTAAGTCATGGCCGTTACCACTGGGACACAACTGCTCTCCAACCCAATCTACCTATCTAAATAATTATAAAGCTGAACAGTTTGTTTAAACGCGTTAATCTCTGGGACTAGGTACCAGTCGGATTTGAAAAATTCTTTTGCGATTGAGAACCCAATTCTTGAGGTAAGCTATAGGCTATTTAACATCACGCTAGGGCCCTTAGGAACCGATCAAGAAGAAAAAGAGTCGGAAAACGATGTAATAGCGAGGGCGGGCGATTCGATGCGACACAGTGGGTCGGGGAGCGAGAAATTTTACGTGGACGAAGTCGCGGGTAGAAGGTAGTCATAATTCACTAATAATAATCATGATTCACTGACTAGTCTAAGGCTGAGATCTATAAATGTGGCTTAGCTCGTGTTTTGACTTAGACATGTTTCCGTCTCTATCTTGTACTTTGATAGTTGTGCGACAGCGACAGTAATAACTCTTAAGACCTGCGCTGACGACGGATTTTTGTCCGCGGATCGCATACAACTGTATCAAGTAACGCAAACGAGGGATTAAAAGTACCGCGTACAAAGCGATCTATTTTAAGTCCGCGGACAAAAGTCCGTCGTCTGCGCAGGCCTTTAGCCAAAGTACGTGCTAAGTAACATGCCTATATCTTAGCTTAAGAATTTAGATATTTGAAACGATAAAATTTATGATTTTTTACGAGTATTCAGATTTGATAAGCACTATTTACAGTTGCACTAGGTGTACCTGTCATAAAGAATAAAAAACTTGAAGCAATATTATATTACCTAAGAAAGCAGAAAATATAAGGCAGTTTCTTGAAGAAAACATAGAATCTCACTATATCACGCAGTTAGTACACAATCATTTTCCTCGAACAAAGTGAACCATACATACATAATCAATATATTATAATTGTAAGTTGATTCAATAGGTACATAAACTAATTGCCGCTGGTCTTTAAGCCCTGTTAATACTTCATGTGGCTTCCAGTCCTAATGGAGAATAATATATTATTTCGTTAATCTCAATTCAGCGCTCAAATCGCAATGTGAATTAGACCCATCATTTCTAGTACATCTCCGCGCTCAACCATTTAAATCCGAAAGAGTATAATTGAATCTTTCAATTAAAAATATGAAAGCAGTTGGGATGATGAAATGGAATTAAAATCGTCACTCTGTCTCACTCCAACGCCGATATTGTCAACAAAGTTCCTTTTGCCTTCTCTCTAATTTTAATTGAAAATTCAATCATTTATTCATCTGATCGGCATCGTTAAGGTTCTTTAATGGCTTGCGTGCCTTTTTTACTTCATTTTTACTCGGTATTGTAATGGGCAGCTAATTTTCTTTATCCAGGATCGAAGGTTATATAAAGGCTACAGTGGATATTGTCGATTGAGGTACCTTTTACAGGTAACAAAAGATAGTTTACATTTGAAAGACAAAGCGTGGTATTGATAAAGTATTTTGCCTTGTTATAGAAATCTGCACTTTGTAGTTTATTGATAGTTAGGATTTTTCTTTGGAACTGAGAACGCTATTATGCTGCTTACAATGGTCTTGAGTTAGACTAGCTCGTTGATTTTACTTGAGTAGTAAGAAAGAAAGTAGTAACAACTCATACTTGATTAGTAAAGCGGCACAGCATAGGCGTTTTATGTAAACAAACTTACAAGTTAACAGAATAAACGCAAGTCCTGAAAGTAGTTTGTTCATAATTGACTTTTTGTAAATTATGTATTTTGCCATACTGACCGCCGATTGAACCAAAGAAAATGTAATCTTATGTCAAGGCAATAAGACTCAATTTTAAATGCATAAAATAAAGCTAGGATCAACACTATTTAATTAGCTTTAAAAAAATAAGTTTTAGTCATTAGATTATGCTTTTAACTCAATACTCTAATTGGGGTGTATGAGGTCTTGCGATAATTAGGTTACATATTATTATATTTCTATGCTGTCCAAAATGTTCAAATTCAAAGTATCAAGTATGTGCGGTCGCGTATAAGAATTACTGTAGTTTCTCTATTCCATAAAATATTCTAATAATCGTATCGGTACTATAAGCTGTCAATTATTGCCCGTTCTTTGTGTTGTCCTGTTTTATTCTTATCCTTTATTTCACGAAATCATTACCTACCATAATTTTGTCGTATTACTTGTTGCCTTCTAACGATATCTTTTTACTTATCTTCCCTAGATTACTATAACATTAATACAATACCGTTAATAAATATCTGACCACGAGAAATATTAAGAGGAAAACATCCTAATTTATCTGGGAGAGCGTTCAGTGCACTCCAAGTCCGATAAGACTGTAACTTTTCCAAGTTGCCAGCATATTTTTGTATGACACATACATGGGTGTTTTCTAAGCAATAACAGTCGCACTGGTCGATCGATCAGGTTAAGCTACGCTATCCGCGGTTGGTCCGTGGATGAATGACCATCTTTACATACCAAGACCCCTTCGTGCCTCGGAAAGTACGTTAAGCCGTTGGTCCCGGCTGTCATTCGTGGATCGTTGACAGTCGTTACGGGTCGTCAGAAGCCCGAAAATCTGACAACCAGTCTTACCAAGGGGTATCGTATTACCCAGTAACTGGGTTGTGGAAGTCAGATAGGCAGTCGCTCCATGTAAAATACTGGTACTCAGCTGCATCCGGTTAGACTAAAAGCCGACCCTAACATATTGGAATAAGGCTAGGCAGATGATGATGATGACATACATAGGAATTTAAGTTTTCGTTTTTATACACATCAGTAGGCAAGTATAAAAAAACTACAACATTCATTCATTCACTATCAGAGCTATATCTAGGTAATGTATTCTTCTATATACTGCGTCTAGTTTCGATATTTTATGCCTTATTTAGGTAAATACTTCTTTTTCAGACGATACATTTATTATAGGCATACTAGGTCTGTAATAGTTACAAATTCTGATTCTTTTGGTTGACTTTATTTGCTTGCAGTCAACAACCGATGACGGAAAAATTAAGACTCCCATAATGAAGCAAAGACCACATAGCTTTGCATTGTAGACCCGCCCATATGGAAGTAGCTATCACAGGTACAATTATCTTACCAATCTATTTATAATGCCTAGTTTGGCAATAAAAAATGCTACCATAGATAAGCGAACCATTCTATTTTGTTTATAGGAATCAAGCTCTCCTTCTAGTATAAGTATGTCTGTTCCTTTTTCGTCAAGAACCACCAAACGGGGTGAATAGGTATGCAGGGGTGAATTGGGACAAGCTTCTCTTTTAAAGTTTCGTCCCGATTCACCCCTGCATCCCTATTCACCCCGTTTGACGCAACTTTTTCCCTAATAAACTCACCCCTAAAAAGCACCTTTATTTTCGAACAATAGGTCCCTACTAAACGTATACTTCACGTACTATAAAGTAACTGAACTATATATAACTTTAGACCAAAATCGAGTGCTGCCAATAAACACATCGACCGCTTCTAGAACATTCATCAAGTGATTTACGGTTGCACCTCACGTTCAGACCGCACTTTTCGTTTCGTCATCACTCATACTTGGACCAACGGGCTTGACTTTCGTTTTCCACCTATCAATATTACGGTTCACGAATGGTTTATATAGGTACTGAGTTAGTTTATTGATCTCTATTAGGTTACTAGAGGTTTTGGGTCTGAGTTAGTCAATATTTTATGAGCTTTGATTAATAATAGTACGTTCTATTTTCTATTTTACTGGTTTAATTTAAAGCTGATATTGCTGTTACTGATAGAGGCAGGTTATTTTTTATTACAGTTGGAACGCAGATCACGAAAAAAATATAAAAAGGTACCTATTAGGTACTGTATTGAAGGTCCGAAAAATTGGTAATATTTAGAACAGACCTTTATAATAATAATGTACAGGAATAATCAAACATTATGTAATTCAAATACCTACACTAAATCTCGCTAATGAATTATTGCTACATGTTTGGTGCCTAAAATACCGTATTAATGTCAGTGAATAATGCTTTGTTGAAACAATAGTTAAGCCATTTTCGGAAGCTACTGTTATGGTAAAAACTATGGATTCTATTTCTATGCCTTTTTTATAAGTTTTTGGGTACTAATCTTTGAAACCTATAAAGCAACCAATTAGAGAAATCCGTACAAAACCAGATTGGAAACTAAAGAGCTATTTGCGGATTGTGTAAAGCAACAGGAGACTGATGGACTGTTTCGGTCTGTGACCACTACCAAAGGCTTTACCAACGTCACTTAGGTACCTACCGGCCGTCCATTTAATCGAAAACTAGTTGTAATAAAAGGACACATTTTAGTTCAAGCCTTTGTGTACAATGCTACTGCCAGCGCCATCTATGCGGCGCGGGTGGAATCAGAATTTCTTGGGGTGTGATTGCGGGGTTGAAAATTGAGATGTACGATTAGAATTGAGTTTTAAATTGTTATGAAGAATATTTTAATGTAATTTTAGAGATAATATACAGTTATAGCAGTTATTATTTAATTTTCAAATGTAGGTAGGTACTTAAATGAGCTAAAATTATTGCAAAGAATGTCAGAATTACTTTCATCGTAAGATGTTGTTACATTCTTAGGAAAATACAAATTTATTCGCTTGATAATCTTCTTTTAAAACGTTATTTATTCTATCAAAAAAAGGGCGGACCGGAAAATATTAGAAATAATCGGCGCATGCAAAACACGTCTATGAAAACATTTTCGCAAATGTGAAACAATAAGTGCTATAGCAGCCTTCAAGCCAAGCCAAGAACTCAAAGTTTGCGAGAATTTATTTCATTCTTATGGTCCTATTATGCCGTTCTCAGCTACACAACATAAATAATAATGCGAACCGTTATAGGGTCATTACAGCGAGAACGGGCCGAATGACGAGGCCACGCCCATTCACGTATCGCACTAAAGTCATTGCTTATTCTGACCGAGTTGAAGAAAAAAGGTTTCCGTACTTCACTCTTCTTCCTTTCGTGTCATTATACCAAATCAAAATTGTTTTCGGCCAGTATGTAAAGTTTGTTTTTTTTAAACAAATAATTCTATTGGTCAGGCCTACCTAATGTCAAACTCCGATACTAAAAAGCAAACACACACAGTATAGACTTGAAATGTCAGATCACTGTCTGGGTTTAAAAAACGAACTTTAGTGAGGTAAACCACCTCAAATTATTTCTGACCAGTATGTACCTAGCGACCTAAAAACCTATCGAGTGCCCTATATTTCAGAGTTATGAACCTCTTTTTCAAATGACCTCTGTAACAAGCCTATTAATGCTCTATTGTCTGAATTATTATTGTCTCTAAGCTTAGTTAGGCACTGTTTCGTATAATTGAATAGCTCTACGTATTGTATTCGTAGTTAAGAGAACAAAAACTAACTATTTGCTGAATTTCAGTACGGTATTACTTTTTTAAGATTCTCTTTGAAAGTTTTATGGCGTGCAACATAATTCGTCAACAGCCGTGGCCGTTTTTGTGGTAAAAAAGGTTTTAAATTAGAGACTTACTAAGAATTAATTTTTCCTTTCACACTGTGCTTTCACAAGCTTTTTTTGTTGCAGTTTACCAATAACAAAGATCAGCTGATATTATTTTGAAGTATAATAAAGGTATGTTTTTCGAACATCGATGCAATCACACTACCTTCTTACCAAATCTTCGTGTATTTGACATTTACCTTTTTCATATGTTCCACTTAATAAATTATCCTTCCTCAGACTACAGCTACGCATAATTATCTAACGTCAGAACAATCGGTAACTCAAAAACATGTCCGTTACTTAGTGTGGATGCAGACTTGTGACGTAGCCAGTATCTGTGAACTCTTTGCTCTCGCCCATTGAGTCCGGGATGAAAGCAGGGTCATTACCTGAAACAAAGAACGAAAGCCGCTCAAACTGCGCGTAAATCGTGCCACCCTGTTTACCTACCATAGCCCTTCCTACTCGCCAAAGAAAAACCCAGCCTACTTTACCTACGTACAACCCATGAATGAAGCCTTCTCTCAACTCTTAATACATTTATATGTTTTTAAAGGCGTTTTTAGAATTCTCGGAAAACTGTATTAGAACATTTTTTATACAACATTCGCGCCTCTCAACTAAAAAATGCTTTGAATTGTAAATTCGTGATAACAGATTCGGTTTTTTGAATTATGTTGAGGTCGCTTTTAAGCATTCCACTCTACTTTAAAAGTCATAAATAAATTTTCATTTATATAAATTTTAAGTATCGCTAACACTGACGTTTTCCATTTGAATAACTGTTTTTTAAAGTTAAATAAATATGTTTGTATTACCCTAGACTTTATTATAACTATTACAAGTTCATGAAAGGGTTTTGTGAGAGAAACGAATATATATTTTCAATGCATTTATTAAGACAAACGAGGATCATGACAATGTATACAACGTGTTGGGTATATTGGGTAGATTTAGTGTACCTATCATATACCTATAAGTTAACGGAAAAGTGTGTAACCCGTCATTGTCTACAATTCCTAGGAAATATGTACAATTGCTAAAATAGATAGGAAATCTATGATATATTTTGTAATATACACTTTTCCTAGGAAATCTATACATTTCATAAATAGCAATCGGAAACGTATTACATTCTTGATGTTTGAATTATACGTAGATTTTTATGTGCTAGATGGGCCTTAAAAAGGAATAAATTGTAGATTTTTGAAGTTTAATCATAGTAATAAGCCCTAAGAATATTTTACGATGTGATTGTTACAGCTGATTATGTCAACGAGAACCTTAATAAAAATTCTGATTTCAGTTTACAAACGTGTTTTATTTCTTTTAGTGACAGAAAGCATTACTTTTTATATATTTCCTAGTATCATCTCGGAATTGCATACAATTCCTAGGAAATACATACATTTCACAGGAAACGTGTGTATTAAAGAATCATTGAAACATTATTTTACACTTTTTCTATGTAGGCTCGGAATTGCATATATTTCCTAGGAATTGTGTACAATTCCTAGGTTTCATCCATTTCCGGTAACATATATATTTGTAGGTGGCAGCTGTTGATACAAGCAGTGGTAACAATTGAATATGGCTGTAAATCAGCGCGATAGCAGACCGGGCTGACCCCCTCATGTAAATGGCGAGTCGCCTCCACCCACCGTCTCAGGGTCTTGGTCCAAATATCAAGCGTCAGCTGACGACGTACAAATATTTATTTCATTTTACAACAATAAGCGTTTTCAGATAGTCAGCCTTAACTATTATCTTAGATCTAGTTCAAATATGAATAACTTGCTAATGAGTCATAATGTATTAAATACCTACTTTTAACCAAACATTAGGGTTTTTGGTATATCTGTTTTAAGATATTAAAGTTTTATAAAAAAAGAGATTAGATTTTGTACAATACTAGCTTCTGCCCGCGACTTCGTCCGCGTGAAATTTCACCCTCTTAGGGGTGGAATTTCGAAAAATCCTTTCTTAGTGGATACCTACTCTTCACAAAGAACACACCCTCCAAATTTCATGTCTCTAGGAGCAGCGGTTTAGACTGTGCGTTGATATATCAACAATCAGTCAGTTTACCATTTTATATATATAATAAGATTAAATTTAAACCAGAACATTTAAGTGTGTTGTGGCTTTATACAGGATGGACAGGGAAATCAACGCACAAACTGTGACCATAAATTCAGCACATGATTCTAGCCTAAAAATATTATGTCGGTTATAAACACAATCTGCTGTTTCTTAGAAAAGTGTAGTACCTACGCGGTCAAAAGGTATGGAACAGCAATTTACTTTTTAATAACCCACGAAAATTTTCAACACATGGGGGTTCAAAATCATGTACTGAATCCACCATGGTGACAGGTAGCACGTCGATATTCCTGCCACCCTGTATAACCACTTGGGAGCCTAAAAAGGCCACTTTGGCAGAATCATAAAAGGATAACATTATTATGTCGAAGACAGTTCGTGTTTTTCTTTTTTTTTGGCTGCACTACGTAGGTAAAGAGATTGGGATCAAAGAGATTGGGATTGGATTTGGATTGGATTGATTGGTATTTTAGCACAGACTAAAAAAAAATAACTGAAAAATCCTTCACCAATGGAATTTAATACGATTAACTTAACAGTTCAACTGTCCATTATGATTCATAATGTTATCCTTTTATGATTCTGCCAATGTGGCCTCTTTAGGCCCCTTGATCTACCGTGCATTCGCGATTTATTTGCCAAAAATGTAAACAAATATGAATGAATGGCAACATAACTTTAATTCCTACAGAATAAAGTTCAATTTACGCTACAAACATTTTTATAACTTTGCCAATAGTGCTAGTCACTCTGAAATCAACATACATAATCATCATTGAAATTTTAATATTTGTTTAACTTGAAATAGGGAAGAGTATTAATCATCATTGAAATAAAGTTGATATTTGTTTAACTTAAAATAGGGTAGAGTATGCAAGCAGGCAGCACTGCGCACTTTTACTTTAGCTAGGTTATGTTAACGACATTCTTAGAATACAAGATAAACAATTTAATATTTATTTATTTTTTGTTTGAATTTAATATTTATCTAAACAATATCAATTCTGGGCTAGTTTTGTGCTCCGAATATATTATTTTTTATGCACTTAAATAAAATCTGAACAACAGATGTCGTTTTTTTCCTGTTATCGATGACTAAGGATTTGACCCGAATACACAAGCTTTAAATTTCAAATTACCTACCTATTCACTTTTAGCAGAGGAATTGATTCTTTTAGGAATATTTTACAAAAAATATAGGTAGACACAATTTTTTCTTATCACATGCTATGTAAAATGATAATACCATTACCAAAATCTTATGTACAGACGCAAGCACATCAAGCTGTGTGATTGTAGTAGCTTGATGTGGCGGTAACTAGATAATATCATAATTTCGACTTAAATGAAAAATTCTGTTCACATTATAGCTCTGATTTTAATAAATTACAGTTATTCTTATTAATAGGTAATCGTAACCCAAAATATTGTCCCATAACATGTTATTACACAGTTTTTTTTTTAAGTAAAATAAAAAGACAACCAGGTACAGAAATGCGAATTAAAATATCAGGAAAAATAAAAAGATGGTGCCCCTCCGGCTACGGCTAGTGCTCGCGTGACACTATCGCATATCACATAAGCCGTTATTGAGACACATGCCCCGAGCTTTCTTGTCGACTCTGATTTATTATTTCTAAAGGAACAATTGCGAACACATTGCCTCAAACAATATTCATGTAGATACTAAATTATTTTTCAAAATTTTCTTGCATAATAATCAATAAAGGCTGCTTTTAATGTTCCCACTGCTGGGACACAGGCCTCCTCTCTGTAAGATCACTCTCGTAGTCCATAATCCGACACCCAGTACGGGTTGGTAGATGGCTCATGTCTTCGAATTTTTGGTTTTAGGACATGCCGATGATCACGATGTTTGCCTTCACGTGTTGAGAGCAGTGGTGATATAAAGTGCCTAGGGTTCAAACCTACGACCTGCAACTCGTAAATCGCAGCCGTTACCACTGAGCCACCACTGACCGTGAAAATGTTTCTTACATTTGAAAAATAATTTAGTATCTACATTATAGTTGCGAATATAGTACAACATAGTTGGTAATCGTGAATGCGCTTTAAATTATATGACACAATAAACGTAACGTTAAACACCTGTTGCCGGTCGAAATATGTGTTTACCAGTTTTAGAGCTTATCGTAAATATCATGCAGCATCACACACCGAGATTCTATCTGATGCTATCTAATTAATGTGACGCATGAAACAAGCCGCGACTACACTTGGTTGGGCACACGCCAGCCTGCTTCTTTTTGCTCCACACATGCAATGCTCAATACATAACTATGTATAGCATTCACTCTAGGAATGAGACACTGAATGCGACGTCGCCGACGACCACAAATCAGTAGCCACTTTGTTCTTTCACGGTCGCGAACGTTTCTCTGCCGAGAAATCGTTATTGATCTATTTTTAAAGTGATTACTGTCTGTTTGTTATCGTATTGTTCGTTTTACGCTTTGTTTCCGATGGTTGAGCCTAGAATAGTCCTGTAGCTACCAAAGCGTTTGTTCATTGTAAAGAAAAACGCAGACTCTGTACAAACCAAGGAAGAGCTGAAGCTAATTTAGAAGATTTTTACTTATTGTTTCGGAACTGTTTGTTATGCAAAAAAATGTTGCTTCATAATGAGACGAAGAGATTTCATTGTTGTAAGAGGTAGCCTCTAACAAAGACACGTTTGAATTATGTTTACCTGTCCGAAAATATAAAGATGGTTATGAATCAGATCTCGAGTAATCATATCGGTATACTTGTTTTTTTATATGATGAGGTATGGATGGATGAAAATGCCTAATATTCTGAAGTCTTTGTGCAATCTCATACAAAGGTGAGGTGTAGGAAAACGTCTGAAATTAAATTGAAGTCAGAAAAGGACGAACACAATGGTAGTCTGTGTGGAAGGCTGGAGGCCGAGATGTCTGAATGCGACTACATCGACTTTATAATGCTAACGCGACACAATATACCCATTTATAAGGCGCTTTCCATACGAGCTTTAATTCAAATTCAGATTCACAGGATGCCTAAATATTTCTTTTCAGGAGTTGGGAAATTGGCTTTTACGTCGGAAAAGTCTTAAAATATATTACTTTCGTATTGAGATATTGTAATTCAAGAAGTTAATACATCCAAATTCACCTTTCTTTTAAAATAATTCGAGATCTTTAAACCCAAAATAAGTAGGTTATATATTTTTTTTACAAGCTATTAATTTTCCTCTGCTGGGCAAAGGCCTCCCACTCTCTTTCCATCTCTCTCTGTCCAGAGCTGCCAAGAACCAATCTTTATTAAAGGAATCCAGCTCATTATTATCATTTACCAAGTTCATCATCTGCCTAGCCTTTTCCCAACTATGTTGGGGTCGGCTTCCAGTCTAACCGGATGCAGCTGAATACCAGTGTTTTAGATGGAGCGACTGCCTATCTGACCTCCACAACCCAGTTACTGGGTAATACGATACCCCAAGATAAGAATGGTGGTCAGACTTTCGGGCTTCTGACTACCCGTAACGACTGTCAAAGATCCACGAATGACAGCCGGGACCAACGGCTTATCGTGCTTTCCGAGGCACAGAGGAGTTTCGGTACGTAAAGATGGTCACCCATCCACAGACCAACCGCGGCAAGCGTAGCTTAACCTGATTGATCGATCTGTGCGGCTGTTTTTATTTAGCCACGGGCCCCTACTCATTATTATTATCAGGTTATGAGTGCTAATTGAAAAACCAAAATAAGTTTAATTTTAATCTTGTATTATGAGGCATGAGCAAGCGAATATCACCCTTATATAATCGAAAATCCATTCGAAGAAATAAAAGTTCGTTTGATTGTATGGCGCTATTGCCTTTGTCATTGCCATTCAAAGATTCAACCTAATCCTTCCTCTCATTTTTGCTTTCTATCTCCTGGATAATAAAGAATAAAATTAACCTTTCTACTTCATGATGACTCCCATAGACCCGCGATAATTGCTTTTGTACTGCCGAGGACGTTCTAAGGATTAATTAAAAATACATATGGCAGGTTCCCACTGGCTAACAGTTACTGTTCCGGAAACCATTAGACAAGGTGTAAGGTAATGATTCGGTTAGGGAAATATTGAATGGGTTAATTACCTACAACTGGCTATTAATATTATTAGTAAAATGACAAAGGATTTTCGATTTCAAAAAAATAATATACAAGGTGTTGATTTGCATCCTAGTCAAATTCAAGGACGTAATTATGCTAATGATTCTCGACCCAAATCAACAATAAAATGGGTAGGTTTTTTTTTTTTTTCTTATTTGCGGAAGTCCGTAAGTGTGAACCAGCCGTATTTAAACGCGGCCCGTCTGGTACTAGCCTTTAACCGCGCTTTCACACACAAACAAACGCCTTTTACTTTACTAAGTACTAAAGTACTAAAATGTCTTTTATGACAACCTCCTGAAATTTGACGAGGATGCAAATCAACACCTTGTAGATGAATACTAGCTGCGCAAGTGTCTCCATCTTTAATTATACGTGTTTATTTATTTTAATTTAAAATATTGAACACGATAGGAAGGTTCACCCAAGTCGACTGACCTAATTTTGTTCAGTAGGTTTTTGGGTAATTTCGCCGTTTTATAGTAGTTTGATTAACATTGTTTCATCTTTTTTCATCATTTCATTCATTAAAGATCAGAGGAGCAGCACACATATTTTTAAGAATGTTTGCTTTGTAATGTCAGCCTCGATCTGTCAAAAAAACTCTGATTTACCTTCATGTTTGAGAAGTTTTTGACATTGATTGTAACTGAGATGAGATTTCGACTTGAATTTGAACGATTCGATTCTTAATACGAGCATAGGCCTTTAGCGGGATAATTGCGTAACACATTAGCAGTAGCAATGGCTCTCAGTTTGACAGTTCAACAACATTCGTTGCGTAGCAGACAATTTTTTCGAACAGTGCAAGCAATGGATTAGCAATATCCTTCAAACTTATTTTGATTGTGATTAATTGAAAGTGTGTTACACAATTATCCATTCATCAACATTATTTACCACGAAAGCACACAGACCGATTTTCTTTTGTTTAGGGCAAATTGAAACTCCTTATCTGCCTACAATTGAACGATAAAAAAAGCAACATGTCCCTTACATATCACTTCATACATTTATCTTGGTCTAACTGCGATCCAGTAAGGGAGGGGGAGATAGCAGGGCGTTTTCAAACTTGTAAAAGAACTGTCTTGCGTCTTACATTCGCTCGTAGGAAACTTCCACTGTCCTTAGGAGCAATAAATGGTGCGATCACTACATAGTGCACGGAGGAACGATTTTATTCATTCTATTGTCCAACTTTATATTGTTTGCATATTATGATGGTATAGACTGTATGGGGGTATTATGTTTGTCTATATTACGTGCTGACCGTGAATTAGAGTAATAATATCAAACTTTACAGCGGGAAAAAAATATTTGTTATTTCACTGACTTCCCTCAGGAACACTCGCATATCAACAGCTCTCAAGCTGTTGATAAGCGAGCTATCAGATATACCTACAAGCATAGGTAATTATAAAACAAAGTCGGGTTAGTTAAACTATTTCTATCGCAAGAACGGCTGGACCGATTTTAATAATGTTTGATTTGTTGGATTTGTCTTCGCCCCGAATAGCAGAATAACCATTAAAAAATGGGAAAATTCACGAAAATAAATCCTATTTGCTAATCCAGGAAATGGTCTATCTATGTGGCAATTTTCATCAAAATCTGTTCAACGGTTTACGCGTGATTGAGTAACAAACATCATAAACTTTCACATTTATAATATTAGTAAGATAGGATAAAAGAAGGACTCGACGCCATCGCGGCAGGCCGAGACGAAGATATATTTATTATATAAAATATATATTTGGGAACCTAGATATTCTGTAATCCAATCGGAATAAATACACACTACATTAAGAATCTGTTTGATTTACAAATTATTTTTGGTATTACGTTTGTATGAACTACGCATGCTCCGCCGCCGGCCCCTTAAGCATTAGTATTGTCAATGTTTTCATTTATTGTCGTCTTATTGTCTCCACATTGTACAAGGTTGGATGCACCTAAGACGAGTCTTACGCGTCATTGCCCATGACGCAGGGAGAAAGTGGAAAGTCTTAATTTCCCAGACATTCATAACCTTTACACCGGAGCACTGTAACACGGCCTGGTGGAAGATATAAGTATGTATGAAGGTACTAGCTTCTGCCCATGACTTCGTCCGCGTGAAATTTCTTGTTCCCCTGACCAATGCCGTCGTATCGCATCGCTGGCCCGCGCTTTTACCTATTTCGTCTTCACTAATCGTTCTTCCTGACTTTTTTCTTTTTGCTCGCCTCTTTAGGCGTGATGTAAAATAGCAGTTCAAGACTATCAAATGCAAAAATATTTTTTCAAAATCCGACTGGTAGTTCCAGAGATTAGCGTATTCAAACAAACTACTACACTACTTCACTTATACTACTACTTCACTACCTCCTCCTCCTCTACTCCTCCTTCTCTTCTACTCCTTATCTACTCTACTCTACTTTTCTACGTGTAGGTACTTCATTTATATACTAACAAGTATATAAATGAAGTACTTCCCAAGGTATCTACTTAACTAATAAGGGTCACTAACACTGCATTTTTTTTTTATTACTAAATGGGCCCGCTCTTGACCCCGATCACGCCTGATGGTAAGTGATAGATGATGTCTATTTTAGTATGCTTCATTATTTATTATTCCAGTAAATACCTACATACATAAACTCACTCCTTTCCATGGCAGAAACTACTAAACTCCACCTTCTAGTTACTACGATCCTCACATACTCCATTTGCTTCAATTACGTTCATAAATTAGTAAATGTGCGTTTTTATTTTAGAAAAACGTATAATTCAATATCATTATAAATCTACTCTATAAGAATGAGCATAAACGAGCCTTATCTGAGTGGCCATCATCTTGTTGTCTGCCCTCAGAGGATTACTCACGATTATCTACATGTTTAATTTCATACATAAACTGATTTAACTCCAGTGATAACCATCTGACATCGCCATATCTCATATCTGACACAATACGCCAACAGCAATGATCTCTACGCACTTCCTCCCATTCCATGTTCTTGCCACTAACAATAATAGTAAACAAGTAATTAATTACCCAGCAGAGACTCCTTCCACGAACTACGCAAGAAAAAATAAACTAGGAAACAAATCCCTCATTACAAGTAACATATCCACTTTCACACATACTCTTCACATTCTATTTCAAATTGCCATTGTGGTTACGAGGAAAATGCCCACTAAATCATCTATCCCTTGTCACTAACAAACCAGTAAATCATAAATATACAAAATAACACAGTTGTCAGAACACGACGTTTCTGTCTAGCTCGGTACGCTCTGATTCCGTACAGTGAGCAATAGAAATAACCTCAGACGTTGACAAATAACTGTACGGCTTCGAATTTGCGCCGCGGTGCAACAGATACTTGTGCTGCGCCGATGGCAATATGCGATGCTCGTTCTTATTACGGCACGAAACAAAACGAGCGTGCGCGACGCTTGGTTGAAGCGAAATTATACATAGTTGACAAATAGAGCCGACTCCGCCGACTGCGAGCCAATTCACAAAATGCTGCGCTGCATCTTGTCGATAAATTTTCACTCGCCACGTTGCCAATGGCGCACAATAAACCCAACTTCAGTCTCCCAATATTTTTATCAATTCTTACGTTTCCCGTCGCTCCGTCGTCGTCATCATTCGCATATTGACTGAAAACGTTATCCTTCGTACTTACCGATAAAAAAATCTTTCATTTTACACACGAAAGGGCAACGTAAGTATAAAATTATTCTGCTATCTCCTGCACTGAAGTCCCGATTTCACATGTCGTAAAATTTTTACTCTCCGAAGATTTTTATCGTGTCATGAGTCTAAAATATGTTAAAATATCGTCGCTTACTCTAAGCTGACGTGGCGATCCCTATCATTGTAGTGCATGCTTTTAGAAGCGACGCACCTGTTCTGGACTTATTTATGTATATCCTGGAGTATGAATAGCATCATTCGCTTCGTCTAACAACGTTTGTTTGTCATTTGCAGCACTAATGTATGAACAGAAAAAAGTTGGACTCTTTTCACAATAAATGCCGTAAGTACAGACTAATTGGTTTAATGTTTATTTGATTACGAAATATGTAGTTCTAGAAGACAATATTGGCACTGTAACCAGTTAATGACGAGTTTAAGTGCTTTTAAATCTATCGACAAATGTATTGTATATTTGACTGTTCAGTTTCATTGGACAGCTCATCAGGATGACGATCTACCGCCGTGCGAAACGAATGGATCTTTTAAAAATAAACTAGTACCTACCTACCCACATCCGCACATTAAAATATTCCATGGATTTAAAAAATCAACATGATCAATACGAAACGTCGAAAGCGACCGCGTTTCGATGGGAGGCACGGAAATAATTAGAGACGGTTTAAACCAAGCAGATCGCATTCACCGCATAATGAATGAAACGTCACTGTTACGTCGCGCGTCGGCGGACGGCAGCCGAAGGATGACGTCATAGGTTTATGACTCGCATCGAGACGTAAACTGTTTACGTGCATTGCGTAAGTGGAAAATGCATTGCATTTTTGTGTTCGTCTTTGGAATTCGAACGTTCCACAATGATTTAGATTAGCTGTAGAGCACTTCAGTATGCCTTTGCAGACAGTGTTTTGGCACAGAAAAACACAGGCTGAAGTGAGTTACTGTTATTGTTACCCTACATCATCCCACTGCTGGGCAAAGACCAGACACCCCATGACTTCCAGCTTTTTCGATCCAGCGGGGCAATTGCGTAACACATTATCAATCGGAATCGGTTTCATTTTGACAGTTCAACGACATTCATTGCGTTATTTACAAGTTGAGCAGACAAATTTTTCGAACTTATGAAGCAATGGATTAGCAAGTGGCTTCAAAATTATTCAGATTCCGATTGATAGTGTGTTCCACAATTAGGGTGCATAACTAATGTGGACCACTGGACGTTTGTATTCTCCAGCTCGTCTCGCCATCTTACACGGGGCCTGCCGCGACTCCTTCTGGCTGTGTCAGGGCTCCACTTAGTGGTTATATTGGCCCACAGCTCAAGTTACATTTCAAGTTATTTATTTAACCGATTAGTGTAGCTGCAGGTGACGACGGTGGCGCGGTGGTGGCTGGTGGAGACGTGACCACTACAAACTTATGCCTAATTCACTGACCTATAAGTATAACCTTCTAAGTATTCTTAATGTCAATTGTAGGTTTAAGTAGTGGTCAACCCGAGCTACAAGTCAAGTGTCGCTGTAATTTCAAGTAACAGTATGCACATTCCTAAGGTATAGATGTGCAGAAAGTAAGCTACGCTTGCCGCGGTTGCTCCGTGGATGGGTGACCATCTTTACATACCAAGACCCCTCCGTGCCTCGGAAAGCACGCTAAGCGGTTGGTCCCGGCTGTCATTCGTGTGTAGTTTGACAGTCGTTACGGGTCGTCAGAAGCCCAGAAATCTGACAACCAGTCGATAACCAAGGGGTATCGTATTACCCAATAACTGGGCTGTGGAGGTCAGATAGATAGTCGCTCTATGTAAAATACTGGTATTCAGCTGCATCCGGTTAGACTGGAAGCCGACCCTAACATAGTTGGGAAAAGGCTAGGCAGATGATGTGTGCAGAAAGAGAAATTCTATAGCTGAAGTAACGGATACACCGTATTTTCTTATTCATGTTACTATGAAATGCAAGATACCTCAACCTACTTTATTTCTCGTTACACACGACTTATTTGTTGCATTTTCTCTCTGTGCGCATCTCTAAGAGTCTTACCATGTGCATAAGCCCTTAGTACAAGCTTCGGGGTACAAAGTAATTTTTTGCATCGAATAATTTCTAATACCCTTGCCAGGTAGTAATGATTTTCCTTTGTCGATTAAAGCTTAGGTCTCTGCTTCATTAGTCTTATAGAGATATGAGGAACAGGATGTAAAGTTCACCCATCCTCCATAGAATAAGGTGGAACCTCCGACCAGACGGATGTTGTGTCTGGTGGGCGACTACCCGAAGATTGATGTGGAACGTTGTTTATAATTATGCTTGTTGCGGTAAACTCTGCTTGCGCGATGTAGGATTTTGCGTGACGTCAGGGTGATGCGTAGTTTCGCATATGGCGATGTAGATGCCGCCACAGCCTAGTGTAGTCACTGACTAATTATTATTAGTATAAAGGAGAGACTCGACCCGTTAAATATCAATGTACACAAAAACTTTCGGAATAAATGCTTTAAATTTATATGATGGTAGAAACCGCATCAAAATCCATTGTGTAGTTAAAAAGATAAGCGGTCACACGACCTCTTCGATCTTCTTCTTTCTCCTTTTTCTTCTTCTTTCTTCTTCTTTTCGTGTCTGACTGTGTAGCCAGACACGAAAAGCGACTTTGTTTTATACTATTTAAGTATAGAGGTAGCTACACAATAATATGTATCTACCTTTTTCAAAATGTTCTGCTGCCCTGCACCTTGATTAAAAACTTTTCGATATGGAACCAAATCAATTAGAAATCTGGTAAAATATCGAACAATATGGCTTTATTTTCAACAAGTTGATGACTATTATTATTAGTATCGGAGCGAATCGAACGACAAATGTGTTACCGTGGTGTTCGGAATCAAAACGAAGACTGACCTTCGTTGTCAGTTCTAGTTGAAAATATAGTCTCAATGATTAATTCATCAATTCATTCAATTTTCATGATTGCACCTACCACTGTTTGTCTCTGCATCACCCAAAGGTTGACTGGTAGAAAATGCCTATGGCATTAAGTCCGCCTCTGTACATTTATGTGCTTGAAGTATTAAATAAATAAATAAATTTAGAAGCTCTTCTCTCCAAGTGTGATCTAACAATGGCTGAAAAAGTTCATGGAAACTGTTTTTTGTATTATAATTAAACGCACGTGTGATAGAAATTGTAACGCAACACCATAATGACTAATGTTTTTGTAACCATACATGTGGCTGTTATTTTGGATAATTATTATATTTTTGAGTGGGTCCGGGTGTGGAATAATCACCGATGTACTTCATGTCATTATCAACCTATAGGTTGATAGGTTGGGAATATTATAATATTCCCACTGCTGGGACACAGGCCTCGCCTCGGTGAGAAGGAGTGGGCCGTAATCCACCACGCGGGCCCATGCAGTGCAAGTTGGTAAACGTACATGTCTTCGAATTTTTGGTTCTAGGACATGCCGGTTTTCTCACGATATTTTCCTTCACTTCATGTCTCTGTGGAATATTTATATGTTTAGTATGATAAGTAGATACCTACTGCGATCACAGATTATGCCTATTTTAATGCAAATAACCTCAGTGCACAATGCACATCCTACAGCTGACCTACTTCGCTTGACCATCCGATACCGCTAAACAGTAATACGGAACTGATCGGAAATCAACAGAGATAACATACCTGTACAAAATCAAGCATAATATCGATACATGGATAATAACGTTATCATGTTGGCAATATCCGTTCAAGTCAACATCAAAACAATACCGGCCATGATCGGAATATGCATCATAGCACATATCAACGCATTATGCCAATTCAGTCTGAACTGACGTATCTACAGTCTACACATAGAACAGTGTATACCATGTTTAATAAATCCAAAACATCGATAGAGATTCGATAAATGGACGGCAACAGTTACAATCGAACCGGAGCCGGGATTTGGCAAAACAAAACAAAACGTTATAAATATCGCGAAACCGCAACGGATAGAATCGAATATGAGGGGAGTAAAAAAATATTAAAATTTTGAACGATCGCAATCCCGGCTATCGGTATCATAGCACGTCCAATCAAAACGAGACGTGACAATGAACCAGAACCTTTTCGATTCTGTGAATAGCCTCGCTAACTTATTGGCGGTACTTTATTTGCTGATTGCTGTTTGACACCTCAGCGGGAGCGGATTCCGTTGGTATTTTTATTTAATTAACTTCTGCTGTCGGCTGCGTTCGCGGGACGCGACGCTGAAACACAATGCCGACTAATTTACGCGCGGTTTCATTTTAATTTTTTACGGTTATTTTTCACTGTTTTAGAACCCTTTTAATTATTTTTATAACTCTTTAACTCTTTCGTTTATGCAAAATCTCTTTGGTAACGAATCAAAATTGTGAAAGCCTGTCTGCAGCGGAGTTAAGCGCTATCGAGCGTTGAAATGTCAATTTTATAAGTCGACTCTTTTGCTATGAGCGGGGACGAAGCTCAAACTAATTGAAAGAAACTGCACCGAACGAAAATACAGGCGAAGTTGGATTCCCTCCTCCGAAAACTGTGCGGAAGATAAGGCGATAATAATTCTTCGTAAAATGTCACGAAAGTTCATAACTGATAAAAGTTTAGTCCCTTTTCTGAAATTGTAATAGAGATTTAATTTTCGCGAGTGCCTAAACCAGTTCAATATCGGCACTAGCCCGCACCCTTGACGCCTTCATACACACATACATTCAGTCCTTACGTTATAATTTTGAATTGAATTATACAGAACGTATATAGTGTTCATTAGTAATTCTAGCGCCCTGCCAATGACGTCACGAATGCGTCAAATGTAAACTACTTACCAATGCTACCGGATGTATTAGATTCCATTTTCCTCTGTTTGTATTTTCACTTTTTAGTTCAGTGCTTTTTAGTATCCCATAAACTTTAATTGCATGTTTCCATTGACTCTCACGCCAATGTCCGATAGCAGTTAACTGCGCTCTTTTACTATGACGCATGACAAGAGAGACGACTGCAATGGAACTATACTCCAATTATTACAAAAAAAAACCGGTCACGTGCGAGTCGGACTCGCGCACCGAGAGCTCCGTACAAATTTGTCGGTATGTAAATAGTTTTAAAATTATTTTTTTGTAATGTAACTACAAATTTACGGTTTTCGGATTTTTTTTCCTTTACTGTGTTACATGACATTGCTTCTTGCCAAATTTCATGATTCTAGGTCAATGGGAAGTACCCGGAAAGATAAATTATTTGATTCCGGAACATAAGCGCCCGTATCTTTTGATTGCGTTGACTTAGAAGTTTGATTTTTACTGCTTCAAGTGATTGCAGCCCCTTAGTATTTGATATTAATTTCAATTAGGGTTCCTTTTTTTCTTTTGAGGTACGGAACCCTAAAAATAACGGCTAAGTAACGACAGTTACTGTGTAATATTGTAGAAATTACTGCACTTTTGAGTTATGTTTTTAGTGTAAATGGCAAACAGATTACATTGATTAGTATTTATCGTGAAATAACTGAATACTACACATTTATATCGAAATAGCGAAAGGGTGATACCCGTTATTTTTCTAATATCATAATAAATAGAGTGTAAGTATTTCATTTTTCATTTTAATCTTCATCTGTTTTAGTCGCCATATTCTAAGTAGTAATTTGTTTAAATCGCCATCTCTTTCTCGCTACATCTACCAGAGAAAGATAGCAATACTTTTAGTTATGTTTAGTTAGAACGGAACAGAGTCGCAACACTAGCAAAGTTTATTCTTTAGTTCGCACTAAGAAACTATTCCATAAGCGGTACATGTACTTGGGTGAAACAAATTGAAAAGCAAATAAAAAGGCTTCCCGATAAAAACGACGTGAACTTTTTCAATTACAAACTTGCATGGAGCGGCTGATGTTAAGTATGAAACCTATACAGTTTATTAGATCGATTCTTGGCAATATCATATTTTGCCACTGTGATACTGATAATAGCTTTTTACCCGACTATAGAATAGAATAGAATTGTTCTTTATTAAAGTGACCAAGACTCAAACTCAAACAAGATTGTTAGTAAAAACTTAGTTACGACTATGTTAGTAAGATACACAGACACTAAATAAAAACACACGAAATAACGGTTGGTCACCGTTGTGACATCCCATGAGAGACGGCACAACAGTGACCCACGTACACACAGTATAGTGTGAGTGTATAGTGTGCGTATACCATAACCATAATCAGCCTATAAATGTTCCCACTGCTGGGACACTGGCCTCCTCTCGGTGAGAGGGAGTGGGCCGTAATCCACCACGCGGGCCCAGTGCGGAGTGTGCGTATAGTGGAGCTCAAAAGATATGTTTCAAGCGAGTAAAAGGATCTATTGATGCTTTATGGAGAAATGTAGAAGTCGGTTAGTACCAAAATTGTTGAGCCGTATTAATTAGTGGTCACTGAAGATCACCAAGCTTTTACACTTCTGATTACTTCAGGTCGTTGACCTATTTAGATCCCACCACCAAGAAATGTAGAAGTCAGTCAGTACCAAAATTGTTGAGCCATATTAATTAGTGGTCACTGAAGATCACCAAGCTTTTACACTTCTGATTCCTTCAGGTCGTTGACCCATTTAGATCCCACCACCAACATCTTATAACGCCATTGTTCCTGAAAAAAGTTCAGCACTCGATGTCACGTCGTCTCCAACAGCTACCCACAGGAATACTTACAATTTCGTGATGATTACTAACAGCACCGCTAGCTGGTTACACTCTTCTGTACAGACCAGCACATCAAGCTACCCGAAACTGTCAAATTTTCCCAATCAACTGTGAACCTTAAGCTTTAGCGATAAAGTTGAAAATCTATTAAAGAAATTTGACAGATTGTAGTAGCTTGATGTGCTGGCGTCTGTACATAACTGGTGTAAAAATATACCCGAAACGAAACCGAGAGTCACTTGTTCTTCCTAATATTATGATATTTTTTTTACTGGACCATAACTTTTTAGGGTTCCGTACCCAAAGGGTAAAAACGGAACCCTATTACTAAGACTTCGCTGTCCGTCCGTCCGTCTGTCTGTCACCAGGCTGTATCTCAAGAAACGCGGTAGCTAGACAGTTGAAATTTTCACAAATTATGTATTTCTGTTGCCGCTATAACAACAAATACTAAAAACAAAATAAAATTAATATTTAAGGGGGGCTCCCATACAACAAACGTGTTTTTTCGGCGTTTTTGCCTTGTGGTACGGAACCCTTCGTGTGCGAGTCCGACTCGCACTTGGCCAGTTTTTTTTTTGTGTGAGATTTCATCAAATGGGAACCTTCTGGTTACAGAGATATTAAAGGTTTATTTTTTTGACGTTTCTTTACGAAAATCAATTTTAAATGTTTTATCTTAACTTAAAATACTTCCACGATCCTTGTACCGTTGCACGCACCCCTAAGCACAATGTTTTACGTGCGTTACATAAAAGTCGTTTACCAGGATTTTTTTTTTGCACAATTTTATTTAGTTTGTTGTACAGAATGCGTAGATGACGGCTTCGTGACAGTTCTATTTACAGCCTGAATAGGCAACTATCGCTGAAGGAAAGCTTTGCTTGTCCCTGGGGGTATACTCCCTAAACACGAAATTCGTAGTTTCAGCCGAAGTTAAGAGCGTTTATGCCGTACGGCATTTCAAACTTTCTAAGCCCTTGTTTTTCGAAATGAATTAACCAATTTTAATGAAATTTCATACGCATAAGCAGGATACAAAGGTCTAAAAAGTTACCCTTAAGAACATTTTCGAAAAACAAGGTACGATTCCCGGGTCGGGCAAAATGTTATTGAGTTTTCCTTAGGAATTTCTTAGTAACAGCCCGGAATTTGGAAGCTGGGAGTGTGACAACCCCGTGTCTCGGAAAGCACGTTAAGCCGTTGGTCCTGCGCCTGATCTCTCTCCGGTCGTGTCGGATTGCCGTCCCATCGGACTATGAGAGTGATGGGAAGAGGGAGTGCACCTGTGTTTGCGCGCACACTTGTGCACTATAATATCTCCCACACTGAAGACTAGTCTCCGTGGCCGAAATACGGTCTGAAGAAATCTCATAACCTACGAACATAAGATTAATTTGGAGCCCGAACTATGAATGACAACACGATTTGACAGTTGTTCCTATTCACGATGTGTTTTTGTTAACTCGTCCGAATAATTGAATTTGACACTTGTTTTGACGGATCAACTTCTTTTGGGCGGGCCCGTATCTCCGCTGGCGGACTCAGAGAGTAAACCCCCTGGGCTAAGGCAGTATAAAAGCTGCGTTCACGTCAAAGCATCTGTCTGGTCGACGCGATAAAAACGCTTATGCGACATGTCGTCTCCTCCTCTTCAGCTTACCTGAGTAGGTACTTAAGGAAATAGGTATAGTTAGGTTTATTATCGCTCATCGTCGTCACCTTCGTTCTTTGTCATGTAAAACGTATTTGTTCTACTAAATGATGCGAATCTTAAACTTTATTTATGCCTTACTTTTCCTGTTGACGTCAGTGCGTGTTAGTATTTCCATAATTCATCAGAACAGTATAGTTTGATAGTTTTTTTATCAGTTCTGTTAGTTGTTGCTCGATTCTCATCACCTACAAAGATTTTTTTACGTGTGAAAATGTGAATTTATGTGAAGCAGCGACCAGTGGTCTACTTTAGTCCTGGATCGAAAGAGCTGGAAGTGACGGGGTCCTTGCCCAGCAGTGGGATGATGCAGGCTAACAGCAATACTATGTGAAGCAGTAATAACTAAACTACTTTATATTTAAGTATAGAAAAGTTCATAATATTTTCACGAAAAGCTAGTAATATTAAACTTTACAATTACCCTTTACTCAAGCACATAAAATTAGCGTTTATTCATTTACAAACACTATTTCACTTCAACAATTAATAGAACGTTTATAACCTGTAATTACAGTCGCAAAAAAAAACTTGATTTAGCATTATGGGTCTTCATGCGATGTGCCTTACGACTAAACTTTGACACGAGCGAATTTATACTGTAATCTTCGGAGCTAAGGTCGAAATTGCGATGCTGTAAACTGTGGTAAATAAGATCTTTTCAGAATAACCAGTATGTATAATTGAGTCATTAGTACCAGGGTAACACGAGAGGTGCGAATGAGTCAAAGGTGCATACGATAAGTAAATGCAATTTCCTTCTAGACTGTGATCTTAAATAACTGCATTTATTACAGTGTAGCTCGCTAGTCACTTAGGCGATATAAGGCTTCGTTCAAAGGGGCGGTGAATGAGTTATAAACTCAGACAGCATGTATTTTAATAAGTTATAGGTATGTGGTAAGTTCACATCGACGCGCAACATGTTACCATAGATTCAGTAAGAACATAACTACATGATTCTGAACCCCCTTGCGTTGAAATTATTATATTATTTTTGCATTATTATTATTTATCATTATTGCATTTATTACAGTGTAGCTCGCTAGTCACTTAGGCGATATAAGGCTTCGTTCAAAGGGGCGGTGAATGAGTTATAACTTCAGACAGCACGTATTTTAATAAGTTATAGGTATGTGGTAAGTTTACAACTTGTTACCATAGATTCAGTAAGTACATTGTACACATGATTCTGAACCCCCTTGCCTTGAAAATTTTATTGCAGTTTAAAAATAAAAAGTCGCTATTCCATACATTTTGACAGCGAGATATTGCTGATTTTTTTTTTTGTTATCCTACCTAATATTTTTACGCTAGAAGGTCTAATCATGTGCCGAATTAATAGTTTGCGCGTCGCTGTCCCACCTTGTACCACCACTAGTATGTAGTTACAAGTTTGGGACAGCGTAGGCTAGTAAAAAAAAAAACAATTTCATTCCATAATCAAAGTATTCGATATCTTATGATACTTAATAGACTGCCTCGTTGGTCTATTGGTCGCAAGCGCTGAGTATGTGGTAGATACTGGGTTCGATGCCGAGGCTTGGGTTTTCCCACTGCAACTTCTCAGTAGCAGCCCGGAATCTGGATTTGTGCACGGTTGATGGCAATAGGCTCAGACCCTATTACATTGGGACTTAAACTAGGTAACTGGCGAAAAATGTACTATGGGTACATCTGCCCAACCCTTTGGGGATTATGTGGTTATGTTATGTTTAACTAACTTCTGCCCGCGATTTCGTCCGCGTGAAATTTCACCCTCCCCCCATTCAACCTCTTAGGGGTAGAATTTCGAAAAACCCTTTCTTAGTGGATACCTACTCTTCACAAAGAACACACCCTCCAAATTTCTATCTCTATGACCAGCGGTTTAGGCTGTGCGTTGATATATCTCCATAGGTACCTACGCTTTGGAATGGGCAACTAGCTTCATATTTTCTGACTGACCGACTTCTTCACAATTCAAAACTGCCTGTAAATGGTTTAATTGAAATTAATGCTTTGAGTTTGAGTTTTAAATCAGTTTTACAGGACTTTGAACTTTTTATATATCTATACCTAGATAGGAAAAAGCTTCGAAGTTTGTGTTTAGCATGAGCATAATCAGCCTATATAATGTTCCCACTGCTGGGACACAGGCCTCCTCTCTGTGCCCAGAGCAGGTTGGTAAATGTCACATATTCGATTTTTTTGGTTCTAGGACATGCCGGTTTCCTCACGATGTTTTTGTTTTGAGAGAAGTGGTGATGAAATAATTTACACAAAGTAAAGCAAATAAGTTTGTGTTTGCAGATTTCAAATCCATTTCATGTTTCTCTACCTAGATGGATCCTCATAATTAATCGAAGATTTATGGACAAAAATTGTTAGCATTCCATACTGTAACTGTCTGCAAAATAATTGATAGTCAATTGTTTTGTTTGCTGCATTGTTTTACAATCAATCAATCTTTACTTAGCTATTGTGTTTGAGCGATAAAGTCGATGAAGATGCGGAAACCATATTTCATCAACTCAATATTCTCACTTAGTTTAATCTCAAACTCAAAGCATTTATTTCAATTAAACCTTGTACAGGCACTTTTGAATTGTCAATATTAAGTAGTCTGTCAGTTAGAAAGTTGAAGCTAGTTGCCCATTCCAAAACGTAGATCTCTATGGAGAAGAACGGGCAAGAAACTCCATGGACACTCTTTTAAATCAAGGTATTACAAAATCCTTGGTAGATACATTATTCTTGTTGCTTCTATATGTGATAACAATGTAAAAAAAGACACAAATGAAGAAAGAATTCAAAATATAACCTTTAAAATAAGCCTTGGCAGAGAGATGACCAGAATTTAAAATTTCAGTTAGATTTAATCCGCCGATTTCCATTCGTTTTTCCTCTTCTATCTACAGGCAAAACTCATACCTACATGGTGCGAGCAAGTAAGGACTTTAATATTCTTTGCAAAGAGTTCTCATTTGACCCATTTACCATCAAAACCTATTCTGCACGCACTCGGCTGAACGCTGACTTTTTAACAGTGCATAGTGCTTATTTACTTTGCTTCTGTTATAGCTGTTGGTTCTCCTATAAATAAATAAAAGCGGTCTGAAATAACATCTACATAAAATATTATGTTCTACTCGTTAGGCATAGGTGTACCTACAGTACATTGCGCAAGTCAAGTTTAAGTCCCACGAAATAGGGGGCGAGCCTATTGCTCCACCGGCCATAAGTCTAGACTCCAGACTACTTCAGAGAAATTCCTGTTGGAAAAATCTAATAACACTTTGCCCGACCTTGGGAACGAATCCAGGTTCTCATGCTTAGCAATAGCGCTTGCGACAACTAGATCAACGAAGCAGTACAATTGATGCCCGGTTCCTATAAACAAAAACAAATCGTTTTCCTTAGCGTTTAGCTTAGCCAAAGGTAGCATTTTTTTATATATTCAGGAACGAATCATAGGGCATCAAAAATTTCTTCCGCATCGTTGTCAACAAGAAAAGTGCCCAAAAGGCTGGCAGCATGACCACGTTGTATGGCGATGCTGATTCTTTGGCCAAAAATAGGCCAGCCCTCTGGTCACGTGAAGAGTCGACCGGTTTATAGTTTAGTCTATAAAACCCATTTTATCACATAAATTCACGTCAAAATACTTACTCATATTTAATAGTTTAGTTATACATGAGTTAGTCAGTCAAAAATTAAGACAGAACGTCAGGAAATCGTAAAGGAAATCCGTGATCTACGCACGAATGGATTCCTTATCGACTGTGACAGTTCATTCTTTCATTTAACCTTCCTGTAAAACACCTCTAGTGTACGTTTTAGTAACATAACATCACGCCTGTATTCTCCGACAGGTTTGGCAGAAGTGTAGGTATCTATTAGATATTTTTACGTCTCACGGAACAGGGGGCGAGCGTACTGCCATCGTCAGTTACATCCACCAACCCGCACTGGGCTTGTGTGGTCGATTATAGCTCTCTCTCTCTTTCGAAGAAAGGAGGCTTGTGTCCCAGCAGTGGGAAGATTATAGGCTTATTATGCTATTGCCATCGAATCGCCGTAGTCGTCGTAGCCGTCGACTTTGTCTCTGTCACTGACCTAGACGAGAGTCAAGAGCAAACCCATATCAATTTTTTTTTTTTTAAGTAAAATCGATATGTCGACCAAATCAACTGGAGTTAAATAGTACAGACGCCAGCACATCAAGCTACTACAATCTGTCAAATTTCTTTAATCGATTTACAACTTTATCGCTAAAGCATAAAGTTCAACGTTGTATGGGAAAATTTGACAGTTTCAGGTAGGTTGATGTGCTGGCGTCTGTACCTACTTAAGTTAGGTAAGTAAAACCGAATAAGCAAACACTGGATCAAGAAAACATGAAAGATCAACTATAAAGTGTAAAGTCCGACTAGGAACACACCATATCTCTCCATACATCTACAAAGTACAACCACAATGATCCAATAAGCCAGATATAATTTTAACGTCAATTGAAACAGTTCGCGATATCGGTGGAGACATTTATCATCGCCCAAACATTATTACATTTAATTAAACTTTAAAACAAGTGTCGGCCGATATCGGAGGCAGGATTATCTGATCTATTTGCAAACGTCCAAATATCCCTAAGAGGAAATTGTTAGATAGTGGTGTAGGGACCTACCTACTGAGTTTAGTTCGATATAAATGAAAATCTTTAAGCAGATGCTGTTTTACATAGATTCTGAGACTTTTTTATTTGGTTTTTGTTTTAAGAAATGATTTTGAGAAGCACGGGAAAACGATGTTTTATTTGCCTAATCCAAAACGAAAAAGTTAACTAAAACCGGCTAAGTTCGAGTCGGACTCTCACAAAAACGCTGAAAAAAACACGTAGGTACTTACCTTATATTTTTTTTTTTTATTATTTTTTTTTTTTATATTTGTTGTTATAGCGGCATAACCGGCTAAGTTCGAGTCGGACTCTCACAAAAACGCTGAAAAAAACACGTAGGTACTTACCTTATAAAAAATATTTTTTTTATATTTTTTTTTTAATATTTGTTGTTATAGCGGCAATAGTCGTAGACACTAACAAGGATTATGTGTTTACTAGATATATAAAAAAACCAACAAAAGGCAAGTTGTACACACAACTACACATTAAGCTATACATTTCCAGTTTTAGCTGATCTCGCATTGTCAAGGTTTTTCGTACAGTCAGAAATCAGCTTATACTGGTTTTGTCTAGCTTGATGTTTAGCCATGGGTACTCGCACACAAAGGGTTCCGAACCACCGTACAATTATGTTATATAATTATTATTTGATTTTGCAATAGAAAACACACACTGTGAAAATTTTAACTGTCCACCTATTAGGTACGGTTCATGAGATACAGCACGCTGACAGACAGACTGATAGACGGACGGACAGACGGATGGACGGACTGACGGACAGCGGAGACTTAGTAATAGAGCCCGTTAGCACTCTTGCTTTATCAAATAAACAGAGGTTAGAAGTTGCAACTACAAAGCCGCGTACGCACGTACGAACAAAACATGGTGAACACGAACATAATGGATCGCCACGAACATTTTTGACGAACACAGGTTATGTTCGTTAGTGGTACGCACGTGCGAACAAAGTGTTCGATGTTCGTGTTCACCATGTTTTTGTTCGTACGTGCGTACGCGCCTTAATGATTAATGTCTTTTCATAACGTGACAAAGCCCTTTTCACACTTCCATCTCCATCTTTTAATCCATTCTGAAGTCTACTAGCTCAACAAACAGCTCCTTTTTACAAAACATGCCACAAAAACTGCACCACTTTTCATTCGCGAGAACGCTGCCTCATCAACTGAACATACTTTACTCTCTTGAGGTCACAGTACACTAAATCCCATCTGCATAAAAAGCAAGGATCAGCGAAAGCAGCGTCAGCAAAATAGATAGGACCAGAAGGTCGGCTTCATAAAACCAACGAACATGGGTTGCCTACGGGGAACTATAAAGGCTCCCGCAAATAGGCGCGACGCGATTCTATTAGAATAATTTCTATGAAAACTTCATAGAAATTGTTGTACCAGAATCGCGCCTGTCGATGAAAGGCTTAACTTTCAAACGAATGCCAGTCGTGAGTTAACTTAATCCGACCCTGTCCCTTGCTGCCCTCCCCCAGCGACGCCCTAAGCCGAGGTCTGTAACCCACAGGCTGCCCTTAGCGTGTAGTTGCTTAGTTTTTAAGTTTTTAAGCCCTAGCTAGAGGCTTTAATTTATTGAGATACCCACAGGCAGCCCAGTTAAGTAGCCGACAACCTTCTAGGTTGACCTGAGAGATGCTATATATTAAAAAAAAATCTCGGTAGTGCACTTGCACTCGCTGTACAGACAGTCATACATTTTGACATTGACAACGCCTTTATGTCGTAGCAATAAGGCTGATGTTCGTAGTGCAATTGTTACCACTCTGATGTGCGGTTACGTGAACCGTGTCTATGTGTGCGTGCGTTTACGCTCGTTGTATGGAACCAACCTTCTGTTCCCATCTATTTTGCGAAAGCAGAGTCAGCAAAATCAGGGAAATGCATTGTCTGGCGGAGCGTAGCGCGGGCGGTGACGCGAGTCCGCGAAATGGCATTCGTTTCGCCCGATACGCGTACTCTGACCATTTTAATTGGTCTATTGTTAATTAAGTAACGATTCAACGTTCGCCGCAACGTCACCGGTTAGCATTAAAACCATTATAGTAACTTTTAATTCCGATCACTGTGATTTGAGGTGGGTCGATCAGTGTTTGCGAATTTTCGGTGAAAATTTTTAATGAGAAATTGAGTTTAATTAATATCGGTAGAATAAAGTGCTTTGTAAAGTTATTAAAAGTTCACAAATTATTTTCATTACCTAACTGAAATCGACTTAGTTTTGGTGTAAAAACGTATGATTTGATACTCCAAATAGTGCATTAATCTGAAAAGAAAGTACCTACTTGATGAATTAGAATAACAAATAACGTTTCACTAGTTTTCACAGATTGATTCGTAAGTAGGTACTAAAATTAATTGCGCCATCTACCTACGGACATCTGAAATAAATGTACGCCCAATCTTATTACAGTAACTAGACAATTCAATGAGTTGCGTGAAATAATCAGCAAATAACAAATTGGAAGTTATAAATAATGTCGTCACGGCGCGTGTCCAAAGAAATTCGTCTCAGTCGCCAATGGATTGAGAAATTACTATTAGAACAATTAGTTTTAAGAGAAAGCTGGTCATCATTTATCTCATTGGGACAATCACATTGGTTACACGGTTACGCGAATAGAATTTTAGCTGAACAATTATTTATAGAGAAAAGTAACCGCATTTAGTTCTTACGTCTTTGGGCGTATGAATGCGTCACTGTGACGCGACGTTGCGTCAAAATATGATGTATGATTATAATTGCTCGCAAGTGTACCACGTAATTGGCCTCAATCTTGGAGTTAAAAGATACCTGATGTATCGCAAGCGGCCATATAAATAGCGCATTTACTCCCGTGCTTGAAAACCAACCAAACTTATTTTAGTTATTTGCCTCAGATTTTGATACTTTTGATTCTCATGATGAACAATGGTGACCCATTGGTAACGGCCCCGACTTACAAGTTGTACGTTAGTTCGCAATCAAGCAGGCGCTTTACTGTGTAATTTTCTTTCCGGTGATTTATTTATGACTAGCTTCCGCCCGCGGCTTCGCCCGCGAGGTATGTCGATAAAAACTATCCTATATCCTTCCCCGGAATGCAATCTCTGCCAAATTTTATCGAAATCCGTTCAGTGGTTTAGGTGTGAAAAGGTAACATACATAACGACATAATAGCACTTCAGGAGTGCTGGCTGCTGCCGGAGGAGCTGCCGTTCCTGAGCACCATCCATGGTGACTTCAGCAGCACGGGGACGTCGGCCGTTGATACGTCTGCTGGCATGCTCCGTGGGCGACCCTATGGAGGGGTGGCTCTGCTATGGCGAAAAAGTGCGGTCAGTGATGTGTCGGTCGTTCCGAGTGATAACCCGAGAGTGTGTGCGATACGTATTGATTCGAGTGAGAGGCCTTTCATTGTGATGAGTGTGTACATGCCCACGGATGCAGTGAGTAACCTGACTGAATTCTCACATTGTTTAGGACTGGTAAGTGCGATCGTGGACAGTAGTGATGTGGAGGCGGTTTATTGTCTTGGTGACTTTAATGCGCATCCGCATGGACTATTTTTTACGGACTTGTTAAACTACTGTAGTGATAATAACTTTTCATGCGTTGATGTAGATAGGATGGGACTGACATCGGACACGTACACGTATGTCAGTGATTGTAACGGGGCTAGGCGATGGCTTGATCATTGTCTCTGTACAGAATCATCTCTGAAAACAGTTCGTAGTGTTAGTGTTAAGTATGATGTTATGTGGTCGGATCATTACCCATTGTTGATCGAATGCGATCTTAATATAATTAGGCCGAAAGTGAAGCATAGTATGACCTTTGACAACTTAGTTGTGTGGGGAGAAAGAAGCTCAGTTGCTACCTACACCTACAGGCAAGAATGTCATCGGCGATTGCGAAATATTGACTTCCCTCGCGTACTGTCTGATTGTTGTGATCGCATGTGTAGTGATTCGGACCACAATCTAATAATTGATTGCCTGTATCGGGATGTGGTAGCCGCTCTAAGGGAGGCCGCCATTGTTAGCAGGGAGACACGAGTCATTGGTAGGAGGCCGAAGCGCGTGGTGGGTTGGAATAAGCACGTCAGCGGGGCACACTCGTACGCTAGGCTTAAGTTTAATGAATGGCTTAATTGTGGCAAACCTACGTCTGGCGTGATTTATAAGGAAATGTGTGACACTCGTAAGATCTTTAAATCCAAATTAAAGTGGTGCCAGAATCACCAAGACCAAATCCAGATGGACATCCTAGCCGAGTTGCACACTAAAAAAGACTTTCGGGGCTTCTGGAAGTCGACAAAAAAGCACAACCTTAGGCCTGGTTTGCCGGTGAGCGTCGATGGCGTGTCTGCTGAAAGGGATATTGCCAATGTTTTCAAATCTCAGTTTTGTATCGAGCCAAGCAGTAGTCCACCCTGTGAGGTGGTCGATGCTGAGTTACAGTGTACTGTCCTGGAACCAACAGTTAAGTTCTCAGCCGCGGACATAGCTAAGACCATAGGGTGTATGACCAGGGGTAAGTCTCCAGGACATGACGGACTCAGCATCGAGCACCTACAGCATGCAGGTCCCCACCTGCCACGTGTTTTGGCCATGCTGTTCACGTTCTGCCTTCGCCATTCGTATTTGCCGGACGAGCTGATGAGAACGGTCGTAGTACCAATTGTTAAAAATAAAACAGGTGACATATCAGATAAAAACAATTACAGACCGATCTCATTAGCGACAGTCATCGCGAAGGTATTTGACAGCATGCTTAATGCTCAGTTAAACAATACAATAACTTTACACGATAACCAGTTTGGGTTCAGGCCCAAACTGTCCACAGATAGTGCTATACTGAGTTTAAAGCATGCTGTCAGATATTACACGGATCGGAGCACGCCTGTTTACGCCAGCTTCCTCGATCTGTCCAGAGCGTTTGACCTGGTTTCGTACAAAGTGCTGTGGAAGAAGTTGCTCGAAAGGCAAGTTGCGCCTGAAATTGTTAAAATCTTCCAGCACTGGTACGGGAACCAGGTCAATAATGTTAAATGGTCGGGAGCTCTGTCGGACTCGTACAGGTTGGAGTGCGGGGTGAGGCAGGGAGGATTGAGCTCACCAACGCTCTTCAATCTGTATATTGATGGACTTGTTGCCGGGCTCAGCAGCCGCCATGTTGGATGCCATGTTGATGATGTTTGCTTTAACAACATCAGCTACGCTGATGATATGGTGCTGCTGAGCGCGTCAATAGGGGGACTTAGAGAACTAATAAGCATTTGCGAAACGTACGCTCATAAACATGGCCTAAAATATAACGTCAAAAAGAGCGAGCTTATGGTTTTCAACGCGGGTTCTAAGTGTCCGGCGGAGGTTCCACCAGTAAGACTATGTGGGGTGCCCTTGGAGCGGGTACATACTTTTAAGTATCTGGGCCATATTCTGACGTCCGACCTGAAGGACGACGCTGATATTGAGCGAGAAAGGAGAGCGCTGTCGGTGAGGGCGAATATGATTGCCCGCAGGTTTGCTCGTAGCTCCAAGGATGTGAAGATCACCTTGTTTCGAGCCTACTGCACATCTTTTTATACGAGTAGTCTGTGGGTGTCATATTTGCAGAAATCCTACAGCGCTCTCCGCGTTCAATATAATAACGCGTTGAGGGCTCTGCTGCGGCTGCCTCGCTTCTGCAGCGCATCGAGAATGTTCGCGAGCGTCCGCATTGACTGTTTTTATGCCAGCATGCGAAAGAGGGCAACATCGATAGCGAGTAGGGTGTGGGGCAGTGGCAACAGTCTTCTTGCCGTTGTTGCCAACAGGTTGGACGGCCCTTTCATGTTGCACTGGCAGGGCTTACATGCACCCGTATATCGGGCTTGGGGCAGGTGAAAATTTTGAAACAACCCTTATCATAGGTTTTTTGTTATAATTAATTGTGTTTTGTGATTTTATATAATTTTTATTAATTTTTATTCATAAAATTTCAAAATTTTTTTATAGCATTTTTACAATTTGACAATTTTATATTTGACATTTTATTTATTTTTATTCAATTCTGACATTTTTATAATTTTACTATTATTATTTTAAATTTAATGAACCTATTAATTTTTAAATGATCACAATGTTGTTTTGGGTTTTTACCTGTATTGACTTTTAATGTATTTAATTGTATGTAATTTTAATTGTAATTTTAATGATGAATGTTAAACTATGGACTAGAATTTTATAATGTCTGAAATAAATAAATTATTATTATTATTATTATTATACATACAGACAGACAGACAGAGTTACTTTCGAATTTATATTATTAGTATGGATGTTTTCCTTCACCGCTTTGAGAGCAGTGGTGATCACTGCTCCCAAAACGGTGAAGGAAAACATCATGAGGAAACGAAATGTCCTAGTACAAAAAAAATCGGAGTCATGTGACATCTACAAATCCGCACTGGGCCCGCGTGGTAATTTACGGTCCACTCCCTGTCGAAGAGAGGAAGCCAGGTATCCCACCAGTGGGAACGTTATAGCTGATTATACTCATTATATTTCACGATAATACAGCTAATTCACGCCAACATCCGATACATGCTTTTAAGGAGCGGTAGCTGATGGAAATTATTCTACTATGCTAATTTTCCTCCTTCGTATTTGAGTAATGTGCGTTTTACGAACGCTTTCCTTAGGTTTTACCAATTTATACAGGAGAAATAAGAATATATCGAGGGCACGACTGTCTGGACAATAATAGGTATGGCAAGTCTATAAAACTGAACGAGGAATTCATTCAGTTTTCAAAAACGTAATGCCCACTTAATTAGATTACAATTTATAGTCGAAAATCTTTGTGGTAAGTGTCACGATGCCCATTCTCACTTAATTAAATAACAATTTATAGCCAAAAATCATTGTGGCAAGTGTGAATTGATAATACACCGCAAGGTGCAACACCAATAAATTAAATCCCAGCAATTTACCTGAAATAACTTTCAGAAAACAGTCTAGACTGAATTACTGTCGACAGCAGAAATCTTCACGATGTTTCCGGTCTTACAAACTATGACAGTGGTACCAGTGTCCTGATAAATCATGTGGGCATCGGAACGACCGACGATGATAGTTTTATAGTCAGAATTGCATTAACAACACGATCGTTAATCACTCGGAATTACTTTAAAGACAATAAGAGGAAAAGAGAAGGCAAGCTAAAAATATATAATAGTCACCTTTCCTACTCTAAGTTCTCATGCACGTGAGCGACACGCGTCGACGACAGAGGTAACTGCATCTGTCGACGTCTACTATAGCCGTCAACACGCGTCGACAGCAGCCGTCATCACCCGTCGACTCCCGCCGTTGAAGCTCCCGCCGTCGGCCACGGCCGTTGATCGCGGCCGTCGCGGCGGCGGCTGCTGTCGACACGCATTGACGGCTGTCGCCGACACGCGCTGACTACTGTCGCCGACACACATCGACGGCTGCAATTACCTCTGTCATCGATGCGTTTCACTCGTGTGCATGAGAACTTAGAGTAGGACTTTCCTGTACAAAAGGTGACTATTATATATTTTTAGCTTGCCTTCTCTTTTCATACGTGTGCATACATGCACACTAATGTGTTATAATTTAAAATCATCCATTTTATTTGACTAGGCAATAAAATTTTATCGTCGCTTTTCGATCAAAGAATCTTACTTTTAGTTCTATTAAAATAGAAGAGTTTCTTTGTAATAATAATGCCGAATAAAAGAAAATAGAACGGGTATAGAATTTCTCTGTTTTCGCGCAAGTAGGTATACGCCGAAATTACTTGAGAAGTTTGAAAATGTAAAAAGTTAAATAACAGCAAAACAATCTGTAAGAGTTGTTTCATTTCTGTTTGTTCTTAAAGCTTGTTAGATAACTGAAGATTTGGAGACCAACAACTATATAAGTAAGAGTAGAAGTAAAAGTTTTACAAATCGTTATATAATCAACTTTTATAAATAGGAGGACGGGATAACTGAAACACTGACATGTCGACATGCAAACTGTTATATTATGAAAGATTAAAAAAAAAAAAACTTTCACTTTAAAGGTCATCAACATCAAAATCATTTATCCTTTGCCCAAGGCTGTGAGAATCAGCAATTTTGACGTTTAAAAACGTCAGAATTGCCTACATAAGGCAGTAAAGACCAACCCAAAACGCCCGCCCTTCGACACTTCCCAGTGTTTAAACCCTTCGTATCCACGCGAGACACTATGGCTTTTTGACTATTTCTATATTAACGGCATTCAACCGGCTTATAGCTTGAGTAGTTTAAGTGATTGCAACTGTCATCTCGATTAAAAAAAACGAACCAAAGAAACAATCGATTCATCACTGCATTTTTTAACACTAAGTTAGTGCCACATTCACAAGTTCTGCGAAAAAAGGCGAAGCACATATATCATTCTGTCTTTACTTTGCTCTAAGTAACATGTTCCAACACTTCCAACTATCAATTTACCCGTGTGTTTAATAATTCAGTGTATTTCTTTGAGTTCACGCCCAGACTTTGTCATTTCACGTCAGTGTAGGGGTTTACTGGGTTTACTAATGATAAGCATAAAATATATTGTCATAATTTACATTGGCATAACGAAATTCAGCATAATGATCACTACGCATAATATTATTGATTATTGCTCCAATGTAATGCCGAATGTAATGTAATAACTGTAAAAATGTAGACTTAGTCGACGGTGCAGCTGATTTTTTGTTCGTGATTTCAGAGTTGGTCCCATAGTGAAAGTTGTTCATATTCATGGGTAGAACACCCTGTAAAAAAATTTCTACTTAATTTATATTGATGATGTTTTATTATCTTCCTGTCACTGATATTTACATAGCAAGTAGTGTTATATGAATTTGTCTGGAGTGGGTACAAGTAAAAAATAAAAACATTTTTACAAAAAAAAAACACTACAAAGTGAAAAATAACTTGAGTTTCGGAAGTCGGTGTCAAAAAACGAAAATGCGAAACCAACGACACCGACTTCCACAATTAAAGTTATTTTTCACTTTGTAGTGTTTTTTGAAGTTAAAACTTCTTTAGGCGCGTTGGGTATTTTTTGAGATGGGAAAAAACCATTGAACTCTCGCCACTGTTACCGTTAGCGACACCGCGCGTATAATATGACGCGTAAAAGTGATTTCGATATCCTATATTAAAGAATATTTTAAACTATTTCAATTCATTTCCTTGTTTATGCGCTCTTCCTAAACCCAGAATTTAATTTATGTTTTAGATTGGATTGAACTAATATTACAACACAAAATTATTTAGGCAGATCCCCTTTTCTATTAAAATGTTTCCCTAAATAATTTTGCAAACACGCAGCGTGTTCTGAAACCGCTTTATCCGAATTATTCCTGAAAATCATTATTATTTCGTATGAAATTATAGTAGTTAAACTACTCGTATTTACTCGAAGTTACGATAGATTAGTGTTTTACGATGCCTAAGTGCTAGACAAGACATTACCTACTCCGAACTATGTTGATATGGACTAAACTCGTAACTACAAGATTTGTAAGCGGGATTTAGATGATATTGAAACCTTGCTGTGCCTGCGGCTTTTCTTGAGTTTTTTTTTTAGTATTTAATCATTAAAACATATTTATTTGTTCTTTATAACAATTTCGAAAATTCGACGACAAATGATATCCAACAACACGCATTGGGCCCGCATGGTGGATTACGGCCCACTACCTCTCACATAGAGGAGGCTTGTGTCCCAGCAGAGGGAGCATAACAGGCTGATTATGGAATTATTATTATTATAAAGAACAAATAAATATGTTTTAACAGTAGGTAATTACTTTTATCAGGAAAAACGTAGGTAAGCAGGTAATCTGAAACAATCGATGATTTCAGTACTTTTTTCTGGTAATTTTGACATGCTTTCAAAAACAGGACAGCGCGCTGTCCTGTTTTTGGCGGAGCCTCTGTATCAACAATCTTTTAACCCACTAATAGAATTCTGTATCACCCATTACTTATGGGAATTATAAAACGATCGAATAAAAAAAAACTTAGCGACTGATGATGAGATACTGTTTTAATAACTTGAGCGGTATGCATTTGAGTAGGTAAGCGAAAAATTAACTAAACTAACGACGAATATTGATTAATAATAAAATCCAGAACGAGCTTACAAAAAGTGGGTTATGATTAATCCAGTCAGATACGGTCTATTAAAATTCTAGCCGTGCGACTAAATTACTAAATGAGCGACTAGAAATACAGAGAGCAACTTCAATATTAAGATAGAGACGATTGTTCCAATTGAGGTTTTACATAACGAACTACTAAAAAGTTCCACTTTAAGCAAAGGGCACCCTGAGGTTAGGTCTGGTTAGGTTACTTTAAACCCTTTACACAGAAATAGGGGCCCCGCGAAGCGGGGTTCTGTTGACATAGGATGCAAGAGCGAAAATACCGTCATGATGACTTTGTGACTGGTTTAGAAAATGTATTATAAAATGATATTTAAGATAAAATACCGCTCAGTATAAATAAATCATTTGCCAAATATTGAAAAAAATGCAGGACGTAACGTTGAGACTCAAACAAATATTAAAAGCTTCTCATTTTGTAAGTTGCTTTTCTGTTGATTTCTCGTCACTCGCAGCCAGTCGGTCACTTAGTAATACTATAACGTAAATTAATTATTTTTGTCACTTAAAACTTTAATTTACAGTCACTCGTTTAAATACTACCCATTATTTAATACCACACAACACGAAGACGCCCCCGGCCGGCGGCTGCCACTAGAGACGTCATGCCAACACTTTCCATACAAACCAAGCGAATGAGCGTCACCGTTTACTCATAGAAACTACAACCCGTGACAGTTCTGCCAATGCATGTGACAGCCAATTGTGCCAAATTCGGGCACGAATATTATTAGGAAAGGCGTCTCTCGTTACTGCGATTCCTAGCTCTGTGCTCATTACCTACTTCACAAACAAACAGCATCCTTCAATTTGCATTTACAGAAACGCAGATCGTTTTAAATAGACTGAATCATATCGTGTATGTTCTGTACCTACGTCACTGTTTGCACTTCGCATGTGTTTCAAATCAGGCGCATTGTAGCTTGTTATGATCAGGCGCAGCGTGTAATGAACAGCTCGTGCTAATATAAAATTGCTAATAAAATGTTTTAGAACAATAATACTGTTAGTCTTCGTAGATATGTGTGAATTGAGTTTTATGTGTGTAGATTTGAATTTGTAAACTGGACTGAAGATTGTATTTGTTGGATGTGGATGGATAGATATTAAAATGTTGTAGTATTATTTTGATTTACAAATGTTTGTTAGTGGTTTTAGATAGATTTTGGTTGGTCAAATGATTTAATTGAACTGGGTGTATTTTTGTAACCTTCAACTTATATTGGGTGAATGATATTATCTCAGCAAACGTTCACTTCTGAACAAAACGTTATATCTTCACCTGAAGGATTCCTGAAGATTATGTGTTCGTTAGATATATGAAAAACTCGGCAAAATGCGAGGTAAGTGCACACAAAGGGTTTCGAACCACCGTACAATTACACTAATATTACCACACTAATTTATAAAGGCGAAAATTTGTGTGTGTGTTTGTATGTTTCTTACTTCTTCACGCAAAAACTACTGAACGTATTCGGATGAAATTTGGCACACAGATAGTTTATAACCAGGATTAACACACATACTTTTTATCCTGAGTTCCCACGGGATCGAGACTTATGCGGGTGAAACCGCGGGGCGCAGCTAGTTATTTTATATTTAGGTATTATTTTGTTGATATAGCGGCAATAGAAAAACAAATTCTGTGAAAATTTTAACTATCTACCTCTTACGGTTCATTAGATATAGCTCGCTGCCAGACGGACACACGGACGGACGGACGGACGGACGGCGATGGAGGCTTAGTAATAGGGTCCATTGGCACCCTTTGGGTACAGAGCCCTAAAAACGATTTCAATTCATCATCTGTTTGGTCTTTTCTCAACTATGTTGCGGTTGGCTTTCAGTCTAACCGGATGCAGCTGAATACCAGTATTTTATATGGAGCGAATGCCTATCTGAGCTCCATAACCTAGTTACACCACAGTTAAACATTTTCAACACAGCTACAAACGTCACTACTTGCAGTCATGAATCAGTAACTCGCCCGCATGCACCCTAAAATGGTACTAATGATACCCTTATCACGAGCAAAGATAATGAAACATCCATTATGTCATTTACCTCAAAATCTTCTAAATTCACAGATTGTAAGTAATTAAGTGCACGAAAACAAACCATTAGTGGTTTGTGATACAATCATAGGAATGAATGGGATTCATTAGTTGTAAGGAAAATATACTTACTGGTCACCCGGTTGAAGATTGTCTGTCCTTTATGACTTTTAATCACAATCTGAATCGTTTTGACAGATATTTCTAATCCATTACTTCTTATATTCGAAAATATGGTGTGCTCAGCAACGTGAATAACGCAATGAATGTTGTTAAACTGTCAAAATGAAATTCATTGCTACTGTTGGTGGGTTACGCAATTACCCTGCTGTTCTCAGTTCCCGGTTAGGTAATTAGGTACTGCACCGATCTTAATGAAACTTCATACGCATAAGCAGGATACAAAGGTCTAAACAGTTAGTAGAGAACATTTTAGAAAAATAGTGTAACAGACAAATTAGACCGATTTTAAATTTTCCATAGAAACAGAGATTTCCAGTTATCTTTTTTTAAATAAGTAAGACATTTCGAATATGTTCTCTACCAACTTTTTAGACCTTTGTATCATGCATATGCGTATGAAGTTTCATTAAAATCAGTTTATTCATTTCGAAAAATAAATGGTTGAAAGTTTGGCGAGGCTAATTTTCTGATTCAAGAAATAGTCACTATGAGAAAGTACTTAAAGATATCCTTCCATTTATGTTACGAACTACAAAATTGCAAGCCAGCAACTCCCAAGAAAATATAACTCCCAATACAAGTCAGCTGAGCCTTCTAATCCTCAAACAGCGTCACGTTAACTATCTATCTGTTTCTCCAAGTTAGTAGAAACGAGTCTAACAAGACACTTGTCCACGAGAACTTTAGTTCCAGGTTCCAGGTCGTTACGTTTCTTGTCTTGTCTTGCGACTTAACTCTTGGGAAGGCATTCACAAGCCTAGGGCTTGGTTTCTTTGGTTGTTTATTCTGGTTGTAAGTGCAAGTCTGTTTTGGAGGTGTCCTTTACCTCCTTGTTTCATTTCGTTTATCCTTTAACTATTGTGCACTTGATGCAATGCGAGAGCAGTGGTGGCCCAGTGGTATCAGCCGCGACTTACGAGTCGTAGGTTGTAGGTTCAAACCCAGACAGGCGCTTTACTTTGTGTAAATTATTTCATCACCACTGCTCTCAAAAGGGTAAAGGATAACATCGTGAGGAAACCGACATATCCTAGAACCAAAAATTCGAAGACATTTGACATCTACCAACCCGCACTGGGCCCGCGTGGTGGATTACGGCCCACTACCTCTCACAGAGAGGATCCTGTCGTCGTCATGTTTTAAAGGGTCCTCAGTCTATTGCATTGGACTTCGTTATTTTAGGACTCCAAGCTTCCTTAATATTGTTTCCCTGTCTCTCTCTTTCTACGAGCAGGATCTATCTATCCATACGTTAGTATACAACAGACAGACGCTGTACAGTCACGAGCACCAATATGTCAACACTTGACAACTTTAAATTACGATTTTTTCAAGAAATAACGAATGCAACGTTGAAATACGACACTTTACATACACCTATGGGTTCGAAAATACTATGTTCCTAATAATATAAAATTTAATAAAAAAATAAAGGAGAAAATCGCCTTTGAATAAAGCCAAGTGTATACATACTTTTGCTCGTGACTGTACAACGTTTATTATTAAGGGGATTACCCCTTACTAATAAACGTTGTAAGGCGTCTGTATAGTTACACAACGCTTTATCTTCTTCTTTCGAAAGTCAAATTACTGACGACTGAAAGAGAGAAATAGGTGTGTAGCTATTCATCTGATATACCTATTACGGTTATTAGTAAGGGGGTTAAATAGCTAGTAAATGCGAAAGTAGCTCTGTCTGTCTGTAACCTTTTTACGGCTGAACGGATTTCGATGAAGTTTGGCATACAGGTTGAACAATACCATAGGTTAGGACATAGGAAAACTTTTATCTCTGTATTATGTTTCTGTGGGACGAATTCCAACCTCCACACGGGGGAAAACCAAGGTCAGGATAAAATCTCAATGCTTCCTAATTATTGTTTCCCTCTCTCTCGTTTGACTAGCAGGAGCTATATAAAAATTAACTCATTCTACGAACAAAATATAACTCTCTCAGCAAAAGAAAATTAAGAGTCAGGCTGACTGCCTAGCGTGCGATGAACGTGCTTAAGTACCAAAGATCTTATAATGCACCCCAAATAATTAAAAAACGTTTAGTAGACACTTTGTAATAATCACTCGTCCGTGTTCCCCCGACCCACCGCGTCGCATCGCATCGCCCGTCCGTGCTATTTATTATTTTCGTTTGGCGTTCTTTCTTACTTTTTACTCGGACCCTAAGAGTCCTAGCGTGATGTTAAATAGCCTATAGCCTTCCTCAAAAATTGGGCTATCAAATGCAAAAAAATGTATCAAATCCGACTGATACTTAGTTCCAGAGATTAGCGTGTTCAAACAAGCAAACTCTTCACCTTAAAATTAGCGTTCTTTCTTACTCGGATCCTTACAGTCCTAGCGTGATTTTAAATTATGGTCACTTTAAAGTGACCACATCCTGTTGGTGCATAAAATATTGTTCCAATAAATAAAACGCATATAAGAAGCTTTGCGTTATCATATCGTAATAAAAATGTGTTTGTTTACGTAAACAAACAATATTTTACAAACGATTATTTTCGTATTGATGCACCTAATGAAATGCTGTGTCAAATTCTACTGGTGTTCGTTCAGGTATAAGCCCGCGGACGTAAAAATATTGCGGCGGGATTTATCGCCCACTGGATTTTGAACTCTCGGTGTTGAGCCCAGCATTGAGAATCCAACAGAGCGCATCCCAGCACGTCGAGAAAACACACTGTTGAATTTTCAACCCTCGTCGCTAAACAGAGCGTTGAAAATCCAGTGCCCGAAAAATAATCACCGCGGGAAAAACGCGCCCGTGCGTAGGCGTATCTGGGCTAACGCGTGAAGTTAATAATGACATTGATGACAGATGCAACAATATTAGGTATAACTACAAATTTCACGGAAGGCTGAAATGAATTTAAAGTTAAAACCGTATTTGGTTGTCGAGGACGTCCACTACATACCTACTACATAGTTCAAAATAAAATATTTTCTTCGAAATAAAAATTATTTTACGTAAAATAATCAAACTTAACCCTAGTTTCTGGTATAGGTATTAATTTTTATATTATTCAGCGCACTTTTTTTTCTGATCCCCGCAACCGAGGTTATCAGAAAAAATCAGGGGACCTCGCGAATGTCAGTTAGCATGCCTACTTTAACTAAGTGGGTAATGTTTGGATTTTGTGATTAAAATGTCCGGACTTTTTTTTAAATGTCAGGACTTTTCAAATTTCGAAATGGTAACCCCTAGACACCAATAGATATTTCTATTATTATTACGCCTATGGCCGTTTAGTCTCCCTCAAAATGTTATACAAGGTGGAGAAGGCAATACGACGATACGAATACGACGATGACGAATACGAAAATTTAATTAAATAAATCCAATAGTTTTGTCACTGTAGCTAGTCAAAGATTGGCTAAACCGTTGGTAAATAGTTGGCCCATCACTACTATTTTTTTTTTTCTATGTTATTTTTTATTTACTTGATGTTCCAAAATAATTTTGTGCTACTAATGCACAAGATTATTTTGGAACATCAAGTAAAGCCAGTGTTTTCATGTAGGTAGGTATTGTCGTATTGTTCTCTCTACATTGTATATTACGCGCCAAAACTGGATCGCGGGGTGATTGAACCGTCTGTCACTCAATCTTTAACGCGTTTGTTGAGCTGCTCGTGGATCGGTTCCCGTGTGAAGTGGAGTACCTGCGAGTCTCCTCTCAATATTGCCGAGACGTGCCTGAGATGCAAAACCGCAGGCCAAGACAGACTTATGTTACCTACGACATGTCATCATCATAAATAATGTATAACGTTCCCGCCAACTCTGAATTATTCAACGTTGACGGCCACTTTATTAAATTTGTCGTTTTATGAAAATATTAAGTAACCCTGTATAGTTGAGTAAAAATTAATATGGAACAAAATTAACATTTACAAAATTAAAAGTTTCGCATCGTATTTTGTTGGCGCGACTAATTTAAACTGCGTTAAATTAAGGTTGGAGTAATAGAAAACAAAACATTAAATTGATTTTAGCATTCTGAATTAAATGTTTAAGTTATTTAATTTCCAAGGAGGGCGCAATTTAGAGCCCGGTCTAGACTAAGCTTTTAATCAAGGAGTCTTATTTAAAAGTATAACAAATCTCATTAAGAGATAGTAGTAATAGTACCTATTATTTAATTGTTATTATTATTAATAATAATAGGTGTATATATTTATTTTCTTATAGCGTTGTAGGGTTCTGTAATAGGGGATATAATAATTACAACCCAATCAACAACTCACAACAGAATCGTCACTGCGTTGGAAGAAACAAAGCACAAGGACATCGAATCTATACAAATATATACATGTACAGTCAACAAAAAAGATAAGTATGCGGGATCGTCGGATATAGTTGAAGTCTACTAAGAAACCGATGGATGTTGTCGACTGAAATTTTATTTGGTAAATGAGCTGTTTGTTTTCTATTAATAAAATTAGATTTTATTCGAGAACATCCATCGGTTTCTTACTAAACTTCAACTATATCCGACGATCCTGCATACTTATCTCTTTTGTTGACTGTACATACTTACATACAAAAAAAAATTTAAGTGTCTGTTTGTGATGTCAAAATAACAGTTTTTTTAATGTTTGTCTGTCTGTCTGTTTACTCCGGCTAATCTCCGAAACGGCTGGACCGATTTTGATTAAAATATACTTTGAACCCTGGGGAAGGACTAAGGATACTTTTTATCGACATACCACGCGCGCGAAGCTGCAGGAGCAAGCTAGTAAAGAAACTCAGCATCACAATATGTATCTAATTGTCTTTTCTGTTATACGTACCTAGGTACAGTCAACAAAAGAGATAAGTATACAGGATCGTCGGATATAGTTGAAGTTCTGTAAGAAACCGATGGATGTTCTCAATAAAATTTTATTTTATTAATAGAAAACAAATAGCTCATTTATCAAATTAAATTTCAGTCGACAAAATCCATCGGTTTCTTACAAAACTTCAACTATATCCGACGATCCTACATACTTATCCTTTTTGTTGACTGTACATACCACAATTCCATACTAAACATCCAACTCCAATCTCAAACCAAAAACACTACACATCCTTATTCCATGCAAATTGTGATGCAACAAAGGTTCAAAACATTAAGCCATAAAGTTTATTTTAAACATCTTCGGTTGCTGTAATGTGAGTGGAAGCATGTTGTGTGCAATAATGAGGAATATTATAGCACCGCGGGGTAATCCTAGCTCGGAATTAAGAAACTTTGGTACCACTAATGAATGCATCGAAAAGTTTCGTACTCACTTGCAATCTACGAATTCTAGGGTTGCACTGTGTTTTAATGGTCTCGTTATTTTTATTTTAATAATCTGAATCCGAATGTCGGGATTGGGAAATATATTATGTTTTCCCTGGTTTTGCTTTTTGGTTTAGGGTGAGTATTTACTTTGTGGTTTAATTTTTTTTTTTTTTTATTAGTGAATACTTACTTATTTATTTATTTTTTGGTAGTTATTCATGTGAATTAATGACAATAATATTCTGATGCGAGCAAACTGTCCAGCAATTGTTTATTCGGAAATGAGACTATAATCAATAATGTGGCGTCAATTTGTATTTATAAGACAAAGTGGCAAAAAACTGCGCTTAAGTAAGTGAGACACCGGGGTACAAAACGGTTTGTATTTTGCACCCCATTGTAATTAAAAACGCTATCTAAACTGTTGTACAAAACTCACAGATGCTAATAAAACAATTTATTTAACGTAACTCGTCCTCATATACTTAACTCAGTTCCAAAATATGTAGTTCTAAGTTAAAACAATTATTGCTAGGAATATCTAGCAATAATTGTTTTTCATACCTAATTGGTAATTATGTTTCCTATATTTAGATTACAAGAAATAGATTAGATTAATAGATTTATAATTGTAGGTATAGGTTTTAATGTTATATAATATTCCTTTATGATTAATTATACAGAGGTTAAAGATATATTAATTTACACATTAAGTAATGACATTTATTTTGCGACGCGTTAAGAAATTGAGAAGTTCTACATAGTCATCTGCGTGTAATTCGACGACTCAAAAGATCTGAAGATAAACTGGAGACTGCAAAACTTTACAACAGTCTTACTAGGGTTGGCAGTTGCATGTACCTACATTTCTTACGAATGAAACAACATTTTTATTTAGTAGGTACGGATGAAATTATTGAAATGGTACCTATTATCTAAACTTAGCAGTACCCTAATTGCGTAACACACAAACACTTACAATCTGAATGACTTTTAAGCATATTGCTAATCCATTGGTTCATAATTATCTTCGAAAAATTTGTCTGCTCGTGTAAATAACGCAATGAATGTTGTTGAACTGTCAAAATGAAAGCTATTGCTACTATCAGTTTGTTACGCAATTCCCTCACAGGTTTTAATTTTACACTAGGCATGGGGCACAATTTTATTTAAAGGGTTAAATATTTTTTCTTGTTTGTGCTATTAGGCAAATTTAAATTAGTTTTGAAAAACCTCAAATGGTTAGCGAAATCGCTAAGACAGAAAAAATCTACGATATAAACCTAACTGCAAAGATATTTATAGGTACACTTACAAATATCTTCCGCTATCTATTTAAACATACTAATATTATAAAGAGGTAAAATTTGTGAGTAAAGTACAGAGGTAAAAGTTGTATGTAGGGGGTAGGTAATCTTCGGAACTACTGATCTGATTCCGAAAATCCTTTAAGCAATACCTATGGAAAGTTACAGTATTTTATGTTAAAACAAGAAATTTGACGCGGACGAAGTCGCGGGCAGAAGCTAGTCGCCAATACTACAGTAAACTAAAAATGGTAAGGTATCATGATCGACAACCAAAGAGATATAAATGAATTCAGATCACAAAAACAGTTTTCTCCCTAACAAACTGTCAATATGTTAAGCCTATTGTAACGTTGAGTACATTAGTAACAGTTATTTTTGAAGACATTCTGACAAAATAATTTTTGCTGAGGGAATAGTCGCCTTGTGGCAATTAACATCTCCCTTCGTACGCACATTAAGCTATACATAATTATCTAGTATAATTTGACTTCTGATTGTACAGACGCCAGCACATCAAGCTACTACAATCTGTCAAATTTCTTTAATAGATTTTCAACTTTATCGCTAAAGCATAAGGTTCAAAGTTGATTGGGAAAATTTGACAGTTTCGGGTAGCTTGATGTCCTGGCGTCTGTACAAAAAACCTATACAATTCGAGGTCAGCTAGAACTGAAAATGTATAGCATGATGTGTAGCCGTGTTTTTAAATACCCATTATTTAGATTACCACTTAGAACTATTTTGGAACTGAGCTAGGTATGAGGAAGAAATAAGTTAATTAAATTGTTTTATTAGCATCCGTGAGTTTGTACAACAGTTTTGATACCTACCATTTTTTATTACAATGGGGTACAAAAAAAAACGTTTTTTTTTTGTATCCCGGTGTGTCACTTACTTAAACGCAGTTTTTTGCCACTTTGTCTTATAAATACAAATTGACGCCACATTATTGTCAGTAGTCTCAATTCCCAATAAAAATTCAGACGCAATTGCTAGACAGTTTGCTTCCATCACAATATTGTCATTAAATTCACTCGAATTAATCCTAAAACATTCACTATCCAGTAAACGAATTACTTACATAGACGCAGTTTTTTGCCACTTTGTCTCACAATACAAGTGACACTACACTTGTCACTTGGCCACCTGCAAATTAAAGTATCCAGCATAGATATCCGGAGATATGCCTTCACTGCATATTTGTTCAAGTTCAAGTGTCGCCACATTTTCCCCGCCTCGGAAACTCCCACAAAAACAAAAGAAATAGAAACGGCACACATTATCAAAAGGGGCGGCTTTTTTCGCACGCACACAAAAAAACAAGCGTAACACTTTTGTGATATCTTATTGCACACATACTCAAAAGGGGCGGGCACTAGAAAGTATAGATAGAGTCACTGAATGCACACATGCAATTCTAGCATCAGCTAGGGAAGATGGGTTAATAGAAATATTTGATCGATAAAAATATCGATAGAAATCAACTACAAAAAAGAGAAGTGTTTTTTGGTTTTTGATAATTTAGGTGTTAAATTCTTAACCAAAAAATGTAGGCGAATATCAATATATTTTTCCATCACACATTTTGTCTATTGGATAATATGATTATCCATCGGGTCTTGCTCAAACTAGTGAAAATCAATTGATGAGAAAATATTTGTACCGACAAAGAGCTTTTGGAACTAGCAACGACTTTGTGAACTTTGAAGTAACTCGAAATTAATTTTTAGGTAAGACAATTTTCTTAATAACCCCCTTCCATCTTCTTACAAATTACTATTACATCCTCAGAGGGATAAACAAGACCATCTCTGTCTTTATGTTTAATAAATCGGTGATGATGATTTATTTCGGTAGCTAGCAACATACACAGATATCACACTTCAACTTCTTGACAAGTGCATGTGCCACAAACCCAGCCATGTATGCTATCACCGGTAATTTTTTTTCTGTGATGTCTCGTATGAGCACATCTATCTCCTCGTCAAATAAAGCTTGTTCATAAAGCTTATTAAGGTCATCATCAGACAGACAACACAAAATTGAAATCTCTTTAAGTGACTGGCAGTTTCCGGTGTTAAAATCACGTAGTTCCGATTTGATTATCAGTTTTTTATAAATTGTCATAAATTGACGAGTCGTAGGATTTGTGTTACAACCACCGTAAGCTCGTAGGTATGTGGTAAAACATCAATTTAAGGTGGGCTTGAGACAGCTTGTATGCTGGTAATTTTTTTTGCTTTTTTTCTACAAGCCTGATATACAAATTTTGAAGACTTCTTATACAAACTAGAAAGCCTAAAAATCCCGTTTTTCTTCCAGAGGTTATTAATTTAGAGCCATTAGGTAGAATCAAGTAGTTTAGAGCAGTGGTGGCCAAGTGGTATCGGCCGCGACTTACGAGTTGTAGGTCGTAGGTTCGAACCCAGTCAGGCGCTTTACTTTGTGTAAATTATTTCATCACCACTGCTCTCAAAACGGTGAAGGAAAACATCGTGAGGAAACCGGCATGTCCTAGAACCAAAAATTCGAAGACATGTGACATCTGCCAATCCGCACTGGGCCCGCGCGGTGAATTACGGCCCACTCCCTCTCACCGAGAGGAGGCCTGTGTCCCAGCAGTGGGAATATTATAGGCTGATTATGAAGTAGTTTAGTTAGTTTGGTTTGGGGGAAACCAATTATTTTTACTGCCTGTTGCATCTATCCATTTATTTTTAATCTCTGGATCGTTTGGGAAACTGAAATAAAATGTATTAATTCTTGTAAAATAGGTTTTTAATATAATTTCGTATTTAGAAAAACTAACAATTATCGATATTAATATCTCAGCGCTACGCATCACTAGTGCATTATTTGACATGGGTCCGTTGCTAGGCAATATTTTCATGTTATCTCAAAAATATTTCACAACGAAATATTGGTAAAATCCATAAATATTATAATTAGTCCAGTGATTATTTACTTACCGGTGGTAGGACACGCCAATTGTCTTAAGGTTTGTTGTGATTGCTCTATTTTTGCAAATAAGGACGGAACAATTGGGCAGTTTGTAAAAATACGAAATAACACTACACATTCCGATGCAAACATATGACAACGGTGTTTATCGACGCCACGCCTGTCGCGCATAGCAACACATGGTCAGGTTGATCTTGACCAGGCGACACGCGCCACACCTCCATGCCATATCCCTCGATATCCGTGGTATCCAGCATGTTTTGCAAATCGTTTTGTGAACACGGGCAGACTACCAGTTCAATGCTTCAAGATAGTTTACTGTCTAGAAGCTTCACGGTCTAAAACCGATACATGTCGTCCATTATTTTCGCACCATTTGAATTATTATGTGCAGTCTGTCACACTAAAATCAATTTAGAGACAACTGCAAATAGATTTGATCTAAAGCTTCCATTTGTTTCGATAATTACTAGTCTGCAATTAATTTGTAGAAGATAGGGCTGCTTCTTTAATCGTGCTATACAAAGCCGTTTACAGCACTAATAAAAATACCTTACGCTTTATGTAATCGAAATATAAAAGTGAAAGAACGTTTGAAATGTAAACATTAGGTACTTACTTAAGTCCGTAGAATCACGGTCTTACCTCTCAGTAACGACTAACCTAAGCTAACCTAACCCTAAAATAAGTGAATGGGGGGTACTTATGGTTCCATATGAAATTGAACGCGTCCAAAACGTGTTGTAAACCGTTAATGAGCCGAAAGGATGCCACAAATAGCTGATACAAACGGGTGAATTAGTCCGCATACTTGCTGGGAAGCCACGAAGCATTCTCGAGGGCCATCAAGAATTGAAAGGATGACGATCTCGCCGCAAAAGACCCGTCCGCGGTGACCGGGTCAAGAGAGGCTGATGAATTTTTATTTGACGCATTTAATGTGAAACGCCGGCGTATAAAGACTTTAAGAAAAAGCTCTGAAATTCTAGGAAAAGAGGTAGATTTTTTACATTTTAGAATGGTTGAATAAGAACGGTTTTTTTAACAAAATGATTTTACATCAAGATGGATGTATAATTATGAACGGAATGACTACGAAACAACACCCTAATTCGAATGATAATCATTAATACTTAAGCTGAAGAAGCTTTTATCGTTAGAACAACATTTTTACACCCCAATAAACAAAATTAAACATTAATCGCGCCAATTTTAATCAATACAACTAATGACGTCTATAAAACTCGCTGAAGATGAATTTAAGTAGACGTTTCTACTACGAAATAAATGTATTTGCGTACCTAATAGGTAAATAAAGTACTATTAAGGGCCATTGGGCCAAAGGTCAAGTGCAGAGTAACAGAGCAACGAACATTCCTGGCCTTAATGATTAGGTACTATTAAGAACAAGAGGGAAGGGCCAAGTTCTATATAAGTTTTGGATAATTTAGAAGCATTTTTAACCGACGAAAAACGGAGGAGGTTCTCAAGTCGGCGCGTATAATTATATTTTTTATTTTTTATTTATGCACGCATAACTTTTTACCTACAGAGTAGTCCGATTTTGATGCATAATTCGACAGAAACTACGGACTTTGTGGCCAGAGAGTAGACCCCCTGCTCATCATCATCCTAGCCTTTTCCCAACTATATTGGGGTCGGCTTCCAGTCTAACCGGATGCAGCTGAATACCAGTATTTTACATGAAGCGACTGCCTATCTGACCTCCACAACCCAGTTACTGGTTAATACGATACCCTTGGTAAGACTGGTTGTCACATTTTCGGGCTTCTGACGACCCGTAACGACTGTCAAAGATCCACGAATGACAGCCGGGACCAACGGCTTAACGTGCTTTCCGAGGCACGTAGGGTTCTTGGTATGTAAAGATGGTCACCCATCCACGGACCAACTGCGGCAAGCGTAGCTTAACCTGATCGATCGACCCGTGAGACTGTATTACTTAGCCTCAAGTTGACCCCCTGTTGTTGAATAATAATATTATCTACTGCTGTGATATAAACGGTTTTGCCAATCATTAAGTACGGTTTTGATGTTGTGATTAGTAGAATTTTTATTTACGTATTACTAGCTGCGGCCCGCGGTTTCACTCGCATAAGTTTCGATCCCGTGGGAATATTGGTATAAAAGTAGCCTATATGTTAATCCAGGGTGTCAGCTACCTCCATACGAAATTTTATCATAATTGGTCCAGCCGTTTGAACGTGAATAAGTAGCACATAATAAACACACACACTAAAAAACTTTCGCCTTTATAATATTAGTGTGATTTAGATGGATGGTGCATATGGTTTAGAATTGATCCTGAATCATTATACTCAGTAGAGAAAGGGAATAAAAATAAATGTTTTGACACTAATGACTTGATCAAAAATACTGACAACAGACAAGATTAATTCCCTCACAGGAAAATTACAATATCAGACTTTCTAAGTTCATCACATGGTTTTTGCTAAACTTACTTAGACAGACTTCTACTTTATACTTGCTTGTAATTTGTTTTGATATTCAAGCTGTGTACATATAGAAAACATCTGAATAATTAAATTATAAAAGTTTATATAGAGATAAACCGATAAGTAAATGTCTTTTATATACGGAAGGTTGGTCAATGGTCTGTTATCGTACTTAGGTATACCATGTTTCTGGTAAAGATATTAGATCATGCCAATATCCGGAATAATTCGAAAAAAAATCCGTAGAAAGTCTGAATAATTGAAGTAGAAATAACAAAAGCTCGGAATTAAAACGAGAGTTTGAATGACAGCAAACGCATACAAATATTGCCTATTGAAGAAGGCGTGTAGAGTTTCGACTTAGCAAAAGCCTCAAGCCAAAATTCCAAAATAAAAAATCAAGTTAGTACATCAAAAGGTTTTATACTTCAGGATGTGAAAGATGGCGAGTGGCGGGGGCCCCGAGCCTTGTATCTGTCAAAGAATTTTTAAGTGTCATCGAGCAGTGAATGGGTTTGCGTCAGCCGCGGCCACTTACACACGGAGCGGTTCTCGACCGGCTACTTGTCTCGCCTAGAAAACAGCCGATGTTTGAAATCTGCACATATTGCTGAATATCTCTCTTTGGGGTTTGAATTTTGAATTTCGCATTTATTTTTTTTTCGAATACAGTACTTGGCTGATTTTTTAATTATGGGCTTTTGTTCTGTTAGCAAACTGATGAAGTTGACAAGTTCATATTTTAATTAAGAATTTGAGATAATTTTCAAGTTATGGAACAACAAACTTAATGTCATACTTAACAAAGTTCAAATTCCATTGCAACCAAAAACTTATTAGGACCTTTTTGTTACAAATGGTCACTCAAAAATCAACTCGGAATACATTTAACTAAAGTAGATGTGTCGATTGCATAAATTATCTGTGATTATGAACACTGCTATACATTACCTACTGAGCAAGAAGTAACATGCTCATATGGTTGAACATCTCTTTGGGGTGTAAATTTTGAATTTCGGGGTAGCGTAGAAATTTTTCGTGGTTTAAAAAAGTGCAATACCCATGCGGTTAATATGTATGGAACAGCAAATTTTTATTTTAATATCCGACGAAATATTTCAATTCGTCTAGGTGTCCTACATAGCATGAAGTGAAAACATAGAGCCACGAAAAACAACGTTTATTTCAAATCAAACCATTTGCGATGAGGCAATATTTTAGACATTAAAGAAGCAGCACTATCGTCTACAAACTAATTGCAGACTAGTAGGTAATTATGAAATCTATTTGCAGTTGTCTCTAAGTTGAGTTTAGTGTGACAGACTGCACATAATAATTTAAATGGTGCGAAAATAATGGACGACATGTATCGGTTTTAGACCGTGAAGTTTCTAGACAATAAACTATCTTGAAGCATTGAACATAGTCTGCACGTGTTCACAAAGCGATTTACAAAACATGCTGGATAATTTGATTTGCGGGTGGTAAAGTGAAAATAAAATTATTACGTCGGCAATAAGTTTCAAGTACACTGTATAAAGCATAAACATAATTAGTCAGAAACTAATTAGGTACTCATAGAAATATAAACAAACTGTAGGTAGGTAGTTACCTACTTCTTCAGCAGCCTGCGATAAAACTTTTTTTTTTTTTGTTATTTTTATACAATTATATATATACTTATTACTGAGTTAGTCTTTTAATTTAGTACCTAGTGTAGGTAAATAGTTGTATTAAATATAAAGTTATGTACCTACGTAAATAAATAAATTTGAACACAAATATAATTAAAAGCACCAATATTGTAATTAAATGTATAAATGAATTATTATAACCAAAATAATTACGAAAACAGTACAAGATTATTTTCAGGAAAAGTTTAAAAGGTAGGCGATCGGATAATTTATACAGTCGTTATACAGATTAATCGCATGACTAGAATATATACGATTGTTTAACCATAATGTGCGATTAGTCGGAATTTATCTGTTTTATATGCAAAACACGCCTTATATGCAACGTAGGCATTAACTAAATTGTATCAGGAATTTAGGCTGGGTTGATAAAACCTGGATTAAGTCGATAATCATACATCAAGGTAAAAAAATTATTACCCATTTGGTATAATATTATGCCATGTTAATGGGCACAACTTGCAATTCCGAAAAATATGAGGCTGTTATTGTTAAACCCCCTGAAACTTAAAAAAATGTAACAATAACAGCCTCATATTTTTGTATGAATGAATGAATGAATTGAATCAATGTATTACATTGATTAACTCATCAATCCATCATAATCTGAAACTAATCGGTACAAAATAACAAAAAATTCCGATTAAAAAAAATCAATTCGTGTAAATCGCCTAGGGCGTATAAAGTAGGGCGCCTGAGGTCGAGAGCGACAATGCTTCGCGCGCACATCTGCCCTCTCAACCGGTAATCGCGGACTACTTGACATCGCAGCAATGCGTTCAGAGAGCTATCATGACGAGCATTATTTTAATTATTATCTTATTTTTATGAGGATGGTACGGGAGGTAGTGTGGTTGACTGTTGTAGGTTAGCTCAGTTTGGAAAACGAGACAAATAAACGAAACGAAACGTTGTACAAAAGCAACCTTTGTATGCATGCACACGAGCGGCACGCGTCGACTGCTGCCGTTTCTCAAATACACGAGCGGCGTGTTCTCGACGGCAGCCGCCGACGCATCATCGACTGCCGCCGACACACGTTGACGGCTGCTGTTGCTCAAATACACGAGCGGCATGACGACTGCCGCCGACACGCGTCGCTCCGAGTTACACGTGTGTATGGTATTTACTTACCCGCACATCAATTGTAACTATTTGACATTGATAGTGCATTTGTATCGCAACAGTAAAGGCAGTTTTCTAAATGCAAGTATTACTACTGAAGTACTGATGTGCCGTTGATAGCACCTAATCATAGCGCACTTTGTGATTTTCCTTTTCATACTTTAATTTGCATAATTAGAGGGGCTTGTGGCTAAGTAATAACAGCCGCACAGGTCGATCGATTTAGGCTACGCTTGCCGCGGTTCTCTCCGCGATCTGACTTACCAAGGGGTATCGTATTACCCAGGAATGGGTTATGGAGGTCAGATAGGCAGTCGCTCCATGTAAAATACTGGTATTCAACTGCATCCAGTTAGACTGGAACCTAACCCCAACATAGTTGGGAAAAGGCTAGGCAGATGAACTTTAATTTGCATAATTGGTAACAACTTTACAATAGGAGACAAAAAATATTCACCTATGACATTTGGAAAGACAAAAAATGAATAAAATAAATGTCAATGAATATAATTCTTTAGGTATTATGTTTCTATTCTATTTATTTAGACATCTGACAGAAAATTGTTTCTTACTAGGTACGCTATTAAACATACCCAAATAAAATCTTCATTATTCCTCCCGAATTTTTCTCAACTTTAACATACGAACCGTATCCGTGGAAGGGGTAGTCACTTGAATAAAATAAGTCTCTATGTACAGTTGTCACAAAGAAATTTTGACGTTCCTCCCTAGGGAGTTTCTGATTATCGTACATTACACTGTACAGTTTTAGCAGATTTCGCACCTACTCTGTGCTCGGTTATTCTTGCACTGATTCGAGGGGAATAAAAGAGTGTATGGGTCTGGTTTTTCATGGTTAAATTCTCACAGTTTCTCAACGCAGTTTCTCTTTCTCTGGTGTAAGTTTCTAGCAACGTCTACAAATCTCTTTCTATTCTCTATCTCTCTCTTCTTCTTTCTATGGGCACAGCTGGGTGATATACTATAAAAAATAATATCTACAAAAACATTTTACATTGCTGATTTTCTATATTTCTGGTAGGCTATTGTGGCCTAATATTTTAATTTGATTACATTATCTGGATACATTTCACAGCAATTAAGATTACAACGTAAAGCACTAAGCATCTACCGTAATAAATTCCAGTCTACACAATTTATATAAATCAAAGTTCACAAATTAAAGGTGCCAATAAATCGTGAATTCGTCGCAAAATGTAAAGGTACGCTCACACTGAAACAATAATGACTCCGATACAGCAATCTCCGTTGGCAATTAAGACTGTGCCGGTCGGTACACGGCTAAAACGAATGGGTCTCTTCAATCAACGAATCAATCTACAATCGCGAATGGTCGCCACTTGCCAACGACAGCTCAACAAATTTATTGCCTCGAATGGGTGGTAATTTTCAAATTTCCAAGCCTGTTGATCGCCACTCGGAAAGCGCAACACTACGTGACTACCAGTAGCAAATTACCGCTTACTTTGTGTACCGCGATCGCATATAGATTGAAATCAGTGCCGATTGTGGATCTCTCGTAATTTGACTCACTGTTGTACACAGCTTCTATTGTCTGTACCTACACCATATACGTTCGCAAATGAAGCGCATTGTATAAAAGTTTAGTCGGCGCAATATTTATTTGCAACAGCAGTACAGCACTGTTACTGTTAACGTTCGGGGATATTACGAAATTATACCGAAACCCTTGTTAGCAATTAGATGGAAATGAAGAAAAAATCTGAAACATTGTCTGAGTTTTTAAAAATCTCACATAAAATTTCCGAGTGGAAAATGGCGCCATTAACAATACTTGAGCAGGCAGAACGACCGACGCTAAGGCCGCGCTCATCGGTTCCGAGTCATTACGAGTTTTGCTCGTCTCTTGCCTGAGCTTAAGCCCGGTTAAGGTGGGCCTGATTAAGTTGAGCAGACGTTGGCCCGTCTGCTTGCCAAAACCACTTGAAGCAACACTCCGACGACGCCGAGTACTACACGTTATATTAAAGTTTGGCAATAGTCGCTAAGTGGATGGCTGATGTTTGCTTAGTCTGCTTTTATCGTTGGTACCTCTTACTTTCAAGTTTCATGTAATTGCGTCTATACTGTCTCTGTTACGATCCTTTGTTGTTAAACCAGATAATATTCTTACCACAATTTTATTATGTTCGCACAGAATCTAAATCTGATAGTCTGGATTTTGCTTGCTCGGTCTTTGCAATATTGATGTAATAAAGAGCACATTTTTTTTAGTCAATGTTATCTAAATAAAAATGCTAAGCTATTCATTTCACTATTTATTATGTTAGCGACAAGTGTCCCTACACGTAAGTAAGTGTGTATTTATTTAACATTCAGTACAATTCTGTCCCTACAGAGCAATAACAAACATGTGTTATATTAAGCTATCGCAGTCACGTAGGCGATATGGACCACGACTCCTGAAGCTTCCGCTAGTTCCTCCGAGATCTCTTTCAGCGTTTTACCTGAAAACAATGAAAAAAGGCGTTAATTTACAGTTTTGGACATCGGCCAAACATTTCAACTAGCCGTCTAAGTTTGTCTTGTCGCAAAATGAATGAAACAAGTGGACATTTAGACGCGCGTTGTGTTCCTGATCAGTTATCAGGGTGAGCTGAGAGATGGGCTTAGGTGAGAACAGACAATATAAAACTCATTTATATCCCGTCATCGTGACGCGTAAGGCGTGCCAAGGCGTTTTCCAATACGCTCATTTATCACACGCCCCTCGACATAATGAGACGCATCCCGACTCGACATGCACACACCCAAAATACTTTAAATTTATTTTTATTATTAAAAATCTCATTAATTTTTCTTAATAGAATTTGACAACGGACAAAATTAATTAAATATCACGACTATCGAGACGGTCACAATTTTTCATTGGTTATATTTAATAGCGGTAGAAATTCAAAGTTGCGATAACAATAAATTGAAACATTAGGAATGTTTCGATTTCTGAAAGAGACATAATTTATTCCTGTAACAACTTCTACTTCAGACAAAAATATCATATTATCACTATAATATTTCAATAGATACCTAATTGAATTATAGGTAGACAAGTCTCTAAAAAGTTGGAGCACAATCTAGGTACGCAAGTTGATTGCTGTTCCCAATTTTATTGAACAATCATAAAAGCGATCGCAATTGCCATTGAAGTTCAACTCGATATCGTCGAATAATGAACTGTCACTCTTATACCAAGCTAATAAAGACAATAACGTAGTCATTCTATCTGAATCTTGTCTTGTTACGTCAACAAAGTTCAATGAAACGGTTTATTTCACACACTGTTGTGAATCATGTAGATTTAGTTGCCACATCTTACTCGAATTTTTATTACGAGTGAATATATCGAATTACGACCGTGCATTCCTTCCTGTACCATCTGAAAGGTTCACAAACTTTTTAAAACGTTTTGGCAACCAACATATTTCACAACATTTGTATAATAATTTTACCATTACAACAAATAGTTTTAAAGTTGTTGTTCCGATCAATTTTAGACATTGGAAAATAACAGTAGTGGGGAGGTCACAAGATGGTTTCACACATGTCCGATGACGCAAACGCACGAAAAACAGATTTAAATAAACTATAACGATTATCTTCGCGGCTTTAGTTTGAAAACTTCTAACTCATTCGGAACACGAATAACATTTTTCTTTTCAATGGAGCGCAAAAATCTGCGGTATAACTATTTCGAATACTGCACGGTGGAGCTGGGCGACCTGGTGCGCTCGTTGGTATTGTTGCCAAAGTGTCTCGAAGCTTTCATACGGGCTTAACTCTTTGGGCGTACGAGTAACGTAATGAACATTTAGAGAGAATAATGGCTGAGTTAGATAATAATGTTCCGCTTAATGAGTTTTTATTGAGAGTGACGAGCTATTGATCGCAATTAGTGATAGTAGAGCAGTGCATCATGACGGTAGCATGGGTGCGAGTGCGTCAGCCACGCGTTGCAATGACGCGCGGTGCGGGCGTGCGGCGGGCGCGGCTGTGCGTGCGGCCCGCGTCACGCGCGTGACGTCCGCGTGACGCCGAACTCTGGCAAGCTCATCGTAAATCATGGAATATTTCACGACGGCCATCCGCTACCTCGCTTATCATGCACGATTATCCACGCCACATCTCAAAACAGTCAACCAGGCGTAAACGTTCTTAATCTATAAGAGAACAGATCTTCAAAAACTCAATTACAGAAAAACCCACGCTTCGTCTTAAAAAAATGAACTCGAAATTTTCATACGGAAAACATTTAAATGCATAGGTATCGAAATAAAACAATTGTTATGTATCGTGTGAAACTTCCAAAAAGGTGAGCAAATGAAAAATGAATCCAATTTTTAATAAACTCAATACAAACACAGGAACAAACAGCGATATTAAACAATAACGCTCTGAATTTGCTTTCAAAATAAACGTGCCAAAACAACAAAAGATAATCTACGTAGGTAGGTACAGCGCGGACAACAGAAATACAATTTTCACAAATTGACAATTAATAAAAATATACAACATGAAATGGTACGAGTGGATAAAAAAAAACACAGCGATCACAATTTGGTTGTAAGCAGTGCAAATGGCGACCTCACCTGCATTTTTGCGCAGTATTGCTCGATTAATGAAACAACGAAAATATTCATTGGCAATCAAACAAGCAGCCGGCACTTGCGCAAATATTGGTACAGAGAATCTGCGTTAATACCCACTCGAATAAAAAGTTAAAAATCCTTAAATTATTGAGTTTCGCACAGAGCGGCGCCGGCGGCGCTCCGTTGATCAAACAGACGAGCAAGTTACGTAAGCGCCTATTTGTTTACTGTCACTAAATTGTTTACATGTTACTCGTGAACTAAAATGCTCCCTAAGCAACTAATTTTGTTTAGTCTGGCGTCGGAAAATTGCTTATGAGTTTTGTTAGAGAATGGATTAAAGTGATCGTCATTGAGAATGTGCCAACACATATATCGCTCATCAATGATGTAACAACAACAATATAGACATCAGCTGAATGTGTAGTTATTAAGGAGATAATTTGTTTACGACGTGTTCTCACTAAATCGCTTATCTGAGTGCCATGAAAGTTTAATAACATTAATGTTTAAGGGTTTTATGTAAATATATTACAAAATGTTTCATAAAATTATGCTGTGCAGAATCACTGTGCAAAAATCGCTGTAATGTCTTGGCTGCAGCAGTGGAGCAATTTTGCGGTGCATAGTGTTTTAATTAAACCGACGATAGCAATAATATTTGCACATTAATCGAAAATAAACATTTCGACGCGGAGAAATTCGTGCATTATTGGAATATTTAAAAATAGCTTCGTCAATTTGGGTTCGTTCACGTCGCTTCCATTACAGGCCACTTATTGAGCGAACGTCCTCTGACAGGTGGTAATGATTTTGATTTATTTAATTCGTTACATCATAGGGAGAATATTTAATTTGACAGTTGCGAACGCTACGAACGTAATTGTCGATTTTTTGCTTTTTTGCGATTGTTTCCTAATTTTAAATACTAAAAAAATTCGTCCGCATCGCTGTCAACAGGAAAAATGCCCAAAAGGCATTGATAACCTGTTTTAACATACAAAATGTATTAAATTTAAAGTTATTTTGGTGGCATGTTACTCTATCTAACGACAGTGTTTCTTCAACACATAAAATCACACGTAGGTATATAAACAAAGTACAAAACCCCTCGATTTCTTTTCTCAAATCATAGTTTTCCGAATAATATAAAAACTATCTCGGGACGTCGTAATCATAATTTTTACAACTTTGTATAACAATAATATTATATTCAGAGCTTCATACAACAACGTACATTCGTTATGAATATAATCTCTTCTGGCAGAGTAACAAAAAGAGATTGGGTTTTAATCCTACCGGAATATCTGCGAAATCCCCAACAAAGGCGGCTAATATTTCGCTGAAAATACATATTTGATGTGCCTACCAACACACTTATTACTGATTGATTTACGGAATGGGCTTTCTCTCTATTCTATATCCCCATCGTATTGCGTTGTTTTCTTTCTTTCAGCAGCATTCCAAGCACAGCTTTCAAAGCGTGTGAAAAATTTAACAAATGGGGCGGTGATAAATTTAAAAAAGAGACCTAAGACTTCAAAAATAACGCATCTACGATTTATTACTGCAACATTTATATCATTAGGGATATCATCTCTGTAATTTTCCGAAATAAAACATGCTAGGTAAGTATTTTCAAGCACGGATCGTAAAAGTCAAAATCGTGAAATATTAGTTTTTCTGTAGCGGCTTAGAATATTGTCATGAGTGAACAATACAAAAAGCATTCAAACAATGTTTCTAGTTTTTTTTCTGTTCCTAATCCTTACAGACGTCACTAAGCACTATTCTCGACGATAAATACAGAGGCGTTATCCATACTAATATTATAAATTCGACAGTAGGTAACTCTGCCTGTCTTTTCACGTCTAAACTACTGAACGGATTTCGATAAAATTTGGCAGAGAGATAGATTGCATCCCGGGGAAGGACATAGGATATTTTTTATCGACCTACCTCCCGGGCGAAGCCGCTGATGGAAGCTAGTTCAACTATAATCCCCTCTGTACATTCCGACATTCGAACACAAAACGGATAAGTGTAACCTTTCAAAATGACATTTAACTGGAATCCATTCGCTGTGCGTGACAGTACCTACGAATAATACATTCGGCAAATTAACGAAAAAGGGGAGATAACAGACTACTGGCAAGCACACGAAGCTTTTCAAAAAAGCGCTTCGTTTTATGATTGCCAAAGGAATCGGTGGCATCTCATTTAATATTAAAAAGCTATTTGTATTAAAGGAATGTTAGCGTTAACGGGCGGGAGCGGGACACGTGGGCAATGACGTGACCGCACGTGTCGCCGCTTGCTAATTGAACGTAACACAACCCGCCATAATCGCGAGTAATGTGTATGTTTTGTCATTTACGATTGGCTAATTAAAGTTCTTTGAATTTTAACACAGTTTTTATCGTAGTACACACGACGCGTGGGCTTTATAATAACAGCCACGAGACATGCTCCTCGACTTGCGGTATATTTAGGTATAGCCAGCGCTCAAACTCGAATAAAAATAGGGATGTTGAACATTACAAATTGTATTATTTTATTTCGTGTGCGTGACAGCAAAGGAGTCCTAGTTGAATTCATTATTTGATCGATAGTAGATACGTTCAATACAATCTCGCCCTTACAGGTTTGTGGAAATAAGCACGGGCCGATATTTTAGGTAGTTGTTTAAATCTGTGCAGGCACGAATTCTGACGATGTTTGCTTACATAATTTGGGTCAGACAAAGGTGGTTTTACCCGACTGCGGTAAAATGGAGACTACAGCGGAATATTATTTACTTTGTCGTTTATATTTTCTTTTAGGAATCTAGGACGGGCCTAAATGTGAGTGGCGTAGGTACTTAGCTACTCAGATCTTGCTATTGTTTTCCTTGTATTATAAATATTAAATACGAGGAGCTCCACACACAGAATATTTATAGATAAAATACATAAATAAACGCGGCGCTCCTTTGTCTTAGGTACCATTACACGCACAAACCTCGTATACAAACAGTTTGAGCACAAACAAATAACCGTGTACCATACAAATATTTATCCGGTTGCAGGAATCCGACCTGGAACTGAGCACTGTAGGCAGATGCTCCAGTTTGCGCTATTTAGAGTACCTACGGTACTAAATACCTTTGCCTTGCAATTCATCAACGCATGTGGTAATACAGGGTGGGCTTTGCATAGGGAACCCCAGTCAAACTATGACATTCATAGTGGAATGATTTTATTTTGTAGAAACGAGTCATAGTACGTTTTTCAGTTACTGCAATGTTTTCAGACTGCCTCAATTCCTGAAACATTGCTCTTGCCATCAATTATATGTTTAAACTTTAGAAATACAAAACTATATTTTCTTAAAAGAAACACAAAAGTTGCATAGGAACACTCAAAGTCAAACTAATCCATACTTACTAATATTATATATTCGAAAGTAACTCTGTCTGTCTGTATGTTACCTTTTCACGCCTAAACCACTGAACAGATTTCGATAAAATTTGGCAGAGAGATAGATTGGATCCCGGGGAAGGACATAGGATAGTTTTATCCCGATATTCCCACGGGATCGACACTTATGCGGGTGAAACCGCGGGGCGCTGCTAGTTTGTTATAAAATTTAAAAATCTACTTTAGTTTTCACAACATCTCTACCACTTCACCACTTGTATACCGGAAACGTTTGGCAGAGGGTGCATCTATAGTAGGTACTTCCTGAATAGTCAGCCTATAACGTTCCCACTGCTGGGACACAGGCCTCCTCTCGGTGAGAGGGAGCAGGCTGTAAATCCACCACGCGGGCCCAGTGCGGGTTGGTAGATGTCACATGTCTTGGATTTTTTTGCTCTAGGACATGCCGGTTTCCTCACGATGTTTTCCTTCACCGTTTTGAGAGCAATGATGATGAAATAATTTACACAAAGTAAAGCGTCTGTCAGGGCTCGAACCTACGACCTACAACTCGTAAGTCGCAGCCGTTACCAATGGGCCGTCATTGCTCTAGTACTTCATAATGTGCCCCTAATACGACTTACAGTAAACCAATGTATTATTATACTACCTAGTACATACCTACTAATACCAACTAACAGTTAGCCTAAATGTTAGTACTAACTTGCAGTGTTGACAAGATTTATTGTAGTTTTAATTACCACTGTTAACTAAGCGATGGCTTCCGATACTAAAAGGAGTTATGGCACGCGTTAGTCAAGAACAAATAAATTAATTGTAATCGTGTCTTGCGTTGAAGAAACTTTATGAGGTATGTCCAGCGTTAAAGAAACGTTATGAGGTGTACTTGGTAATGAGTAGTATGAAAAGTCTTAGTATTTATTTTATTTAGCAGACTCCGACTGTGCACTTTCTTTTAATAAGTCTCTAGTGACCGTATAAGGTACAGTTTTCTTTTATTTGTATTATACAGTGTTATTGGTAAAACATTAACAATCTCATAAGAGGTCATTGTACTCATTACTATGAACAACTTTTAATGACCAAACCAATAATCACGAAAAAAAAACAGCTGTTCCCTCCATTTTGACGAGTTATACGAACATAGATAGGTAAATGTAGGGAACAGCTGGTTTTTTTTCGCGATTTCAGGTTTGGTCCCATAGTAAAAGTTGTTCATAGTGATGAGTACAATGACCTCTTAAGAGGTTGTTAATGTTTTACCAATAACACTGTATAGGTACTAGCTGACCCGACAAACGTTGTCCTGCCCAAAAGGCTTTGAAAGTCCGTGGCATACCTACCTTTTTTTTTCAAAATGGTGGCCGCGCATGAAACCTATAGGTATAAATCGATGGCTGACATCAATGCAAACAGAAAACATAAAAAGACCAAACCCTGTAAGTGTCACTTTTCCAAGTAGTAACGATCACACTTGACCACGTGACATCCATGCTTTTTGATATTATATTATCTTATTATTAATAGAATATAGCATATTATATGATAGCATAGATAGCAGATAGCATAGATTATAGATAGGTTATTATATTATCATTAATAGATATTTTATAATAAGATACTGGAAACTCTTTCAGAGTGATTATTTCAAACATAATTACTTATATTTAATCAACATACCTACAACCTGACACTGTCCTGCAAATTGCAAGAAACGTAAGAAAATTTGAATTTCGCGGGTTACCTAGCGCATAGGTACCCCTTAATAAGGATACTTCCACATTCAAGTCATTAAAAAAAACAAATACATATGATTAGGTAGGTATACCTACTTAGTTAAGTTTTCATGGTGGCTTTTTTTTCAGGGTGGTAAACAATGGGGCTATGTAAGTGTGTTTTAATTATTTTTTGACATCTTGATCTTATCCTATCATGTCGCAATTAAATGATTACAACTAAAAATAATTAAGACGTAAAAATACACAAATTATTAAAAACATCGTATGATAAGCTAATTGTGACAAAACACTCGTGATAAGAAACATAATACAAATATTATGTTACTATATTTAGTTTTTGTACACTTACAAAATTTATATTTTAACAAATCAGGATAATTTATTAATTTGTACTTTAAGCACACAAATGTACAGAGGCAAACTAAATGCCATACACATTTTCTACCAGTCAACCTTTGGGTGATGCAGAGACAAACAGTGGTAGGTGCAATCATAAAAAATATCAATAATTTCAGTCCAATCAATAATCTATTTGATTATGCAAACCTCAAATTCAAGGTCGCTCAGCGCGCTATGGAGCGAGCTATGCTCGGAGTCTCTTTGAAAGATAAAATCAGGAATGAAATTATCCGGAAACGAACCGGAGTTACCGACATAGCTTGCAGAGCAAGCAAACTGAAGTGGCAGTGGGCTGGCCATGTCTGCCGAAGGACCGATGGCCGGTGGAGCAGACGAGTCCTGGAGTGTGAGGTCGCGTATCGGTTAGCGTAGTGTGGCACTCCCCACACTGGTCCGGATTTAATAAAAAATGAACATTGATTCTAGAGCGCTGATATTTTTTTCTAATGTTGTGGCATTGATAACAAATAAGACAAAAAAATATTATTGTCGTAACTCAAATAATATTTCGTAAAAAAAAGTGTAAGTTGTTATCAACGTTGTTAATTATCAACAGAGATCCTATTTTTAACGTTCAACTAAAACTAAACTACAGTTTGAGTAGTAAAAACACACTATTTAAGATGCTCATTATCTCCAAAGTACCCAGAGATAAGCAAATAGTTTCTCCGAGCGAATTACTCAGAATGATTAGTTTTCCAACATAGATGATTTGCGACATCGTTTAACTTTTTTGAGATATTAAATAAAATGTAATAATTCCCATCCAAAAAAAAACTAAATATTTTTTTTACGAACCATTATTTTAGATACGACAATAATATTTTTTTTTTCTTATTTTTTATCACTGCCACAATATTAGAAAAAAATATCAGCGCTCTAGGATCAATGTCCATTTTTTATTAAATCGGGACCAGTGTGCGCCCCCCAGCAGGACGGACGACCTAAAGAAGGTGGCTGGGGTAGACTGGATGCGGAAGGCGGAGGACAAGGTGCTGTGGCGCAATATGTGAGAGGCCTATGTCCAGCAGTGGACTGCGATAGACTGAGTTAATTGATTGATGCAAACCTCACCGAATGATATCAATTCAAACCAATTTTCCACTAGGCATCTAGATCTACCCATAGCGACGTTAACCATACCTACGTCTTCATACATCAATACTTAGTACTTTAATCATAGATATTTGGCACAGAGAAAATTGGACAAGACTTGCCACTTAAGAAATAGATAACATAGTCGGTACAGACGCCAGCCATCAAGCTACCCGAAACTGTAAAATTTTCCCAATCAACATTGAACCTTATGCTTTAGGGATAAAGTTGAAAATCTGTTCAAGAAATTTGACAGATTGTAGTAGCTTGATGTGCAGCTGGCGTCTGTACATAATGTACCTATCAATTACGTTAGGTATACTGTAGGAATTTGAAATAATTCAATGTTATTTTCATTCCTTTTATTTCAAGGCCATATGTTTACTTCTACGTGCCTAACAAATCACTCAAAGATAATAAATAATAATGTACTTACCTAAGAATATCACTGTTGTTTTATCGAAACAAAAACCTAATAAAAATTAAAGCTATTTAGGTATTCTAAATTCGCTTGAATGGTCGAATGCAACCAGAGTTATTTTTCGCCAGCCTGCACAAAATAAGGTCGACTTCTCCAGACAACCTTTAGTCCCTTTGTAAGGTACGGCGTATAAACCGCACCGTAGAAAACACGTGTCTGTCAAGTGATCCATACAACGCTGATGATCGTACTTAAACATGGTGAATAAACCGTAATTTTTCACGCAAGAAACGTGTGCGTGCAAAGGCCTTACAGTACCTGCATATAACACAAAATCCCTGTTTCAGAATTGGGGAAGTTGAAAACTTGTTAAACTCTCGGGGGCTCGTGGCTAAAATGATAACAGCCGTACCGATCGATCGCTACCGGGTAAAGCTATGCTAACCGCGGTGGTCGATTCGTGGATGGGTGACCATCAAGATCCCTTCGTGCCTCGACAGCACGTTAAGCCGTAGTTCCCTACCGTCATTCCTAAATCTTTGACAGTCGTTACAGGTAGTCCGAAGCCCATAAGTTGGACCTCTAGTGTGGAGGTCAGATAGGCAGTCGGTCTTTATGAAATACTGGTATTCAGCTGCATCCGGTTAGACTAGAAGCCGACCCCAACAAAGTTGAGAAAAGGCTAGACAGATTGATTAATTGCGGGAAGCACAGAACTGCACCCTAACTGCACATTATCAATCGGAATCTGAATCATTTTGAAGCAAATTGCTCATCCATTGCGTCGTAAGTTCGAAAAATTTGTCTGCTTAACACGTAAATAACGCAATGAATGTTGTTGAACTGTCAAAATAAAACCGATTCCGATTTATAATGTGTTACGTTACGCAATTGCCCCGCCGCCGGTCGAAGTGACAGTGCTGGGGGGAAGCCTATGACCGTCGACGACAAGTCAGTGGACGTCTTTCGGCTGAAATGATGATGATGAGATTGATTGAACTTTTCAAAATCTACCATCTATAAATTACCTATGGGGGAAGCGCTAAAGGTAGCCCGCGAAAAATCAAATTTTCTTAGGTTTTTGGCAATTTGCTGGTCAGTCTTAAGTTGTAGGTTGATTAAAATATGATTCGCGACCGTAACAAATATGTATTTATAGAATTATAATCATTAGAATCAGTAATACAACTTTTTTAGTTAGTGTAATCCTAAAATGTCAAGATTTCATTAAATAGTCATTCAGTAGGATTACTTGGTTTTAAAAAGTTGTGTTGATGACTTTAACGATATATATAATTCTGTAAATAGATATTTGTTATGGTTGGGAATCATATTTTAATCAACGTACAACTTAATACTGACCAGCAAATTGCAAAAAACGTAAAAAAAATTGAACTTCGCGGGCTACCCTGGCGCTTTTGCCTTAAGCTTAATAAATTCTACACTCCAAATTTTCAATTCAGACACCGCGGGTTAGCTAGGCCAAGTCCAACTGAAACAATCACGACCTAACCTCGGATACGGATAATATTACAAAATCCAAGCAAATAGCTACTAAGACCTAAGAGATTCTGGGTTCAAATCCCAGGTTGGGAAAAGTTTAGTTAGGTTTTTTTTAGCCTAAATCTGTAACTACTTATGGCAGGTTAACGGCAATAGGCATTCCGATAATTCACTAACTATGATAAAGAGGGCGACTTTATCATAACTAGCAAATTGTGGAAATTCTATGCCTACACCTCAGGTATAGAAATCCCACAATTTCACATCTCTGCGTAGGCACGCAGAGGTTAGGTATAGAAACCTTCATACCTGTTTTCTTGGAGGGTATAGGTATACCCTCCTGCAGGGTTAGGCAAGCCCCCTATGACATGGAACTTAAACATAACTGGCTAAATGTTGGTGTACCATAGGTACAGGTCTGCCTAACCCTTCGGGGTATAAAGGCGTGATATTTTATGTTATATATTTTATTTTATGTATTCTTCTAACGAAACGCCTTTTTACTTTGGATCGTACAATTTATTCTTATCTTTATGTTTTGAACATTAAAACGGAAGCGTGATTGCCATCAACTGTAAGACTCAATTTTCTTTTTAACTCATAAACTTTTATCGTCGCAGACAATTTTCATTTTAGAATACTTTTTTTTTTATTGAATTAAATAAGAGAAAATATTGAGGAAATTTCTAATCTTCCGCGGAATATTGAAACTTATAATAATTAAATATGTCAATGAAGAAGCTGGAACGTTTGGTAATGCTCTATATAGGAGTAGCCATTTTTATTTACAAAGAGTCGTAGCATAAAAGATTTAATTCCGCAACAGACGAGCCGCCATTTTTTAACTCTCCCGACCTATCTTCAACTGTCAATCTTTTCAATTTGTAAGAGGGCCACTTTCCTGCACATAAGGCGTGCGTACACGAGCACATTGTTGTCTGCACTCAATAGGTATCGCACAATGAACCCCCAGCTTTGTCATAAAAGATACACCGGATATTAAAAAAGGACCGCAAACTCAATCATAGGTATATTTTTATTGAAAGCTCGATAAGAATATTCAGAAAATCACCATGCTCTGGATTATTATTTTATGCCATACGAGGCGAATGGAGTATTAACTATTATAGGTATACTACAGAGAGAGAGAGAGAGAGCAGTGGTGGCCCAGTGGTAACTGCCGCGACTTACGAGTTGCAGGTAGTAGGTTCGAACCCAGACAGGCGCTTTACTTTGTGTAAATTATTTCATCGCCACTGCTCTCAAAACGGTGAAGGAAAACATCGTGAGGAAACCGGCATGTCCTAGAACCAAAAATTCGAAGACATGTGACGTCTACCAACCCGCACTGGGCCCGCATGGTGGATTATGCCCACTCCCTCTCACAGAGAGGAGGCCTGTGTCCCAGCAGTGGGAACATTATAGGCTGATTATGCTAGGTATACTACAGCTTAGTTGAAAGTCCAATTTAATTAAAGCATCAGGAATGTAGACAAGAGACCTTGCTTTGTAATTGGGAAGCCTAGGAAAAATCTGAAAATTTCCATAACTGTATTAAAGGAAATGGTCACAGTACTTCGTCACTGAGCCATCGGCCAGTCTTTTGGATAGGTAACGTCATAACTTGACAAGAATTACTGATTAAAAACGTATCTAATAATGTTATCATCTTCAGAGAAAACACTAGGAAACTCAACACAATATTTATTGGCAGCGACATTGGAATAACGCCGGTTGAAATATGTAGATAAGTATCTAAACTAAAATGTGTTTATTTGAATTTTTGAATATGAAATCATAGGGCATCATAACTCATATGCGCATCGCTGCTATGCTGTCAACTGGAAAAGTGCCCAAAAGGCTGGCAGCATTGTCACGTTGTATGGCGATGCTGATTCTTTGGCAAAAAATAGGCCAGCCCTCTGGTCACGTGAAGAGTCGACCTACCACTTGGCGATGTCTCGAAAAACCAAGTGGGCACTCGGACCCATAATGTCTCTAAACTAAAATAGAAAAAAAAACATCATAATTTATCAAACAGAAGATGTGTAGTTTCCAGAACAATACCTATTGTCAAACAAAATTAGGCTCTAATAAAAACTACTTGTAACCTATCTATTATATCCCTAATTATCTACTTAAAAACATACATAAGCTAGACTTTGATCACATCGTTTAAGTAACCCGACGTAGTAGGTAATTTACTATGAAGAAATTATCTAGGTAATAATTTTAGTCTATCGCGGTCAAATTTTTTGAAGGCCGCTTTAAATCGGTACTCAATACTAGAACATTACTAAAGATATTTCTAAATCTGGAGGACATTTAAACGCTGTTAAACATCTTTATTAACTTTAATAACGACACAACTTAAACTTAGCCACAAAACTGAACAACAACTATAAAACTAAGTAAGTTAGTCATACGTTCTTGAATTATACTGAGAAATCGTGAGTTTGAATTCATTGAACATTTTATTGAACTGTCCATACGACAAACACACTAACAACACTTATAAATCTAAATTATCTTCTTGTAAATGAGTTTGACCTTAATATTTTGCCTATCTATACTGTATCTTTTGTTATAATGGGCGACAATGTAACACAAATTTTCAGACACTTCAAAATACCGATTATAATTTAGAAGAAAATGGAAAGCTGTTTTGTTTGACTAAATCAATCAAAAGTGTACAAGTTGAAGCGAAGTTCGGGGCCAGGGCTGACCCGGCTGCGTCATTAATGGAAGGGATAAGTCTCTTAATTAATGCAGGTGCGCCCCGAGCTGTGTCAGCCCTATCCCCGTGACCCCGTCGGCCACACTCAAGTATCATTTTTATACTAATAGACTGGGTACAATCTCTTTTAAAATAATTAAAGTGGAACGTTATGCAAGGCTCGCAACAGTTTGCACTGGTTGCGTGTGCTAATGTAAACCGTAATGTTTACCATGTTTATTTACACTAACCGAGCGCAGAAAATTGACTAGGAGTATTTTTGTTGATTTACATACGAGTGAAACACGGCGGTGATTTATTTCACAATGTTTTCGTGTGACACATGGCTCCTCGAATAGTTAAATCAATAGATCTATCTGCCAACATTCACGTCAATCTTTGATAGCAACAGCGAGTACCTACCTAGTGTATCATTTGGTCTATTGATCTACGACGCACTCGTCAATTTGACAATGCAGCCCATTCTGACGTTACCCAAACCGCAACGCATGCCTACGTCCACTATTCCAATTTATAGAGCCTGTACGTATACACAATTTCATGAAGTTCAAATTACAACAGTGTTAAGCCATAAAATATGACGTAAATATTGCGCACACGTCTCGTTTTAAGCAGGTTTTCCAAACTTCACTCGTAAAATTTGCCAAACGGGATCTTAATTTTAACTGGTAGGTGATTTATGAATAATTAAGAATGATGAAACAACCTAAGTTTCAACTGTTTGTGTTTCTATGCACTGACTCATACGTTCTTTATGTCGTAAAGTTCACGTGGCTATGTGCGTACCTGGTATTTCATCGTCGGAGAAAGAGTCGGGAAAAATTCCCGAAACTAGTACCGTATGGAGGTAAAATTCATAACGCGCTTAGCAGTTCGGCTCACCTGTCTCGTTAAACTTCGGAATTTTTAAATTAAATTCTGAATACCGCCGACTCAACAAAGTTACGAATTCTTAAAATTCGGTATCGTAATTAATCTTTCGGTTTAATAAACAGATCTAGAGGCAGACAAAGAAACTGGAGTGGTTTATTCCTTATTAATGGTGGGGATGACGCTAAATCTTGTAATTAATGCAGGTGCTCGCGTCTGAGCAAACTTACCGAGAGGATCTTCGGCAATTATCGGGAACTCGCTTTCTGTTACACGTTACGCGGGAAATTATTATGCTATATTAATTCTGCTAAAAGCTTTTCGGGGGGTTTTAAACGTCGTTCAAGAATGTAATTGTTCAATTGAAGAGCGGCTTATAACTTTATGGTGTAAGTGGCACTCAGGATTGTTTACGGACTTTCGCTCCCGCTAAGGAGGTCAGCGAACTATTAATTGGTAAGTATGTACTCCCCTTTAATGACTTATTACGAGTGGCGGTGATAAAGCAGTAATACAATCAGAACAAGATTATGGATGAAAATAAAAACATACTTAAAGGAAATGAATTTTTCATTGACTATTGTTAACAGCTATACAGTTATACAGTATACTTAAAGATAACTATCTATGTTCACTTTAACGAATAAAAAACCTATTCTTCCAAATGATAAAATTATAAGACAACTATCATGTGCATTTAACAACATCATAACGAACAAATACGTATCAGCCACACCGGACGTCTATTTCGAACTAGCTAGTACAGCAAGCAGACATTACAAATGCGTATCGAAGTGACGTCACTAAACAGCTGATCGACCAGTCCCCTGCATAAAACGCGTTCAACGCACGAAGCAACTGTAAGCAGAAAATGTACATGTCCATGCTTTTTGACTGTTACATCCGTCTGCCGTCTGGTAGCAAGAGCAACGTCAGCAAGGTACGACACTAAACGCACTTCTGGAGTATGTTATTGATTTTCACCGCCCGATGGGCGGGGCCAATTCTGTGCGAAAGGGATCACGCGATCGCCTCCTCATTAAATCAGAAGAGGAGCATCCATTTCACTCCGTACAGTTTCTAATTAAGGACGTACCCATTAAACAACTATTTAAAATAGGTAGAGCCTAGTGGAAAAACATTTTCGCGAAAATTATGGACGTCGAAGTAGAACGTCACGAGTTCAGATATATCATTTTAATCCCCTTATATGTAAAGCTGTAAGTTGAGTGAAATTACAGTAAACTTTGAGATATATTACGCAGTTAGTTACAATTATTTTCAGTAACACATACATTGCGTGTTGGAAATAATGTTTACGTCGGTATGACGCTGTGAAAACTAATCAAAACACTGGAACGGGGCACTTTTCCAATAAAGTAGAAAAAGCAAGGCTATCGTACTTCGTTTTCTAGGAATCAGCTTCGTTAGTAACGCAAAGGATACGTCAACGGCCGGATGACATCCAATGGAGTCAATGGCCAATGTATCCGCATGGAAATTCCGGGAAAACTCTTTATTTTTTTATAAAACGATTACGTTTTTTTCTACTTTCAAACAAATCACGTCACTTTGTGGTTTTCCTACTACAATATAACAGGAAGAGCAATTCAAAAGAAAACTTTTCCAATAAAATTGATCGAGTAAAAACATAACACGATAAAAACAATAGAACAACATCACACAAATGAAGTTTAAAAAAAATCGGAAATCGAATCGAATACCGCCGATACGTGCCGAATACGTTATAAACACGGACACAGATAACAAAATAAAAATGGCACACTCGACTCTTAGAACGAGAAAGGCGAAAATTGTCTCGTCCCGGTGACATTTCCCTGAGTTCATGGGGTCAGGGTTGGGACGTACCGTAATCGTGACGCGGCTCATTCGTGTCCTGAATAACAATACTACACGTTTAGAATCCCGACTTGGAATCTGCATAACAATATGTACACACACAGTTCGATCCGATTTCGTGAACCAGTGTGAGATTGAGCGCGACTTTTGTGAACGTAATTTATGTGTTGATCTTCCTAGTTCAAATAATTTGGGCACTGATAGATTATGATTTAGCTGTCTTGTCTGGTCTTATTGATCTATGATTGAATATGTTTGAGTGTAGGTACATACATACATATAGACAGTATTCATAACGATGTCCTCTAAATAGACTTTGTAAGTAGGTACTTTTGTAACAGATGAAAAACAAGGATCACATGATGGCGTCTCGTTTATTGAAATCGAAATAGAAATTCTTTAAAACAGGCAGCAGCTTTAAAATCGAGTCAATAACTTCTAATGACGTCTGTTCTGTCAGAAGTTTCTAGTGCTCAACTCAGGTCATCTATAAAACTATCAGTCACAAAATATTTCAGATTTTTGGTAATAAAGTCTTCTTTCCTATAATTAATTGCACGACAGTTAACAAAATTCACTATTTAGAAATATTCCAAGCTACAATTTAATCTACACACTTGTCAACTAAAAGGAACAAAAATAATTTTCGTTTGTGAAATTTAAAATGACAACAAAGGCGGAATGCTTTGAACATCTGTCATATTAATAGGATGGCAACATTGTATGGAATTAGATGATATTTGGAGCATAGTCAGTCACAACAGAGCCGAGGTTGGCAACTCGTCTCGATGGATCTATCCGAACGTAACATTCTTTACAACCATCACGTATTTTCTTTCTTTCTTTCAATATATTGCAGTGTGCAATTACAACGCAGACGAACTTTTGATGCGGTTTATTTAAAGAAATAATGTCAAGAACTGTCACAGTTTACTAGAATTTGTGTGCAAGAAAGTAGAATATAAATAAATTCAAGCACATTTTTTCTATTTAAGAATATACCAATGATTCTGTGATCGGTGCCACTAAGATTAAATTATATTAAATCTGCTATAGGTATGTATATATATCTGAGGTTCCCCTTTTCCCCGTGATTGCCGAACCTTAACCACTTTCAATTAGGTCTCAGTTGAACAATGGCAATTCGAAACTGGGAAAAAGTAAAAAAGCGGCCTAACCCGGCACAATCAAGACTCTCAAGTGCAGAAACATAAATGAAACCATTAATTATCCGCGAACCCAGTTATTCTTCCCTCCTGCCCTCCTCTGCCCGCACTCCATTCCGCTTTTATATTTTTCTCTTTCCCGTTAATTTGTCCAAAGTTAATTGAAGGGATATTTCAGTGAGGGACGACGTAAATAGCTCAAGTTGAAACAATCCAGAAGTGAGTTTTCAGAGCTGCATAACAAGATGATCTCAAATTATGCTTCACCCCAGTTTTGTTCCCGACGCTGCCTTCTTTAAGGGAAAAGAAAATTCTAATTTCTTTCAAGATATTTTTCCTGTCTGTGACTGGTTATCGAAGTGTGCTGTTATTCTGTTATTAATCATTTCTCGGGCTGGGGACCGTGCCGTAGTTTTAATATGGTTGTAAACACGTCGTGTAACGAGCGGAGGTTTAATTAAACCTTTGTAAGGCGCGTTTAGCTCGTACATTTTTCACGTGAGAGCTAAAAGGGTCGCGGCGCGTCACCTAGTGAAGCGAATAACTGGAAGGATTGACGGCACGCCCGCCGTCGCTGCATTGTTTACCAAAACAATGGACGACCTCTGCGGAGTCATTAACCTACCTCGGATGTCAGCGCAGCGCACCGAGTTTGCCGTGCTGCGGAATCTTAACTCGGCTTTAATCCTCAAACTGAATATTTAAATACGCCACATGTTCTCATAAAACGACCTCGTAAATTAATGTCGTAGTAATTTAATCGTATTAACGGAAGTAATTGCGACGTTATGGAAATAATTGATTATTTTGATGTTGTAAAAATGTTTAAGATCGAGTTTTATCGTGTGTGCAGAGTTTCATTCATTCGTGTAGGTAGGTACTTCTCTTATTGTGTGAAACTTATACATAGTTAAATCTAACTACCATTATTAATTTCTAGAACATAAACAAAAGAGGTGCGTATTGGTTTCACAGCAGGGTTTCCACGTTGTAGCTAATGGCGTCAGTACACGTGACCATAGCTCGTGCTTACTTCAAGAGTACCTAGGTGGCTACATAAATCCCTTTTCTCTGAAGGTTGGTACTCCTGTAAATGCCGCCAAATACTTTTGTGCCTGTATGACGTTCGGATTTTATATCAGACCACACGCGTTGACGTAACTTGGTACCAACCGACTGGCTTGGATTATAAAGTGCGACTTAATACACGTTGGTTCGAAGGTCCCACTTGATACATAATGATGTCCTGGTAAGCGTTAACATGAATGTCCATTAACTTGTATTAAGTTACGAAGACGAAGACACGCCTGTCGTCTTCAAAGCCATCTTAAAATCAAAATGTCAGAGTCAAATGGTGGTTACGAAGCTCAAATTCTTTTCCAGATCAGCTTATTCTTATGGAAATTCTAATTGAAATGCAAATATTTCGGAAGCTCTTATTGATTTTCTGTCAGACGCACAATGTAAGTGTGAAGGTACTTCCATTTTATAGTGCAACATAGCTTGCACGTTAGCACAACATTGTTGACATGTTTCAGTCATAGTAAGACAAGTTTTTATGACATTCTTACTAACCGCGTTGATTGACGGTCTGTCACCGAAGTTTCTGAGAAACTTATTTAGTTGGTTCATTTTTCCGATGCGCTTCGAAACATTTCACTCGCAATAACAACAATACTAATGGATTCCCGTAAACTTTCCGACTATCAACTGTTTTTTCGACGCGATAAAAGTTGTTGTTTCACACTTAATATAAACCATGAAACCTTTTAAAGGTTTGGGAATATGTTGAAAATAATTTTACTGTTTGGGGGAGGCTATTAAAATGTAAAATGGTTGGACATTTTGTATCATGTCATGCAACGTGTGTTGGTGAATATTGGCAACATGTGACGTAATGACATTGTTTGTTTCAGTGGCAGCGGGTTGACTGGAGCGTCCTGCTGACAGCGGACACTACAATGAGGAGATTGGTGTCACGCGAACGGCCGACCAGCGCCGTCCGCCGGATGACGTCACGTGGACCGCCACATCCGACGTTATCACCTGGAGCTACATGAACCGGCCAGCCAATTGTGTTTGGTATTTCAATTAGTGTTGCCAAAAATTGAATGTCAATACAAAAGGAGGTCATGTTATGGAATTTGAATTAGGACTTTTCTGGTCGTTTTTGTGTGTTCGAGTTAATTTTCTTGTGGTCTAAGATCTAAATAAGTAGGTACTACCTATGACAATATTTCCGTCTCTTGAGTATTTGGTAAGAAACCATGATAGATACGATAGAGTAAAAAAACTGGCCAAGTGCGAGTTGGACTCGCACACGAAGGGTTCCGTACCACAAGGCAAAAACGCCGAAAAAAAACACGTTTGTTGTATGGGAGCCCCCCTTAAATATTTATTTTATTCTGTTTTTAGTATTTGTTGTTATAGCGGCAACAGAAATACATCATCTGTGAAAATTTCAACTGTCTAACTATCACGGTTCATGAGATGCAGCCTGGTGACAGACAGACAGACGGACATTGGAGTCTTAGTAATAGGGTCCCGTTTAAACCCTTTGGGTACGGAACCCTAAAAACATGAATGTTTATCCTGCATACCTATCAATATCAATTAATAGGAGAACATTGAAAATTGTTTGACTACTTTTTACTCTGCATAATCATAATCCCAATGTTCCCACTGCTGGGACACAGGCCTCCTCTCGATGAGAGTTACTACCTCTCGCCTTTAATCCACCACACGGCTCAGTCCGGGTTGGTAGATGTCACACGTGTTCGAAATTTTGCTTCTAAGTTTCCGTTTCCTAACAATGTTTTACTTCACCGTTTTGAGTGCAGTGGTGATTAATTAATTTACACAAATTGCGCCTTCTAAGACTCTACTACAATTCTCAGCTTTGTCACTGACACAAACTGAGCTTCATTTTACGTACTTCTAGGCCTTTAGACCTCAGTTCTCTCACTTAAGTTTCAGTTGGAAGGAATATTGTAATTTTTCACACTTGACAAAATTGCGTTTGACACTATCTCTGTCACTAAGTCTTAAGTAAAAAGTAAACATTTCACTCTAGACTCAGGCCTTTTTACCTTAGCCTGTCGGGAAACACAGTCTTGCCTTTAAATAAACTAACAAACATTGTAATGTCAAGTGTTTCTTAGTTAAGTAAATACAATCAGCGTGTCGTTAAGTACATGAAGGTACAGACGCCAGCACATCAAGCTACCCGAAACTGTAAAATTTTCCCAATCAACTTTGAACCTTAAGCTTTAGCGTTAAAGTTGAAAATCTATTAAAGAAATTTGACAGATTGTAGGAGCTTGATATGCTGGCGTCTGTACATTGCTCAGTTGAGATTGTTGACAAACATACTGGCTCTTAAACTAAAGCTGCATACATTTAATGGTGGACATTTCAGCTAAATAGCTGCTACGGTCATAAAGTGAGTGAATAAAAAAGAAAGAGATGAGTGTAGGTAGAAAGAGATAAAGATTAACGTAAGTATTGTGTTTTAAGTATGTAGTTTTGCAATGGAATTAAATTTTAGTAGCCTTATGTTTATGGATATTTCTCTGTTAGATTGTTTTTTTGTAAAATGGTGTAAAAGCGAGCCCAAGTAGTTTTAATTTCTAATATTAAAGAAGAAAACTGTTTTATTAACAAAGTTATTTTTTTACTTATAGCTTAGTAATTTTGTATTTGGTTACTTCAATCCCTATTGCTGTAGGTACATCGAAATACTGTAGCTGGATGAACATGAAAAAAACTTCCAAAAAAGTTATTTGTAAAAAATGTTATTAGGTATAGAAATTCAAGTTAATTTCTATACCTAATAATAATAAATTAATAATAACATTAATAATAAATTTAGTTCAACATTATGAATCATAATGGACAGTTAACTGTTAAGTTAATCGTATCAAATCCCATTGGTGAATGATTTTTCAGTTATTTTTTTTTTATCTGTGCTTAAATACCAATCAATCCAATCCTAATCTCTTTGATTATACCAACGTAGTGCAGCGAAAAAAGAAAAACACGGACTGTCTTCGCTTTAATAGCTATGGATTCATAATGTTATCCTTTTATGATTCTGCCAAAGTGGCCTTTTTAGGCCCCCAGTTCCGTTCAGACCAGGATTCATATTCATAGACACATACAGGAAGAAACTAATCGATGTATTTCTGATTCTTTGGTCAACTGGACCCACTCGAACTGCTACATAGAAAATAATGCAAAACTCGCTTAGCAACAAAAATTCCATTTACAAAGTTTAACTCCAACCATAACCAATTCTAATAGACGCGGCTCATAATTGCATCCTTTGTTCGAAACCTCTTCAATCCTCAAACAAAAGTGAATTTTCTAGAACACAAAGACCAGAAAAAAAGAAATAAATAAAAGTATCTTTACGAGTGTTTCTGTCTGTATGTCTATGTATCGTTAATCCTCTTCCACACTACAGAGTTCTTTGACGACCTTTTGAATAACTATGGTATTCTATAATACATAGGTACGGTCACCAAAGGATATCAAGTAACAAGGGCCGTCGGATATAGTTAAAGTTTAGTTAGATACCGATCGATTTTTTTAAATAAAGTTTAATTTCATTAATAGAAAGTTTCATCGAATATTTCGGGACATCGCCAAGCGGTTGGTTGACTCATCACGTGACCAGAGGGCTGGCCTATTTTTAGCCCAAATAATAATAAGCATTGTCATCCAACGTGGTAATGCTGCCAGCCTTTTGGGCACTTATGCCATTGACTGCGATGCGGACGAATTTTTTGATGCCCAATGAGCTTCTTTTTATATACTAGGTATATAATACGTATATTTTAGTGTGAAATTGTAAAATAGTTAATTATATATAAATAATAATAAAATTAATAGAAAATAATCAGTTCATTTATCAAATTAAATGTCAGTCGACAACATCCATCGGTTTCTTACTAAAGTTCAACTATATCCGACGATCTGTATACACATCTCTTTTGTTGACTGTACATCTAATACTAATAATAAAGCTGAAGAGTTTGTTAGTTTGTTTGAACACGCTAATCTCTGGAACTACCAGTCGCATTAAAAAGCAATGGCGTGGGCGGGTGACGCGGGGGGTTGGGGGCCGAAATATCACGCGGACGAAGTCGCGGGCAGAAGCTAGTATATCATATAACGCCATGGTTAAATACAACAGTAGGTACCTGCGTGGTACCTGTTCATCAAAAATCAATCAACTCAGCCATAGCAGTCCACTGCTGGACAGATGCCTCTCCCAGGCTGTGCTACAACACCCTGTCCTCCGCCTTCCGCATCCAGTCCTTCCCCACCATCTTCTTTATATCCTCCGTTCATCTACCTTGGGAGCATCGCACACTACGCTTGCCGATACGCGGTACTCCACTCCAGGACTCGTCTGCTCCACCGGCCATCGGTCTTTCGACAAATATGGCCAGCCTACTGCCACTTCAGTTTGCTTACTCTGCAAGTTATATCGGCAACTCCGGTTCTTTTCCGGATAATTTCATTCCTGATTTTATTCTTCAAAGAGACTCCGAGCTTAGCTGGCTCCATAGAGCGCTGAACGACCTTGAATTTGTGGACCAGCACGACCGTCAGTGTCCACGTTTCGGCACCATATATCATGACGGGCAGGACGCACTGGTTGAAGACCTTAGTCTTCAAACAGTGCGGGATAGACGACGAGAAGACTTGACGGAGTTTTCCAAATGCTGCCCAACCCAACTGGATCCTTCTGTCGGATTCTACTGGTTCATATTTTCTACTAACTCAATCAGTCTATCTGCTATCGGGTGTGTGATATTAAATTGCCCTTTTCACAATGTAAACAATCAGCTGTTCCGGGAAAAAATTGCAATATATCACACTGACATGGATTGTAAAGCTTCTGAGGCATTTTAATCTCTACATGGTATAAATTAAAATCGCTTTTCGTATATCTCAGAGAATTTATTCAGGAAGGTTTATGTGACATAACACATTAATATTTAACAACTTTAACATTTTATATGGAGGGGCTTGTGGCTAAGTAATAATAGCCGCACGGGTCGATCGATCAGGTTAAGCTACGCTTGCCGCGGTTTGTCCGTGGGTAGGTGACCATCTTCACATACCAAGACCCCTCCGTGCCTCGGAAAGCACGGCCGTTGGTCCCGGCTGTCATTCGCGGATCTTTGACAGTGGTTACGGGTCGTCAGAAGCCCGAAAGTCTGACAACCAGTCTTACGCTCAGTCTTACGCTCAGTCTTACCAGTCAACAGACAACCAGTCTTACCAGTCAGACGCTCCATGTAAGATACTGGTGTTCATCTGCATCCCGTTAGACTGGAAGCCGACCCTAACATAGTTGGGAAAAGGCTAGGCAGATGATGATTTAATATAACACTGGCCATTCCAAGGTTTTCTGGAAGAGATCGCAGAAACGAATAAGGCCGCCCTTTGTATATTTTGTGGTGTTTGATTTATTTTTGTTCTGTATTTTTGTGGTGTGGTTTTTGTGGTGTGGTATACAATAAATAAATAATTTAAATATGACACATAAATTACGATTTTTTGTTAAGTCATAAAAACCGCGCAAAACAGGGACAGGTCGCTAATTATTCTAGTACCTACTTTCACTTAGTAATAAAAATTAATTCCCATGAATGGTTATGCATACCTATCATTATTTTAATAAGTACACAAAAATAGTAAACAAATACCCTTACTACTTACTAATTTCCATTCATACGTTTTCATGTAGCAGACAATTGTCCATTCGATTTGATTCTACAAATACGTACAAGTCCGTGCAGTTACACGCTCCAATATCTTTCCGATTGTTTGTCCATAGTTTTACCTCTTTTTTATTGTTATTTTGTCTATAAGTGGAGATTGGATTAGTCTGTATCGCAGGAAAATCCTTTATTCTTGAAATTACGGGATTGTAAGTGCAATGATTGAAATGTTGGACGGTTGCCAGCGACTTGTCTTCACATGAAACTGAAATTTCTAAACATCGTTATTACTACATGACGTGAGTTTGAGTGGTCAATGTACTATTACAAAACAGTAAAAAGAAATTAAGTGCCATTGTTCTTAAAAGCACTTTTTATACAACGGCTTTACATAATTTTACACACAGAACTCACATTGAACCTTGACCCTTTACAAACATGTCTGCGTGCGAAATAATATAGAAATAAGGGTTACATCAAATTAAACAAAACACTACCTATCTTCATTCCACACGACAGCTCCCATTTCATCTAAACAGCAAAACCTAGTTCAACAAAATTACTTAGATATAGCAAAAAGTAATTTGAGAAAACCTTCAAATAATAAGGTCGTTCATTACGCGAACAATGTATCGTACTGTACCAACGTTGCATATGAGCGTTGCGTCATACGTACAGTTGAAGGCGGTTGCACTTAGGCACCTACTATACCGCGCTGCGATAGATGTAAGCTGCCTTTTATTGTCATCCGAGTGTAGATGAGAATATAAATGCAGATTCGCCACTGTTTTACGTCACCTTCCGCAATTTCACGTCATTGTTGCATCATATCGTATCGCAAAAAGTATCGTACACTTTCGCAATACTGCTAAATTATATGTCATTATAACTGCGTTATCGTTGCCGTAAACAATGACAATAGAAATTACGAAATATATTTTATCATTGGGAAATCATATTTTCGTAATGAAAGATAAGTAGTTCGACTTCAAACTTCAAAGCATTACACAGCAGTGGCGAAGGGTGAATTTATGACAGAAGAAAGCCGGAGCAAAAATGCATGTAGGCGTTTTGCAATGTTTTAATTGTATGGTGTATTAAATACCTACAGTATGATATGATTATATTTCAATGATGAATTGACTATATAGTCAATTCATCATCATTCTGAATTTTCGAAGGGAAGCCGGTGGGAATCGAGTGGTATAGTACCTTCGCCAGTGTTACACAGCATTAGATATAGCTGCAAATACTATGCTGAAGAGAAGATTCCTGAGGTAAGTATCAACCAGCAGGCTAATTTCGTAACACACTAACAGTAGCAATGGCTTTCATTTGACAGTTCAACAACATTCATTGCGTTATTTACGTTGCAGAGCAGATTTTTTTTTTCAAACATATGAAGCATTGGATTAGCAGTATCCTTCAAAATGATTCAGACTGTGATTGATATTTTGTTACACAATTAGGGTGATGAAACTGTCGCTCTAAGGAAAGGTATTGTAGCGAAAGAAAGAACCTAAGACTTGTGAGAAAGAAGTCAAGTGTCGAGTCATAATTCGGGGGTAAGTGAGTTGAGAATCTACATGACTATAAAATACTTGAACTCACTGTGCAGTCACATTCAAACATCATTCTTTATCAGTAAGTACGTAAGCAACTAGGCTGTAAACACATTCTTTTCAAAAAGGCATCCTTTAAGCTCCAATTGTGTAATTTACTACCCAATCTATGACGAACCACTCAAACTATATTCCCATTCTATTGAATACAAACTCTGTCGCCAGCTTTTTGTTATACTTTACGATAGTAGATTGATTTTTCCTCACGTATCGCTTAGCTAGCTGTGTGCTACGCACCCATTTGGCAGCGGGGAGGCCGCGTGTAGCTACGCGCGTGTGCGTCGGCAGGCCAGGCAGCTTTGTGCCAGGACTTGGCACCAACGTCGATACGGACAATTTGGGACCCGGCCGAGCCACCTAACCCGTTATTGGATTGTCATAATTTAATATGGCGTGTACCTATCGGCTTTACTGCCAGGAACAACGAGGATAAACTTGATAGTTCCCACGCCAAACGTATTAATAGTTGTAACGAATATTGCGAAAAAGTTCACAGGGAAAATAAAGAAAACTCGCAATAAAATACAGACTACGACAATGAAAGACAGTAAGCGATTGTTATAAATTGCTTTTCTGACAGTTTTGTGTTTAAAAATATAATAAGTTTTATAGCGAAAGCAATGGTAAAAGTAAGCAAAAATACGACAATTTGACATGTTTTTTGTTACTAATGAAAAACTATAATTTCGTAGTCAACTGTAATAAAAGGAATAAAAACTATTTGCACGATCCTTTTTCCTTGAAGGGTGAACGGACGAACTTTTCCTACGTACCTTCTTTGGTAGCATTGTCTATAAACACTATACAAACATTTACAGCATGTTTTAGTAGTCATGTACGAGATGCCTTACACACAAAGCACGTGCACAAGCATCCGAACTCTGGTCAAACACGTGAGCGACCAAACAATTGTTAGCTCCGATGACTCAATGGGAATCCGAAGACACTGTGTTTAGTTAGAAGACTGACACTGCTGCGTCAGTTGCATTTTCGAGCTGACACTACTGGTAGTTTGAAATACCTGAAGGAAATGTTGTGCACACGAAATACTCAAGTATACTAGCAAGACTAGCATAGATACCTAACCATCTATATTCATACTCAAAATTTGTTTGATTTTGTAGTTGGCTATAAAAGTAGAGGAAGACCAAAAAAACGATGGATGGACTGTGTGAAAGATGATATGGGTAGAAAGGGGGTGACTGCCGAGATGACGACTAGTAGAGAAATATGGAAGAAAAAGACATGTTGCGCCGACTCTAAATAAGTTAAGGCATGTCCCTTAACTTATTTGATAACTAGCAAGAAAACAAATGCTATCTAAGAACTCACTTTTAAATCTTCTCATTCACTTTACCTTACTCTCGATGAGCCTAGCACGAAAGGGTGAAAAAAAGTATCGAAAAATCGATCGATTTTAAAATTGAAAATACTCGTTTTGCACATAATATTAATTAAGTATTAAGACATTATGTATATCTCTAGGTGATGCTTACCTATTGTATTCAGGCTGGGGCCTCTGAATTAACATAATGTTATTGATTCACACGAGAAGTTTTACGGAAAGACTTGCGCACAAGAAAATCAACAAAAGAAACAGCTCTTCAGCACTAGACAAACCGCATCCTAGGAAACCAGAGTCCGCTGGTCACCAATATCGTACAAACGATTGCACAGTCGTGGGAAACGCACGTACCTGCATTATACGTGGACAATGCTGGCCGGTATAAAAAGATGCGGCCGACAATACACGCTCTATGGAAAACCACCAACCATGGCCCGTTCACACGAGTGTCCAGCCGAATGAGAGAAACGGAGGAAACTCGGTTAGCTCATAATCAAACTACTTGACATAATAGTTTTGCTGTGCTTGAGAGAGGGGTGGCTAAAGAAATTAATGACATGGTCAGAGAGGCAATTCTCGTAATTTTATGAACGTTTACAGTCTGGGGGCCTAAAAAGGCCACTTTGGCAGAATCATGAACGTATTTTGCTTTTTTTCGTTGCAAGAGATTGGGATTGGATTTGGATTGGTATTTAAGCACAGACAAAAAAAAATAACTGAAAAATCCTTCACCAATGGGATTTGATACGATTACCTTAACAGTTAACTGTCTATTATGATTTATAATGATTTGATGAATTCCTTTTATGATTCTGCAAAAGTGGCCTTTTTAGGCCTCCAGATCTCAGTCTCAATCTGTCAAAAATACCTTTAATTTTCCTACATTTTTGACAAGTTTTTGACATTGACAGTCGCTGAGATGAGATTGCGACTAGATTTTGATCGTCTTTAATTACGAGAATTGGCCTTCAGGCAAGGGCTAAAAGTAATTTTTGAGGTAGAAGATAATGTTCCATTTTTCTCTGCGATGTTAATTAGATAGCTGCTCTAGTTAAGGGGACTACATGACCTAAAGCGCGGTCACTGTCGGACTGCATAGAAAAGAAAGAGAAGCGTGATGACAAAACGCTGGTAATTTATTGCAAAATATGAAGCAATTCTCTATTTACAAAAAATCTATTGTTTGAACTAAAAAATTAAAACACTAGTGCTTTAGTATGTTGTTTGTAGAATAATCTGACAAAAAAACAGAATGATTTTATGTAAGGTAAACGCGGGTGAAGTCGACAGTGACCCAGAAGTCGTCAAATTGTCTAAAAACTTAAATATCTTTTTCTACTAAATATTTAATTGGCCAATTTTTATGGCAACCTATTTTTGGTAACATATTGAACAATTAAAATAACAACACTGAGTTTTAACTGTAATGGTGGCTGAGATATCTTACTTGAAAAGTGTCTCCCACAATTTTTTCATTTTTTTGCAAGTTTAACTGCTAAATGTCAAACTCAGCGCGCAGTTTTGTTTTTTGATTTACGAACCTTCACTGGGGTCTACGGTAAGTCTGATCGTTTGATGAATTAGTTAAGTTAATTTGCTAATGATGTAACTTGAAGTTTGGAACAGTTTTATCATAAAAGTATTTTTTTTCGAACGTGACATCTATTGGTACCTAAAAATTCCTACTTGACCCAGAACTCGTCATTTTATGTGCTATTTTGACGATTACTGGGACCCGCTCAGTTAATGGTCTTTAAACTCGTCATTTGAACCTTATGCTTTAGCGATAAAGTTGAAAATCTATTAAATTAATTGGACAGATTGTAATAGCTTGATGTGCTTGGCGTCTGTACAAACATATACAAGGTGTAACAGAATAAACGCAAGTCCTGAAAGTAGTTTGTTCATAATTGACTACTGAATCGATATCAGTAACTTTTAATAATGTATTTTTTCAAAATTTAAGTATTTTGCCATACTGACCGGTGATTGAGCCAAAGAAAATTAAATCTTATTTCAAAGCCAAAAGACTCAATTTTAAATACATAAAATAATGTTAGGGTCAACACGATTTTCTTAATAATAATAGTTAGCTTTAAAAAAACTAAGTTTTGGTTATTGTATTATGCTTTAAACTCAATACCTACTCTAATTGGGGTGTATGAGGTCTTGCGTTAATTGTGTTACGCATTGGGCTGGGCATTGGGTTGTTACATTTAGGTTTGGGCTACTTTTGACAATAAAACTGAGTTTCTCTTAATCTGTTTTCGCTTCGCTCACTCATTGCTTGAGTAAGCGCGCTCTGTTTATTCGTGTCTAGAAAGGGCTCGCTTCGCTCGCTGTACCTATTGTAAGCACGCTCTACTCACTCGGCCCGTAAAAAGTATTCTCAGGTCTAACCTAAACTGCCATAATGAGAAAGGTATAATAATAAGTTTTAATTAACCTCTCGATAATTGATGCTAGTTTTCCAACAGTAACTCACTCAGATTGAGCGCTGTTGGTACAGTTCCAATAAAATCCTCGAGGTGTCTCCTTACAAAGTCTTCTGCGGTTGAAACTTCCTAATGTTCTCGTAATCTTGACCCATGCACGCACTTGCACTATGTATGACACGGTGCCGCCGATTAATAACTTGACGATTGTCGATGATTTATTTAAGTTTTCAGGTTAATACTTGAATATTTTTAAAATTCTGCCCCCTAGCTAGCCTAGCTTTTGAATTAGCTTATAACTATATTTTTAGGCTTATTGTGTTACATACGATTTAAAACTTTCTTTGGTTGGCTTTTTTATAATTTCGAGCAGATTTACAAAGTTTCTGATGGGAGCCCCGTAGTTAAGAGTTCACTTTGAGATTTAAAAAAAGGGCCAAATTAAAGTGATCTGCAGAGTCGTTGATTTTATCTTAAGATAATGTGCGGCCTAACCCATAACGACATAAATAAGTAAATCTGATGAATAAATTGTGGGCTTTCCTAAAATCTGACTTTGAAAACTCAGATTTGGACAATTTTTAAAAGGACATTTTTCAAAAGGATTCAGGGCGAATAAAAGTTGAATTTACCAGAGACTAAAACGAAGCTTTCACGTCAAAATTTATTCTGATAAAAACCGATTCTGTGATTCTGATTACTCAATTTTTTAAGCAAAAATATATTAGAATTTACCTACCTACTCTGCTAATACCTCACAACCTTTAGTAATTTCTTGCGATTAGGTCTTCACCTACCTTCTGTTTCTTAGACTTGCCACTGATCATTATGAAAGACATACACAATTTGTTTTAATGTGTAATCATCTTGAACCCAATGTTAAAGACCTGAGAGTTCATATTAGCATCAAAAATTGACGACTACTGGGTCCTTTTGATGATTAATAGTACAAATCTGGCGAGTACTGGTACAAATCGCCCTTTTTTCATATTTGCTTTAATAAGTATTTATTATCACTAAAAATTATAAACATTAAAACTTATTTAGAATAACAGATAATTTTTCTATTTCGTCATGCAAAAAGTTTCGTTCTAAATTAAATATTGTTCACGCAGCAGTTCTTCAAAGTCAGTGAATTTCAAAACCCGACGAGTATTGGTACATTTACCTTATATTAGTATGGTTTTATTGTGAAAAGAACGTTTTTAGAGGTATCTTCATGGTTTTTGTCTATCCTATCAAATTAGTTGTATTATGTTTTCAACACACTATCTAATTAGCATATATCTTGAAGAATATCATATACTTTTCTGATTTTGTTTACTGTAGTCGATCATATACTTTTAGGCATTATAAAACCTGCGTTTTTTGCGTTTGGGTCTTGTAGTCCCCTTAAGTTAAAGTTAGGCTAAGTAATAATATGCATCTTTTTCTAACTTTCTAATGGAATAACATTTTATAAATGAGTATTCCATCAACCAGGGAAATCCTGCCTAAAGCCTGCCCTGTGCAAACGACCGCGCAATAAGGTATTGAATTTTAAGCCTTAAGTGAAGGGACTTTGAAGCTACACAATTCTAGCTACGTAGATATGCACCATTAGTTAGATTCCCAAAATCCAGCTAACAAACACAGCAAATACATCAATAATGATCAGCACGCTAACCAAATGACAGGAGGGCCTTGCAACTGAACCGGATTACGTTAGCGATTAGCGACTGTGTATTTACAGCGACGTACAGCGATGTAAAGTATCATACAGCGCTGTAAAGCTTGGCTTACACGGGCAATTTTTTCTAACAATTATTTTCGGGAAAAATTGCCATAGGTAGTTTCTCCATATCGCTCAATATCTTGCGGCGGTATCAGTAACAACAATTGCTACAATATTGGCATCTATTAATTCCACTACTTTCGACTCTTTTACAATACTTGGTGTGCTTACATGGGCAACTAAAATTTCGCAATTCTTTGCAACTTCATACAATCTTGAAATTGCACGATGTTGCCCAGACGTCATAGATAACCAAAATTGCCAAAAATTGCGCAATTTAGTTACCCGTGTGTGCGCAATTTAGTTATCTTAAGGTTGAACTAGTCGCGAGTTCGAACTCACTGGAGGTCATGGCCAAAAAGCACGCTGTCTCACCTGGCTTCATGTCCCACAGAGATAGTAACAATTATGAGCAGTTAGACGCTAGTCTATACACACAACGTCTAGTTCTCTCGCACAGAAACAACGTTCCGAACAAAAAACCGCGTAAAAGAATTCGAAAGGTGTTTTAGAAAATCGAGTTTTATGAAAAAAGCACTGCATAACTCAATTACAAATAAAGTTTATTGGACTCTTCGGTAACTGAGCTTTGTCGGCACCGACTTTGTTTTGAAGATTTTACAGTTCTTTTATTGCTCATTTACACCCAAAGTTACGTTAAAAATAGCTAGAAAAACGAATCTTTGTTGGCTCGTAACTTTTTGGTGGCTTTTTATTTTACTATTCTGTTTCCGTACAGACAAAATTAATAATATGACAAAACGATATCGTTTTTAACTTTGGATGCACAATGTCAAACAGTCGAATAATACTCTCCCGTAATTTGTATGGAAAAAATATCGACTAGTGGCACCTTAAGTGCAGCTTAAAGCGACGTACTTAGAGCGAACACGTGTGCTAAACGTATTAACACATTGACGCTTATGACGGTTAAGTAATACCTCACGGCCGCCTTCGAGAAGCATCGCGTCGTGTGCGCAACGCGTTGATGTAACTATTAGTGTGTTACTGAGTATTTTTGTGACACTGCTCATTGTGTGACGTTGCTCATATGTGGCCTTTATTACTGTCAATATCACACCGTATGCGTGCGTATATTAGTGAAATCGTTGCAATATTGGCAATAAGAATATTTAGATATTAATTGTCTTCCGAAACAATCTTGTATGATACAGAGATATAACTATTATTACAAAATTTATGTAGGGTTATTAACTCTAACATACAAAGAAATCCTTTACAGACATAATCGGTAAATAGACTGTGAACAGCAACGACATTAAAATCTCAGGATACCATGACATGACGTCATTACAGTTACCTAATGCAGCTCAATACTCCGATACTACATTCCTATCAGAGGAGGCAAAGCACACTAGAATTAAGGGCTTCGACAGCGCCCGAATAATTTACCTTCCGAGCACTTACTAATTACTATGTACATGATGTCTCCGCAATCTGCCTCTGGCTACATGTAAGCCACTGTACGACCATTAACCCTGCCTAGATGCCCATTAATTTAATAGCGAGTTTTCTTTGCCACGGCGGCGATTAAACGACTACTGGAGTCGGCCGACTAATTCAACAGGGGTTAGTGCGCTAACCGCCCGTTAGCCACGCTTACGCAGCTTAACTTACTACAGATTTATGCATCGAGCCCACTCTACGAATGGTTTCACACTGTATCGCTACTCAAAGGATTTAAATTTCGTTTTAATTCTATAGAAATTCAGTTTTATTGCATGATTTCAAACACGTTATCTAGGCTTTATTTATAAGCGATGATAACAGTTAAGTGACGTTTAAACGTCAAAAACGTATGGTTAAACAGTCGCTAAACTCAACGTTTATGAATAAAGGGGTATGTTGATACAACGTGTTTTTATAAAGGTGTTGATTGACAATACAGATGGTAACATTAAAGATGATCCAGACGTTAATAAAAACACGAACGTATCCAATATCAAAGTGGAGTTTAAAACTTTAAAACAATCAAACGAATCCATCAGAAACTTTTCACTTTTCAGTGACTTCAAAACGTTGAGTCAAACGTTTAAATATTGGAAATTAAAACGTCTACAAGAGGTGCGACGTTCGTTAGTCAGATAAAATATTCTCGCTTATGCTAAACTGTTTATGTAAATGAAATAAGTTGTCGCCTCTCTTGATTACAAAGAGAACTTCGAGTAGTTTTGTTTACGGCTTAATCGCTGTTGCGTCTTGTTTTTCCAGAGAGTTTTCTTAGCCCGACAGGTGCGAGTCGACTATAAAAGGTGAAACATTTTAGTACAAAGTTCATACAAACTAAGTGCACTTAAATTATTAATTGAACAAACGCGTTTTTTATGGTTTTTTCGCTGGAGTGAGAGCGAAAATCATATTTTGAGGAAACTGGATATTATTCTGTCTTTATTTAGTTATTTTTACCGCAAGTGAAAATCTTGCTCAGAAAATAAGAAATACAAAAATATTTATTTAAACATTGTGTCATCTACACTAGTCTATACTATTCTATATATATAAAATGGTAAACTGACTGATTGTTGATATATCAACGCACAGCCTAAACCGCTGGTCCTAGAGACATGAAATTTGGAGGGTGTGTTCTTTGTGAAGAGTAGGTATCCACTAAGAAAGGGTTTTTCTAAATTCCACCCCTAAGAGGGTGAATGGGGGGAGGGTGAAATTTCACGCGGACGAAGTCGCGGGCGGAAGCTAGTAATATTATAAAGAGGTAAAGTTTGTAAGTTTGTATGTAGGAGGTAATCTCTGGAACGACCATTCGGATTTGAAAAAACCTTTTTGTATTTGATAGCCTAAATCTTGAGGTAGGCTATAGGCTGTTTAACATCACGCTATGACCCTTAGGAGCCGAGCAAAAAGAAAAAAAGTCAGAAAGAACGCTAAACAAAAACGAAGTAATAGCGCGGGCAGGCGATGAGATGGGGTGGGTCGGGGGAACAAGAAATTTTACGCGAACGAAGTCGCGGGCAGAAGCTAGTACTTGATATTTTTGTTTCATTGTATAGAGCAGCCCCAGTAAGTTACAAAAGTACTTGTGTCGGAGCTGTCTTCTCTTAAGTGGTAGATAAACAACGGTGAGGCTAATAAATAGGTAAATAAAGGGTTTAAAGAAAAATAAAAGTAACAGTATAATTATTTAACCGTATTTTCAGTAATTGTTGATGTAAATGATTGACTTGATGAATGAAAGGCAATTGCATGCAACTGAGATGAGAATGCTAATAGGGACGTGTGGTGTTACACGAATGTATAGAATAAGAAATGAGTACATATGAGGAAGTCTGAAAGTGGCACCGGTAACTGAAAAGTTGTGTGGAAATCGGTTGTCATGGTATGGGCATGTGTTACGGAGAAATGAAGAAAATGTCGTGACGAGAGCTGTTTCAAGTAAGAATGTCGATGGGTAGGTATAAGAGTAGGGGAAGACCAAAGAAACGATGGATGGAATATGTGAATGATGATAATTGTTATGGTTAGAAAGTGGGTGACTACCGAGATGACGACTAATAGAGAAGTATGGAAGAAAAATACATGTTGTGCTGACCCCAAATAAATTGGTATACTTAAAATTGGGCCTGTGCACACCACGTTTTTTAAACGCGCCGTTGATGCGCGTTTGTAGCGATACACACGCGTTACATAGGCTGCGTCTGACGCGAGTCATATAGACAGGAGAATGATGTAAATGATTGACTTGACTATAAATTAAAAACATTACTTAAAAGTTTAACCTTTCATCACAAAGCAAATAAAAGTTTCCCCAAAAAAAAAAACTCAACAAAATCAAAATGCAAATCCGTTTACTCAAAGTTATTCATTCAATCCGGCCTTAGAATAGAGAATACGTAAAATAAAAAGTAAATCCCTAATTCTGACTCGTAATGAAATTAAAAACTTGCGCTGGATGGCGAAGTTGCAATTAAGTACTTGCGAGCCCCGATCCGGTTGTGGTGAACGAGATTAAGGGATGAGAGTATCCGATTTCTACATTATCAATTTACAATTTCCTATCTAGACACCTAGACACTTGTGAACTAAGAACAAAGGAATAAAGTTTTAATTTGTTTAGGTTCCAAGGAAAACATTTGGCTTGTATCTTTGAGTTTTTCCAGGGAATTAAAGGAATTGTTAGCATTTAAATGAGAAAGGTGGAAGTTTTTAAATACTTACTGTGCTGTGAAAGAACTGGGGGCCTTAAAAGGCCATTTTGGCAGTATCATATCCCATTGGTGAAGCATTTTTCAGTTATTTTTTTTTTTTGTCTGTGCTAAAATACCAATCAATCCAATCCATATCCAATCCCAATCTCTTTGATTATACCTACGTAGTGCAGCGAAAAAAAGAAAAACACTGACTGTCTTCGCTATATTATAATTCATAATGTTATCCTTTTATGATTCTCCAAAGTGGCCTTTTTAGGCCGCCTGATTTTGGTTTAGCGCACCTTTTCGTAGAGTGCATTTATTTTATGCATATATTTGTTTGCTTATCTTTAAACTAGCTTCCGCCCGCGGCTTCGCCCGCGTTATATGTCGAAAAAGTAACCTATATCCTTCCCCAGAATACCATCTATCTCCTTGCGAAATTTTATTGAAATGTGTTCCGTGTTTAGGCGCGAAAAGGTATCACACAAACAGAGTTACTTTCGAATTTACAATATTAGCATGGATGTCTTAACATTACATGCATTTAAAAGGACCCATCGGATTAGATGCTTTAATTTTTGGAAAGCGTTCAGAACGCGTAAGCTCGCATACTAAAGAAAAAATCACATGAACTCAGTCGTATCTATAAGCAGTATAATATCTTGCTGTAACTATTTGTGAAAACATCAGGAAAAACGCCTCTTCACGGAAATATACCTAATGATTTTCAATTGTTTATCGGGGTGATTATTTAGCTGATGATTAGACTTTATAGATCGACTAGCTGACCCTACAGACGTTTTCCTGTTTTTGACAAAGACACGTGGCGCCATCTATTATCATAATAACGTTATTATTGTTTTCCTCAGGAACAGCACTTTTTTCGGGATGAAAGGTACCCTATGTCCGTTTCTGTACACCTGACAACGTAGCAAATTTTCAGGATGATCGGTTCATTGGTTTCGACGTGAAAAGGTAACAAACAAACTTACTTTCGAATTGAATACCATTTTTTTGTAATATATTTATTAGGACATTTCGAATAGCTGGCATGATACTATGAAAACATTATCAATAGTATGATATGGTGTTATCTTAGTAATATTGTAGTACTTGTAGAGATTTCATGGTATCTTAAAGAGCTCTGATAAATCAATCATCTCATTTTGATATGATTACAAAAATGAGTCAATTTCTATAAGAGAGGTTGCGTCGTTATTTTAGAACTAGCAGCGCCCCGCGGTTTCACCCGCGTAAGTGTCGATCCCGTGGGAATATCAGGATAAAAACTTTCCTATGTCCTTTCCCGGGACTCAAACTATCTCTATACCAAAGTTATTCTAAATCGGTTCAGCGGTTTAAGCGTGAAGTGGTAACAGACAGACAGACACACTTTCGCATTTATAATATTAGTATGGATAGGTATACCGCCATTGTCCTCTAAACATTGTAAACTAACAGGTCCTTATCATCTTTTACGAGGAACATCATGGGGAAGTTGTGAAGAGGAAAGTTTTGTAATAACGGTTTAACTAGTGTGATACAAAGGTATCACATCTGAGGTACAAAACTAATGAATATCCTATAGTGTGAACTACCATAAGGTGTACAGTAATTGTAAGAGGAGTGTTTATGTTTTAAAACTTAATTTCTTTTACCGAATTATGGGTCTCTTTCAATGAACAAATTCCCAGTAATATAAGGCAGCCAGTGCCTTAAACCCTTATACATTTAAGAAAGCAGTTTCTGCAAAAAAAAAAATTTTAAACAAAACTGACTGTGATATGATAGTCATGTTAGTCCTACACCAACCGGGGGTTGTCCTTGGGTGCACTTGCATATTGCGAACATGGATAATCGTCGGTTGGTAACGCATATAATTAAAAACGGCTAACGGTCGTCTGGAAGTTTACTCGGGCCTCTTGTACCCCTTCCAAAGGTCTACATAATAAGAGTCTAACTAGTCACTCTGAAATCAACTTAATTACCATTAAAATAAAGTTGATATTTGTTTAACTTGAAATAATATTAATTTGAAACTAGTTTGAATAGACATTAATTTGGTTACTATTACTTAAATGTCATCTAGATTTACCAATCGAACGATGATTTTTTAGTACTTTTCAATGAACTAAATCTTTTTGCATGGACTAATACCTATCATCATGGACTGATTATTATTTATTACGGTTATCATTAGTGAATACATAATATAAAATCCTCACAAGGATTAATAAGCAGCATCACCCCATGTAGATATAACTGCATACTGTACGTGATCGTCTGTCAACGTGATAATTATTATCACAATATGATATCATCCATTACCGACCAATAGGCCCCAATCAATATTCAGCAATAGAAACCACATATTTGATAAACGGCTTCTATTCCACATTACTCTTCGATATTCCAATTAGAAATTCCAAATATTATAACGACGAAAGTTTCCTAAGGAGGAGCAATTTTGTTAAATAGATAGGTTCCAACTAAAGTAAGGCTTTGGATACGTGACAACAGTTCTGGGAAGCTACCGTCAGAGGGGGCCTTTTGAATTATAGCCGCCGTCTGTCCCACCACTTAACTCTGCATAATGATACTAGGTTCGGTTACATGATTCTAATGTAAGTCTGGGAATTTCGTCTGGTATAATAATTTTGGTCTATGGTTGGTTGATTTTGTAGGTAGGCAAGAAAGTTTGAGAAAATGGTAAATAGTACATTAACCTTTTGACCGCCACAGTCATGTATAGATGACAAACCAAAATGTGCCCAGCACGCCACGGTTCGACTACATGACAGACTTTGACGCCGAGGGCACGTTTCTGATTTTTTGACGTGTGGCGGTCAAAAGGTTAAAAGAAATTCGTTTTTTCTTACATCATTTAAAAAGCTATCAGCCCCAAAAAAATAATAATATGTACAAGTAGGTATATAAATTCGGAGAGTATACAGGTAATCAAAGGGCTTCAAATAATTCGTCCGCAATTTAGTCGCTGTCAACAGGAAAAGGCTGGCCATTTTTTTTTTATTAAATTAATTTTGTTTATTTATTTAATACTTCAAGCACATAAATGTACAGAGGCGGACTTAATGCCATAGACATTTTCTACCAGTCAAGCTTTGGGTGATGCAGAGACAAACAGTGGTAGGTGCAATCATGAACATTGAGGAATAAATATTTTAAATTTAAAGATATTTACGCATTAACGTACCTATTAAAATTCTAAATATAATATATACCTAATTACAAATAAATAAAAGTAAAAATAAATATACTAAAAAGAAATAAGATAAACAATAAGAAAACATTGCCGTTGGGATGATACTGCCAGCTTCTTGCGAATGGGTTTATCTACCAACTGCAATTTTAATGCCTCTCAATCGCAGCAGGATAATTAAAATGCGTTCAATTTTGTGCGTAGTAAAACTAAACGTAGATAGTCTACGCAAGTCCACGTCATCAGCATCTAGCATAACCGGGTATCTATGAGCATAACTGATGATCCCACAACTCAGTTACTAGCTAACATGATATCCCTTGATATGATTGTTTGTTTTACTATCGAGCTTCTAATGACCAGTGTAGTGTATGCGCAAGCATTGGCGTGGCAGTCGCTTACCGGCCGTAGGCGAGAGCAGACGTTTCTGGGTTTCGTTTATGCTACCTTACCTATGTATCTGTCAAAGTGTGTTTTATTTAGCATCCCAGTGAACATCACAACCAGCACCCTAATTGCGTAACACACTATTAATCAAAATCTGAATCATTTTGAAGGATATTGCTAATCTATTACTTCGTATGTTCGAAATATGTGTCTGCTGAACAAAGTAAACAACGCAATGTATGTTGTTGAACTGTCAAAATGAAACCCATTGCTACTGATAAGTAGTGTGTTACGCAATAAGCCCGCCGTTTGTAGTCAACGCAACTATTTAGATCTAAACATAAATTAGAAAGGAATTTCCAAGTCAACAAATAAACCGAAAATAGGACAGGATATAACTGTCCAATATCTATTAGATTTAATTCGAAAATAAAGGAAATAAATATCACCATTAAGTCGGTTTAATGCCCAGTGAGTTGACATTTAGAAAGATATAAATGTATCGTAATCTTCATGAAACGAGACATAATATAATTTATCTAATCTCATATGTTAACAAAGACTAAAATACTAAGTATTTGAGTAGCAAAATACGTGAAACATTCCTTGGGAATACTAGTACAAACGCCCTATTAATTTTAGGAATGCTAAATACAAGTGGTGGATGTACTAAAGTGCAGCTAAATGTTTGATGTTATACAGAGCTTAACATTGAGTTTTGATATTTCAAACCACATCGTTACTACAGGCCACTGATTCTAGATTTAAATACAACGTATAATTTAATAAAACATCTGTCAGTAACGGTTTAAAGTTGTTATAAATATTTGTTGTTGTTACCTATAAACCCCACCTTTTTTTTTTTTTTTTGCTGATGGGAAATCTTCAAATGACCCCTACCACTCTGGGTGGAGCGAAAGGGAGTGTCAGACTCTTACTGACTAAAATCCACCCGTGTTCCTTCCTTAGCCCTTTATGTTCTGGGCCAGCGGTAACCCTTTCGGACAATCCCGCTGACCCGGCAGGCTTGGGCCCTAAAGGGGGCCCCTCCTCGATGCTGACATCTCTTTGAGGCGCGCGTGGAACTCCCACCATCCATCTTATACCCATCCATCCATCCGCCATCTTATACTCTTATTATACAGACACCAGCCCGTATTACCCATTAGCTATTAGGCACTCTTATACTAATGATATCGATAACCATAAGGTATTATGTGAAGTTCTGCTAGTCAATTAAATTTGACCTTCAAAAGACAAAGTCAAATAATTAATTTCAAGTCATTAACAGGCACTTTTGAACGTCAAAATTTACAAGAAAGAAAATAGAATTTATTCTAGGCGCGTCTTCCAAAATCTAGTTTCGTATGGAGAAGAATGGGCAAGAAGCTATAACTTACCATATATACCATAGATACTCTTTTAAAATGTTTAATTAATTTCATTTTATCTTTTGTCATAACGTATAAGTCAAGGTTCTAAGCTCTAAATAATAACTTAATCATCACTTTCACTTTTGCATTTAAATGTCTATTAAAATAAACTGTAAAAGTCATCATCTGCCTAGCCTTTTCCCAACTATGTCGGGGTCGGCTTCCAGTCTAACAGGATGCAGCTGAATATCATTATTTTACATGAAGCGACTGCCTATCTGACCTCCACAACCCAGTTACTGAGGTTACTCCACAACACAATACTTCTTATAGGTTTTCCTGTAATCTATAGGTATAGAACTATTTTCTGTATTTTTTTCAAAATTTTTGGCTCAATAGTTTCGGAGATAAGGGGGGTATGGTAAATTTTCGTCTATTTTCTTAAATAACTTTAATAAAATTTACTTTAAAATTATAAAAAAAATATATATTTGAAATCCTCACAGTAAGCCATTTCATTTGATACGTCACACGGTACAGATTGCAAAACTTTTTTTTTCTATTTGCCCCCCCAAAAATGACCCCCTTAGTAAAAATTCATTTATTTACGTTACACGTCTGTGGGTCACAGAGCGGTCCATTAGATTCGGAGCAAATTGGCTGTGACTAACGGACGGACAGACACACGAGTGATCCTATAAGAGTTCCGTTTTTTACTTTTGAGGTAGGTACGGAACCCTAAAGAGTCTCAAAATAAAAAGCTAAAAGCTTAAATTAAACCAAGCCGGTGTAATTTAGCCCTAAGTTACTCGACAATGTATTGAATTTTTGTTTCTTTGCTCACTTAACCAAATTAAGCAGCGTTAAAACTCATTTCTCGAAGCAATTTCATACAAGGAGTCAATTTAAGGGCGGAAATTGCTTCATTTAACGCTACCGGGTGACAACGTATGTATGTTCAAAGATATTTACCTATTTCCTACGTAGAACGATTTGTCGGGCGACTGCGACAATTACTTGAGTTTGTAATTAAATAAAGTAATGATTAAGTTAAATCATTATAATTAGGTGATTCTTATAGTTAAGCAAATTACGCGTTATTAAGTGCCGCTTGTAATGTCTTGTGTTGTTTAGTCAGATTTATTGTTATTGTATAATTAAATGATTATGGGGGAGGCGGCATTTTCTGTTTTGAGCACCCCATAATGATTGAATACCGGCAAACGCGGGTTAGATTACAGCCCACTCCCTCTCATATTGAGGAGGCCTGTCTGAGTGTCCCAGTAGTGGGAACATTATTATATGATGATGAAACGTTTGAAAATCCGTGATTTTCGTTTCATCATCATAAATAATAATCAGGGATTCAGGGATTCATATAGGTATCATAAGTTTGTCAGTAGGTATCATAAGTTTGTCAGTAGGTATCGTAAGTTTGTCAGTAGGTATCGTAAGTTTGTCAGTAGGTATCTAGGGCATGTAGGATTGCAGTGCTTAATGCTCGAAAACTAATTCCGAACCGAAACATTAAAGCAACCTAAATTTCGCGGTTTGATGTAATTCACGTACCACAAAACAGTTTCTGGTCTTCATCAAACTGATATTACCCCTCTCACCTTTTAGCCACCCACAGAAAGAGATAGAGCATAATATTCCTACCTAGAAATACTTTGCTCGCTAATACAAAGTTTTAACATAAAACGATAGCTTAATTTAAATATATTATACAAATTGATACTGGTTGGCAATATTAAACGCAAATTTCAAGTGCCTTTTGAGCGTAGCAATGTTATTGGATCTTCTAGGAAATTGAATTTACGGCATCATAATAACATTAACCGCCCCATTGGTCTAGCGATTGCGAGCGAGACTAAATCTTGAAGACTTGCTTTTGATCACCAGGTATAGAGAAAATAATAACTGGGGACTTATAATTTAATCATTTATTGGAATTACGTGGGTTCTTTTTTTCCACTCGTGTAGGTCCCCCTACACATATCTAACCGTGATTCAATTTTCTGGCATTTAAATATCACTAAACGAAGCGTTTTTTACTTGTAAACAAGTGTACAAACACTGTGAATGTGTGTGTGAAGCCGAGTAAATGATTTTATTTTTGTAAGTAGGTTTGCACAAACACTTTTACACGTCAATCATGTTTTTTCAAATCTAGATGAAGTCGGCGTTTCCTATCTGACTACTCTGAGAAGAAAGGCCGAAACAAACTCAGAGGTCACAGTCTCTTTTAAAGTCCATGTAGATCGATGTCTGAGGTGGTCTTTTGAGAAAAGAACCACACAGATTGAGAGGACCTGTCCAGTCAGCGCACGCATTTGTCAGATCGTGCAGCTCAACTCAAGACTTAAGGAGCTCAACGATTCGACGAACAATACCAAAGAAAGGACATTTGGGTAGGCCACATAAATTACTCAAACTGCCAGACCATGAAAAAAAAACTAACAGAACAGAGAGAATAATAAAAAAAATATAAAATGAATAAAATGACCCAGTAGCGTCAGTGATTAGCACATAACACACTCAGGCACTTTCGATTTCGCCATTGTCTCTGACGGAGCTCCTGAGCGACGCGTACACACACATTCACAGCGCGTTTGTGCACTTGGCAACCACAAGTAAAGCGCGCGTTGCTTCGTAAGATAAAAATACCTACTGTATATAATTGTATATAATGTTAGTCTGATAAAAAGTTAGTCTCTCGAACATTTTTTTGTATGGTTTCTAATAATGTTTGTGGCACGTCACCATTATATCTGTTTGTTAATCTAAAGAAAGATGTTTGTGCCAGCCAGGACTGCGTTCATCGCCAATAGTGTACCTAAAGGAAAGATGATACAACCTACGACCTTGTTTTCGCAACTACGCACCTAAAACGACGAACTATTAAAAAACGACGAGCTATTACAGTCAATTATATACCTAGCTAATGAATAGTAGATTGTTATACAAGGGTCGAAAGGAATTGATGACTTTCACCCGTGTTAAGCACTCTACTTTTTATTTCGAATAAAAGAAAAGTAAAAAATAGTAGTTTTTCTAAAATATTTATTACTAACTGACCCGGCGAACTTTGTACCGCCCCGCCAGCCGCTCTGTCACCGCTTTTTAGGGTTCCGTAGTTCTGACAAGGAACCCTTATTGTTTCGTCATCCGTCTGTCTGTCTGTCCGAGGTTTTGCTAAGAGACCGTTTGTACTAGAAAACTGTAATTTTGTAGGAGTGTGTATATCAATTACGCCGACAAAGTGGAAAAATAAAATTATGGATAATTTTTTTTTTTAGGGTAGCTCTCCTACATGTAAAGTGGGGTGTTGGATAATTTTGTGCCAAATACAAAATCCTTTAAAGTGACTAAGATGAAGTAGTTGCTTGTTTATAACGGGTAAAGACTTGCATTGAAAAACAAAATATGAAATAAAATACTAAAAAAACTTAAGCTGTAAAGGGCAAATTGATCTACATGAAATGCACAACGTATCTAATGTATTTAATTCGATAACAAGTAATACTGTATTGTTTAAAATAGCTTGGTAAATAACCCATAATTTGTTTGTAATATGTAAAAGATATTGATCTTTTTAAAATATACAATTCCGTAGTACATTAATTTAATCTATCTCGTAAGGTTCAGCCAGCGTTTGCAATGTAAGCGCACAAAAATATGTTTGTTACATCACATTACAAATCTTTGAATTTATCGGCTTTTCTCTACTATAATATGCATATATTATACATATAAACCTTCCTCTTGAATCACTCTATCTATTAAGTACTAACTACTAACTGCATTAAAATCCGTTGCGTAGTTCAAAAGATCTAAGCTTACAGACAGCGGGAGCGACTTTGTTTTATACTATGTAAAGAACATTTTCTTGTCTGCTCGCCACTTCATAATTTCATTTTATGTATTTCAGTATCTTTTTTTTTTATTTCTAGCAAACGATTTTCGATTACTGTATTTGCCTAGTCTTTAACTGAATCTGAGGTCAACATTTCAGAATCGCTTGAACTTATTTTATTAAATCAAATATCTATACAACCAAGTTTTTGAATTTCGGTACAGCTTACAGAGTTACTATCCAGCCAAATTATACTATTATATAGTCTTGTTTAAATTTTAATTATGGAACACACCTCGTCACCGCTGCGGGCCGTCCCGCCCGTTTGTCTACTCATGTGGTCCCGCGGCGGTAGGTGTATTTTTTTTAATTCACACTGGCTGTTTAAACGTAGCTGACTACCTAATCAAATTTAGTTCTATTTTTAAAATGCATTCCCGGTCTAGAGAGGGAAGCAATTACTATGAGTCTTTCCCGCCCAAAGGTGGGAAGCAGCGCCTTACACCCGCTATTCGGATCAAACACTACTTTCGAGTATGAGAAATGAAAATTATTTTGGCATCACTGACAGCGATGTCAATAAGACAGCTAAAAACTAATAAAATGGATGAATATAGTCCACAGAAAAGTCTTCCATGTAGAACTACGCATCTAGGAGGTGAACCCACTATGATGTAAATCACCATACCTATCCTACTAGTTGTGATGCTAATCACGTGAACCTAAGTCATCATGCCAGTTTCCATGACCTGCCTAAGCGACGCCACCCGTCCTCAAGCCCACAATATTAAATAATTCTCCGCTTATTTATAGAAAATTCATCACATAACAATATACTATACGTTTATGAAATAATGTAATATTTGTATACTACATGGTGGCACGGCATTGTGTTGATGATTAAAGCATATGAATGACACATCGCATTAATGCATAAGTGTCGACAGGTTTTCAACATGGCTTTTCAGTGTTGGTGCCGAAAAATAAGCAGGACACAGTTTGCGCTTTTTTGTGAATAAAATGCGCGACACACAACGTGATCCATCTGAAACGCTGTTTTTGCTGGAAGGTGCAAATTTCAAGACCAAAGTATTTTTACATCAGGGCACGCCACGGTAGTGGCGATAAGACCCCTCTTTGAGGAGTGGCTAGAGAGGCGTCACGGCGCCCTCACCTACCCCCTGACGCAGGTCCTCACCGGACACGGATGTTTCGGGAGGTTCCTGCACATCATCAGGCGGGAGAAAACGCCCGGATGTCACCATTGCCAGGATCGCCCAGAGGACACGGTAGAGCATACGGTAGAGGTCTGCCCCTCTTGGGCGGAGCACCGCCGTGTCCTCGTAGAGGCGATCGGTAGCGGCGGCGACCTGTTGCGTCCGGCCCTGGTGCAAGCCATGGTCCGGAGCAAGAGGGAGTGAGTGGGAGGCCGTCACCTCCTTCAGTGAAGCAATCATGCTAGCGAAGGAGATGTCGGCTCAGGGAGAGAGCTTTCCGTCCCAGCCGCCGCGGGAGACGCTCCGGGCGTCGGGAGCAGCGCGACGACTCCTGGCCACCATCGTCCCGGCCCAGACAGGCTTGTAGGATAAGGATCACCGTAGGTGCGAGCCTGCGGGCGGAGAGTAATGGGTAGCTCACCGTCCGATCAGGAACAGGCCCGTGCCGGACTGCGCATACGTGTTCCACGCGCGCTTCAAAGAGATGTCAGCATCAGAGAAGGGGGCCGTTGGGGCCGAAGCCTGCATTGGTCAGCGGGATTGTCCGAAAGACATAAAGGGCTCCGGAACATAAAGGGCTAAGGAAGGAACACGGGTGGGTTTTAGTCAGTAAGAGTCTGACACTCCCTTCCGCTCCAGGGTCATTTGATGATTTATCATCCGCAAAAAAAAAAAACATTTTTACACTGAATGCAGATTGCAATAAATCCTTCATTGTTGAAGTACCTACTTTTTATTAAATTACCTATTCTAGCTCCTATTAAAGTACTCAACCTTCACAACTATGAATAAAGTCAAAAACAAAGATGGGTGAACTTAGACTGTGCCTACCCATACTTGCTAATATATATATATAACACTGCTATTAGCAGCATTGGTGATCGCAGCATGGTTCACTCAACACACAAAGAATTTCTATAAATTATAAGCGGCTATTCATTTAGTACCGACGGAAACCAAAACCCATTCAATTACAGACCCCAAGAAAATATCCCCATAACTCTGCTGGAACGCGCAACCTGTCTATACAATTTGTAACGTACAAGTTTACGCACCATGAAATTATTCCTCGCACCTCCTCTGTTTGCCGTCCTTGTCCTACAGGCTCAGGCGCATCTTCACGCGTGCTGATTTTTCGACTTGAGTGCGCCTCAACGAATGCACATACAGAATAACTCAGCCAAATCACGGAGCCCCTTCGTCACAAACTGTCACACGGCACAGGAGGGTACTGTAAACGGTCGGGTAACACTTAACAAGTGCTTAGGAGTTTACTTTGTTATGCTAACAACGTTGATTTCTTTCTAGTTTTGTTTTTCTTTTGGATGGAATGTTTAAGCTTGTTTCTGAAGGCATGGACTTTCGATTTAGAAGGGTTAATCTAGTCTAAATTGCGGTTTCTTCATGTCTAGACTTGAAGAAACCGTAATTCTTTAAAGATATGTGAGGTGAGGTTGAGTGCTTTTTGTAGCCTCGCCGAAGGAACCTTGGCAGGAACCAAGCTGATCTCAAGCGGGGTCTTTACCGGGCCTCAATGTGAATAGCGGAGGACCAAATATTGTGGTGCAACTAGGGTAAATAATAATAGACTGAATTGATTGATTAGATACGGAATCTTCCGGAATCTTTCTCATACATACATATTCGTCATACCGTACTTGAAACTGCGTAATTTTAGAATATAGTAGAACACTATATTATTTATAAGATACGGTTAATCATAACAACATAACGTAATTTATAACTTCCTAACCGTCTTATCGGCTTATCCAGCTTTAAAAGATTACGATTAAGTACGTTATCGTGATTTGGATTCAGTATCAGAACTGAAAAGAATAACATCGTATGTGTCAGCTGATCAGCCCACGCGGTAAAAATGTTACTGTCGCACGTTTAAGTAAGTTGACTATTTGACATTATTTTGTGATATTTTTATCCGATTTACGGTATAACAATATCAGTATTATCGACTTACGAAGCAAGGAACACTTGCTGAGGTGGGACCAACCAGGAGGAATTGATGACTCACTGCTGGACGAAATATAAACCAGGGAAGCATAGTACAAAAAAAGGAGGCCTATTCTCGGAAATGGGCGGCTCAATGCTATCAATAAAGATGAGGTGTCATCGACATGACGACAAAGAAGGAAAGACAGACCAAAGTGTTTTAGTAGAATTTTTTTACCAGTCAAAAAACTGGCTTCAACTACTTACTTTTTTTATTGCTGAATAGGCCCGCTCTTGACCTCGATCACGCCTGATGAAAGCGATGGATGAGGTCTATGATGAAACCAGCGTGCCCAGAAGATGCCTAGGGTACTGGAACTCCCACGCATCGACAAAACGCAGCAGGCTGCTTGACGCGGCGACTTCGGTAGCAATCCAGGCGGGCGTTAGCCCTACCACCGCAAGGGAAGAATTAGTCAGTTAAATAAGGTGTTAGGTTTGATTGTCTAGGATGCGCCGAGCGCTCGGTTCAGTTGAGTAACTGGCGGAACAAATTGCGCTACACGAGGAGGCTTCTTCATGCGTCCCAAAAACATACAACAACAAGCTTATACGCTTGCTGCCAATATGAACAGAAACAACTATACTTAAAGTAACGATCCTAAGACACTCATTAGGCTTCTCCAACATTCGTGATTCCAAATAAAAATGTAAAACATTTCAATTAACAAAAGCAAGAACAGCAGTGGACACGTATCTGCAATGAAAATCTGTTAAACCACCGGAATTACAGATGAGATTGTTCATTTTAGAGGATCTTGCCTCGTTCTCATTGCCAACATATGAAACTTTTAATCAGCACTTAGCGGCATCCCGTTGAGTTTGTGGAAAAATTGGCGAAGAATGGCTATTCTGAAAACACTCTCAAATACTATTGTCTTTCTAATGATATTAGATTACGGTTACATTCAAAACAGACTTTGCCGGTAAGGTATTTGATGTGTAAAGTGATCAGAAGGTTTGACAAATGAAAGAGCGTGTTCTCGGTTCAAGGTTTACTGAACGACTGACGTTGTCAATAGAGGTTGAGAGAACTTAGAATTAAATTACGAGCTCCGTCATCTAAAGATATTTAATATGCCTACGCGCTACAAGACCTTACCTCAAGTAGCAAAAGCTTGTTTCCACAATAGAGAATGAAAATAGAGTTTATTATAGGTATTACGCCGGCCATGACGAAACTGATGTTGAATGAGTGAATTCCTTCAACTGTATCTGTGTGCAAATACCATATAATTGTACGCATCCTCAAATATTGATAGAGGCACGTCACTAGACGAAGCAGTGCAATAAAATAAATCAACAATTACATACTCACGTAGACTAATATTATATTTCGAACAATGCAAATTCAATTATTGATATTTATCTTCACTATTTATTGAAAATGCCTGCAGTTCTACTCACGTGAAAAATACTGTTTTAAAGCAGAGAAAAACCCCTCAAATTTTAAGAATTACTTCAGTAGTTACTAGTTCATCGATCAGTAAACATACATCCGCTTTTCGCCTTCTTGATAGCTAGATGGCTTTGCCCTGATATCCAACTAGATACAGAACTTCAACCAACTGCAATTACTTTAACCTACCCAAATCCAAAATGCACCAATCAAATTCCATGCTGAGGTAATGCAAATACAATTCTGCATTCGACAGGCTAACTATTAACACAAGAATATCCCTCTGAACTGATTAGCGAGCAGGGAGATGCCGCCAACTGGCACACGCGTCGCCCGCGCCGGGCAAACTGCCCGACTCAGCACGCCTCAATGAACTGATTGTCCAATTAACTCCATTCATATGTTCGACGCCACTAACCCACACGCTAAGAGCCTTTTTCAGGCTAATACGATCGTTTGTTCGGGTAATGTCGGAAATTGCGAGCGCCATTTGCAATAGAACAAGATTGTGGTATGTTGAGAATAAGTGGTGTGGATTTTGATGGAGTTGCAATTTTCTTTGTAAATAGTGAAGTTTCTTTTATTTCCTTTGGCAAATATTTTCTTCTTATATCTGATTGATACGCAGTTAGTAAGTAGCTTTCAGTGCTATGGACATTTCAGATACACGATTCAAGTAATCATTAGTCCATTGGCATATTGCTTTGTTATTTGAAATCATTCACAAGCAACATAATGGATACAATCAGGCCAAAATGTCCTTTACAACAATATGCACACAAAAAAGAACTGCATTTTAAAATGAACATTTTAATTTCGGCTCCAAAATGCAAGTTTAATTCGGAGCACGTATTGAAAAGTGCCAGCATCAGACACAAAAGCTATGAAAAAGTTGTGTAACCGTGAAGTAAACACACTCACTTCCTATTGGTACGCCCAAAGTGGGGCAGCTAAAGGGAAAAAGAGAAGTAGCAGAGCATTTCACGAAGACGTTCCAGATGTTTCTACAGATGCTTTGTTTTGCCAATAGTGTTTTTAAAAGTCAAGCTGATTTTTCGGGAAGAGTTTGACGTTTTCACTGCAGTTTTTTGTTTCTTTATTTGAAAGATATTACAGACTTTGACTACGTTTTGTTGCATTTATTTGTGTTTTGAACAATAAGATAAGGATAACGTTTTGGAATATAATATAAATTCAATCAAAATTAAATGAATCAACATAACAAGAGATAAACTATAGCGTGGCTTATGTTTGAGGCAAGGATATGAGATAATCTTATAAATAATGCAATAAAAAGTTACTTGGCTATGCACAATTGCTATGGAACGAAAAGTACGTAAGTATAGGTAATTAAACCCACATAGCGTTTCTGTATAATCTACTAAACTGTCGTTAAATTATAAATTATCTTTGAAAATTACACAAATTTGCCATCGCAAGTATCATTATCTAAGCCATATAAATGTATTTAAATTAATTACGGCAAGCATCGCAGTAAATTTCTAATTATAATAAGCTGTAATAGTTGCCTTTACCTTACTGGTGTTCTAGGAAAATTTCTGCAAATTGTGGTGGAAGCACATATTTTAGACATTTAGGTGATGGTAGGTTCTCTAATTGACAAGTTTCTGGGAAAGGAATTAGCTACGCTTTTCGAGGAAATTCCGTAGTATGAAAGGTGAGTTCAGGATAATAATTAGCAAGAAGGCGTCTTTCCAGGTTAAAACACATGCCGCGATGACTGATTCATTTTTCCTAAAGCCCACGTAATTAAAATTTTCTTAATTTTTTTTTCAATTTGCAGGTCAGTGTAATACAATGAATTTTAAGGGTTGTATTCATGATTTTAAACTATTATTTATAATTATATTAATACATACTTGGTCGGGAATCATATTTTGTTCAACATACAACCTGACACAGACCTGAAAATTGCAAAAAAATTAAGAAAATTTTAATTACGTGGGCTACGTTGGGAAAGTAATTTAAAACATTTATGAGTATACATACATGTGTTTAGCAATGAAGGCTGGTTTGGTTCTAAGTCGATTGCTTTTGTAGCTTTCATGATCCCAAGATCAAAAGCGTACGATATCTGTAAATGTCAGTGAAGTGCGTCTGTGGTTACGTTATTGCGGGTAACGGAGATATGAGCACTAACAGAATGATCCAATTTAGTCACTTTCATTCAAATCATTACAACCCATGTGACCAACATCAAATAAATCAGTTGAATTGACTATTTTTACACTCCCATTCAATTTATCATCGTGATTTTCTAGACTTTTAATTTGTCACTAGTTATTTTTTTTAATTTCTTTCATATTTCAGAGCTAAAACATTTTTTTACATATTCTTCTAAATAATTATACTAATATAGTGTAATAGCGAACGCATTATTGAAGAACTTTTACACTTTGCCAACCAAATAAGTATCTTTATAAATTCTTTAAAACGATTTATTATACTGAGCTTTGTTCTCTGAAAAGAAAACTTTCTGCTGTTGGAGAGTCTGATAAACAAATGGTAGAAGTTTTACGCAAATAAAGAACGTTAGAAGTGTATCTTTTTGTAACAGATACCTACAACTCTTTAGAGTTTCGTTAGGTGATAAAACTAAGGAGTAAGAGAATAAAAGATGAGGAAGATAAAGTAATTATGAGTTATGTGATCTTTATAATTATTATAACTGACAGTATTTTTATCTCACGAAGCGCTTTATTTGTGGTAACCAAGTGTACAAACTACAAACACATTGTGAATGTGTGCGTCAAGATGAGTAGCTTCCACATATGCGCACACACACACACTTCCGACTTCGCCATTGTCTCGGACGGTACCGAGAGCTCCTGCGCTTACACAGACATTCACAGCGTGTTTTTACACTTGGTAACCACAAATAAAGCGCGCGTCGCTTCCTGATAAAAATACTACTTAAATTTATTACTACTAGTGAGAAATGGGGGTCATTCTGTATCATCTGTAGGGATGTTCACGGCAGTACGAAGCGGCGGCATTCCCCTACAAAGGCGCACTCAGTGCAAGCTAATACTTACACGTCCTCTAGCAGTAAAAGGACCGTTTACATTTTTCATCGTGCTAATTTTATTTGACTCGCCCTGAATATATTATGTCCTATTATTACACCACCCACCCTCCGCAAGCGTTTAATGCTAACAACAGTGAGGATTTTTTTTCCTCTTTAAATTGTTAACATTAAATTTTGGAGAAATGTAAAAAAATCTGATATCATTCCATTTTATTGCTCATTAAGATTAACTTTTATTTCCTTGGCGCGTTTAATTTTAGCCGTGATTTCGAGGATAAAAAGGTTTTGATGTAAAAATACCGAACTCTACGCACAATAAAAATATTTTATGGATCTCATGCTATGCTTGGATCGAGATAGAGCTTATCGATTGTCGACATTCAAATCTATGATGCTGACGAAGAAAATGATGCGTTCCACTCGTTCCTAGCAAAATCTAAATCGAATGTTATTTTTGCGTAGGTTACATGATGAACTAACGCACTCGCTAGATCAATGTAAATAAAGTCATCCAATTCATAAACAGATGATAGATAAATATAATACTGCAGATAAAGGTTACTCTCAGCAGCCACAAAACGTTTAGTTTTTTGTAGCGAATCGATTGGTAGCATCGTTGCACTTCAATCGATTCTCATTAATTTGTTCAATATCAGCTGTTCAATGACTGACACTGATTGTCTGGCTCACTCGGAGATTTATCGAACTGCTTGACAACCATGACGACTTAAAAACTTGTTTCATCATTTCACTGACTGGCTATAAATTAACTATTTGCTGGGTGGTATTCAATTATTCATATTACGGTAGAGTTAAAATGTTACTTGAAAACTTAAAAAACTATGTGATAATACCCAACAAATAGTTAATCTCAAAAGATCTTAAAACTAAGTTCTGAAACTGGACGTTTCTTAAATTGGGCCATTTCGAGAAATTAATTTTATAATTTCTACAAACGCGACATTATTCAGCTCCGTCTGAGATATGAAATTAATAATTCATAAAATCTTAAGCTAAGATTTAATCTCGTTATGTTAACTTACGTTTCTTCCACATCTACATCGGACTGTACAGTCAAATAACTTCTCGTGCAATTTATTGCATAATTCTACCTGAAACAAGAAGAAAATGTGTTAGTGCAGTGTTCCATTAGAACATGGCATGAACATTTGCGGTAATTACAAACATTGCATTTGTTTTATTTTATGTAGCTCGCCATAGCTAAGTCCCTATAAATCTTCACAAATACCAAGTGATCAGGAATGTTCATATTACAGCTAATTGCCATTATCATTTACATAACAACCATCATATTAATAAATACCAAACACTAAATTCCAAACTTATAAATGGCAATGCGAGGGCTGTCATCTGATTTAGTAGTCGCAACCAAATAATAATTCTACGAAACTAGAACGTTGGAAAACAAATTACAGTAATAAGATAAGTGGTCGGCGATTTCTAACTGTAAATAAATCAAGTGGTCTGCAGCTTCAATTAATCCAGTCACCATTAAGATAATCCCAACTGTTTTTTATCAATAAACAGACGATGACCTATGGTGGGATTGGGAATGAGTGTTAATTAGTAGATGTTTTAATGAGTGGTCAAGCTGGCCGGTGCGGGAAGGCAGCTGAAATCCAGAAGCGTTGATCCGAAACAATCCAACCCAATAATAGCATGCTTCGATCGCTCTAAGTATAACCGCGCCGACCCCGTTAGCAAGTCTACCTGCCCGAACATTGCAACATTAATGGAGGCACCGTGTCATTTGTTCTTCTTAAATATAAAACCGCCACTGTTAACCCACTCTCGGCTTGACGTTTCCAGAATTATCCACACTCTGTTTTAGTGAGATTTCAGCTCTGAATATTGTAGTTTAATGGAATAAATTATGATTTTTTAGCCAAATATAGACTGGAATGGAAATGGAATATTAGAAATGATTTGTGATGAGGGGATATAAATAGTGATGCAGTTAAGTGGCGTTATGTGTACCTGTCTGACGTGGAGCTGAGAGCTTGCTCTCATATGCAGGACTGATAACATACAAGACAACTTACTTCAAGTTAGCTTGCGAGCAGATTGTCGGAGGTATTACATTTTGTGTGAATTTCACATCGTTATGATTATAAATTCTATTGATCGCGGCAAAGCTTATTTCAAAGCAGATGGGCAAGATGAATCTTGAAGGACGCATGAACCACTTTTGAGAGGTACCTGTATGCCTTAGATGGCCTGAATAGTCAACCTATAACGTTCCCACTGCTGGGACACCGGCCACGCAAGTCTACCAAGCGAGCCCAGTGCGGGTTGGTAAATGTCACTCGAATTTTTGGTTCTAGGCCATGCCGGTTTCCTCTCGATGTTTTCCTTCACCGTTTTGAGAACAGTGGTGAAAGCGCCTGTCACAGGGTTCGAGAACCTACGACCTACAACTCATAAGTCGCAGCCGTTGCCACCACCGCTCTTCCTGATAGCCTGACTAGAGTTAACTAATTTGGATTCGTCCAGGGTTCGTAAATATCCGATATTTATATAAATATCAAATTTTTGATATATCCGATTTGGTACATAACGGATATTTATCGTGTATAAAAAAGACGCGATTTTCATTCTGTAAGTGGTAGTTGTAAAACAAAAGTTTGTGTCTGATTATTTGACGTTTTTATAATAGAAGTAACTAAAAATTTGAATTTTTTTTATGAATATTAACCAATCTTACTTAATCAACACTTAACAAAATTATATTTATAACATTATTTTTAGTGGCCGACTATATTTTTTTTATTTCAGTATGTCAGGTTAGTGTTGTTCTTTGTCAAGTCTTATTAGAGTAAACTTTGAATCTGCTAAATTTCTTGTTTTGACAATAAATATCAATTGATGTATACCCAAATAATTTATATCCACAGATTCAGCGAACCCTGGAATCGTCTGAGGGTAAAAAAACCAGGCAGAGCGAGTCGGACTCGCGCACCGTGGGTTCCATACCATCATATGTTTTAAAATTTTCATCGGCGAGGCCTATATTCGTCAGAGAATTTTAACACTGTGCACTGCGGTGTAGAATATTTCAGTTTTTTGTCAGCGCCATCTCTTGACCGATAGCGGAACTAATGTAACTTTTCTGCGTTCTTTCATAAGATACCCCACATGCCCTAGTAGCCCCACTTCGAATTTCCAGACCCCTTTTCAGTCCCTGTTGCAAAAAATATACATATATTTTTATTTCTTTCTTATTTGCAAAGTAGTTAGGCAAACGTCAGCTAAAACTATTCCAAATTTTAAGTTGATTGCAGACAGACTGAGTCTCACCACAAGGATTCCGTTTTACCATTTTGGTACGGAACCCTAAAAAACAGTGTGCACCAAACCCAGTAAAACCCAATGGTGAAGGTAAAACCATAGTTTCCACTACAAATAAGGGAGTTTCAATCATTTTGGTCCGTGGCGCCTTCATCACAATATATCAGGGACTATGCAGTAATATATTAGTGCAAATGTGTCTACACATTGACAGTGCTCTTACTATTAGCTACGGCTGGCTTCACACGTTACAGCCGTGAAGCGTTCTTAACGAGCCGATCAGTAATTTGGTGTCGTTCTTAGGTGCCAATGAAATGTTTTTCTATGAGGAAGTTGGTTCAGTTGATGAAAAGCCTCATAGTATTGGCTCTTACAATGAATACAGAAATAACTAAAAGGACCAAGGCATGATCGCCGAGCAGTTCTGCCATTACAACCAAGAACTGAAAATTGGAGTTTAGGCACAAGCAGACTTTGTGTGATCTAAGACAGTAGTTACTCAGGACTCTCTCAGCTGCCACGGCTTATTTTAAAAATTTAATTTTTTTATTTTATTTATTTGCTGTACTCTGGACGCTATTAACGTGTGCCTACGTCTTTTTTACATCGTCCCATATAATTTTAAATTCAGCATTAATATGTAACTAATATTTTTGTAACAATATAATTAAAAAGAGTGTCCATGAAGTTTCTTGGCCCCTCGGCCCGTGGCTAAATAATAACAGCCGCACAGGTCGATCGATCAGGTTAAGCTACGCTTGCCGCGGTTGGTCTGTGGATGGGTGACCATCTTTACATACCGTAACCCCTCCATGCCTCGGAAAGCAAGTTAAGCCGTTGGTCCCGGCTGTCATTCGTTACGGGTAGTCAGAAGCCCGAAAGTCTGACAACCAGTCTTACCAAGGGGTATCGTATTACCCAGTAACTGGGTTGTGGAGGTCAGATAGGCAGTCACTCCATGTAAAACACTGGTATTCAGCTGCATCAGGTTAGACTGGAAGCCGACCCCAACATAGTTGGGAAAAGGCTAGGCAGATGATGATGATGGAGTTTCTTGGCCCCTCGTATTTCTAACTGACCGACTCTTTGACAATTCAAAAGTGCCTGTAAATAGTTTAATTGAAATAAATATTTTGAGTTTGAGTTTGTGAGAATCGCTAGGGTCGGCCCCACGTTCGGTTTCAAGATAAAATAGATTATTAGATGGAATTAGTTTAGTTCATTCTAAACAATTCTCACGAATAAATTCTAAATGTATGTGGTTTTGATAATATTACTTACTACACCTGAGGTGAATACTTCAGAGCCAGAAAAATAAGATTATTTGCAAGTTACACTATCTGGGCCTAAACACATGAAAGAAATTACATGTAATGTTGAAATTTAGGTACCTACCATTTAAATATTTTTTTTTTTTTTTGTTAAACCGTTGGTCTCGGCTGTCATTCGTGGATCTTTGACAGTCGTTACGGGTCGTCAGAAGCCCGAAAGTCTGACAACCAGTCTTACCAAGTGGTTTCGTACTATCCAGTAACTGGGTTGTGGAGGTCAGATAGGCAATCGCTCCATGTAAACTACTAGTACTCAGCTGCATCGGTAAGACTGGAAGCCGAACCCAACACAGATGATGATGATAAAAAAAAAATTGAAATAATAGGTTTACAAAAAGTGTACATATGGTTCAGTAGTATACTTATATTAATCTAGGCCTATAATAGGATTATAAAAATCTGGTATGAGAAATATCAGATTACAGTCAAAAATAAAACTCTGAAGGTAAGGTGTAGGTAGGTATGATGGAATGTAGGTACCATTTATACCGTAATGTTGATACCCATATTTCCTAATCTTTAGGCACCTCATGACCTACGCAACATAAGAAATAAAGAAGCTAGTAAACGCACGTGACATTTATATACCGGTCCTACTAGTTTTATATACCGGTCCTACTAGTTTTATTTACCGCGAGAGGACCTTGTAAGATTACTGCCTAATAAATGTTTATCAACTTAAGGACCATGTCTAGCCGTTACTTGAAAGGTTTATTACTGACACTGCAGAATTATGTACCTACTTTAGCGGCTTTAAAAATCCAAGTTTATATTAAGGGCCTTTACTACCTCAGATTGCGAAAATTGTCTTAGCATGAATGGCTGTAGTTTCAACAGTAGTGCAGTATTCACTTTGAAATTAATATACAGTAAAGATGAGGACTACTACTTTAATTATTTATTACCAAGTCTACGTCCATCAAGAGTGTAGTTCACCCTAACTGAACCAGTTTGACTGTGCGAGCGGGATAAAGTGAAACATGGCGCGGGCAAGTGGGGGCAAATTATGAATTTGAGCTGAACTATCACAAGCCCTTAAGTGAAACGTTCAAGCTGTAGTGTTGTAAGGAGAGTTTTGTGAGAATAGGGAACAACGTCTTATTCGACAGCAACTACTAAAACCGATGACAACTCAGCAATCGCTTTAGAATCGTTTCTTAGTGAAAATGTAGAGAGAAGCTCCTGTATGATCTTTAAAAGACATCGAATCAGAAAATGAATCTTTCTGTAGCTATGCGTCTACCCATCGCTTCATTGACAGACACTGACCCTATTACAATATAAGTCAGATGAATAAAAAAAAAACCTGCCATCTGAGTCTGTCATTAGAAAATTAACACTCTCAGCTCAGAACAAGAACCAAATAGATATCTATAAATAGATTTAGGTTCAACCTGTATCACACTGGGACCTAATACTGTCAATCGCTTGAAACAAAGCCTACCGAAGGACCGTCTAATCCCCAAAGAGGTAGGCATGACAGTTCGGACAAAACCCTACATTTTACAACCACATTAACTGCCATAATAATTTCACCAACGTAAACAGAACATTTACTTGAAACGCCACCCATCCACTAGCACTTAACTATCTAAGAAACGAACTGCGTATAATTTCCTCGGTGAGTCTGAGATTCAAAAAGAGCGCTAAGAAAAATAAACAGCACTTGTATCTCAACGCGGCCATCTCATCTGTAGCGAGACGGCACGTTTCTTAAGAACTCACTGCACAATATAAACACCGTCGGCGCGGTTTACGTCAAGCCGCAACTACGAAATTTTAACAACTTCTCTAATGTGTACATTTGATGCTAAAACAATAGACCTATAGTTACCATTGACTAGTTGTTAGCTTTAAATGGAGTCCTTCGTGGTTAATGTTACTCCAGAATTACCGACGTGATTGAGTGCCAAGAATTCGTGGCTGCGACTGGAAATACATTGACATGAGCTAGCTGTCTTGTTCGTATTCCCTGAAAGAATTTGTGGAAGTACTTCTGTAAAGGTGCGACTACTATTAGAAAGTAGGTGTAGTACGTCAGGATGATATAACTCTTAACGTTGTGACAGCATGCCTGTCTCTATTTAAAGTGGAATCTTTCAATCACAATTTGGTTAGTCACATGAGGTCTTTTGTGACGAAAATAAAAGGGTTTCTAGAATGTTTGTCTGAAAAACGTTTAACATTTAGAATAATCTAGACCATACTTCATTAGTGTAAATGTAAAGAAGTGCAAAAATACTTTAAGTACACCTCAGCCTGTAGAATACGTAGCTCATAAAAGAAAAAAGGAAGAACCATAAAGCTCGATGCTCGACGACCGTCGCTTCGTCAATTATTGCCTCATCACAGTATTTATTGGGACTTAGCTGTACCGAGGACCGAGTCCAAGTGCTCGCTGAAATGAATCTATTTTAACTTACCACTGAACTAATGTGGGTCAACTACAAATTCAAGTGTCGTAAAATATTGAAAGCAAAGTAGAGCCTTCTAAGGCATGAACTCAAATAATCTTTTACGAAGTGTAGGTAAATATTGGACAACGGCTATTTATACAAGAAGTGGATATTAGATAACAATGAAATTGCTGTATATGTCAAAGTCGTGGGTAAAACCTATTTTCCATTGCAAATTTCGTGTCCCACATCCTGAAAGGCCCGTTCCGTGTCCACAAAAAACGAAAGATATTTACTTACATCTAAAATTTTACAAAGCAAACAAGATAAGGTCTGACTCGGGGTTACATGTGTGTGTTATCAGATCGTTTCATAGTCACAATGAAGTTTTGTGTGAGTACGCAATGAAACACACTAAACAGTTCAATGTACTCTGATAATACCAGTAGGTATCTTATGACAGTGATCGATTGTTAAGAAGACTTTTAACTTAAGCAAACATACGCACTGGGTATGAAAACAGAAAAATCTCTCGAGACGATATGCCTTTACGTCAACGTATGACGGATTGCAATGGAAATTATCAGCGTCTAGTACCCCGTGAGAACGTGTTACTGGCATACAAGAAAATATGAACGTACTAATTTGAAAATAGAATTTTAATAGAGGAAAAAGATGATGGATTCGAAATTGGATATAGTCCCAAGAACAAGATGAAGATTTTTTTTTTTATTGCACAGTATTATTATTGGGGCAGAAGGGTTTGAAATATAACGTTTTTGAGAAAAAAGTTTTAATTACATTCGAAATGCGGGTTACTAATCTAATGCTATGCCTATAATCACACCTCTGCCTAACCTTTCAAGGGAAAAACAGGCGTGAAGTTATATAAAGTAATTGCCTGTATTTACTAATTAATATTTTCGCTCTCTCTCTTTATCACATGTCTTTAGTGCCATTTGTTGTCAAGTGTATGCAATTCTGAAGACTTTTACACTCAAATGAGACTGGTTTTAATAGGTGCCAAAGATAAATTTTGGCTCTAATTGAAGTTCCTACTTACTCTAATAGTTATACTGTAGTTACTTCTATTGACTAGCAAGTCGGTACAATTACGAGTTACCTACGTTGTAAAATGACGATTTTAAAGTGTAAATCACCAGCCACAGAATGGACGAATTACGATTATGCTGACCATGAAAACATATTACTGATTTCATGACGCCAACAAACTTGTAAACAATAATAATATTATATTCATGCATACGATTCTATAGATCTTTTCTTACACAAAGACGTCATAATATTTCTTTGATTTTGCATAATGGATGTACCCGTTACTAATTATCATTTGTATATATGTTTACCGTCACTTAGGTATTATTATTTGTAAGGTATGAAAAGGACTGCGTTTAAATGACTATTTGTTTCGATATTAACACCCACTGGTACCGCTCTACAATTTTCTACTGATGATTCTATCTTCATTCGATCGATTCGATCTTTCATTCAGAGAAAAACAAATATTTAGGCCGATATCTACTTCAAAACATACGGTGCCCAGCGGCATATGTTAAAGAAACTAACGACATAATGACAAAGGGTAAAACGTTGATTGATTTAGGCAAGGACTAATTACAAGGCTGAGTGAGGTACGAAAAAAAACATGTTTTTGTACCAAAATTGTTAGAACAAAAAATTACAAGAGCCCCGTAATGACAGTGCCGATTAGCGTTTGAAATGTGTGGTTAGGAGAAGTAGAATATATTTGGAATGTTGGTACATACATTAGGTGAAAGAAACCAAGAAAGATTTTTCTAATGTACGTATTCTTTTCAATTTTGCTTTTTGAGTAGCAATAGATTTTTTTCTGAAAGAGTCAATATTATGAAGACGATTTCTGTAGCTAAGCTAAGTAAGAGGAACATAAGACAGGTCTTATTGAAAAAATATATAGAACAAGCGGGCCAAAGTCAGTTAAAGAAGATACAAAAACCCTACTAAGTATCTAAGAGGTATTCTTAGGTCTTAATGAAAAATATATATAGAAGAAGCTAGTCAAAGTTAAACATAGAAGATACAAAAGCCCTTCAAGTATCTAAGAGGAACATAAGACTTAGGGCTTAATGAAAAAACAACCTAGAACAAGCAAGCCAAAGTCAGATATAGAGGATACAAAAGCCCTTCCAAGTATCTAAGAAGAACATAAGACTTAGGGCTTAGTGAAAAAAATACCTAGAATAAGTTCTCGATTTACGTGATGTAGAGCTAGAAAGTATTGAAAATGTAATGGACAATTGGTGATCCAAACTTCCGAAGTCAAAAAAGAAAATACTAATGTTTAAAATAAAAATTATGTATGACTTTGTGTTGTTTTTTATGTTCTGTTTTTTAAAGTTGAGTGGGTGGATTAGTTTGCTTTGTGTTGTTTTTTTTTTTTGTAACTTTTGCATGCCACTGGTAAGATATGGCTGAACCTATTTCCCTATTGATCCATGTACCTACTTACTGTTCCCATATTTACAAAATAAAATATGTTTATCCTAAAAGCTATCAAACTATTCATCTTATACCAAAACAAAAGAATTTAGCTCTTCATTCACATTCTTACATTTTTCCAGTTCCGAGTTCCATCCAATCACTGAGGGGTGCGAAAAAAAAAGAAATTATGACCTGGAAAACTAGCTAATAGAGCATTTTTGCTACCAATTGAGTGGTTAAAGCGGTTTTTACTTCACACTATATCTGCGGGAGCAACAACGGAACATGTATGACGTTTGTGGAGATAGTTTATGTGCTAACTTATAACAATGGCCATTTCTGACAGTCTGCAGTGCCAGTTCACAGCACATTGTTCGTTGCACAAGCACATGCGACCTATACAACTGTGCAGATGGCCTGTCCATGTCATCTTCATGTGCATATTTTCGTAGATCAACTTGCACAGATTTAGGAACGAATCGCGTGGCTCGCTTTCAATCACAATCCGGAGGATTTTGAAAGCAATTCCTAATCTATTGCTTCAAATGTTTGAAAAAGTAATCTGCTCAAAGCAATAATGTTGTTGAATAGTCAAAATGAATGTCATTGCCATTGTTCGTTTATGCAATTACTGGTAAGTGTTTTGTACAGTTTCTTGTTATCTATGAATTTGATAAACTTATGTCTTAATTTTTTTAGCTTGCTGTCGTTATTGTTCTCTTGTTGCATCAGTTTGTTTTTATTGGGAAAATACTTATCTAAGTAGGTAACTGCAGTGATTCTTTTGGCTTTTCTTAAAAGTGAAGAAGTTTTCTTATCCCATTTCACACATATACCTCGGTAAGTAGGTATGTCATTTATAATAATAATTAACGGTATATTTACAAGTATCATTAACTACATATTTGAAAGTAAGATAAGTTGCGGTATTACTAACCTAACCTAAGTCACGATAAGTCTAGTCTAAGGTCATAATATATTATGCATGTAGTGGCTTCTCACTGCTCTTAGTCGCAATGCTTTTATAAAGATGTCAGTACATGAATTAACATAGTATCGCGTTAACAGTTCACGGTACAGACGCTTCTTTACGACACAGCTACAATTCAAATGTCTAGAGCTAGACTAACCCCGACACTTGATCGCGGTGCAGTCTCACCGCTGAATCAATTGAAGACAAAGTCGCTAGGTGACGGGGCGTTGGTACTCTGTGGCAGTTAACACCTAGGTAGTAGATATAAGTACACACGCGCGAAGCCATTTTGTCAAATGACCTTCACTGCAATAACTCGCGTGTGCATAGTCAGCCTATAATGGTTCCGCTGCTGGGACAGAGGCCTGTGTTCCCCAGGAACATTATATACCTAATAGTTGTAAAGAAACCGTTTTTAACCACGATCACGTGGACTGTACATTTATTACAAATACAATACGTAGTCAATGTACGGCCCACGTGGTCATGGTTTTAAGCCGTTTTTTTGTTTAAAACGATTTACCTACTTATTTACAACTTTGCCACCACTGCTCAGCCGCGTGCGCATAGGCCCTTAATGCATAACTCCACACTATATTTGTAATAACATCTACATAGATAGATAGCTATTAATGCTCGATTGCTCGTTACTTGTTATTCATTCTATTTCTTATCAGGTTTAAGCACCGAGAGGGCAGACTAGGGATCACTTGCCATGGCCGTAAAATCAAGTATATAACCATAAAATAATAATTAATTTTACACAACACATATGTTATGAGACTTTAATAACTAATTAAAGGAGTAGTTTAGAATTGTAACTGTAATTATAGAATGGACGACACGCTTACGGAAATCGTAAAATGTTAAATTAAAGTTAAAACGTCGTTTTACTGCGCGTGCTAAAAATGATATGTTTTCGATAAAAATATATAGGTACTTAGTCCGAATAAAAAAATCACAGAAATTCGTTTTCTTCGTGATTGTGAAACGCGATGTGTCAGTGTGATGTGATAGAGATGCTCCATTTGATTCAGTCTCAAACATCGTGAGATACGGAATTAATTCGCAAAATCCGACACATTTCCAGCGACAGAATAATGATACTTTGACAAGCTCGACTGCGCAATAACCTAATTGTCACTGAAATATTCTTCGTGCGTAATAACCATAATTAATTAGGTTCCACCACAGATTTCATCAAACCTATTAGCGCTCTTATAGGTCGTTGAACTCCCACATTTTTACACTACGACACTAAATGATAAGTATCATGGTGTTTTACAATAACTGCCTACGCTTCCACTACGTATATTTAAAGACGTGAAGGAACATTTAACACGTCGATGGTATTTAAAATATTTAACAGACATAAATATGAAGGAATTGTCAAATAACAAAAACTCTTTGTTTAGTCGCGCTATTTGTCTTCGCGGTTACTATGTGTCAAAACAGAGATTTCAATCGTCTATCTTGGAGTCGTGCAGTTCTAATCAAAAAGCGCCTAACATCTGATACTTTCCCGAAGAAGCTGTGGACCAGAAGTGCTAACGGAAACAAATGAACTGTTGCTAGCTGAAGGCTATCTAGGGCTGTAATATCACGCGAAGGATTCTCGTCTTTATTACGGGTACGTAAGGCCTCATTTAGCTTAAGAAAACTCGAGATAAGCAAACAGGTCTGGTCGCTTTCAACGCACTGCACTGCATTCTATTGCAGCCGCAACGAGTCGGTCGGAGAGACATTTGACACGTCCTCGCTGACAATAATATGTGTGTGCAAACCGGAGCGAAATATATGCAAGCAGTTCACGCCCTTTTACACACCTCTTTCAAATTAGAACAAATCGTTGGAAGTATTACAATAAATTAAACCCGTTAAAATTTTCCTTTGCTTCGTTTTCAGATGAAGAAAAAGAAAAACATTCCGCAGACGAATGTCAAAATTTATCAGTCTATTAAGTATAATTGTTGCTATTATTCTAATTCTAAAAGTGAAGAGATATGCTAACCGATGATATGCGCCCAAGAATTTTAATTATAAATTAATGGTGTCACTAAACTTTCGTACGAGAGACGTGCAAGAATCGGGAAATACGAAATACCGAGTTAGTCATCAATGATAACAATCTTAACGTGACGCGTTAAACACTTTCACAAATCATCAAATCCATTCAAACTCCCTTTCGGTTCGTTTATTAATTACACGGGCGAGTTATCCTGCGTCGCCCCCGCCCCCTCCTCCTGCTTCGTCCCTCTCAACCCTTACTAACGCCAATAACTTGTTTATCGCGCGACTGCGGAAACTAGATCCCTAACTCCGATCGGAAAATATCCCCCAAATTTCCTGCGCGACCGACACAACTTCGCTTTACAACTAAGTAGTATCTAAGGCATAAGAGGGCTAATGCGATTTTATTATTATTTTGTCATTGTTTTTAATATAATAATAATGTAACAATTGCAGTTTTATTTCAAATGCCATCAGCTCATAACAGTGAGTTAGCTAACATTTAAGATTAGTTAAGCTGATCAAACGCACGACAAATATACGATCTCATTCGTTTAATATTGTTTAATCATCGCTTAATTGAATGAGACATAAGATAACTAATACGGTTTCAATCTGTCTACATCCATTTCGATCTCCGCGCTGTACACTCGTTATAATTCAAACATTGACGCCTTTCAGAATAATAATTACTTATATCAGATTTATTAATTAGATGTAGTGGGGACGTCTCTCGGGTCTGTCTGGCGGTGCAACGGGCGCGTCGGGGGGTTTGCGAGGGGGGCACGGGGGCTGGGCCGGGTGGTTTCCGCAACGCCACCGGAGATTGCGTCCCAGCCTCCTGCGCAAGCCGTCTAACTCAATCATCTGCGTGAAAATATCGAATAAAACTTGCTCCCGGCGACACTTTTAACTGTACACGTGGGAGGGAATGCGCCAATTCGCTATCGTAGTTTCGTTTACAGAAACGAAATAAAAATCATGTTCGTATTTGAGCCGCAAGCGATCCGCGACGCGACGCGTCGGTCTCTGTCTGAACCGAGTCTCGCCGCGGTGTCATCGTCTCTGGTAGCTTCCTGTTTGAAAGAAAACGTCTTAAATTCATTATCTCATGTGACCGTCGAGCATCTCAGCCGTGATACGTTCCAACTAACAGAAAAAAACCCCGCGGCGTCCGAGGGCACATCGGTTGGCACTGCTTGTCTTGACGGCGGGATGTCAAAAACATGCGTGTGTGAGACTCGACATCAATCAATGTGGGCTGCTTTTATTTTTGTTCGGGCTCTCCGACGACTGCGACTTATTTTTAGGGTTGCATAGGACTACTAATGAACTAGTCGATTGTGATCCTCCTCTAACTGATGACTCATATAATATCCATCTATTTTCTTCTCTCTAACTCCTAAACGAGACCGCCTTTTACTAGTTTAACGAACATTTTGTAAGTATATAGATTTCGTATGCCTATGTCTGTGAATCCAATTTTAACTTTCAGAGCAAGACCCTAAAATTCCCTTAAGGCCGATGAATAACTGGCTCTACGCGACTGGGGTTCGATTTCTTTCGACAAAATTAGGTATGTCTGTATGAAATTTAAAAAATCTATGGGAATTTTATGGCAGTGATACTAATTGCAGCATAAGGACTATATTTCTAAATCACAGTTCCTCCGCAGTTGCATTTAAATGTTTTGCAACTAAACTAAATAAGAGTTCATTATAGGACACATAAAACGGAACACTCCTATAATGAGAAAAACATTAAACTGTATAAAGTTGCATCTTTCCTCAGTTAACAACATAGATACTTATTTCTTCGCTGTGTAGCCTTTAATATTTATAAACACTATATTCCTTGGTAAATCACAAACGTTATCTGTATAATATAAAGTGCATAGCCGAAGCATACATTGCACCATAGCATCTGGCTTTAATGTAAACTTCATGTCTGCGCTGATAATCATGTACAACATCTGTCCATGACCATTTCTATCAGCGAACGTTGTGTAGGTCAGATTTCAATCCCTATACGCTTAGTAATGGGACACTCACGAGCTTTGACGACACTGTCTGTCTCTTGCAATGACACATACGATTGATGTCAAGGGAAACAATCTGGCTAAACAATACTACATATATTAAAGGACCACAAATCAATACTTAAATTGACAACTTGCTAAGTCGTTCCTCATCTCTTTGAACTAAACTATTTAACAACTGTCATATTTCATACGAATCATCATTATTCGAGAGCTAAACCCTTATGATGTTAGTGCTTCATACTGAGCCGCCATTACAAACGCAATCGTTACTGTGATCAGTACAAGGAACACTTACATTCAGGAAACTATCCTAGATTTATCACTCTCTCAAAGGCGAACTAAATACCGTTACAAGTGGTGACATTAACATCCATCATGTCAACGGACAAATTATTTGTTGAAATAATGAGGGGCCTACTAACAAATGTGAAGTAAACTATTCCATTAGCTAAAAAATTCGTTAGACCACACGTCCACACTAAATAACGTAACAAATGATACTTACATATTTTTAGAAAAAAAAAAACATTTTTTAACAATTCTTTTTTTCACAATTATTACAATACGCATTACAACGACGTATTTAATCGATGAAGCTTATTTTTATAGACGTCGGGATTCAATGTAAAGATTTCTACATTTGAAATTCTATATTCTAAAACTGTATTAGTTCAGATTTATCTGCAATGATCTCTTGGCCTTAACACCGTAAAAAGTATAATAGAACAAGATAAGCACCCAAGATCTTCAGACTTAAGAATTGGAGTAGTTATCCTTTCTGCAAAGACGACAAACAATATTTCTGAGGCTTGGAATATTGCCAAAATTTGATTTTAATGACAGTTTATACACGCATATGTCCGCTCTCTTAGTATTTTCTCTTTTTAGTATTTCTTATTTAGTGAACAGAATAGAACATTGTGCAAATGTATACTTATAGCTTTTACTTATAAACTACTATGAATACTGACAACCACATATATTTTTGTTGCCAAATTGAAGTTGCTCTCAGTAAAATGTCAGTGAAAAATTTCCGTGTAATAATACCGTACGAACGGTTGACTATTTTTATCATATATCTTTCGTCTACGTTGTCAGCCGATACGCGGCGTATGAATCAAAATTGTGATTGTTGTTTTTTAACTAAGCTCTAAATATCCTGACCTATAACTGGACGGATAGCTCAAAACGTCGGCCGAATATTTATAAATACGGTGGCGGAGTCGGTAATGCGCCTCGACACTCTCGACAGACAGTTGCTAAATTTCAATGTGCTCTATTTCGAATTTGTAGCTTCGGCTTTCACGTGGAAACTGGACAGTCAGTCTCGGACACCCTTTTCGTTAAAGATTAAAGCTGACACGATGAACAAAACGACAATAAACGATCATTTGGAGACACGCTACTAAGTAAACGGGAAATTGAAACTAGACTTATGCGAATTCTAGGAATTGCAGAGGAAGACCTAACCTGTCAGTGCTGTCAATAAATTTAAACTCAACCCAGAATATTTGTGGGTACTTCGAAACATCAAAAAGAACTATTTTAATGATCGCGCTATGACAAGCTTGAGCATGCTGGTTAATTTCGAGAATTTATTACGATTTTAAAGAAAATTGAGACAGAGTTTCGGAACCTCTACGTACAATGAGATTAATAACTTCACCAAAACGATAGAATTCGTAAAGATCCAAAGACACATGTTTCATGACGATAACAAAGTCCAACGAACTATTTACTTCCAAAACTTGAAGCTAGTGCATTCATAAAACTGAAGTAGGTAACCGGTATCCGACTGACTCACAGCTATCACTATAATATAATTCAGGTATGCTTACGGGAATCCCTCACCTCTATCTAGCGGACTGCACATGGGAGGGTTTCAAAGAATTATATCTAGTTGAACTAAGTACGCTATTGGCAGAGCGTTCGAATATCTCGTGAGTGCGAACTGCAGCCGTATATATTCTTGGAGCTTCGGAAATACCCTAAATCCGACGTACATTGTGGACCATATTACTTCGTGCACTTACATTTGTGCTCGCTATGGACTGCTCAGCCAAATTTTTGAATTATTCCCATATGAAGTGAAGACAGTTTATGAACGCGTATCCTATTTTCTGAAAACGCTTCAGCAAACGCTCCATATTGCCATCCATTTGGCTACAAGACTTGCTCTTAGATTATCTGTATAGTGACTCAGAGAGCAAATCGTACAAATATTAGCTAAACAAATACCTTGTAAAGATGGAAATGTTTGTTTGAGTAGTAATAGTCAAAATAAAGAAGTATTCTCGTGAGCTCGTCCATTTATATTGGCAATAAACTTAGTTTCTACTAGATTGGAAATAGGAAGATTTTCATGGTTCTTATAAAATCAAGCAAGTTACAAGAATTAATATATTAATGGCTGATTTTTCCATCGCCAGCTAACTTTTATTCGAGGAATATTCGTTTATAATATTCGTTTGACAGTTTTTGTATGAAATAACAGTCAAAATTTCAAAATTATTCCTCGAATAAAGTTATCAGATGATTGAAAAATCAGCCCTTAATGAAATAATCGTAGGTACTCCTACTTCATTCAGCAATATTAGTCATTTATTCTGTTACAACATAGGCTACATTGAAATGAACCGAAATGTCTAATGTGACATATCACTTGATTTTTTGCACTAAGAGGTATCGTAGCTATGAAAATAATTCGTAATGATCATATTAAAGAACTAAATTGAAGTTTACCTCCCAGACATAAAGCGCTTTGAATCAATGAACAATTCATCCTTTACGCGATGACGAGTCCTGTTCAGCCAATGAATGTGTTCCTTTGCAAGACTGGCTCCCATCTAAAACGACATTCTCAATCCAGTCACACACGCCTCGCTCCTTAAAGCTATTGTATTGATTCAAAAGCTCCCAAAAATCTGTAGACATGTAAGCAATAAATGCGGGGGAAGGACGTTTTATAGCTGTGTATGTTCGTGAGAGCATGCTTGCGGACGTAATTGCGTTTCTAGGCGTTGTGACATCGTTCCTCGTCTTTATAGGGCAATTAATGTCGTTATCTGGCATTGATATTGCATCTAATTTATTCATGCTCCCATCTACATTTGAATAAATACACGCCAACTGCACTGACCTCCTGGATACGTAATTGTCACTTTTCCCTACTCACAGGTCGTTCTATTAACATAACACCATTATTCTGAATCTCAGATAAGAAATGCTTCAAAATGCAACACAAGTATAAGCATTTCAAATGAGCTGTCTATTTTGGTGGCACAATTTGAAGGTGAGTCTCGTCTATATGGAAGTTAAATTGCGAAGGAGTAGATTGTCTGAATATTTCATAGAGGAATGCGGCAGTAGATGTGCGATATGCAAATTCAGGGGCATGTCCTGCTGAAACCCGATTTTGACGTTACGCAGTCGAGCACCTACTCTTCACGCTGCGAGCTGACGCGTCCCATACGTGCTGACGTCTGCGTCTGATGCAATTTTGAGTCTTGGCTTATACTCTTTTAAGCTCAATTTTCTTTGCGTTATTTCGGAATATCCAGAAATTCGGAATGGCACATGCATATGTAGTAGACATACAAATGAAGATTACTTCAATCATGGTATCTGCTTAGCATTCGAATAGCAAAGCTGTAATAAGAATGGCTATAAATCGAATAATATATTTAAGTAATGTCCTACAAATTTTATGGGCGGTAATCAGGCTCATACGTGTATAATACTGCAGATAAAATTTATATTGTTAAGTAACGTAATTGGTGAAACTTAATTTCGCATTGACGAATTTCATAAATGAATAACTTTTCTGCGTGTGCCAAATTAATTAACGTTCACTTCTGTTATTGTAGTATGGGTAGAATCTACGGGTCTTTATTTACATTTATGCGTCAATAAATATAGAATTTATTGCCCATTGTCAAACATTTGATATATTTGAATACACAAAGCAAAACGGGTATTATTATAATGACGTCACTTTAAAACTCGTATTATTTAGCTTCATTATGGTTCTTTATGAACACTGAGTCATGTTATGACACAATAATAAAATGTTCTCGTTAATTTTATCACCTATTTAAAATCTACACATTTTCACACGATATGAGATATTCATCCATTCATAATTTTTGGCAACGTCCACCTAATATATTTTAGTATTAACGACTTGAGGTTTATTCATCATACACTAATGTCGGATGTCAAAGATTCTCGCGGCCTATTATTTTCTACTACAGCTTCAATCTTAGCTGAGTAAAAATGTTTAATTTGGAGTTGATAAGGAAGTTATCGCGTTGACGTGATGATTTTTTACTCGGTAAGATTGTGTCGAGTAGAGTAAACACAAGATTCTTATCTGGAATGAAAACATTAAACTTTATCAGAATGATAGAACACCTACTTGTTCACGAAATATCGGGGCGCCGAGGAACTTGCTAGCGAAGTTATCATGGTGTGAACCGTCTTGTTTGCATATTAGGAGGAATATTTAAATTGTAATAAAATCTGATCGACCGAGTCAAGTTGGTGGCAGAAAAATAAATACTGTATTTTTGTTTTATGAATTTAGATTGCTGCTCGGGTTAGGTTTTCATCAGTATCATTACAGTCTAAAACGTCAGTGGAAAAATGATCTTCATAAAACTTGGTCTTTGCAATTCTTTAAATTATTCTCCCAGTTTTTCCTGTCTAACCTTGAAGTTCCTGTTTTACTTTTAATGACTCGTTTGTTTCTTTTCTTCAAACGAAATCATTTTCGGTGATGGTCTTGAAAAAAAAAGTGTAAGTAACTACATGGATTACTGAAACTTTTAAAGCCCAACACTAAGTTAAGTTGAAAATTAAAGCCAAAGACTGAAATAACCCAACAGATAATTGACATTAAAAACAATATATTTTCTACGTTCTTAAAGAATTTATTTTAAAAAACAGTTTCATCACAAAATTAACTATCTTACTCCCAAATACAGTAAGTACCAACATCCTTAAACCAACTCCTCTAACTATAACTATAATCCAGCAATATATTTGTCCTCACCTAGGTACTAAGTCGTAGCGAAGTCTAGTCTCAGACACTAGATGTCCTAGATGAAAGGAAGGTATCAATCAGTCTGTTCGCGCTGAGCTACCCAATAGTGATTCATTTGTTCTCCTTGCACGGGAAATAAAAACTCGTCTAAAATTAACCGCCTTTATTCTACGGGGCGTTTCGTTCTTCATTTGAGGTTAAAATGTTGGACTATCGACTTAAATTATGGTGACTCTTATAGTTGGGATATGAGATTTTGGTGGATATTCAAAAATCAAGTCAATAATTGCAGTCCTAGTTTGTTTTTTCTTCTATATTTGTGTCATGAACTCATGATTAATTAAGTTTGATTTTGGTAGGTAAGTAAAAATATACAAAAACATCGAATTTTTTTATATTTCAGGACTTACTACCACTTGTTTCTTTGCTACAACGAGTAAGCCTAGCCTGCAAATATTTGTTCTGATTGAGTGGATGTTTGCGCATGTTATTTCTAAATGCATAACATAGGTATAAGATTAAGGACAGGTCTTTTTTACTAGCGTTTACGCCGTACGTACGGCATTTCATAAAAACTTTGAAGCCCTTCTTTTTCGAAATGAATGAACCGATTTTAATGAAACTTCATAAGCGTAAGCAGGATACAAAGGTCTAAAAAGTTACTTAAGAACATTTTCGAAAAATAGTGTTACAGCTAAATTAGACCGATTTTAAATTTTCCATAGAAACAGAGATTTCCAGTTATCTTTTTAAATAGAACATTTCGAAAATGTTCTTAAGTAACTTTTTAGAACTTTGTATCCTGCTTAAGCGTATGAAGTTTCATTAAAATCGGTTGATTCATTTCGAAAAACAAGGGCTTGAAAGTTTGTATGAAATGCCGTACGGCGTAAACGCTCTTAAGCGAGTAAAAAAGAGGTTCCCTGTGGGTTTGTAATGAGCATTATTTGTACTAGCTAACGTAAGTTACACCCAATCAATGTTATTTGTATTGTAATAAAAAAATGCCAATACGACGCTTTAGATTTTTTTGTCTTCCTGCAGCTAATAACCACTCCTCTTAGCGTGTCGATGGAAACCAAGTACTAAGATGTAGTTTTTAAGCCTATAATAGCCAGTTAAAATATATGTCTGTATCTATTAACATTGGACTTTAGACTGTTAACTAATAAGTTAATATTTAGCATATTTACTCATAAGTTTTTTTCTAAAAGTACGATGTCCACTGGTATCTCTTACAAGTCATGGTGTTAGGGCCCTTATCTTATCATGTCACTTCTTACTTCACAAGCTTTGTAGCTGCAACCCTCAAAGTTAGAAGTAGCTGTCATGTTCGTTACTGAAGTCGTTATAAATGAAGGTACTTCAGTGACTGTCAAATTAGTTTTGAAAATCATGATTGAGTATGAAATGAAGTGTTGCAAGTCCAGAGAACAATAAGCAGTGGTGGCCCAGTGGTAACGTTCGCGACTTACGAGTTGTAGGTCGTAGGTTCGAACCCAGACAGGCGCTTTACTTTGTGTAAATTATTTTTAGAACCAAAAAACTTTTTAACAAAAAAAATCCGACTTCAAAAAAAAACTACAAAGTGAAAAATAACAAATACAAAAAAAACCGGGCAAGAGCGACTCGGACTCGCGCACCAAGGATTCTGTACTGTAAATTTAAAAACATTATGATGTTTTTAAATTTTCATCGGCGAGGCCTCATATTCGTCAGAGAATTTTAACACTGCACGCTGAGGTGTAGAATATTGCAGTTTTAGGTCAGCGCCATCTCTTGACCGATAGTGGAACTAATGTAACTTTTGTTCATGATTTCTGAAAAGTGTGCCGTTTAGAGACTTCGTTTTATTTTTCCTATAGTCTCTGTATTTCAGATTTTTCTCTTTGCAAACTTCGGAGATAAGGGGGGGAACGGTATTTTTATTTACATTTTTCATCAAAAGACGAAAACTATGAGGCCTAAAAATAATAAAAAATGTTAGAGAACGTGCAAACTGCGCTCTCTCATATGATACCCCCACATGCCCTAGTAGCCCCACTTTGAATTTTTCAGACCCCCTTTCAGTCCCTATTGCAAAAAATATACATATATTTTTATTTCTTTCTTATTTGCAAAATAGTTGGGCAAACGTCATCTAAAACTATTCCAAATTTCAAGTTCATAGCATTAGTAGTTCTTGAGATATCCAGCTGTGACAGACAGACAAACAGACCGAGTCTCACCATAAGGGGTTCCGTTTTACCATTTTGGTACGGAACCCTAATGATATACCTAGATAGATCTGTTTTTCTAGTTGTTCTTTCTGTTTCCATGTCTACTGAAACTAGAGGAAACGGCAGCACGCTCATTAGCATAAATCTGCCGATGCTGTTGCCAAAAATAGCAACAGGAACGAAACAACTATTTCCAATACACATACAGTACATGTTCCTAATAATATCCTGAGTTAACTCAACAAAACTTCGGCACAAGTTTGACCTATAAAATGTTACCGAGATATTTTTGTTTCAGCCAAGTTACCTTTACAGCGACTCGAATATGTTAATGTTATCGAAAATAACCCAACGATTTTGTTTAGGGTATTTTCACCCGTTGTCTGACACCCACGACTCCTTCAATGAAATATTTTACTCTAGTTTAGTAGTTTGCCTTTGGGAGTGCCAAATATGTTTTTCTAGCAAAGAAGAGAGAGAGACAAAGAGAGTTGTTTTCCTGTAAGAAAGTTATGTGCAATTTAACCTATTCTTAATATCTGTATTAACAACGTAAACACAGAGTGGCGATCAACACACACATTATGGTATTGTTAACAAATAATCACAAATTAAGTTTAATTTTGTTAAAATAATACTGAAACGAAAAAGAAAGGTCCCACGGCTAGAACTTTTATTGTTATTAATTATTTTAATTGTCTATGTTTAAAATACGTAATGTAGAATACGTGGTTTTAATTAATGTGATACCTAATCGCCATCGCCAGACTGTATCTTGTCATATTCCCAGAAACATTTTCCAATTGTGAATTTACTGCAACTCGATATGAATTGTATTCGGAAGTTGTATTTCAATATTCACGTAAACTTTTACAGCTTTTCGACCAATCAGCTATTAGGCGAATTTACTACATAGTCTCATTATTAAGTACTACTGAATTGCACAAAATGACTAACGACTGCGGCAAGGGGATAAATTACAGCATTTTACGTCGCCCGTTTCCCATTACACGATGGTATAATTCCACTTGATATAGTTAAGGTAATTTATATCTTACCTACTTGGTATGTTATAATACCTGGAGCGAGTCCAAGTAGCGGTCTTGAAAAGTCCAAAAAGTTTTGGCTGGGTGCATGTAAACCTTGATGTGAAGACCAAGAATTTGTAACTCAAGACTTGGAAAGCTTTCGAGAGAACTTGACTTTTCCCTTACAATGCTAGATGGAAAATCCTCGATGGATTTGGATGAATTTGGCAAACGGGTAGAACATGACCTGGATTACGACATAGGATAGGTTCTTTTTATCCAGGTAGTAGGTCCGTTCCTGTAAGATAATTTTCAGCTTACACGCGGGAGAAGCTGCTGCCAAAAGCTAGTTAGTTATACGAGTAAGTTCAGTTTGAAATCAGAATAACAAAAGTATCGTGTTTCCAGTTGATTTTCTCTTACTAAATGGTGACTAATCCGTCGCCTTCCGTGTTACAAATTAACCGAAACTACTAATATGACAGACGATGAATTATGTACAGTCATAAAGACAACATAGAGTTATATGTACCGAGACTTTTCAATACGCCTAGATGTGGCATGCGATGCACTAACATTTAAGAATGGCACGTATTTAATCGAGCCTCTAACAATTCCCATATTGCGCTCCTAAAAATATGATTGAACACTCTAATATAATAATTGCACCTATTTTTGTAAAAATACTAAATGGCGACCAACTTGGAAGTAGCGTTCGCCGGCTGCTCCCGCAGCATCGCTTACTTCGCTCGCTCGGCTTGCGCGCGGCTGGTCACAATTCTAACCTAACCGGTTAGGTTAGGTTACATTTTACATTATGAATGCTATGAGTTTTTAAAGGATCATTTAACTATTTCCCTTAAATAATGAAGGGTGGTGTTACCACATAATGAATGTTTTTGTCTAACCTTGCTATTTGATTATGGACAAACTACAAATGTCATGTCTACGGAATAAGCAGTACTTAGGTATTTTAAATGTGTATGTTGTCTGCTTCGATCTACGCGACTTCGCAAATCTTGTTTTTATTTTAGTTGTTAGATTTTCCATTGGTATATGACCCTTTGTCTATATTCTTGTGCTATCTGAATTTTTCCACTCTACTAGCTAACTAGACTACCTAATTCTCAATTTACTTTATATAATTTACTGACTTCATCAAGAGTCAATTTAAAAAGCTTGATAGCATCGTAATAATTATTATGACTCATATTCCAAATCTTAGGCTCCACTCGTCACACTTAATATTATAAAGGCGAAAGTTTGTGAGTGTGTTTGTATGTTTGTTACTTCTTCACGCACAAACTACTGAACGGATATAAATGTAATTTAGCACACGGATAGTTTATAACTAGGATTAACACATAGGGTACTTATTATCCCGATATTCCCACGGGATCGAAACTTATGCGGGAGAAACCGCGGGGTGCTGCTATGGTGAATAAAGAAATGATTCAAACTTAACAACCAGTAACCCAACCCCGTGACGTGACGCCGCCAACTTAGCAAAGAAAAACAAACAACCATGTTGACAGGTTCAAAGAAACTTCTGGCCAAAAAAAATTAGCCCTTATTAACATGAAACGTCTTACATCAAGTGAACGAACTTCGTTTTTGACTGTACAATATACACGATAAGTGTTGCTTTCCTGTCACGGAAGTGAACGTTTGCATTTGTTAATTTAGTTGTTACCGGTTTTTGTCCCGACTTCGTAGTTACACATTAGTCGGCTGCTCCGAGCTGATTTTTACTGCATATTTTTATACACTCTCTTAGAACGTGTCTCCACACGGCGATATCATCGCGGCGAAAATTTGTTGGCACGGCGAGACTATCGCCGCGATTCTCTCGCCCTTGAAGATGGCGCCTAAAGTCCTGCGGGGTAATTGCGTAACACACTGACAGTAGGAATGGCTTTCATTTTGACAGTTCAACAACATTCATTGCGTTATATACGTTGTGGAGCAGACACTTTTTTGAACTGAAGATTGATCAAAATGATTCAGAATTACGCAATTAGGGTGCCGTCTTCTTGTTAGCGTGTCGATAGCAATCTAAATAGACTCGGCCCAGAATTCGACTATTTGTTTGGCGCCATCACCTGCGTCCACCAGTTCTTGTAACGTGTAGCTGACAGGACACGCAGGACACGATAATAAGTGACCCATCGTTTGTGGAACAGTTCTGAAGACTTGTATGCCTTACAAAATATCGGAGGTATTTTTGTACAATATTTTTCGGCTACAGTAGAGTTCAATATTTTCTAAATTATAAATAATCTATTCAAAATATGTTTCACCGCCTTTTTGCTGTCTTGTTTTTTTTTGTACGCATCTCTTGTGAACTACTGAACTAATTAATATTTTCTCAGTATTTTTTGTTTTTATATATTAACCAACGTCTAGAAAATGAACTACGGAATTAATTATTTTATATAGACATGACGGCAAGTTATTCAGAAATAAAAAATAATATCACCCTACTAACGTTTATGTACGTGGGCGGAGTCGGAAGGAAAGCTAGGCTGAAAATAATGACAAAGTTATGTGCGTCTGACAGAACAAAAGTTTCATAGAAAATTTTATTTTATTACGGTTTTGCCGGGTACAGTAATTAATCACTTAATATTTCCAGCATTTAGGGAAAATGGCAGTAGCAGGTGCGCCAAAACTGAGAGACTGTCCCAACAAAAAATAAACAACAATATTGAAAACAAGCAAATTAATAAAAGAAAAATAATATCACTTAGCATATACAAACGACCTAATTTGAACTAGACGGAAAAATAGCGTGTCGTAGGTGCAGCTATGGTATTGAATAAAGGCTGATTGATTGAGAAACATGAAATATTCAATGATTACATGAAACCGAGCCATCGTGTTAGGTCGGCGTAATGCCAGACATAAGAACTCAATGATTAATTGCCCAGTGTTCGGTCGACACAATTTTATAGGCCCGTTTTAAAATAGATATTCTGTTTGATAGATAATATTGAAAGAACGATGATGAGCTAGGTGACCAAATTATTAGAAGATGAGATGTACAGTATTTTTTTTATGTTTAGTTCGAACCCAGACAGGCAGTTTACTTTGTGTAATTTATTTAATCACAAGTGCTCTCAAAACGGTGAAGGAAAACATCGTGACGAAACCGGTAGTCTTAGAACCAAAAGTTTGAAAACATGTAACATACACCAACCCGCAATGGGCCTGCGTGACGGATTATGGCTCACTCCCTCTCACAGGGAGGAGGCCTGTGTCCCAATAGTGAGAACATAGGGCTGATATATGCTTGAGAAAATCATATAGATGATTGAGATTTATTGATGGAGACGCATTACCTCGTTTTGAGAAGATGTTTCTCTACACTTATGAAACGATGGAACGCTGTTAAATTAGATATGTAGTTGAGAAGAACCTTAAAGACTAATCATGACTAGATAGTATCATGAGAGAAATCGGAAGGAGATAGAATATCTAAGCAATTTGATAACAATCTTTTTACTCAGGAAGACGATGCAGCTCGGTCATAATGCCATTTTAATATGAACAGAAAGTCTGAAATAACCAGTAATGCTTTCTTCATCTGTCTATCTTCAGCTATATGTTAGCTTAGTTTTGTCAAGCTAACTTATGACTACAGTATTGTCAAGGACCTGACACGAACATGAGATGAGAACTAGTTTAATGAGGCCGTGACTTGTCATCACGTTGTAAACTATCCTCATTGTCATCAGCGGAATCATTCGAGAACGAGGTGACTCAACAGGCTCGCTTTACTTTTAATCCTGATGAATATTAACTAGGCAAATTAATTGTAGCTTTTAGCGCAACTTGTGAAGTTATAACAGACCATTTTTGAAGATAGAGTTTTTGAAAAAATTGTATGTACTCGTATGTATAGACAACTTGCATGTGAATTCAAATTATTCAAAATGACTACTCGGATTATGCCAGAGCCAGTTTGGTCACCACAAGACACGCAGAACACGATATGAAGGGTCCCATCGTTTGTGAGACAGCACACATTCACGAGCTAATAAACTTCTTAAGATTAGCGCACGGCTTAATGAAGACAAAAAAACTAAAACCTTTAAGGTTGCAAGTTGCAACTCACTAGTTTTGCTTCCCTAGCTCAGAGATCCGTCAAGCGGTCTTTCAATTCCCGGGTAGTTTTAAAAAAATCTCATTAGCCATTCAAATTTTGAATTTTGCTATGGTCTATGACACTTTTTCAAGGTCAAAAGTAACAAAATACTGCCCCTAAAACACCGAACCACTCCCTAGTGATGAGCTGGAAAGAAGTGGCGCAATAAACTCTATGTGAACAGGTACACTTACCTACTAAATAGTAAGAACTTCAACAATACTAATTTAGAATACTTAGAACTTTCGTTAGAACTGAAAGAGGCCGACCGTCAGTCGTAATATCAAATATGAATGATTCAGGTATACGACATGTTGTTTCAGTACCTGCTAAGGGTGTGTGCTGAGTTAGGCTGACGCTGGTGGAAGCGGGAAACATTATTGGTAACAAATGAGCGATAAGGCGGTGAATAAAACTCTTTGGGATTCTAGGCAACTTTCGATTCGGAACGTGCTTGTCTATGAACGCGCAACTTTTGTTTATTAACATCGTTGTCTTTATGATCGATGGCCTAAAAAAAAATTGCTGTACGAAAGTGCTGGCTGGTGGCAGCTGGATGTAAGTAACCGAGGATCGAGTAAAATGAGGATCGGATGCAGACTTATGTCCCTCTGATGATAATCACTGACTGACTGTTAACTTTACTTCACATTAAAAGTCAAAACCACATCAGTTATTTCAAATAGGTACATGATGCGACGAGCAAAACATAATTGCACTTGTCATGTAAGAGCATCTTGTAGTTGCAACATTGCGTTGCGTTGATGTTGCGTGTCAACTGTTGCCGAGCAGGCACTTTTACTATATGTAGCAACATCTAGTATAGTATTTTTACGCGTGCTTTACTAGTGTTAAAAAAATTTACAAACACGCTGAGAATGTGTGTATATGTGCTGGGGCTCTCTGTACCGTCCGAGACAATGGCTTAGTTGGAAGTGTGTGTGTGTGCGCGTTTGTGTTATATATTGGCGCTACTCGTCTTCACGCACACATTCACAGCGTGTTTGTACAAAAAGCACGTGTCGTGAAATAAAAATTATGTAGTATTTTGCGACGTTAATGTTTCACCTTAATTTTACCATTGACTTATCGCTTTCCGCTCAAACTGAATTAAGCGTTACTCTATCACCAGCCTTAGGCACCCGCCTACATTACCTTTCGATAAAAGACAGCTTAATAGCAGTCAATTTGAGCTATCTTAACTAATAAAATTTGTTTTATTAAGCGTTATTTTATCGTTTGTTTCTTGGTCATCTTATACTAGCAGCGCCCCGCGGTTTCACCCGCATTAGTGTCGATCCTGTGGGATTATCGGAATAAAAAGTGTCCTATGTATTATTCTGATATATAAGCTATATTACTGTAAAATTTCATCAAAATCCGTTTAGTAGTTTTTGCGTGAAAGAGTAACAAACATCCATCCATTCATCCTCACAAACTTTCGCGTTTATAGTACTAGCTGCGCCCCGCGGTTTCACCCGCATAAGTTTCGATCCCATGGGAATATCGGGATGAAAATTATTTTGTGTAAATCGGGTGTGTAACGTTTGAAATAATAACAAAAGTTCTAATAATCATATGACCTAATTTCATTTAATATACTTTTATTTGATATAACAATGAAATGATATATTGAATTATTGATGTGATTTAATTTTACCTAATTTTATATGGTATAATGGACATTTCATATAATGCACATTTGAATTAATATTCATTTAGTTTAATATTCAGTTACTATAATATTCAAAATCTATAAGTAACGTTTAATATAATTTAGAAACGTCTACTTTGTTTTGCATATTTTTGCAAAAACTGATTAGATTTTAAACGCCTGCTACTATGCATTACAGAATTTTGGCTGTAAATGAGTAAATATAAAAATTAGGTCAACTATAAAAAGAGCATTACACAAATTGTATATTATATGTAATGAATGTTATATTAGATGTTATTAAAGCAAAAGAAGGTAATATGTAATATAACATTCGATCAAATGAGATTAGGTTATACGCTTTTATAGCATATGAAAATTATATCATATGAACGTTATTTCAAGTGATATTATACTATCTGTTATTATGCCATATATTACACACCCGTGTTAATCCAGGGTGTCAGCTACCTCCATAACAAATTTTATCAAAATTGGTCTAGCCCTTTGTGCGTGAAGAAGTAACAAACATACAAACACACTCACAAACTTTCGCCTTTATAATATTAGTGTGATTAGTAGGAAATTGATGTTAGAAGCTAGCTGGATTATGAACAGACGAGTGATTTGAAGCACTTGAAGTCCTCAACTGAATTTTATCTTAATTATCTTTACCAATTTACTGTTTTATGAGAATTTTAATTGGGAAAAATTATAACTAAGTACCGACGAATATTTTTTTTCTACCTAAGAAGAATTTCAAATAAGTCTGTCATTAAAACTTTACTTTTGTCGAGTGCGGCTTCAAATCCCGAGATGAAAGAAAAAGGAAGACTTTTAGACAAATTATACGTGGTAGTGGTAGGTACCTACCAATAGATATAAATAGGTTGTTCATTTCATAAGAATACGACCTTTCAGGACCGTGGTTTTGATCAGGAGGATAATCTGTAACACGTGGCTTCACGTTTTTTTTTTTTTATTTCAGAGGCACACAGATATATGGCTAAGTAATAACAGCTGTACGGGTCGATCGATCAGGTCAGGACCATCTTCAGATACCAAGACCACTCCGTGCCTCGGCAAGCACGTTCATCCGTTGATCCCGGCTGTCATTCTTGGATCTTTGACAGTTGTTACAGGTCGTCAGTAGCCCGAAAGTCTGACAACCAGCCTTACCAAGGGGTTTCGTATTACCCAGTAACTGGTTAGTGGAGGTCATAAAGGCAGTCGCTCCATGTAAAATACTGGTATTCAGCTGCATCAGGATAGACTGCAAGCCGACCCCAACATAGGAAAAGTGATGATAACAGATATAATGATAACAGATATAATTTCTTTAACAGGGCACAATACAGCCTAATTAAATAAAAAAGCAGATCATATGAGCTGTGGCATTTGGTCGTAAATATACGACCTTGGCGAAATGGACACGAAAGTATTCGTCGGATTAATCCGACGTAAGCGGTTAAAAGGTTAAGTCTCATGTAATAGGGGGCAAGCCATTGCCATCAACCGGGCACAATTCCAAATTCCGAGCTGCTACTGAGATATTTCTCATAGAAAAACCCAATAACTCTTTGTCCGACCTGGGAATCGAACCCGAGACCTCATGCTCAGTAGTAGAGCTTGCGACCACTACCAACGAGGTCTAGGCAATGAGGGGAAAATAATATTTATTAAAAAAAATTTGTATGTGATTGTATTGAAAACAGTAATTTCATAATATTCCATTTTTCAGTCACATGACCTAAACCTGCAACTGCCAAATAATATCTACATTATAATAGAGCTTTTGAACTGTAAAATAAACGGTACATGTCCGTGTTACGTGGAACAATATTTAAATTTAAACTGGATTGCCGGAACGTCCATACATACGAGATTCAAAGTATGTTAGCGTAAATACATGGAGTCTAAAATTGGACAATAGAGAATCCATTTTCTACCAATGTTTGATTTTTTTATCGGATTCTACCTCCGGCTATTCGGAACGATCATAAAGTACTTTTTCCTTTATCTCGTGTTTAGTTTCAGCTCGTATTGTATATTTTGATGCGTGAATTCGAGTTTAACTGGTTTTTTCAGTTGGGAGGAAAACTCAATTTATTTCGAGCGAGAATGTTTATTTAGCTTTAAAGTAAACGTTATTACAGGCATTATATGAGTTTAAGCAGTTTTATAAAGTGTCATTAGACATCAATTTCTGAGCTCGGAAGGTCGTGAATGTGAGCGAGAGTGACGGTAACATTTTGTCACGTAAACGGATTACACGGAGCTCCCAACTTCATGTCTCCCCCACATTCAGACGCCGCTTTTGTATTTTTTTTTTAATGAAAAAGAACAGTTTCGGACATATATTTTTTATTTGTTCGTGTAATTATTACTGCTGTATCGTTTACTGGGAGCAATTTTACAGTTTTTAAACGAGTCTTGCTTTCGAAAAATATTTTAATAAATTCAAGCATTTTTCAAACCTACTTTGGAGTAGGTATTGCTGATTCCAAATGTCAAATGTTTTAAAGGTTACCTAAGTTTCTAGACTTGACATTGGAGAAAATAGGCCGAGCTATTCCAAAGGATTCCATGCGCAAATATTATTTGCAAGTTTATTTGTGTCCAACTAATTCTGGTATATAAATATATTTATAGAATTTCATTGATATTTCTAATTTATTTTAACCCGATACTTAATCGGGCAAATTATACAAAACTCCCTAGATCTGAATTGGATAATTAATAAGGCAACAGCAGAGGGACCTGTGATTAGAAAAAACGAAAACACGTTTTAAATATCAAGATGAGCATAAAGCAAAAGTACATAATGATGATGATGACGCTGCTAGCTATACTCCTACTATTAAAGTATCGCTAAGGGAACAAAATAAATCGCACATATTTTTTAAATACGTAATTATAAGTCAGCCTGGGGGTGTTGCTCACATAAATTCAAGTCACAAAGTACACGGTGCGACTCTGCCAGCTAGTAGTTGTAACATACACTACAAACTAGTCGACGAGAGCGGTCGCGGTGGCAAGGGCGTCGCGACGCCCCGTGCCACCGCGTAGCATTTTGTTACACATAATCGGATTAGGGGCGAGTGTCGTCTGCCGGCGTATGCCATCGTATGCGCCTTGCACGGCGCCCGCATATAAATACGACCCGACCCTTACTCTGGATTTAAATACGAACTCCGACTAGATACAGAAATAATGATCTTACCGCACCACCAAAGAAAAATACTCTGAAATACACTGTATGAAACATTGTAAATACTGCAGCGTTTGGCAGCTGAATATAGATTTTCCTATATGCATAAAAACTGGCGGCGCTAGGCGTCGGAGCCAAACTCAGCCTTCCATTACACGGATCACTTGGCTTGCGCTCAGGTTCACTAGCTAAAGCCCTTCCTGCAGCCTTCCAAAATTACCCTGGGACATTTCATGATATATTATTAAACCATACCTACCGTTGAAATTATGCTAATATTAAGACATCGAACAAAAAGATTTAAAAATACAACAACGTGTGAAAAGTAAAAATACATCAAAAATGTGCAGGAACACTAAGATGCGCCACAATGTACATCACAACAAGATATAGTAAAGTAATCGTGCTCTTATCGTAATCATGCAAGGCGTGACATCAACCGTTAGCGCTTCACTAGCTAGTAAGCTCTCTACGGTCTCAAGCGGCTAGTCTACGGTGTGAGATATGCTTCCGGTGGTTCCCGGGAAAGATCTATTTATGCGCTATGTTCCGCACTGTTTCTGTTGGTGTCCATAAGCTGTGTGAACAGGGCATGAGCGGTACAATCGACAAAATATTTCTCTCCGGAATCACGTCGGGCAGACTGTGTATAAATGGAGTGCCTCACTTACCAAACTTCGGAAGATGGCAACTAAGGTGCTCCACCACAATTACCGCTTGCGTAACCCTGGGAAAAATATTTTTCTCCGTGAATCTAACGTGTAAGTAAGTCTTATATCAGTGGTTGTTCTTATAATATAGGCAGGGGATCATCTCAGTAATTACTCCGTGAGTTTGCTTTGGGGTGTGGCATCTTATACTACTAACATGCTGGTTTACGATACTGGTACTCGGTGAGGAAGAATTAGGTTGGTTCTCTTTACACTATTACAGAGTGGATTTGTACATTTGTGTTTGCTTGTACTCAAAAGAAAATTTAATTGGACATGATCTACTAAATATAAAAACTTGAAATAAAAACGCTAGGACCGCTATTCGGTGCTATAGATACAGATATCTATTAAACTAAAACAAGGACTAAAATTTAAATACTCCTGTTTCTAACAATTGCAGCAATTAGTAACTAATATTTGCTGTTGTTCGCAATATACGATAAAATATTGACACAATAGTGAAGGTAAATAAATACTTTACTTCTACAGTACAAGAAGTGAATTATTATAATTTGTCGCAATAAATATTACCATTTATGAGTTAATACTAAGTGGTAGATACCTGGAAAAGACACACAGGTATATTAGTAATAAATCCATTAGTATCATCTAACTACTTACAATACGCTAGTATTTATAAAATAAACCAATTTCTATACATCACACGTCACGAAAACGATAAAGATCGAAAAGTAAAACAATTGACGACTGAAATACTTGTGAGTAAAGTTAATTAGCTAAAATATAAAATTGATAAATAAACAGCAGTAGAAAACCAAAGAAGTCGGTAAAAATAGTTTCAATCAATGCAATGAAGCGATAATGTCTTAAGTGTCGCGACTGTTTAGAGGTCTTCCATCAATAAATAGGTAAATCGGTCATAATCAAATGATTTACTCACTGCGAGATAATGTGCTCTAGATTCACATTACGCACATTGATAACAAAATTATAATTAATGAGATAGAACACTCATTAGTTTTCAAAGCGCATCTAGTCACAACATTTGCGTGAAATCAGCGCTTGGAATTGTGAATCGGTATGTATTTAGTTAGGAAAATAATTGGTACGAGCAGAAAAGCATATTGTGAAGCAAACAAACAAGCATTGTGGAGCAACCAACGGCTCGGGTGCGGTGTCCGGCGCTGGAGGTCGTCGCTCATTGAGCGCTCGCCAATTGAGATAATGGCCTCAAATGCAGATGATTACTGACCCATTCATTGGAAACTAGCTGTTAGTAGCTCGCTGCGCTCGCGATTTATATTATTACGATACGATAGGGCACTTCTATTAAATTAAGTTAACGTTAACCACGCGTGCCGCCACGATGAAATGTATGTTTACCTGCGAAACTAATATATTATTGTAAATGCACGCGATTAACGGATAGCGGTTGAATTGTAGCGCGCTGTAACGCAGTAGAGTTTACGCGGAAATATAAACGGATTATTGTGAAGTTACTATTAATTTGATTTTACGCAGCACGATGCATTTGCAGACTTGCGGTTCACCAGCGGTTTATTACTAATTGAGAATCGTTATGCGTTGTGTTGTTGCGTCAAATATGGCGGTTTAGTTACAAGGACGGGTTTATACACAATTATAAGTAACAACCCAAAACGAGCTAGTACAAAATGTCGTCCAACACCTGACACGGTATTATTTAAAGCAATAACAAACAAGTGCGCGTTTTATCTTATTTATAATCGGTCTCGTTGTTAATTACTGGTTATGACATAATTTTATTATTACGAGTGTGCAATAAAATTCAATGTACCATTAAGTGTGCGCGTGGACCAATGATTTACAGAGTAACTTTCGTCGTAACAGAGATTTACGGTGTCACACAAACAGCTATTTTTGAAACAGTTCGACTCTCTTCACACTTTAATTATAGACGTACAATATAACAAAATGATATTTTAGCTCCGTGGTTTGCCTTGAAAACAAATACTGGTCTAGTTTATGAGTGGAGGAATGCACGTTACGTTTTAGAATGTTCGGAAAATTAGGGAAACGTTTCGCAAAGTTCATATTTCAAAAGAGTTCGAATAGTGAATGATTGACGGAAAGCGACTTACGCTAAGCTGATAGCAGTGACAATTTACGAAGGAATATATTTCTGAAATTGACTAATCAACTCGCACTCACTTTGTCAGTATTTATTCGCAAGTTTTAATTCAAAGTAGACAAGCAATCAGTGCGAACACAAACGTAGATTAAATCGATGGCGACGTTTGCAACACTAAGGAACATTTTGTAACCCAACTATCTGACTTATTTACAATTAATATCGCGATACGAGATACTTATCTTGCGATAAGTGTGAAAAATAAACAAAAAATACACGGCTACTGTGGTTAGAGAGACTTATTCAAACGTTTTTATTTAAGCCGCATGCTGGTTGCCGCGGCATGGCGGTAGTGGAAATCTTTCTTCCCAGCGCCATTTTGGAAATAGTGCCAAGTTCTTGTTTCGAACAAAGTAGGATGAATTGTGATGACTCATTCTAATCGTTATGGCTGCCACATATTCAATTTTTTTGCGGGTTACTGCCACCCTTTTATAGCTTCTGGACACGGGGTAGACGACGATTTAGCTTTTAAAGTGTATTGATATTGACTATCAAATAAATGCGTGTAAGTCATATCATTCCTTTTAAAAGAAGTTTTTAAATTTTAATTAATTGCATAGAGGGCTGGCCTATTTTTTGGCCAAAGAATCAGCATTGCCATACAACGTGGCAATGCTGCCAGCCTTTCGGGCAAGTCTCCTCGCATCGCTGTTGTTGACAGCGATGCGGAAGAATTTTTTGATGCCCTTTGATTATTTCCCCTCCTTTTTATATACTTGTAATATTATTATTATTTTAAGACTGTTAGCTTTTTAAATTGGATTATAGTTTATATTTTACCAACAAAAAAACTCTTTTTTGAAATAGATTTAACGAATAACATGAAAATAGCCGACAGACTGAAAAGTTTTACTAGCATTCATCAAAAAGTGGACGTTAAAATAACCTTCCCGGAAAGACGAACCTTCATATGTCATAACAACTCACTCATGTCAAAGAGACAGGAAAAATCATATTCAGAAATACAAACGTGTCAGAAAGTACGATGACACTCACGTAAACACTATGCTAAAACTAAATAAATTGCTTAGTGCGCGACTTGACATGCTTTTGTGTCCAAAATAAACTTTAAAGCCATTAACTTTTATTTTACGACTAACATATTGGATCCACATAATCTAGCAAGTCACATGATGTCTATAATGAAAATCTAACGACACTATTTTTAAAAATTCGTCTGTATCTTTTAAAATCCTCCTCGTTGTTGTAGTGGCCGCAAGCGGTACTACTGAGCATGAGGTCCTGGTTCGATTCCCGGGTTGGGCAAAGTATTATTGAGTTTTTCCATCTGCAATTTGTCAGAGCAGCCCGGAGTTTGGATTTGTGCATGACTTAACTAACTTAATACCAACGATAACTTCGGGCCACGTCAACACAGTGTCGCCATCTATGATAAAACGTCTTGCTGTGTACAGTTTGTGCCCGGTTATTGACAATAGGCTCGCCTATTACATGGGACTTAAAAATAACTACCATTGTGGGTGTACGGTACTGCAGGTACTCTTCTGCTTAAACTTTCGGCAATCACAAGCGTGAGGTTATGTTATCTTTTAAAATAGAAGCGTTCATGCGGAAAATATAACCTTACTTTAGATGTTATTACATTTCGCCTGAAACTTTGTCGCTAAGAATCTGTTTATTTGCGCAAACAAGACACACAATGTTTCTTGAATTATAATGTTGGCCAGCAAACACAGAAGTATGTAAAATATATGGTGTAGAGAAGGCTATATAGAGTCGCATATCTGTACATTTGTTTTGTCTGAAGGATTTTTGGCTTACGGAGTAAATGAAATACTATGACTGCAATACGTATTAGGTATATTCAGAAATTTCTGGTTGTTATGAAATACGTTGCGTACTTGAAAGATGCAGAGAATACTCGCAGAATTTTAGTAATAACGGATCGTATAACATTTATCGGTGTTAGGTATTAAGCTAGATAAATGCATGTCTACATCTATACTCCATTTAGTACCTATAACATTAGTAAAATAACGATTACTACTCTTTCGTTATCCTATCCTACTGCCTACTATAATATAATATATAATACCTAATATAATTATAATCCTACTAATATTATAAATGTGAAAGTTTGTAAAGATGTTTGAATGTTTGTTACTCAATCACGTGTAAACCGGAACAGATTTGGATGAAAATTGGAACATAGATAGACCATTTCCTAGTTTAACACTTTGGATACTTTTTATCCCGATATTCCCACGGGATCGAAACTTATGCGGCTGAAACCACGGGGCGCGGCTAGTTTCTATATAAACGTATGATAAACCCCGTTATTTTACGATAAATACAAAGCAATGTAATCTATTTACCATTCACATTAAAAAAAAATTAAAGTGTAGTAACTTCAACAATATTACCAACACAATAACTAACGTTATTTTGCCGTTATTTGTCGAATTAAATACCAGTCCACTGCATAAGCCATTTCGATTACTACCTATGTAGTATCCACCAATAAAATTAAAAGTATTAATTAGCTACCTTCACACAAAATAACGGCCACTTGCGCAATTGCGCAGAAGTTTGTATTTAGATAAGAACAAAATAGAACGAGGATAAACTTCAATATTATTTTGTACATTTTTTAGATTACCTACCTATAGGTATGGCCATTTTAACTGCTATTATCCTGATCGCGACATTCAAGGGTTTGTTAATTAAATAAAGAAAAAGTATTTATTGCGACTCGCACAGGAAGATCACAAACTAAACTAGTCACAGTAAAAAAATGGTTGCCTGTAAAGTCGGTTTTACGGGCGAAGATTTTACGTGACAACGTCTTTCTCTCTCTCGTTCGGTGACTCATCGTAACGTTACCGAGCGTTACACTTTTTCATAAGTGACTCCCAGCCGCAACCTAATTTAAGACGTTGTCACGTCAAAAATAAAAACCCAAATTATATTTTTTAAAAAGTACCTACCTAACAAAAAGAAAAATTATAACGTTCTCTAATACCAAAATAGGGACATTATCGTTATTAATTAGCATAGGAACATTAGCCTATACCTAATGTTCCCACTGCTGGGATACAGGCCTCCATTCTTTGAGAATATTTTATTAATTTATTTAAATAAAATACAAAGTGTTCCTGAAAGAAATCATCTACAACTTTTTCACTAAAAATAGATTTCGATGAAGTCATAAACAAAAAATAACATTGACCGATTTAGTTTTCCGATCTGGCAACTGTCAAATTCTCGTAACTGGAAATCCGGAGTAAATTCTTTGATATACCGTTTCCTTCTCATTACTGAAATTACACGAACTATTAAAAACTTTGAGGAAGCATTCATCACGAAGCTTCAATAATAATGAATCCTATAAAATAGTTAAGATTGGCACGAAACGGCGTCGCGTCGTAGAAATGTCAGCAAGGAGTGAATGGACTCAAGTTTTTGTTTATTTATTTCTGCATATGTCCGCATGCATGTGCCAACAAAGCAAAGAGATCAGAAAAGATTCAAAACAATGAAGTCATTAGTCGTTGCTATTTCCAGCAAATAATGTTAGTAATAACTTCTACGAAATTGTAATTGCGTGGATTTTTCTTATCTTCGAACAGATCGACGACGCAGTTAACATGTGAACCTAGCTACATGGGGATTCTAAAATAGCTTCAAGTTTGTAAACTTCTACTACGCAACTACTAAGTATTTTGAAAACGCATAAACATATTTTATCTTGTCATCTCCACACTAAAATACGGACAATCAAATTTACTATTGCATCTATTCGATTTTGTTTTATGACCAGTTAAATTTAATTTTGCTGTCTACAAAGTTTCGAGTATGACGAAAGAGCAATTGGTAAGTTTTATTAATTTTCGCGGTAAACCTGTATTTCAAGCATTTAGCGAGCAGTGTTGTAACGTTTAATTCAACGTTTAATTTTTTTAAATTCAACATTAGTTATATAACGAAGTTCAATGACGTGACACCGACGACGGATATCGGTTTCTAAGTGGATTAGTGCGGGCTATCATAGGCCAGAGCGGTGCAGTGCGTATGCGCAGCGCAAAGGTCGTTGTGTGCAATCGTCTCGCAAACTATCGTAACGAGTCTCAGCCGAGGCCCAGCTAGCTGTCACTCACCACTCACGACGCGGACGACACGAATTATTTCTTTACATTGAATACTAGATTGTCACTTGTCTCCGCCCATTGTAACATTCCACTCTATTCTAGTCAAGTTTTAAAAAGAGCAACTCTATTTTTGAACCTGACCTCTGAAAATATCAACCCATCTGTGCGCAACTAACAGGATCAAATTCGGCCCGAAAAAATATACCTACCTACCTATATACAGCATAAATTCATTCCATCACTGACCTGCCTCACTACTTAAAAGAATGAGTAAGGCTTCATAAAGCCTTAGCGTCTGATAAATGTAACGTTAAATTCGGTCAATGGCCGCTTTATGCCACAGAACGAAACAATTTTGTTTAGAATTCCACCATGCTTCTTCTGCGTCATCATTTATTAACAAAACATTCGCAGAAACAGCACAGGGAAATTCAAACGTCAAGATTCATAGTTTTGTGACATTAATCACTTCAACATTTTTGTGTCAAAGAGTATATTTAGCCCTTTATTGAATTTGGAGCAGTGGTATAGCAGTGGTAGCCCAGTAGTATCAGCCCTGACTAACGAGTTTATAGGTCGTGAGGTCGAACCTAGGCAGGCTCTAAACAGTGACGGAAAAAATCGTGAGGAAACCGGCTTGTCCTAGAACCAAAAAAATCGAAGACATGTGACCTCCACCAACCCGCACTGGACCGCGTGGTGGATTATGGCCCACTCCCTTTCACAGAGAGAAGGCCTGTGTCCCAGCTGTGGGAACATTATAGGCTGATTATGCTATTGAATTGGCTAATATTTGTGTCTAAATCCTATCCTACTAATATTATAAATGTGAAACTTTGTAAAGATGTTTGGATGTTTGTTACTCAATCACGCGTAAACCATTAAACAGATTTACATGAAAATTGGCACATAGATAGACCATTTCCTGGATTAACACATAGGATACTTTTTATCCCGATATTCTCACGAGATCGAAACTTACGCGGGTGAAACCGCGGGGCGCTGCCAGTTACGTATAAATAGGCTAGATTAGCTCTCTCGCTTTGTACAATACATAAAACGCTAACTATTAACGTTATCGGGACAAAATTCTGGTAAGATATTCCGTCCAACTTCACGAGCCAGACCTTCAGGTATATGAAGTCCCTGATATGAGTTTACAAACACACTTAAAGTAACAAAGTCACGACATTTAATCCCTTTCCCGGTATGTTATCGCACTCGACTACGGAGTACCCTTTGCCTAAACTAATATTTGCATTTTCCTGTAAATAGCAAGTGACTATGTTTTGACGCCTACACATGCTTACCCTGTGTTGTGTGAACGACGTAAGGTCGAGAGGTATAAGTATGGAATGTAATCAGAAGTCTATGGTGTTGTGCCCCGCTACATCGTTCGGGTGCATGGCGGAAAACCAATTGGTTTTCATGGGTTTTAATGTTTTTGCGCAGGAACCCAAATTTTTTTTTTAAACAAATCTAGCGTACTTTACTCCTTATAACATCAGCAATCGCCCAGCAGTTTCGGAGATTAGCCGGAACAAATAGACAGACAAAAAATTAAAAAAATGATTTTTTATAGATACCGCATATACTTTCATATGTATTTATTAAAAAGCTATTGTTTTGAAACATTACAATTAGACATTTGAATTTTATTTATTTGTTAGTTGATCTAACGCAATTTTGTGAAAATCGGAAAATTCGCTCGAGAGATAAAACGGAAAATTGATGTTGTGAGCACCCACTAATCCCACATGAATAGTTTATGCTTAGCAGCATTGAGGATAGCTAAGTATATCTTATTCCCAATGTCAATAGCCAATTCCACTTACAAAATCATTTCTTTTGTAAATTTATTTTCTGCGTTTCAAGAGTAGGTACCTATTTTATTTTTCGGATGTAAAACACGACACTGCTGAAAGGCTGAAATACATTCGATTTCGTCAGCGAATTTCGTCGAATTAATTGTTGGCAAACAAAAAGTTAAACAAAATCGCGAATTACGTTAAACTGCGGCGAACAATGATGTTCTGTTAAACATTGAATATTTATAATAACTGTAATCAAATTAAAAGGTTCACCACATAGAATGTGTATGTAAGTAGTAAATTAACAACAAACAAACGGACGCTAATGGCTTTACGGGAATCATGTTAAATCACGTCTAGTGTGGAGCGAACTTGTTTATTTTCCAGCATTCGTGGAGTTATCGTATCATAGAGATGAGTCTTGGCCTTCATCCAAACACTTTCACTCAAACATGTGGACATGGCACAAAACTAAAACGCCTACAGTAGGAAGCGTTATCATACTTACTCCGCGCACGAGATTCTTGCGGCGACACAACAAAGTGGATTGCTGTTTTATTGAAATTTTATTTTTGGGTCGTTTTAATAAGTTTCAACGGTCGCTTTAGGAGTCGTTTCAGTATTTTATATGACTGGTGAAAATTTCTAGCAACAAATAATAAAATCTTCTCTCTAACATTTCTTGAACTGCGTTCTAAAGTGGTCTGTAAAACGACCAAATTGTGAAGCAATCTTAACTTTTATAGAAATAGAGAAAATAGTGTGAGTTGGGGTCGAGCGTGGCGGACATCCATTAGACGCCCTCGAAGTGGACGGAAAGGACCATTAATTGTGGGCGACCGTCTCAGAGCTTCACCTGAAACACTACCTTCAGTAAACTAACTTGCAAACTTACAGGATACTCATGTTTAACGGAATGCACTCTGCAAGGAGGGCTTTGATTTTAACATAGAGTTCGTGAATGTTGATAATGGATTCGAATATTGAGAATCTCGAAAACTACATGTAACAACTGAAAAATGTGTTTAATGTCAAATCTGATTAGGAAGATCAGAAATTGAGATAAAATGCTAAAAGCTAAAACAAAGAGACCTATTTTTGATCAGTATCATCCAAAAAATTTATTTTAGTTTTATCACGCAGTGCGCATGGCCAAACGTGAAAGGGGTTTTTTAATTTTAAAAAACATGCGCAGTCGCTTTCAACACATCCATCATGGATGATAACAGAAGGCGCAAGTTTAACTTGTTTTAACTTTATAGTCCTGACTAAAAAGTTAGAAGTTTTTTAGTCTTTGCCGCTTTCATGAAAAATTTGTCAGCAAAACACTTGACAATGAAAAAAACTTTTACAAAAAAAACAACCGACTTCCAAAAAACACTATAAAGTTAAAAATAACTTTAATTTCGGAAGTCGGTGTCTTTGGATTTGTATTTTAGTTTTTTGCCACCGACTTCCGAAATTAAAGTTATTTTTAACTTTATAGTGTTTTTTGGAAGTCGGTTGTTTTTTTTGTAAAAGTTTTTATTTTTCACTTTTTAGTGGGTCAGTTTGTAATTTATTTAAGTTACAATAGCCTAATATCAACGGATCATCACCTTTTACAAAATATTGCTTTTCCCGATGCAGGGACGTTAATTGTTGAGGAGTTCTCCTAGTAAGAACCAGGAGAACTGGAGCTGATTGAGAAGTCACCATCAGCTCCACTTCACCATACGCATTGTAACGAGCATAAATTGCTTAGCAACCATATTAAAGTAATCGAATCGCAACCCGTGAAATATTTGTCATTGAGTAGTTCCGATGGCCATCTGTGGTCTTCATCATCAGCTCCACTTTACCAAATGATGATTTCCGAGAGCAAATGCTCAAGTTACTTTAATTATTGAGTAGGCCACACGACGAAAAATGACGCGATTACGCAACTTAAATTCGGTTTCAAATTGACGCATCAGCATGACTAGTAGGTAGTGGTCGTCCTATGTAAAACTACAATCTTAATTAGGTAGGTATTATTTTTGTACGACCTGAACATTTTGGCGTATTGAACCGTATGAAGTAAGCCCAACAAAAGGTAACTGCTGTAAATCGTTGAGGAATTCCCTCGACTGTCTATGGTCTCCATCATCAGACCTGTAATGGCACTTATAACCCATATGGGTGCAAAGTTTTTCCTTTGCCATTACAGTTCTCATAAATATAAATTAATTAATTCCAAACACAAGGTAGCTACTGTAAACTGTTGAGGAGTTCCCTTAACTGTCCTTCGTCTTCATCATCAGACCCCTAATGACAGTCACAACCCATCTAGGTGTAAAGTTCACATCAATACAAATTAATCAAGCCCAAACACAAGGTAACTGCTGTAAATCGTTGAGGAGTCCCCTCGACTGTCTTTCGGCTCCATCATCAGATCGACTCCAGGCCTTCATTAAATTGTAGTGCTTTAAAATACTTAACGAAAAAATTTACAAACGCACTAGTCGCTCCTACGATTTTCGAATGTTCCCCTCGGTTTCACTGGGATGCCATCATCAGATCCTGGTTTCCTTATCATGGTACCACCCTTGGCATATCTCCTTTCCAACAAAAAAAGAATAATCAAAATTGGTTCATAAACGACGAAGTTATCCGCGAACACACATAAAAAAAAAAAAAAAAAAATATACGGTCGAATTGAGAAACCTCCTCCTTTTTTTGAAGTCGGTTAAAAAAAAAATCGATAAATCCTTGCAGACATGTGAACCACAAATTATCTAACATATGCACATCAAGCTACCCAAAACTGACAAATTTTCCCAATCAACTTTGAACCTTATACTTTAGAGATAGAGTTGAAAATCTGTTTAAAAAAAATTGACAGATTGTAGTCGCCTGTACGTATCACATTAATCAATTTGTTAACTTAACACAAATGAGCTATCTCTCAAGATCGAATCACCAATTTACAAATACGAACTAAAGTAGATATCTTTAAACTTATCTACTGGTTCAAAAAGAGAGAAAAATAGAGAGAGAACTTGCGTCTCATGTAAGTTGCAACAGCAGTGGGGATCTAATCTAATGGCTCATCTACATAAGATGACAAATCAGGCTTTACGCTGTGAGAGAGTGCATCCCTCCATGTTTCTACAATTGGAATAGGTTTAACCAATTGTTTTGCAAGACCTTCGGTGTCCCGATTGGTAAATGATCCTATGTGTTTTTGAGCTAATTCTTAGCTATGGATTTCCCTCTTTCCTTTTATTCTTATTTGTTGATTTAGATTCTTTTTAGGGTTCCGTACCTCAAAAGGAAAAACGGAACCCTTATAAGATCACTTCGTTGTCCGTCTGTCTGTCCGTCTGTCAAGACCCTTTTTCTCAGGAACGCGTGGAGTTATCAAGTTGAAATTATCATAAAACATTCAGGGCTGCAATCCCTTGAAGCAATAAAAAAAAAACTTCTAAGTCAACGCAATCTAAAGATACGGGTGATTATGCTCCGTTTATGCCGCATATTTTGACACTCGCAAGGAAATCAAAACCTATAGGGTACTTCCCGTTGGCCTAGAATCATGAAATTTGGCAAGAAGCAATGTCATGATGTAAAAGTAAAGGAGAAAATCCGAAAACCGTAAATTTGTCGAGACACGATTCCCGAGATAAACTATTTACATACCTACAAAGATCATTGGGCACCATTGTATGGAAACTATACCCACGCTGTACAGAAATAAAATAGGGTGGAATAGACAAATTAATGTCTCTGGTTTACAATAGTAGCTATGGGTTGCATTAGTGTGAGTACTGTCTGTTAGGCAGAAAAAATTAAAGTGTATTTTTCCAAGTTTAAAAAAAAAACCGAACGCAACTTTAAATTACAAAAACAAGCTCACTTCTCTAGCAGTGTGATGCAGTGTGTGGAAGTAATTTTAGTTCAATCTCAGATTTGGTCTATTTATATATTTTAACAACAATTAACTTCTTAATCACGCCTTATTATTAACTTTAACTATTTTGCGCCATTAAATGATTAATGTTAACTTAACATTTTTGTATTGGGATGGGTAAAATAAACAAAACACTTTTTTTTAACACGTTCAACGCGCCAAACTTTTGACAGAGTTTGTCCACTGTTTTCTAGCTCCAGCTTGGGAAATAGGGAAAAAATTAAAGGTTTACATACCTACTCAAACAGCCATAGACGTCTACTTAAGTTAGTTAATCATTAACCAACCTGCACTTGAAGTTGGCTGGTATAACTTGACAGATGACAAAGTAGACAATAATAAAATTTAATGAAACTGATTTTATTATATTGCTATGTCCAAGTGGCCAAATCACTGTACCAAGTCGCACCTACTAGGTTACCACCCAATTACTCTTATTTAATGACTACTTAACGCTAAAAGGTGTCTGCAAATGCAACCTTAACACATAAAGGTTAAGACACATTAAAGATAACGTATTTAAAGTCTTCGCAGAAATGATGTTTCTCATTATCCGCAGTTTAGATAGTAATATGTATGTTAGTAAGAAGAGCTGGTTGGAATGCCCGAGGTAATTACTTTCGCCCGCATCGAACTTAATGAAGGCTTAATTAAATATTGCATGACAGTGAGCACGATGATTAAGTGGTAACGTTCAATTAACCGTGGGTCTGATCTACGCTGGTAGGTACAATTCGCGTCAAATAACTTTGCCGCTCTGAAGCTAGGCTCTTTCCTAGCCGCGCCAATCCGTGCCATGCGCGCTGCTGTTGTTTTCATAGGATTAACTACTGCGCAGTGACTTGTTGCCTACTTCAGAGCGGCAAAATTATTTGACGCGAACTGTACTTAACTTGTAATGTGTTGGGGATGCTGAATTTCAGTTTATACTGGAAGAGAGTGGTTCTATGGTTCTAGACTGAAATGTGTTTCGTTTTTGGGCACTGTCTGACGTGTTTTTAATAAAACTTAATTTTCTTATTATCAATCTCGATTTTTTTTTCGATTATTAGTAATTTTCTACTTTAATTCTAACTCACCAATTGAATGCTCTTTTGGGAAAACATATTATAAGTATGATTTTTTTTTTTTTTAATTTTAAAGCTTTGTCGAAAGTCATCAAACTTCTTGACTTCTATTATCCAGGTTTTGACGGCGATTCAGTCATTACTGTAGCAAATGTTAAAGTCAAAAAGATACTTCGTCAACGTTTAACTTTCCAGGCAAGAAATCAAAAGATGTCACTCAAGCCATATCGGAGGTCGTGAGACGTCACAAACGTTCGCGAAATGTAGTTAAATAAAATATGAACCTGACAAGCTGACGCGTTCATCTTACTAAACAGGCCATTTCATATTAACACAGTGATCGTTACCGGGTTGACAATAATCTTCAAGAGAATCAGATAAATGATAAATGATTTATTTTCTCTAAGTAGGTTTGTACAAATCAACTGTGTCTCATTAGCGGCGATTAAAAGGTTAAACTCAACCTTACCGGTTACATTCAAACAACATGATAAGCTTACTCAAGGGATCTTCTTGCCTAGCAATGACACAAGTACCTAATGAAAAAAACAAACCACTACCAACAGCAATAATCAGTCAAAACTAAAAGATCACGACTATATTTATCTGTGTGTGTGGTTATTTCCTCAAAAGACCATTTCAGACACCAATCTACATGGTCTTCACATGATCTAACTAAGATTTTGTCTGGACTTCAAAAGAGACTGTGACCTCTGAGTTTGTTTCGGCCTTTCTTTTCAAAATAGTCAGATAGGAAACGCCGACCTCATCTAGTTTTAAAAAAAAATTATGATTGACGTGTAACAGTGTTTGTACAAACCTACTTACAGAAATCTATCTATAAATATATCTATCGAAAAGAAACATATAAGTACCTAAAAGAAATATAGGTATCTACATAACGAAATTATCATTATCATTTTCCTATAGATTAACTAATTATTATCTCCCTCTAATAGGTAGGTATCAACTAACAAAACAGCGAGCAAATATTGGTTACTTTGGTACTTCAAAAACTATTTAATTCTTACTCTAGGTAATAATAAAGAGGAAAAAGCATAAAAATAAATTAAAAAATTAAGCGTATAAAAAATTCGTCCGCATAACTGTGTCAACAGAAAAAGTGCCCAAAATGCTGGCAGCTTTGCCACGTTGTATGGCGATGCTAATTCTTTGGCCAGAAATAGGCCAGCCCTGGTCACGTGAAGAGTCGACCAACCGCTTGACGATGTCTCGAAAAACATCGTTCTCTATTTCCTTTTTTATAATTATTTATCTATTTCTGTATCGTTTTCCTTACCTTTGGACAATCCACTACGATTAGGCTCTGTTAAATGTACGTCGCGTTCGCACGATGACTTCTCATTGTACGAAAAGCCTATACATGCGAGGTCAGCTAAAACTGGAAAATATATAGCTTCATGTGTTGTCGTCTGTACCTAGTACAAGTTTCGATCTAATACTCAATTCATCACCTTTTCGCAACTATGTTGGCCTCCAGTCTAACCGGATGCAGCTGAATACCAGTATTTTACATGGAGCGACTGCCTACCTGACCTCTACAACCCAGTTACCTACTGGGTAATACGATATACCTTGGTAAGACTGGATGTCAGACTTTCGGGCTTCTGACTACCCGTAACGACTGTCAAAGATCGTGCTATCCGAGGTACGCCGCGTTGGTCTGTGAATGGTCACCCATCCACAGACCAACCGCGGCCGACCTATGCGGCTATTATTATTTAGCCACGGGCCCCTCTGATCTACGAGTATTACTCAATTATTACCAACAAAACAGCGAGCAAATATTAATTTAAAATCTATTCCATTTCATATCGTTATTGACTTTACATACCTATTCAATTACATATTCGCATGTAATATAAATACATACAGTACCTACATTAACACACACACAGATGAATTGCGTCAATAACGTCTAAGAATATATCTTATTTATGTGTTTCACCCACATTATCTAATTAAATGTGTGAACTTTGAGATAATTCCAGAACTAAATGACATTAGATTTACATAAACTGAGGTAGGCAGCGGGCCCAGCGCTAACTGTACAGGAATCCATATACTACTAATACTAGCTACCGCCCGCGGCTTCGCCCGCAAGGTATGTCGATAAAAACTATCCTATGTCCTTCCCCGGGATGCCATCTATCTCTGTGCCAAATTTTATCGAAATCCGCTCAGTGGTTTAGGCGTGAAAAGGTAAGTAATACAGACAGACAGACAGTTACTTTTTAATTTATAATATTAGTATGGACGGGTTAGTGCATCGGGGATGTTTGCGTTGTATCGCACTGATAGCTTTCATGCAGTCATCCACAAAAAAACTGTATCCCTGATCTGCAGAATGCGTGGCAGCTGCAACGGAATTCTGAAGACTATAGCAGATAGGATCTCTTCACCGATATGGAGATCCTTTATTAGGCGAGTAATTTGAATATATTTTAATTTAATTTATAATTTAATTTAATTTATGATTTTTAATTTTTTTTTTTTTTTTTTTTTTTTTTTTTTTAATTTTTGATGTTTAATTTACCTAATTTCTAATTTATTTTTATATAATAATTCATTTGTAATTTTTTAATTTAGTTTAATCTTATATTTTCTTTTTATGTTAATTTTTAAGTTGGACTTTGTGGAATTAAGTATGGATCAGTTAGTTATCTGAAATAAATGAATTTTATTTATTTATTTATTTTTTGTAATGTCAAAATAACAGCTTTTTACTAAATGCATATTATGACTGTATAAAGGGTTATTTTTAAAACACTAACAACCTCGCAGAACTATGTATATTAGTAACATCATAAATAGCAACTTTTGCTCTATGTCTTGGTGGCTAAATAATAACAGCCGTACAGATCGATCGGCTACGCTACGCTTGCCGCCGTTGGTCTGTGGATGGGTGACCATCTTTACATACCGAGTCTCGGAAAGCACGTTAAGCCGTTGGTCCCGGCTGTTATTCGTGGATCTTTGACAGTCGTTACGGGTAGTCAGAAGCCCGAAGGTCTGTCTGTGTGTAATGTGTTCCGCTTCCGGCTAATCTCCAAAAGGGCTGGACTGCTATTTATTTCATGAGGACGTGCTCTCTTTTAAGTACAGGTACTATCGCATAACTGTTGTATTTATCTATCAGCCTGCATGATGCAAGGTTTCCTTTTGCAGACAACCTTTACTGTTCCCACCTACGCCCTAATAAGGTCGTTATGGATTCTTTATGGTACCTACCTAACCTAACCTAACAGATTTTGCAATGGATTTTTAAAACCAGTCATTTATGACAGAAATTGATTGGTAATACCTAATATTTAATGTTTGTGCTCCTTTAAAAGCTTGAAACCATTTCTTAGAATTATTTCTTCTGAGTTCAAAGTCAAGCATTCAATCTTACGCACCTCTCAGCTCAATTTAAAGAAATTAAATACGGATATTGCTAAGGTTTTCACATTGCAATTGCCTATATACAGCGTGCCGCGGGAGGAGGAGGGGGGTTTCAGGGGATCGGACTGGCGACATCAATTTAACAAACTCTTTGCGTTTTCGTTTTATTTTACTTTAATTAAACGTTAGGTATTATTTATTTACAATATTCTAAAATAGCATCTTGAAGCAACCTGCACCTAAAGAACTGTAGCGCAGGGATCATTTGCCGGGGTCACGGATCATAACATCGAATCAATGAAATTAAAAAGAATAACGTGCAAAGAGTAGGTAGGCGAATTGAAGGAAAGAGGGCACCCTATGTCAGCGAGCGGCGCAGGAGGTGGTTTTCAAATTACGAATTATTTTATGTTGTTATAATTTTTATGATTACTGGCCACTAGCCCAACCCGTGTGTTAAATTAATGTCACCATTGCAGCATTGTAGCGTTGTATACCTACATATCACCTAAATTCTTACAAAGTTAGGTACCGATTAATCTTTTTCAAAAACATAGCATGCAGCTGACTTTGCTTACTCAGAAAACAACAAATATGAAACCTATTTTTGGTATAAACTATCAGAGGATTCTACAATAATGGCATATTTAAGAAAACATGGGCAATACCTACATGTTTTAGTAATCACGGTCCCCAGTTTATCCTCGTGATGTAATTAAGACACAAAATTCTAAAAACATTCTTTATCAGTTCGTCTCAGTGAAGGAGAACCAAGAAACTAATAAAGACGCTTTAAAGTCCTTCTTCAAACACCAAAAGGTTGTACAGGGAGGACTTAACACAATCTTTTCCAACCACTGAGACAAATATTTATTACGGAAAGTCAACAGTTAATTTATTTTCTCTTTTATAAAAGAAAACGCAAGAATTTTGTTAAAATGCTTCAGGATCTAGAACAATCCATACTAATATTATAAATTCGAAAGTAACTCTGTCTGTCTGTCTGTCTAAAAGGTAACATACAGACATGTTACCTTTTCACGCTTAAACCGCTGGACCGATTTAGATGAAATTTGGTATAGAGATAGTTTGAGTCCCGGGGAAGGACATAGGATAGGTTTTATCCTGATATTTGACACTTATGCGGGTGAAACCGCGGGGCGGTGCTAGTTTTATATAAACTAGATACTTCTACTTCTTGTTTGAACAAAAATGATGGAAGAATTAAGTGGATAAACATAAATAAGTATTTTACTATGAGCTGCTGTAATCTTATCTTTGAGCTCATTCATTAAAGGTTTCATTATGAAAAAAATGTTTATGGTAAATTAAGCTCTGCTACAAGGGTCTAGGTTATAAAATTGAATATAAAGCGTTCGTGTTATTAAAAGTTTAGGCACGAGGATCTATTTTACTTTAGCTGATTAATTACGAGGTGATGTCAGGTACCTACTACCAAGTTACTGCTATGCGAATGCACAAACGTGGCTAAAATAAACGCAACTGCCAACCTACAAATATTTTTGAATTATGCGGTTTAATCAGTAAGGTAGGTATCTTCCCTTACATTACGACGCCTGCAGATCTGAGGGGCAAGTCCCGATTTTTTAGGGTTCCGTACCCAAAGGGTAAAACGGGACCCTAATACTAAGACTCCGCTGTCCCTCTGTCTGTCTGTCTCATGTACCTTGATAGTTAGACAGTTGAAATTTTCACAGATGATGTATTTGTGTTGCCGCTATAACAACAAATACTAAAAACAGAATAAAATAAATATTTAAGGGGGCTCCCATACAACAAACGTGTTTTTTTCGGCATTTTTGCCTTGTAGTACAGAACCCTTCGTGTGCGCACTTGTCCAGTTTATTTTTTAAAACATTCGTATTCAACATTCTATTCTTAAGCCAGAGACACATTACTGTGTCGTGTTGTGTCGTGACTCGGGATACACCAATCAAACGAATCTCTTCAGGACTATGTCAAATTACAACGAGTTTTGATTGGCTACGACACGCCACGACACGTAAGTATGTTTCCGCCATTAATATTAATCTGTCAAAAAAAAACACCACTTACTCTACATTTTTGACTAGTTTTTGATATTGCTTGTCGCTGTGAGGAGTTTGCAACTTGAATTTGGTTGTTTTTTAAAAACGAAAATTATTTATTGGCATTCTGAAGTCCTCAAGGTCTTTCATCCAAATATGTATTTACCATCACCGACGCTACTGGACTCTCCATGATGACCACTTAATCGAATAGCTAATATAGGTAATTAATTGTACCTACTTGTCTATGGCGAAATAGACCCAAGCCTAAGTGTAAATTGTTTTAATTATCATTCTATGGAAAATGATTCACTATTTAGAGTCCTGACACACCCAGAAGGCGTCCCGGCAGACCCTGTAAAAGATGGGGCGACGAGCTGGAGAAAACAAACGACCAGTGGTCCACTTTAACCCTGGATCGAAAAGCTGGAAGTCATGGGGAAAGGCCTTTGCCCAGCAGTGGGATGATGCAGGGTAACAGTAACATTCTATAATTCGGTTCATTAGTCGTACCTACCTATGAATTGAATATTAGGTATTCACTACACGCATTGCTCGTAAATTGCTATCAGATATTTCGCTGTTATCAAATCTCAACGTTATCTTAGAAAAAACTACGTTCTTACGCATTGTCTCACTCACAGACATCAATTGTGAAACCCGATAGCTCATAATGCTAATGTAATGTTTTGGTTCAAAACAACGTGTTAATTCAACATTGGTGCCGATTCCCTTGTTCGCAAACTAAACTAGTAGGTAAGTTTTTAATCACATCTAAACTTGTCTGGACTATACTTAATGAAATAGAAAAAAAAGGTGCACTGAACTTAAAATTAGTTCAGTTTGTGAACAACAGAATCAGCACCAATGTTTCCCCATAGAAACAGTCCACATGAGACTTCTAAGAGCAACGATTACGCGTCATACTAATAGGTAATTAGTTCTTAGATCATAATACAATGTCATTCTCTATTGTAAAACAAGCCAAGAGCACATTTCGCTTGTAATGTGACGCCACGCATCTTAACGTCAGAATCGAGAGCATTTTCTGTTAGTTGGTACGAAGAACAAATATCACACCGTGACTGAAATTCGAAAAAAATAGTCGTAGATTTTAGCCCGCGTCACGCCGCCGTCAATTAGCATGTCGTTTGAAGACACGCTGCTCTGTCATTTAACAAGTTTCATGTGGACGTAACACAAAAAAACTTGGGCATTCGAATTATGCCGTGTTGCCAAAGTTTTAAGGTCCGTTATTGTGAGTAGAAGTTGTGAAATGTGGCATTTTGTAAACTGTGACAGCGGGTCGGTAGCATGAAGTCGTGTGCGCTACAGATGAGTAATGACAACAACGCAGCGGCGTGTGTCGTCTCCGAACGTTCCCAGATGTGCGTCTGGATGCACGGATTGCACGAGTTATGCAAGCCGGAGAAATACTCCTTGTAGGTAATACGAACAAGAATACCGAGGCTGATTACCGACCTCGCCGGGGAAATTACAAACATTCGAACGTCTACTACATAAATACAAACGACATAGTGGAATATCAAACGCTAGGCATAATATTAAGTCGTTCTCAAAAATTAGATATTACGAGATTTATAAGAACTATTTTAATCACATATTATGATAAAATTTAAAATCTCTGCGAGCGACGTGCGAATGTGTCGTGTTGGCAAGATGCAAGTAGGCAATTTTCATAAAATTCTTCTAAACAATAATAATTCTTTACTCAAACAGTGTCTCTGCAGACAAAAAAGTGTAATAAAGCAAAATAGATATGACATTACGAATTATTAATAACTTGTATGAACCACATGTGTTGCCAGGTCAATCAACGATCAATGAAAAAAAGTCAAGAAATAAATATGATAGTGGCCATCACGAGACACGTGTACCATAAATGAAGTCGAAATCATAAAGTTATTTGAACCTCGCGGAAGAAGATAAAACTCTACTAAACCTCCGGAGTACCTATTTATAATAAAAATACTTATCTATCACCACGGACGCATCTCACACTAGTACTCTCAACAATATTTCTTTATTTAGGCTTCCAATCGTTCAACGCGACAGTATAACAAAAACTTTATTACTACTAGGGGCGCTAAAGAAGCTGCGCCTGCGCACCGCGGTAGCTTTCGTGCCTTAACAAAGAAAACAAATAGCTTTTCTATGTTTTGATTAACCAAAAATTAAAAAAAAACCCATAGATAATACGAATACTAATAGTGGTGACGCATATTACCACCAACAAACCTTAGCCCTGCCATCCATCACCGCTAAAAGCTAGTCGCCAGTCAATGATCTATTATTTTTTTCTTTTCTGATTTATGTTCTGTAAAGAAGTGTTCGCACACGCACACCCATGTCTATTTGCGGCCAGGCTGAAATAACTGTGCAAAACGAAACGTGTATCCGGTTCCTAGCCGACTCCCAAACTGCTGTTTGCTCACATACGACCACCGTGCGCTTTGTAAGAGGGATTATACCACGATTTGCGGTAATGCGGTTGGCTTTTCACCGGGAGCACTCTTTCCTCTTTGACCACTTGCTAAATCTTTTTCCTATCCGATCACTCGGGAGTGGAATAATGTTCTCTGGCTAATGCAGCCCGATGCGCTTTTAAGCTTTGATGAGCACCTGCGGCTTTCAATAAACCGCATTGATTTAGAATCGCTGCAGTTACTATTTTAAGTTTGTAAATAATGGACGTATGCACGCTCGCTCGGATGGCTACTTTGGATAATTTATAGAGCCATGCCTCAAATGTAAGTAGTTATGCTGACAGAAACTTTATTAAAGAAACTGAATTATATTTCAAGATATTTTAACTTTATTTAAGGATTTTTACTATGCTACCGAATCTTCAGCTAATCATTTTACAATAGGTACTATTTTCGAAACTTCTCAAAGGCTGAGTATCATTTAAATTTTTAAGCGGAAAAGCACCTGTTGAGATTTTTAGGCCAACCAGACGTATCTACCCACTCGATTTCGTTTTGCACAGTAAATCCGTCTTAAGAACTTACTATCGTTGGAGTGGAGACACTTGTTCACCACTCACTCCTGTTGCAACAATACGGTTTCCCGATAAATACAGTGCACAGATGAATCAGTGGTTATTAGTGGCGCCGATTCCAAGCCAAGTAACGTTCGTTGGGAACTAAGTTTGCACCTGATTGGAACCTAAGTTCGCGAGTCGGCTACGTCGTCGCGAACCTCCCTCAAAGTGGAAATTAAATAAGGACAATCCGTTCGTTCTGCATCAGAGACTTCGCTGTTGCATTATTCAACGTATGCAAAATCTCTGGATTAATAATAGATGACGACGAAGGTGGATTCCTCGCAATCGACTAAGGAATTGAGTTGTGACCCTTTCAGAGTGCGAAACGGGTTCGCGAGCTTTTGTCTTCACGGGAAATTGAATGATAATTTCCATCATTTAAAAGGAATTGTACGAGTTTATCTATGCAAAAATTAACTCGTCTTACCAAGCTGAAGTTATTGCCTGATAACGTTATTTTCGTTGAAATAGAAGCAGGATAAAAATATTAGGTACCTACATCTATACCGCGGACAAAATTATACTCCGCTTGGAATGAAAAAATAAAACTGCTTTCGACATAGGTAATATATAGATGGGACGAACATATCGTTGTCATTTGATGAATTTTGGAAATACCAACAAGTTCAAAAGCAACTACCCATTATCTCTTTAAATCTGTCTTGAAACGTATAAACATTCAGTGCTATTTATCATTATGTGACAATAATATAAATCTCTAAAGTCGCCATGTAAGATGTCATTAATCTTTGAATTGCGTGTACCGTTATCGAAATTAACATTTCTAATCATCAAGTGCTCATTGAATCCGTGAAGCGTGTTCATAAAAGAGTCAAAGGGAACTGTATAACAAAACGGTTCAGTATAAAAGTAAAGACGCAGTGCGCGCGAGCACGATTGAGGCAAACAATCGTCGTTGATAATAACCGTAACGAGTCCGGCGTCGATCCCGTTTGCATCTGTATTGTGTTGGGGGCAACGAGCACGCAACCTCAGTCATCAACTGTTTACAGCACAAACTTTAAACAATGCTAGACTTCAGAACTTCGAGCAAACTCGTGCATTGATTACCGAAACAACGTTAAGGAGATTTGTCAATATTTAAATCATTACTCTCGTAATGTAGCCATCAAATTATTTAGGGCTACATGAAAGACTTTTTTAGTTATTGGTTCTGGGTAAGGCTAAAAGTTTCATCAATTTCGGGACTTCAGGTGAACTCGTTCGTTTATTTCAGGAATACTATTTATGGAATCTTGGGAACTTTTTGTAGCTACCCAATTACCCATACAGACAAGGTCGAGACTAGCCCAGGACAAGATAAAGTGGCGAAGAAAGCGGATGGAGTACTCAACACTAAACAGAAGCAGACTTAATAGACATAAAATATTAAAACTGACCGATTTATGAGCAATAGGTACAAATGCAAGGTATTAGTTCTGAAGTCACAATGACACACATAGAAGACTTAAAAGAACTGCAACGATACGTTGATTTCTCGTTGCCCTACAGGCCGAAGACTTTCTAATCCTTATCGACATTACCTCTCCAGTAACATTTGAACTTCGACTTATGCAAATGATAACCATAGATTCTATGCTTTAAATAACGGACTTTACTATATTATAAATATGAATATTTATGTAGCAGCTAGCAGTAAAGTTTCAGTATTTCTGTTTCTGTTAAAATTAGTTAAGTCTGTGCAATGAAGTATCATGTTAATGATACAACAGACGCTTCGATTAAGATAATGAATAATCTTTTGTTCGACAACTAAACACCCACTTTAGCTACTGTAGCCGTCTTCAGTTAACAGTGCAGGCAATAATGAGTTAGTTTAGTAATATATATAAGCTAAAATTACTTATCCTTGTCCCATTTTCTAGTCTACATCTTTATTACACTAACGACGAGTGCATATAACGATCGGTAGATTTGACGGCAAGACATAGTAAAAATTGCTTGACAAAAGCGACTGAGGGAAAGTATCATCGACGGACATTAAAATGTCATTACATTTTGATGTAAATTCCCACTAAATATTTTACGTATAATTGGTGAAGGTACGTTGTCATGCTATTTACGTTCATATTGTTTTCTCAAGTCACTGTCAGTATTTAAATTAACGTGGACCATTACAACTTTGTCATTTATCTTTATAATTAGTTGTAGACACAAAAACACGGTAATAATGTACAAAGTTCAGTTATCGAGTGTGTCGTGTTATGAAATTGATGAACAGCTTGTAACAAAGCAACAAGTTGTAACATTTAGGGGTCTCTTCAACAATGTGCTAAGTAGGTAGATACTTCTGTGGGAACTGACCTGGGTTTACTGTAAATTTTCATTCAAATCTCTCTACCGTTAGTTTTAAGTTGATAATAATATATTGATGAATAGAACAGTTGACCGATTTTCCTTGCAAGGCCCGGATGTAAGTGGAAAACAATTTAGTTCTTACTGACGATATTAATAGAGCTCATTTTAGATGAAGTCGTTCGATGAATGAAATAATATTTATACCCTGCGCTTCCTTCATACCATTCCAAATATTATCTGCGAACATGAGAGCATCAAGAGAACGCATTAGCGAATGTAATACATTACCGAGATAGTAATATAAATACAGTGGTATGTATGTCGTTGTTGTCAGCCAATTTATTTTCGTCATTATAATTAGTTTATTGAATAGCTACCTGCTACTGGATGCTACCTGATAAAAACTACTTCCGCGTTGAAAATATTTCATCAGAATTACATAAGACGATGACTCGAGTGTTTGCCTAACTGGATTCCTATTGAAAATGAAATTATACTGTCGTTGGAATCTTGCAAAATTGATAAGTATGTGCGAATAAGCCTTAGACTGCGAAGTAACGTGAATGTACTGAGTTGTGCAACGCTATGTACCTGTCACTCTTATCAAAAGCAGTGATTGATTTTTTTTTGTGAAAAAATTTGGACAGCTCGATAGTTGAAGACTTGTAGCGCTGGGATTAAGGAGTCTAGGGCGCTTCATTCCCTATCAAAACATGCGATAACAGTTGGTGTGTCCGTGTGTCGTGATACAAATATCAAAAATTATCTTATCACACTAACTCTGGTAAGGTGCAAACATCTTAAACAAACAACGTCAGTTCAGTTCAAATTTAATTATTTTATATTTGGATTGTTGTTCACTTACTATTTGCTGTACTCTGGACGCTTTTAACGGGTACGTCTTTTTTACATCGTTCTCACATATACTTAATTAAATTCAACACTAATGATGTAACTACTATTTCGTAAAAATATAATTTAAAAAGAGTGTCCATAGGGTTTCTTGCCCGTTCTTCTCCATAGGTACCTACGCTTTGGAATGGGCAACTAGCTTCATATTTTCTGACTGACCGACTTCTTGACAAATCTTGACAAAACTGCCTGTAAATGGTTTAATTGAAATAAATGCTTTGAGTTTAAAATACTTTGAAAATTCTACGCAGGTCGTTAACCGGCGACAACGTGTTTAGTTAAGAATAAAGTTGGCTCGGAACCGGAAAGAAAAACTAGGCTCATTATGACGAGAACAGTAAACTACAGAAAATTGGCAGAAAATGATAATCACGTGGAAGACATCACGGAATAATTTAAAAGAAGTCTAAAAGTAGTTTTGCAAAACGATATTGTAGTAGCACATGACTGCAAACCGTTCAGTTTTAACGATGTAAACGAGTCTTGCACAGTAGTGAGCTCAATTCCGACAGTTGCCGGTATAGAGCGCACGATCGATGATAGATCCGATAATATCTCGAGTGTTTTGCTTGTAATCGCTGATGCAGCGCCCTAGATATCTCCAGAGAAGAACAAAGTTGGCATAGATATTGAGGATCAAAGTGCGGCGTGGGCGCACGACCCAATACCGCGGGCGGCAAATCACTCGCGCACGCGCACCGGACCTTTTGCGTGTGCATCGCGCAATTAATTTGTTTGTACGCGCTACAGAATTGATGTACTTCATCATACTCTCAGTAAATAGGACACGCGAATTTACATAATATATAACTAGTATGTAATATTGTATTTTAAAACTATAAATCTTTCAGATAAAATATTGTACCTAAATCGAAATTTTGATTGATGCTGCCCTAACTGCGTTAAAGGATTGGAATAAAACAATAAATACTATTTGTTTATGTATTTCAAACAGTTTTTCACAAGTTATTATCAAATACAAAATATTACTTAAAGCCAATTGTTATCCCGCCCTACTAAGTATGAATAGACTATATAGATAGTCGACTTGACGGAAACGCGCCGGTACCGAGCTTTACGTACTTGAGATTGAGGTTATGTTGTGATAACTGTTTGGAGCAAAAGCCGGCTATGAAACTGTAACTGGAATTTGCCACTTAATTTTACTAGTGATAAGAACTAAAATAGCTCGCAAGCCCGTGGGGGTGGAGAAGTCGGAGGCGATTGAGCCTGCGCGCGCAGCCGGCATGGCCGCCGTCGCACACCTGATTGCCAATACAACCCGATAACATAACTGAATTACAGCATATTACACACGTTCACGACGCCTTAAATACCCCCTGGATGCATCTCACACCAATATTATCACGTGCACCACTTCTGCACACCGACAACGACAACTTCTGAACACGTTAAGTAATCAGCTGATTATCAAACTTTTACCGGTGTTTATGTATCCGACACGGTACTTCGTCACTGGAAACGATCCGCGTTTCTCATTTCACGGTCATAGGAGGCGTCTTCCGCGAGCTAAGCGGGCGGTCAGCCGTCGCCGGCCGGTGCATCGGATGCACTTCCGCTAGAGGCTCGGGCGGAGCGCCAGGGACCGACGAGCGTACCTGGACTAGTCTGCCAGCTGAGGCCTCCGACGAACATCTTCCTGCAAGATAAACAATACCAATCAGTCACTGAAAAGAGCGCGACGAGCCGGCTTCTCGGGATCAGGGACGTACCCCGGGTCGTTGGGCACCTCCGCGGGGCTTCTGGCCACATCCTGATTCTGGGTTTCCATGGGCTCGGACGCCAACGGCGCGGGTCGGGCCGGGCGGCGCACTACGACTACGAGCGAGCGACGGCACGGCGGGGACGGCTCCCGGAGTCGCTCGGCTGCACTACCGACTACCGGCACGAGACTGGCGCGCCGCGGCGCACCCCTCCACGCAGCGGCCGCCCCCGCCCGCCCGCGCCCCGCATCGCCCGCGCCGCCGCCGCATCGATTCATTCACTCCGTACACAATTATTCATACGGTGAGCACGACGGACGCGAGCAGCGCGCCGGCAGCACCACGTGAACGCGCAGCACGTGCTCGTGCCCCCCCTCTGTACCCGCGCGCGCCGGCTGCCGCCCCGCCCGCGCCCAGAGCACGCCCACCGCGCGCCTACACGCACCACCACCCCCATACACCCAACTTCGAAACTTTATCGAAACTAATATTAATAATTAAGTTTCAGACATAACTTTTCAAAATATTCTATTTGGTATAAGTCATCGTGCTCTCATTATTTACATAACAACACACGAATGATCTACCGACGTTTTTCTTACACCCTTCATAACTGCTACTTTACATAAATGTTGCATCACAATAATTTCGTGCGATATCGTCAGACGCACTAAGCACCAATCGTGTCGTAGCGGCGCGAAGCCTCTATAGCTGACGTCACTGAGTGGCTTGTCAGACGCTCGTAGCACCGCGCTACGAAGTGAATGCTGCTACGACCGCTTAATATACGGACATGAAACAAACGAAAACTTATTTTCGCATTTGTCGAGTTGAACCAAATTGTTAATGTCCAGAAATTATTCGCGAAAATAAAGTCAGTACCTATACATAATTATTTAAAATAGAATTCTCTTGGGGAAGCATTTCAACTCTACATTTTTTTAAGTATTTTTTGTAATCTCTCAATCTGTAAACAAAAGTTTGCCAACGATAGCATAATGGATTAAAAACTCGTAATTTGCTCAACTTACTTTATCGAAAAATATAAAAATTAAGCCCTTATTTTATTCAACCGCAGTACCTATCGTATACAATAAACTGAATATTTAAAACAAATGTTCGAAAAAGTTTTGAAAGTCATATTGTAACGATATTACCGATACAAAGTAGAAGCCCTTACAGTTTCGCCTTAGCGTCGCGTGTTCAGACATCCTTTTAGACTGACTTGAAAAACGCCATACACAATCTAGCCTAAACAGAACATTTCAGAATACGTAGGTAGGACTTAGGAAAACGGAGAAAAGGTGGAATGCCCTGGTAAAACGAATTATACCTGCATTTTTTATGAATACCAGCTGCAATAAGTTCTAATTACGAAACAATTTCAATGAGATCTACAGTCACCTTTGTATACCTACTAGGTGCTTTTAGGCTTCTAGGCTATTTCCAAACTGTAAAGACAATGTCTGGCCACATAATTTAACCATTCCATTTAGTGGTTGCGGCTGTGCTGAAAATATCATTCGCTTCAGATCAATACTGGGACCAAAATGCCGTACTGACCCGGCCTAACAATAGAACAACCCAATTCCTCCGTATTTTGTTATTCAGTCTGGACCACAGATCTGGATGTACTCAGCGTAGCTCTATGTAGGACAAAGGCAAGGCTTTTCTATCTCGTGTCGGCTCGAGCTATACGCACTGCTAGTGTCGTGAAGGATTAGCAAGTCAAAAATAAAGAAGAGAGGGCTGAAGCTGAAGTGGCAATGGACCGGCCATATTAGCCGTAGAAACGATGACCGTTGGGGTAGACGTGCTCTTGAGTGGAGACCGCCAATCGACAAACGTAAGGTAGGACGCCCTCAGGCTAAGTGGAGCAACGATTTTCGCAGGGTGGCGGTAGCAGATGGATGAGAGTTGCCGAAAATCGAGTTAAATAGCGTGCAATAGGAGAGGCCTATGTCCAACAGTGGACTGTTGTAGGCTGATGATGATAATGACAGAACATGTCCTATTAGTCTACTACTAGTCATGCATTTGTTCTGTAGCTTGAAAATGAAAAACTGGTTTCCATTTCTAAGGTTTGTGGTCAATCCCGAGTCTACTCTGGTAAAGTAAACTTCCAACGTTAATGAGGTATCCAAGAGAATCGGAGGATGTCTATCAAATTACTTTCTGAAACGCATTATGACGAAAATTAAAGCTTCGACATCGCTAAAATATAAAAATAGATCCTCTGCATTGCATTTTAAATCGCGTCTAGCATGAAAATATATTTCGCTTCAGATCAATACTGGGACCAAAATGCCGTATTGACCTAGCAATATAACAACCCAATTCCTCCCATACTTTGTTATTCAGTCTGGATGTAAGTATTGAGCCCAGTCCTATGCAAGGGTAAAGGCAAGTATTTTCTTTCTCTTATCGGTTCCGAGCTATACGCAGGTTTCCCATGTCGTGCAGGATTTGCCAGTCAGAGGGGATGAAGAGGGGGCTGCTTAGGGTGCGCAGTGACTTGACAGACTTTTCTGGTAGGTATGTACCTACCGAAGTCAGAATTGCACACTGGAGTTGCGCAGAATAATCTCGTAATGGAAACCAATAACGAGCAATATAACTGATGATAACTACTGAGGTGTTACCAATGCCCAGGAGTCGCGAAGTTTTGCACTTGTTCCGTCACTTGGAAATTATAAACTGGTTCCCATTACTATGGTTCGGGGATTTCCTATAAAGTCAACACTCGTAAAGTTTTCAAAGATATCTAATAGAATGGGAGGATGTCTATCAACCTACTTTCTGAACAGCATTATGACAAATATTAAAGCTTCGAAATCTAAAATAGATATTCTGCATTGCATTTTAAATTGCGTCTGAGCTAAAATATAATTCGTTTTAGGTCAATACTGCAACTAAAAATGTCGAGCTGGCCTGTCTACGAATAGAACAACCCAGTTGTGTCTGCAAATGAGTATTGTGCTAGAGAAAATGGTGCATTGCTTAAAATGGATAGGCAACTGGACTGATAGTAGGGTTTTGTCAAAAGACTAGAAAACTTTCTCCTTATAATGACGACCCTAGAAACTGTGATTGCGAATCCGTCTTCCAAACTTGGTACTTATTTGAATTCTGCCTTTGCTTGAACTATTTACCAGACCCAGATTTGGTAGGTAGGTACCTACCAGAAGTAAAGAAACTGATGTGATTTTGCAGTCGATCTATCTGTTTCTTTGAAGCAGTGTTCTGCTGCACAATAAAGAAAGACCTCCAAAAATTAAGTGAGTTTAAAATCAGGAAAATTATTTGCTTATCAAATTGACTACTTACCAACTTAAATTGTCCGTATATTCGAATAAGTCATTTGTGGAACAACATGGCAAATTGAGGTAGTGTTTCAAATTCATAAACAAATAACTTCTCTGACTGTACCTAACCGCAAAGGCTATCGATGACGAGCAGCACGCATGCTGTTGAAACTCATAACCACTACAAAGATGCACTAATAAAAAAATTTAAGATTAAGAAGTGGTGGTGGATGCATGTACACGAAAATATTATCCGTTTCAGATCAATACGGAAACTAAATCTGCCTTGCTGACCCCGTCTAAGAATAGAGTAGACCAACTCCTCCTTCTGTGTTGTTAGATACGATTAAGAGATTTAATGACAATTAAATGAAACGGCCATGATAAATCCGACAAGAAATTGCATCGTGCATATGCGCGTGAGAGACTCACGCGAATTTGCACAACGCAATTTCTTGTCTTGCGTCTCAAAAATTAAATCCATCTAATTTTAAAAGAAAGATGGTATAGGTTCCTGTTAAATTAACATATCGGACGGAAGATTCATCTATCCATGACAGAGGCGAGGTCCATTTAAAACTTCAGTACCTAGCGGCTAAATGACAGGTTGAAATGAAAGCGCTAAAAGGAGATACAGCTGCAGTGGTGGCTGCGGCAGTACAAAAATATCATCCGTTCCGGATCAATACTATGATTTAAACTGCAACCAGGAATAGAATAACCCAGTTCTTCCTCCAGATGACGTAAGAGGTAGTTAGGGATATTATATCGAGCATTAAAATAGCCTCCACGATGGCGAATGGCGATATTAAAATGTACGTCTGGCCTGGGCAGTCAAGCTCAAAAACTGTTCCCAATAGGTAGAGATGGACCTTCACGATTCAATCTGTAAAAAAACAAGGGTTTAGGTACCTACTCTAAAGCACATACCACCCTACGTGCTTCAGTCATAAGATCTGACCATTGAAACCAAAATGCAAACATGTTTAACGTCTGGTATTTCCTCCACTTGAAACATTTTTAAATGGCAGTTAAAATATTCTTAAGCCTCTTTCACATTATGAAACCGTCCACTATAAACTCAACAATATGGAATAACTTGTTCTCTCAGTAAAACTTGGGAAAGTTTAAACTGTCGTACAAAATATTTTACGAGACATTCAGTTTTAGCCTACACTGATAATACTAGTTAGTTAGTTTATTTAATTAGACTTTTCGTCGGTCGAAGTGGCGGTACTTGGGGAAGGCCTGTGTCCAGCAGTGGACGGCTATCGGTTGAAATGATTGATGATAATGAGACTTTTAAATGTTTTTTTTTTGTTATTATTTATCTGTTGTACCTAAGTTTCTACATCTAAGCCTATCTACGATAGCCTGCAGCCGTTGTGAGCGAAGTTGCTAGAAAGATGAGACGAGGTCTATTTTCACGACCTACAGCGGCATGTCAGTAGGTAATTTAAAATGATGACTAAAATCGGGTCGTTAGTAGCAAAAAATACACGGTTCGCGTAGGCTTTCAATTTGTATGAAACAAAGGAATAAATCGCAACAAAAACCAGTGAATCCTTCAATTTGGTTGAAACGTGTCCTGTATTGCCATAACGATATTACCTTCCTATTTATATCGGTGCGCCGGCCCCACTCAATTACCCAGTACCTAATACCTTATCCCGTACTTAAATAAGTTAATACTGCATTGCAATATCAGCCGGTCGATTCTGTAAAAATCTCACCGTGAAAACTTTAGTGAAGTGAGTTTGTTTTTGCTAGGAATTGACACTATTGAGAGCTCACTCCACGCTCACTTCACCTAAGTTTTCACGGTGAGATTCTTACAGAATAGCACCGCAGTAGTGCTATTCTGTAAAAATCTCACCGTGATAACTTGGGTGAAGTGAGCTTAAAGTGAGCTGTCATTAGTGTAAATCCCTAGCTTCAGGTGGAATGACAGCTCACTTCACCTAACTTCTCACGGTGAGATTCTAACAGAATCGACCGGCTGTAGAGATCTTAAATACTAAAAATAATATGTTAAATTTATTCTACACAAATATGGACGAAGTAGGTTTAGTTAAAGTTAAAGAGAAAGTTAAACAAAATCATACAACAAAAATTAATTGATAAACATATCGTTTATTACATTACTTCTTATATGAATAAGTTATATTTGGCATGATTGGGCAGTGCTACATTACAAACTTGTTGACATTATGTCTACACAAGTGCCGATACCACTTTTTGTTTTTGTTATTTTCGAATCAGTAATGCAAGATACCTAGTTTGCATATTTATGTTCTGATATAAAGATTTCCTGGGCCCTTTATTAAGTTGGGAACTCGGTAGTAAATTCTGTTTCCAATAAAGCAACTTCATTTTCTGTTATTCTGGGATGGCCAATATTCACCCAGTGGAGGATATACAACATTATTTTTAGCTTATGCGAAACATGAATATAGTTTGTTCAGAATAAGTAACTGAATCGATTGCAATAATTTTTACCCCATGTTATATTTTGTCCCAAAAATATTTAAAAAAGGTTAAAAGTTGAACACCGAGCGACACTAAGTACGTTATTCAATCTCCGCGCCGAACTGTTAGGTACCTAGGTACTATTATCAATGAGCGCAAGACGGCGCGGCGCGGGTGTTTTTGTACGGACAAACAGGTAACTTAACAAGCTTATAACTTTGTGATTTTTCATGATACAGTTTTGAAATTTTGTACATAGATTCTTTACATAAACATACTAGACACGTGTTTCGGGTTTCGCATATACTAAAAATAATGTTGTATCATCAAGAAAGCAATGAAATAATTCAATAATATACAGGGTCAAATTAAGTTAGCTAGCGAAACTCCGCAAACGTGATGGGTGCGCTCCGCAAACATGATAAAAAAAAAATCTATTTCATGATATTTTTTTGGGGTCAACTTTCCGCTGTGTAGAAGTATGAGTTTAGAAAATCAGTTTTTATCTTTTTATCATACTCAGATATCGATACTCGTCACGCCTGCAGAGTTTCGCTAGCTGTTTGTAACAGATACAACAATAGTGAAAACCGATAACGCGTTAAGGGTCGATCTGACACCACCGTCAACCGTTCTTCTACCATTCCACCGAAAAACCGCTTTTCTATTTTACCATGGTGAGAAAACATAGTTTTTCACTTAACAAGACGCGCCGTCTATGGTCGGCGGAAAGAATGAGTGATGAATCTCCACATTTTTTCAATTTATAGTCGATTTGGGAAATGGTTCAATACCGGAGCCAGAATATATCAGAATCAGAGCGATATCGGCACATAGTGTACTTGGTCTTAGTTTTAAATCACAATTACCTATTAGGCAAGCGTTTAAAAGTTCTATAGAAAAAAAGTAGCTTGAAACTGCTTATAATTATGAGCATAATTAATAGTAATCACAGTATGGAGATTCGTTGGCGTTACATTTAAAACTGTGCCGCTAATGTCCTATTTCAAAGTCTCAATGACAGTGCTTGTTGATCTAAGCCCAGGGCCTCAAGTCTGCTATTACAATAGTGTCAGAATGGTCTATCATTGATTTCATAATTGTTGATTTTGACAAGTTTGGTAATCTACTAATATAATGGCGTCATTATGACTTTCCAATGGTCAACCACTGACACTCCATTGAAAGAAATGGCATAGAATGCTAATCTCGTACATAGTGACAAATGAATGACTGACTAGGCGTTAATCTGCTAAAATTTTGACAGTTCCTTTGATCAGTGACCTACCATTGGAACGTCATTGTGCAGTCATTGCTTTTAATTCGTTACGAGTATCGTATCGTATATGTTCTGTGCCATTGACCGACCAATGATCGACCATTATGAATTTAGCAGATTACGAACTTTTAGCAAAATGACAATGGGATCGTGTTGGAATGACAAATTTATAAAAATAGCAGACTTGGGCCCGTAGCACGGGGGCGTTTTGCCGCGGCGATTTTTTTTCGCGCATTTGATTTTCAACGCACGCCGAATGTTGAAAATCCAACGTTGTTTTTTTTGCCGCGCTAGGATGCGCTCTGTTGGATTCTCAACACTCGGCTCAACACCGAGAGTTGAAAATCCAGTGCGCGATAAAATCCCGCGGCGATATTTTTACGTCTATGCGAACGTGGGCTTAGCATGCTTATACAGTGGTTCATTATATACTTCTACAAATTGTGAAACCTATTAGTTATTAGTCTCGACTCCCGAATGGGACTCCAATAGATCAAATCACTTGATTGGTTGCTGATCATTTTAGCCAACCAATCGCAACAGTCTACCATGAGCGATGTTTAAACATCGTTCAGAATATGAATGTAAACACATGAGAGCTATAAATCGCGAGTCTCGAATGGACTTTATCGTCAACTCTCGACGGTGAGAAACTCATCGCGTAAACGCGCCTTAATAATGAGAAAAAAAACGCAAATTCGTTGAAAAAAACAAGACAAATTCTAAATAATAAATTGAACATTTGAAATGGGACATTAACGCACAGATGACTAATACAATACACTGCTAGATAACAGTGCCGTAATTAGCCTTTTATGCGCCCGGTGCGAGCTGCTATATCCGCGCCCTTTTTTTTTCGGATGGGAAATCATCAAATGACCCGCTCTGGGTGGAGCGGAAGGGAGTGTCAGACTCTTACTGACTAAAACCCACCCGTGTTCCTTCCTTAGCCCTTTATGTTCCGGGCCAGCGGTAACCCTTTGGGACAATCCCGCTGACCCGGCAGGCTTCGGTCCTAAGGGGCCCATTCCTCGATGCTGACATCTCTTTGAGACGCGCGTGGAACACGTACGCGCCGTCCGGCACGGGCCTGGTCCTGACCGGATGGTGAGCTACCCATTACTCTCCGCCCGCAGGTCCACGCCTACGGAGGCCGGGAGTCGTCACGCGGCTCCCGACGCCCGGAGCTTCTCCCGCGGCGGCTGGGACGGGAGGCTCTCTCCCTGAGCCGTCCCGCCACCTCCTTTGCTAGCATGACTGCTTCGCAGAAGAAGGTGACTGCTTCCCACTCTCTCTTGCCCCGGACCATGGCTTACACCAGGGCCGGAAGGTCCGGCAGGTCCTCTGGGCGAACCTGGCAATGGTGACACCCGGGCGTTTCCTCCCGCCTGATGATGTGCAGGAACCTCCCAAAACTTCCGTGTCAGGCGGATCTGCGTCAGGCGGTAGGTGAGGGCGCCGTGGTGCCTCTCTAGCCACTCCTCAAAGAGGGGTCTTATCGCCACTATCGTGGCGTTAAGACCCCTCTTCGCCTCTTTGAGGCGCTGGGTTGCGACAGTCGCTCTTTCCATGTCGCCATGAGGTCACGCCGGAGATCCGTCCGCTCCGCCGCGATTTGCCGCGGAAGCGGATTTTCCCCCCGGCGGCGGCGTAGTGCCTCCGCGCGCCACTAATACAGGCGCGCGAGGACTATCCAGACCCCATGGCGGCAGCCCGGCAAGGAGGCTTGCCGCCTCGCCCGAGATCGTGCGGTAGCCCCGGATAAGCCTTACGGCTACCACCTTCTGGGGCGCGTGCAGGTAGTGGGCGGCTCGCCGCCGCAGTGAACGCGCTCACACCGGGGCCCCGTATAGGGCCATGGACCGCACGACCCCCGCGTAAAGCCTCCGGTAGGAGGCGTTTGGCCCCCTCAGGTTGGGCAAGAGCCACTTGAAGGCGGTCCCGGCCCGTTCTAGTTTGGGGGCCAAACGTCGGAAGTGCTCGACGAAGTTCCACCGGCTGTCGAGGACGAGACCCAGGTATTTCATCGTCGTCTCGACGGCGATATGAACCCCTCCTACCGTTAGTTGGGATCCCGATGGTGGCGCGTTCCGGGGCCCATGAAACGACATGGCCTCGGACCTATGCAATGCCACCTCGAGACCCAACTGCCGGATCCTCTCCACGACTATTGCAACCCCGCGTGTCATCGCGTCGGCCGCGCCTGATGCGACCTCCCCTGCGTCAGGACCAGCGCGTCGTCAGCGTAGCAAACCACGCTGACGCCATCAGGGAGGTCGGCCCGCAGCACCCAGTCGTAGCCGATGTCCCACAGGAACGACCCCAGAACCGATCCCTGCGGGACACCGCACGACATCTCTCGCCGGTTCCACTCCCCGTCGCGACCGGGGTAGATGACGGCTCTGTCCGTCAAATACGCCTCGACTATTCGACGGAGGTAGGTCGGCACCCGGTGATACCGGAGTGGCTCCACAATGCAGCTACAGGGCAGGGTGTTAAACGCGATGGCGATGTCGAGTGACACCGCCACGACGACCCCACCCCGGGACACCGCGTCCCCCGTCGTGAGGGCTCTCACGCGCATGATGGCGTCCACCGTTGAGCGCCCCTTGCGGAAGCCAAACTGGCTGTCCGCCAGATCCGGCCCCGTCCTCACCAGGTGCCCGACGAGGCGGCCCGCAATCAATCTCTCAAAGAGCTTGCCGACCTCTTTACGCGAGTAAAGACGCTTTTTACGCTTTTCAGGAAAATCGTCTTCGATATCACATTCTTCACAAACTTTTACGATTATTATTTATTTGTAAGAAGAATATACGCGGTCGACGCGAATCCACACGTAAGTATAAATAAATAAATAATAGGTATTGTTAGTGGCCCAGGTCTGGTCATTTCTGCGCCCCTCCAGGGTCTGCGCCCTGTGCCTGGGCACCGCTCGCACCGCCCTATTTACGGCACTGCTAGATAAAATACCTAATATACTAGAGATCAAAATATTTCACTAGTTATGATTAAAAGTACATATCGGATAAACAACCACATTCAGACATAAAATGGCAGTAAGTACATCAATGATTAAATCTAGAGTACACACAGCCACGACAACCATTAAGTAATACCTAGTTGGTACATACATAATTATCCTATAATATGAGATTCAGATTCGTCCCAGATAGACGAGGACTGCACTAGCTAATGCTAGTTTTGATGAAAATGATCCTGTTGGAAGTCTATAGAGACTATCAGCAAAAAAATTAATCACTAAAGTGAAAACACAGCCATTTAACAACACAGCACAAGGATGTTTTTAAATCCCGAAATGATCTTTGGAAAAAATCCAAAATAACCTAGTCATAAATAATAACAAAAAGTTGTAACTTCAAAGTTCAAAAACTTATCCAAAAATAATTTAAAACATACAAAACTTTGCCAAAAAAAAATATAGATAAATATTATACTTATTGCAAGCTAAGCAAACATGAGGTTGGCATAAAACAAATACAAAAGCCATCGCTCAAAAAAATATTGCAATGAAAAAGCACAGACTAACTTACATAATAAAAATAAATAAACGTAACATTGCACGAAAGCTTAAGAAAAAAATATTGCAAGCAAATAATTATTAAAGCTGAAATCATAGCCGCCAAAAGCTACCAAAATTATATTTATTGCAACTCAATAACAATAAAGTTTAATAAATAAAAAGACTGGAAACGGCCATCTGTATGGTCGAAGCGTAATTAAAATAAAATAGTTTCAATAGTATTTTTTTCAATCAGTGGAATGACTACATCTAATCCCCTGTATGGTGAAACCATACTCTAATGACGATTAAGCATTTTTACCTTACTTCATCAGTTTATATTAGTCGAACAAAACACAACACAATTAGCGGTCATTGGTTCTTTAAATATTCAACCTATGGTGCGTTCGTAATCAGCCTATAACGTTCCCACTGCTAAGACACAGGCCTCCTCTCGGTGAGAGGGAATGGGCCGTAATCGACCACGCGGGCCCAGTGCGGGTCTTCGAATTTTTGGTTCTAGGACACAGCAGTTTCCTCACGACGTTTTTCATTGCCGTTTTGAGAGCAGTGGTGATGAAATAAATTATACAAAGTAAAGCGCCTGTCTGGATTCAAACCCACGACTTGCAACTCATAAGTCGGGGCCATTACCACTGCTCTCCATCACCATGGTCCGTTCAATATTATTATTTATTTTATCCTAAAGGCAGTAGTATCATTTGACTATCTTCCAACCCTCTGCATGATGAAATAAGGTAAAAATGCTTATTCGTCAGTAATCGTACGTAAGAACCACTCACACACTTTAAAAAGTAACACAAGTTTTTTCGATTTGTATATTAGAGATAGTTTTTAGAGTAGGTAGTCCGAAAAACTAGGCCGGTTTGTTTCATTATTTATAAAGCTTAATTAATTGAGATGTAGTGCACCTTATAGTGCTATAGGTGATTTATATTTAATTATAAAAAATTGTGCACCAGTGCTCCCCAAATTAGGGTTCACACAAAACAAACACCAGTTAAACATGAAACTTTAACTCAAAGCAAAGTACCAATATAATGCCTTATTATATGCTGATTTTACAATCAACAGATAATTTTTATTCGTGGAATGAAATTGACGTTTGACAGATTTTGCATGGAAGAACTGTCAAAAATTCAAAATTATTCCTCGGATAAAATTTATCTGGCGTTGGAAAAATCAGCTTAAAGTGACATTATATTAAATCGTCGGCTTATTGCAAGAACTCATTAACGTATTTAGTGATTTTTGCAGTTAATGAGTTCTTGCAATAAGCCGACGAAATTAAAAAACAACCTTCGTAATTTTATTTATGATTGTGACCTTCTTTTTAGGCAGACAATAACTCTATCTAAGCAGAGTGTAGTCTGTTTGCATTTATAAGCAAAAGCATCATTATATACGTTTGAAAGCAACACTATGTGTAAATTCTGTAAGAAAGCGTAACAAAAATAATCACAGGTACACATTTAGTACAACATTTGGCACAATAATAGTACAATATTTTAGTACTTAAATAAATAATAACCGCATCATTAAAAAAACCAACATCAAATATTTTGACGGTAACTTGAAGAACTTCTTAGCCTATCTTGAACAACTTTTTGATCTACAAATTAACCTACAGTTTTACTTATACACTAATCTACAAGAATCTAATGAGTACTTTAAAGTTTTAATTATCTTTGTGTTAAAAGTACTGGAAACATATAAGTTAAAACCCTCAGCCTCAGCCTCTACGAGATAAAAACGTCTAAATAAAAAATAAGTGATTGAAATCCCATCAAAAATAGAATCACTTGATTTATTAGAAAACGGTATTAAAAAAATATTTATTCAACTTTCATAACTAGTCAGTTTCAAAAAAGAATCACTTTGGGAGTTTACCCTTCTTAGCATAATAGACTTTAACCCCCTTACCAATAAACGTTGTATAGCGTCTGTATAGTTACACAACGCTTTGTCTTCTTCTTTCCAAAGTCAAATTACTGGCGACTGAAAGAGAGAAATCAGTGTGTAACTATTCATCTGATATAATATGTTTATTAGTAAGGGGGTAAATAAATAAGAAAATAACCCATGGATAAAAACGCCTACATAAAAGTTTAGAGCATTTGTTCAAATCTTAAAAACAAAAATATGTACTACTTAAGGGAAAAAAGTAACTTTTGGTTTAGTCAATTAAACCAATCCACACTAATCGGGAATTAAGATAGTCCTAACGTAACTTAATTAATCAATCACTTTTTACCGTACCCTGATAAAGTAAATTGAAGTAGTTTTCCCAGCATATTCAATTCCTATAAGATTGATCAAAGACGAATTTTAAGTGTATAACCTAACAAAATATTCTGAAAGCTAAGCTTTTTACACTTTGACCAAAAACAGTCAAACTACTGTAAACAATTATTAAAAGTCCAAGTATTCATACAATCTACACTTGAAAAAAACCACTCCTCCTTTTCAGTCGAGTAAAATAAAGTATGTAGAGAAATTGACCTTGATTAATCGAAGTGTAAACAAGCCTAACTCTCAAAAAATTATAGTGATAGATAATAGTTCTTAACAATAGGTAATAAAGTCGAAGTATATCACTACAAATAATACTGAGAAAGCACAATCCTAATTTGTACTTCCGACAAGTAATCACACAACCTTTGGTACTTCTTAGGACACACAATACGTACCTACTAAAAAAATTACTTTCAGGTAACATAAAAAGGAAGACAAATTAAAAATTTTATAGTTTTGTATAACCTGCTAACAAAATAATTAGGCATATTAATGGTTAATATTTAGAGAATATTAATTACTTTACGGTTTGTTAATATGTTTTTCGTATTTTAGCATATTTTATGCACTTCTAAGCAAGGTCGCATTAAGATTAGATATCGATACATGCACATCTGTGAAGTTTTGCCACACAATTTAATTTAACCTTGTATTTCTCAGGTCTTATGAACAACTTCACTAAGCTTCTCAGTTTGAATTTTATTTAGCGCTTAAGGCCCAAGACACAAAAGCCGGCATTATTTAGGCTAGTATCCAAAATGGAAGTCGTTCATATATGAAGTTCGAGAAATCATATGCATGTAGGAAAAATAGTTTTCAGTGAAGTTTTTCCAACACTTTCTAATTAGGTACTTACTTTTTTATGTTATGCTTCGATTGCTACTCTTTTACTGATACTAGCTTGGTATGTACTGGGCCTTAGGCGTCACAGTTAGTGAGCCAGTCAGAAAACGCATTACAGAACATGCACATTTATATTTGCACTATGTCTACTGCTACATATTTATATTGATACTATGTAAATGTAAACATCAATTCATTGAATAAACCACTTGATAAAGTTTAAGAAGATTATTTTTAGTAATTATATGAGATCAAGTAATGGTCAACTACAATGGAATGGAATGTGCAATTTATTTCTTATTCTTTTGGGAGTTTTCAGCGTTTGACGCTAGCAAAGCCGACAAAGTGGCGTGGGTAGCACTTAATGTACCAGAAGTAGGAGTTACTATGTTAGCAGATGAATGCCCCACATTATTATTGTTCAGCAAACCACCGCTGGTTCCTGAACTAACGATAGTAACGTTCGGAGGTGGTGTAACACCATTCGCGAATCCAGTTGACAATACCTTCTGAGTATTATGCATCATAAACGACTTGGCGGCGCCCGCGCTGCCTAAAGTAAGAACTTTCTTTAACATAACAGAGGAATTGCATGCATTGTCGATCATATCTTTGGTAGTAGAAATACTGTCGAAGTCTGTAGAACTTGCTGTGACGACTGTACTTATCTTTGGCGTGGACGTGTGTAGTATCGGGCGGACCGCTGTGACGTTGAAGGTGGCGCTCGAAGCAGGAGTCAGGTTGTTGCGATTGATGATGTTCCGTGAAACGATGGCGTTGTGGAGAATGTTCCCGGTTGGGAACGACTTGGAACTGACATTGACATACTGCGGGGTGCCGATGATGGTCGCGTTGGAGGTGCGTGTCCCGAAGCCAATGATCGTACTGCCTGCACCCTGAGACATGACTGTGCTGAATGTACCTTTGGTGTTGATTGGTATTCTGCAAGCAAAAGAAAATAAAACTTTATAGCCTACAAATCATAACTGGCAATTACTAAAGCTTCGTACTGACGAGTGAATGCTTTAGTGCGTTACTTTTGCAAATGCATATCTTAGATGTAAAGGCCAATTCTCGTAATTAAAAACGTTCAAAACTTATTCGCAATCTCATCTCAGCGACCATCAATGTCAAAAGAGTTTTTTTTGACAGATCAGACTGTGAACGTTCTTAAAATTACGAGAATTTCCCCTAAGATTTGCATGCAGGAATTCCAAATTAATCTACCTAACTAAAGGATGAAGGATAACACTTTTCCGTATAAACGCCTAACATATACATGACGCAATCAAACACTTACCCACGAATAACCTGCGAAGTAGTCCCAGGAATGTTCTGTATGGTGACAGTGGCTTGCGGCAGATGGTGTACGGTCCTCTGCCCAGTAGGCGGGATGTTCGAACTGGTGTAGTAATGCACAGTGCTCCCAGTGATGCGGGGAGGTGCGGCGATGTGGGCAACCGGCACACGGTGCACTATGCCGCTTGTGGTTGATGCCACTGTGATGCATTTTGTTTGATTCACTGAGAACTGGAAAGAGAAAACAGAAAAAAATACTTTCCCAGTGCATTGAACCACAAAAATTATTCAGTGGACAGAAAGTTTTAAAACTTGCTGTTTGTTTAGTATAAGTATCTTATATTCCTTGTTTAGTTTATGCAAAGAAGAATAATAACAAAAGTATCTGATGAAAATGTAAACGAATCAGAAAACGTACCTGTAGATGCCAATTTGTAGTGCAACTTACAAATTCAGTGCATTGATTTATTTGTTTATTAGTTATGTACAGACGCTACCCGAAACACATCAGGCTACCCGAAACTGTAAAATTTTCCCAATCAACTTTGCTTTAGCGATAAAGTTGAAAATCTATTAAAGCAATTTGACAGATTGTAGTAGCTTGATGTGCTGGCGTCTGTACAAACAGTAAAATGGATACAGATAGGACATCTTATTGATTGGAATGTTTGAATACTTATCTCGAAATTCTAATTTTAAATCACCTTGAAGATGTTTTTCATTTTACAATTGAGTTTTATTCAATTACAATTTAATCTATTGATCCCCGCTAATGAGACACAATTGATTTTCTATTGCATCGTACTACATACGGTACGCGCGGGGCTTGACCGGTTAATAATGTTATTCAAACAATTGTTAGAAAAAGTGATGAGATATTAATTTGAAACCTTCAAAATACAGATTAATGTGTTACTAATGCCCTTTAGTAAATGATTTCGTAAGAATTTAACTAAACAGGGTTTGTTTACACTTTCATCAGATACTTTTGGAACAGATAATAATGCAAAATGCTAAGCATTATATATTTTGGCTAGAAGCCTTTTGTGTTAAATAAGACAACTTACATTACTAGTGTTCAAGGTAGTGCCCAAATCAAATTCGTCACCAACCAATGTTATAGTATCAGGATTAGCTCCAGTCAGTTTCTCTATAGCCTTCCTCGCGTCAGCATCACTCTCAATATTCCCCAAGTTACTGCTCAAAAACTCGATATCCGATTCTAACAAGCCATCCACCAAATGATTTTGACCATCCTCAGGGTCTTTGCAGAGGGAGAAGTCGTCACTCTCCAACTTTATATCTTCTACTTTCATCCCATCAACATCAAGATCATCCATGTTCTCAACTTTAATACTAATGAGATCATCTTCATCTTTCATCTCCTCCATTTTAATTTCGTCCAAATCTTCAACTTTTATACCTCCAACTTTCATGTCATCCATATCTTCGACTTTGATATCAGCGAAATCTGTATCCTCCTTCATCATTGGAACATCTGAGAAGTCTCTGCTATTTTCGCCATTACCAATATACTGGCTAGCATCGAAACTGTTACTGTCAAAATTATCATGATTCGGTTCAACTTTGATGTCCTCTATTTTGTATTTGTCCTCTTCTTGTATATTGCTTGTGCAAGGTTGGGGGCTGTTGGCGTTACTTATGTCACCACTGAGGGCTCGTTTAAGAACATAAGCCTTTATTTTTCTCAGCATAAACAGAGGAACTTTGAAGCCTGTTAGTTCTCCCAGCATGGGGAGTGAGTTGTGTTTGTATGCATCACTGTTGGCGAGTTCTTCAATGTCTTCTAAAACCTGGAAATACAACAAAATCAAATTAAATTCCAATTATTTTTTGTAGAGATTAGCTCATCAGTCAAGAAAATAAGGCATAATTACCATGATATACGTTTTCCCGCCCACAGCATTTACCAAGTTATGGCTGGCAATCCATTCTTTATCTGATGAGTCAGCTGGATATCTGAGTAGACCAGCATGTCTAGTATACAGGCGGCCACGAGAGTGACCTAAGCCTAACAACTGAAAGAAGATATTTTTTATCAGTTAAGTACCATCAAAATGCTAAAATACCTAAAATTCTCCAATGTATTGGAACTTTTTAAATGTTGAAGAATCTAATAAAAAAAAGTGATTTCAAAAACTTATCTCATAGCAGGCTATGTGACCAAGAGGAATTGATTTAAGTTCATGCTAATTGTAAATATCAATTAGTTTTTGTAACTATAAATAACTAGTGTATTGATGCCAACTAACATAACAGTAACTATTTCAGAACTGCATAGCTATTTACAACCATTCAATACGCTTCCGAACCGAATCAAACAATGCTATCGAATGAGTCTTCCAAACGCTGTTCCCAAATCAGAAATCAGAAAATTTTGACAGTTTAAACCAAATAGACGACAACTATTTTCCAGACAAATCAGGTAACCGAAAATTTATAATTTTCGATTCGGAAACCTGTCGAATGGTTCTGAATAGCTATGCTGGGTGTCAAAGAGAAAAGTAAAAAAAAAAAGGTGTAAATGATACTCACTTTATGAGCATGAGACCCCATAATAAACAGTGTTTCTTGGGTCAATCTTGCAGGGTTCCACTTCTCAGGGTCTCTGATTGCAGGGGAAGGTAAGGGTGAAGATGATGCACTGTCTGTGCTGTCCTCCTGCTTGATCTTCTTCCGTTTTATAGTCATGTCAATGTCGTTTTCGGAATCCTTTCTTTTTGGGCATGGGCTCTGCAACTATTGTCAAGTATATGTATACATTCTACATGATATAATTAACCAAGGATCATATTTGAACATGTTTTGAACATTTATTGTTTATACAAGTAGTATTCTGCTGGTACACATGCAAATACATAATATAACTAAGAAGTATTGTGGTAGTTCTGTATGAGTACTTAAACACTCACTTGAACAGTATAATCAGATGTTACTTGAGTGATATTGTGTTAAAAGAGCAGTGAATTTTGAACATGTCATAGTCATAATAAGTAGATTCAATTCCATTCTCAAGAAATGGACCAAAAAAATACATAAACACTGCTCAACAAAGTCTAGGGAACAAGGTATTTAAAGTAATTATTTAAATTTTAACATTTTTTATGTAAAACACAGACCCTGGCCGCACAACTGTGCTGGACCAAAGTGGAACTGGGCTGGCCACATCTGTCGCATGTCGGAGCAGCAATACGCAAAAACCACCTCTCCGTGGATCCCAAATAGCAGGAAATCACTATGCGACAGGCCCAGAAAGAGATGACAGGATGAGTTGGACTTGGACTTCATAAGGTGCCACTAGTCGATATTTTTCCCATACTAATTTCGGGAGGGTATTACTCCAGTGTGTGACATTGTACATCCAAAGTTAAACATGATATCGTTTTTACTTGCTAATTTTATCATAACTTTGGGTGTAAATAATAAAAGAAGTGTAAAATCTTCAAAACAAAGCCGGTACCGACAAAGCTTAATTATCGAAGTGTTCAATAAACTTTATTTTTAATTGATTTATGCTGTTTTTTTTTATAAAACTCGATTTTCCAAAGGACTTTTTGTATTTTTTTACGCGCGTTTTAGTTCGGAACGGTATTTGTGTGCGTGCGAACTAGACGTTATGCGTGTAAACTAGCGACACTACTCATCACTGATACGATCACTGTCGGACACGACGCCAGGTGAGACAGCGTGCTTTTTGGCCATGCCCACCAGTGAGGTCGAGCTCTCGACTAGTTCCACCTTAAAGGGTTAGCCCACAATCGCAGTAGACAGGAAAAAGTGGAAAGAGGGAAGGCGCCTGCCTTTGCCCTACAGTGGGACAACACAGGCTTACAATAATAATAATGTAACATAATATTTTATATCAATAGAAGCATATTTTAATACAAACTTTTTTAATTAAAAAAAAAGTTTATGAAAATCTTATATGGTGGCACCATTTTATAGATAACATACTATAGATTACACATCACATATTCTTAAAAACGAATAAAATGCATTCCTACCAATTTTTTAATAATCTGTTGGACCTCCAAAGGCATTCGCGATGGCTCTACATCGGAGTGGTATGCTGAGTATCAAATTGTCTATTGTCACCTCTGGAATATCGCTTAATATCTAATAAGCAATTATGGGCAGTAAGCTCTAAGGTTATTAATGTTTCACAACACCGTACCTATGCTGTGACTAAGTGAAGTTTTAGCACCTTATGCCAAAATTCTTTACTTCTTATAAAGAATTTTCTTAAATAGTTTATATAGTTGCCTTGTTCCCTAAACTTTGTTGAGTAGAGTACTTTTCTTAATTCATTAGTTAACTTACAGTAGGTGGTTTGACAAGTTTAGAGTCAATACTATTACTGGATTCTGAATCACTGGTCTCATATGGTGACTGTGCTGGCCGAGGCGGTGTGGTGTACAGTAAACGAGTGGCATCCAACATAGCTCGGCATACTGCTCTCACCTACGAAACAAACCACCGTTAATATCATAGAATTACACATTCTACAAATAATAATAAACTTCAAGCTTGTTTGTCAGAAAAAAACACTAAGTAATAGTAATAGAGTAGGCAGGTGATGCAATGGGACGTGTTGAGGGAACAAGAAATATCATGCGAACGAAGTCATGAAAGAAGCTAGTTCTACAATAAAATGATATGAAAAAGATAATATTTGTGTAACTTTATGATACCTACCTCTCTTGTTTATAGTAGATAATATGAATGTGTATGTAACCACACTCTTTTGTTGCTCAAAATGACTTAGGTACTTATAGATAAAAATTTGTTGTTTTCAGTTTGAAAAATAATAAAAATACCTGATCTTCGCTAACAGATTCATCTCCCAAATTCAGTCTTATGTTGTTGACAGCGGGTACAAAAAATTTCTGGAACATAATACAACTTACTTTAATAACAATTTTCTTCATATATTTGGAAATGTTTATGAAATGAAGTGATAAAACAATTAGAAACAAATCAAGTGTTTATGTGTTAACTTATAAGATAAAAAATATTAGTTACTTGTGCAATTGGCAAATATTTTAAGTAAGTATCATCATCATCATCTGCCTAGTCTTTTCCCAATTTAGATGGGGTCAGCTTCCAGTCTACCCGGATGCAGCTGAATATCGGTATTTTAGATAGGCATCTGACCTCCACAACCCAGTTACTGGTTAATAAGATACTCCTTGGTAAGACTGGTTGTCAGACTATCGGGATTCTGACTACCCAAGAAATAACTTATAACAATAAGGAGAATGTCGTGAGGAAAGTTTTGAGTATGAATGCCGATGGCTATAAAAGTAGGGGAAGGCCAAAGAAACAATGATGGACTGTTTGAATGATGATATTATTATGGTAAGAAAAGAGGTGACTACCGAGATGACAACTAGTATTAGAAGTGTGGGGGTGACTACCGAGATGACAATTAGCATTAGAAGTGTCGGGGTGACTACCGAGATGACAACTAGCATTAGAAGTGTGGGGGTGACTACCGAGATGACAACTAGTCTTAGAAGTGTAGAGGAGGCAAACATGTTGGACCGCCCCAAATAAATTGGGATAAGGGCGTGAGATTGATGATGATCTGATCAATAAATCAACAAAATACCTCCAGGAGACCATTATTTGTACAAAACTTACTTCCAAATATTTCTTGATCACTTGATCTATTTCTCTTGTGACCGCTGACTGAATAGTTTGCCGTAACATGTCCAATGACTTATTGGCACTTGCCCTGAACTCTGCAATAGGTCTTGAATGCGGCTGCACTGGTCCAGGTAAACTGAATCTTCTGTGCATAGCCGCCAATGTGTTAATGGCAATCTGACGAGTAACTGGCTGCTTCTGAAATTATCAGGGCCATCAAATATACAAATTGTATCAAATAAACGGAACAGGTTTCATATTTTTTTCGAACAATATTAATGCAGGACATCTAAGTATCCTTAAAAATGCAGATAGCCCAAGCTCAGCCTAACATTCAGAACAAATGAAAACAAAAATATAGTCATGATTTCCTATTAGACCTAAATAAGACAATAAAATTAAAGATTTTTTTTTATTTGATTTTTCATGAAAATTCACAATAATTGTTAAACCTAACGATTGATTCATGAAAACAGACTCATTCTGTTTAAATTTATTTACAAAACAAGTCTTCAGGCACGCGAATTCATTATTTACTCACTGACATTTTCATGGTCACTACAAAAATATAGAGATTTTATCTTACCGCTTGCATATTGTTGGGTGTGTTAGAACGAGCATTCAATGATTTGGTCGGTGCCTGGAAGCCCCACGTACCACTGGAGCTCTCAGTAACTGGATTCTGATGCGAAGTATCTACGTTATTCCAATTCTTTTGCACCACCATGTCGAATTCCTGTCATAGACTGTTTTGTTTGACTTTCATACCCGAATACCCGAGGGATCATTCACGATCCTGTTAAATAATGACTCAAGGAGATAACACAACAATATTGTACAATTATATTTCTGTGCTTTCTGGGAATTCTAGATGTTAAATTTTTATTAACAAACAGTAAAAAGCTTCTAGAGCTGCCTAACAAAGGAGAGGGGTTGGATGGGTGGAGGGCGGGGTATACAAGTGTTACCAAATTTAAAAAATATACACTTTATAACACTGACCTCTATCATACAAGGTCAGTGCTTTAAGCACGATATACACGGTTTAAAACCAGTCTACAAACCAAGGTGATCTTGAAATATTGTTGTTGCGAGATGCCTGCTACACGGTTTAAAACCAACATCTTCTTCTGCCACTGGTTTGCAACGCAAGCCTTTCTACCAAGGACGTTTAAAGGTCATATGAAATTTGGTTTCAAACCACTGTCTACAATGTTTTAAACTTAGGTTTGAAACCAACGTTTCAAACTGTGTATATTGTGCTTTATAAGCAAACACTATGAAAATATAGTTGTATGATTCTGAATTTCCAGATCATTCACTTGCTGAGTATGGCCGGCCGCATACGTTCGTTTTCCTGATTCGGTTTCCTGATCAGGAATTCAGATTCGTGCATTCAGGGTCCCCGAATCTGAATTCCTGATCAGGAAACTGGACGTATGCGGCCGGCCTATTGCGCAAGTGATTTAAAGATTTCTAGGAGATTCACGGTTTTCTTTTGTATTTTTTGGAAGTATGTAGGTATAATTATGTGAAAATCCAACCCAGTTTCCCAACTCTCGCAGTAACGTGTTCAAGAGTTTTTGATCAATTATGACTCCTAAGTATGTACCTACTTTGTCTGCGAAACTTTGTCAAATTATAGGGCACTTGCAATTTTTATCAGAGGTGGTATTGCATATGAGTGTACTTTAATGTTAAAAGCTACATCTTGAGAATGATTAAAGATTGAGAAACATAATTTATAGTTCGTTTTTGTTGTGTTTAGCGACAGAAATTATCTCTGAGCCAATTGGCAATTTGGACCTAGCCCATTTCAGCTTTGAGTTTTACATCAGACCAATTATTGTTTCCGGAAAAAACCACAACAGTATCAAGTATCATCAGCATACGAAAAAATATTTGCGCTATTTACTTTTTGGTTACAGAGGTCATTTATGTACGTGAGAAATAATGTAGGGCCTAACACTCTCCCCTGTGGTACGCCATAAAGTACATCAGCATCCTCACTAGTAGGTATGTGCTCTTATCTTTACTCTCTGTTTCCTGTTGGATAAATAATCTTTGAAAAAAATTAGGAGAGTTCCCCTTAATCCAATTATTCTCTCCAGCTTTGCTACAAGGGCTGGAACAGAGACGGTGTCGAAAGCTTTTTTATTATCCAGGAATATCGTAAGGCATTTCTTTTCTGCGTGCGTCAAGCTGAAGACAGGGCGCTATGGCGCTCATTAGGGGAGGCCTATGTCCAGCAGTGGACTGCTATAGGCTGATGATGATGATGATGATGATGATTTCTTTTCTGCATCAAGATGTTCGGTTACTAACGAGCTAAGTCGAGCGTCAGCTGCATCCTCAGTAGATACCTACTCCGGGCCTAAAACCAAATTGTGAAGGTGATACTTTTGAATCTGTTCAAATAGTTAACTAGTCTCGTATTTATTATTTTTTCTATAATTTTAGATATAGCTGGTAAGACTGAGATAGGTGTGTAATTATTGACATCGTCTCTGTTCCCTTCCTTGTGAACTGGAGTAATAATCGATTTTTTTCAGTAGGATTAGAAAAATACCAGACTTTCAAAAAGTACTCTGTGATACCAGAGTTGAAACAAACGTTAGTCAGATGGGTAATGATGGCGACGACTTGCTTAGGACAGTACTTTAAAAAGTTAGTTGAGGGGCACTGTTAGATTTCAATCCCATCAGGGTATTTTCTAATTCCTTGAAGTCAGTGTCTAAAAGCACAAAAGAATTATTTCGCATAGGTACTTGAATAAGCAGGGTTGTATCGAGGGGGTGTTACTATTTTGGATTTGTTGTGCTAATTCCTTTCCAATATTTCATTTGGAGACGGTTTAGTAGTTTCAGTTTCTGAAATTCCGAATCATTCCTTTCTGAGCAAGGGTCGCCCGCCATAGTAATGGCAACATCAAATTGCACCGAGTTTTTAGGGTTCCGTAGCTAATTGATACAAAAATGGAACCCAAAAAATTTCGTTATGTACTCATGTCCGTCTGTCATCCGTCCGCCAACAGCCATTTTACTCGGATACTATTGGCACTATATCGAAGACAAGTAAAAAGAAGGTGGAAACAATGGTGTAGTGATAATACGAAAAAAAAATTGCGGTGGCAATAATCACTTATTAGCGTCACCGAGAGATCATCATCTTCCTGCCCTTATCCCATGTTACTTGGGGTCGGCGCAACACGTTTTCTTCTTCCATTCTCCCCTGTCAACCGTCACGCTATCATTAACTCCCTTCTCTTTCATATCATTCCCCACACAATCCATCCATCCACCGAGAGATGAAAATAAAAATCAAAAAGTATTCAATGAGGTTTCTAAGTGACTTTTCTATTTAGGGGGGATGCGCTAAGGTAGCCCGCGAAATTCTTTACTTACGTTTTGTACAATTTGCAGGTCAGAAAACAGGTTGTATGTTGAATGAAATGTGATTCACGACCGTGCCAAATATGGCTTTACAGAATTATACACATTTAAATCAGCAATATAACTCCTAGAATTGGCCTCAAATGTCATTATTTCATGAAATGGTAATAATAAACTTAAAGAGATGTAAGTATTGATAATTTTTAATCTATATAGCTATCTAAAGAAAGTATATTTCTTAATATTTGATTTAATACTCTTTGGTCTACTACACCAAAGATATTATTTACGATAGTTGTACGTGTGCAGAGAGATGTCAAGATGGCATGACAGATTGAAAAATATATTTCATTGTTGTTAAATATTATAATTAATATCTTATCTTTATCTTAACAAGAATCGACTGGTGTAATAAAACACTTAAAATGTCGTTTCTTTAATTACAGGTTTGTTTTTGTAAATACTTACATATTTTTAGTTTATATTTAATTTACTTAGTAATATTTCGATTTTAATTAAATTACTTTAATTACAGTTACAGCAACACATTTTAGTTTCATTGTTACACCAGAACAAACACCTTATATCTATATAGGGTGACTGGTAATTAGTGACCGATACTTAAACACGTGATTTTACTCATCATTATGAACAACTTTTACTATGGGACCAATCCTGAAATCGCGAAAAAAAAATCAGCTGTTCCCTACATTTTGACGGGTTAAGCGAACATAAATGTAGGGAACAGCTGATTTTTTTTTCGCGATTTCAGGTTTGGTCCCATAGTGAAAGTTGTTCATAATGATGAGTAAAATCACGTGTTTAAGTATCGGTCACTAATTACCAGTCACCCTGTATACTTACTAATAATAAAGCTGAAGAGTTTGTTTGTTTGAAAACGCTGATCTCTGGAACTGCCCGTCGGATTTGAAAAATTATTTTTGTATTTGATAGCCCAATTATTGAGGAAGGCTATAGGCTATTTAAAATCACGCTAGGACCCTTAGGAGCCGAGCAAAATGAAAAAAGAACGCTAAGCGAAAACGAAGTAATGGCGCGGGCAGGCGATGCGTCGCGACGGTGTGGGTCGGGGAAACAAGAAATTTCACGCGGACGAAGTCGCGGGGAGAAGCTAGTATTCTATAAATAAATACGGCCGCGCATCATAATTACATCAACAATACAACAAGATACTGAAACCCTGTAAATAAATAAAGATTTAAAAAATAAAAACATGATACTGGCCTGCAAATTGCAAAAAACCGAAGAAAATTAGAATTTCATGGACAAACCTGACGTTTTCACCATATTAATAAGCATTGATATTATGTCAATAATTTGTGAGATATGGGATGTTTTCCGTTACAAACGCAGAAATAACTTTGTTTTTCGAGAAATACTATGAAATATGTATAAACTTATTTTGTGGTCGGTAAAATCATCACAGAGCAAGTGTAATTTTTAAATACATCCTCCTAACTGCGGAACCCTTCTTTGTGTGTGGTCCGACATGCACTTGGTTGTTTTTTTTTTAACACGACACCATAGCTTTTGAGCTTGCATTACTTTTACTTTCATTTTCGTTCGTTATCTTGAAAGTTGGAAGTTATTATAAAGCTCGATAAACAAAATAATTTTGATTTCAAACCTCAAGAGTGCCTATGAGTCGCGTAATTTTATTAAAGACAAAATAATATTCATTTTGAAATTCCCATGTAACTAGTTTTATTTTTCATCGATGTCAATCGAAAATACACAGAAATCACATTGGTTACGGAATTCGAGCGAGCGCATTTCAGTTTTCAGTGCATTTCCATTCCATCAATTCCATTCCATTTCCATCTGTGCTTTGACTTTCTCTTTCTCTTACGTCGTCTGTTGTTGAGTGTTGACGTATGTACGCCGATACATATAATTATTATATGTAATTATTAGTAATTTTCACTCAGTATATCATAAAGTACTCTGTGTTTACTGTTAATAAACACAAGGAATATACTACTCATTTATTCCTTGGTTATTAGTGCTAAAGCAAAAATAAGGTAAGTGATTAATTCACTTTATGAACCTCTCGTCCGTCCGATAGGTAATCATTCGTCGAATGTTATTCATTCAAATAATTAAAATAATTTACAAACATCTAGGTACGTATGACAAGTTCGTAGCTGATGATAACATTTACGAAATTACGACGACTCCGCCACTGCCTATTGCTTGCTTATACTTGCAGTCCGGTTTGTGAAGTGGGTGTAGTACGACGTGATCACTTGATCAGACATCATTCATCATTTTACGAAATATTAATTGGTAAGATAACACGCCCACAGGTTTATCATATCGTTTGCTTGTAAAAACCTATTTTTAGGTCTTGAAACTGTTACTAGTATTTCCTTTAGTTATTTTAAAGCCTTCCACTTAAACCTTTCGGACTTTGTACTTTGCTTTGCCACGAAGTTGTTTAAGTGTTCTGGAAAAGTCCAAGTTTGTCATTTAAACTAAAATATTGTTATGCACTATTCTATGTGAAAATATTATTTCATGTTTGTGTATAGGTTAGGTATGTATTTATAGAACAAGTCTTCAATTTCCTGCAACTTAATATGTAGGTACCTAATTATCAGTTGCTACTTCCATAGCAGACATTTAAATTTGACTCTTTGAATTCGGACTTTCTGAATAGATATTTAATTATTAATTTTTTTTCCTACCATACTTATTTTTTAAATTTAAAATGAATACCCAGTCAGTCGTAAAAATACTTACCTATTTTTATAATGCTGATTACCTGTTCAAGCATTACTTTACAGAAATCAAAATTCACTGGGAAAAAGTCTTTTAACAAGCTATTAGCTAGTGAGCCAGAACCAACACTTTTTTAGGAGATAGTTAATCAGTAATCACCTAAGCATAATGTAGTTTTGGTTACATACAGTACCTACTATTTCATAAAAAGTTGCAAATCATTGCTTATCTTTTAGGCATATTATCTCAACATTTATCAGACTAGTCATCCTTCAATTTGTTGTTGGCAATAGCCCTGGAAACCTATTCTGTGAGAAATAAAAATTATCCAAGGCATTTCAATAATTTTTTTCATAGATTTTTTATATGAAATCCTAATTAGACCATGTTCTATGTTAGAGGCTTTGGTTTCCGCACTTACTGTTTCGGGTGGACCATTTTATGTGCATTATATGTGTGGCTGTTAGACCATTACAGTGGCTATCAAACTATCAGTCATACCTAAGACAAACCTCTGACTGATACTTTTATATTTCTAGATATTTATGAAATAATGAACTACTGAGACCAAATGAGGTGTGTTTTGAATGAAGAATTCTACTAATTGAACAGAACATGGAGAAAGAAAGACATTCAGGATCTGTGATTCTCAAAAAGATAACTGATTTGTCAACCATACCAGTATTTCTTGTTTTTATTTTTTTTTTGCCTATGGCCTTGTTAGATATTAGTTTAGTGACCTCAGATAAATTTTTGTTGATTTTTTTTTTCTATTATCTTAATTTATTTTTAGCTAGAAGTTTATTTAATCAGTAGTAAAGTCGGCAACAAAAGTTGTTTAACACTTCAGTTTTTTTAAACCAAATTATTGCCCAATATATTTAATTAAATTCAGAATAGTAGTAAATTTTAAAGAATAGTAACTACGCTATTATATATGAAAATGGTGAAAAACAATATATTGAATCATTTTGTATGAATACAATAAATACCAGACTACTATTATCCCACTGCAGAGCAAAGGCTTCTTCTCATACAGGGATAGCACAAGCATTGATCACCACACTCAAGACGGGTTGTGATTTCAGAATTATACTAAAATATTAGATATAACTAAAAACCAACCCCGACATAGTTGGGAAAAGGCCAGGCATATTATGATTTTAAGTCCAAGTATACTCACAATCATTTTCTTCCACAATGTCGGTAATGTCCAAGAAAAACTCAAAAAGTACAAGAAATACAGATGGTGTGTAAAAATAACTGTTTGAATAGACTTCTTTTGCTGACCGCACTTACTACTTACTCATATGTGATCTGTTATTTATAACGTCATAAGAACAGCAATGAATTTACTATTATCTGGAGTCATAAATCATTTTGTTAGTAAGTAGTAGTAAATTTACAGGATAGTAAATCAATTCAATTTCAATCAATTTATTACATCATCCTTACGTACACATGTATGCAGATAAAATTCATTACACAATAGCTGTTGAAAAGATGTAGTATTCACATTGTGAAAAACATGTTATTGTTTATAGTACCTAATGTTATTATCAATCAAATTACATAATTATAACAATTCCAATTATATTTGGTTCATATATTATATTATTAAACTTAGGTCTTTCCGCTATGAATATTAAATAATGATTAGTCAATTAGTGCAAGTACTATAGTAGTAATTTATAGATTTATCAAACTTATAAAAGTGTCAACTTGTAACTGTGTTAAAAAAATCTAATAAAAATAGTTAATTTCTATACAGTATACAGCAATGTATCAGAAAGGTGTCAAATTTAAGGGTAAATAGACCATCAAACTGAACAACTTTCTCATCGGTCTAATGGCATAATCGTGACAAAATAATCACCTGTCCCATACATTTGCGTCGAGTAGGAATAGAAGTTTTGTATGGAATGGTTGATATTTTTTGGCAATTACGACGTTGGTTCCATGAAGAAAGTTGTTTTGATGGTCTGTGACTCTGTAACACCCTTAAATTTGACCACACTCTCAAACTTGGCCACACCTTTCTGATAATTACATGCTGTTTTTCACAAACTAGAGTTTCAAATCAACTTATTTGCCCGTTGTGTAATAGTGGCCTGTGTAATGTATTCTTTGAACTTTAGTAATTAAAGAGTACATAGTCAACGAATTTTGTTTATTTTACCAAGGTCAAAACACCAATATGTGGTAGGTAATGGTAATGTTTACATAATGTATATTGATATAAGAGGCAAATCTTTGTACCTAGTTAATTTACGGGCTTGTGTAATATTTTATGTACCTACCTATTTAAAGAAATTCTTTGACTGTTCTACCTCAGCTCCTCATTTTTTTCTGGTTTCAACAACAAATTAGGTAGATACAAGTAGTTTTTGTCAAAAATACCTCTTAATTTCCCTAAATTTTTTATAAGTTCTTGACATTGATAGATTGCGACTAGATTTTGATCGTTTTTAATTACGAGAATTGGCCTTCATTTATTTCGTAATTTTTGAAGTGAAAACATCTTTAGGCGCGTTGGGCATTTTTGAGATGGGAAAAACCACTAAACTCGCGACACTGTTACCGTTACCGACACCGCACGTGTTTTGTTTATAAGACTTCAGATTTTTGATTATATATTATATTTGATTTCAGATTCCCACAATGTCGAAAATTAAGGCTGGACCCGTTGTTGATGTCCTGGGTGATGAGATGACCAGGATTATTTGGGATCTGATTAAAGAAAAGCTCATATTGCCCTTCTTGGACATCGAGCTGCACGTCTATGATTTGGGTATGGAAAATCGTGATAAGACTGATGACCAAGTAACCATTGACTGTGCTGAAGCAATCAAGAAATACAATGTCGGCATCAAATGCGCGACCATCACCCCTGATGAGAACAGAGTAGAAGAATTCAAGCTGAAGAAAATGTGGAAGAGTCCCAATGGAACAATCCGTAACATTCTTGGCGGCACAGTCTTCAGGGAAGCTATTATTTGCAAAAATATTCCGCGTCTCGTGACTGGCTGGGAAAAACCTATTATTATCGGCCGTCATGCTCACGCTGATCAATACAAAGCTACTGACTTCGTTGTACCTGGTGCTGGGAGCCTAGAGCTCATTTGGACGCCACCCAAGGGACAGCCTATCAGGCACGTTGTTAATGATTTCAAGGGTGCTGGTGTCGCCCTGGGCATGTTCAACACTGATGCCTCCATCATTGACTTTGCTCACTCTTCATTTAAATTTGCACTTGGGAGGAAGTATCCTCTTTACCTGAGCACCAAAAACACTATTCTTAAGAAGTACGATGGTCGCTTCAAGGACATCTTCCAGGAAATTTATGAAAAGGACTACAAATCACAGTTCGAAGCCGCTGGTATTTGGTATGAGCACAGGTTGATCGACGACATGGTTGCTTACTCGATGAAATCCGAGGGTGGATTCGTGTGGGCCTGCAAGAACTACGACGGTGATGTGCAGTCAGATTCTGTTGCCCAAGGATACGGTTCTTTGGGTCTAATGACATCGGTTCTGATTTGCCCTGATGGAAAGACTGTAGAAGCGGAAGCTGCTCACGGTACTGTAACTAGGCATTTCAGATTCTATCAACAAGGAAAGGAGACATCCACCAATCCGATTGCGTCAATCTTTGCATGGACCAGAGGTCTCTTGCATCGCGCTCATTTGGATGACAACGCTGAACTTAAGAACTTTGCCGAAACTTTGGAGAAGGTTTGCATCGACACTATCGAATCTGGAATTATGACTAAGGATCTTGCTATTTGTATTAAGGGTATGAACAATATAAAGAGGTCAGACTACTACGAAACTTTCGAGTTTATGGATAAACTTGCTCAAAATCTTAAGAAAAGTTTGGGCAAATGACTACCTATACAAAGGAAGTTGTGTAGCCTGTGAATGATTTTTACCAATCGATGTTTATGTATGAATTTTTATATGTCACAAAGGGAATGAGGGTATTTTATTTAAACCTTATTTATATCAATTAATATAATATATTACTGTAATAAATGTAACTTTTAAATTATAACAAAAACTTTTTACTTTTGTTTTGTATTTCACCTTTTTATCTAAGGTCTCGATTATAATTAATTGTAAATATTTGTAAATGAGAAACAACAACAATGAAAATAATTGTATTGCTCAGTTTCTAGTACTGTTTACATTATATGGTTAATAAGCAGTTGAAAGAGACTCATAAAAAACAGTCTTCAACTCTTTATACTTATTGCACCGTAGGTAATCGATCTTTGGACAGCAGTGCTAGCCTCATATTTTTTTTAAACCAACCATAGGACCTCTTGCTTTTCTGGTCCCAGTTGCTCATAAAACTGCGTACCTAGCCTTACCTAGCCACGCACTTTATTTTCTAAAACTCCAGGGCCTTACTAGTTTGGATTGTAAAACCATGTGGTCTCTAAAAAGGCCACTGGCAGAATCATGAATCATTCAGGGTAAAGACCCTACAACTGCCCTTGCCAATCAAATTCAATAAACTAAACAGTTTACCAATCCCAATCAGGCTTCTAGATGGCGGGCGCGGGACGATAACATTCCACACTTACTTTTCACCCAGCATGTCTTCAGGACAGGCCTTTAGACTAGTTTCTAGTGTTTCCTCGCGAGGTACTTCCTCTTATTATTGGTATTAACATCGTGGCACAATGACCCTGATAATTGAAATGCCGAATTTGTATTTTGAACCAGGCTTGCTGCAATGGCCTGTGGGGTAATTACGTAAGTAATACACTAACAGTAGTAATGCCTTTCATTTTGACAGTTCAATATATTTTAACCTATGAAGCAATGGATTAGCAATATCCTTCATAATGGTTGAGAGTGTTACGCAATTAGGGTCTTTAGTAAACTGAATGAACTCTGTCCATTATCGCACTAGTCCAAACATTTATTTTTCAAGCTATGCTCCACCTTTTCATTCTATCAAAAAGTACGTACTCTGTGCTCCACCGGCTACCTAATTATTTTACCTTTAGATACTTAGTTTATCTTCTAATGTGCCGATAAGAATCACATGAGGGAAAACGTAAATTGGATATGTATAGTATAATAAAATTATCTTAGTTATCTTGAGAATAACAACAGGCAATTGAGGCAATGGTTCAATGAATAGAATTAAATTAGCATCATCCAAGGCTTTGACCATTGACAACTCGTATACTAGCGCCATGTCTTATGCGGAAACTATGGAACATGTTATAAGTAGCGGCGTCTACTTTAGTTCTTCGAATATGTCACAGATGGCAGATAACGCATGTTTAATATTCGACACGTTTTTTGGGCGTACTTGATTTGTGGTTTATTGTACCTACTTGGTAGGTAATTTTCATAATAACTACTACGACTATGATTACGTGCCATAAAACGTTCATTAAACTCATGTTAAGATAAAACCGTTGTACACGATTATGCAATTTTCTTATCGTTTACGGAGCATATCAGCATTTGATAACAATAAGTTGATACAATTACCTATACATGCATGATATCTATATAGCCTTACCTACACTGTTTAGCATCTGTTTAGCATGATTGTAAAATGTATTTGCAATATTACTTGTGAAATTGTGTTTGACTGAGGCAAAAAAATGGGATTGTGGGTAGTTAGAAAGTTACATTAGGTACATGATTTTCAGAAATCTTAATACGTACCGGCATCGTGGCCGGTAGGTAGGTATCTAATATTCCCCCGCAGTTAGACATTTATCACAGAAAAGTTAATATTATGTTGCATACAGCTTCGGTTCCGTAACTATCCCAGTTCACATTCAAATAATAGGTACTTACCTAATTGTCAAAAAGCCAAGGTGGACTGCTGTGATACCCCCAAAAATATAATAGATCTGGAAGATGCTCGGTTTTACCAAATATCTCTCGATAATACTTCCTAGTAGGCAGTACCTACTGGTGGATGCTGGTGATGGCCCCAAACAAGTAGCCGAATTTTGGGCCGAGTCTATTTAGATTGCTATCGACACGATAAGAAGAAATAGGTATTATTTTAGGGTGACGCGTACCTACTGGCGATATTATTTACTTACTAGAAGAAATATTTATTGTTTAACAGTGAGCTGCGGAAAAACGGAACCCTAAACAATGCGGTTTTCACAAATAATTTGATAAGTAGGTCCCTACATACTTAATTGGATGATATTGTTATTTTGATTTGGAAAATTTTATCTTGTCCAGATACCACAGACAGCCCACACATTCGGCTTCAATTATCTTAACTGAAATCAGATTCTGCAATTTGCGGTTTTATGCACGCAATAAACAACGTCATGTCATTTATTACCTACCTACAGATTTTGGACTCCGTAAATGAACTAGGTAGGTAGGTACCTACTTTCTTTTTAGATCCTACGTAGGTACTTAGATATGTAGGTACCTATAGTAGGTACCTACTTAACAGGTATGTGTAACACCTAATTGTAAACTGATAGGGTAGGTAATGTCTATGTAAACAGTAAAATAATCTGCACAAATTTTATGTAAGTAGGTTCAAATAGTTTCCTCCCTAAGAAGTACTATGAAGAACTGTAGGAACTCGGTGTGTTGTGTGTGTTCGTAGTAGATACTGTAGGTACCTACTAGTAGGCAGGATTGTTATACATTTACCAACTTTAAAAACATAATATTCCATCACCCACGCTTTTTTCCGATCAATAATAGCCCAAAATTGGCCGTGTGCAATTCTTCAAATCGCCTATTCACTTTACAAATCGTTTTCATTTTTCTATTACAACAGCGATCCCCTATGCGGCAAGTCGTCAAATAACTTTTCTTAGTGAATTACCGGAGGCGGTTGACGCGGACCGCGGTTTCCCCTACAAGATCGTCCCTCCCGCGACTCCCGCCATTTCTCCCTCTTGTGGAGTGGGCCATTCAGAGACGGTTCGCGAAGCTCTCACGGTGCTTATGGCTTGCTTCAGTTTGGCGGGCTAAGCGTCAGCCAACAGGCGTGCGCGTTGTGGTCACTCCATCTAACATTTGGCGGGAACGAAAGCTCGCGTTCGCGGAAAATTAATCGCAGATACAGCAAATTACAAATCTTAAGTTTATGTGTATATCGTGAATGATGTCTATAAAATCGAGTCCCTTGATGCTTTTACGATGGTTCATCGTAATAAATATTATGGTAAGCTCATTTTGTTTAATATGACTGTCGATTTATTTCTATTGATAAACTAATGGAATTTTAGATACTTATACTATTTATTTCTAAATAAATATTCTCGTGACGATTATATAAAATTACGGCTTATGGATTTGTAGAGTTCTAATTTTACCATAAAATGTTCGTAATTAGGCATTCAAGGAAAAATACTTAAACCTTATTAATTTTTTTTTAACTTGTAAGTAAGTACTGTATTTGTATCTACTTAACTATTGTATTTTTTAGAACTCTCCCAATATCACAAACAACAATTAAAAAAAAAAAATCAGATTGCCATAAAGATCCAAATAATAGTAGAAAAAAATAGCTTGAGTTTACAATCGAAATACATATTTTACCGAAGAATAAACAGCAAAGTACCGACGCCTTGTGCACTCAAGAACTTAATTCGCGGAATCGACACGCAGTACGCACATAGACATCCACAGTTCCATGCAGTCATTAACGCGCACAATTTAGCCCAAATCTTTCACTCGCCCTTCAAAGCAAAGTAATATCAAAGCGAGAACATTTAGTTCAATTACCATAAGATAATATCACTCGAGTCCACTAACTGTAACCATTGCAACATCGTGCATGGAGTCGAATCGATCTCCGCCCAGAAGCGACGTTCGATTGCCGTAACGATGAACTTGCGGATCGAAATGCCATACATATCGAAGGGCGTAGATGCATGCGCCGATCGAGAACCGCTAGCTTGCCATATCAATTTACTAGCGCCGCTCTGGTGCACCCAATTACTAGCTCTGGTTCACATGATTCCTATTCATCAGCCTCTAGATTGCTTTAGTACCTATTAAAAGAATGTTCGATGAGGAAACATGATTTTTAAGAGCGTCGATGTAGTTTAAGGGGACGCGGTACGGTATGTGGGACGCATTTTTTGAGTCGTAAATCTGTAGCCATATTTATAAACGTTGCTTAAAAAGTTAAGAGTTTCAACGTCAAAAAAATTATGGTTATACAGTCAATCATTACCTACTTCTCTTCAAGAAACATGAAAAGAATTGATATACCGAATAGGTACCTACAGTATCAAAATTTCAAAATCTTTTTTTCATAATATTCGTAACTTTTATTTTGCCAACAGTTGTAATAAATTGTTATTTGTATTTTACTTAAAAACGTTTCTTAAAGTTAAGTAATGATTAGCGACCATACTTTTTAGGACGTTAAAACTTAACTTTTATTTAATCAACGTTTTTAAATAAAAGGTATGTAACTGCTTCTACAGATATAAAAGTTAAATATCTAGTATACAACTTACTGAAGCCTTACTAAGCATTGTAATCTCAGATGAACTTCTCCAATTACTTATCGTGTTTATATTTTTATTAAAAAAATATTTCTATTATATAAAATAATAATAACAAGACAATTTTATAAGAAATATGATTTTATAATAGCACAAACTGCCGTAAAGAAAAATGGAGCATATAGATAGTCAAAAGATTAGCTATAAAATATGATTACTGTTTTCTTAATTAATTTCTTCGAGTTTATCGAGGAGTTTCGAGGCGTGAAGTATCAACGGTCATGCGGAGCAACGCACTTGGTGCGTAGACGTAATTTATGTGGTGCAACATGCAGGTGTAAGATTTGCACGAACGGTTTTTCCGATCACTTCATTAGCAAGGGTCAGACGTCCTGTCAATCTCATATTACTACCTGGCTACCTACCTACTTGAATTAGAATTCGGAGGTGGGATTTCCTTAGTGGTCGGATAAGTACCTACCTTTAAATACGTATCTAGGTACAGTCAGCGATAAAAGTTTATTAACATTATGCAAAAAATTATTAAGTAGGTACTTGATTGAGAAAAATAGGTACTGAAGAGTAGAAAAAGAAAATTCTTTGAAGACTAGTGTTATGATCTTATGATATACCTAGGTATTTAAAACAATCATTGGTTCAATAATCTAAATGTAGGTAAAGTCGCTGGTAATTTTAGATTTAGATTATTTCTAAATCTAAAATTACCAGCGACTTTTGTTACTGACTAGGTACCTATATTTCGTGTAGTAAACGATACCTCGGTAATAATTGCTCCTGCGATAATTGTAAAAATATATTTATAAAAAATAAAATAAGTAACTCCCAAGTTATTTAATAACAGTCTGATACTTACGTCATTCTCACCACCCAGCAGCGGTCAGCCACTTTGCATAAACTTTTGTTCCGCTGCGTCGATGGTGCGTGCTTACATTTTTAAGTCCCATTGATTGTGAATCGGAGGTGGTCGTGCATTCCCATATTACTATTCAAGTCTTAGAATCATCATTACACACCGAGAGAACTTATAAATCTAGTGAAAAAAATAGTTTTCTTCAAAGAAACTTGCTGTATGAAAAAACTTTTGTCTCTCTGTGATTCAACATCACTCTATACTACTTCTTCCAAGATTTAGTATTGTCCTTTAGAAAAAAGAGAATCCTAAACGGTGTGATCATTGATATGTATTTTTTGTTTTTTTCTAGCGTTTCTCTCTGAGCTATTTATAAAATTTGCGCTGAAATTATTTGCTCCTACTTTCATAGCACTGACCTCTTCTCCCTTCACCAAATTACGTGAATCTTCAACACTTAGTTTTCTTATGTCGGCATTAACAACATCCTGTAAACATTTCTTAGACCTCCCGCGGTGTCTCAGCCCAAGTACAGCTAAAGCAAACCATTTCCGACGGACCCACTAGGAAGGACGTCGCAAAACATGTTCACACCTTCTTCCCATCTCAGGTGACTGCAGTGCTTTTCTTGTATGAAGATGAAGCTCCTATATCCTATGTAGCTAGTCCAGTTATTCAAAGATGTCAAGAATACGTATATACTCTTTCTATACCTACATCTAATTTTGTCAAAGCAAAATAGATTTTATTAACATACGATGTCCTGGCGGTCGGCTGATGTACCTACTTGGCCCTTGACCACAGGAGTGCCTGTGGTCTTTCACCGTGTTTTTTATATCATCCGGGCTGATTTAGATCCATTTTATGGCTTCTTGCTGAAGTTGCGAGCTATTAATTTGATTGTGTCTGGCTATATTATGCATGTTGTGTATGTGGGATCAGTGCATGATGGTCTTTGCGTAAGCTGTTTGTTTTAGATTTTCTTTTTTAAGTCTCTGCGACACGTACTACTACAACTTCATTAAATATAGAGAGATATGTATGTACTTTCTTTCTACGGTGCTAACTGCTATAATCACTTTTCCTTTTGGCATTGCTGTAGGAGAAGTAATTTTATACTTAGTTATAAACATATGTAGGAGTACTGTTAGACACATTACGAAGGACCATGAAGCGTGGCATTAGGGGCCTGCCTAACAGTGAGCGGAATTAGGTCGAAATGATGATGATGACAGACTTGCTTTAAGTTTCCATACACATTACAAATCGTTACTTTAAGCCCGTGTAAGCTAGGCAGCTACACGTTCAAACGATTTACGAGATTCTAGCGTCAGTTGAGTTAAATAGACCCCTGAATGCCCCTGCCTGATGCAAGCGCCGCGTTTCGTTGTCAACAAAGGTATTAATTTACTAAGAGGCTATTGTTACGTATTGTACCTACTTAAGTATTAATAGCGGGTCCCCCTGCTGCGTTTCACAGAATTTTGATTAAAGTTACATAACGACGGTCGTATCCACGTTCGGTGTCTGATCTTCATTGGCGCGCGTGGGAATCGTCTCCAGCTATGCAATTAGGGAACGCCGGGAGCGGAGGGTAGTCAATTACCGGGCACTGTTTTTATTGCGAATCTCCTTGTCGATGCAATGAAACCTCAGCCGAAACATAAACATAAGGAGGATCATAAACTTTATTGCTCCCTAGTTGTTTCATTTGCACTCGCTAGAATTCCTAGTTTCACACTAATTTAGTAAATGGAAACAATAAAATGTTGATTGGATTTGTTTATTTGCATAATTCTTAGCATCCGTAAGTTAATTACATTCCAAAACAGCAAGTTAGGAACATAAATCATGAAAAAAGTTGTCATATCATTAGTAAAGAGTCTTTCCTTGTTGTTAATGATGTTTATCAAGCGATTAAATTAGGTACTCACCTGTTGTAATTCAATGAATGGGAACGTGCCTTCATGTTCCACATTTTTTAAATTAATTAGATTCTTTTTTTCACCTCCTATCCACTATTCATGCGTAACAAAACACATTAGTTAAGCAATTTAAACCACCTCGTGCTCCCGCATAAAAAGCTAGTGAGAAAGTGTTTGCGAAAAAAAATTTAAAGGAAAATATCCATAGGTATCATGTCATATGTGTATTGCCGCGTCTTCGAGTCAACGACCTAAACCAATTATAGTTGCATAATAGAATGTTTTTTTACCAATGATTTAAATTGGTTTTTTCGAACCTTAGCCAATTTTCGATAACTATACAGATAGCGTCAGAGTCGGTTAGATGGCTTTAGATATGCGGGAGATACTTGGCCGTCACCTGTAGATGTTTTTGATGTGAAAACTTCTTTAGGCGCGCTGGGCATTTTTTGAGGTGGGGTAAAACCATTGAACTCGCGCCACTGTTACCGTAAGCGACACCACGCGTGTTTTGTTTATAAGACGATTAAAAAAATACCCGCTTCGGATGTGTTCGGCTGTCCTCGGGATGTAATCGGTTTTAATGGATACAATATATCCGATATGTCAGTGAGTGATGGCAAAGTATTCTGTTTGTGTTTTGTTTTCACTTCTGTCGGCACTCCCGGAGTGCCCCTGTTTTTTTTTATTTGTCCGTCGTAGGTACCTACTTACTAGGTTTCATACTTAGTACACAAACCTATCTATTTTCACTATGTAGGTAAATAAAAGTGAGTCTTACCTACATGCATTTAGTTTTACTGTGTACTTTCTTGTATTGATCAAGCAATTATCGAAAGGTTTTTCGTGTTCTCATGCGTTTCCTCTAATAGAAAATTGAGAAACATTTAACAAAAGTATTTGTGTTATCGAATTTCATGGGATGATATGTCGATTTTGACCTTATACCTAGGTACTTACTTTGAGAATACCTTTGCATTAGTCAACGTTGTTCTTGTTCAATTGATGCTATGCCTCAATTAATTATTCCTATACGTACCTACAGACAGATTTTAGATAAGTAGATACCTACAGTCAGCAACAAAAATCGATTAACACTTATTTTTACCATAAAATATCCTCTAAATTGATTGTAAAAGATTTGATACATTGCGTTTCAGGACTCCGTGTTATACAGTGAATAGGTAGATACCTACTCTTCAAATTTTATATTATTTCAGATTGTTTATTTATACTTATTGTACTCATGAATTTATGATTAAAAAGTCTTTAGTGCAGAAATCTCACCGTGATAACTTCAGTGAAGTGAGCTGTCAATAGTGTCAATTTTTACAGAATAGACCGGGGAGGCCTGAAGTCATAATCGACTTTTGTTGCTGACCGTACCTGCCTCTACCTACCCTCAAGTAACGTTGTTTTCAATCTTACAAGGTAAAGGCTCTATTGCACCTGAAGTGTAAAGTACCTACCTAACAAAGTAATATTTAAAATTACTTTATGCAATATATAAATACCTACTACATTTACATAAAGGTACTTACCTATGGAACACTAATAATGCCTACTGATACGATAATGACGGAACTGCAAGCAATAGTACCTAAGCTACGTGTGCATGCACCTTAATATTTAATGATTTAAATTCTAAATGCAGCCGATTTGAGCCTAGCGACGATGAATAATGCAATCTATCGTTGTATTCTGTTCAATCATTCAATCCTATAAGCGTATAAATAAGATTTCTCTGAATCGGCATACAAGTTAATCTTATTAATAGATACTAATCTCTGCTAACCTCTTTGCGTACAATGAACCTGATTTCAAATCTATTCCAATTTGATAAATGAATATTTCGATGGCCGCCGTTAATAATAATAATACGGCCAATAAAACTAATTGACTTGATAATTACTTATCGTTCTCGTATAAATATGAGGAGAGTTACAAGCTAGTAGATACCTATATCTGATACCTGCGAGCTACGTCATATTCATACCGAATTAATAAAAATTTACTTTGATATCAGTGCTGCAAATGATTGAAATTGCTTACCTGTCTTCCCGGGTTCGTTCGTTCAATGTCCAACGTCCAACTGAAATAGGTATGTACATGCTGAAGTTTTTCCTATTTTGAACTTTGTATTTTCCTGTCGCTTTTATGTTATTTGCTGACTTTGTAGTGTTGCGATTGATTAGTTTCCATTGGCCGTTTCCTTTTTCAACTTCGGCAGTGTTTAATCTCTATTTGTACAGTCAGGGAAATAGCTAATTGACACCCGACGTTAATTTGCCGTGAACACAACTGAATGACAGTTGTGACTTGATTCATCATCATCATCATCTGCCTTTTCCCAACTATGTTGGGGTCGGCTTCCAGTCTAACCTGATGCAACTGAATACCTAAAGCCCAATTCCCGTAAATAAAAACGTCTAAAATCTAGTCGCAATCTCATCTCAGCGACAATCAATGTCAAAAACTTGTCGAAAATGTAGAGAAATTAGAGGTAAGTAGAGGTATGTTTAACAGACTGAGGCTGAGATTACACTGAGACCGTTCTTCATAAGGGTCAGCGCACACCAAGAGCAAAATGCTCTGCTATTTTCTGAAATTATTGAAAAAAATATCAGATTATTATCATACTTCGCAAAATTGAATACACCCAAATTTGATGCTCGACCATGATCGAGCAAGCCGACTGCGTGTTCGAGTTCGAGTATGCATTCTACATTTTGGTCGACCATGCGCGAGCATTTTGCAGTTCGGTCTGCGCTGACTGCGTGGAATTACCTGAATTACCCCCCAGTTGTGACTTGATTGTAGGGACAATTTAATTTATTAGTATTATTTAATTTTTAGATTATGATATTATTATTTAATCCATACTAATATTATAAATTCGAAAGTAACTGTATGTCTGTATGTTACCTTTTCACGCCTAAACCACTGAACGGATTTCAATAAAATTTGGCAGAGAGATAGATTGCATCCCGGGGAAGGACATAGAATAGTTTTTATCGACATACCTCGCGGGCGAAGCCGTGTGCGGAAGCTAGTTTATTTTATAAATTGGCAATCATAGCTTAACAATTACTTTCCCTGACTTTATCCAGCGATAGTTTGAGTCAGAGCGAACGATAAGACAAGAGAGATCGGTAGGTACTCTAGGCTTGCTTGGCATGGCTTGTCCAGCAATGCAGACAAGCTACCTGGGCTAACGTGCGTTCCTATTTAACCTAACAGCACGCGTAGCATGACCGCCGTAGAAACGGGTTTTGTCGACGGAAGAATAGACAAAATGACAGATTGTAGAAATATTTGTACGCATTCTACGCATCTAAGCATGGCAATGTGTCATTTTGTCTATTCTTCTGTCGACAAAACGTCGTCATGCTACGCGTGCAACACGACATAATTAGGTAGACTGTAAATAGACTAAACAAATATCAACTCAGACAAAACCGTGGGGGGTTTTCTCTGAGTTGATATTAGTGTAGTCGGTGCATATTTCTGAATGAACTCATGTCTCCTCTCCTCATCTTGTTAATAATTTAAACTGGTGTAGATTTTATCTTGTAACATTATACTAATCCGTCCTGTCGAGTAATATTAACGTTATTGAAGCTCATGTCCTCATGTTAAGAGAGTAGATTAGACCTGATAATTTTGTTTTTTATTGGTTAGCAAGTATGTACCTACTTAGTTACTATGAATTAATTAGAATAATCCCTAACTGACAAAAATTAAACACTTCATTTTAAGTCAAAGAATATGCCTTTACAGGCAATTTATAGAATGCTTCAACTTTATGGTTACCGCGACTTCGTCCACCTGAAATGTATCCACCCCCCCTCGTGGCAACATATCGCCTGTCCGCGCTGCACGCGTAGCATGACCAGTATGACCACCATAGAAACGGGTTTTGTCGACACACGAATAGACAAAATGACAGAGTGTAAATATATTGCTGAAGATATCTGTAATTTTGTCTATAATATCTGTCAGTTTGTCTATTCCTCTGTCGACAAAGCCCGTTTCTGTGGTGGTCATGCTACGCGTGCAGATATTATAAACAAAAGTCTGAAAGAACGCTGAGTGCTTGGCCAGACGCTGGCAGCGCTGGCGGAGAGCGATGCGGGTGCGGGAACGCGCGCGATCTGCCTGTCCGCAGTCGAGCGCGGCTTCGTTCTGTTGTCCTGTCCAGTGTTTGTCAAAATATAATATGGATGAAGAAGACTTATTTTTACTAGAAAAAAGCTCGAACTAGTTTGAGAACCCCGGTCCCGCGCACTGACTGCGGCCACTTGTATGAATGAGCTATGGCGTGAGTTGCCCGCGCGCTTCCCGCGCCAAGCAGCTCGCGCCGCTCACCGCGCCTGCGTGCCAGCTATGGATGATGCTTAAATGAAGTTCTTAGGCTCAACTCACACCAAAAGAGCGTCGAAGCGCGGCGAAGCGGAACGCAGTTTCAGTGTCATATGAATTTTAACTTTATTTTCATTACTATAATACTTATTATCGCATGGGAAACTCGAACGAGTCGCGCTGATGCCAGAGGCGCCGCTGGAATTCCGGCGAATTGCCTTCTCTACCGAGCAGTTGCGATAATAAGTATTATAGTAATGAAAATAAAGTTAAAATTCATCTGACACTGAAACTGCGCTCCGCTTCGACGCTCTTTTGGTGTGATTTGAGCCTTATGTTTGAGAACGCCGCGCCGCGCCCGCCCTGGGCCCGCGTTTTTAGTCTAGCCAAGCACTTAACGTTCGCTCAGACTTTTGTTTTTGCTCGGCTCCTAAGGATCTTAGCGTGATGTTAAGTAGCATATAGCCTTCCTCAAGAATTGGACTATCAAATGCAAACAGAATTTTTCAAATCCGACTGGCAGTTCTCGAGATTAGCGCGTCCAAACAAACAGACTCTTCAGCTTTATTATTAGTATATAGATAGATGATAAAGTTACATTGTTAGCTTTGAGAATGGGATAGGCTTGGCCTAACAATACCTACCTACTCAGTTTAAACGGTAAATAACTGTGAGCTGAAAACACTATAGCAGTTTATAGCTTCAGGTTAACGGCCCATTAAATTGCTTGCCACGTCATCCTTACTAATAAAATTCGAAAGTAACTCTGTCTATCTGTATATTACCTTTTCACGCCTAAACCACGGAACGGAAGAACTGTCAAAAATTCAAAATTTTCTTCCGATAAAGTTATCTGGCGTTGGAAAAATCAGCCCTTAAATAATAAATGTAATAGTAACACTATCTATAATTACGCGTTTCATTTCGTTCTACCTAGATACTCACCCCTTCTTTTTGCCTTCCAGAATGCTTTGTTATATCCTAGTAGGTACTGTTTGACGGTTATACCTACTTAAGTTAAAAAAGAAGCTCTTAGGAGACCGTTTTAATTTAATTATAACTGTCAACAGCATGACTAAGTTTTAAGAGTTAGCTAATAAACTTTAAGTGCTGCTATAAACCATCATCAATATATAATAATATAAAACATAATATTACACCTATATGACGTAGAGGTTACAGACTCCTACCTACGGTAAAACAATTAGCACTAATTGTGACCCCAAGCATTTTGCCTAATAAGTACGCAAATCCTTCCAGCCAAAATCGCAAATAATTCCAGCCCAAGGGCATACCTATTTGCTAATGGAGTTGTTATTATCACGTACAGAACGCAACATGCAACAGGAGTGCGGTTAAGCTGTAAAGTCGAAGGACTAGCCTTCTCTGTGTATATGAGATACAAATATAAAATAATTATTTTGCGGTCAATATAGGTTCTAGTAATTATTTACCGTATCGAACATCAGTAGGTTCTCATTCTTGTAACCGCACTCCTGAGATGACACAGATAGTTATCAATAAAATTGCAACAATCTTGCAATAGAAGATGAATTTATATACCCGCAAGCAGTATGCCCGATGTGATTTTACACAGGAACTTCAAAAGGGGTTCCCTTCGGAGGTCAATTTTCAAAAATCCTTTCGTATTACTTCATAAAGAACGCGTGTGCATAATTTCATACTTGATCTAGATCCAGCGGTTTAGGCTATGCGTTGTCTGTCAGTGAATAGATATTTACTAAGTAAATGGCCAGAAACAGTGCCGGATTAAGACTACTTGATGCCCTAAGCAATCCACGCCTGTAGGTCCTCCTATCCACTAGTCGCCTTCGAGCGATTTGTAAAGATTGGCGCACATCTCTAGAGTGACTTTTGGGTCTTGTAATAATCTTGCTGTTAATCAGCCTTGGTATTCATTTGCTAGCAAATACTGTTTCGGTGCTGTTTCTGCCTTATGGTGCCCCCCGAGACGTGATGCCCTAACCAATTGCTTAATTTGCTTAGGGCATAATCCGGCACTGGCCAGAAAATAACCGCGAATTATTCTGCGCAAAACTGTGTATGACAGGTGTTATATTTATAGGATTCAAAAATTAAAGTGATTAACAACATCTATTGAAATAGAACAAAGTCAGGGTTACTTACACCATTTATAGGTAACTCAAGAAAGGCTGCACCGATTTTAATGATCTTTGGTTTGTTGAATTTGTCTCCGCCCCGAATAGGCAGAATAACTATGTTCTATGTTATGGGTTTGGTTTCCGCACTTAGTCCTTCAGTGGACCATTGTGCGTGGGCCATGGCGGCCGTCGGTGGTTATTCCAACCAGCCCACCTCCCTCCAGAAGCTGATCCACCTTATCTGGGTGACGCCTGTGCACTCAAAGAGTACATGCGCAATGGTTTCATCAGCCTCCATGCAAGCCCTGCACAGGGGACTGTCTGTTATGCCTAATGTGTAAAAGTGTTTATTTAGTGAGCAGTGTCCCGTGATGGTCCCCGTCACCAGGCGCAGGCCTTTCCTGTCCAGTCGTCAGCCAGAATAACTATTAAAACATGGGAAAAATTCACGAGAAAAAAAAATGAAGATAAATAACAAAGTTCGCCGGCTCAGCTAGTATAGAGATAAATAAAACATCCATTTATGTATAAAAGTCCAAATATATAATTTAATAATGATAAATCCCAGTAAAGCAAACTTTGCCCATACTTACACATGGAAGCCTACGCAGTAAATGTACATAAGCATATAATGCATGAATAAGGCCTTTAGTCATCGGTACCGTTGCGTGTTGCTTACCGCCGTCAATGGTCAGGTCGCAGTGCCTATAACCTGCGCCCTATCGATCCATATAAGTGCAGCATAATGCCCCTAGGCGTGCACTTATACTAGCTTTGGAAAGTCCATCAGGCCTTTAGTATGTAGGTACAAGTGTGTTACTTAGAAACACATTACTTGTATTATGTTAAAGTACTTACCTAAACTAGGTACTACAATAAACCTATACTACCTACCTACCTATTGGGCGTTACTATAATTTCTAACGAGACGATATTATCGTGGACACGATAATACAGGGAAGTAAAATGTATGGAAATACTGGTGATTTTTTTACCGGTTCCAAATTTTTACAGGCTGTTCTACCCATGAATATATGAACAACTTTCACTATGGGACCAACTATGAAATCACGAAAAAAAAATCTGCTGTTTCATACAAAAGTTCAATAAGTACCTACCTACTTGACCAAAATGTATGAAACAGCTGATTTTTTATTCGTGATTTCAGAGTTTGTCCCATAGTGAAAGTTGTTCATATTCATTGGTAGAACATTCTGTAAAAATTTGGATCCGGTAAAAAAAATCATAATGTATACCTACGGTGACGCTTTTAAAGGGCTTTGAAGATCCGTGGCATACAATGCAAAAAGAAAATATTATAAGACCAAACCCCGTAGTGTCACGTTTACGAGATATTAACGTTCAAAGTTGACCACGTGACTCAATCATCAACTTTGAACGTTTTTATCTAGGAAACGTGACACACTGACACTTTACAGGGTATGGTCTTAGTATATTTTCTGTTTGCATTGATGTCAGCTATCGATTTATACAACATTATTTTTAGTATATGCGAAACCCGAAACACATGTCTAGTATTTTTATGTAAAGAATCTATGTACAAAATTTCAAAACTGTATCATGTAAAATCACAAAGTTATAAGCTTGTTAAGTTACCTGTTTGTCCGTACAAAAACATGCTCAACCGCGCCGGTCGCGCTGCGCCGTCTTGCGCTCATTGATAATAGTACCTAGGTACCTAACCGTTCGGCGCGGAGATCGGATAACCTACTTAGTGTCGCTCGGTGTCCAACATTTAACGTTTTTTAAATATTTTTGGGACAAAATTTTACTTGGGGTAAAAATTATTGGAATCGATTCAGTTACTTATTCTGAACAAACTATATCCAGGTTTCGCATACTTATACTAAAAATAACATTGTATAGGTCTCATGCGTGGCCGCCATTTTCAAAATGGCGCGACATTAGGTATGCCAGGCTTCATATAAAAATCTTCAAACCCCTTTCTGTCCACGAGAACGTTATACTTAATGTGCACGTATTTCATACATTTTATGGTCGTGGACATGGACGTCCACAATAATATCGTCACGATAAAAATGATAAAAGCGCACAGTAGGTAAGTATATTTTAAGTCCCAAATTTATTTTGGGAAAATTGTAGATCTAGATAGTTATTTGCTACGGGCTTTACAACTAAGCTATGCTCGTTGAAAAAAGTTTTTGTAGGCAAATGTGGGTATTTGTGCAATTAAGTAACTACAGTGTTTGTTCAAAAGACTAGGTATTCAAATTGTAAATTGGAATCCTCCTCCCATTTACATATCTATTGTCTTGTCAACATTGGACTTTGTTTGGGAATGCACATAAAATTGTTTTAGATAGACGATGGACGTTAATATTTTCTTTGATTCTGAATTAAATTGGTACCAATATCCGGTGTATTTATAAAAAAATCTAACGAAGGAGTAGAAGGTTCCGCACTCTTGATATTCGGTCAGAAAATTAGAACCAGGCTAAAATTCCGTTATTTATAGATCATTCTGACCGAGGAAACCAATAAACAAACCGAGTTAAATGTTTTGATTGCGAATTTAATTTAATTACGTTACGCCTGTTAAACTAAAAGTAGAATAGGCTTCTGATAAACCAGTCGTACAAATCGGGAGTAATTTTATGCCTAACATGCACGGCACTTAAAAATCGATTAACTTCCTCCAAAAAACAAGCTCATTAATTAACTGTAAATAGTTTTAAAAAACTGAACTTTAAATATTTATTCATACATCTATTACTTTTTTGCGACATGAGTGTTTAATTCAATTAAGTAACCATTACACCGATGACAGGCGCTGTCAGCGCAGACGCACAAAAAGTTGTCGTGGACGTCGGCCGCAACCACGAGCAACAACCACTGACACATGATACACGACCCACTTACCTCCATCACTAATAACTCTAGTCAGGATAATTGAAATTAATTAACACAGTTACTTCTAACAAAGAACAACGCAAAAAATTAGCGTTTGCTCAGGCGCACTGCGGCTCTAAACCGTTATTGTTATGGATGAACAGAACTCGCACTCTCTCGTAACTTCAAAGAGAAATACCACTGACATTTGTAGATACCTACTTGCTATTAAAGAAATACTTTTGACCAGTTCTTATCGCGATCGCCATAAAACAAGTGGACGTGTAATGAATGGGCTTCTCCGTGTTATACACTTTATACGGTGACTTTGAAAGTGTAACACGTTTGTAGGTATGTAGGTGGAAAATCGGATGAATAACACACATTTATGACTTCCAAACTGGAACAAGTTTGTTGGAGTTGGCGCAGTACATTTGGGAAATCATGAATCAGAGATGGCAAGGAAAAGATTCGGTGGATTCATGTTACATAATGTTCGTGAACTTCGCTGACACAGCTCAAACTTGTCTCGTTTCCAGAAATCAATGTTGTTTGCGATCGCGGTGGCCGCTGCCCCTCGGAGGGTGGCACACCCCCGCTCTATAAATCACTGTCCGAATTACGGCGTTTCTATAATATTTGTAATCCGGTGCTGGGCACGCGGCCGCATACAACAATTGATACACCCTACCCTACACACGGTCCACTCACAAATTAATTGAAACTAGTTTCGTCCTCGTTAATATTTTGATTATGTCAAGTTCAAATCCACGTGCTTATGTATTTCAAAATATTAGGTAGGTACAACAACAACATACAATATATTAGTTTTGTGTTAGCCAGATCATTTTCATTTTAATTCTCCCGCTCAAGTAGGTATCCCACAATAGTTCAAGTAGCGGTAGTACAGGTTGCTAGTTCATCACCTAGGAACACCATTACGAACCTGATTCCCCAGCTGACTCACACATACCTACAGACCTACGCGAGGCTAAACAGTTTGAATACACATACGCACATTAATTACTAAGTTTATGTCCTGTGAATAAACTAAGATATGTTACTATCAAGATACTCTGGAATATTGTATAAAATGCAGGAGGTTCGTAATATAGAGGTATTAACGCTAATACCCAATTATAGACTCGCATCAGATCAGCACACGGACCGGGGAAAGAAGATTAGGTTTTCAACCGCAATCTGTAGGGGTGAGAGCAAACGCTATTAAAATGTATCTATCTCCACTCACGGACGGCGTCACTTAGAATTAAATTGTAATATTACATTGCACTTTCTCGTCAAATAGTAATTTTTATGTTCTCGAGTAATTAAAATGTAACGACCATGTATCGTGATTCCTCTGAGTATTGTTGCTGACAAGTTAATTATTGCATTTGCACGTTGTACAATTTGCGTGATGCATAGGTACTCTTACGAGTTGTTTTTATATGTATTAGAAGTCATTAAAATCTTCCGGGTGAGCAAATTGTACAAATATTTTTTTCTCATTGGTTTTTGGTACTGTTACTGATCTAAATTTAAAGTTCACAACAATTACGAATGCAAAATATGACCTGCTCCAGTGCAGAGCACGCGAGGCATGTAGGTATGAAAAACTGGCTGAGTAGCCAGCATCTTGTTACATATTACACGCCCCATCGACTTCTACTCGGTATTGACACGATCAATTATACAGATTACTCCAACGATTACTCACATATTGAATTCCCTATACCTGACCGTAACCGATACCGATCGTACTTTGTTTACTTCGTCAATAGTTTTACAGTCCATTAGTCTCGCGTTACTCTATGGTTTATTTTTCGCAAGTTTCCCTTTTTCGATATTGTTTTAGCCCTGGAGGACAGTGAAAGCTAACAAGATTTCCATGCTATTGAAGAAAACTTGTTTACAAGAGCTCGTTCTATTTGCAGATGTTTAAAATAAGTTGATCCCACTCAGTAGTCTAGACGGAGCCCGGGAGGGTGCGCCCCCCGGGGAAATGCCAATATTGCAAACTTTTATTGCTGCGGGATTTTCTTTGTTAGCTTTAATTTGAAGGAGAAAGTCTTGGTAACATATTAATGACTTACGATGAATAATAATGATAACCATTAACTTAACATGCAACCGTATGCATATATTGGTAATGTTTCCAACTAAGCATTATGGGGAAAGTTAAAATAGCTTCGCTATTGGAAGTAAATCCTAGTGAAATAGAGGTGAATTGATAGGTCGGGAGAAATCTGCAAATGTTGGCAAAATTCCAATAAACACAAATAAACAATGACTGGATTAGCCTGACTGGACAGACGCAACCACTTTTTAGACCTTGACTTAAACAGTCAATAATGTTCATAAATCAGTAATCGGTAAGTTGTCGTTCATTCAAACTGCTTTTGTAGAATCTTCCAACGCTTTTTTGGCTCTCCAGCTTGTTTAAAGTTTTGTTAACCAGAGAAAGTATAACTGATTACAAATCTCATAAATACAAAATATGTATAACAAGATCTATCAAAGCATAAAAGACAACAATCTGCCGAAGATAATGGCTGTAATATAAACCAACAAAAATGGAAGTCGACTACTTTTTGTACGCATTTCAATAACTATTAACTATAAAAGTTGGAGCTCGTTTCGTAGATAGAAAGTATTTAGGGTATCTATATAATATCTGTGATACAATTTCCATTGTTGAGTTTGGCAAAGTCGTGAAGCCATCCGCGCGTGAATCGCACTACTTAACGGTTCAACTTTGACATAGAAAAGTTCATCTCCAATTACCCAACCCTATTGATCGAAAAACATCCAAAAATTGAGAGAAGCAGCTAATAACTCACGTATTCTTGATAATAATTCTGTAGGTAGATATGATAGAGAAACAATAAGTATTATGAGACAAAACATTAGACAAACAATACACTAATAGTACCAACCTAACAGCTGTTAGATATCACACGTAACAATTTATAAATCTAGATTAAGAAAGAGTCAAATCGTGAAACAAACAATATTACCTCTATGACGTGGGCCTTTAATAAGATACTACAAAATGATGAAGCAATACGTGACTCTAATCTGCACTTGCTTCCTATCAATGATACGTTTCGACAAGATTAGTAGTAAGATCATGATTATACATTCGGCAATTTTACTGGGCATGAACATTGAACAATAGATAATATACTTATACATGCTTTATATATAAAGATAGATTCGATATCAGTGCATTACAAAGAGAGACGTCATAGATGTTGTGCCCATTGACTTGGACCGTAGCGCGAGGGCGCGCGTGCCCGGTCATCGACCACTACACGTCGCGCAAGTTCACTCGCGCATGGGAAGTAAGTAGGAGCTGTTGCGCGCGCGCAAGCGCATGTCGGCGCGTTCAACTGGTGTCACCGATGCTGCTCAAAAGAGACCGCTCACACCAACCTCACCTTTACGCATCCGGTATCAAAATTTCAACCACTCGCAATATATAGGAAATATTTTGCAGTAAATTAACCAGTCAGTCCGGCTCTAAACTTCCTTGCAGCAATTATTGACTGTTGATTTACGAGCACATAAAATTCTGAAGGGTTAATTTTGTATACATGTTATCCAGGAAGCTTAGATATACGTTGCATTTCGGCGTCTTCATAAGCTCTATTATTATGTTGTTTTCGAACTTCGTTAATGAGTTCCTATTAAACGATACCTACACTCAAACATTTTTCGTGACAAAGGGAACTTTACGTTTTACGAGGGAACATTACAATTTTAGAACGAAGAAAAAGTAATTTCGATTTTCCCCCCTTGTTAAGAAATTCATGTGGAGCGTGTTCAACTTCAGTTAATCACTGCGAGTGTGCATAAGTTTGTTTTTTTCTTTAAATGCTTACGCCTCGTACGTTCCCTTCCGGTACATTGATTGAGTAAGAGGAATTGAAGTTTAAACAATCGTCATACATTTCATTTCTTAGGTCGATATGATTGTTAGCAACTACCTACTCGGTAATCGGTATACGTCTCTACTGTCTTGGAATACGTAAGCGAGCTAAGAATGAGCCGTGATTGGCAAGCAGTGCATCGCTCATACTGCACATATCTTATGCCTCGCGTGACAGAATATCAATTCCTTTGGAGATTTCCGCAATGAAACTCGTTCTTTGAATAATCCAATTTTGTCGTCCTAATACAGTTATTTAACTGTTTTGCTTACTACGTATTACTTAGTGGCGAGTATTAATGACACTTTTGTAGTATCCTGTTTAAATCAACTTGACAGGACCTGTAGTACAGTTATTAAATTATAGATAGATTTCTGTGACTATATATATTTTTTAATCTCTCAAATATGCAAATTGTTTGCTCTAGCAAATTATAAATTATGTCAATGACTAAATTAATTCTACAAATTTTTATGACCACAACATATTTTTACACCTGTTTATAATTTAAATGACTATTTGAGAATTTAATAAATTAAGTCTATTTTGTACAACTTGATTAAGAATCTTTCTCCAGTGGTTTCAAACCAGACAAATTCTTTCTCTGTAGCCAGGAGTAATCGGCGTGAGCATTCCCTTCAACTTTTTGTGGAATTCACAGTAGTTATCTTTTTATTATTTTTTGTGCGTAAGTTGCTTGATAACCGAGGTGACCGCAACGTGCAATATTCTCTTGCGGTTTGCACTTTACCTGTCTATTGTTCACACTGGACAAGTGCTGCCTTTCGTATTGTCGTACCACGTCGTAAAACACGCGTTGTTTTGCTCTTGAGTATTATTCGCACTCAGCATCGACTTAGTGAGATGTATATAATACACAGTGTGACTCAAGTATGCACACTGCTATGTAGTTATCTAATTACTGTTGAAAAAGCATCTTCTACATAATGTAATTTTTTTGTTTATTTACCATAATTACCCAGAGTCGATCGCCTTGGAAACCCTTTGAAGATTTGACAGATGACAAAAATGTCAGTATTGAAATAACTGTGTTGCATTGTGATGCAACTAAAGGCAGATGCCACAATGGTAGACTGGTTCGACTTTTATGAGTCTTGCCTCTAAGTGACTTACAGAACCAGCAGAAGAAATGCCATGATCAAAAACGACAAATATGTAAACATGTAAGGTTAAGCATAAGTCTTGACGTAGGTAAACTGTCTAATCTGACTGGAGATCGTTTGAAGATGATCAGGACAAGAGAGAACTATCGCAAGCGAAAACAAGACAAAACAAATAAAGGGATAGGGAAGTAAGAGAAACGCAGTATCTATATGATACCTAGGCAATTACCTAACTAAATAAATTCCTTAACATCCAACCGTGCAAAGCAACACAAACTATATTTCATAAACATTATCAGCCTTACCAATTAACAAATGCAAATAGCAATACATTATCTGCCTACATTATTGCTGTCACTTTGAAATAGGACTTTGTTAAATTCTCTTACAAAATTATGGACTCACCAACCGGTTTACAAATTACTGTTCACAAATATGTCTGAACTACCACCAGGATCACTTTCGTTGCTAACTCAAAAACTTAAGAGATGACTGCTTGAATACATGCTTCGAGAATGTTTACTTACCCATAATAATGATGTAGACCACACAATATTCTTGGTCGCAGTAAAAACGAAACCCATCAATGGACCTCTCATTAGGGCCCCACTTTATATCGTCATCAAGGAAGACTTGTCCTTGTCCAACGCATTAGCTTCAGAACAAAATATAATATTTACTGGCAATAATCTACGTCCATCCGCGTGGAAATTAGAAATGTTATGGATTTTTTAATCTCCTTTGCTTGAAGAGAGGAAATAATGTGCAAATTGAGGAAGTAGTTAAGTTTATATGTTTCATAGTTCGCACTAGTTTTGCTTTAGAACAATCCTTGATCAGAAAACTCTACTTTTTTCCTAACCGAGTAGAGCCGATACTAAAAATGTCGCATAATTTATTGATATTTTATGGACGTGTTGGGGTCTCCGGGATAGCAAATTAAACACGTATGTTGCAGGGAATAATTGCTCATTTTATTCATAAAATACACGTCCTTATATTATATTTTGAAACATACAATTTGAGCTAGGCTCACTATATTAAAATATTTAACCGACCAATAGGAGACGTCGACTTCACAAAACTTAAAACCTAATGTCCACGAAGAGCGGGCACCCATCTCACTCTCGCGCGTGCGCGACGTATAGCGCCGTCTGTACGCACACTATAAATATTGCCGGCGCTGGCGCATCGCGTCAGTACGTATTCGCTTCCGAGGCTGGCATGTCGTCTGTTCGTGCGGCGAATGTTCTGATGTGGCGCAGACGTAAGTATGTGTGTGGATACGCGAGTCCCACATCACTCCCCTCTAAGTGAAGCGTACCACAGGCTTCACGACTCTGCCGGATCTGGTGGTGTAGGGCTGAGTAGGTCTTATGTCCTGGTGGTGATCTGTATCTTCAATGGGCTCGTTGTACATGTAGGCCGGTTTGAGTCTATCCAAAGATATCACTGATGTACGTAGCGGTAATTTGACTCTGTAGTACTTGTCGTAGCGCTTGATAACTTCGTAGGGCCCATCGTACGGCGGCGTTAGCGGCGACCGTACTGTGTCGTTGCGCACGAAAACATGTGTGCACGTCGCGAGGTCCTTGTGTATGAATGGCTCAGTATGACTGCTGTTCGAGCGCGGCGCACTTTTAATTGACGCCATTGTTTCCATGAGGCGACGTACGTAGTCACTTTCATTGATGTCTGTTTTCGTTGACTTTACGATTAAGTCTGATGGCAGGCGAAGTGTTGTTCCGTAAGTCATAATTGCCGGGCTGAGATTATTGTTGCGTAATGCTGTGCGCAGTCCCAATAGCACAGTGGGTAGCTCTTCTGTCCACTGATTGGTCGAACCGCGTGCCATTAATGCTGCCTTCAGCGTCCGGTGCCATCTTTCGATTTGGCCGTTTGACTGTGGATGGTATGCCGTAGTGCGTATTCGTGTTATGCCAAATTTCTGCATCAACGATCGGAAGAGCTGGGACTCAAATTGCCGACCTTGATCCGTTGATATTCGTAGTGGACATCCAAATCTTGCGATCCAGTTCTCGTATAGGGCTTTTGCGATCTTCTCAGCGGTTATGTCGGGCAACGGAACTGCTTCGGGCCACTTGGTGCAGCGATCGATGATGGTCACGCAGTAACGGCAATCGTTTGATATTCGAAGCGGGCCGACGATGTCCATATGTATATGTTCAAAGCGTTCAGATGATGGGAACTCGCTCAGTGGAGTTATAACGTGGCGATGTACCTTAGCTCGCTGGCAATCGATGCACGCTCTGGTCCAATTGCTGACATCTTTATTTATGTTTGGCCAAAAGAATTTTGATGTTGCCTGCTTCCGTGTCGTTCTGATACCGGGATGACACAAGTCATGCTGTGCTTTGAAAGCTACAAAACGATATGTATTCGGTAGATATGGTCGAGGCGTCCCAGTCGAAGTTTCGCACGTGATTGGTCGGCTTATACCAGGCATTGTGACGTCAGTGAACTTTAGATTTGATTGGCTTCTCAGTTGCTTTAACACGGGATCGCTTGCTTGATCGCTCGCTAGCTTATCGTAGTCGATAGTGGTGGGGCATTGAATGTCTTCTATGCGTGACAAGGCATCGGCTACTGTATTGTTTTCCCCTTGAACGTACTTGATGCCGGTGCAGAACTGACTGATAAAATGCAGCTGTCGTTCTCGACGAGGTGTGTCACTGCTACTTGCCGGGCGTGTCAGTGCGTGGGCAAGTGGCTTGTGGTCCGTATAGATCGTTACGTTGCCTCCTTCGATAAGCGTTCGAAAATGCTTCACAGCTGTATAAATCGCCAGTAACTCGCGATCGTATACGCTGTAGCGTTGCTGCGTCATACTCATCGCTTTTGAAAAATAAGCGAGAGGTCTCCACGCGTTATCGATTCTCTGTTGTAGTACTGCGCCGAGGCTGTAGTCTGAGGCGTCTGTCATGATGGCGAGGGCACAGCCTGGTACTGGGTGCGTTAGTACAGTCGCTTCTAAAATGCTTTGACGGCACTTTTCAAAAGCTAACTCTGCTGCCGGGTTCCACTCGATGGGTGTTTTGTCGTTGCGCTTCCGATTGTGTAGAAACTTGTTGAGTTCTGATTGTAAGTCGGCTTGACGGGGTAAGCAGCTACGATAAAAATTGAGCATGCCTAGGAAGCGTCGTAACTCGGCGACAGTGCTCGGTTTCGGGTACTTTGATATTACGTCTGTTCGCTCTTCTGTGGGTTTGATACCGTTTGTTGAGACCTCGTAGCCAAGAAAATTTATCTTCTCCTTGCCAAACTCACACTTTTCTACCTTTAACATGACGCCGTATTCCTTGAGGCGTTCCAGCACTTGACGTAAGAGTTGTTTGTGTTCTTCCTCACTCTGCGAGTATAGTAAGATGTCGTCGATGTAACAGAAGCAGTTATCTATACCCCGTAGTACTTGGTGCATAAATCTTTGGAACGTTTGGCTAGCGTTCCGTAATCCGAAGGTCATGCATTTAAATTCGAACAGCCCGAATGGTGTGGTAATAGCTGTTTTCTGAGCGTCTTCTTCATTTATCGGTATCCAGTAGTATGCCATTTTGAGATCAAGTTTTGAAAATATCTTCATGTTTCGTAGCTGGTAGGTGAAGTCCTGTATGCGGGGTATCGGGTATCGGTCTGGTTGAGTGACTGCGTTTAGCCTACGATAGTCACCGCAAACCCGTAGTCCTCCGTCCTTCTTTTTCACTACATGTAGTGGACTCGCCCATGGGCTCTTGGAAGGTCTGCAGATGCCCATCTCCAGCATGTGATCGAACTCTTCTTTGGCAGCCTTGTATTTATCGGGTGGCAGCGGGCGGGGTCGGGCGAAGAGCGGGGGGCTTGTTGTTTCTATGTGATGAACGACGTCGTGTTTTGCTGGTTCTTTCAGGGACATAGGGCGCAGAACCTCTGGATATTGCTTCAATATTTCGTAATATGTTTGTTCGGAGCTAATGACGTGTACTGTTTCTTCGCCGGTCGTTATTTCAAGCGCATCGATCGATAAGTCTGTCACATTATCTATGAGTTTCTTCCTGTGGAGATCTACCAGTAATTTGAAATGACGCAGAAAGTCGGCTCCCAGGATTGAAGTTTTCACATCTGCCACGATGAATTGCCACAGAAAACTACGACGTAGACCAAGATTCAGTCTGAGTGTCTTTTCACCGTAGGTATTTATGGGCGTATTGTTTGCCGCATATAATCTGTACGCGCTGGCGGTCTTCATTTTTCTTTTGCTTGTGGCGGCTAACACCGAAATATCGGCGCCTGTGTCCACAAGAAATCTCTCTCTGGTATCACGATCGAAGACACATAGGCGGTTGGTAGTACACGGGACACCGACGTCCGCCACCGTCGATGTCGGAGCTAGTTTAACGATGGCTGAGTCTTGTTACGTCTACAACACGGTGATTCGCAGCGCTTTGCCTTGTCACCGTAGCGATAATGGTATCTGCACTCCCACTTTGGATCGCCGGGTCTGGTTGAAGACTTGTTCCCCTGCCGCGACCGTGACTGTGAACGCGACCGGGAACGAAACGGGCGTCTGTAACGATGAGCTGTGCGTCCACGTAACTCGGCGACTTCTAGACATAGTTTCTCCATTTGTTTCGACAGGACATCTAATTGTGCGGACATCACGGGTTCTTGTGACGTGGACACTGCGGCGACCGTCGATGTTGAGGGTTCTGAATATTCTACCATCTTGTCAGCCATCGCGGCGAGTGTGTCGAGTGTCGATTCTGTGTTGATCGACAACACGACGCGCATCTGTGTGGGTAGGTGGTTGAGCCACTCGATCTTCAAACCTTCGTCCGTGATCATGCCGCTGCCGAGTTCTCTCATCTTGCGTAGCAATTGTGTGGGTTTCTGGTCACCCAGTTCCAGGCCACTGATGAGCTTTTGAAAGTTTTTCACGTCCGATTTGTCATATACCGTCAGCAGACGATTCTTCACGGCCCCGTATTTGTCCGTGGCTGGCGGATTGTATAAGATGTCCGTGATATGTTGTAGATCGGTGGTTTGTAGCTGCTGCAACACGTATCGGTATTTTTGATCATCCGATGTCTTCAAAGGATCCACGACGGCTTCAAATTGTATAAACCAGGCTCGTGGTATCTCTCTCCAAAACGGCAACAGTCTTGATTGGATGGAGACTGCAGCCAGGTCGACTTCGGGCTTCAACATTTGGCCTTCGCTTGGGTTTTCTTGCGACATCTTCGAACTTGGTTGTCGGTTCAGTTGTCAGGGGTCACCAGTTGTTGGGGTCTCCGGGATAGCAAATTAAACACGTATGTTGCAGGGAATAATTGCTCATTTTATTCATAAAATACACGTCCTTATATTATATTTTGAAACATACAATTTGAGCTAGGCTCACTATATTAAAATATTTAACCGACCAATAGGAGACGTCGACTTCACAAAACTTAAAACCTAATGTCCACGAAGAGCGGGCACCCATCTCACTCTCGCGCGTGCGCGACGTATAGCGCCGTCTGTACGCACACTATAAATATTGCCGGCGCTGGCGCATCGCGTCAGTACGTATTCGCTTCCGAGGCTGGCATGTCGTCTGTTCGTGCGGCGAATGTTCTGATGTGGCGCAGACGTAAGTATGTGTGTGGATACGCGAGTCCCACAGACGTAAAGTCGTTATAACTGGTTTGCTATAAATACTCCTACAGTTATTTATGTCATAATCAACACAAATCTATGAATAATGAGCTCTATTGTATTTTATAACTTTATCTGATAAATTGTTTGCAGTGTTATAATTTTCTTAAATCCATACTAATATTATGAATTCGAAAGTAACTCTGTCTCTCTGTCTGTATATTACCTTGTCACGCCTAAACCACTGAACTGATTTCGATAAAATTTGGCAGAGAGATAGATTGCAACCCGGGAAAGGACATACGATAGTTTTTATCCCGATATTCCCACGGGATCGACACTTATGCGGGTGAGACCGCGGGGCGCTGCTAGTAGATGTGGCACAGGGTGGCAGGGACATCAACGCACAACTTGTTAGGTACCATGAATTCAGTACATGAATTCTGAAAAAAAAATGCTGTTCTATACATTTTGACCACGAAGGTAGTGCACTTTTCTATGAAATAGCTAGAGAATATTTTAAGATAACCGGCGAAATATTTCTACGCTAGGGGCACTAGAATCATTGCTGAATTCATGGTTATGCATGTTTGCGCATCAATGTCCCTGTATGCAGCTGTAGCGATTGATCAGCAGGGTAATTGCGTAACACACTATCAGTAGCAATGGGTTTCATTTTGACAGTTCAACAAAATTCATTGCGTGATTTACGCTGTTGAGCAGACACATTTTTCGAACATAAGGAGCAATGGATTAGCTATATAATAGGATATGCTTGAAAATGATTCAAATTGATTGTAATAGGGTGCTGGATTTCGTTGAGGTGTTTGTCCCTAAAAACGTACAGTAACGTTATTGTAACGGCTATAAAATCGGAATGACAAATCGCGTCTTCATTCGTCGTACGTAACCCATTCCCATATATGGCTACTACTGCATAATACATTTGCGGTGAAGGTCCGTAAAAGCTTATATATTTATTATCAACCTTCCTCACTATATTCTTGTCATGTCCCGATGTGTGAATTGCTTTCCTACAGGCTTTCTCAAGGTAATACAGTTACCTTCTTAGCGAATTCAACGTCGTCATCACAATTGTCATATGTGGATAATTGCCGTAAAAACTGAGCATGTTTAGGTATCATGAGGTCTCAAGTAAGTGCCACCTTCTAACACATAGTTATAAACGTACTATAGTGTTACGCTCTCGTGAACGCCGTGATTACGTCGATTTACTCCATTAAAAACACACTCACATTTCATTTGGTTTGCAGATAAAAATCTCAATAGAAGGGTAGGTAGGTAATTAAAACGATTAATTATGCGCTGTTATGTCACGTAATGCAATTACACGTCATGGTAACGACGGTAATGGACCGATACAGATCGCTACAACAGCCTTGCGTTTATACTTTAGAGAAAACTTTGTAAGGTTGAATAGCATTAAGTGGTTAATAGAGAAATTCATTTTATTATAATGTCATTATTATTAATGGAGTGATCAAATGCTATTCAAACGTCATTACAGCCATCAAAGCAATGAAAGTTATCTTTCACCTGATTCTAATCGTGACACTTGACGACTCGTTAGTGTCAGTATATTTGCAGATAAACGAGTTATTTACTTTACACCAATAACTTTTTTGCATTAGAAAGGTAAGTTTCTAGATCATTACCGTTTTTAGACTTCCGTAATACGATGAGTTTACTTCATAATGGCAAAACCGAAATTATGAACTCACTACTTGCACGAACTGTGGATATTGAACTAAGTATGGACTGACGGGTGGTTAGTGATTTACTCGGAAATTGATGAGAGAGCTGGGTTCGTGCTCGGGTCATTTACGCGCCAGCGACGCGGTGAAACCAAATCATACGGCTAAATAAGTTTCGTAGGATAATTGTTAACATTACATGCAATCGAAGCAACCGCAATCCGCATGATAGGGTACGGTAACGGACGCGTTTTTGCGTGAGCTCGTTTAGATTCTAACAATGCTTTCTTAAACAAAAAACTGGTTAACTCAAATTTGGCTGCATAGGAATTGGGTCACTAAATCACTACACTACATAAAGAGAATACAATGTGTCCGTTAGAAAAGAAAGAAGAAAATAATTACTTTATTTCTAACGAGACTCTATAGGTACCTACAATTATCAACAACCAACAGGAAACGAAAGCACTTCTCCACAATCAATCGTACATGATTTGTTGCTATCAAACATTCCTAATCTGTATACACAAATTGAATCGTTTTTCATATCCCTGTGAGATAGCTTCACAAAACGTTTTTCTTATGAATTATGTAGTATGTTAGGTATCTAAATACTGACGTAGGAGTGTAGGACCGACCCTTCCTGCTTTCTGTATAATTTCATGTTCCGAAGCCTGAATAAGTAATGCAACGATTTCGAAACGTTTCATAAAATTTTAATATCGGTCGATATTACATCGCAACGTTTACTTACCTACTGACATATTGAGTTTTTCAGTGGTGTCATTTTAAGCATCTACTTAATCCTAGTAAGAACTGGAATACCTAGAGTTAGAACAAAAATAACTCCTTTAAAGTTAGTAAATGGGATACGTAATTATTCCTTGTCAGAAATATATCTTGGGTGATGTATGACCATCGTAGGCGGAGCGGACATCCTCATATAAGCGAAGACAATGTTACAACTAGGAATGTCATAGCAATTTGCAACAATGACATAATACACAAACACGAACGAAGTGGAACGAATCGTAATCCGCTCCTAAAACGCATTCGTTTCTTCACGCTTTAGCGCATACGTGCTGCTATGAAGGATGTTTCTTTGCCAAGGTCGACGTGTAAGTTTACACAAGAACGTTGCCCTTGTAAGAAGTAAAAATATCCAGCGTGAAATGAAAAATAGCACAAAACCACGAAATACTTTGCAAGTTGTGTGTGAGGAGCATTCTTGGAAACGTTGCGTACCTACGCCTGACGTGATTAATACGCTTGCGTTGTTACGATCATTGTAAATCATAGCGAGGGGTACGTTCCCTTGGTATGCAAATGCAAAGCAAATTCGCGGGGAAATATAATAGTTGTAAAAGCCGTGTACGTCGACAGGCCGTAACGTTTTACGACTGGGTATATTTTTTCATTAAAGTGGAAGAATGTCTTTAGTGGTCTAGGTGTAAACTTATTTTATGTCGTGGTTATATTGAAGTGGTGATGTCTTCCTATGTTTGTGATATTGACAGGAAAAGAGCATAAGTTAGGCATAACCCAAAACATTAGGACCCGGTGTAAGTACAACCGCGGACAACAACAAGGCGCGGGGCGGCGCGGGCGATTGAACACTTTTCACCCTTAATAAAAACCACCATTGGTAAAAGCGTTGAAAAGTGGTTCACAGCCAGAGTCCGCGATGATACCTTTCTAACTAGAGTAGTTAAGTAGATACTGGCGTTTTGAGTTGATCCCCATCTGAAACTTTTTTTGTTACCAAGATCATGGACCTTTTCATCTTTCCACTTATGAGAATAAATAATTCAAAGTTATATTTCTGTTTCAGATAGTGCAGGCAGATAACAGAGCATCGTACTTGGGTGCTCGTTGTCGGGCCAAAAGCGACTGTAGTGGTGTCACTAACTCGCAATGCGAGAGAGGCGTGTGCGCTTGTCAACCGTACTACGCGCGAGTTGACAACTCTACCTGCCTTGAATGTAAGTATCTAACACTTTTATTTTTAAACCATGGTTCTTACATAGATATAGGTATCTGTAGCTAGCCTGCCAGTAGCTTCCCACACGTAAGTTTTATAGAGCAATCATTTTCTTGGAAAACTTTCTAAGCTAGTGAAAGCTTTATCAAAATTCAACCAGTAATTTTCTATAATGATCGGAAAATACGAGAGCGCTCTAAGAATGTATTCTATAGTGCCTACATTCGAACTCCATTTTATCCTTTTTCCTTGCACGCACTGTGCGTAATTGACGCTCTTCGGATCGCGGTTTTCACCTCTCATTGGCAATACCTTACCTAATCACTCTCGTGTGGTTGACTCTGTGGTCAGACTAACAAATTACTTTCACTTGGATGATCAATAGCCATCGAGTAATGGCGGTAGTTTTCATTATAGGACATCAACATTATCCGAAAATCAATTTCGCTTTCCATTCGTCATTTATTAATGTTGTGTCATTCTACCGATCTATTCTGTGCAAATCACACCGTCAAAAACTTAGGTGAAGTGAGCTGTCAGTAGTGTCAATCTCTAGCATCAGCAGTGCGATTCTGTAACCATCTCACCGTGAAAACTTAGGTGAAGTGAGCGTGGAGTGAGCTGTCAATAGTGTCAATTCCTAGCAAAAACAAACTCACATCACCTAAGTTTTCATGGTGAGATTTTTACAGAATCGACCGGCTGGTGGAATGACAGCTCACTTTACCTAAGTTATCACGGTGGGTTTTTACAAAATATACCGGCTGTTTACCGACTTCGACAATCGCGGTAAATATAAACTTGGTTCTTTATTTACGTTCATTCCATTGTGTCATTATTATAATAGTGAAACGAGTGACTGGAAAACTGACGAACAATATACCACTTCCTATTCACACCTTGCTTTCACTGCAATTCGCATAACCATTATAAGTAATACTTGTCAGAGATCATCATCTGTAGATAATGACCTCTCAAGTTCCGATGATGAGTTACAATTGATTTTCTATTGTATCGTGCCACATGTAGTATGCGCGGGGCTTGACTCTGACCGGTAGCACTTTAACGGTGGCGAAAAACGTTTTTCTTCAATATTCATAATAAAAAATAATAACTTTCTATTTTGTTTAGACTTTAGGGGTTTATCTATAAACGTTGCTTAAGTTAAGAAAAGTTTAAACGTCACAAATGTATGGTTAATCAGTCGCTAATCTGTAAGGTGCTGCCACACTGCTGTTATAAAATGTTTCCAAACATTTTCTAACATTGTGATCTAATACATTTAATCAAAAAGCTGTTAGTAAACATTTTTAAACAGCAGTGTGGCAGCACCTTTACTTAACTTTAAGCTACGTTTCTAAATAAATCCCTCTCAAACTAGAATTATCCAATTTCGGTTCGCCTAAAGCAGGGTTCCACGTTACGGATTCAGACCAATTGGAAACGAGGCGAACTCAGTGCTATCGCACAATATCGGAGATCTTTTATTGCGATAGTCCTATAGTCCCACGCTCGTCTCACTTTCTTCGGCACAAAGGTATGGGACCAAATCGGACAACTGGACCATGTGGATTACAACTTCCAACGGTTCATTCGCCGATTATGTAGTGTATTACTTCGAATAAGGACCACTGAGCCGAATTCGCTTTTATGGATTCTGTGATACCTTGACTGATATAACGGCGTTTTTGCCAGCTTTGTTTAATTTGCGTGTCCAGGTTAGGATAAATGTTATAAAGAGGAACCACTCACGGATGCGTTGAGTAACATACTTTACGGACCGGGTCCAGTCAGGCGGCATACGGCATTTCAAACTAGGATTGAACACAGGGCCCGCTAGCTCGACGGCCATACTAATGCAGCGTAATCAATAATCATAATATCCCATCTTGTCCTTTCTTGGAGTGTAATGCGTGTGTGAAATAAATGGAATTATTTACTTAATTTTATTGCTTTGGCCTTATAAGTAGACTTTCAAGTGGCCGCGTCTCGTGAGGAACAATGCGTCAGAGAATTTATTCAGCGATGTCGTAAAAGACGCCGTTTTATTCATTTACTTAGATAAGATGTAAGTCTAAAGGACTAGTAAATTGTTTAACTAGTAACTGATGTTTATTGGCGGAGAACAGTGGCGGCCCAGTAGTAACGGCCGCGACTTACGAGTTTTAGGTCATGTATTCGAAGCCAATCAGGCATTTTTCTTTGTGTAAATTATTTCATCACCACTGCTCTCAAAACATCGTGAAGAAACCGGAATGACCTAGAACCAAAAATTCGAAGACTTGTGGCATTCAACAACCAGCACTGGGCCCGCGTGGTGGATTACGGCCCACTCCCTCTCACTGAGAGGACGCCTGTGTCCCAGCAGTGGGAAAATTATAGGCTGATTATGCTTTATTGGTCGGTGTATAAACAGAGTATGTAAATATAAATGCATAGAGTACAATGAAAAGTCATATTAAACTTAAAAAAAACCAGGTAGTCATTATAGGAAGACATTGAACATTGGAAAGAGGGTAACCGTGTGTCGGTTTAGATGCGAGCCGTCAGCTTGTCATCTCAAACTTCCTCGTGGTCAGTGTGCCAAGCGTGAGCAATCATCTACACAACGCAGAAATATAAACCGTTTGATAGAGACATAGATATAGCCCGACTGTCCATCTGTCAGCTGGAAATAATTGAGCTAGCCCATAGATATACTGTTTTTTACATCTTTATGGTTGAGCCCATGTTGAGCTCAGACTGCAAAAAGCAGTACTCATTATTTAAATAGTAGTGTGTATGTGCCTTAAATTATACTGCAGTGTTTACAAAGTCGTTAAATTAAAATTCAATGGCTGGACACTCACAACATTGTTCACGATGATAAATTAAATTGTCTGTTTTCACGCTATTCACTTTTTTATTTTATCTTAGGGTGGCCGATCTGCTTTAAACAGGGTTATTGGTAAAACATTAACAACCTCTTAAGAGGTCATTGTACTTATCATTATGAACAACTTTTACTATGGGCCAAACCTAAAAAAAAATCTGGTGTTCCCTTTGTGTTCGTATTTAACTCGTCAAAATGTGGGGAATAGCTGATTTTTTTTCACGACTTCAGGTTTGGTCCCATAGTAAAAGTTGTTCATAATGATGAGTACAATGACCTCTTAAGAGGTTGTTATGTTTTACCAATAACCCTGTTTAAAGGAGATAAATTAAGAAGACAAAATATTTTTTTTTATTTACTAATTAAAGGGGTCGCTGAATATCAAAGAAAGGTTCAAAGTAGAGAACTCTATCCGTGTTATTACAAAACAAATTCTAACTGTAGTCCAAGCCCAAACCTTTGAGCTCGTTATTGTATTTAAAATTTTATTCAGAGCACGGTAAAGTTCTTAATAAAAAATTGACAACTTAGTCTCGTATTTGACGTGAGTCTTTGTAATTAGTAGGTAGAGTACCTACTAATTAACTAAGATAACTTGTTTTGTCGGAATAGAGTTCGAAATTCAAAAATGACTCGATGGTTTAAACCTGGTTCTAAAGATAATCCTTGTTTTGTAATAAGGCTGTATTGTGAATACCTGCCTGCTGCCTGCTGGGAACTTTTGTCTCATCATCTCCTTCCTGTCCAGGTCGTTCCTTAAATTTTTGGGATCGGCGCAGCAAGTCATCAAATCAATGTTCAGTCTTCTTACATACAGTCTATCAGTTCCCTTTCTAGCCATATCTGGCGTTGCTTATGTCTTTATATTCTTATTGTGCTCATTTTATCCAGAAAGGGGTCAGGCGAAACAGAATTAAGTATTAACAGAATTGTTCTAGGTAGATCCCGAAGCTCTCGGTGATAAAAATCCATAATGTACGACAATACTACCTCCAACTGTGCCAATATCGTTTGTATCGAACGCTCTCCAAAAATAGGACCGCGGCTGTGCGCCAGAATATTATAGTAACTTTAGTTCCGCAGAAACTGAGTGCAGGCTAGGTATCCTACAGTATTGATTTTGTGATCTCCGATTTTTTTATCCAAATCAAAGCAGGATATAGGACTCCAACCTCTACCGTGGGAAAGAAAGGAAAAGATGTGCAACTGTTTCCAAGATATCGGGTTCCAATTTCAAACCATCTGTCAAAAAATGTAGGACTTAAACCTCTTTCGAAACCGTGCGAAGCCAAAGAAGAAGAAAAAAAAAAACCTCTTTCGTAGGAAGGAGAAGAGGTGCAACTGTTTCAAAGATATTGGGTTCCAATTTCAAACGATCTGTCAAAAAATTTAGGGCTTAGACCTCTTTCGTATAGGAAGGAGAAAATGTGCAACTGTTTCGAAGACGTTGGGTTCCAATTTCACACTACCTGGCAATAAAAATCCATAAAGAGAGAAACAAATGAAATCTACGGATTTATTATTTCTTGCTAGCCCCGTTACCTACTTCTGGGAAAGCAGTTTCTTTATTATACCAAACAGCGCATTGATTTCCCATTAGCAAAATTTTCCAGACAAAAAAAAACAACTGAATTGATAACCTCCTCTTTTTTTTAAGTCGAATAAATATATTACCAAAACGTTCTCATCAGCTTTCGTAGTTTAATGGTAATATGACGCCAATAAATCCTTGTCGTCTAAAGCTGAGTGCATGGACGCAACGTGAATATGTCCATCTCGTTTATTTGCGGTAGGTACCAATTTAAATAAACTTGTTGATGATTACGAGAGCGGCCCCGTCGGCAAGCTTGGACTGACTTATCGTCCGGTTTGCCAGCCGTAAATTGGTCCCGCTATCCTTCGAGGGTATGAAATGTAGGGACTCTTATCCATTTTATTTAGTTACGAGTCCGTTAGTTCTAAAACTATGATTGCTGTCTCTTCCGCGTGACCTCTTGAAGAGTTCAACCTAAGAATATTTGCACCCATGTTCTCCTGTCACGACTGCCTGTGTTGGTAGAAGTAGATAGGTACACTTCTTAACGTCAAGCACCATTGACGTGATCTTTCACTTTCCTGACGCATCCTAAACGAATAGAGTAGCTACTGAAATAAATCTAAGGCCAAAAATACCAATTATCAACAAAGACTATCTAGTACGCACCGAAACAAAATCTCATGAGTAAAGAAATGCAGAAGATATCAGATACGCCAACGATTAGTGGATTCTCTGTATAATAATAACGGTATGCAGACACAATTGGTGTTTATTGCTTTTAAGTTGAAGACAAACACGCAAACAATTCTATTTATAGTAATGTACCTAAGTATGTATTACACACTTAAGTTTGGGAAGCTTACTTTCTTAGGATACATTATTTAGAAAGCTTTATCAATCGTTTTGTTCCGCATGTCACGCGTTTACGGCATTATAGTGGAAACTATGACACCTTGTTTTTAGAAGAAGGCACAGTGCATTAATCTGTGTATTCACCAGCGATTTAAAGTAGCAAAGAAATAAAAAATGATGTGAAACGAACTTTTAGAAATCAGTTCTTAGAAATAATTTGTTCAGTTACGCACAAAAAAATTGTGTTGTTTTGGAAAACAACATGACAGTAAAGCAACCGGATTTCCGTCGATATACCCCAAAGGCAAAAAAAAAATATGGAGGCACGTACTAAGACGTGCCTGGGGACCAGGTCAAAGCATGTAAGCATGACACACAGTTTTTCTGTGCAGTACAAACGCCCATTTTGCATCCATTAACCCAGTTATGCATAGTTAACAAGCGTGCAGTTTCTTACGATGTAAGTAGTATCGTAATTCAAACGAGATATCTTAAAATCTCTACAATTGGTTTTTAGCGTTAGGTATGTAGTTTTATCACTGTAGTTTTTGTTACTTACTACCTGGGTTCGATTATTGAAAATTTCGCTTCCTACATCACAATTGGTTGACTCTTGGGATTACACGCGGTTTTGTCAAACCTAGCCTTGTAGCTTCAAAAAGCATATTATAGCATATTCGACTCAAGCCTGCGGATTCATATATGTATATCAAGACAATATCTGTATCTCAAACCAATATACTCAAATCAACGTAATTCCTCCGTAATTTTATTGTCTTGGCTTTTTCATTGTTTGTTGCTCAGATTTTTCTTTTTGCATTGTTCGTCAAAATATCATTGTTATTTTCCGAAAAGCTGCTTTCATTTGTTTGCAAATTATAACTCGTTACAGTGTAAGGCCGTTTGTACACGGCACGGTTACTTTACAGTACGGCGTAAAAACCGCACCGTAGAAAAAACGTGTCAACGTCAACAAGCTTCCATAGATGATCCATACAACACTGAAGACCGTGCCTACACACGGCGAAAATACCATAGATTTTCATGTCAAAAAAAATGTGTGTACCTTGGCCTTACGTTAAAAGTTGTTGTTTTCTGAGATTCATCACTGCAATTTGGACGGACCGATTGTGGATGAACTACATCTAAGTACCTGTGTACGTAGTCCCATATGATTTTCTACAGTTACTTACACTTATTGCTAGACTCACATGAAGTGTAATTGCGACTTATCTGTAACTGTTCCCGTACAATATACAAAGAAGGTGATTTAGGGCGCCTATGACTGGACAACCGTTATAAAGATAGACTAAGCTCCTATAAAAGGCTCGAATCTATCCGCCTGTCGCCTTCTCACTGGTACTCAACTGGAAAGATCCGTCTGTGTTAATTTAGGATGTGAACTACCGAATGAATGAAAGACAGCTAATGACATCGTTTCATTCACTCATTACACGTATCGAATCGACCTTGACTTTGTATAACAAGATTATGATCTTCGAATTGGAAATCGAAAAGTCACGCACATGTACACTCTTTTCACGGTTGTCAGCAGCGTGCCAAATCTAATAAATGTAAGTATTCTTTGTGGTCTTCGTTTTGAGATTAATGTGTCAGACGTCGTAGATGGTTATCGCGAGAAATATAAAAGAATTATAATTGTAGCAGGCTGAGAGCCATTCAGAGATGTCGGTTCACGTACGCGCTAAAAGCAAACGCGTGTAAATACGTTTAATGATTTACCACAACTATCATTATAACTGGCTTTTAATTAAATTGGTGGTACGTATGTTTATTAATTCGTTTTGGCGCTAGAATAAGTTTGTTTACCCTCGATTAAATTGGGCAAAACGTCGGAGTTAATTAATAACGGATAAAGTGAAATGATGTTTGGACATGAAAAAAATATCCGGAGTCAAAAAAAATGCAAATGTTTATCTAACAGATTTCCCGTATTAATCTATGAATGGAGCCAATGGTATCATTAATGGAGATATTGATCGGAACTTGCGACTGATGAATGCGGCTGTAGTTAATAAATCTCTCATGTTTATTCTAAGGTGTTATTCTCAGCTACCTACTTCTGATATTCTTGTAAACTGCCGCTCGCATACCAAGCGTTGTCGGTGTGACTCTATTATTTATCGTTTAAACGTTCGAAAGTCGTGTTATACATAAACATGTTTCCACGAACGAAATCCTGCTTTATCATTTTGTAAATCTAAATACAAGCATATCATATTAAAAGTGCCAACGAATGCTCAGGCTGGATTGTTTAAATGACGTAGTAACGTAAGTGTATGTACATACATTGGATGCAAATTGTCAGCCACACCCGTACCCGTATAAACGGACCAACAACGGTGAACTTGAAATCAAATAGGGTCGTACACGCCTTCGGGTCGTGAACCCGTCACTCAGTGCACTGTCACCATAGAGACTAGGACACGTAGAGGAGACAACTAGAACTAGAGGTGTAACCATTAAAACGTATTGTAAATTGTAGCTTGATGATTGACAGATTTAGAATTGAATGGCAAATTAGGTATATCTATTCTTGTATTCTGGAAACGGATATTCAAATCCGTTGTTTACTCGTATACCTTTACTATTAACATAAATATCGGCTTTTGTCCATTCTTTTGTTGATTTCGCCATACTAACTTGAATAATTTTCTCTGTTGTACCCAGAGGCTAGCAAAGCTGAGCTCAAGTGTAGAGTTTTGTTTAACAATCTTTTCTTACTGCGCTCTAGTTGCAGTCCTGCAAAATTCATGAATGAATTTCATTTTTGAGTCTTCAGCGGTTTAGGTAGAGTTGTCTTATCAGTCAGTCACGGAACTGTTATCTTACAAGATTCTAGACCCCCTGTGTTGAAATCTTTAGTAAATCTTTGAAAAAAAATTGCTGTTCCCCATACATCTTGACCAACTTGATTCACTGCACTGCACTTTCTATGCAACAGCCGATTTTTTTTTTTTATAACCTACTAAATATTTCGGCGCATGAGGGTACTGAATCCATAGACCTATGGCTTCAGTATTCAGCAAACTATACCTGTATAGTTTGCAAACGTCCCTGCCACCCTGTCTAAAGATTCTATATTGAATTGCCTTTTCTTAACATTAATGTTTAGGACTGTCGTTTAGATTCTTAGCAAAGTGTAACGCTCCTTCAGTTTAGTTAGTTATAGCATTCCGTTTTTTCAGTCTGAATCCGGTAACGTTTTTTTGCAACAAATTCGAATTGATGTGATTGTTGAAATATTAATATGTAAATCATGATCTGGTTGGTGATTGCAACATTCACGATACTCTTATTGTGTCTTTCAAAAACTGAATTTTACAAGTTTTTTGTTCATTTTTGTAGAAAGTAAAGTATATAACTTTTCACAATAGTGCTGTAACTGAGTCGTGACGTAAAATTGTTATCGATTCCTGAGATATGTCGACTTTTATACTTTTCCGCTTTTACAATGAGTTACCAACTGTCAGTCTTTGTAGTGTCTGTATTAATCTATATAAATGGTCATAAAATATTCCATTTCCTGGCATGGACTGTTAAACTTTTTATTTCATGGAGCTAATTTCTTTATTATTATTACAGCTACACTATTGGGATCAGAATGCACGGTTTCAGAGCAGTGTACCTTGAAGGTGGCATACAGTGCCTGTCTCGAGGGGGTCTGCCGATGCTCCGATGGACATCTGCAGTTCAGAAAACACACCTGTCTTTCGCGTAAGTAAACTTGTTTGTGCCTATGAAAAAAAAAGCTTTTGTGGGTTATAGTAACAATCAAAATATTATGTAAGTACCTATACCTATAAATTCCCTAAAAAAACGTTCATGATATATCGGGACTAGTACTTTGAGAGTAGAACTGAGGTTTAACTACACTAGCTCGCGACGATTTAAAGTCGTGAAATAGACGTATTCGAATTCGACTGTCATTCCATTTTCCTGTAGCTTTAAAAAATTAAAAGAAAACCCTTGATTTCGACGATTTTTATTATACCTACGTAGTTAGCTGTTTCACATGTGTAAGCGAATGACTGACTCGGTGTCAGTCTACATTTACTACCGACGACCACTTTTATAGCAATAGGTCATGTATTTAGTACAACACTACCGCTTTCGGACGGCAGTTTTTTGAACCACCAGAACAAGGAATAATTCGTCGGGGAAATACCATTACGAGCCACTGATTAAACATCAAACAACGAGGCGATACGATCGACAAATAAATTGAATTTCATTTCCCAATGCTAATTTTTACAACCACTTGGAAACGTTAAAAGGAAAAATGCGTAACATGTTTTTTTTAGCGTAACACTTTTAAATGGCTGCTTAACGAGCGTGGCGCGGCTATCAATTATTTTTTTAGGAAAGATGTCATTGGCGTCATAAAGCGGTAGTAATAATATTTTCATTGTTTAGTTCCTATAATTTTAAAGATATTTCGTTAGCTAGGTATTTAGGTTTTTATATCGTGTTCGATTAATTAGACGTTGACGTGTGAGCTTTAATTTAAGAATTTACATTTTTATTTTACTAGGGATGTGAAGGAAAAATATCAAGCTACATAAGACAAAATCTACTAGATATACCAGTAGCTAAAAAAAACTGTCTAATGATTTCGGGATACCTACAGAAAACTTTATAAACTCTTAAATAAAGCTTTAAAATTAAGTTTTAAAACTAAGACTTTTAGACTGTTATAGACAACTACTCTGCTCACTTCATGACAACTCTAGCAAGTGTCTCTATCTTGTCTTGACTGACATAGGTACCTAAAATTTGTACGTGGCTTTCCTACGGAATCGTAGTTACCCATTAGGTGTGTGACACTACATTAATCTACACATCCCTTAATATTGATCGCCGTAACGGTTTAAGGGGAAGTCCCTTTTGAAGCAGCTACCAAGCATAAATAGAAAATATACATAAGTAACAGGTTTATTAATATAGATATGTATGAAAAAATCCGAAACCATTGAAAGAAGATACATCAGTTTTAACGAACTACGAATACCTGTGTCGTCGATTTTAGAGTTAAGAAAAATTTAAATACTTAGGTTTCTCAATCAAATATAGGTTAAAACTTCAATGATTTGTAAAAGAATTTTAGTAAAAAAAACTATGTAATAGGGTACGTTTTTCAAACGAACTTTTGTGAGTGTGTGTGTGTGTATGGGGGTGTGTTTATATGTTTATTACTTCTTCACGCTCAAACGGCTGCACCAATTTTAATAAAATTTGGTATGGAGGTAGCTGACACCCTGGATTAACACATAGGATACTTTTTATTCCGATATTCCCACAGGATCGACATTTACGCGGGTGAAACCGCGGGGCGCAGCTAGTAAATAATATTTAAAAACAATTGAAATTAAAACTTTTACTTATTTTTTAAATTAATCGCCATGACAAGAGATTATTTCCAAAGAGTTAACAATAAGATAAAAATTTCGATTTCATCCAAATGTTCCGATTTCTCATGGAAAATTATACCTACCAGTCATGGTCTTTGTTGGATCATAATGAATAAGCCGTGTAATTCTATGAAGCGGCTCGAGGAAAGTACGGGTTCAAATGCCATGAATTCGACCTTCATTCCATTACTATTTCACGATTAGTAGCGAATTCCTCCACAGAATAGAAAAAGTGTCTCGAATTCTCGTTAATTGTTTTTTTACCTCATTTTGCGTAGGTATTCATCATTTATTTGTTACTACTGTAAATAACTTTCAGCCAGTGGCAGACGGTGAAGAAACCCTATGTCCTAGAACAAAAATTCTACCAACTTGGTCCCGCGTGGTAGATTACAGCCCACTTCCTTCTGAAGATAGGAGACTAGTTTACCAGCAATGGGAACATTATAGGCTGATTATGCAGTGGCGTTACCTAATTGGTGCCACTACTAAGCAAAAGCCCGAGTTTGAAGGCGTATGTTTTGTAACAGCTATCAAACTAACTGGCACACTACATAAATACCGTAATTTACTACCTAAGGGCTTGCTACGTCACATTTGGTACTTAAAAGCCCAATAAAATCTGATAGCAGTTGCTTCATAATCTCCTCTTCGCTGGTCTCAATGGTTAAGATGCCTTAGCAGACCTTATTTCCGCGATTTATCGTAAGAGCTCTGTGAGAAAATGAAGCAAGTAATTGTTCTGTCAAATCCACCAGCGTCTGCTCATGTGAACCGCGCTTATTATCGCACATAATGTGAGTATTGTAACCTTACTGTGAGAACTCCTAAGTATAGCTTTATACATTCTTTACATGCCAAGATACCATAATAAAGATATTTACGTAGATAAAGAATCTAGATCACGAATAAGGCTGACATTTAAGTCTTGACCTTGTTACCTGTAACTGTATGAATATCCAAATCAAACATATATTCTGAACGATGAAAGGTGGAATATGTTTCACTATTTAATATCTCGACCTGTATCTCGATTCGCGAAAAGGTTAGAAGTTCAAATCAAAGTTGCGCGCAACAAATCATGATATCATTCCGCGCACTCCAATCAAAACTAGAAACAGTTATACAAAACGGAATGATTGACGTAGTAATGCAGTTGTTATTTCAAAAGAAATTGATTTAATAAAAATACGGATGGACTAATAATATAATAACGGCTCATGAAAAACAACAACACAGTCTTAGATAGGAGTAGGTCGATAAATAACTAGCAATGTTGCGTGCCGCGCTTTACTGTTCCTGATTAACATATAATAGCCAATCAAATTACCATTTGTGATTTTACATTCACGACACTTCATTAAATTTAAGTCATTATGTATTTAGCAGGCATGGGAAAACAATATAACAATTTAAAACATTTACATTAATGTAGTCGACAACAATACACTTTTCAATGACATCGAAGTATCAACTTCAAGTTAAAACTGTATCTCTCCGACTATTAGAGCATGTTATGGTAGACCGTATGACTAGCCTCGGGAAAATTGCTACCAACCACTCGGTGCAGCAACAGTCACGAAGTAGACAAATACCTCGGTGTATTTTATTTAACAACCAATTGGCGTGGGCCAATTTAGCATTAAACTTTAAAAAACTGCATCTGCTACGTGTGCTTACGTGTTTTATCTCGTTATTTCAGCCGCACCACCCGGCCACGTCTGCTACAGCAACGAACATTGTCGTTTATGGGACAAGGAGAGTCGTTGCGAGTTTGTCATACTTAACCTTTTCGGAAGGTGTGCATGTAACAGCTATTACAAACAAGTAGGAGACAAATGTGTCGCTCAGAAAATTCCGCCATATGCCACCGAAGCCGTGGTAGCAGAAATGGATGCAGTTGTGGCTCCTTCAAACGGAACAACAATCTACAAAGATCCTAGTCCAACAGTTCAACTAACATCAAGTTCAGTCAACTCTTTTGGATCCCCGCTCTCTGTAATCAGCTCTGACGATATTCAGCCAAGCAAATTACCTCTGTACTCAAACAAAAATGATGTCTTTAGTACTGACGAAGATAGCCCCTTGATGCAGGCTGTCATGAAAGTGCCGAGTGTAGAACCAACGAAGCGATTACCCGTTTCGACTAGAAAAGACGGCGAGCCGAGTGAAACGATAAGGGTAGACGAAATGACGGCTAATTTGCATGCAAATGACCAGCCAATTTATAGGGTTGTAACTCAGCCTTCCGTGGAAAAGAAAACCAACAAGAAAGGCGGTGCGTCAAAGGAACAAGTGAATTCTGGTGTAAAACCTCATAAGGGTGGACATCAAAAGAAGTCGTCTCTAAAAGGTATTTTATATCTTTGTATCTTTATTGCAATAAATTGTCTTAAATAATTGAACAAGTATTATAAGGACACGACTATTTCCAGACAAGCACCGCATCCGTGCGGATACACCAGTTTACGACCTTGGCCCTGCATCTCTCGGAATGCCGTGCCTTACGGATCCGCAATGCCAACAAGTGGATCCTTACACGCGATGCCTCAATAAGAAATGTGACTGCACGTACCGAACAAATTCAACTTCAGCTTGCTCGGCTCGTAATAGAGGCTGCTTGCCAAACACGTTCCAAGTTAGTACTTATTATGTTTTCTTAACGCTTAAGACGAAACGACGTGGTATATGTGTTTGAATGTTACTTATTTGTCATTTCTTCTAAATCACTGTTCCGATTTACGTACAGTTTAACTAATGCTTATACTTTCCGAAGAATACTTTTAAAGTGGTTAACAAGTGGCATTGAAAATGTAACACGGCAGGATTCTTAATAAGATTTTTTATCTTACAAGAGTTTCAAATGGCAAAAATAAAATACCTACCTATTCTTTTTGATAGACAAAGCTCATTTTCAATCTTGCTGATTGATCAATTAAAGATTTATGCAAAAAATAGAAAAGAGACACGTATGCAAATAAAATTTTAAAGTTCTGTTTTCCATGTTAGGCGGTGTAGAACCTAATATAGAAACACGCTTGTACGATACGACTACATACAGAAAGCACAGCTAATAGAAATCTCTATTCCTAGACAGCACGTTTCGCCGAAAACTTTGTTGATAGACAACATTGTTTGTAGATATCTCGGTTTATAGGAAGGACTGTTGACAGAGATATCTGTTCATAGATAGCACTTCTTGCCGTAAACTTTGTTCATAGAAACCAGTGCTTCCAGATACCTTAGTTAAAAAAGCGCAACGTAGGATGCAAGAACGAGCAAAGGGCACCCCGAGGTTCGGTTGTGTTAGGTTACTTTAAACTCTTTACACAAAAATAGGGGCCCCGCGAAGCGGGGCTCCGTCGACATAGGATGCAAGAGCGAGCGAATGGGGAATACAGCTTACCTAAAAAAATAATGATCTAATTGGTTTCCGTGAACCAAAGGCGCTTTCTGTGAAACAGTGTTTAACTATGAACAAAGTTTCCGGCAAGAAGTGCTATGTATGAACAGAGATCTCTGTCAACAGTGCTTCCTATGAACCAAGATATCTACGAACAATGTTTTCTATCAACAAAGTTTTCGGCGAAACGTGCTGTCTAGGAATAGAAATTTCTATTAGCTGTGCTTTCTGTATGTAGTCGTATCGTACAAGCGTGTTTCTATCTTAGGTTCCACACTCCATGTTAGGTAGGAACTTTTCAATTAAATTTCTTTTTCATAAACATTGTTATTATTCCAGTGCCGATCAACAGGGACCTGTATCAGTTGGTACTTCGTGTGCGATGGGCGCAAGGACTGCCCAGACGGTTCCGATGAAAAATGTCAAGGTACTGGTAAAGGTTCGTACACACTGCACTCTTTACTTTTGCGCACATCTTTCATCTTCATTATTGCGTCTCATTTTCATTTCATCCTACTCATTTTCCGTTATAGTATTTGGTTACTATTACATACTTACTAATTGGCTTTAGGTAGGTTTCTAATTTGTCTATTATTCCTCTAATCACGGCGGTAAAAATAGGGCATTTTTGTAATTTTTAGAGGGTCATATTTTCATTACTAATTAGTTGCTGAAAAAAAGAAAATGACGGGGACGACGTGTTTACAGCAGACCTTGATTTAACGAAAAAAAAAATTTTGCTCTAGAGGCATTATTCAAGTCAGGAAGAAAAAAAGGGGAATACATTTGTATGGAGAATCGCACGCCCTGTTCCCTCTTAGGTGGGTAGTAGGTTATAGTTATAGGAATAGTCATTGCATTTCACCACCATGCGTTATATTCAAGACATTTAGTACAGTTTGGTCAACATTCATACATCGTACGTTTAGCATCTTCTGTGGTCTTGTAAGATATGATCTTCATTTACAGAGCTAACAGGGGAGCGTTGTCCAACAAACTCGTTCAGATGTGGCGGGCCTGGGTCACAGTGTGTGTCCAGGGCGTCAAGGTGTGACGGTACTCCTCAATGCCCGGGCGGAGAGGATGAGAAGAACTGCCGGACGACGCGACGTAAGGGGTAAGTTTGACAGCAAGTAATACATAAAAAATACAAAATAAATTCATGCCTTTTTCCCACGAGAGTAGGCAGGAAATGATATCTACTTAAGGGGCTTACAGGACCTAAACGCAAAAAACGCAAGTTTTAGAAACAATAAAAGTATATGATCGACTACAGTAAACAAAATCAGAAAAATATATGATATTCTTCAGGATATAATCTAGGTAGATAGTGTGTTGAAAACATAATACAACTAATTTGATACGATAGAAAAAAATCATGAAGATATCTCTTAAAACTTTCTTTTTACAATAAAACCATACTAATACATATTAAACATACAATCATTGTGATTTTTTGTCAGATTATTCTACAAACAACATACTAAAACACTAGTGTTTTAATTTTTTAGTCCAAACAATTTTTTTTTTGTAATTAAATAATTGCTTCATATTTTGCAATAAATTACCAGCGTTGTGTCATCGCGCTTCTCTATCTTTTCTATGCAGTCCGACAGTGATCGCGCTTTAGGTCATGTAAGCCCCTTAATTTAAAATTTTGCAAACTTTAGAGGGAGATCCTCAATTATTGGAAGTATAGCAATTTTGTCATTGTTTAAAAGCTTTCATGTTCTGCTCAAAGATGTTGGTTTCCACAAACATCGGAGGTACTGGAACCGAAAGCTAAAACGATGGCAAAGAAGTTTTCTTATAAAAAGTTAGGATACATTAGTCATAAAATCTCTGAAACGTCTGTGGAAGCGCGCGTGTTATTCAAAAAACCGTGGGATTATAGTCTAGCGCCGTTGAACTTTTATAATACACCATTAACCAACCATAATTTGATAATTAAAAAAATAATCACCGCTTTGCTAATTTTGGTACAAACTGGTTTCCTTCAGGTGTCCACGTCATACATTCCGTTGCGGTTCAGGGGAGTGCCTTCCCGAGTACGAGTTCTGCAATGCGATAATATCTTGCAAAGATGCCTCGGACGAGCCGCCGCACCTGTGCAACGAACAGTCAAGGTAAGGATACATCTTTTCATTAGATTTTATAGTCTTACGGTAACTATAATACTTAGTTTACAACAATACTAAATAAAGACACCGTAATGGTTTTGTTTCATTACCGACACACTTGTCATTTTGCTTCGGAGTTTCGACTCTTGACAAAATGCTCTAACAGTATAGGCGACGTGTTAAGCTTGAGGCGATTGCCACAAAAACCTTATAAGCTTTTAGGTGTATTTGCCATTGCATTTCGTAATCACACCACGTGCGACCTGTAACGGTGTTTGTCCAAATATTTGACCTCTATGGTAGTAGTTGACACGTTTTCCGTATGTATTCAGATGGCGTGCGGCTGACTTTTGTCCGTTCCGTTGCGGGAACGGCCGGTGCAGGAGTACTGCTGTGGCGTGCTCCGGCCGAGATGGCTGTGGAGACAACAGCGATGAAATAGCCTGCAGTGTCTGCAGTAAGTAACTTATCCCATTATAAAACTTGTTTCATCATCATCGTGTAAGTTGTACCTAGTTGGTTGTTTACATTTTTCATAGAGGACTCGAGTCTACTCTCGATCTTAACGTAATCCAATCTTTGATTACGTTAAGATCGAGAGTAGCGGGATTGTCCGAAAGGGTTACCGCTACCCCGGAACATAAAGGGCTAAGGAAGGAACACGGGCGGGTTTTAGTTTAGTCAGTAAGAGTCTGACACTCCCTTCCCAAACTCATAAAAAAAACAAGTCTTTGACCTATTTATTTATTTACAAGGTAACTACATCAAGTAACAACAACAACATCAAGTAAAAATTAAAGTTTATTACCAGGCTCAATATTCACATTATAGGTACTGAGCCATAGCGTTGCCTAGAATTAACCAATGGCTATCTATTATCTACTTATTCATTGGTGTTGTGAAGATACGTCATCTAGGTAGACAGTGACGTATTCATGTTTTCACGTTTGGACATTTATAGGACATACCTATTATAATAGATAATTAAGCAGTAGGTCGCATTATTAAGCGTGAACTAAAAAAACTGGCCAAGTGCGAGTCGAACTCGCACACGAAGGGTTCCGTACCTAACACAAGGCAAAAACGCCAAAAAAAACACGTTTGTTGTATGGGAGCCCCCCTTAAATATTTATTTTATTCTATTTTTAGTATTTGTTGTTATAGCGGCAACAGAAATACTTACATAATCTGTGAAAACAACTGTCTAGCTATCACGGTTCATGAGATACAGCCTGGTGACAGACGGACAGTGGAGCCTTAGTAATAGGGTCCCGTTTTTACCCTTTGGGTACGGAACCCTAAAAATAATAATGCAATTTCTTCTATCAAAAACTATAAGGGTTCCTTGTAGGTACTACGGAACCCTAAAAAGGAATGCAAAAAATTGTTCCATAGCTTGACCAATCACAGTGACGTAGGCACAGTATTGTCGGAATCCAGTTGAAATACCAAAACAGTACGCAAAATATCTAATGATTCCTGACAGGAACTGTTAGGTGACCACTTGACCAAACATGAGAAATATGAATGACCGTCGCTTTCTGCATATCAGCGATTCGACACGATAAGCAGTGCCGTTACGCGGACAATAGTGTTCAAACGATCCGGCAAACGGCATCGGACGGCATCGCAGTTGTACCGCGAACGGCATAACAATGTCTGAATTAACTCACGTTTGTCTTTTTTTTTGCAGGGTGTCCTGCCCCCCCGCAGCCTTGAACGTCAATGCATCGCTAGACACGATTTAAAGTTGAACATCCGATTGCTGGATCTCAATGCTCAATATTTTGTGTAAACAGTAAAACATTCCTGCTTATTAGTGCTTCGATAAATTACGATAGGAAGTTTTTAGGACAAACTATTAGACTATTTTTCATTTAATAAATTCAACCTCATTTATTTAAAAGATTCTAAAGTAAATTTTCAATTTGTCGATCCAAACATTTTATGGTAAGTACAAAAAAGAACAATGAGGAATCAAACTTGACTAATATTCAGTGCAATGTTTTCAGTGCATAGTTCGAAAAAAGGTTAAAAAAATAACTATTATTTTGGCTCATTTTTAATGTAAATATAAGAATATTTCACTATTTAAGTAAATACCTAAGCACGACACCGGTGAACAAAAAGTTCTGTCACAATAAATTTCTTCTGATATGCTTATGCTTAGATGAATACCTATCTATGGTTTACAAAAACTCTAATTTAAGTATATTTAAGCCACGTTTAAAACAAGACTGAAGAATGATAGCCCATGAATATTATCAACTTGTGAATTAGATATAGATCCAGGAAAAGCGTAGAATGCAGCTTACCGAGAGTCCGCTCAAAATGGTTGTAAATATTAGGTACTTTTTTTCACGAAAGTCATTCGTTTGGCACAAGCATCTTATTTTCGTTTTCCACTGACTTTAAAAACATTTAATTAAGATTTTTATTTAAGTGTCTTGTGTTTTGTGTGAACTTACCTGGCTAAGCGCAGTCAAGTGTAACTTATTGTAATATAGTGTGGCTAAGTGTGTGAATGTGATAATGTATAATTTATTAAATTAATATCATTATAAAATTTGGTATTTTATTATTTATGTACACACAGTAAAATACATAGGTATACGACTTAATTATAATTTGAGTACCTACAAAGGTATCTACTGCTTATTTCTTAAGAAATTTCTTCCAGCAGACCTGCGAAAGGAGACGTGAAAACGAAATGTAGACAATAGTGTGTAAGAATAAGAAGAGAAAAATAAGAATACCTATGTGAAGTCTAAAACTAAGATATTAAATATACCTACACATATAACATGCAAATAATTAACATATAAGTAGATACTTAAATAAATACATAATGTTAAAATATAAATACTCACAGTTATGAAGAAAGTTAATGCTCACACATATAGGTACCATGCAAAAAATTAACATATACTTAGATACTTAAATAAATACATAATGTTAAAATATAGAAATAGTTTTTAAATCACGAATGCTAGGCGGAAATGAGTTCCACAATCTTACAGCATGGACAGAGAAAATAAGAATAGTAGCTTGTTTTATGGGGATGAGATTAAAGAAGAGATCTAATCTATCTATTGTATGTTACTAACTCCTGTAATTTTTCTTGACAATGGAATGTGTGAATGGTCCTATTCTGTCTCATGTAGAAATTACTTTCCCACAAAATTTCCTAATTTGTTATGCACATAGGTGCTTACATTATGAAATTATGTGTGAATCTTCTTAGGAAACCTTTTGTCTTAACTTAAAACTTTCCGTTTATGTGAATTCGAAAAACACAATGACTTGTATACTTGTGCCTTCGTACTTTTACTTTTTCGTATCGCCCTAACTGAATACCTACCTATGATCCAGGAGAGCAGTGATAGCCCAGAGGTAACAATTCCAACTTAGGTGTTGTAGTTCGTGGGTTCGACCCCAGGAAGGATTTGACTTTGTGTACCTACCTAATTTATTTCATCACCACTGCTTTCAAAGCAGTGAAGGAAAACATCGCGAGGAAACCGACATGTCTAAGAAATAAAAATTCTTAGAAATGTGTTATGCACCAACCCGTAGTAGGCTCGCGTGGTAGATTGATGGACCACTCCTCACAGAAAGGAGGCCTGTGTCCCAGCAGTGGAAGTTTTATAAGCTGATTATGCTACAATATTTTCTTTTTACCGACTTTACAAAAAGGAGGAGGTACTATGTTCGGGTGTTTGTATGTTTTTTTTTTTTTTTTTGTATGTTTGTTCATCGAATACGCCGCCAATTGTCCACGGATTTTCAAAATTCTTTTTTTGGTCGAAAGTAGATAGTTCTGAGGTGGTCCCATTGTCACCAAGTTAGGATCTGATGATGGGATCTTGGAGAAATCGAGGGCAACCCTCAAATTTTATAGGCTCACTTATTGTTTTTCGCATATTTTATGAAGTATCTTGTGTATTTGTGTATGGTTGTCACCATCTCAGGTAGCTGGGCTGATGATGAAAGGTACAACTCCTTAACAGTAAGAAGTTACTCGAACAGGCAAGGACTGTTTTAGTAAATTGTTTTGATGTTTGATAGGGCATTTGCCACATTTGGTCTCATGATCATCAAGTCATGACCTGATGCTGCAGTCAGGATAGTCTGCAGAGTACCTAACTCCTCGACAACTATCAGCAGATATATCGTGTTTAGGCTCATTGAAAAGGGCTCGATGTGTGGATAAACGTACTGTTACTGAGGAACACCGAAGACCTGATGCTGAAGCCAGGAGCATCAGAAAAAGTACAAACCTTTAAATTACAGCACCGTAGTCGTGTTTGGGCTCATTTTAAACAGGACTAATTTTAAGTTCAATGCAATGTTGACATAAGTCTGGCCTGATGCTGCAGCCAGGATTATCAGCATCTAATCTAAAAACGAATAAAAGGAGAACTCCTCAACAATTAACGTCCCTGCATCGAGAAAAGGAATATTTTATAAAAAGGCGATGGGTAAGTTGACATTAGGCTATTGTAACTTAGATAAATTGTAAATAGACCCACTAAAAAGCGAGAAATAAAAACTTTTTAACAAAAAAAAAACCGACTTCAAAAAAAAACACTACAAACTGAAAAAAAAAACACTACAAACTGAAAAATAACTTTAATTTCGGAAGTCGGTGGCAAAAACTAAAATACTGATCTCTAAGACACCGACTTCCGAAATTAAAGTTATTTTTCAATTTGTAGTGTTTTTTTTTTCGTTTTGTAGTGTTTTTTTTTGAAGTCGGTTTTTGAGTCCTAATGAGAACAAATAATAAGTAGGTATCTATATATAATACTACTATATTTTTAAGGGCTGATTTATCAAACCGACGATAATTTTTATTCGTGGAATAAAATTGACGTCTGACAGTTTGTGTAGGTAGGTGTAGGTACCTAACCTACTTAATTTATTTCATCACCACTGCTCTCAAAGTAGTGAAGGAAAATAAAAATTCGTAGAAATGTGATAAGCACCACCACCATAGATATCCGACCACCACCAACCCGTACCTAGTAGGTTCGCGTGGTGGATTAATAGACCACTCCTCACAGAAAGGAGGCCTGTGTCCCAGCAGTGGAAATTTTATAAGCTGATTAATGCACTAAGCTACCTATTATTTTCTTTTTGAGTCCTAATGAGAACAAATAATAAGTAGGTACCATTCTACTACAATAATAAGTATAATCCTACTATATTTTTAAGGGCTGATTTTTCAAACAATGATAATTTTTATTCGCGGATTATAATTGAGGTTTGATTGATTTTGAATTTTTGACAGTTCTTCCATATACAAACTATGGAAGAACTGTCAAAAATTCAAAATTATTCCTCCGGTAAAGTTATCTGGCGTTGGAAAAATCAGCCCTAAGTTAACAAACTTAACCCCCCCTACGACATCTATTGAAAAACACCTGAATGCATCTGAATGTAGTTTAAATTAACTCTAACTTGACCCTTTACTTGCCGTTAGGGTTTTAGTTCCGCAGAGACCACTAGATGTCGCTTTCGCGTAGTTTTCTTCATAAACAGCCTAAATTGTTCCCACTGCTGGGACACAGGCCTCCTCTCTGTGAGAGGGAGTGGGTCGTAATCCACCACGCGGGCCCAGTTGGTAGATGTCACATGTCTTCGAATTTTTGGTTCTAGGACATGCCGGTTTCCTCACGATGTTTTCCTTCACCGTTTTGAGAGCATTGGTGATGAAATAATTTACACAAAGTAAAGCGCCTGTGTGGGTTCGAACCTACGACCTACAACTCGTAAGTCGCGGCCATTACCACTTGGCCACCATTGCTCTAGTAGTAGTTTTCTTACCTCAACGTATAACAGACTAGCTAATGCTACGTTTATTGAACACAAAAAAAGGGTCTCTTCCTTTCCTTACACTCTATAATCTGCTTAGCGTGTCGTCGATGTTGAGGCAGTCCAAAACTGAGAAACAAGTTTAGCGTCACCAGCAGTCACCATGTAGGTACCGACCATACCTACATCAAGGCTTTGGCTGTTTAGGTACTAGCAAGATTGATTTTTGGCGTCATTTTAGGGGGGGAGACAGACTTTGACATCACTCTCTGCCGCTGACTTCTACTACAGGCGCTGCGTAGGTACCTAACCTACCTACACCAGCGAGCCAAGACCACGGTTTTCCTCACAGTCAGCAATATCTCGCGGCTACGGTTACCATTTCTAAACTAGAAACGGCCTGACAAAGAACCGGACATTTGCAAAAAAGTCCGGACATTATTGCTCTTTATTGTTTCGTTTGATAAAAAACAAATATTTTTCAACAAAATATTCCTTCAGTCGATAAGTCAACATAAATGAATGCCAAAAAAGCCAGATATCCTTACAAAGCCGAATGGATGATTGATACCCGCGCGGCTCGTCGTATGCTCGGTTCCTAATACAAAAAGCAAAATTAAATTTTTTGTAAAAAAAACCCACGACGGTTAAATGTAATTGGAAAAGGATAAAATAATTAAAAAACCCCCGACATAAAGAATTTATGTAACGAGACTAAGGGTACCTACGCACTAAGCGGTTAGCCGCAATACGGCCAGCCGTCCGGCTGACCGGAATCAAAAATTTGTACGAGAAAGTAGTTTTTATACGCACTGCGATGCGGCTGCCGGCCGACCGCTCCGGTCGTTCTGAGCGGCCCGACTCACGGCCAGCCGCACGGTTGCTATACACACTACGCGGATGGTGCTAGTTCGCGGTTCCCCGCCATTGACGGTTTACGTGTTCACCGACGCTCGCGCATTTTATCGATAATTAACTATGGATTTCGATACAGAAAAGTTTATAATTGAGATACAAAATAGGCCAGCAATCTGGAATATAAAATCCGCAGAGATATATATATATTCGGATAGAAACTTGCGTTCAAAAGCAACCGTCCAACCGCAAACCACGACGGGTTCTTAATCGCATGTTCCGGTTGCGGTTGCGGCTAACCGCCATCCGGCTTACCGCAAGCGCAACCGCATCCTGCGGTCCACCGGACGGCTGACCGCATTGCGGCTAACCGCATAGTGCGTATGTAGCCTAAAACAGATCATATGGCAGTCTGGGGACCTTTTAGAATAGAAGGTGTTCCACAGAACGGTTTTCCAACGGGTTTCCAATTAAGTAGTCTACATTTAACCGTCGTGGGTTTTTTTTCAAAAAAAATAATTTAGCTTTTTAATTATTTTTTTTTTAAAGAGCATGTAACATAGGTTCATTATACACATAAAGAGAAGAAAAGATATGAAAATCGCATCAAAATCGGACTAGTAGTTTTGGAGATAAATGACAACATTGGTTTGTACAAACAAATGTTTACTGCAACGCCCCTGGTGAGTTGTCACCGTAACACCTATCTAAGAACATGCACCAATCAAATCCAAACCCATCACTGAAAACCGCATCAAAATCCGACTAGTAGTTTTGGAGATAAATGGCAACATTGGTTTGCACACACATTCTCTCACCCCAAACGCATATACCGTCTCCCTACCGTCGTGGGTTTATTTCAAACTTTTTAAAGAGCATAGGTTCATTATACACATAAAGAGAAGAGAAGATATGAAAACCGCGTCAAAATCGGACTAGTAGTTTTGGAGATAAATGGCAACATTGGTTTGCAGTCACACATATCCTCTCACTCACCTCAAACGTAATACCGTCTCCGCACCGTCGCGCGTCGTGGGTAAAAAACGAATCATTTTGCTCACCAATTGCAATGGTAGCTTTTTTATTTCCAAACTGGGCATTTAAATAGATTGGTAAGCTTTACCTGTGATAGCTACTTCCATGAAGGGGCTTCTATGTAAAGCTATGAGGTCTTTGCTTCATTATTGGTAAACATAATATCCGACGAGCAGTGGTGGCCAAGTGGTGACGGCCGCGACTTACGAGTTGTAGGTCGTAGGTTCGAACCCAGACAGGCGCTTTACTTTGTGTAAATTATATCACCACCACTGCTCTCAAAACGGTGAAGGAAAACATCGTGAGGAAACCGGCTTGTCCTAGAACCAAACATTCGTAGACATGTGACATCTACCAACCCGCACTGGGCCCGCGTGGTGGTTTACGGCCCACTCCCTCTCACAGAGAGGAGGCCCGTGTCCCAGCAGTGGGAACATTATAGGCTGATTATGCATGTATGTATGTAGATATCCGACGCGGTTGGTAAAGATACAAGAATCTTAATTTTACCCCATAATGGTCCGTAAATTATAGGAATCGGCCATTACCTGACGTTCTTTCGGTCTCGTATGCTCACAAGACGTCAGTACGTAAAGAATACTAGACATAACTATGTTGGGCCCGGCTTCCAGTCCCACCGGATACAGCTGGATACAAGTATTTTACATAGAGCGACTGCCAAAGATCCACGAATGACAGCCGGGACCACGTGCTTTCCAAGCCACGAAGGGGTCTTGGTATGTAAAGGTGGTCACCCATCCACGGACCAACCGCTGCAACCGTAACTTAACCTGATCGATCGACCCGTGCGGCTGTTATTACTTAGCCACAAGCCCCTCGAATACTAAACATTGTAAAGGATGTTTACTGTCATAGTAGGTATGCAAGTATTTATTTACAAAACGCCTTCGCCGCGAGCAAACATGCTTTAAGCGAGCAAACATTCAGCTTGGTTGAACAACAATCATTTTCGCGACTGCGCAGTTACGACTGCATCGTTTACAAATGGAACGTAACAATAGTAAAGTGCGTGTGTTCTTCATAAAAATATTGAAAATATTATTGACTCCGATAACAAGGTTGGTGTTTTTTCTTGTTTTCTTCGTTCTGTATTGAATCACATAAAACAAAGAAATCAAATCAAAACTCATTTATTCAAATTGGGCTGAGAATCAGCACTTTTTCGAACGTAAAATTAAAGAAAACAGTCCCCCAAAGCGCCCTCCCTTCACCACTTCCTAGTGCTTTCGCTGAAGAAAGAAGCAGATAATACTTATTACTATACCTACCTATTTAAAAGCTCGCATCAAGTGAACTGAGGTATTTACTTCCAGACTTCGAAAGTTAACAAGGAAATGGAGCAAACGACAAATAAAAATTACAATCGGTGTTGGTGTAACCGCAGCTGTTATTGCACTAGTGGCTTACTTGTGTTGGTTATCAATTTTTAAGTATGAAAGTAATGAGCCCCACGAGTTAGCTGAGATCTTTGGGACTCCCATGATGCGCATACCCTTAGACGTAGTATACAAGGATTTGAAACTATTCGATGAAGAAAACGATTATAATATTGTAGATGAAGAACAAAAGGAGGAAAGTATGTACCGACATTATTCTAAGACAAGATTCCTGTCGTCTTAACAAGAATATGATAAGAGCGGAACAAGTCCCGGCAATAATAGTCTTCTGGATACGCTCGTTCCATCATTGACCTCCATCCATCGCTTTCCATCAGGCATGATTGAGGTCAAGAGCAGGCCCATAAAGAAATTAAAAAAAATAAAGAAGTGGTCATTTTCATAATTATTTTTGTAAACAATTTTAAGTCAATCAGAGAATAATTAATATAATTTACGATTTTAGTTGGAATGGTAAACACTCCGGGATGTAAAATACCCATAGCTGTGATTAATTACAGAAGGGATTTACGAAATAGAACTAAAGATATTAGTAATATGTGTGGAACACGAGCCGTATTTTTGCGAAAATATGATTATAATAAAGTAATCGCTCGAATAAAAACACAAAAGATGGGAAATTTCACTAAGAAAAACATTCGCATTCAATGTTGTCACAAATTTATAGTCGACACTCTATATAACCCACATGAACGTGATAAATTATTGTAAGTATTACATATTACCTACCTAATTTTATTGCAACGCAGCTTTCCACCAAACGGCTCGCATCGCATCGGATCGGAAAGGATACGAACGGATGCGGCGATATAATCGTCGTGGCGGTGTCAGTCGACATCGCCAACGCGTGCAACACCCTGCCCTGGAGCTGCATTGTGGAGGCACTCCGGTATCACCGGGTGCCGCCCTACCTCCGTCGAATAGTCGAGTCATATCTGACGGACAGAGCCGTCATTTACCCCGGTCGCGATGGGGAGTGGAACCGGCGAGAGATGTCGTGCGGTGTCCCGCAGGGATCGGTTGTGGGGCCGTTCCTGTGGGACATCGGCTGTGACTGGGTGCTGCGGGCCGACCTCCCTGATAGCGTCAGCGTGGTTTGCTGCGTGTCGTGGAGAGGATCCATGCACAAGTCCGAGGCCATGTCGTTTCATGGGCCCCGGAACGCGCCACCAACACTAACGGTAGGAGGGGTTCACATCGGCGTCGAGACAACGATGAAATACCTAGGTCTCGTCCTCGACAGCCGGTGGAACTTCGTCGAGCATTTCTGACCTTTGGCCCCCAAACTGGAACGGGCCGGGCCGCCTTCAAGCGGCTCTTGCCCAACCTGGGGGGGCCAAACGCCTCCTGCCGGAAGCTTTACGCGGGGCCCCGGTGTGGGCACGTTCACTGCGGCGGCGAGCCGCCCACTACCTGAACGCGCCCCAGAAGGTGGTAGCTGTAAGGCTTATCCGGGGCTACCGCACGATCTTGGGCGAGGCTCAGGGAGAGAGCCTCCCGTCCCAGCCGACGCGGGAGACGCTCCGGGCGTCGGGAGCCGCGTGACGACTCCCGGCCACCGTAGGCGCGTGCCTGCGGGCGGAGAGTAATGGGTAGCTCACCGTCCGATCAGCGTCCGTCCGTCCGATCAGTTCCACGCGCGCCTCAAAGAGATGTCAGCATCGAGGAGGGGCCCCTTAGGGCCGAAGCCTGTCGGGTCGGCGTGATTGTCCGAAAGGGTTACCGCTGGCCCGGAACATAAAGGGCTAAGGAAGGAACACGGGTGGGTTTTAGTCAGTAAGAGTCTGACACTCCCTTCCGCTCCACCCAGAGCGGGAGGCGTCATTTGATGACTTATCATCCGCAAAAAAAAAAAAGTGCCAGTTACAATATAATTTTTTTAATGGTACCCATTCAATATGTAGTTTTTTTTATTTGGAATTATATCGAAAAACCCTTAAAATTCTAATACTTATCTCGATTTGGTATTCATATACTATAAGCTAAATAAAGGAGAAAGTAAAAGTTACCTACAGTAGCAAAACAAACAAAAGTACCTATGTAGGTATGTGCCTATACTGCCTATTATGTTTACAATAAAATGTAAGTGTAAGTTTTAGAAACAAATTGACTAATTATCATGACTGTTTCAGATTCAGTAACTGTACAAATTTTCGAGACGACTCCATAATAACTCTACAATCCGATTTTGTAAATGTTATTTGCTCCGAATTTGATGAGGATAATACATCACATATTATCTATAATGACATGTACGCCTTCAGTAGGAAAATTCAAATTTCAACACCAGAAACAAAAACTTGTAAAGTCAAATACAACGTACTAATATTGGGAATGGAATCGATGTCTCTACCTCGCTTCCTGAGATTAATGCCCAGAACACTCCGTCACTTGGCAGAAAACAGTTGGCTTGGTTTTCATGGATATAATAAGGTACCCACCGACTTAATTAATCAGGTTTAAGGTCACAGCACACGTATCAAACCAGAAAGGGATCGGCACCGTATCAACTCGAGCCGTTCAGTATTCTTTGTACGGCTCGTTGGCCCCGCGCTTACGGCTCGTCGTCCCCGCGCTTACGTCTCTCCGTACTCGAGCTTACGTCTCTTCGTCCTTCGTTCTCACCGCTGGCCTGGCTGCTGCACCATCAACCAGCGGTCGGCGAGCCGTAAGCGCGGCGTCGCCTAGCCGTAGCCGAGTCGAAGTATTGGAGCTTCTCATCCGCTTTGGTTACGTGCTTACGTTAGGTTGACGCCTGTTTGACGGCGAGGCGAAAGGCGATACGATGCCGATCCCTTTCCGATTTGATACCTTTATTCTTACTGATTTCTTTTGAATTTATCATAAAACATAACAATAACGATTTAACAGATCGCAGATGACACATTACCTAATTTAATGGCAGCTTTAACGGGAAAAAACATGACTTCAATAATAAAGGAATGTTTTGCCTCTATGGATGACTGTAACTACCACTTTATTTGGAAAGCATTCAAGGACGCTGGTTACGCTACAGCCTATGGTGAAGATAACTTAGGGAACACGTTTATAAAAGACTACGCTTTTCACAAGGCTCCCACGGACCATTACATGCAACCATTTTTTCTCAATAATGAAAATAATCGCAATAACAGGTCATTATGTACTGGAAAAGTATCATCGGGTCAACAGCTGTTAGATTACGCTGTAGACTTTGCTAATACTTACAAAATGGACTCATTTTTTGGCTTTTTTTGGCTAAACTCATTTAGTCGCGATGAGAAAAGTCGACCGGAAGACGCGGACAAAATGATAGAAAACTTTATGAACCAGTTGATTTACACAGGTATTTTGTCGAATACTTTTATAATTCTTTTAAGTGCCCACGGCTTACGTTTTGGTAGAAACCGCCTTAAGATGGAAAGCTACTACGACGATCGTTTGCCAATGAAATTTATGTTGGCTCCGTTATTTTTTAAAGGAAAACAAGGTAACAAATACAAAGCTTTGGTCATGAACCAGCACAGCTTGACAACGCCTTATGATGTTTATAGCACCCTCTTGGATATAAAGAAAATATCTCTGTGCAGTAATTCTAGCGACCTAGCACCTGAAGGGTGTCCAAATTGTCACTCGATGTTAAAGCCGATAAGCGGAAATCGCACATGTAAGGAAGTGGCCATTCACGAAAAGTGGTGTACTTGCCACAAACTGTATCCTCTCACTATTCAAGACCCTATAGGACTGAAAAGCGTAGCTGCGGCCGTGAGGCACATTAAAGAAAGGACTATGAAAATTGAAACACAAAAATGCTGGCATTGTTCGAATCCTTCTCTAAAAAACGTTACAAGAATACATTTCTATTACGGCGACGACAAAACTAAAATATTTTATGTTGTGGCAATTACAATGTCACCTGGTAACGCAACTTATGAAGCATTGGTATTGCGGAAAGATGGGTATCATGTTGTTGGGCCAGTCAGCTCTATTTCTTACTACCAAGGTTTAGGTAAGTGTGCTCTTAAACGGAGAGACCGGCTGTTCTGCGTTTGTCAAAGGGATTCAAAATTTTGTTAGCTCATTATTGTTAGTACTTAAGTATTTAATATTACACTTCCTCATTCTGACAACATGGCACTTATCATTTCAAACATTTCCTTAAAAAAATTAAATTGCAGGTGCTTAAAACTTTTGTTTTTATAACTCCTGTATACCTAAGGGGCTTACATGACCTAAAGCGCGGTCACTGTCGGACTGCAAAGAAAAAACCGGCCAAGTGAGTGTCGGGCCACGCACAGTGTAGGGTTCCGTAGTAGCCCGTTATCACAATGTAATACGATTCTGCGGTGCGATTCTGTAAAAATCTCACCGTGAAAACTTAGGTGAAGAGAGCGTGGAGTGAGCTGTCAATAGTGTCAATTCCTAGCAAAAACAAACTCACTTTACCTAAGTTTTCACGGTGAGATTTTTACAGAATCGACCGGCTGTTGTTCTTTATTATAAATAAAAAAAAAACATTTTTTTGTTTTTCAATGCAAGTCTTTACCCATTACAAACAAGCAACTACTTCATCTTAGTCACTTTAATAGTCCCATCGTCCCAAAAACGCCCATCCTCCAATTTGACCAATCCATTCCATCCATCGATTTAACCAATTGGTATATGGGGAAGATTACATGTTTCCATCGTCCAAATACCAACTGGGCTATGGAGAACACTGGACTTAAACCAAAACTATGTTCCATTACATTATAACCCTGAGTTCACGCGGCAGTTAGGTGACGTGATCAGTGATGGCTGCGATGTAGGTATGATGGCCCGGCCTGCACACTTTACACGGTTGTTTACCGTAGGATAGTGGGGTCTGACATAACACAGCGCCATTCGCCAGTTCTGGGCAGAGAAGACCACGGGACCATCCATGAGGATAAGTCCTCGAAAAAAACGTAGAGGTAATTAAGTTGATTTGGTGAATTAGGGATATCGATCATGACCTTCCCTCGTCGGCCCGCGCCTTAGCTGTTGAGTCTAATATACTAAAATGACTGAAACTTCTCGCATGCAAAATAAGGTACAAAATCATATGACCGGTTTTAGTGGTGGTTGATACTTTATGTAACAGAAGTAGGTATACAGAGAGAGAAATAATGAACATAACACACATACCAACGGTGACGGTGAGTGCGACCTTAGGGTCAGCGCACACCAAGAGCAGAGCAGAGCAGAGCAGAGCAGAGCATTTTCAGAGATTATTGAAAAAAATATCTTATGATTATTATCATAATTCGCAACATTAAATACACCCAAATTTGATGCTCGACCATGCTCGAGCAAGTCGACTGCGTGTTCGAGTATGTATTCTACATTTTGGTCGACCATGCGCAAACATTTTGCAGTTCGGTCTGCGCTGACCCTTACTCAACATATAACCGCACACACACACACACACACATACAGTACGGTAAGTCATATACCTAACAACGGATGTATACTGCCACCTACTACACACATATAAACACGTAGTTATGGAAACGAGAATTAATGAAACAATTAGAATAAAACGCAGTAGTGAAGCTGTAATAAAATTATACTGCGTAAGGCCGAAGTCACACAAATAGTACCTAATTGCTTTGGTGCCTATGGCCCGGCTACACGCTGCATCTGACTTGCGCCAATTCAAAATTGTCAAAACAAGCGGAAATGTGCGTGGTCGTTTCTCCATATAAACGCTCTCGCCTGTTTTCATTCTGGTTAATGACCATAAAGCAATGATTTTTTACAGAATAATAAATATTAACTACTTGTATGACCCTATGTTTTCCTTTTTGATGATACATTATTTTTATAAGCACTGGACACCAGCGCCACAAGCCCGTAATAGGTACCCAAGCACTAGAACCCTCAAAAAATGCCGATTTAAACCGCTGCTGTCAACAGAGGCCTATAGTGTACTCAGTGCCGTAACTAGGGCGGTGCCAGCGGTGCCCAGGCACAGGGCGTAGACCCTGGAGGAGCGCAGAAATGACCAGATCTGGGCCACAACACTACCTATTATTTTTCAGCCAAATTTTTCGAATTTTTCAGCCGTATGTAGCAATGGATTAGGAATTTCTTTTGAGCTAAATTTTTTATCTGAAGTTACGCATTCTAGCACCTAGCAAGCCACACTGCACGGGTCGAACTTTTCACCAAGCCCCATTACAGACGTGTGTCTTTAGCCAAACAGGCGCGACCCGCGACGCGAATCGCGCCTGTTTGTAGGAGCCTTTATGGTTAAGATTGTTACGACCATGTGGTACAGACCACTTGTTGATAAAGTAAAAATATGGCTATTAAACATCGATCACTTTATTATACTACTTGATCGTCGTTCGAAGAATGATTAAACAATTGAGATAGGCTGTACCTTGGTTTCTGTGCCCTTTTTGGTTGCGTTTCTAGCGATATAGCTCTGTCTCGATCTCGTGACGTCACTGGGTGTCCACTGGTCACACAGGGGAACGCACTTGTGAGCGCGCGCACCACGGTCTTGACCATTGGCGTGTTTTCCCTTCCCGGCGGGCGGCGGTTGCTACTTGCCAGGTGAGTTATTTTAAATATTTTGACAACCGTTACAATATGATACAATAGTGAATCGAAGTTGTGTTTGTCATAAATGAACGGTTTTCCGTTCGCGTGTTGTATATTTTTTTGTTTTCATCACTGTGTTTTGGTGTTCAATTGTTTTAACTTTAATACATAATGGATAAGGGATTAACGTTGATTTTGCCAGATGAACCGGTCGGTAGGCCTTTACTAGTAGTAGCTCAGCACTAACGGTTCCAGTTCATCAAGTTCTTCTGACCATCGAGTCAAAACATAAAAGAATGCGCGTCGCTGCCGTCACAAAAGAAAGAAGGGGCAAGCACAAGCGTCCGCGTCGCCGTAATCAGTTTACAGGCTCAAATTAAAATAGCTAGCGAAACTCCACTGACTTGATGAGTATCAATATCTAAATTAAGATATTTTTACGGTTCCGTACCCAAAGGGTAAAAACGGGACCCTATTTCTAAGACTCCACTGTCCGTCGGTCTGTCTGTCTGTCACCAGGAACCATGAACCGTGTGGGTCTCATGAACCGTGATAGCTAGACAGTTGAAATCTTCACAGACATGATGTATTTCTGTTGCCGCTATAACAACAAATACTAACAACAGAATAAAATAAATATTTAAGGGGGGGCTCCCATACAACAAACGTGTTTTTTTCGGCGTTTTTACCTTGTGGTACGGAACCCTTCGTGTTCGAGTCCGACTCGCACTTGGCCAATTTTTTTCATTATGCTTCGAATAACGGTCAAGTGGCTTAATATCGGCGTTTTACGTGAACTATAAGACTAACCATAGTTGAAGCATAATTGTAATTTCTGGCTGACAAAGTCAATCATCCAATGGACAAGACCGAGGCGCGAAATAAGATAGGAAAGAAACTGAAATGTATGTACAATACGACCGCAGTAACTTGGTGGGCCTGAGTAGGTATAGCCTTTGCGAACTTTCGCGCATGTTCTCTTACTCACACTCGCCTCATGCCACCATTTCGTTCCTAAAAAACGTTCGTGCGCAGCCTTCTGCGCGAAGTTCAGGCCAAGTTACGTCGGTCGTATTGTATTTGTGTGCGAGTAAAACGTTGTTTATTTCAGACAATGCTGCAATTGGATCAAATACAGAACAGAGTTGTAAGGCTAACTCAGAGAAAAAAATATCAGTTATGTCTACTGATTATAGTAATCTTTATCGTTTTAATGGGGATCTCAATGTATCACCATTTTTTTTGCTTTCCGAAAATAAGCAACAAAGTGGAGCCGCCTGTTACTCCGATTAGTCCGATTGATACCAGTTAGTTCTATGAATGATTTATGGTTACATTTCATGCAAGTCTCTTGCTTTTAGAGTTGCTTCTAATAAAAAAAATCTAAACTCTGATTTTTAATTTGCTAGACCTAAATGACAGCTAATAGTTATAGTAATTAATGTCACGTTGGCAAAAAAAGGTCGATCGCAGCTATAATTTTTTTATAAAAAATTTATGTACCTATACAAACAAACAAACCTACTTACCCGCCTACCACCCGTAGGTATGCCACAACCACAGACATAAATAAAAAAATATATCTTTACATAGTCGCCTCGACGACAAATCATGAACTTACTACAGTCATAAATCAATCGAGAACCTTGTAATTACTTATAGGACGGTACTGTCATTAATTTCCTACTAATACTTAGGTAGAATCAAGAATCTTTTTTTGGTACTTAGGTACAGTCAACAAAAGAGATAAGTATGCAGGATCGTCGGATATAGTTGAAGTTTAGTAAGACACCGACGGATGTTGTCGACCACGGAATAGAAAAACGTTTTTTCTATTCCGTGTTGTCGACAGTGGCGTTCTGTAATTTCTGCCTACCCCCATGGTGTGAGTTTATACATGCAGATGTAGCGGTATCTACAACGCGCCATATGCGAACAACGCGTCATACTGACGTCACGCAAATCCTGATCCTGCAAAGCAGAGTTTACCGCGCAACTAGCATAGATACAACGGCCCGACATGAATCATCGGGCAGTTGCCCGCCAGACACAACACCCGTCTGGTCGGAGGATCCTCCCTTTTCTATAGAGTATGAGTGAACTTTACACCCTAATAATATGAATATTACATACACGAGAAGAAAAACAAAAGTAACTGAGTTGTGGAGGTCAGATAGGCAGTCGCTACATGTAAAATACTGGTGTCCAGCTGCATCCGGTTAGACTGGAAGCCGACCCAAACACAGTTGGAAAAAATTTGATAAATGAGCTGTTTGTTTTCTAATACCTAATAAAATTAAATTTTATGCGAAAACATCAATCGGTACTAAACTTCAACTATATCCGACGATCCTGCATACTTATCTCTTTTGTTGACGGTACCTACATAAATACTCGATTATTTTAGATATAAGTATCTAAACATACTTTTAAAATGCTATCTATTTGCTCCTGATTTCCAGCGATAGAAGACTTCAGAATCAAAGGTAAGTTCTACAACTACAGCAGTTTGTTTGTTATCGAGTGTAAAAAGACGTATCACCAAGTCGAATTTTCTTTCAGAAACTCAAGATTTCCTCATCAACACACCAGGATGTTACATACCAAATTATGCGAAAACTTTCAAGTACGAGAGTCCACTACAATCCCCAAACATAAATGATATGTGCGGAGTACGATATATATTCATAGACACCTTAGGGGATGATAAAATTAAGTTCCGAATGCACAATTACTCTCGAGGGGGAGTAACTTGCTGTTATCAATTTGTTAGTGAATCTAAAATTCCTGGACATGAACACGATCAGCTATCGTAAGATATTTTAAATCAATAATATTATAAAGAGGGAAGATTTTTTTTTGTTTGTACTGAATAAGCTCCAAAGCGACTGGATCGATTTTAACCTGCACTATTCCAATGCCACCCGTAGGTAGGTATCGTCAATGAGCAAAAATGTTGAGCAATTTTCAAACCCTTCCCACAAAGCAGGCGCATGCTGCCTTTTAGAACAGTCACTTTCACTCTAAATGTTGGCAATATGTAGTTGGAAAAATAACAAGGTCGAATAAGGTGCAAGCAAAAATTAACTTTAATGTGCTTCAGAGCGTAGACGGGCTGCGCGAGAATTGAGAAATAGGTATTTGAAGAAACTATTGCCGTCGCTCGGATCTGCTCCCTAGCAACCGGGCGGTAGAGTGCGATAGGGACAACTGCAGCTCAGAACGATTTTACCTAGAAAAAACCATGACCGATCGTCGTTTCGTATTCCCGTTTTCTCCTCGAAACCTAAGCCGATTATAGTATATTTCATTACAAGTGCGGAAAGGCTGTCATTGCAAAGAGTTCCGACAAATGTCTACCCGAGCCGAAGGCGAGTGTTGACAGTCGCAACAAGTTGCAATGACGGTTCCGCAGGTGTACCGAACGACTATTTTTAATACAGTTGCGAAAAAATGAAGCAATTTAATAAAATAATAAAAACACAATATTGCTTTTTTCTCTTCTCTCCACGCAAAAAATTTGTCCTATGTGGATATGTATAGTATATTTCATTACAAGTGCGGAAAGGCTGTCATTGCAAAGAGTTCCGACATGTCTACCCGAGCCGAGGCGCAGCCGAAGGCGAGGGTTGACAGTCGGAACAAGTTGCAATGACGGTTCCGCAAGTGTACTGAACGACTATTTTTAATACAGTTGCGAAAAAATGAAGCAATTTAATAAAATAATAAAAACACAATATTGCTTTTTTCTCTTCTCTCCACGCAAAAAATTAGTCGTATGTGGATATGTAACGACTTTTTGACTTTTCCGGTAAAATGTTCTCCGAAGCATTTTGTGCAATTATACTGAGTTCCAGTGGTGTTAATTAAAAAAAAATAGGGTCGAAATTACTCATTTTGTGCAAAAAACAACTAAAGAACTCGCAAAGAAAATTTCTGGAAAATGGCGCCAACCGTAGAATATAAGCAGAGTTTTTTTTTCTTCACCGATTTTGGTAGGCAAAAGGAACTATCCATACAGCTTAGTCTTCAGTATATTTTTTTTATTGATATGAAATGAAAATGAAATTTAATGAGATGAAATGAAATGAAACCTAACCTAACTCATTCAATTAAATCATTAAATCTGATATTGAAATAAATTAGTAGCTTCTTTTTAGAAATATACGTATTTGTATGAATCACAAAAACTCTTTAGTAAAAACTTCATGGTTTTTTTTTAATAGACATTATTTTGACAGTTGGGAAAGAGACACGCACGAGTTCGGGGAAGGTAAAAAAAAAGCACTAGTATGTAATAGCCCTCTTCCCGAACGCTATACGTCCCTGCAATACACCACTTTTTGAGCAACTGTATTAAAAACGACTTTTTGACTTTTCCGGTAAAATGTTCTCCGAAGCATTTTGTGCAATTATACTGAGTTCCGGTGGTGTTAATTCAAAATAATAGGGTCGAAATTACTCATTTTGTGCAACAAACAACTAAACTCGCAAAGAAAATTTCTGGAAAATGGCGCCAACCGTAGAATATAAACAGAGTTTTTTTTTCTTCACCCATTTTGGTAGGCAAAGGGAACTATCCATACAGCTTAGTCTTCAGTATATTTTTTTTATTGATATGAAATGAAACCTAACCTAACTCATTCAATTAAATCATTAAATCTGATATTGAAATAAATTAGTAGCTTCTTTTTAGAAATATACGTATTTGTATGAATCACAAAAACTCTTTAGTAAAAACTTCATGGTTGGTTTTTCTTTTTCTATTTTCATTCTTCAACTGCGCACCTATACCTCAGAGACCAATTTAAAGAGATTAATATAATGACTGTGCCGTATAAGTACATTTATGATAATCTTTTGTATGCACATAAAAATATTAATCTGTTTAAAAAATACAGTGATATCCATAACATAAATACTAGGAACAAACACAAATTTGTTGTTCCTACAACAAGGTTCAAAAAAATAGGTGGCTCGTTTAGATGCCAATGTATACGTTTTTATAATAAACTTCCTAGCCACATTCAAGAACTAAGCCTTAATAAATTCAAATCTTTTATAAAGCGAAAACTATGTCAGAAAGCCTATTATTACTGTAAAAGACTATATTGAGGACAAAAAGGCTTGGGATTGAGCTGCTCCAATAGGTTTAGTTAGACAATGGCGCCGATTCTGTTGTTCACAAACTATACTAAATTTAAGTTCATGCATCTTTTTCTTTCTATTTCATTATGAAAAGGACAGAAGATAAATATTAGTTTAGTCCTGTCAAATTAAGATACTCCATAGACAATTTAGACGAGATTAAAAAAATGGCTATTAAAAATACGTCAATTTACGTCAGGCGCTGACTAATTTGACAGGACTAAACTAATATTTATCTTTTGTGAAATAGAAAGAAAAAGATGCATGAACTTAAATTTAGTTTAGTTTGTGACACAACAGAATCGGCGCCAATGAATGTTGTTTTTATTTTGCTATTTTACACTTTAATTCTTTTTCTTCTTTTTTAAGTACCTATCTATTCAAGGTTCAAGGTTGATTGGGAAAATCTGACAGTTTCGGGTAGGTTGACCTGCTGGCGTCTGTACATTTACTGTATAAAGTATTATATTATTTTAATTATTGTGAATGTGAGGACTATGTGGGTCATTTCTTTTTTTAGGGTTCCGTAGTAGGTACCTACAAGGAACCCTTATAGTTTCGTCATGTCCGTCCGTCTGTCCGAGGTTTTGCTAAGAGACCGTTAGTGCTAGAAAGCTGTAATTTTGTAGGAGTGTGTATATCAATTACGCCGAGAAAGTGGTAGAATAAAATTTTGGAAATTATTTTTTTTTAGGGTAGCTCCCCTACATGTGCAGTGGGGATGAATATTTTTTTTGTCGTCTACCCCATCGTGTGGGATATCGTTGAATAGGTCTTCTAAAATGACTTGGGGGTTGCTAAAATTATTTTTCGATTTAATGCTCCATTTACGAAATATTAAACTTTAAAGTGCAAATTTTTGTTCCAGTAGGGCGTCTCCCCCCCTCTAAAAGCTAAACTGCGGGCTTGAAAAATCTGGAAAAATTCACGATGATAGTGCATTTCATGAACTTTAAAAGAAAACTATAGGAATTAAGATAACTTTATTAGTTTAGCAGTAATAGTCGTTGAACTTGGGTGTTCGATAATTTTGTACCAAATACAAAATCCTGAGCATTAATCCTTTAAAGTGACTAAGATGAAGCAGTTACTTGTTTATAACCGGCAAAGACTTGCATTGAAAAACAAAAAATGCTAAAAATACCTCAATAAATTATCATAACTTTCACAATACTGCCGCTAGATGGCGCTGACGAAGAAGAGCTTTTTTTTTTTTTTTGCGGATGGGAAATCATCAGATGACCCGTCCCGCTCTGGGTGGAGCGGAAGGGAGTGTCAGACTCTTACTGACTAAAACCCACCCGTGTTCCTTCCTTAGCCCTTTATGTTCCGGGCCAGCGGTAACCCTTTCGGACAATCCCGCTGACCCGGCAGGCTTCGGCCCTATGGGGTCCTCGATGCTGACATCTCTTTGAGGCGCGCGTGGAACACGTACGCGCCGTCCGGCACGGGCCTGGTCCTGATCGGACGGTGAGCTACCCATTACTCTCCGCCCGCAGGCCCGCGCCTACGGTGGCCGGGAGTCGTCGCGCGGCTCCCGACGCCCGGAGCGTCTCCCGCGGCGGCTGGGACGGGAGGCTCTCTCCCTGAGCCGTCCCGCCACCTCCTTCGCTAGCATGACTGCTTCGCAGAAGGAGGTGACTGCCTCCCACTCCCTCTCGCCCCGGACCATGGCTTGCACCAGGGCCGGGCGCGAGAGGTCGCCGCCGCTGCCGATCGCCTCTACGAGAACACGGCGGTGCTCCGCCCAAGCGGGGCAGACCTCCACCGTGTGCTCCACCGTGTCCTCTGGGCGATCCTGGCAATGGTGACACCCGGGCGTTTCCTCCCGCCTGATGATGTGCAGGAACCTCCCGAAACTTCCGTGTCCGGTGAGGACCTGCGTCAGGCGGTAGGTGAGGGCGCCGTGGCGCCTCTCTAGCCACTCCTCAAAGAGGGGTCTTATCGCCGCTATCGCGGCGTGCCCTGCGCTGGGTTGCGACAGTCGTTCCTTCCATGTCGCCATGAGATCGCGCCGGAGCTCCGTCCGCTCCGCAGCGATTTGCCGCGGAAGCGGAACTTCTCCCCGGCGTAGTGCCTCCGCGCGCCACTCATATACGCGCGCGAGGACTATCGCCTCCAGATCCCATGGCGGCAGTCCGGCAATGAGGCTTGCCGCCTCGCCAGAGATCGTGCGGTAGCCCCGGATAAGCCTTATGGCTACCACCTTCTGGGGCGCGTTCAGGTAGTGGGCGGCTCGCCGCCGCAGTGAACGCGCCCACACCGGGGCCCCGTATAGGGCCATGGACCGCACGACCCCCGCGTAAAGCCTCCGGCAGGAGGCGTTTGGCCCCCTCAGGTTGGGCAAGAGCCGCTTGAAGGCGGCCCCGGCCCGTTCCAGTTTGGGGGCCAAACGTCGGAAATGCTCGACGAAGTTCCACCGGCTGTCGAGGACGAGACCCAGGTACCTCATCGTTGTCTCGACGCCGATGTGAACCCCTCCTACCGTTAGTTGGGATCCCGATGGTGGCGCGTTCCGGGGCCCATGAAACGACATGGCCTCGGACTTGTGCAATGCCACCTCGAGACCCAACTGCCGGATCCTCTCCACGACTATCGCAACCCCGCGTGTCATCGCGTCGGCCGCCGCCTGATGCGACCTCCCCTGCGCCAGGACCAGCGTGTCGTCAGCATAGCAAACCACGCTGACGCCATCAGGGAGGTCGGCCCGCAGCACCCAGTCGTAGCCGATGTCCCACAGGAACGGCCCCACGACCGATCCCTGTGGGACACCGCACGACATCTCTCGCCGGTTCCACTCCCCATCGCGACCGGGGTAGCTGACGGCTCTGTCCGTCAGATACGCCTCGACTATTCGACGGAGGTAGGGCGGCACCCGGTGATACCGGAGTGCCTCCAAAATGCAGCTCCAGGGCAGGGTGTTGAACGCGTTGGCGATGTCGAGTGACACCGCCACGACGACCCCACCCTGGGACACCGCGTCCCCCGTCGTGAGGGCTCTCACGCGCATGATGGCGTCCACCGTCGAGCGCCCCTTGCGGAAACCAAACTGGCTGTCCGCAAGATCCGGCCCTTTTCTCACCAGGTGCCCGACGAGGCGGCCCACAATCACTCTCTCAAAGAGCTTGCCGACCTCGTCGAGCAGCACGATGGGCCGGTATGCGGACGGAGAGTCCGCAGGGCGCCCTGGCTTCCGAATGAGGACCAGCTTCCCCGTCTTCCAACGGAGTGGAAACTGGCCTCTCTCCAAGCATGCGCTTAAGAGCGCCTCCAGTCGAGGCCCGAGAGCCCTCGAGGCCAGGACCCAGGCTTTACCCGGCAAGCCGTCGAGTCCTGGGGCGGTATTTTTGGCCTTCAGCCTTCCTACCGCCGCTCTCAGTTCTACCCCGGTCACTTCAGGGATGTCGTCGTCGTCGTCCGCGTGGTCCGCTTCGGGCACCGCAATTGGCGGAGCCATGGGCGGGGGGGGTGTGCTCCCCCCGTGAAGGGAACAGAGCGCTCACCACCTCCTCCACCAGCTGGGGGCGGAGACTCTGCGTCAGCGGGGGGGCCCAGGTGCGGAGTTTATTCCGCACCATTTTATAAGGGCGCCCCCACGGATCTCTGTTCAGAGTCTCCAGCATCTCCTCGCGGGCCATGTCCTTGGCCCGCTGGACAGCCTCTTGGAGGGCGGTCTTCGCCGCTCTGTACCCCTCGTACAGCTCCGCCTCCGTGGCTTCCGCATCCAGTGGACGAATGCGGAGCCTGCGGTGCCTGGTGTACCGGTGACGCGCGTCGACGCACGCCTTGCGTAGCGCCTCCAGCTCCTGCGACCACCAGTACACCTGACGTCGGGCGCGTCCTGGCCGGACTCGGGGCATTGCCACGTCGCAGATCTCGGACATGGCCTCCCGGAACCACTCCGCCTCCTCGTCGATATCGGCAGGCCTGTCCGGTGATGACACCCAGGCCTGCACGATCGAGGCTTCCAGGAGGAGCTCCCGGTCCAGCTGCTTCAGCGCCCACCGCGGACCACTCGGGGCTTGTTGGACCAGCGCGCTAGAGGTCTGGGCGGAGACGTCGAACCGGATATACCGGTGATCGGAGTAGGTCTCCACCTCCTCCATGACGCGCCAGTCAATTACACGCTGTGACAGAGCGGGGCTGGCGAACGAGATGTCCACCACGGACTCACCCCGCATCCGCACACACGTGGGAACAGAACCCTGATTTAGGACGACCAGGCCTGTTTCCAGAGCCCAGTCCTCCACCATCCTGCCCCGCACATCCGTGCAACGGGAACCCCAGGCCAAATTCTTGGCATTGAAGTCCCCGAGCACTAGCACGGGGAAGGGATGGCTTCCGGCGACGACGACACTCAACTCTGTTAAAGAGTTGTGGAACTCGGCGAGAGTTCGGCTCGGAGAGAAGTACACTCCCACGACTACAACCTCTCCGAACCGTGCTGCTACACACCCCTGTCCCTTCGTGACGCATTCCAGGGACGGGGTGCCGGCGGCGACCGACGAAACTATGGCCACTGAGCCGCTCAGGTCCTCCACCCAGTCATCCCTGGGCGGGACAAAGTACGGCTCAGCGACCACGGCGATGTTGATCGACCACTGCGCCACGCTCTGGAGCAACAGGTCCTGAGCGCAGGCGCAGTGGTTGATGTTCGCCTGGAGGAGGCGCAATGGAGCCATTAGTCCTCCATTTCAGCCCCCTCCCGGGCCCCCTGCGAGGGCTCCACGACGGCAGCGGCGGGGGTGGCGGCGGTAGTGGCGGCGGCAACGGCGACGGCGGTGGCGGCGGTTGTGGCGGCGGCAGCGGCGGCAGCGGCGGCGGCGGTGGCGGCGGCGGCGGCGGCGGCGACGGTGGGAGTGGCAACGGCGGCGGAGGGCTTGCCTTTCCTCCTGGTTCCGGCGGGTGGAGCGCAGGACTTGCTCCCCGCCCGGTGATCGGCCGGCTTGCCAGCAGCCGCACATGTGATGCAGTGCGGCGCGGCGTTGCACGAGCCGGCCTTGTGTCCGGGCTGACCGCAGCGGAAGCACAGTGTGCTGCGGTCTACCTCGGAGGTGCACTGGATGCCAACGTGGTGCCCGACATGGCATCGGTAGCACCTCAGAGGCTTGGGGTCCAGGAGTTTGACCTGCGCTGAGACCCAGCCCACCAGGAGCCTTCGGCCCTCCGTGATGGTTCTGGCCGCCGTCACGGGGCAGCTTACCGTTATGGTTCGCATGCCCGTGTAGTCAGGACGTAAGGTGCCCGCCTTCACCTGGTCGGCCAGACACCCGCCCGTCCTGACAACGGCGGCCACCACATCTCCCTCCGTCACGGAGTCATCCAGGCACGAAGAAGAGCTGAGATAGAAGTCACAAACGAACTTGTTAAACGTTTAAGACCATCACACTTCTGATCGACATCCCCGCACGTCTTAGCAATGATAATTCAAGTTTAAAGTCGGTTTTTGTTATTATAACCATTAGCTTCTAATATCTTTACCATTACTTAGGTATATTCAGAATAAAGAACAACAGAATCGTACTATATTGTGATAACGGGCTACTACGGAACCCTACACTGTGCGTGGCCCGACACGCACTTGGCCGGTTTTTTTCCTTCTTAGTTTTAATCATGATCTGGCAGTTTGAGTAGTTTATGCGGCCTACCCAAATGTCCTGTCTTTGGTATTGTTCGTCGAATCGTTGAGTTCCCAAGTTCTGAGTTGAGCTGCACGATTTTTGACAAATGCGTGCACTGATTGGACAGGTCCGCTCACTCTGTGTGGTTCTTTCCTCAAAAGACCATTTCAGACACCAATCTACATGGTCTTCACACGATCTGACCAAGATTTTTGTCTGGACTTTAAAAGAGACTGTGACTTCCGAGTTTGTTTCGGCCTTTCTTCTCAGAATAGTCAGATAGGAAACGCCGACCTCATCTAGTTTAAAAAAATATGATTGAAGTGTAAAAGTGTTTGTACAAACCTACTTACAGAAATAAAATCATTTATCATACCTATTCGTTTATAGGTACTAAGGCGGGTATTACATCTCCGCCGCGAAACCATAGCAGCGAAACTGCAGTAGTTCCGCCTACGCGTATGACTTGTCCGTTGTAGGTACGACTAACGAAACAAAAGCGAAACTGCCTGTTCTAACGCGCAGATTTGATTATGATTCTATCTCTTTCCCGCGTGATTTCGCTAATCCTGCTCGGAAGCCTGTTACTCCTCCACGGTCAGCCCGCTATTTTGTTGCGGAGCCGCGTTTGTTTCGCATTTATCTATGGCAGTCGACAAGTTTATATAGCGAAACTTCTTCTTACGGAAAATCTAATCTCAGAGGTCCGAAGTTGACCTTAAGTCGAAAACGACGATATTTTGTTCTGATTGCTACATAACAGACTCTCATGTATGATGTAGGTCCCTACCGCTACTCGAATCGCGACATAATGTAGTAATGTTTCTAATAGCCAATCTTTTTGCATAACGTTTTGGTCGGTAAACAAAACTAATAGTTTATTACTTTCAGGTACACCCCATGCGAAGTTTTCACAAACAATTCAATGGCGTTGCTTCAGCAGGAAGTTATTACAGTAACTTGTAGAAAGAAGACAAAACCAATTTACAAAGACGCTTATATTATACTTAAAAAAATTAAAGAAGATAATTTACAATCAGAAACAAATTACCAGACTATGCAGTGGAACGTACTTATGATAGGCATAGACAAAATGTCTAGGACAAGAGTATTTGACACCATGCCGAAAACTACTAAATACTTAAAAAAACATGAATGGTTGGATTTCAAAGCACATCAAAAGGTAAGAATATTATTATATTATATTATAGATTATTACCTAAGTGCTACGTCAGTGATAGTGCACATTGTGTCACTACAATATGAAGAGAATTTTCACAATAGGTATTTCAAGAACAGAAATTAAATTATATTTAAAAAAATATACACGTTGACTGCCAGACCACAGACACAATAGAAAATCTGTGTCATGCTCTGCCGCAGAGCCACCTTCTTAGAAACGGATCAATTATATCTTAAAATGATGTACGTAAAACGTACATAATGTACGTACTGCCGTTATCGCTGTACGTGCATTAGATAATGAAAAAATAGACATTGATTGTGGCTCTGCTGCAGAGCATACTCTGCAGCAGAGCCACCAAAGTACATGTACTCAGGAAAGATAAACGCCACTGTTTTTTACCGACTTTACAAAAAGGAGGAGGTACTATGTTCGGGTGTTTCTGTTTTTTTTTTTTTTTTTTTTTTTTTTTTTTTCTTGTATGTTTGTTCATCGAATACGCCGCCAATTGTCGACGGATTTTCAAAATTCTTTTTTTGTTCGAAAGTAGATAGTTCTGAGGTGGTCCCATTGTCACCAAGTTAGGATCTGATGATGGGATCTTAGAGAAATCGAGGGCAACCCTCAAATTTTATAGGCTCACTTATTGTTTTTCGCATATTTTATGAAGTATCTTGTGTATTTGTGTATGGTTGTCACCATCTCAGGTAGCTGGGCTGATGATGGAAGGTACAACTCCTTAACAGTAAGAAGTTACTCGAACAGGCAAGGACTGTTTTTAACGACCACATTTGGTCTCATGATCATCAAGTCATGACCTGATGCTGCAGTCAGGATAGTCTGCAGAGTACCTAACTCCTCGACAACTAACAGCAGATATATCGTGTTTAGGCTCATTGAAAAGGGCTCGATGTGTGGATAAACGTACTGTTACTGAGGAACACCGAAGACCTGATGCTGAAGCCAGGAGCATCAGAAAAAGTACAAACCTTTAAATTACAGCACCGTAGTCGTGTTTGGGCTCATTTTAAACAGGACTAATTTTAAGTTCAATGCAATGTTGACATAAGTCTGGCCTGATGCTGCAGCCAGGATTATCAGCATCTAATCTAAAAACTAATAAAAGGAGAACTCCTCAACAATTAACGTCCCTGCATCGAGAAAAGGAATATTTTATAAAAAGGCGATGGGCAAGTTGACATTAGGCTATTATAACTTAGATAAATTATAAATAGACCCACTAAAAAGCGAGAAATAAAAACTTTTTAACAAAAAAAAAAACCGACTTCCAAAAAAAACACTACAAACTGAAAAAAAAACACTACAAACTGAAAAATAACTTTAATTTCGGAAGTCGGTGGCAAAAACTAAAATACTGATCCCTAAGACACCGACTTCCGAAATTAAAGTTATTTTTCAGTTTGTAGTGTTTTTTTTTTCAGTTTGTAGTGTTTTTTTTTAATAAAAACTGTTGTACGAATAGTGTTTATTGTGTACGTGTTGAAAAATATCATTATTAATCAGTGGTTTTATTTTAATGATTTTAACTTTACTAAAATTTTCATAGTAAGCGCCTGATTATTTTGTGTCGGCAAAAGTTTTTGTAGACAATCTGTTACCGTCGTCAGGATGGCTGGACCCAACGAGATATGTACAGACGCCAGCACATCAAGCTACTAGCCGGGGGAACCAATCAGCCATATCATCTCCGGGTGTTCTCTTTTAGCTAACGGAGAGTACTTACATAGACACAACCTTGTAGCCAAGATAATCCATCAGCAGCTTGCTTTGAAATACAGCCTTGTGGAATCGGAGGTGCCGTACTACAGGTATGAGCCCCACCCAGTTCTCGAAAATGGTAATATCACATTGTCCTGGGATCGATCCATCTTCACTGACGACTATTGTTGCCAATAAGCCTGATATAGTGATGGTGGAACTGGGGGATCGATCAGAGCGACGCGCAATGATTGTTGACATAACCGTCCCGCATGATGAGAACCTCGTGAAGGCCGAGAAAGATAAACAGATCAAGTATCATGACTTGGCTCGCAATGTTGTCGACATGTAGGATGTGGACTCGGCGATCATTGTGCCGATAGTTGTGACAGCCAATGGCTTAATAGCCAAGAGCGTCGACCAACACCTAAGGAGGCTCTCGTTGGGCAGCTGGATTAAGGGCTTGATTCAGAAAGCGGTACTTCTGGACACGGCCCGCATTGTTAGGAGGTTCCTCTCTCTAGAGCCCTGACCGCCGCGCCGGTTGCTTGGACCCTGTTCCCGATACAGGTGGCTAATATTTTTTATATCTTAATATTTAAAAATATAATTTAATGAAATATAATACAATAAATATATTTAATGAAATAAAGGAAATAATAATAATAATGACCGCAATGACTGGCACTGCTGCCAGTCTTCTGGGCACGTTTCCGGATGACAGCGATGCGGTCAAGTACTTCGACGCCTTGTCCTTTGTTTTTGTATTTATTTGTGCAGTTAGTTAGTTAGTAATTTAATTTAGTATCTAGTGTAAATAGTAATGTCATTTTCTCTAAATAACCTTTAATTAAAACTATTTAAATTCGTCTATTAATGTAGACTTTAAAGAAAGTAATGCACTGTTTTCTTTTCGCAAATAAATATTATCTATCTTATCATTTTTAATTATGTTTTTAATTTAATTGAAAGTCATATCAGATTGTCTACAAAAACTTTCGCTAACACAAAATAATCAGGCGCTTACTATGAAAATTTTAGTATTTCATTATATGCACATTCGAAAAATAAATCTAGTAATACTACAGTAATAAATAACATGCTAATTTTCGTCGATCATAATTATCATATTATTTATGATTCTGAGAAAAAAGTCTCAGTGGGCAAACGCACTAGCCGCTTTTCCAGTTTAATATGCAACCGCTTATGATTGTACGGCGGTTTAGTGCGTACAATCATAAGCGGTTGCATATTAAATTGGAAAAGCGGCTAGCCGCGCGGTTAGCCGCCCCCGCGGTTAACCGCTAGTGCGTAAGAGGGCTTAGTGGTCAGCCATTCTGGCGTCAGGTTGGCTGATCACTTTCATGGCAAATAGGTAGTAAATATTTACATTAACAACGCAGTTAATACAACGCTAAAACTATGAGAACTTGAAAGTGATTAGCCAACCTGACGTCAGAATGGCTGACCACTTTATTTCTTTGATGTTTCTTAACGCAAAGGTAGCACTTGGCAACTTTCAATTGCGATTTTTTCGTGAAATGACGAATGCAACGTTGAAATATGACACTTTACAAAAACCTATGTATGGGTTCGAAATACTATGTTCGTAATAACATTAAATTTCATTAAAAAATAAAGGAGCAAATTGCCTTTGAATAAAGCCAAGTGTATACATACTTATGCTCGTGACTGTACATATCTCGTTGGGTCCAGCCATCCTGACGGTAACAGATTGTCTACAAAAACTTTTGCCGACACAAAATAATCAGGCGCTTACTATGAAAATTTTAGTAAAGTTAAAATCATTAAAATAAATAAAACCACTGATTAATAATGATATTTTTCAACACGTACACAATAAACACTATTCGTACAACAGTTTTTATTAAAAAACAGTGGCGTTTATCTTTCCTGAGTACATGTACTTTGGTGGCTCTGCTGCAGAGTATGCTCTGCAGCAGAGCCACAATCAATGTCTATTTTTTCATTATCTAATGCACGTACAGCGATAACGGCAGTACGTACATTATGTACGTTTTACGCGTATGTTCCCAGTAGCCCCCGCGGGGATTGCCACCGGAGGCAAATGGGAATAAAAATTCCCAGTCGCCACCGGCGGCGACTGGGAAGTCATTGCCCCCACTTCAGTTTCGCTGTACATTGCTTTCTCCATCGTAGAGAATAAAAGGATGAGAAAACTTATCGTAAACCTGCCTCTAATCTTTTTTTTTATCTTTTCTTTTTCTTTACTTTCTTTTTTTTTTTTTTTTTTTCTTTTAGTCCTCCTCTGTACATTTATGTGCTTGAAGTATTAAATGAATAAATAAATAAATAATAATAATCTTAAAAAAAAATAATAAGTGCATTGAAATATTTTTTTATTTTGATTTCGATATCAATAAACTTGTTAAAATCAAATATTTAAACTGGTATTTTGTATCACAGATAATCAGACTCTTAAAGACAGTAATTAAATTAGGAAAGTAATACATAGTAATAATTTCTTAGTAAATATGTATTATAAACAAGGCTGTAAATATTCATAGATAACAGACTTTTTTTTATATTATGGTCAATTATAAAAATAAATAATAAAAATATTATAACAAAAATATTCAAGTACCTAACCTACACCATTAAATCACAGATAAAATCAGACTTTTATTCCGTTACGTTACTATCATCGATCATTCGCGTACCTAACGGAATAAAAGTGTGATTTAATGGTGTTGGTACCTACTTGAATATTTTTGTTATAATATTTTTATTATTTATTTTTATAATTGACCATAATATAAAAAAATGTCTGTTATCTATGAATATTTACAGCCTTGTTTATAATACGTATTTACTAAGAAATGATTACTATGTATTACTTTCCTAATTTAATTACTGTCTTTAAGAGTCTGATTATCTGTGATACAAAATACCAGTTTAAATGTTTAATTTTAACAAGTTTATTGATATCGAAATCAAAATAAAAAAATATTTCAATGCACTTAGTCTTTTTTTTAAAGATTATTATTATTTATTTGTTTAATACTTCAAGCACATAAATGTACAGAGGCGGACTAAAAGAAAAAAAAAAAAAACGAAAAAAAATAAAAGAAAAAAAAAGAAAGAAAAAAGAAAAGATAAAAAGATTAGAGGCAGGTTTACGATAAGTTGTCTCATCCTTTTATTCTCTACGATGTAGAAAGCAATGTACAGCGAAACTGAAGTGGGGGCAATGACTTCCCAGTCGCCGCCGGTGGCGATTGGGAATTTTTATTCCCATTTGCCTCCGGTGGCAATCCCCGCGGGGGCGACTGGGAACATACGTACCATCATTTTAAGATATAATTGATCCGTTTCTAAGAAGGTGGCTCTGCGGCAGAGTATGACACGAAAATCTATTGTTCGCGGTCACCGGTGACCGCGGTGGCGGTCAATGCATTAATATATTTATTTTTTTTATATAATTTCTGTTCTTGAAATATTGTTATTAATATATAATTATAAATATTAATATTGTGTACTAAGAAATAAAGAATAACTTTTATTTGGCAACAGTTCATGAAACACAAAATAAAATATTAAGTGAAATGCTTTAAAAACATACCTCACGGCTGCGCCAAATAAGTTTGTTATGCCTAGTGCAGAGTTTTAATAGAATAAGAAGGAAGGACACAATGTTTAGTTGAAATAGATATTTTTGTATGGAAATTGGATTTGTAAGTAGCCAGCAAACCTATACTGGTTTTATTACCACTGACGTGAGAGTATGAGAGGGCCGCCCGCCGTGCTGAGCTACGAAACGCGGTAATTGTACATCCGCTACGCAATGCGGTCGTAGCTACGGGGCATCCGCTACGCAGCACAGTTGTAGCGCAGCCACTACGAAACGCGGTCGCTTACAACACAGCCGCTACGTAACGCGGTCGTAGCGCATCTGCTACGTAAGGAAGCCGTAGCGCAGCCGCTACGCAAGGAAGCCGTAGCACAGCCGCTACGCAAGGAAGCCGTAGCACAGCCGCTACGCAAGGAAGCCGTAGCGCAGCCGCTACGCAAGGAAGCCGTAGCGTAGCCGCTACGCATACCGGTCGTAGCGCAGCCGCTACGCATCGCGGTCGTAGTGCAGTCACTACGCAACAGATCGCTTGCTACGCAGCCGCTACGCAATAGGCTCAAAGCCCCGCCGTGCTGAGCTACGAAACGCGGTAGTAGCACATCCGCTACGCAACACGGTAGTACCGCATCCGCTACGCAGCACAGTCTTAGCGCAGCCGCACACAACCGCTACGCAACATGCGCTACGACCGACTCACTGATCCGGATCATTGAAGTGATTCAAAGATTCAAAAGATTGGTTCAGTAACAACGTTTCAAATGCATCATTTGGATCTGGGGCACATGCCTGTAACTTGCATAAAAGTATGCAAGTAGCTGGCATACCAGTATGGTATTCACTAATCAGAAGTTGTTATGGCACACAGCATGCAAGCTGATTGGTGAATACTATAATGACATGGAAGCTACTTGCATACTTTTGTGCCAGCTACTGGCATGTGTATCCTTAGCATTAGACTCGCGAGTGGCGAGTGATTGGGCGACAGAATTACAATCTATACAAGTCAGAAAGAGATAGTTACCTGAGGGGTAATTCTCGTAATTTTAAAAACATTCACAGTCTGATCTCAGTCTTAATCTGTCAAAAATACCTCTAATTTCCCTACATTTTGACAAGTTTTTGACATTTGGTTGTCGCTGACATGAGACTGCGACTAGATTTTGAACGTTTTAAATTACGAGAATTGGCCTTCTGGTCGTAACGTATAATTTAGTGGTGCCTATTGCACACAACGACGTGCGTTTTTGATACGGTCGTCTGCCGATGCGCGTTTTATGTAATGCGCCTCGATATCTTATGCATCGGCTCTTATTTCTCTACGATACCAGACCTACTACTGCTTAGTATAATACTAATAACTACTATATTTTAACATAGGTACGTACGACACATTTATTACCATGAAGTTATTTTTAGGTTGAACATAATTCATTTGAAAACTTAATGTCTGTCTTGACTGGCAAGAGAATGTCTACTATCTACTCGAATTGTACTTCTGATTTATACAACTGTGTAGATTACTTTATTTGGAAGAAATATAAAGACGCGGGCTACAGAACAGCACATGGAGAATCCAATATACTATCAGAAAAATTCTGTAGGGAGTTCAAAAGGAGTCCTACAGATCATCACATGCGCCCATTGTTCCTTATAAGAACGAGCAATTCTGGGACAATACTGTGTACGGAAAAGAAGCCTTCTGCCACGCATTTGCTTGACTACGCTCACAAGTTTGTTGATTCCTATAAAACAAATAATTTCTTTGGAATATTTTGGATTAATACCTACACATCTTTTAGTGACAACCCCCAACTCTCGGACACAGAAATTGTAAATTTCTTCGAAAAACTAAATATATCTGGCGGGTTCAACAACACGTTTATTATCTTCTTTAGTGACCAGGGTACAAGTTACGGTGAAATGAGACTTCCAATGGAGTCTTACTATGAGAATCAACTGCCTATGTTATTTCTCTGGACCCCTCTAAAGTTTCGACGCTATTACACTAGTAAATACTATAATTTACAAGTGAATCAAGAACGGTTAATAACGCCTTATGACGTCTACCTAACGTTAGCAGATATACTTAAATTATCAATTAATTCAAGTGAAGAAATACAGTCGGAGGCATGTTCACAGTGTACGAGTCTGTTTGAAAAGATTTCAGCGAGCCGGACGTGCGCAGACGCAGGTGTTGATGAAAACTGGTGCAGTTGCCATAACATGTCGGAAATCGGTATTGATGATGAGAGATTAGAAACTAGCCTATTGTACGCTGCAGCATTTGTAAAAAAAAAAAAGAACTCTGTCAAAACAATACCTTGTACGTCCTGTAGACGATTTAGCTACCCCACTATTATAAGAGCACACGAGTATCTCCAGGGAAAGAATACGTATCATGTCATAGCCTTCCGTATGCGTGAATTACAATTCGAAGCTATAGTAGTTCACTATGGATACAGTGGTACACGTTTCAAAGTTCAGTCGATGCGTAGCATGACTCGTTACAATGACAGAGGTAACTGTGCACTGCATAGCAAAGATCGTCCATTTTGTGTGTGCGTTTTTGATAGCAACTGTTTTCAGAAAAACAATCAATCAATTAGTCTATTAATCTAAGGTCAAATTGAAAAATCTCAAAAAATTGGTGGAGTTCATTTGATTCACCTTGGTCAATTTACCTAGGTGCATTAACTATAGGTACTATTCGTAAACTTTAATCACTACTTGTAGCTACATTTATAATCTATATTTTTTAAATAAACTTTATTCACCTAAAATTAAATTAAACTCTCATAACTAAATTGGAACTTAATTGCTATGTAAAAGTTGTTGCTAGAACCGCCATTGAAAAAAAATAATTATTGAATTCATTATAAAAATTAAAATGTTTTTCATCAAGAACTCCAGTTATATGTGAATATAGTTACAGTTATATGTGTACTGTGTAAGAAACTGTTTAATTTAACACGTTTTATCGAACCATTTCTAGAAAAAAAAAAAAAAAAAAAAACGTGTCTGATAGGGTAGCTATTTAAATAATGTTAATAATCATGAACATTTTCCTTACTAAAATGGCCAGCGGCCCTTTGTTTGAAAAAGTTTATACCACTTATATAAGTGAATAAAGTTTTCTTTTAGTATACTTAGTGCACCTGGGTGAATAATATTTACAAAAAGTATGGTTAATGCACCTAGGTGAATTAACCCAGGTGAATTAAGTAAACTCCAGGAAAAATTTGCCAAATAATAAAAGGAAATTTCTAGCTATAAATTTATAATAACAGCGATAAATTTATAATAATAAAATTGTGTCTTGTGCAATCATGTTTATTTTATTCCAGATACCTATTTTTTATTAGTGTAGTGAGTGACCCCCTCCAAAATTTCAGGCTGCGACCGCGCCTGGACGTTATCAGGTTCTATGTTGTTCAGAAGCATAGAATGGTTGATCACTAATTTCTGATGGGCGTGTGATTTAATAATCAACTATTTACCAGTTCATAAACTTTATTTAATGTTAATATCATTTTACAAAAAAGACATTCAAGTAAGCATTGGAAAGTTTTACTGAAACTGTTTTTTTTTCGTTGTTTTGTAAAATATAAATAAACTTAATTTGTCGTAATAACTTCATATTACAGGATTGGTTTACATTACTTACAAACATTATATTACAGCCATACCACATTTTGTACCTTTAACTATGCTTCAAATCAGATATCAATCATAAACAATCAGATTATAACTTATCTAAAGTAGATACTTCGGTAAGTGCTCACTCAGTTATCTACTTTAGCATTATGCTTTATGAGTGACCATTTGTAACAAAAAGGTCCTAACAAAAATTTGTTTGCAATGGAATTCGAACTTTGCTGCATAGGACATTGAGTTACAGGTTCCAAAACATGACTATTATCTGAGATTCTAAATTCAAGTTTACATTAAAAACCTTTTATGTAAAACCATAATACTGATAGTTTCAAGGTACTGGCACAGAGGCCATGGCCATACAGATAATACAATTCTTGAGATCAGATCTATTTTATAGTACTTAATAATTATTTATGATACTTACCTACTTCTTTTAATATTAGTCCCGGTCCTTTTGAGGGGTGACTGTGTTTATAATTAAATGGTGAATAAAGAAGTTTAATGTACACCCCCCCCCCCTATGGGCTTTTTATTAGGTACTTTTAAAATAAGTCCTTGATTTGTCTTGCAAAAATGTTAGCCCCTTGGAAGACCTGGATTATTATTCAAAGTCAGGTCAACTTCATACATCAATAAATTAAATTGAACTAAGTATATGACATGAGAACCCACTGTCTGTTTTCAAACAAACATAATGTTTACACACAACCCACAATGTTTGTTCATCATGCTATAAGATTTTTAATTGAGCTTGGTGATTGTGATTTGTTTGGGTATATAACAAATAGAGAGAGTTGAATAACAGCCAATGCAGCACCAAACAAATTTGTCATCTGTGAACAAAAATCAAATAATTACAATAATTGCGTACTTTTATAAGCACTATGATTGCTACAAAACTTAGAAAAGGCATGCAAAAAATAAAATATGACATAGTAAGTAGGTACCTACTTACAAATTGGTAGACATGTTTTTTTTTCTATAATTTTATCATAATATTGCCTTATTACATAAATGAGAGACCAAAATGAAGAAAGTAATATTTATCATTGTTTAAATAAATGATTATATTCACCAGTGAAAGTAAAAAAAAACAATTTGGATAGCCTTTACCCAACTATGTTGGGGTCGGCTTAGACACATACCCATAAAAAGTTGTCTTCCTTTATGGTTCCATAGAGAAACCACAGCATAGACACAAAGAAGGACATCAGTATCATTGGGAAAGGCAGACATTCGGTGCTCTTCACTCTTAACACATACATTAGTTTGCTCATTGGAGCTGCTATAGTTAGTATGGTAAAGGAACAAGCCATCAGTCCTGAAATTTAAAACGGTATAAGTTAGTAAAACACATTCAAATAAATCTATAACTATATTTACTAATACTAATAAAAAAGCTGGAAGAGTTTGTTTCATTGCTTATTTAATTGCACCAATCTCTGGAAGTACCAGTTGGATTTAAATAATATTTTTGCATTTGATTTGATAGCCTAATGATTGAGAAAAGGTATAGGCTATTTAACATCACGCTAGGCTTGAGCTGGGAAAATGAAAATAAGTAAGAAAGAATCCTGTGAGAAGGAAATAATAGTGCAGGCAGGTGATGCGATGCAACGGTGGGGGAACCAGAAATTACATGCGGACGAAGTCGCGGGCTGACGCTTGTGAAAAATATAATTCCTACAAGATATTATCGCAAAATATGTAAACCTAGTCATTTAAAGACGGCACGGTTGGCGCAGTGGTTAAGCGATTGACTGCTGCGCTGCGTGTCGCGGGTTCGATTCCCGCACGGAACAAATATGTGTATGACCTACAAGTAGTTGTTCCGGGTCTGGCTGTTTGTGTATGTGAGTTTAAATGTTTGTAAACGCACCCACAATACAGGAGAAATTCCTAGAGTGGGGCAATGTTTTTTAAAAAAGAAAAAAAAATCAAAACAATGTAAGCAATAATTTACAAAGAAGATTGTTTATGATAAGCATATAAGTGCTTTTTATCGTTTATTCCCGGTCGTCCCCGCCCCGTCCTTCCCATTGGGTACGAGTGGGAAAAAAAAGTTTTGTTCCTCCCCAGTGATGACGATTGAAACTTTTTATTTCCCACTCGTTCCGCTATAGACCGTGAGTCAAAATGCAATAATGAGGATTTCAAAAAGAGATTTCTCGGATTGTTAAAATGTTTTAATTACGACTTTCTTAGCAAGAGTGAACATTTTAATTTGTTGATAAACTGTGATACGCACCTTAAAACTGTATGAATCTGTGATGCATTATTTTGAGAGAATTAGTGTAAATTCGTTGATTACCTGTGATTCACAAATACTGTAATAACTGCCATGATTTTTAATCAAAAACATTGTTCACTCTTGCTCATAAAGTCGTAATTAAAACATTTTAACAATCCGTGAAATCTCTTATTGAAATCCCCATTGTTATGTTTGAACCTTGCAGATTGTTTTGATTAGTTGTCAAGTGTAACATTTTTGTAATGAGGGTAAAGAGGAAATAAAACAGTTTTGCTTTCTGATCTCGACTTGGTTGTATCTTTTATTGGCGACTGCGGAAAATAAGCTGGATTTCGGTGAAAATGACGGCAAATGTAACGAACATAGTGTTTCCCGGACAATTTAACCCAAAGACTGATAAGTGGTGTGATTATATAGAACAATTAATGTGCGCGCTTGATGCGGCGGGTTATGACAAACTTAACCTCGACAAGGGACGATCGCTGTTTCTTTCTCAGTGCGGCAAAGACACTTTCGCGTTAATTGCATCACTTTTAGTTCCAAAACGTCCTACAGAAGTACCTTTAGTGGACATTTTTAGTGTTTTGGATAAGTTTTATGAACCTGAGGTTAACGAAATTTTGCAAGCGGGAAAATTTTACAAATGTCAACAAGTGCAAGGTGAAAGCGTGCAAGAATTTGTGGCGGCTATAAATCTACTTGGTGCAAAATGCAATTTCATGGACTTGAAACGCCAGTTGAGAGACCGACTAGTGCTGGGGGTACGGGACGATCGCTTGCGACGCGACTTATTGAAAAAGAAAGACTTGACATACGAGGTCGCGTTACAGATGTGTCTAGACTATCAAGTGACGTTCCCTGATTTGTACCCTGCGTGTGTGGCTAGTGAGTCTAAGCAAACTCCGTCCAGTGTCACGGAGACTGAACCTATGGACATTGGTAATGTTAACTCGAACGAGTGTCGACGGTGTGCACGCGCACACAGGCCGGGCGAGCGCTGCCCGTTTGTTAAGGCGAAGTGCTTCTACTGCAAAAAGTTAGAGCACATTGGGGCGGCCTGCGCCAAGAAGCTAGGTCGTGTACATCAGGTCGACGACGCGAGGGAAGCCAACACGAGTATGGACACTTCAGCTGAGAAGATGATGGGCGTATACGTCTGCGTGGTCCGTGGATAATTACTCACCACCTATTACCACAGACGTTATGATAGACGGTGTTCATTTGTCTATGGAAGTGGACTCGGGTGCATCGCGTACCATTATGTCTGAAGAGACATACAAGATGCTGTGGTTGACGCCCCCACCCCTACGAGCTACCAATCTAAAGCTCGTGACATGGACTCAAGACCCTTTGAAAGTATTAGGAATAGCAGATGTACGTGTTGTGCTAGGTAATAAGGAAGCGCAATGTGAGCTGGTCGTGGTGTCGGGGAACGGACCAAATCTGCTGGGCAGGAACTGGTTCCATACACTAGGCCTTCAAGTATCAGGATTGTGTTGGGCTGAAGAGGAGATAGAACAATATAAAAAAGAATTTCCAGAACTATTTAAAGAAGGACTCGGCGAGTACAAAGGTCCTGCGGTGTCACTTCACGTGCGGCCGGATGCTACGCCCCGCTTCTTAAAGGCGCGCGCGGTGCCCTACCCTCTTAAGGAAAAAATCATTAGACAGTTGAACGAGATGGTGGAGGCGGGTGTACTGACACCTGTCCGTTATTCTGAGTGGGGGACACCGGTGACGCCGGTGATGAAAGAAGACGGAACAGTACGAATGTGTGGTGATTATCGTGTCACTGTGAACACCGCTATAGATACAGACATCTATCCGCTGCCGACGTCTGTGGAAGCGTTTGTGAGACTTAGTGGCGGCAGAATATTTAGTAAGCTGGACTTGAAAAACGCGTACACACAACTGAAGGTAGACGACGCGACAGCTATGCTGCTCACGCTGAACACTCCTATCGGTCTAATGAAAGTGAATCGTCTGCCATTCGGTGTCAGCGCGGCGCCAGCGATTTTTCAGCGTCTGATGTCGACGGCGTTAGCGGGTATGGACGGAGTGGCGTGTCTATTAGATGATATCGCGGTCACAGGAGCCACGAATGAAGAACACAACCGGAGACTTAGAGAAGTATTGAGCAAACTGCAACAGATGGGACTCCGCCTTAACGTAAAGAAATGCGTGTTCGCTGCAAACAGCATCACATTCCTAGGGCATATGATTAATGCAGAGGGACTTCATCCAGCACCTGCGAAAGTCAAAGAGATTCAGGAAAAGTCGGCCCCAACCAACAGAGAGACCTTGCGTGCCTTCCTGGGTTTATATAATTTTTACGAAAAATTCTTGCCTGACAAAAGCACTGTGTTGGAACCACTGTATCGACTTTTAGAATCAAAAAGACCTTGGAGCTGGGGTGAGAAGGAACAGGAAGCGTTTGTGGAGGCGAAGCGATTACTGTCATCAGATCGAACGCTGGTGGGCTATGACTTGCAGAAAGAACTACTTCTCATTTGTGATTCATCGGAATACGGTCTTGGGAGCGATTATTGCACACGTCATCGAGGACAGGTCAGAGCGGCCGGTGATGATGGCCTCACGGACACTACAGGCGCACGAGAGACGATATGGGCAGATTGATAAGGAGGCCCTGGCTATTATATTTGGACTGACAAAGTTTCACGAATTCTTGGCGGGTCGTAAATTTTGTATTGTGACAGATCATAAGCCGTTGGTCGGTTTATTTAATCCTGCAAAACCAATTCCAGACCAGATATCACCGAGGATGTTGCGCTGGTCATTGAAACTTTCCAGTTATAATTACAGTATACAGTACAGGCCTGGTAAATTGATCGGCAACGCGGACGCGTTGAGCAGGTGGACCGCTCCGGACACGTCGAGTGTGCAGGAGGATGTGCTGCGCGACGTGCTGCTGCTGGAGGAGCAGCCGAGCGGCTGGGAGCTGGACGCAGCCAAGATAGCCGCGGAGACCAACAAAGATGTGGTATTGCAAAAAGTAATGTTTCACGTTTTGCACGGATGGCCACGAAGGAACATAGACCCGAACCTACAAGCTTATTGGACACGGAGAGAGGCTCTTTCACATAATGAAGGTTGTTTATTGTGGAGCAACAGAGTCATAATACCTTCGTCCTTACAGGACAAAGTGTTAAAGTTGTTACATGCCCCTCATGCGGGCATTGTCCAGACAAAAGCGTATGCAAGAGGTTACGTGTGGTGGGTCGACATGGATCGACAGATTGAGAGTGTGGTGGCCGTGTGTCAGCAATGTCAGCTAGTGAGAAATAACCCACCAAAGGACCCGCAGGCTTGGATTGTTCCAGAGAAGCCGTGGAGCCGTGTGCATGTGGATTTTGCTGGGCCCTTTCAGGGAAAAACGTTTTTAGTCCTAGTTGACAGCTACAGCAAATGGTTTGAGGCTGAAATCATACCAGCGATGAACAGTGGTACGGTGATAGCTGTTATGAGAAAAATTTTCACTTCACAAGGGCTGCCCGACGTATTAGTGTCGGATAATGGACGTGCGTTCACCTCGGATGAATTTAATAATTTTCTCAAAAAGAATGGAATTAAACATTTGTATTCACCGCCCTACCACCCAGAGACTAACGGGCAGATTGAACGCACGATTCAAACATTTAAGAATAAAATAAAGAAATTAGAGAACCTGGACATGCAATGGCAGGAGAAACTTTGCAAACGGACGTTTTACGGACTGTGCCCAATAGCTCTACTAACAAGACACCTGCTGAGTTACTGAATGGGCGAAGATACAGGACTGCAGTGTCGAGCTTACACCCCGACTCGGCGCCGAGCCGCGCTGAGCAGCAACTGGAGGCGGCGGCGCAGCGAACGCCCGCGCGGACTTTTACGCTGCTGCAGCCAGTGCTCATGCGCATGTACGGGCCCGGGAACAGGTGGCGTCGGGCCACCGTGGAAACGGTGGAGGGGCCGGCTACTTATGTGGTGAAGACGGAAGATGGAGAGCTGCATCGGCGACACGCAGACCAAATACTGGCCAGACCGCTGGACACATCTGCTAATGGGTCACCTGTCATTGACAGTCAGCCAGCCAATGATACGGATTCTGAATTATCACAGGATCCGCCAATTGTGATTCCGCCCCCTGAATTATGGCCAGATATTATAGGAATTCCTAATGAATGACTTAAGTGATTGCTTGGTTAGAAGTAGACATTTTTGTTAAATTGATTTTGTTATCTACTGTTGAATTAATTATTGTATTTACCAATCATTATGAGAGAAAGGTATGTTATGTTTGAACCTTGCAGATTGTTTTGATTAGTTGTCAAGTGTAACATTTTTGTAATGAGGGTAAAGAGGAAATAAAACAGTTTTGCTTTCTGATCTCGACTTGGTTGTATCTTTTCCCCATTATTGCATTTTGACTCTCGGTCTATAGCGGAGCAAGTGGGAAATAAAAAGTTCCAATCGTCACCACTGGGGAGGAACGAAACTTTTTTCCCACTCATACCCAGTGGGGACAACGGGGCGGGGACAACCGGGAATAAACGCTTTTTATTAGCTATAGATAATCCAAATGCTCACCTAGTGTACTAAAAAGTACTGATTTATCGTCTTCTGTAACAGCGTAACATAGTATAAATATCACAAAAGCAACCGCTCCAACCACCTGTTTTAAAACGGTTGATTTCTTAAATGTGTAAATATAGAATACTGCAGTGTATGATATCATCAACGATACACCTATAGTATTCACTAAAACTATAATGTTATCATGTTTAACTAATCCATAGAGAAACCACAGGCAGCTGCTGTAAGTACAAACAAGAAAGGTTAATTGTTTCATTCATATATATCGACTTAACGGATTTTAATTTTGCCTTTACTTACCATACAATCCCGCTAATAAAAGGTAGCGGCGAGGTCTCGGCAGTCGTTCGGTTAACGACATATTGTTTACACACCAGGCTAAAACAGGTGCTATAGTTATACCCAGAAATAACAGTACAAAAAATTTACGGAAACATAAAAAGGTGTCGTTTTATACTTACACGCCAGACAAAAACTGCAAAATTGTTGTGATTACAGCTAGACTGCTAACAACATTCTCAAAATCTGATAGATGCATTTTGCTATAAGAAAACTCTCCTGCAATTTTCTAAAGTTTATTTATTGATTATTAGGTTTATTAATCGGACCATGTTACTCAGAGAATATTGAATAAAATACCGTTAAAATGTTCTTCATCTCACCCACGTAAACACCCACTGACACAGAACTGACAGAACATTAACAATAGTACTCCTCCTAGCTGCTAAGCTGCCTAGCCTAGCAGAGCCCACTGCACAGAGTACTTTTTGATAGACTCAAAGACTACAATATGAATATATGATGGATAGACTGAAAGCCCACTGACAAGTGACAAACTGACCACCTAACAACCACAGAGTACTTTTTGATAGACTGAAACCTCAGACAAACTAACAACGACTAAGAAGAGCAGTTAACACAGCATTATATTGTAGTCTTTGCTTGCAGCTGCCTGCCCTGCCATTACTTTATGCAGCCTGCCTAATTTTTTTAAGGCTAGTGCCCAAAAAAGTACTCTGTGCTAGTGCCTGTCAAATGTCAATAACAAACACTGCTATCTCCTGTCCACAGACTAAGAAGAGAACGTAGACAGAGTAATCTATAGACTCATGGTATCCGTGTCACCGAAAGGGACAACAAATTCCGGCAATCTTCATCATACTATCATTTTTACAGCTTATTACACTACACCTCAGTTGCGCAAATGTATGTACTATTATTGTATTATGCACGAAAAAGATCTTATTTTCCGTTTAATCGCGGTGTAGTTTTTATTAGTTCATTCATAATTTTTATCATTTCATTCATAAACGTCAAACTTGTTGTGCACATTGATGTGCTTAGCCGACACCAAAGAGTATAATAATGCCGACACGCAGTAAGGGACAGAAATATTCTTACTCTGTCTCTTTTCTTTGCTAGTGACGATAGTACATTTCTCTTTTTCTTGTGCGAATGAAAAAGCAGATATGCAGCAGTCTATAGTTTACTCTGTCTACGGAAGAGAAGTACCCTCAAGTACCCTGTCCCGTCTGTATGACAGACAGAACTGACCATTGAGATCTTCGATCAACATTGTTGATCGTAGATCGTATTTTTATGCAAAACTATAAAGTATATTTATCGAAAATAAAGTAGGATACGTTATTATAAAGTATAGTTGGCAACCCTTGTTACAACGGGTAAGTTATTATGATCCAAATCCAAACGTGATAGAGTCTGTCTATTGAAAGCTGAGAGTGAAAATGAGCGGCAAATTTAAAAAAAATAGGTCGTGTATCCCCGGATCAACTAGGAAAAAACATATTTGATAGAAATTTTAATATATTTTAAGATATTCAAGAAATTTTAAGTTATTCAAGTATCAAATAAGTTTTTTCCTAGTTGATCCGGGGATACACGACCTATTTTTTTTTAATTTGCCGCTCATTTTCACTCTCAGCTTTCAATAGACAGACTCTAACTATTAAGACAGATAGCCATTTTATGCGACAATACGAGTTGTAGGTATGCACCCTTTTTTGTAGGTATTTCCAGTCCATATTTTTCTGTGTCAATGATCATGATCAAATATGATGCCGGAAACACATTATTAAAACGCGACGCCACCCGACGAAACGCGATGCGTGTTGAGTCGAATCAAATGTATTGTTATCTATAGACCAGAGTCACACTATGAACATCCGACGCGACGCCATGCGCGCACACGTCACCCGATCCAGACGTGGCAGGTCGGTGTGTTGTGTTGCCCTTGCCCATACCATAACCATAATCAGCCTATAATGTTCCCATTGCTGGGACACAGGCCTCCTCTCGGTGAGAGGAAGTGGGCCGTATCCACCACGCGAGCCCAGTGCGGATTGGTAGATGTCACATGTCTTCGAATTTTTGGTTCTAGGTCATGCCAGTTTCTTCACGATGTTTTGAGAGCAGTGGTGATGAAATAATTTACACAAAGTAAAGCGTCTGTCTGGGTTCGAACCTACGACCTACAACTCGTAAGTCGCGGCCGTTACCATACCACTTGGTCACCACTGCTCTCACTTGGCCACCACTGCTCTTGCCCATGGTTGGGGTAAACACGCCATCCGACGCGGCGCGCACGGGCCGGTATGTTTCTAGACCACAGAACACTATTACTCCTAGTTCTAGACAACACCGAGAACTGACACATTGCATATGTGCATTCTTTGGCCCCATCCCTATTCTTTAAACTGTCAAACGGAATTTATGACAATTTAATATTATTTTTTGCATTTATTTAGCGAAATGACCGACGAACAATTAATTGAGTTGGTAAAACGATATCCTGTTCTATATGACATGAATTTAGCTATAAACAGGGATCATACTGAGTCGTTTAAGTCGTTTGATTCGATTTATAATATGTACATACTTACCCAAAATTTGCATCAAATCATCTTCAAAGTCTTCATCTGACTCGTTATTTATTAAATCCATAGTATGTACATAACCATACACTTCCACTCAATGATATTATTAGTAAATCCACTGCTGTTAGCTAACTGGATTCAGAATTTGCTAGTATGTCGTGGCGTCGCGTGTTGGTAATGTGCACCGATATATTACTTTTTTACTCTATGATGTGCATGATGCAAATCGGGTGTTGACACGTTGCGTCACGTCGCGTTTTAAGGCGCTATTACACTATCCAATTTTAAGGAATGAGGAAATCGGCAGATGTAATCGCAGTTAAGGCGCGATTACATTATCCAATTTTAAGCAATGCTAAAGTCGCGATTACATTATCCAATTTTAAGCAATGCTAACTAGGAACACTCGAACTAGGAAGTCGGAGCTAGTGATTACACTACACTAAATTGGATTATAAATCAGACAGAGACAGACGATGAGACGACGCATTCAGACGCATTGTCGGCGTCGTCGCATTCGTGAAGAAGGATCGTACTAGGTTGCACGTTTCGAATTTTCTATCGATGGCGCCGTATTTATCAAAACTACAGAAGAAAATAATAATTTAATGTCGTTTCAAAAAATTAAAATAAATAATTTTGGTCGTTATTATTATAAAGACTAGCTGCGCCCCGCGGTTTCACCCGCATAAGTGTCGATCCCGTGGGAATATCGGGATAAAAAGTAGCCTATATGTTAATCCAGGGTGTCAGCTACCTCCATACAAAATTTCATCAAAATTGGTCCAGCCGTTTGAGCGTGAAGAAGTAACAAACATATAAACACACACACACACCCCCCCACACACAAACTCACAAACTTTCGCCTTTATAATATTAGTGTGATAGTATGGATAGTATAATTATATACTCGTAGCACATGGATTTTTTTTTTTCTGTGGGCAATGCAGTCGTTTCGATACAGTCGCCATGTTGTATGTAGCATTTATATAAAAAAAAACTGGCCAAGTGCGAGTCGGACTCGCACACGGAGGGTTCTGTACCAAAAGGCAAAAACACCGAAAAAAATAAACACGTTTCTTGTATGGGGGGCTCCCATACAAGAAACGTTTTTTTTTTTTAATATTTATTAGTATACCTTAAATATTTATTTTATTTTGTTTTTAGTATTAATTGTTGTCATAGCGGCAACAGAAATACATAATTTGTGAAAATTTCAACTGTCTAGCTATCGCGGTTCTTGAGATACAGCCTGGTGATAGACAGACGGACGGACCCCTTACCCTTTGGGTACGGAACCCTAAAAATACTCTTTGGTAGCATTATTCGTGCGCGCGGTCTACTCGTCCACCTTGCTCAAAGCGCGGACGTTTCTTTGTATAAACACCACATTTCTTCTTGTTTGGTTAGATGGCGACTGTCAGCCAGAAGCACAATTTCGAAAATGCCACGTTAGTTTAATTTGCAACTCAAAACAAAACACACACTGACACATCCTCACACACACTGTCATTTTTGACAGCGCTCACGGGATATTATCCTTAGGCATGGTCGGCATTATCACAACATGGCGCATGTCATGACGTCATCTATGCAGTGCCGGATTAAGATAACTTAATGCCCCAAGTAATCCACGCCTGTAGGCCCTCCTATCCACTAGTCGCCTCGTATTTTTCCAAAACATCAACGAGAGATTTGTAAAGATTGGCGCACATCTCTAGCTAGAGTGACTTTTGGGTTTTGTAATATCTTGCTGATAAACAGCCTTGCCTTTCATGTGCTAGCAAATACTGTTTCGGTGCTGTTTCTGCCTTATGGTGCCCAAGACGTGATGCCCTAAGAAATAGCTTAATTTGCTTAGGGGCCAATCCGGCACTGCATCTATGACGATTCACGGGACATCGTTATCGTCATCGCGCAAATCGATTATTTCCCAACTCGGAACGCAGGGATTGTAAGGGACCGTCTCCACGAGCGAGAGAATCGCGGCGATAGTGTCGCCCGTGCCATCAAATTTTCGCCGCGATGATGTTTCCGTGTGGAGACACGTTCTAAGAGAGTGTATAGAAATACGTGGCACGACGATAATACCGCCGCCGCGATTCTCTCGCTCGTGGAGATGGCCCCTAAGACATGGTCGGCGTTATCGCAAGATGGCGCATGTCATGACGTCATCTATGACGTACGAGACGGGACATCGTTATCGCGCTTACGCTAATTCAATTCGGGTAAATCGATTACATTGTGTACAGTATCATACATTCCTGACTCGGAACGCACCCCTCAGTTTCAGTATACTATAATGTACTCTGTGCCCCTCAGTCAATGCATAGACTACTATTACAATACTAGAGAAGTCAATGTCAAAAATTGTTGTTGTCATGTCACTTTCTTTCTCAGTTGTTCTCTATCAAAAACAATCAAAAAGTACTCTGTGTTTTCTACCAGGGATAGTGTGATTTCTTATTGTTATTTTTCTTGAAAAACAATCAATAATTAAGATGTGCACACCGTCCCGATTATTTTTTAGTGGAATAAAATATCCCAATAGTGTTTTGTAACCAGTAATAAAATAATAAGACTTTAGAAATGAAGTCTTTCAAGCTTATTGTCCACCAGTCTAGCTTCAGTCGTAAGTATTTTTAGTATTCAGAATTTATTTCGCATAAATATTGTTGTTTCTTTCCATTGCAATATTCCATGAAGTAATGTAATAATTGGTCAACTTTTATAAAAATAATCTTTACGAGAATTTTATTTCTCTACATTTTTTTCTGTGTTAGTATCGAATTGCATGATTCCAATTTTTTTCAATTATTATTTTGTTGTCCTGACTTTAATTTATATATTCTAGCTCTGGACTTAATACTTAACTTAAAAGACTACCCTGGTCTGAAGGAAAAAGATATTGTCGAGATATATCATCCGGAAAATGATTACCCACGCCTGCTACTACAAGTAACTAGAGTGGATGCACCAGGACGCGGAAGAGGTATGTGACCTATACAGTAGCTGTATGTGAAAACTATTAATTGTTCTTCCATACTAAATTCATTATTTGCATTCCACATAATTTATGTGGTAAGGTAAAATTTTATGAGTTTCTCAAAGGTAAATATTTTCGTTCATTCCCAGTCGCCCCCGCGGGGATTGCCACCGGAGGCAAATGGGAATCAAAATTCCCAGTCGCCACCGGCGGTGACTGGGTATTCATTGCCCCCACCTCAGTTTCGCTATACATACATTGCTTTCTCCATCGTTATAAAAGGATGAGGCAATTTATTAAATCCTAAACCTGCCTCTAATCTTTAAAAAAAAGACTAAGTGTATTGAAACATTTTTTTATTTTGAAATTAAATAATTAAAATATATAATAATTAAAAATTAATAAGAGTTCAGTGTAGTCAATGCACTTAGGCTTCTTTTTTAAAGATTAGAGGCAGGTTTAGGATAAGTTGGAGAAAGCAATGTATAGCGAAACTGAAGTGGAGGCAATGACTTCCCAGTCACCGCCGGTGGCGACTGGGAATTTTTATTCCCATTTGCCTCCGGTGGCAATCCCCGCGGGGGCGACTGGGAATGAACGAATATTTTGGGGATACGGACCTAAATAATAAAAGAATCTTTTTGCAAATGAGGAGTGCACTCGCGGCAGTATGCAAACACTATCTTTTCGTCTTTTGGTGATTTCTCTGTATGGGGTATTGTGGTGCTGCAACGTGACTGTTTGTAAAATAAAATGTTGTTGAATGTTGAGAACTTGACAGTCTTTATATAATTGATTGGTCGGGAACAATATTGGACGAAATGTAGCTAAAAGTTAAGGGACACTAATCATTCCTTAACTTTAAATAAAGTTTTTAAATAAAGGGGTTGGTGTTTATGAATGTCTAGCTGGCTTTCAACAAATACTAGTAACTGTACCACTAAATATTTATTGCATTACTCTACATGAATTTTATAGGCTTAAAAAAAGAAAGACACTTGTGGCCCCTGTCATGCACAGCAAAGTAGAATAGAGAAAGAGTGCTTTTATTCAACAACTAGCTTCCGCCCGCGGCTTAGCCCGCCAGGTATGTCGATAAAAACTATCCTATGTCCTTCCCGGGATGCAATCTATCCCTGCCTAATTTCATCGAAATCCATTCAGTGGTTTAGGAGTGAAAAGGTAACATACAGACAGACAGACAGAGTTACTTTCGAATTTATAATATTAGTATGGATGCTAAATTTCCATAAACTACTTCCAGTATATTCCGTTATTCATAATAATCAATAGTAGATAAAGAGGTCAAACATTAACTCACTGCATTATAGTAACATTGATACTACAATCACAACTTTAGTTTGGGAGTTGGTAGATCATCAATTGCATGCTGCTGTACAACCATCAAATACCATATTTAAATTGTACTGTAGATAGATGTTTTTGTTGTACTTTGAGAGCGAAATAAATTATTATTATAACTCACTAATCACAACTGGCCCATATTCTTGAATATAACCAGATGGTAATGCTTAATCTCAACTCAAAACTGTAAGTAGGTACTGTAACTAATGTCAAATCTAGGTATATTGAGATAAACACCTATGACCTGAGTATATACCGGAAGACTTTTTTTATCTATATAAACAGGGTATAAAAGGTGAACAGAGTAGAAGCCTTTGGAACAAATTTATTTTTTACACAAAAAATAAAATAAAAAACTATTTTTTTACAAATCAGGCCGTTGATTGTCAGTTCGTGGCTTCAATCAAAAGGATTGAATGACGCTACAAATTCAATGATAATTTCCGCACATAGAGAAGGGAAAAAATTCTGTGCCATAGGCATCTATTCCGTTCACCTTTTATATCCAGTTTTTGTCCAGATGGTAAAAAAACTCAGTTGGTATAGTTGCTTTATGAATACTCATTTTAGTATGTTAGAGGTAGATGAATCTACTATGCTTGAAATCTAGATTTTACCACTGCCGAATTTAATACAAATTCCATAGATTTGAAATATAACTGCAAAAGCAATTTTTACTAATTCTATTGATAATATAATTTTTTATTAATTAAGGTGACAAAAAGCTCTCTTTATCTCAAATTAAATTTTTTTCACACTAATCTTACATTATATTTTTATTGTAATCATGCATGTGTTTATTGTAGTCATGCATGCATGTTAATGTCAGTTATAGCAAAAGGTATAGTCAGTTTAAAACCGAATAATACAGCATTTAGGTTAGGTAATACGGGCTGGAGTCCGCAACTCCACATCAAAGCGCGTCTTTTTGCGTACCGTAATATATAGCATTTTGTCTAATCGGATTGATCAACTGAAAAATAATTAAAATTCTTGTTTTTTCACAGATACCATCAGTGTGGAACAGAGCATAGCCACAACTTTCCAATTGCGAACATTTGCAGATGTTTACGTGAACATTGTGAATGGGGCAGAGGTGGCTCTGGACTCTGTGGAGCTCACATTCAAAGATCAGTATATGGGGAGGTCAGAAATGTGGAGGTTGAAGAACAGCTTGGTATCTAATTTCATTTGCTTTATACACAGTAAAAAGTATTGTATGTATGCTATTAATTGTACTATGATATGATAAGAGGTACTGAGACGATCTAGACGCATACCGCAATGGCTGGTTCAAGATGGTTCAGGAAATTTATGACTGGAAGAATTTGGAGAAAGCCCTTGCTCAGCAGTGGGCAAGTGTAGGCAAACCGATAAGAAAAAGATATAAGTAGGTCGACCGCTTAACTGAGACGTTCCCTGAGGTAGCAGCGCGGTGCGGGAGGGGTGTGGTGACGTGATCGTCACCACACCCCTCCCGCACCGCGAGAGCTCAGTGATTCGTCAACTTGTGACAACTATCACCACTCCCGCAATGCGCAGCTACCTCGGGCAATGTCACAGTTAAGCGGTCGGCCTATAGCAGAGTTACCCAGAGTGCAATAAAGCCTCGAAAACTTTGTCTAAAACAAAATGATACTCATCTTGTCAGCTTAGTGAAGTTATCAGTTAATTTAATTTCACTTTGAATATGATATTATGTTTTAAAAAATCGGGCTAAGGGTTTGCATAATTGGTCTGACTATTATTTATAGATATTTTCATACCAAATTTATAAAACGATGTAAGTACCTAATATATTTTTAGGTAAGCACCTGTGTGTACTTAAACAAGAAGATTGAATACTGTGGTGGTGCCATAAGATGTCAAGTCTACGAGATGTGGTCCCAGGGCGACAGGGTAGCTTGTGGCGTCATCACAGAGGATACCAAGATCGTGTTCAGATCCTCTACGTCCATGGTCTACTTGTTCATACAGATGTCTTCTGAAATGTGGGACTTCGATATACATGGTGACTTGTATTTCGAAAAGGCGGTTAATGGATTTCTTGCGGACCTTTTTGCGAAATGGAAGGTAAGGATAAAATATAGAACAAAAGGCGACTGGGTAAAATTACTTGTAACTACAGTCAGTTCACAGTTATTTTACGTCAGCTGCAACCAAATAGCAACCTTATAGCAACGAAAATAAAAATCATTGTGATTTTGACAGACTTGGCAATGGCAGTAACTCAATAGCAACCTTATTGCCATGATAACAAAGATCACTGTGATTTTATCTGTGATCAAAATCAGAGGTAAAATAACTGTGAATGGACTGTACTGACTGTACTCCAGACAACTGTGCCATGTGCCCTGAAGACTAATAGGGTGACAATATTACTAATGAGTACTTGTTTTTCATAGAAAAATGGCAGTAATCATGAGGTGACCATAGTGTTATTCTCAAGAACATTTTATAAAGCTAAATCTCTGGAAGAATTCCCTCAACACATGAAGGAATGTTTACAAAAAGATTACAGAGGCAGATTTTATGAAGATTTCTACAGGTATATTTTAGAATCTTTGAAGAATTAGTATGGTCATATTTATAAAGCTATTAAGAGCCTATACTACCTCAAATGGCTTAGCATGATCCTCCGTGTTCGGAATATTAATGAAATGATGACTCGCTTGTTACATATTTACTTATTTAATTCCGATAAATTTACAATTACAAATATATAACTAAGATCGTGCGGCCCCGGTACGTCCGCCGATGACCGAATCTGTAGACGAGTGTCGGGAGCGCGGCCGCGGCTGGATCAGCTGTGTGGCCCCTCAACCCGCGCGTCCCCCGTCGCTGCTGGGTCACGCGTATTATGCGTGGACATCCTCCGGCGCGTTGAAAGCCTTGGCTTTTAAGATGTAGACGAGGTAGGGAGCCTGGAAGCGGCCCTCTCTGCTTCGTTGTCATCTGGTTCTGGTGGTTGTTCTGGTTCTGCAGTTGGCAAAAGACACAATTTATTTACAGCCCTTCGTATAATGCCCTTTGAAGTAGTGACGTCAGCTACCCTACTGACGCCGTCGGCCCCTGGATAGAGGCGGCACACGCGCCCTAGCCGCCATTGTAATGGCGGTAAGTGGTCTTCTTTGAGTACAACCACGTCCCCGCTGGTGAGTTCTTGTCGACCGGTGCGCCATTTGGTGCGCTGCTGCAGCTCAGAGATGTACTCCCGGCGCCATCTCTCCCAGAAATGCTGCCTGATCTTCTCCAGGAGCTCGTATCTGTTAGGTCTGGTAGCGGTGATGGGCTTCGTTGGAATAGACGTAAGTGGTCTCCCAATTAGGAAGTGGCCTGGGGTCAGAGGAGAAGGATCAGTACAATTGGACGAGAGAGGAGTCAGCGGGCGTGAATTTAGAATAGCTTCAATCTGTGTGAATAGCGTTGCTAGCTCCTCAAACGTCAAAGCAGCCTTTCCAGCTACACGTTTTAAATGGAATTTAGCTGACTTGATTCCAGCCTCAAATATTCCGCCGAAGTGGGGAGAATAAGCGGGGCTGAATACAAATTTTATCCCTTCAGAAGTGGCATAATCACTGACAGACTGACGGCTGGATCTAAGCAGCTTGCCTAATTCATTGTTAGCACCTACGAAATTCCTGCCGTTGTCGCAAAAGATCTCATGACATTTTCCTCTGCGTGACACGAATCGTCTTAGGCATAAAATAAAGGCTTGCGTACTCAATTCACTCACAAGTTCTAAGTGTATTGCCTTTGTACTCAGACATACAAATAAACATAGGTAACATTTACTAATTCGGTTACCACGACCTTTACAGTTACTTATCATGAAAGGTCCAGCAAAGTCAACTCCACACGAGTAGAAAGGGAAACAAGCATTAGTGCGCGCTTCAGGTAGATGACCCATTATCGGTTGCACCGTAGTCGCTCGCAGACGAACACAAATAATACACTGTCTAACTACTTGTCGCGCTAAGCATCTCCCTCCAACAGGCCAGTACTTATCACGCACTGATGCTAACAGTAGCTGTTGACCTGCGTGGAACAAACGTATATGTTCATTAATCATTATTAATTTGGTTAAATGATGTTTTGAATTTAATATCATAGGGTGTTTCTTATCAAAATTATAATTTGAGTTTTTTAAACGACCACCCACGCGAATAATGTCATTTGAATCTATAAATGGAGTTAACTGTAATAGTTTATTTCTCTGTGGTAATGTTTTTCCTTGTTTTAGTAACCCAATTTCGAACGAAAATGATTGTAATTGACCAAACTTAATTAATAGCATAACTGAATTATTTATTTCATCTGAGTTTATAGGGCCTGAGTACCTTTGTTTATTTTTATTACAGTTGTTAACAAAACGTAGAACATACGCGAATATTCTACTTAACTTATTGAAATCGGAATACCTAATGAAATCTATAAATAAGCTCTTGTCCGCAGAACTGTTTGCTGCAGATAATAACGAATGTACCTTCAACTCAGGTATATTTTGAGCTACGAATGAATTCTGTGGCCATTCTAAACGTTCCTTCTTTAAGAAAGGAGGACCTTCCCACCACAAAGAAGACGAAGATAGATCCTGGGGTTCAACTCCCCTTGAGGCCAAGTCAGCTGGGTTCATATTCGTAGGTACATGTCTGTGTTCAAAACCATTAGTTAACTCGTTAATTTCGTTAATCCTGTTGCAGACAAACATTTTAAGATTTCTCACATCTGTTTTCAACCATCCTAAAACCACTGTTGAATCAGTCCAAATGGTTTTACAACTTATATTAAATCGCAATGACTGTAGAACTTTATTACATAATCTAGCTCCCAGCAAAGTACCCAGTAATTCCAATTTTGGTATAGTAATAGGCTTTAAGGGTGCAACCCTTGCCTTTGCGCACAAAAGTCTTACCGTAACCTCATTTTTTTCATTTATGGAACGTAAGTATAGACATGACGCATACGCTTTCTGTGACGCATCGACGAAACAATGCAATTCTATGGATATCGAGAAATTACAGAGAACATTTCTGTTAATTTTAATATTAGAAAGAAAGTGCAAATTAGAGATGAATTTAGACCATGTGTTTAATAGTTTTTGTGGTATAGGCTCCTCCCAATCTAACTTAATGACCCATAACTGCTGTAAAAATATTTTTGCTTTAATAATACATGCACAAATTAATCCTAAAGGATCAAATATTTTACAAATAGTCGCTATAACAACCTTTTTTGTGATAGTTTGTGGTGGCGATTCGACCCTTGAGTGGAACTCAATAATGTCTAGTTTTGGAGAATAATTCAAACCTAGCACACTGGATTCTTTAGTCAGATCTACCGGGTCAAACATAGTATCGTCGCCAGCAAATGCCTGTAAACAGTTGGTACGAATCTTTCTTAAGGGGAAGCATGCTGAATCTAGAATTTTCTTAACATTTATATATATATGTAGTAATTCACTTTCACTATCTGCTCCCGTATTCAAGTCATCTACGTAAAAATCACTTTTGATAATGTTAGCGATAGTGTCGTCTTTGCATTCTTTAGCTAATTGTAATAAACATCTGGTACTTAGAAACGGAGCGCTGGCCAACCCATACGTTACTGTATTTAATTGTAAAACTTTTAAATTGTTATTATTATCGGGTTCCGTACAAGATGAATCCCTCCACAGAATTAACTGAAGGTGACGTTGAGAAGTATGCAAGGCCGTTTGTCGGTACATTTTCTCAATGTCTCCTAAAAGAACAAACCTATGTCCGCGAAAGCGTAACAAAATTGAGAATAAGTCGGACTGCACAACTGGACCTACAGCCTGTATGTCATTTAATGACTTACCAGAAGAAGTTTTGGCTGAGGCGTCGAATACCACTCTCAATTTCGTCGTTTCACTCTTCTCACGAATTACGCAGTGATGCGGAAGGTAATTACCAAATTCTGGGCGATCTATCTCACTCAAATGACCTAACTCCTTATATTCATCTATAAATTTTGTGTATAACTCCTTAAGATTCGGATTTTTATTTAACTTTAATTCTAAATTCAAGAAACGTTTCTTAGCTAGATAATATGAATCACCTAGACTAGTTTCTGGTTCTTTTAATGGCATACGGACACAAAACCGACCGTCGGGTAAGCGGCTTGTGTTTTCTACAAAGTCAGTTTCGCAAAACTGCTCTTCTAATGAATTGGTTTTTTTCTCTGCAGGTAGTTCTTCAATCTCCCAAAATTTCTTAAGACAATTATCAATATCCGAAAGATGATTGAAATAACAATGGACCTGAGACTTGGATTGACTGATACCGACTGGGCCGGCTATCAACCATCCCAATTGTGATTCTTGTAAAGTAGGCTTATTAGACCCTAGCTTAATTTGATTTTTTCCAAGAATGTTCCAAAATATGTCAGCCCCTAACAACACATCTATAGTGGAGGGCTGGAAAAAGTTTGGATCCGCTAGCTGTATACCGCACGGAATATCTAATTCTCGGACGTCTATTTCGACACTGGGTAAAATACCTGTTATGGTTGGCACCAATAAACAAGAGATCTGAGCACTGTATGCAGTTGAATAAGAATTCATTTTTACGACACATTTTCCTAAAATGTTAGTTTTAATGTTATTTAGTCCACAAACATTTAAGGTTTCACTAGAGCTCTTATTTAACCCTAATTTCGCTCGCATAACATCTGTTAAAAAGGACGATTGACTACCAGTATCTAACAATGCTCGCGCCTTAATCGTTTTATTGTTTGACTCATTAACGATTTCTACCTGCGCCGTGCACAACAACGTATGAGTCATCGTCGTAGCCGATAATGTAACCGGCTCATTTATTGGACTATGTATACTTTGTTCTACGTTAGAATTACTGTCACTTTTATGAATCAGAGTGTTATGCTTCCCTTTACATATCTGGCAAGAACCCTTCAAACGACACTGATAACTTTTATGCCCACTACGTAAACATTTAGTGCATAGTTTTAACTTATTTACTTCGCGAATTCTATCGTCGTAGTTCATTTCCTTGAATTTCGAACATTCATGAACAAAATGATTCCCATTACAAATTACGCATTGATATTTCTTAGTACTCGAGTCCGAAGCAGCCAAGAAAGATCTCACTGGTTTATTATTTTGAGAGTTCGCCTTATTATGTTCCTGTTTATCAGATCTATTATAGTGGGTAGTTTCTAAGATGTCTGCTCGGTTACGTAAAAATGAGTAAAATTGATCCAACGACGGTAAATCCGATAGACTATTCTTGTATTCCTCCCATTTCATACTAGTGGTGGAATCCAACTTTGATGAGACCATGAATATTATTAAAACATCCCACTGCTCGGTGGGTAGCCCAAGAGTGTGCAGAGAACTCAAGTTCTTTGATATGTGATCAATTAAATATCGCAATGCCTTAAACGATTCCTTCGTAACAGGATCTATACTTAATAGTGACTTAAGGTGATTATTTATTAAAATATTTTTACTGTTATAACGGTCACATAAAATTTGCCATGCATTTTCATAGCTATTAGCGGTAAACTCAATTGATCTTATAACGACAGCGGCACTATTTTCTAAGCTTGACCTGAGATAATGATATTTATTAATTAATGGAATCGAGTCGTTTTTATTAACGAGGGAATCGAAAGTATCCCTGAACTCTAACCATTTCAAATAGTTTCCGTCAAACTTTGGCAAATTTATAGTGGGTAATTTGATTGAATTCATGGAATGTGAACATTGATTTGACATACTCTCATCATTGACTGATCCTTTCTCTAGATTAGCACATTCAATCAATTCTTTAGCCCTGGAAAGAAGAGAGAAGAATTGTGATTCAATTAAATCCCGCTCAGTTAACTGTTCACCCTCATTTGAAGAAAGTAACTCTATGTCTGATTGCATCTTATTGAAATCTGATAACAACTCTGTATACTTATCAATCCGTAAAGATAATTCTTTGACCTGAATACTAGTCATTTTATTCGCGCCCACCTGGGTTAAGGTATCCACATAATCTTTAAACTTTGTCAATCTACCTTTCATTATGCTACGCTTTTTCATAAGATCCTTCAAACTTCCTTCCATAGCTAATTATTTCGAACAATTAATCTAAACAATGAACTAGGCAAGAGAACGAAATTATCAAACCAGTTACAACGGTTCCGTCGCACTTTGATCCAACCGCCTTCCCGCAGTCGCCACTCGCCAAGTCGCCACAAGCGCTCGATGGGCTCGCGAATCACCAGCCAAGCACTGGGTACAGCGGAATGGAAATTGCTCGGCGCTACGTTAAGCAGTTCCCTTAGAGTTTATCTGGAATTTGCAGAAATGCGTAAAAGTTAAATCAAACTTATGAGAAGGTAGGCGGAAAATGACGTCAGCGAAAGAAAAAAAATGACTAGGCAATACTTGAATAAATGGACATATGCTTTTAGTTATGTAGCTAGGGATAGAAATATTTTATGCATATGTATATGTGGACATTTAAAACTATAAGCTGAACCCTAATTATTTCAGCGAAATGAAATTTATATTCTAGAAAATAAAATTAGAATGCAGTAGGTATTGGCAAGCTCTCGCAATAGCCGAAGCGTAAATAATAAAAGATAGTACGTGCACACGAAATGCTATCTCTTTGGCGCTTTCGGAGCGGCTAGCTGCACACAAAATCAAAGGGAAAGAATGAGAATTAGTGGATAGGATTATGTAGGCCAACTTCCCTTGAGTATTCAGCCAGACGTCCAGCAGTCCTCAGCAAAGTTCTTCACTCCACCAGGGCAGAAGGCAGCATAAGCAGCAATCCGATCCAATCTTCTTTCCGTTAAATTCAAATTCGAGTAGCGGTTATCCGTTGTTACTCTTGATCCGAAGATTGCAGTATTCTTTATTATCGAAGACGGTCGCCAATTGTTCGGAATATTAATGAAATGATGACTCGCTTGTTACATATTTACTTATTTAATTCCGATAAATTTACAATTACAAATATATAACTAAGATCGTGCGGCCCCGGTACGTCCGCCGATGACCGAATCTGTAGACGAGTGTCGGGAGCGCGGCCGCGGCTGGATCAGCTGTGTGGCCCCTCAACCCGCGCGTCCCCCGTCGCTGCTGGGTCACGCGTATTATGCGTGGACACTCCGTTATGTCAAAAATACTGCAGCATTAATTTTGAAATAAATATATGCTAAAGTTGAGGATTAATGTAAGGTCTTATGTTAGACGAAAACACGATTCCATAAAATTTTCTCGATAGAAAAAAATTCCAAAGTTACCTCCAAACCGAACAATAAACCGCTGGTATTCAAAAAATACTTCCAATTAGATCATGAAACTTTGCATACTAACTGAACTAACAATAAAGCAGGTCTTATGTTAGTTAGTTTTTTTGAATTACCTTTATTTTCACCGTAAAAAGCAAATACCTAAACTATTGGCGCTGCCTCCCGCCCAGCACCGCACTCTGTCTCGCTTTCACACAGTCCACGAGCAGTATCGTGCGAGAGAGATAAAGAGTGAATTTTAGCTGAGGTAGTATAGGCTCTTAAGTATTATTTAAATAATTTTATTTTTTTTAGTCAAGCTTGTCGTGTTTCGCATTGACAAAAGCAATTAAGCGATTTTAAACAGGTTGGGAACGGATTTTTTTTCCGATACCAATCTTTTATTCTCTTTCTATGACCATGTCAGTATCGTCGCCTGGAAGAATCATGGATTTTACGTTTAGTGTAAACGTAAAATCTACATTGTTGTCACTTATTTTAGCATCATACTTAATTTTCTGCACAGGGTGGCAGTTCAAAATGAGAGATATGAAGACTGGTCAAATGTTCTGCTACAATTAAGACGATTATTCACTGATTATCAAAAAATCGTGTTGCAATATCATGAAAGACCGAACATGGAAATTCCAACAGCAATCAACTCTACAGCAGCTCAAGGAAACTTTCTTGAGGTTTTAAATATGAGTTTAAATGGTAAATCTTTATTTATTGTTATTTAAATTACTGCTTATACAGGCCAATTTCATCTAATGGCCCGGCTACACGCACCGTCTGCCTGCGAGCATGTGTGCACAAACCAGTTTGCCCAGGTAAGCGCATGCGTGTGGACGGCAAGACGGTGCTCGCGCAGTCCCGGAAGCGCGGCTTGTGCATTCGTTGACTTACTGAAGATTTGGGCTGCGCAAACTTGGCTTGCACGGTTTTACTTGAACGTGTGGCCGGTCATTCAAGCCGCGCATCAGTTCGGAAGAAATTATTTTCGACAAAATACACGTCGCAAGTCAAAAAATAAGTGATGTAAGGAGTTATTCAAAGGAATTTTTAATTCAGTTCATAGAACTATACAAATCGTTGCCGGCTCTCAAAACACAACTAGGATTGCACAGTTCAGTTTGCACGTGTAGCCACTACACAGTGTTCCGACTTTTTGTACAGTCATGACTGTACAGGTCTGCAGTGCGATTCTAGAACCATCTCACCGTGAAAACTTAGGTGAAGTCATGAAGTGAGCGTGGAGTGAGCTGTCAATAGTGACAATTCCTAGCAAAAACAAACTGACATCACCTAAGTTTTCATGGTGAGATTTCTACAGAATCGACCGGCTGGACTGCGCAGGCAAGACGGAGCGTGTAGCCGGGCCATAAAGTCAGATATCTTTCATACTAGGAGATTTAGGGTGAATTTTACCAAACTTATATACCTAGAATAATTTTTGACCTGAGAATAATTTTTGAATTTTTGACAGTTTTTCTATAGAAAATCTGTCAAGACGTCAATTTAAATTCAGAGATTAAAGATAGCTAACTTTGGTAAAATCAGCCCTTAGTCTGTTAAGTAACATCAAGATTACTAAAGATGTAGTAGTAAGTTGAAGCGTATTGCAGTATTATGACTTATTCGCCATACTCTTTCTATATTCCAGTATTTGAAAAACACTATCTGGACAGATGTTTCGATCGTACCGGCCAACTCAGTGTGGTCATCACGCCAGGCGTCGGCGTGTTTGAAGTCGACAGAGAACTAACCAACGTCACAAAACAACGAATCATAGACAACGGCGTTGGCAGCGATTTGGTCTGCGTAGGGGAGCAACCCTTACATGCAGTACCACTGCTGAAATTCCACAATAAAGACAACAATCTCAACTCTATCGACGATTACTCTATGCCACATTGGATAAATTTATCGTTCTATTCCACAAACAAAAAGGTTGCATATTCAAACTTCATTCCTAGAATTAAATTGCCGCCGAGGAAAAGTCAGGAGCCGCTACGGAAAATGTACGAAGACGAGCGGAAAGGGAAGCTGCTGAAGGAGGATGAATATATGCACAATTCTATATTTGATTACGACGCGTATGACGGTCAGGTTTTCCAGTTGCCTCTGGCACATAGCACGTGGTGAGACTTCCATTTACTATACGTCGATACGGGTGACTTGTAGTTATTCGATTAATTAGTTTGGGTATATACTTTGGGTATATATAATAACATAATAATCGACCTTTAACCCATTGAAAGACTGAACGAGACATTAAGTTTTATTGTTATTACGTCGAGGGGTGTTTAGTGTACCGCAAAATTATATTTCGACTCACGTTCGATTGCGAGCGCGTAAGAATTTTGTATGGGAAATTAGGTTTCTCCTAGTGACCACCAGGTGGCGCTATAACTTTTTCCCTTATCAAATTCTAACGCGCTCGCAATCGAACGTGAGTGAAAATACTCACTCAAACTCACTTAAGCCTCATGTTGTCACTGTTGGGACACAGGCCTCCTTTATATTGTGTAGGAGTAGGCCGTATTCCAACACAGGCCCAGGGCCGTGTTGGTGGATGTCACAATGACTTCAAATTTTTAGTCATAGGATATGCCGATTTCCTCACAATGTTTTCCTTCACCATTATGTTATACGAATGTAACCGCCGCACGGCGGTCAATTTCAAGTAATTAGCGATACGAAAATGATGATTCTCAAGTTGAGGGTAGATTAAAAAAACTGGCCAAGTGCGAGTCGGACTCGCACACTTTCGCACGCGTTTTTGCCTTGTGGTACGGTACCCTTCCGTACCACAAGGCAAAAACGCCGAAAAAAACACGTTTGTTGTATGGGAGGCCCCCCTTAAATATTTATGTTATTTTGTTTTTAGTATTTGTTGTTATAATAATAATATATAAAGTAACATTTTTTTAATTATAAACACTAATTACGATTAATTTAGACTTGATATTTTCATTAATATAATAATAACACTGCGCCGTTGGTCCTGCGCCCGATCTCTCTCCGGTCGTGTCGGATTGCCGTCCCATCGGACAATGAGAGTGAGGGAAAAGAGACTGCACCTGTGTCTGCACCAACTTGTGCACTATAATATCTCCCGCCGAAGGCCGAAATGCAACCTGGAGGACTTTTTTTTTATACGAATACATACTGTTATTAATTTACGTTTTATACAGAAATAACCATTATTTGTATCTTTTGTAGCGTGCAAAGAGTGACGCGCACGAAGAAAACGTCAGTGGCTGGATTAGAAGGCATTAGTCGAAGGAGTCCACCCACGTCCAGTCTGCATCATAGGAAGATGTCGGATCCAGATATACATCACACTGTTGCAGACATACTAGCCAGTGGTAGTAAGTTACAAAAAACAAACTATAAACACATTGTTTTGTATATAACGATGTTGTTTTTCTTTAAAGGACAATAGCAGAAGTGAATCTCGTCTATGGGCCGATTTTTCAATCTTCATATTACAGACTAACTTCTGTCCGCGACTTTGTCCGCTTGAAATTTCATGTTACCCTAGTTCCATAGATCACTGCCTACCTACAAACTTACAAACTTTTACCTCTATATAATATTAGTATACATTGACAGCTTTTGCATAGAAAATATGTCAAATCGCCATATTTATTCTTCTGATAAAGTTATCTGAAGGTTGAAAAATCAAACCTAAAACGGATAGTTAAAAGTCCAAATGTTTTTATTTACATATTTCATTTAAACTTAATAATTTTCTGAATTTAAACTTATTACTATCAAATATGTAATGCATATTATTTTTTCGTTCAGGGATTTCTTCTAGAAATTCATTTGCTCTTCAAATAATTTAATTAAAACCTATTTTTATAAAATTCACAGATAAACAAGGAGCTTACGACTCAAATAGTGATGCGACAGACTCGCCTCTCTCAAGCAACAGACTTTCACCCCGTAGCTCAATCTCATCCCATAAGCCGGTCATCAGAACGGGGCGAGCTCTCATCAACCCGTTCGACCCTTCGCACGTTACTGTTAAATTGACGAGTAACAGACGACGCTGGACACATATATTTCCTAAAGGTTAAATTGTGATTTTAATTATTATTGTATTTATAACAATACAGGGTACAGTTCGCGTAAAACTTTATGGCGGCTCAGAAGTGCGCTACTTGCTGCGCAGTACCCCAGCCTTCCCCATGTATAGTTGTTGCATTTCACGACCTCACGTCAATCATTGTAATTTAAACGTTATGTCATTGGTCTAAGAGTTACTTGACGCATGTATTTGCTGCAGCAATACATCCGTACACAAATAGCAATTCGGTAATTCCGTAGTCAACTCATACATCAATTCACTGAAACGAAATTAACCTTATTAAACATGGTGAATTTACTTTAGTACGAAATCCGAAAGTATGGTAACTCGTCGTCTGTCGAGTCAACAAATGATAGTAATAGTAGTATTAAAAAAAAAAAAAAATAGAGATCAAAAGCTGCTTAAAATATATATGAATATGGTTTTCTATGATCAGGTCCAACCGGTGTGCTGATACAGCAGCATCACTACCAAGCGCGGCCTGCAGGGGAGCCCGCCTCGAGGACTGAAGACCACCGCTGTGAAAACAACATACCCAAGGAAAATGGATCGTCGTCTATCATTAACAATAATCATTCAATTTATCAGGTTGATGGTGAGTAACTAGCTTATTTTGTAATCAGTAAGTACAGAGAGTCATCATCATCATCATTTCAGCCGAAAGACGTCCACTGCTGGACATAGGCACTTCGACCAGTACAGATAGTGCTACAAGCATATTTTGGCGCCTGAATGGCATAGAGGGGGGGTAAACATTTGTGAAATTGTGTCACAAGAATTGTTTTGATAAAACAAGATGGCGACCTTTAGTTCCGATTTTGGCCACGCGCTACAGTAACTTTCTAGCTTAGTAATGCTAGCAATTGCGAAATCTGATATTTTGACTTATTTTTTACTCAATATTGGGGTCCTTTGTCCAGAAGTGAGACAGTAAACCCGCAAACACACATGGCTGTAACTTGAACAAACATTATGTAAGTAGGATATAACCTGTTTACCGGCTATTGTGCTGTAACAACTTCTGATAGGTAAATGTCACATAATCACATTGGCATGTAAGCTGCTTAATATAATTAATGAAAGGAAAGCGTTTACATTGAAACCCACTTCTTATTTCAACCATAAATTATGAGTAACTTTAACAAACATATGATACTTTTGTTACTGGCATGTGTCATAAGTGCTTAAAGGTTGAAATATTTATTTATTTGAAAACACATACACAGAAGAAAATTTCCATGAAAATGCTTTCCTTCCATTCATTTTCTAAATCAATTTACCAGTTTTAATGCCTGGTCTTAAAATACAAAAAGGCAAACGACAGTGGTGCCCTCTACGTTTACACTCGACTTTGCTTTACAGGAAACGTTATAGGCCGCAAGCGCATGATAAGCGCATCGGGTACCTTAGCAGCAGTGTTGGGTGTCGCATCCGGCACGCCTTCCACAACCAACAATGCTTCGCTAGCGTTGCTATGGGGTGCTACGGGCGAGCAGGAGTGGACCCCCGCCCTTACCACAGGTTTGTATCCACCGTTTGTGAAAGGTGTGTGTATGTGAGTATGGCATTGGTCCGTTCATGTATAGAAGGCGAGTAGTTTATTAAACATCTGAAAAGTTACTTATCGTTGTTAAATATTGAGTTTATTCTTTGAAAAGCTATTTAGTAACTTACTTGCCTAATTGGTGAGGACATTGATTGATTAACATAATAGCACACAGTCCTCTAAACTAAGATCATTGTTAACTACTGGTTATTTTAGAATCAAGATCAATCTGTGTAAAATTAAATTAGTTGCATTTAAAATATGTTAATTTATAAATTTACATGGTACGTTAAGTCGAGTCGCCATTTATTTATTTAGTGTAAATAAAAATATCTCTAAAAAAACATACTATCTTTAGTGTATCTTTTACAGTAAAGTTATTTCTTTAAATACCACTGTCATTTTAAATAGGTAGTTTTTCTTGTAAAGTCAGAAACACGATCATTTAATAACTTTCAAATTCCTCTTCTAGATTTTTCTTACATGTACAGTCAGCAAAAGAGTTAAGTATGCAGGATCGTCGGATATAGTTGAAGTTTAGTAATAAACCGATGGATGTTGTCGAATAAAATTTTATTTTATTAATAGAAAATAAACAGCTCATTTATCAAATTAAATTTCAGTCGACAACATCAATCGGTTTATTACTAAACTGCAACTATATCCAACGATCCTGCATACCTAACTCTTTTGCTGACTGTACATACATTATTTAATGGCTAATGTAGGTATGTACCACCTAAGCCCATGTCAAAAGACGTTCAACATCATTCATTTGTTTAAAACTAACAACGCACCTCTTTCGCACGGAAAAAAATCACTGGTTGAATCAATCAAAATTAGGAACAATTTAATAAAAAAATTAATGGGACCACTAATTGCATGCAAGCGAGAGTCAAATAAAAAAGTATGAAGTTAGTACATTTCTAATCAAAAGTAGGCACTGAAAAGTCATGGTGCACCAAAAATATAATATATAATAACGACCTGTCCTGTTATTTATCTAGAAGATGAATTTGATTTAGCTTCATCGAAGTCCATCATAATCTTGTAAATGGGAATCTGGAACAGAGTTCAATTAATCCATAATTGGCACTCTGTATTGTTTTGGAAATCGTGATATAATTATGTTTGTTTGTTGTACTAAATATTCACTTCACTTTTGATGTTTCATGATACCATCGCGTTGAAAAATTTTCTTCAAACCTCATTGGATCGAAGCGAACCGAGCTATAGGTTTGATATTCCATTTATTGGATTTGTATTGAATAGTTTCTGTATTATTATATGTGTTAACCTATTGACAGCTTTGTTTTATATCAATTGCCGTGCCTACAGCTCATAAATCGACAAATAAATACCTGCGACGAATAGGGTCGTGCAATGACATAAAAAACAAAAAAACAAAAAACTAACATAGGTTTTCAGTCGTATAAATACGACTAAAACACACGAAAAAATTTGTTGTATTAATCCGACTGGGGCAGTCAATAGGTTAATTAGTATTTAGTATTATATTATATGCGCTACGGGAGGAAACATTTTTATAAATGTGCGCTTTTAAAACAAAATTACGCATCAATATTTATTTATTTAGGTTGTCTCAAATATTATTTATGTACTTGATAGTTACACACGATGTTATAGATCAAATCAAAAAGCTTTTGTAACGCTATCGCTATACTTTAAAGCACAACTACGAATTAGTATGTAGGTATGCATGTAAAGAGCAAAATCAGCGACTTGTGAAGGCCGATTGACAAAAACACATAACCCTGTCTTTGCTGTCGCGCAGTTGGGTAAAAAGTTAGAGAATTTCACTTTCCCTTAGCCGGTTCCTCCTATTTACCCTGATTGGGTAATCCTTTTCACATTTGCACTCGTCAAACATTACCATGTCACTGCATTTGCATGCATTATGCTTATCAGAAATTAACGCTTAAAAATAATAGCATATTTGGTATCAACTCACTGTCATTTGATATTAATTTAATAATATTTTTACTAAACATTTAATTCAGCTTCTCGATTATTTTGTAAATAACTTATTAAAATGTTTAGTTTTAAGTTAATTTGTGGAAAAATTAACAATAAGCCGTTTAGTATGCTTGCAGGTAAAGTGAATGAATTATTTGTAAAAACCTTACCTATTTAGTTATAAAAATTGTGTAAGTTTGAATGATTAGTAGTGCAAGATTCATTCAAGATAATTATTACTATGTAGTTCTCAAGAAACAGTTCATTAAGTGAATGCAGAATTATCACCTCTAGCTTGCGAAAACCTTAAGACTAGCATTGCCAAACTGTTAAGAATTGGTCGACAATACTAGGGCAAGACCTACCCATTCACTATTTCCAGCCTGCGCTGTGCCTGCCTCGAATGAGCTTCATTTTTTTCATTGGCCAGAATCTTAGGGCCAGCGCTCATCTGCAATACAAATATCGAACTTGCACTAGTTGAAATAAAGTTGAAAATAAAATAATAAACTTCGTTAGCCCGAGAGCGTATCAAAGCGGTCCGAGCTAACCTAAGACACGCGTCTAAGGTTAGAATCAAATTATTTATTTTCAATTTTATTTTATGGAACGCAAAGTTCATATTTGTTTGGAAATAACAACCGCGCTGCGGTGCTATCTCGCGGGTATTGTTCACTAAGCCCTCTAAAAACCATGTAACTCTACATATAGGTAATAAAAAATAACATAAAAACCCTTGCCAGGTGTGGACTGGAAATCATTGACGATTCCGGCGTGTCTGCCGATCACCACGGATTATTTCCCGGACAAGCGTTCGTTGCAGAACGATTATCTTGTGTCCGACTACAATCTACTGCCTGATGACGTCAACGCTGACTTTGCACAGAACAGAGCCATTTATAAGGAGCCCCTTACTACGATGGAAGTCTTTAAAGAGTTGGTCTCCCAAAGATTGGCTCAGGTTAGTGCGAAAATAGATTTTCAGTGCAATATTTTAAAATGTTCCAGCATTCTTTCTTAATATGCAGTAAGTAATGTGGCGAAGTTTTGGGCCAACAAAATCTAAGAAAAGTAGTGCCAGCGACACGAAGAAGAAGATATTATGAAGTTTGCTTTTTACAACCTCTTGCGCCGTGTCACGTGTGTACTTGTCTTTTGTGTGGCTTCATTAATTGGTTACCAGCTTTTATAACCTTTTTCTGGGCTCGATCCCCTGGATCTGGCAAGTCTTATTGAGCTTTTTAATAGGAGGTTTCATATGAGACCAGTAGAAATAATTTAGTAAGGTCCCTGAATTTGAACAGAACTTATGTGCGCATGTTCCATACAATTCTATCCCAGCCAAATGGCGACGATGCGAAGGGTTTGTTGAAATTCATGGCCCACGTCCTGTGAAAGTACAATTGTTTAAGATACGATGGGACTGGTATACCCTATGCGTAAAAGCCCCTATAAACAAATAAGGAAAAAAAAATAGGAAGTTACAATAGCAGCCTGCTAGGGGCCGATTTTGTGCCCATTTATTGATCATATTTATTATGCTCGTTACACGGCTTTAAACACCCTTTTTTTTTTTTGCGGGTGGGAAATCATCGAATGACCCCTCCCGCTCTGGGTGAAACGGAAGGGAGTGTCAGACTCTTACTGACTAAAACCCACCCGTGTTCCTTCCTTAGCCCTTTATGTTCCGGAGTAGCGGTAACCCTTTCGGACAACCCCGCTGCCCCGGCAGGCTCCAGGGTTCGATTCCCAGGTCGGGCAAAGTGTTATTGGGTTTTTCAATTAGGAATTCCTCATTAGTAGCCCTGAGTTTCGAAGTTGGCGGTTTGACACCACCGTGCCTCGTAAATCACGTTCAGCCGTTGGTTTTGCACCAGATCTCTCTCCGGTCGTGTCGTATTGCCGTCCCATCGAACTATGAGGTGAGGGAAGAGTGAGTGCACCTGAGTCTGCGCACACGCTTGTGCACTATAATATCTCCCGTTGAGATTGGCTGCCACAGCCGAAATTCGGTCTGAAGGACTTTTTTTGCATTCATATTCTGTAACTTCTTTATTTCAGGGTTTCCAGCTCATAGTGGGCGTGAATGAAAACGAAGTGATAGAGTCTCACTGCCCATCCACGGCCGCCCCGCCCCCTTCCAAAGTGGCCCCGCAGTGCGGCAAGCAAGTCAACGTGGCGCCCACTAAACGATACCTGCTGTCTATTGGAAGGATTTTCCACAAACTTACGCTTGTTGGATCTACCATCACGGTCACTAGATATAGACCTAGGTAAGATTTTTTAGGTAGACATTTTTTTCTTATTGTGTACAGCATCCTAATTGCGTAACAGAACACACTGTCAATCACAATCTGAAACATTTTGAAAGATATTGCTAATCCATTGCTTTGTATGTTCGAAAAATTTGTTTGCTCAACAACGTAAATAACGCAATGAATGTTGTTGAATTGTCAAAATGAAACCCATTGCTACTGATAATCATCATCTGCCTAGCCTTTCCCAACTATGTTGCGGTCGGCTTCCAGTCTAACTGGATGCAGCTGAATACCAGTATTTTACATGGAGCGAATGCCTGTCTGACCTCCACAACCCATTTACTGGGTAATACGATACTCCCTTAAGACGTAGACTTTCGGGCTTCTGACTACCCGTAACAACTGTCAAAGATCCATCAATGACAGCCGGGACCAACGGCTTAACGTGCTTTCCGAAGCACGGGGGGCTATGTAAAGATGGTCACCCATCCACAGACCAACCGCGGCAAGCGTAGCTTAACCTGATCGATTGATCTGTGCGGCTGTTATTATTTAGCCACGGACCCCACCCATTGCTACTATAATGTGTTACGTAATTACCCCGCCGGTATGATAGAATCGGAGCAGTGTTGACCCAGTGGTAATTTAATGGCCCCAATTTAAGAGTTGAAAGTCTTCGGTTCGTATCCAGGTAGGCGCTTTACTTTCTGTAAATAATTTAATTACCACTGTTCTCAAAACGGTGAAGGAAAACATCGTGAGGAAACTGGCATGTCCTACAGCCAAAAGTTCGAATACAAGTGTAGATTACGGCCAACTCCCTCTCACAGAGAGGAGGCCTGTGTCCCAGGAGTTGGAACATTATAGGCTGACTAAGTTTGTGTTAAAATCGTCATAGCGTTTACTGAGAAAAATCCGCTATACCTACATATTTTTGCATGACAAGCTAGAAATAGCTATATTGCCTTTCATGAATCGGTAAAATTATTGACACCTTGAAATATTCGATTTACGAGTATAGATTAATTATAATAGTTATCACGAAAAAAAAAATCCGCTGTTTCATACATTTTGGTCAAGTGAAACTTGAACTTTTGTATTAAAACTGCAGATATTTTTTTCGTGATTTCAGAGTTGGTCCCATAGTGAAAGTTGTTCAGTTTGATGGTCTAAAGCACCTCCTAAAGTTTGTTGGGGTAATTTTTTAACACCTTATATTAATGACTAAATAACACATGATATGTTTTTTCTGTATAGTATATATATATATAGTTTTTTTAGTCGTTACGGGTAGTCAGAAGCCAGAAAGTCTGACAACCAGTCTTACCAAGGGATATCGTATTTCCCAGTAACTGGGTTGTGGAGGTCAGATAGGCAGTCGCTCCATGTAAAATACTGGTATTCAGCTGCATTCGGTTAGACTGGAAGCCGACCCCAACATAGTTGGGAAAAGGCTAGGCAGATGATGATGATGTTTTTTCTGTATCTTAACTTTCAGACATCCATACCCGCCGTTCAACATCCACTACCGCTACCGTTTCCACGCGCCGAACCACGATACATACGAAGTATCCTGGGTGTCCTTCACCACGGAAAAACTCGAAACCTATAACTGGAACTACATGGACCACTACATATGTACACGAGGGGACACAGACTTCGCGCTGGCCGAGGTGATTGTCACGGTAATAGGCAAACGGCAGTACTTATTAACAGCTTAATTGCTTAATAACTTTGCTGCCGGGCCTTTTTTTAATTTGCTGTTTGATTTACGTATGGTGATAACCCGATATTGAAATTATTTGAGCTAAAATTAAAGAGATTGAGAATTGAGAGCAGTGGTGGCCAAGTGGTAACGGCCGCGACTTACGAGTTGTAGGTCGTAGGTTCGAACCCAAACAGGCGCTTTACTTTGTGTATAATTATTTCATCACCACTGCTCTCAAAACGGTGAAGGAAAACATCGTGAGGAAACCGGCATGTCCTACAGCCAAAAATTCGAAGACATGTGACATCTGCCAATCCACACTGGGCCCGCGTGGTGGATTACGGCCCACTCCCTCTAACCGAGAGGAGGCCAGTATCCCAGCAGTGGGAACATTATAGGCTGATTATGGTATGGTTATGGTTAAAATTAAAGCAAAATTGCCCACTTGAGTTTCGATGTAAAGAGTTTTGTAATATTTAGGGCATTCATATTTTATGCAATCTGGAAGACATCATGGTATCATGGACAATTTTTGATTTTGAGAAACTTTCTTTAGACAAATTACCAGAAGAATCTTCAGTTCTTTTGATTTAAAAAACATTGAAGTATATAAATCGGGCTGTTACCATACGTAAAAACTTCTACCGTACTAACACAAAAAAAAAAAACATTTTTAGGCTCTCAAATACTGGAGGTTCCGTACTCTCCTCCTGCCGCTATACAATCCAGCAACCAAACAGATAATAGACGATAATGTGATCCACTGCGATATCTATCCAACGCCGACACGGCACGACCTCGACCAACTAACTGATGGGTTCCTAAAAATGACTGAACAATACTTCAATAAGGTCAAACGACCTAACAAGCAGAGGGTAAGTATGGCAATAGGGCTCAGAGACTGGATTTCACGTGAAACTAATTGATCGGCGCTAAATTTTATTCTAATTTGTTATTAGAACTACACCCTAAATGTGTAACACACGCAGACAATTGCTTTCATTTTGACAGTTCAACAGAATCCATTGCGTTGAGGTGGTCATCGTGAATACAGATTTTATGTCATGCGGCGCAATAGACGTCAAAATTAAAATGATTGCCATTGTGGCCAGGAGTGTGTTACGCAAGTAGGGTGTTGGTCAAAGGCGTATGCGTTTTGTGGAAGTTTATGATATTTACTAAATAAGTAAATAACATAAAAAAATATATAATTTGGCATACTGTATTATGTAGCTCAGGAATAGATTGCGATTTAAAGATAGTTTTTCAAACTTCAGCTACAATTAATATTATTTGATTATTTCCAAAAATCCTCCTGTCTCGTTAGTCTAGAAGTCTACAGGTTGCTGAGCATGAGATCCTGGGTTCGGTTCCCAGGTCGGGCAGTGTTATTGGGTTTTTCTATCAGGAATTTCTCAGTAGCAGCCCGAAGTCCGAATTTTTGTTAAACATAACTAGCGAAATTTACTATGTACTATTGCACCCCTGCCTAACCTATCGAGGATTAAAGGCATAATGATTATGATATGTGTTAGTTTCAAAAATATCTCTTGTATTTTTTCTTTTACGTTGCCTCACATTTAAGCTACTTACATGATTTAGCGCTGATCAATTAATAATATTCAAATCCAATCTCAAGAGTGAACACAAACAATGAACGGATATCAGGATTTGTTTTATTTTAATCGAATTTTTAATTTAATTGTATATACTTATGGGTAATTTTTGTGTATGTGTAATTATGTATATAAATGATTCTATTACATATAGACATTTTACATAAAATTCAAGAGTTGCCCTATTTGGGTCAAAATGTAAATATTTATCTAAAATAATGTATATAAGTGAAGCATATAAGCATGATTATAGTTATTTGCACATTGTATGACACGTAGATACCTACTACTTGCACTGCATGTATTGTAGAAGTGCACCCTTTACTAAATAATATCAGATTTAATGTTCTCAAAACTATTTACACTACTGAAATAATTTGTACTAAATGTTTATTCAAACATGAAATTACCAATTTCATTGTCGTGATTGTGTAAACGCATGTTAGTTTTGGACTTGTCTGAATCTTTAAAATTGTCCCCACTTTCTTTAATGTGTCTCTTACTATATAGGATGGAGCATATTCATTCATGTTAAATGTATGAACGTGATGGGCATGTTTATAATTTTGTCTATCAGATTTTATTTATTTTTATGTTGCACACTACGTGTTATTTGTAATTTCTTGTTTGAGTCTGAGCGCATGATGTATTAACTTGATAATGTAATCCTAGAGACCGCAGACCGGACGTGACATGAACTGCCTAAGCATTGTGTAGACTTTTCGCTTTGAAGTACTTATTACATTTCGGTACATATCGAACTAAGCTTCGCTATCAACATTACCTAAGCACCAAACCAAATTAGGCGACATCGATTTTGACGTAACAGGTAGTAGCGTCGCTTAGCATCGATTTTCTTCGTCGTCATCCGGTGACTTCGTCTCCGCTCTGCGGTCACGTTTCTGTGCTACTGTAAAATTGTTGTGCAAAAATCGCACCAGTAAAATGCCTCGAGATCGCGGGCCCTCAATACGGTTATTGGGTGCGTTCGGTCGGAGTCAGGCGACAGTAGACGCGAGGTACGGGCTGCGCCTGTACTGTGGCTGCTGCAGATGGCGCTGGCGGGCGGCGGCGCGGGCGACGCGGCGCTGACGCGGCGCCGGCACTCCACGTCCATCCTCACGCGGAGCGCGCAGGTACCGCACCGCACTAACGGACACATGACCCGCGCGACCTGCCCCCGACTGGCGCTCCTCGCGACCTCCCCGTCGACACACACAACGTGTCCCTTAGGCAGATAGGCTCTACCGACACTTGTGACCTTACGATAAGTGTGAACGTCGATTGGATTGTAGTGTCATGTCATGTGTAACGTTAGCGTCTCGTCTACGCTAGATATTAGTGTGCAGCCCACATCCGCCGCCACTCCCTCCACCTCCACGACTACTCCTTGTTGACACTTTTCAGTTTTCAGTTTGTGCCGCGATCAAATGGGGCAGACCTCCAATTTTTATAAAAACAGTGTGCAGAATAAAATTTAACAAGATCCAGACTTTTAATTATCGAAAGCTTATTAAGAAAATAATTGGTCTGGTCTTTTGATCGCTTGACTCGTATCTTTTAAATGTTCAATTCGGAATCAAAATTTTACATATAATTTCGTTGTTATTTTCTGTGGCATATTTGCACACTCATTTCATTGGATCCATGAGAACCGGGTTTGTAATCGACTGTTAATTTGAATTAACCTTACATTGGAGTGGCATTTGACCTTCTAATTTTCACACCTTAACCTAGTAGACTAACGTTAACACGTTGATTATTAAGACACAGTAGGTACTAATTCACAATTAATCGTAATTTTATAGATAACAGTGCAGTGGAGGTCTTCGCCAGGTGGATGTCACTTCTTAATGTTGACTGTAGATACTTGTTTTGCATCAATCACCCACAATGCAATACCTAAATGAACATCCAAAAAGTCCATGACAAAAAGTAATATTTGATCCTATATTCAAAAATTTCTTTTTGACCAACCGACTGTAGTCCCTTTACAAAAGTTCTGAAGGCTAATTCTCGTACCTGAAAACGTTCAAAATCTAGTCGCAGTCTCATCTCGGCTACAAACAAATGTCAAAAACTTGTCAAAATGTATAGAAATTAGAGGTATTTTTGACAGATTGAGATCAGACTGTGAACGTTTGTACCTTTTGACCGCCACAGTCATATATAGATGACAAACCAAAATGTGCCCAGCACGCCACGTTTCGACTACATGACAGACTTTGACGCCGAGGGCACTTTTTGACTTTTTGACGTGAGGCGGCCCAAAAGGTTAAAAATTACGAGAATCGCCCCTCAGATTATACAGTTCCCTCGAACAAGAACCACCACATTGTATATGCATACAGCGTATATATTTGCACTGCTTATTATAAAATTATGCAATTATTATGCACGGAATGCACCAATATTGAGACATTTTGTTTGCTGGCTTTTTTTAAATTATATTTTTTTATATTTTTTTTAGTAGACTACGCCATGACACTTTTAAATAGCATAATACTTAGGTTTATAAACTCTATTCTAGAGTATGTTAAACCCCGTGAGTGACAAGCATAGTCCGATATATGCCCCAGTGCTTTGCAGATAAAGTTAATCTGTGTGTGTAGCATCAGCTATGGGTATTACAAGGGCCATGTGAGCTCCAATTAAATGTATGGAATTCGCAAAGTTCCCTTGCCTATTCCATACAAACATTTCAACTGAACGAAGTAACTTTGTCTCGGGGGCAGTTCTTAGTATTATACTATTTCGAATGTTATGATAGGATGTAGGTAATCTGTTGCCGTGTTAAAGTGCGTGTTGTGTGTGATGTATCAGGGCGGTGTGTCCAACTCGCCGTTCAGGGAGCGCGTGGGCAGCACTCGCCTGCCTGACCGACCGAGGCTACGGATCGAAGCCATGTCAGTACCTACGTGACACATACATATCATAGCCTGAACTGAACGATTTTAAAGACAGAAGCTAAAGTTCTTTTTTTATTCGAGTTTGTGTTAACCTCCTAGAGCAAACTATCTTTAAAAATGGGCAGTGTTTTTAAATGTATTTTATACGCGTCTATAAAGTTGTGCCTGACGTTTTTACTTCAACATGGGTTACCGTGGTAGCCAAGCATTACACATGACACGACTCGAGTTTCGGCTGTCTCAAAAATTTTAATGAAAAAACCAACAATCTGTTTTATTTAGAAATACGTCGTTTGCCTTAGTCCAAGCTCCGAGTCTAGAACTGTGGCTTAAAGATCTAATTTATTATTTAAATAAAACTGATTTTACTGGTCTATGGTACAAAGATCACAAATCAAATTGTTTTGTAATAAATAGTGATCTTAAGTAGTTTTTTGTTTTCGGACCGCGCCGCGTCGCTAACCATGTTTTGTAGCAAGACGTATGAGGATCAGTTACCAATATTACGACTAAAAAGACGCGTATAAAACATCGCAATGCGTACACGAGGATCGCTTCATGTCCGTCGCATGGTGTGCTCGCGCTTGACCAAGATTCTTCACATTGCTAACATTCATGCACTCATTCGTTCTAACACACCTAAATTCATCATTCACCTTTGTGAACCAACTAAGCTTATACCTTTGTGCTTTTATAAACATTTAACTAACTCACTTCCCTATTTTTTATTTATATTTATTTATTTATGTAAGTTGAACCATTATTTTAATTTAGATAAGTATGTAAAACACTATGTAGCTTTTATTTTCCCATGATTTTTATTATTTTTTTTTTACTAAATTGACAAATTGTTTTTTACAGATTTTCCTTATAATACCAATTCTAATTCATGACACGGTTTATTTTACTATCGCTAAGCTATCATCGAATGCTTGTCCGTGCCTCTCCTATCAGTTGCTTATTCTTATCCTTATTAAATGTTTCATTGCAGCAACTATCACCTACTAAGTCACTAAACACTAGTCAAAGTAACAAGTAAGTATACAGTTCGCTTCATCATACCGTTTTATTAGGGCGTTTTAGAGTCAAGTATACAAGGCGTGTTAAAAAAAAACATTAAGATTTTGTCACCGTTTTTATTTGAAACTAATTCATGTACATACCAGAGCAGAGGTGAAAGAGCAGTGGTGGCCAAGTGGTAACGGCCGCGACTTACGAGTAGGTCGTAGGTTCGAACCCAGACAGGCGCTTTACTTTGTGTAAATTATTTCATCACCACTGCTCTCAAAACGGTGAAGTAAAACATCGTGAGGAAACCGGCATGTCCTAGAACCAAAAAAATTCGAAGACATGTGACACCTGCCAATCCGCACTGGGCCTGCGTGGTGGATTACGGCCCACTCCCTTTCACCGAGAGGAGGCCAGTGTCCCAGCAGTGCGAACATTATAGGCTGATTATGGTCATGTACATACCCGGATGAAAAGTATCCTATAAACCAAGCCCCGGTCTATCTGTGTACCAATCATTCATCATTCTCCTGCCCTTATCCCAGCTTATTTGGGGTCGGCGCAACATGTCTTTTTCTTCCATACCTTCTATTACTCGTCATCTCGGCAATCAACCCCTTTCTGACCATATCACTCACACAGTCCATCCATAATTTCTTTGGTCTTCCCCTACTCTCATAGCAATCGACATACTCAAAACTTTCCTCACGAAATTTTCCTCATTCCTCCGTAACACATGCCCTTACCATAACAAACGATTTCCACACAACTTTCTACCACAATGCTGATGGTTTTATAGCGAAAAGTAAACTCAATACTTAGATTAAATATGATTGTAATCTCAGAGAGCCAGATACATAGGTTTCACATCGACAGCCATTAGCAGAGAGAGAGAGAGATAGTTCTGTCTCAAACTTCAAACTCAACTGACAAACTTGACATTTGACATATTGTATTCGTTTACATAAAACGCTCCAATACTAGGCCTTAAACTAATACAATATTATGCAACAAATACTAGGCCTCAAAACAAAAGTATAACTGTATCTGAAAATACACATAACAAACATATGTATGGTCAATGCACAAACTTAACATTTTAATATTTGAGACACAAACTTTAAATGTTTTTCGGCAGTTAATGGTTTTGTTAAAACATCAGCCAACATTTCATTAGTACAAAGATATTCCAATTCAACCTGTTTCTTTGTTACCAAATCTTTTACAAAGTGATGTCTTATATCAATATGCTTAGACCTCGCATGAAATACAGGATTATTACAAAGTTTATGTGCTGACTGATTGTCATTTAACATCAACACTTTACAAACAATGCCAGTACATTCGGAAATAAATGTTTTCAAAAACATAGCTTCTTTACAAGAATCAGAGATTGCCATGTACTCAGCTTCTGTACTAGAGAGTGCCACTGTACGTTGTTTACGACTTTCCCATGAAACTATAGACTTTCCAATACGAAATAGGTAGCCAGTGTAAGATCGACGATCCAACTGATTGGCCCCCCAGTCTGCATCAGTGAAACCAACAATATTCATTTCACCTTTCTGAAAAATAAGACAATAATCTACTGTTCCTTTCAAATACCTCAAAACCCTTTTTGCTGCTTTGCAGTGACTTTCACCATAACAGTTGTTGAACTGGCTAAGGAAACTCACACTGTGAGAGATATCAGGCCTGGAACATACAGATAAATACATTAAATAACCAATAAGGCTTCTATAATCAAAGTTACATTTTGAACTATTTTCCTTCTGTAACTTTATTCCAACCTCCATAGGAGTTTTCATTGGTTTGCAATCCGCCATATTGAATTTATCTAATATTTTCTTTATGTAACTCGACTGATCCAAGATAAAGCTCCCATCAGCTGTTTTTTCTATTTTCATGCCTAAAACATGATGGGCTATACCTAAATCTTTCATGTCAAATTCATCCATCAGTCTCTTCTTTATAATATTCCTTTGTTGTGATGTTTTTAATGTAAACAACATTATATCATCAACATAAAGAGCAATAATCATTATTTCACCATCATGACTATATACATAAACACATGGTTCCGAAGATAACCTGTTAAACTTCAATTTTTGGGTTAAAACATCATTAATTTTCTTATTCCATGCTTTCGCCGACTGTTTTAAGCCATATATTGCTTTATTTAGCTTATAAACTTTCTTCTCATATCCTTTTACCACATAACCTACTGGTTGTTCCATGTAGACAGACTCTTCTAGGTCTCCATTGAGAAATGCAGTCTTTACATCAAGATGCTCAACCACCATGTCATACTGAGCAGCCAGGGTCAGTAGTATTCTAATACTTGAGTACCTTACAACTGGAGAGAATGTTTCGTAGTAATCTACTCCATACTTCTGTGTGTATTTTTCGCCACCAAGCGAGCCTTATACTTGAGTAACTCTCCATTTAATCCTCTCTTTTTGCTAAAAACCCACTTGCATTTTACTGGCTTATGCCCCACAGGTAAGTCAACTAGAGTCCAGCATTTATTTTTTATGAAAGAGTTATACTCATCTTCTATAGCATCACTCCAGTGTTTAGCCTCACTGCTACTCAATGCCTCCTCCAGTTTAGTTGGCAGCTCCTCTACCATTATCTCTGTCAGCCCAGCATACTCTGCTTCTAGTACATCTTGATACGATGACTGCTCACTGTCCTCAGAGTCAAAGCTCGACCTCCCTGGCAAGTAAGTTACATCGGACGAAAAACTATCTGCACTTTCAGAATCCTCTTCCCCATCTAAACTAAACATAGTTTGTCTGCGAGGATTTCTTGTGCCATCAGAAAGTAAATTGTCACCTATAGAGGTATTTACTTGTGGAGACTGTTCGCTCTGGACAGTCTGAGTAGGCTCAGATACTACTTTTGGTGATAGTTGTACTTTAGTTGGTTGTACAGTACTATCTTCACTCAATAACACAGATGTATCCAATACTTGAACATCAGTATTTTTATTATCATCATGTGACACAATTTTACTACATAAAAACATATTTTCCACGAAAGTGACATGCCTTGCTTTATGGATCTTCCTAGGATAAGATGGATCTATGAGCCTGTAGCCTTTACTTTCTTCACAGTATCCTACAAAGATAAATCTCTTACTTCTAGGATCCAGCTTCCTGGCATTTTCATCAACTGCATATGCTATGCATCCAAAAATACGTAAATGTGCAACATTCACCTTTTTAGAAGTCCACTTTTCTTCAGGTGTTGTACCCATGACAGCCTTGGTGGGAGAACGGTTTTTTAGGTAAACCGCTGTATTAGCCGCTTCAGCCCAATACTGTTTTCCCAGTCCAGCATCTTGCAGCATACAACGGGTTTTATCCATAATCGTCCGGTTAGCCCTCTCCGCTACACCATTCTGTTCACTGCAGTGTGGGACAGTAGTTTCATGCCTAATCCCACAGCTTCTTAAGTACTCCTGAAAAGACATATTTATGTATTCACCGCCATTGTCACTTCTTAAAGTTTTTATTTTCTTGGTAGTAAAATTTTCAACTAGTGCTTTGAATATTTTAAATTTTTCAAACACTTCATCCTTTTTCTTTAAGAAATAAATAAATGTTTTTCTACTGAAGTCGTCAATGAATGTTACAAAATAACGTGATCCACTGTATGATGGAACCTGCATAGGACCACACACGTCAGTATGCACCAGCCCTAATATTTTAGTAGACCTACTGTGACTTTTCTTAGGAAATGGCAATCTAGTTTGCTTTCCTTCTATGCAAGCTACACAAGGACTAAACAAAGAATTATCAAAATTCATACCTTTAACCATTCCATTTTTCATAACATTCATGCTCCTCGAGTTCAGGTGGCCTAACCTCTTATGCCAAACCTCATGTGACACAGAACCCCCGACAGACACTAAAGCAGTCATGTCTTCACCATGTACTGTCAGCTCCTCAGGTTGAACCTGCTCACAGACTGAGTTCATGGCATTCTCTGATCTTACCTTAGAACTCACATTTTATACAGTGTCTAGTTGATAAACACCGCTATAGCATGTACTAGTAGCTATGACCTCATCATCATCCAAGATTTTGCAACCTTGTTCATTAAAAATTACACTAAAACCTTTCCTAATTAACTCACTAACTGATAATAAATTTGCAGAAAGTTTAGGAATATAGTATACATTACTTATTGTCTTTAAACCCTTCTTTAACTGTACTTGCACACTACCAAGTCCTTCAGTCTTGACTTTTTCTCCATTTGCCACGTTAACTTCAAGCGATTTAGTACACTGAAAATCCTGCATGATCTCCTTGTTATTGGTCATGTGGTTGGTCGCACCACTATCCACATACCAGATATCACTCTGCAGTTTCACAGATAACGCTGTTAACCATGACTTTTCCGCCTTGGGAGTTGACTTCGGTTTACTTACAGCTTTCTTTGGGCAATCTTTCTGTATATGACCAATTTTCTTGCAACGAAAACACTTTGGAGGTTTCTTTGCCGCCAATGCATTGAGCTCCTGATGCTCATCACGCTTACCATCGCGTCGCTGCTGTTCCTGTAAAAGCTTAGACTTAACCATATCACTAGTCAACTTTGTATTAGCATTCTCCAAAGCTCGTCATCAAATGCATTCCCAATGTCTGTAAGCTGCTGCCCAAGCTCAGTTATTTTAGCTAGGTAGCTCTGCATGCTCTCCGCCTCGCTCAGCCTCACACCAAACAGCGCTCTTAGCAATCCAAGTCTCCTGCACAAACCTTTATCCTCATAAGCGCGTTGCAAGCTATTCCACGCTTCATATACCGTCTTCGCGTTACGAATATGTGGCAACGCGGATGGACCGACCGATAAGCAAATTTTTGCTAACGCCTTTTGATTCTTCTTAGGGTCTTCGTTCCCTTTTTCGGTTTCTATGCAATCGTATAGATCTTCGTGCATAAGAACGTTCTTCAGAATGAATTTCCACTGGTTATAGTCTTCAATGCCTCGCAGCTTTTCAATCTGCAGTCCCATAGAAGACATGGTCATTGTGCCGAACGATGACATGTCGTGAAAAAACTGACTTATATTGAATTTTTGTTTTTCTCGCGAAATAATTATTTTGCAGGGTGCAGCAAACACCCTGGGCCCATAACCTGATGGTTTTATAGCGAAAAGTAAACTCAATACTTAGATTAAATATGATTGTAATCTCAGAGAGCCAGATACATAGGTTTCACATCGACAGCCATTAGCAGAGAGAGAGAGAGATAGTTCTGTCTCAAACTTCAAACTCAACTGACAAACTTGACATTTGACATATTGTATTCGTTTACATAAAACGCTCCAATAAATGCATCTAAATCCGTTCTGTCGTTTGTGCGTGATTAAGTAACAAATCTAAACTCACAAATCTTTAAAAGACCGAGATCATCATCATCTGCCTAGCCTTTTCCCAACTATGTTGGGGTCGGCTTCCACTCTAACCGGATGCAGCTGAATACCAGTATTTAAAAGACCGAGATATAATCAATAAATAAATATTGGGTGCTTACAGGGCGCAGGAATTATTTGGCATGTACATACTTTCATGGATGCAGACCCATCTCCAGGTCCCTCTTTTCCATTGGGCACTCTGGGCAAGTGCCCAGGGCCCCAGGATCTTCTGGGACCCCGGCCTGCTCTCATAAAAAACATTCTTTGCAGCCGCCGTTCTATTCTACGCATTATTAGTACCCGATTCAATCCATACCATACTTCCATGCTAATATTATAAATGCAAAGGTGTGTCTGTCTGTCTGTTACCTCTTCACGCTTAAACCGCTGAACCGATTTAGATGAAATTTGGTATAGTGATAGTTTGAGTCTCGGGGAAGGACGTAAGATAGTTTTTATCCCGATATTCCCACGGGATCGACCCTTATGCGGATGAAACCGCGGTGCACTGATAGTGACAAGCTAAGTGATTTGCAGTGCGTTTTACAATGAGTTTCTAGCCCCCCAGTTATGAAATATTAGTATGTTTTTCTTATTGTCTCTTATCCACACAGGGGCCCCGTGATCCTTATGTGCCCAGGGCCTCCAATAGGTTGAAGACGGCCCTGCCCATCTCACGTGCGTAAACGAATGACTCAAAAACGCCCTAAAATCATCATATTTTTCTATATTTCAACTTCTGCTTGGCAGCTTTGCGTTTAGAATAATCTGCTTCATTATCATCGTAAGATTTGTATTCAGATTGTGTTGAGATGTTCTAATATCATAATGACTTCAGGGCCGCAGCGAAAACTGTTCTAGAGAGAACGCAATCTCAGACTGGTGAATGCGACGACACGTATGATGACGGGTAAATATATCTCATATTTATTTTATTTTACTCTGTTCAGGAAACTTGTGGCTAACTTATTTATTAAAACTTTATGCACAAGTAAAAGAAATACTGTACAAAGGCGGACTTAATGCCTGAGGCATTTTCTACCAGTCAACCTTAGGGTTATGCAGAGACAAAACATGGCAGGTGCAACAAAAGGGATAAATAGCTAGGAAATGACTATAAAATACAAGAATAAATACTAATACATAGATAGATACCTACATACATACATACATATAAACAAAATGTTTGAGGAGAAACAAATTATCGGTAGAGGTGAAAACGAATCCAGCAAATCAGCGCTGAGATGTTACGGCCAACTTTGACGGATATATTCACGTGCCTTCACTTTAAAAGATAACCGATTGGTTGCCATCCTGATGTTCAGAGGGAGTGCACGCTAACTTATTACAGTATACCTCAATAATAAAAGAAATTGAAGGCCATTTACAACATACACGGTTATTATCGGTGTAAATGCGGTTTTTAGGGTGGTTCTCGCTCATTTGGCAATACCAACACAATATCGTGGGTATTGTTTGCTTCCCTGTGGTTTTGCAACTCTGACCGTTTCTGATTACGACTTTCTTGTTTCTACACTGTGTTATAATATTATTTCCAGAATAAAAGACACCTTTTGGTATATTTAATCTGACTTAACACACTTATATATGTCTTGTACACTTATTTCAGTGTGCCAGAACCGAAATTGAAAGCGCATGCGTCATTGGCGGAGATTGTGGAACGAATGCGCAGCCCACAGTTGGGCGTAGGCTTCTTGCAACAGACCGTCAGTCTACCGTCCCACACATTCGTCTCTATATACGCCATACATTGGTTACAAGCTAATATGGAAGGCGTCACCTACGAAAGAGCTACGACCGTTATGGAGGTAAACTGATGCACAGTATGCAGGGTTAAATTAAAAAAATATGATTTGACGATTTTTCTTTTGTTTCAACGACCGTAAGTTGTTTGGTAAATCTTTTCTCATCGCGGAGTTTAGCTAACTAATTCAATTTGACCCGGTATTTGTTATTTCAGCGAGTTTCTTTGTAATCTGCTAAAAGCATAATAAATTTTATCGGACCTTTTTGACATACTCCACCGATAGAACTGTCTTATCTTCAGACCTTCCTATTTCTAGCCACATCGAATGTCAAGTTAAGTTGTGCCTTTCATAAAAGTGATTGAAAACTTCTTGTTATTTCTTCTTGCAGAAATTACTACAAGAGAAAATGATATGCCACGCATCTGGTGATACAACGAAACGTTTCGTTGTAGGATACTATATGTATCATATCTTGCCACAGAAAAAAGAGAAAGGTTAGTAGTGGTTAGGTTACTTAAGAAAAATAGAATTTGCATTATAAACAAAAAGTACGAGCTTATAGCCATACAAATTACAAACCAAAACCCAGGCTGCATCTTTTCTGTGTAATAGTTTAAATAACAGACGAACACAATGATCCACAAGAGGTTTTTAAAGCCTCATCATCTGCCTTGCCATTTCCCAACTATATTGGAATCGGCTTCCAGTCTAACCTGATGCAGTTGTAATACCAGTATTTTAGATGGAGCAACTACCTATCAGAAGGCCAATTCTCGTAATTTAAAACGATCAAAATCTAGTTGCAGTCTCATCTCGGCGACAAACAAATGTCAAAATGTAGGGAAATTAGAGGTATTTTTGACAGATTGAGACTGAGATCAGACTGTGAACGTTCTTAAAGTTACGAGAATTGTCCCTCTGATCTCACAAACCCAATTAGTCCAGTTACTGATAAATGATAAATGATTTTATTTCTGTAAGTAGGTTTGTACAAACACTTTTACACGTCAATCATATTTTTTTTAAACTAGAATGAGGTCGGCGTTTCCTAACTGACTATTCTGAGAAGAAAGGCCGAAACAAACTCCGAAGTCACAGTCTCTTTTAAAGTCCAGACAAAAACTTGGTCAGATCGTGTGAAGACCATGTAGATTGGTGTCTGAAATGGTCTTTTGAGGAAAGAACCACACAGATTGAGCGGACCTGTCCAATCAGTGCACGCATTTGTCAAAAATCGACTGGGTAAACGATTTCCCTTTGTATGACTTGTTGTCAGAATTTCGGGCTTGTGACCACCGAGTATTTAATAGCCGATCATCATCATCATCATTCTCCTGCCCTTATCCCAATTTATTTGGGGTCGGCGAAACTTGTCTTTTTCTTCCATACTTCCGGACTAAAAAATAAAGAGTGTAAATTAATATAGAAACCTGTTATTTCTACAGACAGTATGCCTGACTACGTCAAGCCTCTAGGCGACCTTCAAAGCTTCGAGAACGAATGGATGGAGGTGGAAGTGTTAGGACCACGGTCGCCATTACTCTCCGCCGAGACCTTGGTGGGGGCTATCGATATATCTGGCACCAGCCCGGTGACTGACGACACGGGAGTGCCGGCCTTCCTCTGTGATAGCATCGACTCCAGTTATATGCAGTTGGGTTCTGATAGTGACAGTAAGTATAAAATCAAACTCAAGGTATTAATATCAATTAACCCTTTACAGGCACTTTAAAATTGCTAAGGAGTCGGTCAGCCAGAAAAATGAAGTTAGTTGTCCATTCCAAAGCGTAGTAGGTTCCTATGGGGAAGAATCTGTCCATGGAGTTTCTTGCCCGTTCAAATCAAAGAAAAACTTAGATTAAAAAAAACTGTATTTAACATTAATCTTTATATTTTTGAATAAATTTTATATTATTATTAAAGAATAAATTGTTACAAAATCCACATTGATCGATTTTAATGTTTTCATAGCTGCCGTGCCGTATTTTTTATATGTAATAAAACCTAGGCAGTAATGTTGTCTCAGAACTTTTAAAAAGATTACAGTCATGTTCTCAAGTTTTAACAGCACTATCGGATAGATGGACAGAGTCATTACCTGTTGTAACTATGAAAATATAAAAAAATGTACCACTAATTTGGCTGGCTTAAACTGCTTTCATTTGAAAGTTTTCTGACCTTTTGAGATTCTGTTCTGTGGTCATTCAGCCAATGGTTATACTGATAATGTTATTTAGCGAGTCTGGAAGATTACCTAAAAATATTTTAAATTTTCAGTGCCCCTATACAAGAACACGCACTTAGACATCGATATCAGTAACAAGAGCGATCGCATCGAGTGGGGCCACGCGCGCTACCAAGCCACTTTCCGACCGGACCAGGCCTACGAGATGTGCATACAGTGGGCCGTCGCCAGCGGGAACATCGTCGCTGAACTGGTTTCTATAATCATTTATTTATCTACTAGCTGACCCCACCACCGTCCCGTCCAAATTTCAAAAATTCCATAGAAAAAATCATTTTCAGTTATCTCCCAAATTTTACAATTTTCCGGGCAACTTTTCCAATTTTTCTTACCCTTCCGACTGTAATGAGGAACATTTAAAATGAAATAAATCTGTCGAGCCATTCTCAAGTGATGCGCTTACCAACAAATAGCATTTAATTTTTATTTATCTAAAGAGGAAGAGTTTGTTTGTTAGTTTGACTGCGCTAATCTCTGGAACTACCAGTCGGATTTGTCGTATCGGTGTTTCGGTTTAAAAAATAAATCTTTTTGCATTTGATAGCCCAAATCTTGAGGAAGGCTATATGATACTTAACATCACGCTAAGACACTTAGGAACCGAGCAAACACAAAAAAAACAGAATGAACACTAAGCGAAAAAGAAGTAATACGAACAGGTGATGCGATGCGACGGGGTGGTTAGTGGAAACAAGAAATTTCACGCGGACGAAGTCACGAGCAGAAGCTAGTATAAATGTAATACGTTATTGTACATTTGAAAAATACACAAAAAATAAATTAAATATTACAAAACATGCAATGGAGTGCCTTATCGCTTTCTGCGATCTCTTCCAGGCAACCTTCATTTCACCATTAGCATAGTATAAAAAAAACATTATTTGTTAACATCACGCCGTAATCCCCGAAGCGGTATGCAGACTACAGTAGACTCGCATTTCGACAGTTATGTTTAAGTCCCATTTTTAACATTATTCTGTAAATGTCTACACATACATAAAACTCACGCTTTATCCCATAGAAACCACAAAACACCACCTGCTACGATCCTTACATACTACTTTTACTTCGTTTACGTTCATACATAACATAATCAGCCTATAATGTTCCCACTGCTGGGACACAGGCCTCCTCTCTGTGAGAGGGAGTGGGCCATAATCTACCACGTTCATACATAAATATCTATTTTCCAGATATTCGGTTGGGCGCGCAAAGCTCAAAGCTGTAGACTACAAATGGTGCCAATACCGGCAGATCCACTTGCTTTGCCCTTCACGTTGAAATCAGACCCTCTGAGAGGACCTATTTACGTGCCCCTCAACGAAGAACCCCTGCTAAGGAGCAAAGTTACATTATTCGAAGGTATGCTATCCTTTTCGGTGACTACAATAAAAAGTTCTAATCCAACCCCATGGTACACAATGCATGTAATGCGAAAGTAAAGAACCTGCGCAGTAAAACTTACTTTATGAAGCGAACGAATAATGTTCATTTTCACTTAATTTTCGGAGATCCTCAATACTGTACGACGACCTCTACGTTAGTTAAACATACAATATCTTCCACCAATCAACACTAATAAAATAACCTCCGAATAAACTATAGATCTGAGCCAGTTATTGCACCCTATGTCACTGTGTACTATAGCTAAAAGACGCCATTAAACACAACTTAATTTATTACTTAAAAAAATATAAATGACTGTACTTTATGGAGCCCAAAATACAGGTTATCTCCATATTGTAATTTTAATGTTGAATTAAACGACATTTACTTTTTATTTTTAAATTCCCAGGTTTCCCTGAAGACACATGGCTGGAACGTTTGTTCCTGTTCCAAGAAGCCATAGTAGGTCGTTTCGGTTTCATAAAGTGTACTGTGGAGAGTACATCGCACGAGGCGGGCGTAGGCGACCACTTGTATGTGCACGTGACTGGGAACATGTTCATACTCATACCTACGACTGTCAAGTCGGAGCAGAGGGCGTTGAGGACCAAGCCAGCCAACAAACCGCTTAATGCTAGCCGGTAATATTGCATCTTTTTCTTTGAAATGTAACCTCCTTTCACAGAATGCTGAACTTTATCATGGAAAATGCCCGATGGATTACCCATCAGAAAAAACACGAATTTCCAATGAAACATTGAATTGAAAAAAAAAAAATACAAAAATCCTTCCTTAGGAATTACTTTTGGTTTATAAGGATTTTTTGTTCAAAATGTCAAGCTTCAAGCTAAACTCAGCGGTTTAGGCTGTCTGTCATAGTTAGTGAATAAATGAATTTAAGATTTTTTATTAAGTTGTTTTCCCATGATAAAGGTTACAGTCGGTATTATGTAAAAAAAAATACACTTTTTAATTAAAATTACGTTAAAAAGAGAGCGGTTTAATTAGCAGGGAAGTTTTTGTGTACAGACACCTAAATTAATTGGGTGCCCATCACTCGTACAGTCACGAGCACTAATATGTCAACACTTGGCAACTTCCAATTGCGATTTTTTCACAAAATAACGAATGTAACCTTGAAATACGACACTTTACATAAACCTATGGGTTCGAAAATACTATGTTCATAATAATATAAAATTTCATTCAAAAATAAAGGAGAAAATCGCCTTTGAATAAAGCCAAGTGTATACATACTTATGCTCGTGACTGTACAACAACGTAGAAAATAGCCTCTATCAATTAATGCAGGCGTCTATACTTTCCTCTCCCTCTCAACAAATCACAAATGCCATTTTTCCACGACAGATACCCCGTTCATCCGGAAGCGGCGCCTAGTCCCCACGAGGGATACATCACGAGGCACGTCAGTGGCAAGAACAAAGACGATTACGATAATAGCCGGCGGGTAAGATCAATAGAATATACTGTACCCGAGCGTAAACGTAAAGCGCAGGCCACACTGGGAACTAAGCCAAGCTCGTTTAGCTTCGCTCATGTAACTACCGCGTTTTCATACTACGGTTCACACTGCGAAGTATGAAAATACGCGGTAGCTACGTGAGCGAATCAAAACTCATTTATTAACACCTATAACGCAGTGTACCCAAGTCGCTTTATGCCTGGACCAAACAAGATGTGGGCGTATTGTGACTTAGGTATATTGAGTTCTAGTTCAATAACGAGATAGGCTTAGTGAGACTATGGTTCATTGAGGTTTAGTTCAATATCGAAATAGGCTTAGTGCGACTAAGGTTCATTGAGTTTTAGTTCAAAAGCCTTTGCTCGCTGTATACCTATAACGCAGTGTACCCAAGTCGCGTTATGCCTAGATCAAACAAGATGTGGGCGTATTGCGTCTTAGGACAATTCCGTTTTAGTTCAATAGCGAAATAGGCTTAGTGCGACTATGGTTCATTGAGTTTTAGTTCAATAACGAGATAGGTGTAGTGAGACTTGGGTACATTGAGTTTTAATTTAGATCAATATGGCCCTTACAGTGTGTAATTTAAATGGTTAATTAATGCTTATAAATAGCGCGTCGAAGTTTCCCTTGGGAAAAGCAAGCCAAATACCTAGGTGTAATACTTTGACAGGCACCTCTCCTTCGCAGAGCATCATACCATACCATTCCGACCTCGTCGACGAGGTCCCTCGCGACGTACCCTTGCTCGATGTAGTGCACGCCCGCGCCTGACCTCTCGAGTTTGTTTCGGCCTTTCTTCCCTATGACACATAACATAACATGACATAGGGTATGTCAGTTACATGTTATGTAACTGACATACACGTCATACTAACATACATTTCATCCCTTTAGGGATATTTTTGAGTCAAAAAGTAGCCTATGTCCTTCCCCGGGATGACACATAACATAACATGACATAGGCTACCCTATGTCATGTTATGTTATGTGTCAAAATTTTCACTAATGATATCGATCGATTGATCGGTCGATCGATCAGGTTAAGCTACGCTTGCCGCGGTTGGTCTGTGGATGGGTGACCATCTTTACACCGTGACCCCTCCGTGCCTGGGAAAGCACGTTAAGCCGTTGATCCCGGTAGTCATTCGTGGATCTTTGACAGTCGTTACGTGTAGTCAGAAGCCCGAAAGTCTGACAACCAGTCTTACCAAGGGGTATCGTATTACCTAGTAACTGGGTTGTGGAGGACAGATAGGCAGTCGCTCCATGTAAAATACTGGTATTCAGCTGCATCCGGTTAAACTGGAAGCCGACCCCAATAGTTGGGAAAAGGCTAGGCAGATGACTGATATTAGGAACCTGTACTTCATTTAATGTACTATAATTGGTTTTTTAAACTTGTAAAAATTTGTTTCTTGTACGCTAAAAACAGTCCTTTTTTGTTTGAAAAAGAGCTGCCTCATTTATATCTTCGTTTTCGAGTGAAAGAGATTCGTTTAATACCACATTTTCAATTATTTTTGGTACAGATCCAAATGATTGGCACACCGCTTGCTTACATTTATCAATAATCATTGAAATTTTGTTCTTCGCGTGATACAAATGAACTGTGACACAATCATGAGGAAGAATATTATAATAAGAACACTTCCGTTTCAAGCGGCCAGTAATTAAAGCGGGCAATAATAATACGATAGGAGTTTGTATTAAATTAAAATTATTATAATTAAAACCATTGTAAAAATTAGACGAATAGTAACATAGTCGTATCGTGAATGTGGGCAATGTGGGATACCTACAGTCCAATAGTGACATGGTCGTATCGCGAAATGGGCAATGTGCGACATAGACCAAACGCTTATTTGAAATGATGTTTAGGCACAACGCGACTTGGGCACACTTCGTTATAGGTATGCGGCGAGTAAAGGCAATCAACGACGGATTGCAACACTATTTCGAGTTGTGCAATAAAATTAACAAACCGTTTCTGAAGCACAAAATATATTGCAGCATCTTTCATAGAAATAATAATTAACATGCACAGACGGTCAGTATATTGCAAAATTAAAAATATCACGCAATAATAATATAATTTATTATAGGAAATCTACGGGTGGGGTCCGTAAAAAAAGGATTTTTAATCTTGGGCTGCATTAATTAATAAGTAATAAAAAAACCGAGGTGCAATTTTTATTGTGCATGCTGTGGTCTCCTCTAAGTGAAGGAGTACACCTACTTAATACATGATGTTGCCCTTTACTCATGTGTCACGTATTGTGTACAGACGCGAGCACATAAAGTTACTAAAATCATTCAAATTTCTTTAATAGATTTTCAACTTTATCGCTAAAGCGTAAGGTTCAACGTTGATTGGGAAAATTTGACAGTTTCGGGTAGCTTGATGTGCTGGCGTCTGAGTGTACATGTTTCGTTGGAGATCCTAAATCAATAAATAAATTGTCTCGCCCCGATCTAAAACAGCTGCAACGGCTGTCATGCTTTCGGGCTTCGGTCTAATTAAAACAGAATTCTTGTAACCGGTGTTAAGGCCGCAACCTAGGAAAGCCCTATGACCAGCAGTGGATTACGAAATGCTGAGATGATTAAATGTTACTAAAGTAATAATATTTCAGATGGGTTTCCTCTGGTCATGGAATCACATGATATCAAAAAAGTGGAAGTCGTCACTAACACCAGCGACTGGGGATGAAGGCTTCCAAATGCGAATGCTCAGAGACTTCAAACATTTCTGTGCCAATCAGGAGCAGAGACTTAGTCAGTTCTGGGATCAATGTTGGGAGATGCGGGAAAAAGCCCGCGGCATGCAGTCCTGTTAATATATAAGCCAAATGTTAAATTTATGTTTACTGTTAAATAAATTTTGATTTTCTTAAGTTGTATTTATTATTGTTAAAATTATATCCCATTGCCCTTTTCATCAAATCCAGTCAGTTGTCAAACCGTTGTCAGGAGTTCATGGTACTTGATTAGTGTACATTTTACTGTGACTATAATAATAACTTCGTATTGTCATAGGGTCTTGGAGTGAGAAAAAAAACCCTCTTTCATTTATATTTTTATTCAAATACAATGTAGTCCAACAGGTAAGCAAGTAACTTAGCTTGCATCATGAGTATTCATGAGGCTCTGATAGTCTTTAAAGTTTAGTGAGATACACATTAGGTATCGAATATCTTTGTCTAAGATATTCCTTTCAAGTTGTATTAATTTATGGGCTGATTTTTCAATAGCCACAACAACAAAAAAAACAACGTCACAACGTTATAACTTCTAACTAAGGAATAAATATTGCGGTTTGACAGCTTTTGTATAGAAAATATGTCAAAAATCAGATTTATTTTTCAGAGAAAAGCTATATGACTATGGTAAAATCAGCACTTAAACGAATTGCAACTTATTCTATATTTTTGTCTAAGTTGAATCTAATTGTTAATCGAGCATTCTTTAAAATAATCAAGAAAAGACTTCGTACCGGTTGAACCAACAGGTTTCTTTGTGAAAACGAGACGACGTGTTAGCATACTGATAAAGCATGGAACTTCCTTTTTATATTTAGTAAAGTTATCATTAGTATCCGATTCATAATTTATGGCAACCTTTTGACTCACAAATGTAAGTAATGTCAAAATATCCGTTTCCGTTGCCGAGTCGTGCAACTCTTCACATAGAGCCTGGATGAACCAAGAACCAGCAGTTTTATTTCTCCACGCATAATACCCAGGAACAGTAGCAAGTGCTAGTAGGAAGTCACGATGAATCGGAATTTTGTGTGATTCAAACCATCCGACTGTCTCGATGCCGGCGTCTTTCGCGATGGCGTTTGTTTCGATAGCGTCTGTTTCGACGGCGTCTGCCTCAACGGCGTCTGTCTCGACGACTTTTGTCTCGATGTCGCGTGTTAAAGTAATACCATCATCGTAATCTTCACCTTGACAAGCTTGAAATATGAATAACTTCGGCTTGCCTGCAAGTGTGGGGCAGTTTTCGTCAGTAAACCGACACCACAATTTTTCTGATCTGTAATGTGTATTTTTTGCATACAACATTCCAGACTCCCCGTGAGTTAAAACCACAATTAGTAGACAATCATTTTTGGAGTGATTCGTTTTTGCTGTTCGTTTAATATGGTTCATAATTTCGTCAAATGTTAGATTAGGGAAAACTTCAACACTAAATGCTAACTCTTTAAGACATTTCTCCAGTTCCTGACGGTCTATAACAGTGCCGGGTCGCGGTGACAATTTTAAATGATTGTCAAAGTGGTCGTGACTAAAAATGAGGGCCTTACCCCGGTACTTGTGATCCATGTTGTAAAATTCATTTCTAAATGTGTTGTAGGATTCAGGATGGCAATTCCGTCTTCCGCCATTGACATATTCCGCTGTTCCTCCATTTTCTTCCGCCATTGTTTTATTAAGGTTTTCCACTCTAGTATTTAGGTTATGCAGAAATTTACTAAATTACTTATTGTAATACGATAGATAATTATTGATAGATACTTAATTCTATCATCGACTGCTTAACTCTCAGAAATATGAACTTCCACACCGGTTTCGCAGCAAACAAAACGCTATCAATCAATTCACTGCAAAAAATAAAAGTCGTATGAATTGCGCAATGATTGTGGCGCGGTATTTATAGGCGATGATGATGCAACAATCAACAGTCATACCTACTCATAATTATTGCAAAGCAACATGGGGAAGTCCTACGCACGTCGCGTCGTTGGTGTTACCATGTAGCTATGTTTGATGAATAGGTTGATAATTAGGTACTATAAATATAAAACAAGCATAGATAGGTACTATTATTTATAGTAAATAATAAACGCCATACCTACCATGATGTATTATATAATAGTCTATATAGATACCTACACTGGCAAGGGGGCAAACTGTATGTTTTCGGTGGTAATTTTGACCGCGTACAGACGCCAGCAGGTCAACCTACCCGAAACTGTCAGATTTTCCCAGTCAACCTTGAACCTTATGCTTTAGATATAAAGTCGAAAATCTATTAAAGAAATCTGACAGATTGTAGTAACTTGATGTGCTGGCGTGCGTACGTTGCTTTTTAAATTGCATCATATTGTTTTTTCTTTATTTTATTATATAGGTAGATAATTATAAATTATATTTTAAAATATAAAAATAAAACTCTCCTATCGAACTGATCATATCAGTAGGTATCGATATCGAGCGCAGAGGTTCGTACGAACCTCGAATAGAAAAGTATTACGGCGTAAACAAGTCGTTAGTAAGTAGGTGTGGCTTTCTACCTTTTAATTATATGACAATAAAATTTAAATTTCAATGACACGGTATGTCGGATACCCTATCTTTATTTTTGCACCTACGATGATTATTATCATTGAAATTTCAATTTTATCGTCATACAATTAAGTTACATTTTTATTCGTCGCATAAAAATCCTCAGCCGTGCCGATGCCCGTATGTTCCCAGTCCGGGGATTGCCACCGGAGGCAAATGGGAATAAAAATTCCCAGTCGCCACCGGCGGCGACCGGGAAGTCATTGCCCCCACTTCAGTTTCGCTGTACATTGCTTTCTCCATGCATCGTAGAGAATAAAAGGATGAGACAACTTATCATAAACCTGCCTCTAATCTTTTTTTTTTTCTTTCTTTTTTTTCTCTTTTTTTCTTTTCTTTTTTTTTTTTTTTTTCTTTAAGTCCGCCTCTGTACATTTATGTGCTTGAAGTATTAAATAAATAAATAATAATAATCATTAAAAAAAAGACTAAGTGCATTGAAATATTTTTTTATTTTGATTTCGATATCAATAAACTTGTTAAAATTAAACATTTAAACTGGTATTTTGTATCACAAATAATCAGACTCTTAAATACAGTAGTTAAATTAGGAAAGTAATACATAGTAATCAAAATATCAACAGTAACAAAAATATTCAAGTACAGACGCCAGCAGGTCAACCTACCCGAAACTGTCAGATTTTCCCAATCAACCTTGAACCTTATGCTTTAGCAATAAAGTCGAAAATCTATTAAAGAAATCTGACAGATTGTAGTAACTTGATGTGCTGGCGTCCGTACCTACACCATTAAATCACAGATAAAATCATACTTTTATTGCGTTACGTTACTATCAACGATCATTCGCTCGATCATAGTAACGTAACGGAATAAAAGTCTGATTTTATCTGTGATTTAATGGTGTAGGTATGTACTTGAATATTTTTGTTATAATATTTTTATTATTTATTTTTATAATTGACCATAATATAAAAAAAAGTCTGTTATCTATGCATATTTACAGCCTTGTTTATAATACGTATTTACTAAGAAATGATTACTATGTATTACTTTCCTAATTTAATTACTGTCTTTAAGAGTCTGATTATCTGTGATACAAAATACCAGTTTAAATGTTTAATTTTAACAAGTTTATTGATATCGAAATCAAAATAAAAAAATATTTCAATGCACTTAGTCTTTTTTTATAGATTATTATTATTTATTTATTTAATACTTCAAGCACATAAATGTACAGAGGCGGACTAAAAGAAAAAAAAAAAGAAAAAAAAAAGACAAAAAAAAAAGAAAAGATAAAAAGATTAGAGGCAGGTTTACGATAAGTTGTCTCATCCTTTTATTCTCTATGATGGAGAAAGCAATGTACAGCGAAACTGAAGTGGGGGCAATGACTTCCCAGTCGCCGCCGGTGCCGGTGGCGACTGGGAATTTTTATTCCCATTTGCCTCCGGTGGCAATCCCCGCGGGGGCGACTGGGAACATACGCCGATGCCGATAGTGGGCGCCGGGCCTTAAGGAGCCTTTATCAAACAATTTACGGCATCTCTCAATATTTTTTAAACGTTGCTAGCTCGTTGGATAGCCCATAAAATGAGGATGTTTTTCAAATAATTGGTTTACTTATTGTCATAGTAAAATGTTGAAATAATCAACTTTGTTTATGGTGTAGGTACTCCGACGATATTTTGATCTTTTAATCATTACGTTCAAGTGTTTAGTATTTTCAAACTTCTGAATATCGAGAAATCTTCACAAACCTTCCAATTCAAATAGTACCTACCTAATCGAAGCTATTGGGTTCCTTGATTTAGGGATAAATGCAAAATTATGGCAACTAGGATAATTTTAATTTCCACATATTTGCCAAAAGGCTCTATCAATCCGTCAGATATTTATATACCTATTCATAATTAGGACATGTTACAACACTATTGCACAGAATAACTTTTATTCGTCCTGAATATCCTTTTAAAAATGGTCCAAATCTGAATCAAAGTCGTCAGATTTAGGGAAAGCCCACAATTTCTTCATCAGAATCGCTTTATTTAAATCATTATGGGTTAGGCCACACTCGATCATGCCAAAATCAACGCCTCTGAAGATCACTTTATTTTTGGCCCTTTTTTGAAATCTGAAAGTGGAGTCCTGACCACGGGGCTCCTATCAGAAACTTTTTAAATATATTTTCGGTGTTCTCTCCTCACGCCACACGTCAGGTAACAACTTTTCGCCCTGAATATGCTTGCTCAAAAACCGTCTGGACTCGGGTACCATAATATTAAACTCATTGATGTAGAATTCAAATTATTCTACTCTGCGATAAAATTCTAATGCCGTGTTTAATATATAGAGGTACCTACCTACTTAATTAGGGTTCCGTAGTTCTGACAAGGAACCTTTATAGTTTCGTCATGTCCCTCTGTCTGTCCGAGGTTTTGCTAAGAGACCGTTAGTACCAAGTACTAGAAAGCTGTAATTTTGTAGGTAACTGTGTAATCAATTACACCGACAAGTGGTAAAATAAAATTTTGGAATTTTTTTTTTTTTTATATACCCTACCTATAGGGTAGCTCCCATGTGATGTGGGGATGAATATTTTTTTCGTCTTCTACCCCATCGTGTGGGGTATGGTTGAATAGGTCTTCTAAAATGACTTGGGGGTTGCTGCAATTATTTTTCGATCTATTGCTCCATTTACGAAATATTAAATTTTAAACTGCAAATTTTTGTTCCAGTCCAGTCGGTATGCATCACGTATCCAATGGTGTTTTAATTTAGGGACCTCGCCGGCAGCACTCTCTAATGAGAATAGTTTTTGGAAAATGGGTAACATAACGTTACACCTGTTTCCCGTATTAGAGATATGAGGAACAGGGTGTAAAGTTCACTCATACTCTATAGACAAGGGAGGATCCTCCGACCAGACGGGTGTTATGTGTGGCGGGCAACTGCCCGATGATTCAATGTGGGGCCGTTGTATCTATGCTAGTTGCGCGGTAAACTCTGCTTGCGCGATGCAGGATTTGCGTGAAGTCAGTAGGACGCGTTGTTCGCATGTGGCGTTGTAGATACCGCTACACCCCGAAGGGTTAGGCAGCAGAGGTGTGTCGGGCAACTGCCCGATGATTCATGTCGGGCCGTTGTATCTATGCTAGTTGCGCGGTAAACTCTGCTTGCGCGATGTAGGATTTGCGTGACGTCAGTAGGACGCGTTGTTCGCATGTGGCGTTGTAGATACCGCTACACCCTGAAGGGTTAGGCAGCAGAGGTGTGTAAGGCCATAGAGGTACAACCACTTTTAGCCAGATATATTTGAAAAATAGGTAGATAATTGATTTTTACTATTATATTAAACTTACTTGATAATATTGAAATAATATAGGTTACTTAGAGTGGAAGAAATTTATTGCTTACGGTTTACTAAATACATAAAATAAGCATTTATAAAAAATACAAACCAGTCACATCATTGTATCAAAAATCTATGAGGAGGTTATTTTGTTCTAAATAAAGAATCATCATACAAAATAAACTGTAGTGTTTCTAGATATTTTTAAAGTTGAACAAGGCACAATTTTAATATACCAATAATTTCATATTATTTCTAATAATAATCCATGGTAACTCCTCACAGATATTCTGAATTTTATTCACACTAAAGATAAATCAGTCAATAAGATGCCACTATCACATACTTTCCTAAATCTGAAATAGGTGTTACATTTAAGTTTTTTTTTTTTCAGTTTTTTGTTTAATACCTAAAAAAATCTATTAGTAAAATACAATTCCAGATCATATTTAAATTATCAGATCAGAAAATTATTATGACATCTGAGCATGCAATATTAGGCATTTTCATTCAAGCCATCACTCCTATAGAATCAAAATATTGATTACTAACACAATACAATTGGCAAAACTTAATTGTGCTATTAACAACTAATACAACAATAAATGCTCATAATTAAATAAAAGGTAATGTCTTTAGGTAGGTATAAACCTACAGTATTATGAAAAATGCAAAAGAATATCTTAAAACATAACAAAAATGTAGGTAACACTGGAAATTAGATCTGTAGCAAGGAACACATTTAACCCTTAAATTGGCAGAGTGAAGGCGGCTGGACGTTGATAAAAACTAAATTTGTAAGCGAGTCTACTGAAAATTGACTAATGGTGGCAAAAACAAAATTTTATTAATATGAGTGTTTGCCAATTAAAGGGTTAAAAGTTAATACATTGATACAAACACAAAACAGCAAAAAAAAATCATTTAAAAAATATGTTTTGGACTATATGATATGTACTGTTAAAATTGATTTCCTTTGTTCTTCAGCTCTTCTGTTACGTATGTAATTTTTACAAATATTTCTTATTAAGTACATTATGTAATCTCAAACGTTATTGTATATAAACACATGCAATGCAGGCACAATACATTTTTAAACACTTATGGTTGGCAGTACATAATCTCATTTTTGTAAATTTGAGCAAATACAAAAGATAAAAACATAATTTGTATTTGTGCATAGGTACCTAACCATTAAATTGTAAAATGAGCAAAAAATTTTGATTACAACTTTCTAGAGTTAAAATCACTAGCACTTGGTATGTCTACTTAAGTAATTTGTGACATGGCATTGTTATCTTAACACTAACCACCATCCTTCATTTGGATATAAAATTCTTTAACTTACTGAAACAAAAATTGAGAAACAAAATAATCTCACAAAATGTTTGATAAAACAATGCGTAACGACTACTAGATCATTATTTTTAACAGCCATTGAACATTATTTTATAATAAGTAGGAATAGTTTCCTTTTATTTATATTTTGTATAACTAATGCTAAAAAGATATTTTAATACCTAACATCGGTATAAGATTAAGAACAGTTTATCAGTGGGATTACTTCTTACCGAACACAAGGAGGCGAGTGAGCATGCTTGTGATGCAAGGAACTTGCTTCTGTTGATGCATGGGCGTCAGGTCTGGAGTATTAGACTCAAAATCCAGAGCTACTCTTTGACACACAAAAGTTAATAATGTCAAAATGTCTCTCTCTGTTCCAGCATAGCGTAACTCTTCACACAACGCTTGCATAAACCAGGAACCACGTGTTGTGTTTCTCCAAGAATAGTATCCAGGTACAGTAGAAAATACAATCAGGAAGTCTGCATGGACTGGAATTTTGTAGGATGCAGAAGGTGATCCATCTGTTTCAGTATAACTCACAAGATTAACACCACCATCCAATTTATCACCCTGGCAAGCTTGAATAAAGAACATCTTTGGTTTTCCAGCAAGAGTTGGGCACCTGTCACCAGTAAAGTAGTACCACAAGTTTTCTGGTTTGTAATGTGTATCTTTGGCATACAACATTCCTAGCTCTCCGTGGGTTAACACAGCAATAAGAAGACAGTCAAAGTCAGTGTGGTCCATGTCTGCTGTCTGCTGAACATACTTAATGACATCTTCAGATTTCAAATTGGGCAGCACCGTAACTCGGAATCCTAAGCCTTTGAGGGTCTTGGAGAGATTATCACTGTCTACGTTCGTGCCAGTACGTGACTTCAGGCTGTGAATGTCGAAATGCTCGTGGTTGAAAATAATTGCCATCCCACGATACTTATGGTTCATGTTGTAATACGGTGCGTTTCTGTCAACTGGCATTCTTGCATAGCGGCGGGCGTTCGAGGATTCATGACTGCCCAGTGCGTCACCTTCATCTCCGCCACCGTTTGCGTTGGGTCTTTGTTCTGTTTCAATACTTTCATTGTCTTGAGGTGTTCCGTCCAACATTTCGATTATTTACTGCCTAGTGCCTTAACAAAGAGTAAGAGAAATAGGACTCCAGCTACGCAGTATGTACTCGAATTGTAATATAACCGACAGATTTGCCAAAAATATTGCAATAACTTGCGAAAACCGTGCGTGATTATCTAAAAGTCTATTTTAGAGATTACTAACACAGAGCATGTAACCTTTTATTACTAATAACCACAGAACACATAAACTCCTAGCGGAGCCACAGAACACTATTACTCATAGAGCGGAGCTAATAATAGATTGGCAATATTGGCATTTGGCATTGGCATGGCCAGTGTTGCCAACTGCTAGCTTTACCCATTTGCTATAATTTTCAAAATGTTGCTAGTTTGTCGGTTTTTTTTAAACCAAAAAGTTGCTAGAAGTAACTAAATGTTATGGCGGACACATACTTACGTGTCGTGGCGCGTGCCTTCTGACGCAGTGTTAGGCCTCGTTTCTGGAGACGCGTGGCTTCGAGCGTCGCGTGCGGAGGCGCGACCCGCACTAAATTCAAACTTACGGCGTTGTATGAGAGCGTTTACGGAGAGGCGTATTTACACGCGTTTGTTTGAAATGTAGCATTATTTGCGGATGACGACGCCGCGTCGCACGGGGCGTCAGTCGCAGCGCCGCACGCGGCGTCGGTCGCAGCGTCGGTCGCAGCGTCGTATGCGGCGTCCCCTTTCTACCCCCCGCAGGGTTAGCCGCGTCCGCCGCCGCGTAGCCTGCCGCGTCCGCAGCTACACTTCACGCGCCATGACCCTCGGCTCCATGAACGAATTCGTACTTAATCATATGTTTGTTTTTGTGCGTGTGAAGATGCGGACCGCTGCACGCGCCGTCTCTTTGTGAACGCAAAAAACGTCCAACGCAACGCTAGACGCCACACTGCACGCGACGCGCGAAGCCACGCGTCTCCGTAAACGAGGCCTTAGCCAATAAAACTCGTTGTAATTTGACGTAGTCCTGAACAGATTCGTTTGATTGGTGTATCCCGCGAGTCACGACACAGTAATGTGTCTCTGGCTTTATAGTAGGTAGGTAGATTACAATAAAATGTCAATTTCTGACAATAATTTTAATTTTCGATATTTCCAACATGAGAGTTAAAATTGTCTTGTGTACAGTCAACAGCAAAAGTAGATGATCAAAGTCAGAAATTCAATACTAATGAACGGAGTTCGCGTCAGACCTGTGTGGCGTCGAAATACTACTACTTAGAATACTTTTGAATCACTTCGACGCCACACAGTTCTGACGCGAACTCCGTTAATTAGTATTGAATTTCTGACTTTGATAATCTACTTTTGCTGTTGACTGTACATACATACGCTAAAAACGCTAAAGTTTAAAATTAATCAATTAGAGAAGATGTCGATGGTTGGGGTTCAGTTTCGAATATTTTTCAGCTGTGCCCATTTTATGCAGAACATCTTTAGGCAAAACACAGCTATAGCAGCGTTTACCACTTTTCCTGGGGGAGTCTCTAATGCAGAGTGTTGAGTTTAGAGTTAACAAACTCATTCGGTTTCTTTGCTTCTACCTACCATAGCATCTATGAACATAGATTCGCATTTAATTTTAATTTTGTCTTTTGAGACTCGGTACCCTATTCTACGAACCTTGATAGCCTCACGTCTCATGATGAAATGAAAAGTTGCTAGAAAAAGTACCTAAAAAGTTTAGCTACTTATTTCATTAAATTGTAGCTAAGTTGACATCACTGGACTCAGTCATCAAAAAGTACTCTGTGATGTCAGTCTGACCATGGTCTGACCATCTTATAAATGGCGAATCTGCCACAGACTGGACAAAAAATCTGCCACACTTAGCGCCAAAATTTCCAAAAATATGCCTTCATGGAAACGGAAAAAATACACAACGAATTCAATTAAAGAAAAAACTATTTAACAATTTTCTTGCACTATTATACCTGTAAACTACTTACTCTACGTATCCGTATTTGCCTCCAAATTTTCGTCATTTTCGGTGTACAGTCACCAAAGTCAGTCACCAAACCGATGAATGTTTTCAAATAAAATTTAATTGAATAGAAAACAAGCAGTTCATTTATAAAATTAAATTTCATTCGAAAACATAAATCGGCTTCTTACTAAACTTCAACTATATCCGACGACCCTCTTATATCTCCTTTGGTGACCGTACATAGATTTTGACTACATCTTTTTGATCATGTTTTTAGTTGGTTTAAAGGAGACGCAGTCTCCGTGTTCCATAATCCCCTCTTTTGTTGTATTCTCTTCGTAATTAATTATTCGTAGAACCGCACACGATACACATCAAAAGAGAATGAGAAAAAGTTGATTGAAAACCAAATCAATAAAGAAGATAAGAATATGAACACTATTGTAGTTTGATTACAGTTCATAATCATATGACGCACTTGTTTAACCCTTTGAACGCCATTGTCACATATACGTGACAAGCAAGCGCGTGCCCGTGCCGTGTATTTGTTCAACTAAATCATTACTTTTGTGTTTTTATTTGTTATACCTTAAATATATAAAATTGTGGCTTGGCGTGGAGGGCACGCGCGTGCGTTTATGCTCTGGCAAAAGGTTTTTCAAAAGGTTAAAACAGAATAAGCGGGAAATCCCCGTAGGTATAATTTGGTCATGAAACAAAAGTTGCCAGTTCGATAAAATCATTTGTAATCTAATTAAAATTACTTATAAAACCTGATGTCATTATTTTTAAAAAAGATTAATACATTGAAAATTCAAATTAATTAAAGTGAATTTTCTTGAAATCTGCCACTTTTGTAAATCGTCAGTATGATCTGCCACAGATAAAATTTAGGAGCGAAATCTGCCAAAAATCTGCCACGAATGTTCACACTCAATCAATCAAATCCACAGAGTAGAGTACAAAACCTCGGTTCGACCACAGATTATCCACAAAATACCACCGAGCCACCTACATTTAATTTCTTTGCTCGATATACCATGGAACGCAGACGGATAATAACAATAATAGAATACTATAACATTTATTTTCGAGCAACATGGACTCATACGTTAGTAACAATTCACTTACAAAATACCCAAATAGCTATAGGTTTGCCTATAAAATTTGAGGGTTTCCCTCGATTTTCATGGGGGATCCTCTCCTCAGATTACAACTTGATGATAATGGGACCACCTCGAGAGTATACCCTTTCAAACAAAAAAAATATTTTTGGAATCGGTCCAGCCGTCTTCGAGTAATCGGTGAACATACATTAAAAAAAACATATCTATAGCATTGATATAAAGTCGAACATATTATAACCTCCTCATTTTTGGAAGTCGGTTAAAAATTTGCTCAACTTGTTTCCGCGGGACTTCTTTCGTGAGATGGATTATATCTACCTACCTACTGGGCACGCGGCGTACGCGCCCATTTTAAGTTGCTCTCGGGTACTTTATAAAATTATAATACAACACTGCTGATCCTTGATGTCCACATGCTTAAAATGTTACTGAAGGCAGCGTATAGGATGATTTCCACCAAACGGCTCGCATCGCATCGGATCGGAACGGATTTTACAATCTTTAAACGCTATTAAATGAAATAATAATAATTATTAGGTAATTAATTGTTTATCTTTAATCGTATTTTTTTTTTGTTATGTATTTTATTAAAGTCTATACCAAGCTGCGCACAGTAGCTTACCCGTCGGCGTCTTCTGCGACACGGGGTCGTAGCCGTAAGTATGCTGCGACGCGCGTACAGCTCCGTTCGCCTGTCGTCGTGTCCGATCGAATCCAAAGACATTAAATATTATTTACCTATCTTAAATCTCTTTGATCGAATCCTTTCGGTTGTCGTCTAAATTTTTCTTTTCGTCTTCTGTGTTTTATGATTATTTTCTTCTACTAACAATACCACTCATGTGACAACATAAACTTTAACCATTTTCAAAAATTAGAACACGTTAACACAGTAGGAATGAAACTATTTGACTAGGCGCAGAAATGGATATGTACAAAAGCGACGCGACGGTATGGATACGGAGCCGATCGCGACATGCTGCCGGACGAGATTGGCTGTCGCCGCATCCGTTCGTATCCTTTCCGATCCGATGCGATTTGGTGGAAATCATCCTTTATTTTATGATAAGTAGGTAGGTACTTACACATAACATAAATTTAAATTAGCCTCTCGTTATATGAAAACAATGTTGCGCAAAGATTGCGCAAATTGCTGTTGCGAAATGTTCTTTTGATTACCATGAATACGGAACATTAATGTTGGCAGCAACTCCGCAACCATACCACGTTTCCTGCGATACAAAAATATGTCACTGAAAGTCTGAAACCATAGGCTGAAACAATGATACGCAACATTTTTTCCCAACGAAGACGCGGCTTTTGTTTACCAAATTAGCAAAGGCGTTGCTATGACAACTATAGGTAGCCTACAATGAATAATTGAAGATATTGAGAAAAAAATGTACTTGATAATATTGGCCTTAAGAATAAGTGAGAAATAAAGACATGTCCATTTTTAAAGTGAAACAATGGTGGTCTAATGACACCCTACAAAATGAACAACCAAACGAAGGAAATCAAAATGCCAATTGTCTGAAAGTAGATAAGTTTAACTCGCACAGTGATAGTGATTGTATTTTGGTCGGTGAAGGCTCATTATTAAAAGTATATAAACCGAATTTAGAAGAGGCATCCTCTCATACTTTATTGGAAACTCAATTGAGTGATGTTGTGCTACAAATTGAGACTGGAAAGTTTACTGCGTAAGTTACCTAGTTAATTTTCTGTTGCCAAGCTCCGGTTTGCACGAGCTTTTCACTTAAGCGGTGAATTTATTTTTGTAGGAATATTGAAGATCGTCAGATTTTATTGTTGCATCCACAAAGCTACGAAATTTATCATCTGAAAAGGAAAGAAGGTCATATGGAAGCGGGTACTTGTTTAAAATAATTTATTAAAGCTCTTTAAACGTACCTGTAAGTATATATAGATGGATAAATAACGACACTCAATGCAAATCGTTTCGTTTAAAATTTGCAGGTGATCAAAACTACATCACACCAATAATAAAACATTCATTTACAAGAAAGGCAGAGAGTTTGACTTGTGGCCCCTTCGGAAATATAAAAACGAGAGATTTTATTTGTATACAAAGTCTGGACGGAAGCCTGAGTTTCTTCGATCAAGACACGTTCTTGTTTATGTGCCTTTTCAATGACGTCATTATACCATCACCTGTGTGTTATATTGCCAGCAGTGATTCGTTCGTAATTTGTAAATCGACGTGGGTGTTAGAAATATACAGGTAAGATCGGGAGTTCCCCCAAGTAGGTACCTACAGATAAAACTACCAATGAGAGATCAACTCATCATCTGCCTAGCCTTTTTCCAACTATGTTGGGGTCGGCTTCCAATCTAACCGGATGCAGCTGAATACCTGTATTTTACATGGAGCGACTGCCTATCGGACCTTCACACCCCAGTTACTGGGTAATACGATACCCCTTGGTAAGACTGGTTGTCGGGCTTCCGACTACCCGTAACGACTGTCAAAGATCCACGAATCACTGCCGGGACCCACGGCTTAACGTGCTTTCCGAGGCTCGGAGGGGACTCGGTATGTAAAGATGGTCACCCATCCACAGACCAACCGCGGCAAGCGTAGCTTAACCTGATCGATCGACCTGTACGGCTGTTATTATTTAGCAACTAATACGCTTTAATCTTTATTTTTAAACGACTTTTATCCACTACATTCTTCTGCTACCGTATTGATTTTTTTCACTTTCGTCAGTATACATGTGTTAATCATTTAATTACTTTTTTAAATTTTTTTTTAGCTATCAACAGCTAAGGGAATCTAGCGAATTAACTTTACGACAGAATAAAAAGAACATACCACAGTGGGTATACAACGCCGGAGAAGAAATTTCCCGTGTCCAAGTGATTCAGGTATATACCTATACATACGGCACCCTAAACATTTGTATGGTTTATATAATACTACTAAACTCATACCCGTTTGTAATATTGCCGTTTTCCTCCAGACCAGTAACAACTTTTCTAGTATAGTTGCTCTTGGCGAAAGGCATATTTACTGCTTCCAAGACAATGGGCTGATGAAGTACATGATTAAATTTGATTTTATGCCGATTTGCTTCTGTGCTTATCTCATTGGTTGGTATTATGGTAAGTCACTCTCACCCGTATAACAAGGTTGGTATAAGCCATATGACCAATAACTAGATTTAATTTTAACGTGCTATCAGTAATTAAATAATGATTAAGTATATGATGTAGGTAGGTATTTTAATGATGACGGAAAGAAAAGCATAAGGCTGTTTTTCACACACGTTTTCCTTGCTGTGAAAAACTACAGTTTATTCGTCGTGTATAGGCACGGTCTTCAGTGTTGTATGGATCACTATGGAAGCTTGTTGACGGACACGTTTTTTCTACGGTGCGGTTTATACGCCGCACCGTACCTTAAAAGAACCGTGCCGTGTAGGTATGTATAAAGGGCCTAAACTCTTTTAGTAAGTGCCAAAACATTCATGAATTCGAACATTATTAAATTAAATATAGTTTTTGGTTAAAGCCGTAAGTAATAACAGTAATTTTATCAGCTTAGTAGTAGGTACTCCGTTTCAGACTATCATAAAATATTTACCAAGTAAGGTTGTTTTATTTACAGAACCCGGGGCTCGTTTACTTGTAATGGTAACATCGGAAGATTCAAAATTATTTATCTACGAGGGCACAACTTTATTGTGGAGCTGTTCACTACTCAGCCCTGCAATATCAATATCTAGATGTTTTCTTAAATCTCTCCCTGGAGCTCTGGTCACACTCTCCGGTAGTGGTATAGTAAATGTGGGGTACTTAGGAACGGAACCCGACCTCAACTCAAATGCCCCACCAATGATCAATGAAAATAATGATCCAGAACAAATACAAAAAGATTTGGAAATTGTTGAAGAGTCATTACGGAAAATTTTAAACAACAATGAAGGTTAAGTACAACTTTTGGTCACAAATTAATATTTAGTTTATTTTTTTGCATAAATAACGAAACCTTCGTTCTAGATGCAGATAATGGGAGATCTTCAATGGAACAGATACTCAAAATAAAAGCAGATGTAGGCAAGCCAGCACAAAATTTATTTCAAGAATTTTCTGAAGACAAAAATGAGGCCCTGCATTTGTTGATGTGTCCAGTGCTCGTGATACTAACGTGCGAAGATCCTAAGTTTATTCTTAGTGTTCAAGCGACTTTTGAGTGCGCTTCACCGTTTTCTTGTTCAGAGTCAACAATTTGTTTGGATGGTGTTAATGGAACAGAAATAATAGAAAACCAAGTATTCTTGACAAGTGCCGCTGATGTTTCCGAGACTCGAGTAAAAATATTAATAACCATCACTGACAATACCGGAAAAATTGAAGTTTTGACTAGAAAAGTATTACTTCCGTCAAGTCTTTACTGCACCCCATTGGAGAATGTTCCAGACAGCCGATTAAAGTTACGCATTCAAACAAATAATCCATGCATAGAATTTTCAAAGATATTCACAGGTAAAATTATTTAAATTATACAACACATTATACTTGTTCCATGAGTTAACTAGTCCCATGTTTTAGATTTTTCAGAAGACGAATTAAACAAATATGGAAGTATCATAACGTTGGCGTACAGGTCGACAAAACAAACCATAACATTAAAAACTGATGGAGAACAATATTCAATGGAGGCAAACGATTTCACTGAAATGATTGCAGTATTAGACCATTTTCTAATTAAATTAATCGACCACTACGCACGAATGGGTATAAAAGATTTCAGATTTAATATAAAACATGATACGGAATTCACTAAGCAACTTATTCATAAGTTTTTAAAATGCGTTGAGACACACGCGAAGGAACGAAACAAATTAAAAGAATTAGAGGTAAGTTTTTGCAAGTCAAAACAAAATGTGTCAAAAAAAATCAGACGGCTAAAGATTACTGTTTTAATGTTGTCAGGATGAGCTGAACGTGCTTCAGAAACAGTTCACAGTGGTTCAAAAACGACTGTTGGTTCAATACGGTTCTTTGCCACCTGGAGACTGCGACCCCTTAGAATTTCTCATGAAGGATACACATACGCGCTTGATCAAAGTGGTGCACGAAATAATAGAATGTACGGAAACTGTGTGCAGGTACGCAGCCAAGTAGCAAAAATATTAACTACCTGGCCCGACAGTCGTTGAACTGTCCAAATTTCAATACTTCATACAAAAGAATATTGAAAATCCTATAGAAAAAAGAACGTTCAGTTTTTCCCGAATTTGAAAATATCCCGGGAAACTTTTCCAATATTTTCTTAGCGTAAAATTCTAATTCGGACTAATCCAACGCGCGCCTTTATTTAGGCTTTCATTGCATGTTGGATTGGCGGTTTATGTCAGATATTTTATTCCAGAGCCGGAAGCGCTTTAGCAGCAGTTGGGAATCTTATTATTTATTTATTAAAGCAATCTGCAAGGGACGAATTTAAGGTCATTCTAATAGAAGAAATGATGTCTTTGGGTTCAATGTATGAACTTTATCAGGTAACTAAATGGGATCATAATTCATATTTTAACAGGTGAAAGAATATTTTATATTTTGTTTTTCTGTAGGAATGGGAAGAGGCAGTTACTCAAGCTATGTCCTACATCTTGAATAACGTGTTCAAAAACACTGAAAAGGATAAAGAGAAACTGGCTCCAGTAACCGAACAAGGAATTTTGTCACACATCAATCTAAAACGTTTTTTGAAACAAATGAGAATGATATTCGACAAAATGTTTTCTGAAATATTAGAAAACGATGATGCGGAAAAGGATAACCATAAAGTGACGCGTATTCAAGAGCTTGTTGAAGTGATATAATTAGAAAAATGTTAAACTTGTGTACTTTACTTTGTTTTAATTATTATTATTACAATATTTGTTTAAAATAAATTGAATTTTACAAACATTAACAAGCTTTATTTCATTAAATTCAAGAAAGTGGATATAAATATTTATAAGTAAAAAAAATCTTATGCTTATCTTAACCAACATGTAGAAGTGAGTACAAGACAAGGTTTAGATACAACAGATGTACCAGGAGCAGGAGTAGCTTGTCACGTCATTTTTTCTTAGGGTCCTTTAAACCAGCGCCAGCGTTGAATTTAAAGAAAATGATATCTCCATCCTCAACAACGTAGTTTCGGCCTGTAACAAACAAAGTATTATTCTTATATCTTAGGTACAGAATATCTATACTTACTAATAATAAAGCTCAAGAGTTTATTTGTACACACTAATCTCTGGAACTACCAGACTGATTTGAAAACATATTTTTGCATTTGATAGCCCAATATTTGAGGAAGGTCATTTAACACCATCTACCTATACTAATAATATAGGTGAAGAGTTTGTTTGAACGCGCTAATCTCTGGAACTACCAGAATGACTGAAAAAATATTTTTGCATTTGATAGCCCAATATTTGAGGAAGGCCATTTAACACCATCTACCTATACTAATAATAAAGGTGAAGAGTTTGTTTGAACGCGCTAATCTCTGGAACTACCAGAATGATTGAAAAAATATTTTTGCATTTGATAGCCCAATATTTGAGGAAGGTCATTTAACACCATCTACCTATACTAATAATAAAGGTGAAGAGTTTGTTTGAATGCGCTAATCTCTGGAACTACCAGAATGATTGAAAAAATATTTTTGCATTTGATAGCCCAATATTTGAGGAAGGTCATTTAACACCATCTACCTATACTAATAATAAAGGTGAAGAGTTTGTTTGAATGCGCTAATCTCTGGAACTACCAGAATGATTGAAAAAATATTTTTGCATTTGATAGCCCAATATTTGAGGAAGGTCATTTAACACCATCTACCTATACTAATAATAAAGGTGAAGAGTTTGTTTGAACGCGCTAATCTCTGAAATACCAGACGGATTTGGAAAAATAAAAAAAAACAACATTTTTGCATTTGATAGCTCAATATTTGAGGTAGGCTTATTAACCTTAAGTCTTGAGTTGAGCTGCACGATTTTTGACAAATGCGTGCACTGACTGGACAGGTCCTCTCAATCTGTGTGGTTCTTTCCTCAAAAGACCACCTCAGACATCGATCTACATGGTCTTCATATAACCTGACCAAGATTATGTCTGGACTTTAAAAAGAGACTGTGACCTCTGAGTTTCTTTCGGCCTTTCTTCTCAGAGTAGTCAGATAGGAAACGCCGACTTCATCTAGTTTTAAAAAAACATGATTGACGTGTAAAAGTGTTTGTACAAACCAACTTACAAAAAATAAAATCATTTCATCATCATTTCATTTCATCATAACACCATATATACTAATAATAAAGCTGAAGAGTTTGTTTGTTTGACCGCGCTAATCTCTGGAAGTACCAGTCGGATTTGAAAATTCCTTTAGCATCTGACAGCCTTTTCCATTGATTACCAGCACGTCAACATCAGTAAGAAGCAAGAAACAACGCTAAGCTAAAACAAAGTGAGAACGCGGGCAGGTGATGCGATGCGACGGGATGAGTCGAGGGAACAAAAAAGTCGCGGGCAGAAGCTAGTACATAATAATTGTAATATATATTCGCGCGGCTGAAACTTAGCTATCCTCTCAATGAGAGGGTCCGGAACTCGCTGGATGTTAAATGTGTTTGAATTGTTGATTATTGGACATCCCTTAATCGATTTCAGGGCAATGGTGATCGTAAAACTAGGTACATGCCTGGCTGGGTTCGAACCCACGGCATACGACTCATAAGTTAGGGCCGTAGCAACTGGGCCAACGATGTTCACGCACCTCTGTGACAATCTCTTTCTAAAACTCATAAACTGAAAGAAATAAGTCTTTTACTGTTTTACAAACATTTCTTCTTACTGTATAAAGTCAGTAAGTCTTAATGAAATCGCTTTAATGTGGTGTACTAAGAATTTTTTTTTTAAGTGTATGTGGCTGCTCACTGTACTAATTATACAGATAATACTGCATAGCATATGCATAATCAGGGTGTAACGTTCCCACTGCTGGGACACAGGCCTCCTCTCTGTGAGAAGGAATGGGCCGTAATCCACCACGCGGACCACGAGCCACCAGTGGTTGGTAATGAATGTCACATTTCTTCGAATTTTTTGTTCCGTACCCAAAGGGTAAAAACGGGACCCTATTACTTCGCTGTCTGTCCGTCCGTCTGTCTGTCACCAGGCTGTATCTCAAGAACCGGGATAGCTAGACAGTTGAAATTTTCACAAATTATGTATTTCTGTTGCCGCTACAACAACGAATACTAAAAACAAAATAAAATAAATATTTAAGGGGGGCTTCTATACAGTAAACGTGTTTTTTTTTCGGCGTTTTTGCCTTGTGGTACGGAACCCTTCGCGTGCGTGTCCGACTCGCACTTGGCCAGTTTTTTTAATGAAAGCTAATATTGAATACCATCAATTAGTTACCTTGTTGTCTGTATTTGCCAGCTGCTTTGCAAGCGGCTTCAGTGCCTTCCTCTTTGAAGTCCTTGTAGTGCATCACTTCAGCCATTATGAAGCCTTTTTCAAAGTCGGTGTGTATTCTACCAGCGGCTTGCGGCGCCTTTGTTCCTTTCTGTCAAATTATTAACATAATCAGCGTATAATGTTCCCACTGCTGGGACACAGGTGTCCTCTCGTTGAGAGGAAATGGGCCATAAATTCACCACGCGGACCCAGTTGGGGTTGGCAATGTCACATGTCTTCGAATTTTTGGTTCTCGGACATGTCGGTTTCCTCACGATGTTTTTCTTCGCCGTTGTAAGAGCAGTGGTGATGAAATAGATGTAGTTGATGTAAGTTTCGTAACTTACATCTGCCCAATTCGAAAACAAAATCGCGTGTACACGATGTCCACATCTGTTAGCAAGCGTTGCTATAGCGGCCTAGCGCTGCAAGCAAGAATAGCCCTTACGGTGTATAGATGTAAGTTTCCTCGATGTTACATTTAGCTAAAACACATAACATAACATCGCGTCTATATTTCCCGATGGGTAACTATAGTACTCCCATTTTTCTTCAGTTATGTTTAAGTCCCACGTAATAGGGGGCCAGCATATTGAAATCAACCGGGCCAAATCCAGACTCCGGTCTTTTATTGAGAAATTCCTGATGAGGAAACCCCGGAAACACTTTGTCCAACTTGGGAATCGAACCCAGGATCGCATACTCAGCAGTTTGCAACCACTACACCTAGGAGTCAGACAAAACAAAATGCCAGGCTCAGGACTACAGAAAATAAGTAGCAATGGCAGTTGATTATTTACCTGAATCGTCCAAGCCTTCACCTCATCTGGTCCTGCAGTGAAGAAGTACTCCAATTGCAGCGCTTTGTAACCTTGCACGATGATCTTATCCAATGCGCTGTGTACAAAAATAAATCGTATTACATTTTTTTTTTCACTTAAATTTTATTAATGTTATTCAAACAACAACTGGTGGAAAAATAAGTTACATAAATATAAAGTTGAAAGTGAAACCTTCTAAATATAGATGACTGTGTTACTACCTTCAGTGAGTGTTTGCGTAAGTATTTAATTTAAATAGGATTTGGGGACCGCATTAAGCCAGAAAAAAATCAAGTTTCACCCGCGAGATTATTCCGTTTAAACAAGGTGTAACAAAATAAACGCATCTCCTGAAAGTAGTGTGTTTATAATTTACTACTGAATTAATTTCAGTAACTTTTAACATAGGTATTTTTTTTTAATAATATGTATATAATTATATTTTCAATATTTTTCCATTCTGACCGCATTGAGCCAAAGAAAATTAAATCTTATTTTAGGGCAACAAGACTCAGTTTTATTAAACGCATACATTAATGCTAGGGTCAACACAATTCTCAAGAAGAAATGCGGTCGGAGAGACTTTTTGAAAAAGCCTAAGTAAAAAGTCATACTGCGAGGTTTGGCTCTCGCCTATTTTCTCCTCCAATATGGGACCAATTAAAAAGATATTTCATAAACAGAATACGAAGGATATTATACTGTCTCTATGTTTTCCTTTTTGATGATACATTATTTTTATAACCACTAGAACCTTCGATCAATAATAGTACTAGATGAATGATTAGGAACAAAAATAAGTCGCTAAAGTGGCCACGTTTGCACACAGATAAACATTTATACTTCTTACTACGAACTATAGAAAAAAGTTTAATAATATTAACAACTTCAGACTATTATAAACCTTAACACTCTAACATAAAGTTTAATTACGATTGCAAATGATTCATATTTAAGTCCTTCTGTCATCGAAGCAATAAATTTAAAATGTCACTTGAAAATAAAAAGTCATTTTTATAATAAGTACAAAAATATTTATTCTAAAATGAAACTTAACGTCTAAGCAATACGGTTAAAAACATTTTGTTGACAATTTCGTACTTACTCGAATTTGGAATTAGACGTAGTTCTTGGAATCACATTTCAATGCTTCAATGTTTGTTAGAATAGTTGGCGCGTTGTCGCAAACATTGGCCAACAATCATAATATTTGCTAATTGATTTATATTTACTATTTAACTGTGTTACTATTTTATGAAAAACATTTAATGATAGACTTACCGAAAAAAAGATATTCCTTCCAAAATCTTGGTGTTACGGTGGTTATTTACACAACTTTTGAACGCGCACTGAGCCATTTTGACGTTTTAACATTGGCTATGATTGGACCATACTAATTTGAAATAATAGCACAAAAGTATTCGTGCTCGTATTTTTCGGGCCGTTTTTGAAGCGCTTATCGGGCATCTAGTACTATTATTGATCGAAGACTAGAACCCTAAAAAAATGCTCAAAATTGACGCTGTCAACAGAAGCCTAGTGTACAAATTTGACTACTACTAATGAAAACATAGGGACACAGTATATATATCCTTCTTATTCTGTTTATGAAATGTTTTTTAAATTGGTCTAATATTGGAGGAGAAAATAGGCGAGAGCCAAACCTCAAATTATGACTTTTTACTTAGGCTTTTTCAAAAAGTCTCTCCGACCGCATTTCGTCTTAATAATAATACATAGCTTTAAAAAAAATAAGTTTTGGTCATCGTATAAGGTATGTTTTTAACTCGATACTCTAATTTTATGAGGTCTTGCGTTAATTATATATACAGCCACGAAATGTTATAAAACTGTTTACCTAGTAAGATTGTGTTCTTTTAAGAAGGCCTGTCGCTCTGCAGGCTCCATATCAAACAGTTTCATCTCAAGTGAGCCGGAGAAAGGTATGAGAGGTGCTCCGGGGTCATTCTTGTCAATCCATTCCTTTAATTTGGGCAACCTAAAAATATAAGATAAACATCACTATTTGTGCATTGTGAGAAACCATGGATCGGAAAAGAACATTATACCGGTATTTCTATAACAAAAATACTAAATTAACTATTTATCCGCCTAGCCTTTCCCCGACTATGTTGGGGTCGGCTTCCAGTCTAACCGGATGCAGCTGAATACCAGTATTTAACATGAAGCCAATGCCTATCTGACCTCCACAACCCAGTTACAGGGTAATACGATACCTCTTGGTAAGACTGCTGGTCTATTCTGTAAAAATCTCACTGTGAAAACTTGAGTGAAGTGAGCTATCATTCCACATGATACTATAGGGTTTGACACTACTAACAACTCACTTCTCCTAAGTTTTCACGGTGATATTTTTACAGAGTAGCATTGCTGGTCGTCACTTTTGGGCTTCTGACGACCCGTAATGAGTTAATGACTGTCAAAGATCCACGAATGACAGCCGGGACCAACAGCTTAATGTGCTTTCCGAGCCACGGAGGGATCTCAGATGTAAAGATGACTAAGACTAAATAACAATTTATCTGTGTGGGATATTATACAAAGTTATACAAACCACTTATTCTTCTTTCGAATGTAGTCTTTTTCGGACAAATTCACAAGATATAAAGCAGGCTTGGATGTCAAGAACAGGTATTTGTTGAGAACTTCTATCTGAAATGACAAATGTTTCTATTAGGTGACATTCCCTAAAAGTATATTAAAAAAAAAACAAGTTCTGTTAAACCATAATAAGTATCTATACTACTAATAATAAAGCTGAAGAGTTTGTTTTGTTTGAACGCACTAATCTTATGAAATACCAATCGAAAATAAATAAATCTTTTTGCATTTGATAGCCAAATTCTTTAGGAAGGGTAGGCTGGACTTGACGCTAGGACCCTTAGGAACTGTGCAAAAACAAAAAAAAAAGTCGGAAAGAACGCTAAACGAAAACGAAGTAATAGCACGGGCCGATGCGATGCGACGCGACCGGGTGGGTCAGGGGAGGAAGAAATTTCACGCGGACGAAGTCGCAGGCAAAAGCTAGTGTTTTTGTAATCAATTTATAAAAAAAACATCAATTATACATTATTTTGTTGTACGAGTACACTATACAGTATACAATTATACATCTTTGGTTACTTATCATATTCTGTAGAAGCAAATTAAAAATAATTACGTCAGCTGCACTCCAATCTCCAAATCGAATGTGTTTCTTTTCATCAACTAAAACAGTTTTGATTTTCGTCAGTGAATCCTGTAACAATAAATTTTGTTATTAGTACATTTGGGCTCGACATCGTTTATAGATGAGCATTACCCGTACCTATTTGCCTTTAAGTTGACTTACGTATTCCGACTTCAGTTTTTTGTCTGGACCACGATTGACGAGTTTGTCGAGTTTGTCAAAGTTCTGCACCAGTTGTTCCTCGTCCTTTAAGCGAAGCTCCTCTCCGATGGTCTCCAAGTCTCTAACGGGGTTCACTTCGCCGTCGACGTGGATAACGTCTTCATCATCAAAAGCACCTAAAAATATTCAAGTCCATTGAAATCCTAGTTTCCTATTGACGTTATTTATAATCAAACAAATATCAACTTTACTCGTGTGTAAATTAGGTTGATTTACTAATAACTGACACTATTAAATTAATAAAATTAAAAATATTAAAGCTACAGCGAAAATTAAATTTTATTTTGGCGTCATAACGTCTTTAAAGTTGACTTTTCGAAATAATATAAATTGTTACCTAATACTAAATTCAAGGGAACTTACGACACAGATTGAAAATAGCATCACAAGCTTTAATATGTGACAAGAAGGCGTTTCCGAGTCCTTGTCCTTCGGCCGCTCCCTTCACAAGACCAGCAATATCGACTACATTCAGGAACGCAGGCACTTTGCTGGAAAACAATTTTTTTTTTTTATTAATAAAACTAAAGGACATCATTCAAGTGTCGAACATTTTATACCCAAAAATTAAAGCCAAAAAAACAAAGTATTTTTTTTCTTATGGGTTATAACATCTTGAGCATTTTTTACTATTACAGCGAAAGTCTACAAATCAACCCCTGGCTACTATTTGAGTTTGAAAGTACCAACAATCATTATAGTCAAGCGGACAGTCGTCGCTCGGTCGCTGCTCACATACAATGTGTTTGGTATGGTACATCAGTTTTGCAAGACATGAAATTCATATAATGATTGTTGGTACTTTCAAACTCAAATAGTAGACCTAAACGCAAAAAACGCAAGTTTTATAATGCCTAAAAGTATAGATAACAGTAAACAAAATCAGAAAAATATATGATATTCTTCAGTATCTAAGCTAGTTAGACAGTGTGTTGAAAACATGATACAACTAATTTGATAGGATAGAAACAAATCATGAAGATACCTTTAAAAACTTTCTTTTTACAATAAAAACCATACTAATATACATAATTATCATCATTCTGATTTTTTGTCAGATTATTACTACAAGCAACATATTAAAGCACTAGTGTTTTAATTTTTTATTCCAAACAATAGATTTTTTGTAAATAGATAAAATTCCTTCATATTTTGTAATAAATTACCAGCGTTGTGTCATTGCGCTTCTTTTTCTTTTCTATGCAGTCCGACAGTGACCGCGCATTAGATCATGTAGTCCCCTTAAAACACTTGTTAGAAAAATATGATTTTTGTCATTTTCAATCTCAAATACCAGCCCCCGGTTAATCGTAGACTTTCGTTGTAATAGTAAAACATTCACAAGATCTTATTTCCCACAAGAAAACAGTAATTTTTTTCTAGCCGGCCATTTTAATTTTTAGGTACGAATTGAATGATGTCCTTTAAGCTTCTGCCTCGAATCTTGCGGGCAGCGGGGCGGCGGCGCGGGAGTGGCGCGTGCAACGCAGACCCGTTCTCGAAACCAGCGGGCAGATCGCGTAGCACTATAGCGGCGTAGTGTTGTGTTCGTGGTTGTGTCGTCGAGATATTTGTTTTTATTCGCGAATGAAATGTCTGAACAACGGCGACAACAACGCTCGAAAAACGTCACAAAAATAAATTTCACAACACTGCAATGCAGACGCGCGGGCAGTCACCGCTCGTTGCCCGTCCCCGCGCCGCTGTTTTCGAGGGCCGGTCCATTTGATTTTACGCATTAGATCCTGCCGCCGCCGCCGCCGCCGCTCCGCTGCCCGCAAGATTCGAGGCAGAGGCCTCCAGTTGCGATGCATCGAAAGGGGCTCGTGGGTAAAGGTGCCTACAAATTTTGATTACTATCGCCAGTTAACGATCAATAAATATCAAGGTTAAGATAGAAGGTAGGTTCCTGCGCCTAGTTTATATTGTTCGTTTTTGTTGCTGTAATAGCTAATGTAGTTGTTTATGTGAACGTCACTGACCTGACTGGTTTGTGAAACTCGCAGAGGTAATCAAATCGTTCATCAGGCACAGGTACCCTACGTGCTGAAAAGACAAAATTCATTACACATCTGAATAAAATCATTACTTCCAAGTTCATTGGATACATATTATTGTGTGTTGCTAACCTTATGATTTGCCTGAAATACGTTTCCTTTACTGAACAGGTTATGAATAAAATAATATCAATATTTTGGTAAGCGAATTTATTTAAATATACTCGAACAAAAATCATCTACCTAAATAGTATGTTGGCAAAAACATAAAACGATTATATAGTAAATATTAATAACGCCTGCGATGAGTATTTCTCCCACATATGAATGGTTAGAAAACAGATTTTATGAAAGCACTTTACCTACATAAAATAAAACACATAAGGAGAATGCAAAGATTAATTCCTTTCCATTTGGCTTGTTGCTGTCGAACGCTTAGTTAACTTTTGAAGGAATGAAGGTTTATGCAGTTGAACAAAATTTGAAGTTCTTTTAGGGATATCAATTGCAGGTCTTTTTAGTTGTGACGAACACAAACACGATTTTGGACACAGTTCAACATCGGCTGGGTTAAGTGTAGGTTTTCTATGGAGACATTTAGGATAACTAGCAAATGGATTGTCCATTGATCTCAAGCGCAATCCTACATCTAACATTAGTTTGCATCGAGACTCAAATACCGTAAACGCTTTAAGGTACATTGGCATCTTATTTTTATCCATGAGAGGATTGTGTGTCTTTAAATACAGTGCTATGTAAATAAAAGCGGATGTTTGAAAAGAGAGACCCGGATATTTCGGTCTAAACACATTTACGGAGCAACACGCTTCTGTCAACACGTTCCCCAAAGTTTGCTCCAAGTATCCGATATTCGGCAGACTTTTTAAAGACAATTTCGGAAAGCTTTTTGATTCTTTAAATATAGTTATGTCTTTATATAAATATGGTTTAGATATAAATTTACAAAGACAAACGTCACTACAAAATAAATAAGATTTGCCAGCATAACTCGCTGCATATTGATTAGTGCCCATTTTTATTATTTGCGCTGGTAAGTTTTCGGCATATGTAACGACACATACCCCATTTTCATAAACGTAATCTAAATTGATTATATTAATTAAAGCGGGCATTTCGGGAATTTCTACATCTATCGACTTTAAATAGCAATCTGGAAACGTCATAACCATATCCATATGTTCATCGCAGATCCAGTAAAACTTCTTCCGATGTTGAACTACACCTGTTTTACCGCCGAAGTAGGTCCCCATATATTTATATACTTTCTTGTGAAAGCATACTGGACACATCTTTTTATACTGGGATTGTCTCGCTTGGAATTCTTCTTCTGAGATCCACATAGCGTGCACAATATTCTTTTCAACATTGCTTACATAATGATGAAGTTTAGAATTTACTAGCGTTAGCTGATCATTTGCTTGCTGCAGAACGTGCCATTTGGATTGATTACCATCAAGAAGATAAAGATTTTTATAGTTTTCGGCGATCCAACCTCTAATTTTATGTTGACGTTTTGACCAATTCTCGTATCTTATTTTAATTAGATCGTACGGATATGGTGGCTTATATTTGAGAATATCATAGTAGATTTCCGTTTGTGAATTTTCTAGAATTCTGGATTTATTAGAAGAAATATCAAATATCATATTAGGAAAAAGACAGCTTTTGACATGGCCTTTAGCTCGGTAAGGAGACATAGGTGCTCCATCTAAAACGTAACCGCAAGTAACAGTTAGATTATTAATAGCGACAGTTTGCATTGCTTTCACAATGTGGTCTTCCTCAATTTTTTTTCCTGCTTCAAGACACTTTGTCATTTCGACAGCCAGTTCTGTCCAATGCAAGTTTTTTAACACGCTTCGCACAGCGCTCCCTCCTGATATACATAATAATCCATATTGCTTAGCCAATCTAGCAGCCAGTGTGCTCTGCCCCGATTTAGGTGTTCCTATAACACCAATTCTCAAAGGATACTCAAAATACGATTTAATATTGTCACAAGTAATGTATTTGAGTGGATTAGTTCTAAACTTAGTTACATTCTCTGCACTACTAATGAAATATATGAACGATCTATGAACTACCGGAAAAAGTGTTCTCCTATGTCTGGAAATTTTGTAAGAATTTTGAATAGCCTGCGGATTTTCAAAAATATATACTGGACAAAGACGATAGAATTTGCTAAAAAAATAAAATCCTCTTAAAAGTAAGCTTTCGGCAACATCGGTATTGACAATAAAAGTTTGCTCAAAAAATGATTCACATCTATTTTTCAAGTTTGTTAATTTGGATAAAGTATATCTTGTTACTTTGTTGAAAGGTTTTGTACCATCTACTGATACAGTTTTAATTCTGTTTTCCGTTAAAATTTCGTTTAATGATTGGATATTCTCATCATCTGTGTCAAATATTCCTTCTATTCTAGCGTCTATACCCTCACGTGCCTCTTCAGTTTTTTCCCATACACTTGTATCTTGAGGCTCCGGATATTCTTCCACCATTTCATTATATGTGTTAAATAGGATTGGATCAACATTTGCAGATCCTGCTGGATGCGCATCTATTATCGCGCTTTCAACAGAATCACTTATTTTTAAGGGTTCTGGTTTCAAGAAAAATACTTTTTCGTACAATTCCTCGATTATTAGTTTGACAACAATTTGTTTTGTAATAGAATGAAACCATATTTTACGTTCATTAGCCAATCTCGCTGCGGCAGCCTTTTTAGCTTCATTCTGTTGAAATTTCCAAGACTTGAGCATTACGGGAGCAATTCGACTAATAGCAGTTTCCGCATTATTTTCTAATTGTATCACCATATCAGGTATAGCATAACATCCTAACATGTCTTCAACGTCACTTGGTAATTTCGGATAACCATCTAGAACAAAGCCTACCGGCGAAATAGAATCGAACCAAATTTTAAGAATCACTTTTTGCATAAGTTTTGGCAAAACCGGCGCTCCACGTTCAAAATAGTCATTCAACATTCGAGACAATTCTTTTTCATTTCCTAAGATATCGGATATTAAATTATCGTTTTCTTCATCCATTTGAAATTCTACTACACCTTCTTCGTCTATAGACCCGTCAACAAACATATTTTCGTAATGACGTCCAATCTTTTTAAAATGTTTTGGCACCAAATATTCGTTGATAGCTTCTGCAAAATCGATATGTAACAATCCGAGCTCTTTTGCTATGTGCTTGGATAAACTGGTAGCTCCACTACCAATGCTACCTATTATGCAAATTTTCAATTTTGGTATTTTTTTATAAGGTATGTTATAAGATTGATATTTGGTGAAGTCTTTTTCAAATAATTCTTTAAACTCTTCTTTACAAAAGTAATGGACTTTGTTGTCGTATTTCAATGAGAACTCTGGATTCCCCTCCCACAAAATGTCATGATCATAATAAGTAATAGGGCAATATATACTAGTTTCACAGAGAAATCGGGGATCGTTGTAGCTAAGAAGATTTTTTGCCCTTAAATCATCTTCATCTTCATCCGCAACATCAGGTTCTTCATCCTCACTACGCTCGACACTTTTAGGTCGATAGCATTGACGTAGTTTTTGTAATATTTCTTCAATAAGTTCCACATCTTTTTTATTTTCTAATTCAATTTCAATGTAAGATTTAGATTTTTCCTCTATTTTTAGTTTTAAACTGTCCCATTCTTCACGATATTTTTCTATAGCTTCGGAAAAAGATGCGATAAATTGAGTTTGTAAATCTGTTACTAAAGGTTCGTTCGTCGTGGTGGAAACCTGTATATCAGTAATAGTTATGAAATCAAGAATATCGTTTATAGCATCATTTGCAATTTTTTGTATGTCGTATTGTATCGTATCGTATTGTAAGCGTGAAGATTTCGTAGCTTGCAATTTGGTATGAATGAGTGGATCCTTAACCGATACAATCTTTTCATCAAAACGTCTAGTATTTTTGTCAGCACTGCTATAGTACTGATAAAGTTCTTCATCAATTTCTCGATTTTCTATGAGAGCTATCGTATAATCTGGAATTAACTTAGAATCGCTAATATACTCAAAATATTCTGGATCGGAAGGAAAACCGTCTATAATGTACTTTCCATATAACTCTTTAGATTGTGTATCTTCTTGATGTTGAGTGTCTAATGCAGTAATTAATTTGACCATCTCTGTCATTACTTCCTCGGTGGTAGGCTCAAGATCTTTTTGTAATTCATTGGTTTCAATATAATGGGTTATTGCTATTGTTACATCTGCATCACCCAAAATAGGTATTGAAGGTTTCTTTGTCACTGTTAACAGTTCAATAGGTGCATATTGTGAAATTGTTTGGTTGTCACAAGCATTTTTGCACTCCTCTATAATGTCTAATATAGGTAAAAAAGACAGCTCAGTCTTGAGATCGTTGAATTGTTTTAGAAGAGCTGGATCCATGTCTTCTACTTCTATCTCTTTAAAGGGTGGTATATCTTCTTCTTCTTCTAGTTCGTTTTCTTCTCCTTCTCCTTCTTCTTCTCCTTTTCCTTCTTCTTCTCCTTGTTGTTCTTTTTTCTCTCTCTTTAGTCTCTCTCTCTCAGCTACGATTTCTGCATGTTGTTGTTTTTTAAGCTCATATTGTGCCTTTTTTTCATCAATTTCCGTTTTCGTAATAAGTAAAGGTACATATACTTCTAATAGGTTCAGAGCGGAGCTACACCATTCACTTAATTTTGTTTCTCTGTTTGTTTCTGCTTCCTGCCATAATAGAATCCGAGCGTCTTCTATAGTAGCTATAATTTCAGACAAAATAGTTTGAGCAATTAGAGCATACTTTTTTTCTTTTTCAGTTTCTAAAATTGTGTTGAAATTTAATATGGGAGCATCAAAAATCCATGACAAACATTGAGAAATCATCGTTTTCCCAGAACTTTTCGTTCCTGTTACTATAACCCTACAAATTGGTTCTAAATATTTTAATTTCAAATAAGGGCGCGGGTTTTTATAAAACGCAATGAAATTATTAAGTGAAGACATAAGATATACATGTTTGAAGAACAAAACCGCATATTTTGGGTTTCCTACCACTGTTCGTCCGAGTGTAAGTTCAACAGGACATCTGTTAAACCAAGGTGAGGCATAGTATTTGAAATTAACGATATCACTACTTATAACATTCAATCCGGCTACAGTAGTGGCCCAAAATTCATCCATATCTTCTGGACGCTCTTCTAAAAACAACGGGTTCGGTATGATTACAGGTTGAATTTGGATTAAAATTAACGTTTCAGCAACGTGATGAAGCATTTCACTGCAAGAAATTCGGCCGTCTAATTCAACTACCATTTTTGGATCATAATCCTTTAATTTGTTTTCTATATATGGATATACGTAAGTTTTATAATTGCACATTTGTTCAATTATTTTATCTTCATAATGTGAAGGGGGTCTACAGTTATATTTAGGGTGAAAAACATTAGAAGCATGCGGATCTTTATAGTCATCGAAATAACATTTACGAGGCCAACTTGGTTCTGGTATATAATTTGAAATAAATGGTTTATTTGTATATACGCCTGTTTTATAGTTTATGTAGCTATTACCTCTCATTTTTACTAAATCCAATTCAGGACAAGTAATATGAATAATGATATCCGGTTTAAGACATAGATTGAATAACTCATTAAGCTGACAAAGAAATGTAGCTAGTTTTGATTCATAACGAGGTTTTTTGTGGATTATAGCATCGGAACACGTATCTAGCAAAAAGTTCGGCAGTTCGGCAGGTTTATCTTCTTCTTCTTCAAGAGCTTCTTCGTCCAGAATATCTGAAGGCTCTTCTTCTACTATTTCTCCTTCTTGGTCTAACATTTCACTACTTGTAGATGAAGGACCTGACCCATGAGGTGGTTTTTGTTTCTTTTTCTTTAAGTCACGTATTGTTTCAAACAACATTTCATCTATGTACAGAAAGGCTTCTTCACTATGCAATGAATTTATGTAGCAAAGAGGATTTCTATTAGAAGTTACTAAAGGAAGACCTGATATTACATATCCTCTATGTTGAACTACTTCAGAATTCAATTTAATCTTCAACATTTTCAATATCTTGTTATATGTGCATACTTTATTATATTTCATATTAAAATCCCAAGTTCTCCCTGCACTACTTTGTTGTGATATTTCATCAAGCAATATATTTTTTGGGCATAAATGAATAACTTTGTACTTTTTTGCCATTGCTTCGCCAAGATTAAATGTTTCAAGACCCTCTTTTCCCAAGATTATGTAACATGTTGGCTTAGTGCTCAGGTGTATTTCTTGAGCATCGATATCCGTCCAGGTGTCCAAAAATTTAGTGTTCTCTGGAATAGGAGCTCCTGTGTTGTCCAAACCGAGCATTGCAGCCGCCAACAGCGGACTAGTATGCTCAACTGGTTTTATTTGTGGATTGACATATTCCGTGTTTCCGCTATATACTTTACCTGTACCGATTTTAATTTTTTTTAAGTCATATTTTTCTACAACATCCAAATTACTTTTGTAATTCTCGAATTCCATCATTTTTCATCAGAATGTGGAATAAAATAAAAATGTAAATGCCACCACATGTCATGTGTCAGAGTTTGACAATGGATACATTTTTTTTAATCAAAGAGAATATAATAGACTTTTAGAAACTTTTAAATCTGAAGACTATGTTGATGCACAACCAACTAAAAAAAATATTTTTTATAAAAAAGTATTTTTATGAACAGCTTAAAAAATTTCCAAAATTGTTAAAATTTTTGGTAGACAAAGGTGTGTATCATGTATGCAATGGGCATTATACAATGTCCGTTTCGCAGGGAAAGGACGGCAAATGCCTTTCTTAAAGCTTTTTTATCAAGACTTTTAATTTTAGTGAACATAGTGTGTGTGTAATAAGCTTTTGTAGTTCCAACAAAATTAAATTAATACCTATGAATGTTCCACATAAAAAAAATCTCTTTCTTAGACCATTCAATGAAATGGTCTAAGAAAGAGAAATTTATTATATATTAAGTATAAAAATGTTCAGATACTTATTTTCATTGGGATCAATGGTGCAGAAGGGGAAGTTTTCAGCTGCTGCTTGGCTTTTCGTCAATACATTGAAGAATGTTGACTTTCCAACATTAGGCACACCAACAATGCCAACTTTTAAGTTCGTACCCACTCTGCCAATTAATGGCTTTTTTTCAGGCTCTTCCACTTTCTTAGGAGGCATGCTGAAAAAAAAATGCACTTTAACTACACACACACACAAATTTGCACATGAAGGATATTTCTTCTGAATCTTAACTATATTCTGTTGTTAGTGTTATACTTAGGGGAGAATGGGATAGAAAAACATTACAACAATGCCAAGTAACATAGGAACTGGCTTGACAAGGCATTGAAGTCCAAAAGTAAACGGGCCGCCCACTGTATATGTTCAGTGTTCGATTACTTTTTTTTTGTTATGTATTTTTGTGGCATACAATAAAGTCTATGTAAATATATAGGACGTAATAAAATTGTACCTTCATACTAACATAATTTGTGAATACACACAGCAGGATTCTAACAGGTGTCCCAAAATTCACATAAAATTGGTAAAGTGTGTCTATTTAGAAAATAGTGACAGCTGATAGTAATGCAGCACTACACAAAAGAATTTGCTGTATTACAGTCATTAAAAGTATGGCTGAGTGAGCCAGATGTACCTGTGCTGTGTGGACAAGTTTGTACTGTACTTTTCTGTGACCACAAGCATCCTTAGTATTGAAGATTGCACAATGAAAGTTTGAGGGATTGCAGTATATGTTTTATATATTATATATTTTTTTATATTTTCCATTGTGTATGAATAATATTGTGCATCTTGCTCACTATACCATCCGTCACGAGAAGCTATAAATTTCGTAAATAAAGAACTTTCACTTAGCGATAATCAAACAACAACAAATGATCCCAAATTCAATCAACTCAAAGTAACATACAAGTAATACGAAACTAATGAGCAATTTCACTTGGTCGGGTTAGATTTTAGCGATATAAAGTGCTGCTGTCTAATGTTTTGTGGTATTGGAACGCGTCTGACTCATGGAACATAATTACATAAACATTTGGGCATAAGTTCACGCTGACGCTGTCAATGCTGCAGAATACTCAGAATCGTATGATGACAGTGATTATATTCCTATATAAAAATCATTACAAAACTGTTTTCTTTCATTTGATCCAAAGGTTGCAAACTCCTGAATGTGTGTTTACATAATTTATAGCTTCTCATGATGGATACTCTATACCAGGGGTGGCCAACTTGATTAGACCCAAGATCTACTGTTCACAAACAACACCCTGTGCGATCTACCAATTACATACTTCTTGAAATCTTATTATATGAAACAGCATAGTTTAGTACACCATTATGTAGTATTTTTTTATTTTATTAAGAGGGAAAATATAAAACTGAAAATTATTCTTAGTCATCATCATCTGCCTAGCCTTTTCTAACTACTTATTTATATTAATGTGAGCCCCACACAAATTGGTCCACTGAAAGACTAAGTGCGGAAACCAAACCCATAACATAGAACATATTAATGTGAGCATTGCATTTGAGCATCTTTCGCTATATTAGTAAAATCAGGTTTGTAGTTAGAAATATTTTTTGCCTTGCCATCTTGATCAACTGCGCTAATAGTCGCGATCGACCAGGCGATCGACCGGTTGGCCACCCCTGCTCTATACTTTAGGGAGGTCTTACTTACATGAAAACATTGGTGCTTATTAATATGAACATTTCATGATTAAAAATTGAAATTATTCGATTAAGCTTGTTAAAATTTTTTAATTGGATTTAAAAATGTGCGGTTGATATGGCTAAAGAAGGGTCTTACCTACTGAGTTGACGGCTGTAAAAGATGTAGCCGATGTAGGTATGTACAGAAATTTATTACAGAAGTATGGTGCACACTGCGCCGGCCCCAAATAAATTGTGATAAAGCAGAGATGTTGTGGACGAATGTTAAGAATTTGCAATAATATATAGTTTATTTTGTGTTGTGTTAGAAACGAGATAACCTCTAGCAGAAAAAAAAATGTAGTTACCTGGCCGGTATTTACCCTGCTGATGATAAGAATCTAAGATGAACACACAACAAAATTTACCTTAGAATTTTATTTTACAACGTTGTTTATTAGTTTCAGAAGAGGAAAGAAAACGTAAACGTGCAAGGTGCAACTTGCAAGAAAATCTGTCCGGCAAATTTGACTTCTTTGACATTTATTTGAAACAGATAACAAAACAAAGATTATAAAACCAGGTGTACACGAGTAAATTAAGATAGAGCCAACTGGGGGCTTACCACCACCTCTTAAAGCAGGGCAGAAGTTGAACTGCACTACTTTTTTGTACTAAGACGTCATCTGCTATCGCTAAACACCTCCAAAACAAAATATCTATGTTTTAGTAAGACTAGAGCAGGAAGCCCCAAAAACTTTAAAATTATCAGCCACACGTTTCCTTGCAATAGGAATAGCAATAACTTTTCCTCCTGCATGTGCCCCAAGCTAGACAGAGTGAACTCCATTAAATATCTAGGAGTAATCGTTGATGACAACCTTAAATGGACACAACATATCCCGGCTACCGCCAAAAGAGTACGCAAGTTGATCCATATCTTTAAAACCCTGAGACATGTTGCTAGTTTAAAACTTCTGTTGCAAACATATAAAGCCTTATGCCATTGTGTTTTGGGATACGCTATTTGCGCTTGGGGTGGGACAGGCAAGACCCACATGATCGAGCTGGAGCGAGCTCAGCGTGCGGTGCTAAAAGTGCTTCTGTCACTGAAATACCGGACGCCAACGACCGAGGTATACGAAAAAGCTAAAGTACTTAGCGTCCGCAAGTTCTTCTTTTACGAATGCCTGCGAAGATACCACCGATACGCCATCCCGAGTCTGCCGGTCTCATCTAAGAGGATTGACAGGTGCCCAGTTGAAGGTACCAAGAGCGTCTTCGCTAGTAAACACTACAATTACATTGCTCCACGTCTTTACAATAAAATCGGCCATGAAAAAGGGATCAAACTACTTAAAAAACTGAACAACTACCAATTCAAAAAAACTATTATTCATTGGCTGGAAAATTTCGATTATGACGAATCAGAAAATCTATTCGGCAGCGTTACATAACACCCTGACTACCTCTCACATTCACACACACACACACATCTCACATACACACCACACACACACACACATTCACACACACTCACCTCAGTCACACCCAGATTCTAATAAGAACGCAGTGGTAACTTAATTTAATATAAAAAAAAAATGTAAATTCTTTTATTATTATTACTTATTTTTTTGTTTTTTTTATATTGTATATTTGTAAACTTACCTTCTAATGCATGCTTTTTGTCTATCGCGCTTCTATACCTTATTCTCTGCAAATTGAGAGGTCTGGCTCTTGTGATACAGGACTTCCTAGTACAAGAGCCAGGGCTACACTGATGTTTGTGTTTTGAAGTGAAATAAACAAATTATTATTATTAAATTATTATAGAGTAAAGTAATATATGGACGTCATACAAAAAAGTAGTGCAGTTCAACTTCTGCCCTGCTTTAAGAGGTGATGGTAAGCCCCCTGGCATTTTACTCTACCATTTTCCATCCCATTAAAGTGCATTCATACATGTATGAATCGTCATCCCGCAGCTTGTTTGCATTACGCTCATCAGACAATGATAAATCGTATTTAAGTCACGACCAAACTTTAAGACGTCGTATCTGCGAAAGTACTAACATTTGATTTGACCATAGTTTTATTAGTAAATAATTTTCCGTTTAAAAAGCCCTATGCCAATCGTCATCTTTGATCTGAAACTGAATGACGGAAAAAAGAGCGGGAAACTTTGAACTTAGTGGACGCGTCCTTTTATAAAAGATTTTAAAATATTGATTTATAAGATCAGTAGTCGCAGTTATAGTGCTCTATTTTCTTTCTCTTTTAATTTCATTTTAGTTTCTTTTATTTTATTCGGTAGGAGTAAGTTTTTTTTTAAATATTTAGTGGTAAAATGAACGAACGCCTGACCCGGGGGACTTTGTTCCCCCGGGCCCCGGCAGGCAATAAAGTAGGATACGTTAATATAAAGTATAGTTGGAAACCCTAGTTACAACGGACTTTAATTAAGTAAGTTATTATGATCCAGACGTGATAACTAGTAAGACTCATATTTATGTAGTATCGATACTCGATAATAGTAACACCTATGTTCCTTGATTGACACAACCCTAGCAATGGCAGCCATTTTATGCGACAATACGAGTTGTAGGTATGCACCCTTTTTTTAGATATTTCCAGTCCATGCTTTTCTATGTCAATGATTTACCCTGCATTATATTGTAGTCTGTGCTTTGCATTGTGGGCTGTGGCACGGAACACAGAGCATGTAACCTGCACGGAATTTAAATATACCTACTCTAGCTTAGATTCAATTAAGTAAATGGAATGTCAATCATGAAGGTAATAATAAATTTGTGTAGGTCTCGGTGGTAGATTATTTAATTGATTGCTTTTGTGTGAAGTTATATTATGTAGGTAAGTATCCAGTTTAGAATTTCGAATAGGTCCCCAAACATCCTAGGGTGGGCACCAGACCATTCTAGGGTGGGCACCCCTTATACGCCTATGGCACCACTTCCGCTCATCATGGTGCAGAGTCAGTCGCTGGGCCTTCCCGTCCAGCTGACGAAACCCATGGAGCAGCCATGCAAAGCTTGCCGGACCGGACCTTTCTGACCCTGTCGAGGACGACGCGTGATCAGGGTGCTAACTCTCGAGTTTAATTCCGATAGATCGACATTGGAATTGTGACGTTTCGTACTATTGAGTTCGATGCTAGCGCCAATTGATTTTTATATTGGGTGTCCATTTTGGGGAACTAAGTGGAATTGGGAACGGGCTTGGCGTGGCGTAAACGGTACTCTTGAGTGTATTTTGACAGCTGTGTATTGCGTCAATATTGCGTTGGGATAGTTTGTTGATAGTGACTTTTCCAATAACAAAAGTGTAACTTTTTAGAAATTATTTTGTGTTTTAAGTGGTTTTTTGTGGGTTCTATGAGTATAATATGGCACGATAGGCAGTAATATATAGTGTTTTACGTAATTCCCATAAAAACAACTGAAAAAAAGACGAGATGGGATAGCCGTGTTGCATTCTACTACCCGGCCCAGGAGCGTGGGGGACGCGGTCACTGAAAGGAGGCTGCCGGCGCGGCAGCCTACCGCAAGCGACATCGACAGGCCACGCTCTCTCGTCTTTGTTTGGCGGTCTATGGCAAAGAGTAAAGTACAGTTCGCGTCAAATAACTTTGCCGCTTCTGAAGCTAGGCTCTTTCCTAGCCGCGCTGCTGTTGTATTCATAGGATTAACTACTGCGCAGTGACTTGTTGCCTAGTTCAGAGCGGCCAAGTTATTTGACGCGAACTGTAAATAAAGAGGAAAAGAGTAACAACTCTGTGGAAAAATTGGAATGTATGGAAAGTGCTGTCACCTTGAGTTTGGTGGGTGAACTAAGGCTATACAGGTGTATAGCTATAGCCTTCTTGTTCTGTGCTTAGTATGCATTGCAATAATATCTCGTATATTCTCTCCTCTCATATATTGACTTGCTACTCATAGTAATATGCATACTTACTTACTATGAGTAGCAACAAAACAAATAACAGTAACAATTATAACAGAAATAACTGAGATAAACTCGGAATTTCGGGAAGAGCAACGTCGGGAAAGCCGGAATTGACAATGGCGGATGGCCGGCGACCTTAGAGTATGAAAGCTATAGAGCATCCGGTAGCGTGTGTGGCCACACATGAGACAAAAACTAACTTAAATAACATTTAACAATCACAAACTAAACTAAATTTAAGTTCATGCATCTTTTTCTTTCTATTTCATTAAGAAAAGGACAGAAGATAAATATTAGTTTAGTCCTGTCAAATTAAGATACTCCATAGACAATTTAGACGAGATTAAAAAATTGGCTATTAAAAATACGTCAATTTACGTCAGGCGCTGACTAATTTGACAGGACTAAACTAATATTTATCTTCTGTCCTTTTCCTTTTGAAATAGAAAGAAAAAGATGCACTGAACTTAAATTTAGTATAGTTTGTGAACAACAGAATCTGCGCCACTGACTACTTATGTAGCTGCCTAAAAAAACGGGCACGCACTGAGAGATGGAAATAGTATAGCTTTATCCTTTTCTGTTACTTATAATAACTCAATACTTTATCCCTTTCTTGTGGAAATGAAATGGCGCTACCCGCCGTCTATACTTTTCTTTGTCTAAGCCGGCGACAATGACATTTTGTTTGGCAAACAAGACATGATGGCTGCCAAGTTTTTTTAACCCACCAAACTTTAGATGTCGCTGTCTCGTCTATCGAAATGATAAAAAATGATGACTCTCGTTAGAGAGTAGTATATTCCACGTATATGTCTGCAACATTTTATATGAAAATGTTTTTGGTGGGATATAATTATAAGATAGTCTATTGCTTTTGTAGTATGATTACGAGAAATAGAGCACAATACTCTATAATAGAGTATGGTTGGCAACCCATAATGTAATGTATGTATTATGTAACTATATTCGAACACAAGCGGTATACATTTTATGTCCGTAAGGACTGAGGAGCCACATCAGATTTTTAAAATCTGATCTCACCATTATTTAGCAGTAATGTCTTTTCACTTCTTCTAGAGTTCATATACTTATTGAAAAACAATATGGTAGTTGTGGAGTTGTGTATATTAAATATATATTAATCTTCAAATAACATAAAATATCTATGTAGTAAGGGCAGCCCATGGAGGTGACATTGGTGCTGGATTTTGTAGGTATGACATGACAACTGCAGATATCGACAGCATGAAAGAGCTCACGATCTGAAAAGATAAGCACAAATGAACTTGTCACATTGCTTGCAAAGTACTTTTGTTCTATAATGTATAATTATTTATGTATCTATACTTAATGGTTATTTTATTTATTAACCTTTGACTGCCACACGTCAAAAAATCAAAAACATGCTCTCTCGGCGTCAAATTCTGTTTGGTTTGTCATCTAAGTATACATGACTGTGGCGGTCAAAGGTTAAGACAAATGAAAATTTTTGTATTTAGGTGAATGTCTGATTTTAAGACTAAGGGATTTATTCATAAACAATGATTTAAGTTAAGTGACGTTTAAACATCAAAAATGTATGGCTAAACAGTTGCAAATCACTACTTAACTTAAGCAATGTTTATTAATAGTGTTGATGTTCTGCCTTAACTCAGCACTTTCGGCTGATACACTGGCAGGGTTGCAAGTCCAAAGTGCCAACAAAAAGACTATTGTATTAATACATGAGTTTAAATAAATAATTCTAAATAATAAATAATTATTTGGCAGTCCAGTGCCAACAATAAGTCTAATGTAATTAATACATTAATTTTATTGTTGGCAATTTGACCACTAAATAATAATTTTCCCACCAACCTGTTTAGTATCATCCGAGACTCTGGAATTGGCAAAACTAATACTGGAACAGAAGACAGCAGTCCAAGCGCACCATTTAAGACGCATCATAAGACCACACATAGAGAAAACCATACCTGTAAAATAGAACAATAATATTTGTTTAACAATAAAATCTAGGCCAAGGCTCTGTGTAAGATAATAGAAGAATGTGCTGAACATACCTAAGATATTCATGTAATCTGTAGTGAGGTCCTCAGCTGGTGCTGATGTTGCTGGCGGAGGTTTGAAGCGACGTTCCCGATCAGCACGTCTTGGGTCTGATGTGAGTTGCATCTGAGAATGAAGAAAAACATTTTTGGATGCCAATAGATACCTACTCAATTTCACAGAAACAAAAAACTATTTGAAAAAGCGTCACCTTAATCAGCCAGCATAATAATAAACTGAAACGAATATTTATGCATTGATTACATTAAAATACTGTTAATTACTCACCTTTGGAGGTTTTAATACGGGCCCACAAATAATTGAAACTTTCAAGGTATCGTTCTCATAAAATGTACCAGATTCACAGTTGCCTGTGACGACTGAAAAATTATATTATATACTTAAATTTACAGTAAAAGTATTAACAAATTATTTTAGTTTCATTTCAATCCAACACTCGCTCTGATAATCTGCTATGCCCAAACCAAAGCACAGTGACAGAACAGAACACTAGGCAGGCCCAGTGCTGCCAACTCTAAAAAATATTTTATGTTAAATCTACATTCGAAAAATGCCAAAAATATGCTAAAATTTTTCGGAAAATATAAAAAAATGCCAATAGGGAGAAAAAGAGCATTTATTATAAAATCTTTACAATACCTATTGTAAAAGAAGCACCAATTTTGTGACACATAAAACATCTTCGGAATCCTCTTGAATAGAAGCAGACGGTAGATATAGCGCGGAAGACGTAGATGCATAAGCCTTATAATATGTCCCTATTTTTCGCAAGTTTGAGTCAGAGACCTCGTAGGAAAAACGGCATTTGTTAACCCTTTTTAATCCGAATTTTACATTATAAAATTGCATTGTATATAAACAATGTTTCGCCATTGTGATAAGTTTATCAATTCCTGTTGCATCTGTTTTAAATTCTTGGACTATTTCAACGATTGGTAGTTTGACAACTTTTAGCGTTTCTTGTGCTCAAAATATTTACATTTTTCGTAGAACTGCAAAGTTCGTAGTTTCGTAGGCAATCTGGCTTGTAATTCTGTTACAAGTTTAATGGTAAAATTTAAAAAATATACAAAATGCAGACTTTATCTTATCAGGGTAAAATGCTAAAAAATATGCTATAGGCTAAACTGAATTTTTTCGTGCTAAATCACTGGGGAATGTGCTAAATTTAGCCAAAAAAATGCTAAGTTGGCAGCACTGGGCAGGCCCAAAGACGGCAAAGCAAAGACCTACACCCACAGACTACTTAGAGATACTACGTATCCACAGAGCATGTATCCATGGCCAAGAATAAAGATTAAAAAAAAAAAAACAAAAAATACATCACAGAGTACTTTTTGATAGACTTACACTACAACATATCGTAATAGCCATGGACGTAATATATAAAAGTAACATATATTACGTCCATGGTAATAGCTCTAAGTAGTCGGTGACTCCGGTAGGAGTAATAGTGTTCTGTGGTCTGTGACTACAACACAGAGTACATAATATGCTGTGGCTACTATGCCTATCAGGCATGGACGTAATGTATAGAGTTACTTCTATATATTACGTCCATGCTATCAGGAGAGCAGTCAGCGATTTCAGTCTAACAAAATTCAAAAAGTCGTAGACAGAGTAAACCATAGACTGCTGACTGCTGCTTATCTTCTTTTTCATTCGCACAAGAAAAAGAGAATTAATATATTAACGTCACTAGCAAAGAAAAGAGATAAGAGTATTTCTGTCCCTTACCCCGTGTCGGCTAAGCACATCAATGTGCACAACAAGTTTGACGTTTATGAATGAAATAATAAAAACTATGAATGAAATAATAAAAACTGCACCGCGATTAAACGGAAAATAAGATCTTTTTCGTGCATAGTAATAGTGTAGTGTAGTGCAGTGTAATAAGCTCTAAAAATGATAGTATGATGCAGATTGCCTAAATTTTTTGTCCTTTTCGGTGACACGGATACCATGAGTCTATAGATTACTCTGTCTACGCAAAAAGTACTCTGTGGTCAGAGAGCAATTTCTGCAATTTATGTCAATGTCATATTCACAAACTACTTAGAGATGGTCATATTATTTTATGTCTTGTCACCCATTATGTGTTGCCAGTGCGCTGTCTATCTAGACTGGTGAATGGGTAGTTGAGGGGGGGATCCCTTCTTTTCGCATAATGTTCTTTTTCCTAATATTATACTTTGGCATAACTCTTTTGGTATAATAATTTGTTTTGCCATTATAATACTTTGCCATATTTTTTTAACCGACTTCCAAAAAGGAGGAGGTTATATGTTCGACTTTATATTTATGTTTTTTTTTTATGTATGTTCTTCGATTACTCGAAGACGGCTGGACGGATTCCAAAAATTCTTTTTTTGTTTGAAAGGGTATACTCTCGAGGTGGTCCCATTTTCATCAAGTTGGAATCTGATGAGAGGATCCCATGGAAATCAAGGGAAACCCTCAAATTTTATAGGCAAACCTATAGCGATTTGGGATTTTTTTAAAGTAACTTGAGCATTTGCTCTCGGTAATCATCATTTGGTAAAGTGGAGCTGACGATGAAGACCACAGATGGCCATCGGAACTACTCAATGCCAAATATTTCACGGGTTGCAATTCGATTACTTTAATATGGCTGCTAAGCAATTTATGCTCGTCACAATGCGTATGTTGAGTGGTTGTTGAGGAGTTCTTCTGGTTCTTACCAGGAGAACTCCTCAACAATTAACGTCCCAGCATCGGGAAAAGCAATATTTTGTAACATATGATGACCAGCTGACATTAGGCTATTGTAACTTAGATAAATTACAAACTGGGTACTAAAAAGTGAAAAATAAAAACTTTTTACGAAAAAAAAACAACCGACTTCCAAAAAAAACACTACAAATTAAAAAATAAGTAACTTTAATTTCGGAAGTCGGTGTCTTTGGTTCCGCATTTTCGTTTATTGACACCGACTTCCGAAATTAAAGTTATTTTTTAATTTGTAGTGTTTTTTTTGGAAGTCGGTTGTTTTTTTTTGTAAAAAGTTTTTTTTTTGGCATACAGCTTAGGTTAGAGCATAATTATCTTTAAAGGCTAATTTGTTTTGGCATAAATTTAATTCGCATTACTAAACTAAACTACTTACTACTTTTAAATATAATTAAAGTATTGTCTTAAAATTTCAATATGTGGTGCTACTAGGCGACGTGGACGCAAGAGCGAGCGAAGGGCACCCCGAGGTTCGGTTTGGTTAGGTTATGTTGCATGTTTAATGTTTTATTTCTTACGACCTCAGGTTGACGTAAAAACGTAAAAAAATTGAATTTCGCGGGCTAGCCTGGCGCTTTCGCCATAAGGGGGAAGCGCTAAGTTAGCCCGCGTCCGCGAAATTCAAATTTTCTTACTTTTTTTGCACTTTGCTGGTCAGTATTGAGTTGTACGTTGAGTAAAATATGATTCGCGGCCGTAACAAATATGTTGTACCTATTTACAGAATTATAATCATTAGGATCAGTAATACAACTTGTTAAGTTAGTAGGTATAATCGTAAAATGTCAAGATTTCATGAAATAGGTAGTCATTCAGTGGGATTACTTGGTATTAGAGAGTTGTGTTGATGACTTTAATGTTTGATAAACATTCTATAGGTATATTACATAACGCACAAATAAAATTGTTAATAATCTTATCCGTTATATTTAAACGTTTATACGTTTAATCACATCTCTGACCTCTTCGGCATGAATCGTAAAAAAAATGTTTGGGTCTCTTAACTTTTTACGCCATAACTAATTGCAGCCACTATAATAAGAGTTCGTTCACACGTACCTCACAACCACACCACATCGCAGCGACAAAATTTGGGCAAGCAGTGGTTACGTCGCTGTAACTTTGTGGTTGCGTTATCGCTAGTAGTTGCGATGAGGTTACGTTGTGGCTAGTGTTTGCTGACAGACAGATCGTTGTGTTTTGCAATGTAGCCGGTCGCTAGTGCGCGATCCCATGGGTGGTTGCATTATGGCTGCGACGCAACGTTGCCTTGATGTGGCAGGTATTGCTCGCACGGATTTCCACGGTCTAACGTGGTTCTTTTGAAGTTAGCGCCCATCCATGTGTTGTCGTTGTGGTGTGGTTGTGGTACGTGTGATCGCGCCCTAAGCTGGCCACTGGATAACTAGCAATGATTTTTACGCTAGTAATATATACGTCAATGATAACTAGATCAACGAGGAACAAATCGCTAGCTTGTTAACTAGTCTAAGTACCTACTTTTCTTACCTTCCTGCTCTCACATTAGATATCAAACACAAATGAGTGCTCGAAGGAACTTTTGGCGCCTGAATGACATTGACAAAGGGGCGTTGTTGATAACTTTTGTGAAATTGACACAGAAAATGTATTGACAAAAAACTTTTTTACAAAAAAAAAAAACAACCGACTTCCAAAAAACACTATAAAGTGAAAAATAACTTTAATTTCGGAAGTCGGTGTCTTTGGATTAGTATTTTAGTTTTTTGCCACCGACTTCCGAAATTAAAGTTATTTTTAACTTTATAGTGTTTTTTGGAAGTCGGTTGTTTTTTTTTTGTAAAAAAGTTTTTATTTTTCACTTTTTAGTGGGTCAGTTTGTAATTTATCTAAGTTACAATAGCCTAATGTCAACTGCTCATCACCTTTTACAAAATATTGCTTTTCCCGATGCAGGGACGTTAATTGTTGAGGAGTTCTCCTGGTAAGAACCAGGAGAACTTCTCAACAACCACTTACCATACGCATTGTGACGAGGATAAATCGTTTAGCAACCATAGTAAAGTAGGTAATCGAATCGCAACCCGTGAAATATTTGACATTGAGTAAGTAGTTCCGATGGCCATCCGTGGTCTTCATCATCAGCTCCACTTTACCAAATGATGATTTCCGAGAACAAATGCTCAACTTACTTTAAAAAATACCCAAATCGCTATCGCTTTGCCTATAAAATTTGAGGGTTTCCCTCAATTTCCATGGGATCCTCTCTTCAGATTCCAACTTGATGATAATGGGACCACCTCGAGAGTATACCCTTTCGAACAAAAAAAGAATTTTGAAAATCGGTCCAGAATTGGCGCAGTAATTGCCTAACAAAAAAAAAAAAAAAAACATACCGTCGAATAGAGAACCTCCTCCTTTTTTGAAGTCGGTTAAAAACAAGATGTCGGCGTTAGTTCCGAAAAGAACCTTGTACTTTGTAGCGTTGCCTATAGGTATAGAGTGAATAATCGGAAAATGGTGATACTACCCTACCAGCCTCAATCTTTGATTACATTATTATTATTGTTTATTTTTAGCTGTGTTGTCTCTCTGTCTTGAGATAGTGTGGATTGTATAGGTACCTATTTTGGAAAAGAAATAACCAGAAGGCCCACTCTAGACGGTCCATAGTAGGTAGGTACTGGATACATAATTAGGTATATGTTTCCTTTAAATCGCAGACTCGACAGTAAGGTGGCCTATGTCGTGACTTTCGAGGAGCTTATACAGTTCTAGCTTATTTTTATTTTGGTCTTTCAGGAGTAGTTTATTTTTGCACTAAGTCTACTTGAATGCATAGCGGTGGACAGCATCTAGAGGTGCTCTACCTCGGTTATCTGAAAAATCTTTCAGTGTCAGTGGGAGTACCTACCTACCTCCTATAGGTAGGTAAAGTACCAAAATACTTTTTACAGAGCGGTAGTAGGTCTCTCTGTATTTTGTGGCGGTAGTCTTCTAGAAATAAAAAAAATGGTACCTACCTAGGTGCATATGAACTATAAAGGCATAACAGATTGTAATGAATTTATGGATACCTATCTAAGAAACAAGGAGTCCTTATATGAAATAAGACACTCATAACCTATACGAGATTCGAAGAAGACTTTCATCGATGTCAATAAATAATGGGGTAGGTAATGGGTAGGTAGGGTAGATATCTACGTACCTACCTAGGTGCCAGGTGGGTAGTTATTGGGAGGCGAGTTAAAGCCATCAATCGAATATAAATCCAGAATTTTGGCTGCTACTGGCAAAAAACATATCTAAATCCAAAAACAATAATAATTTGCCTGATCTGGGCAGTTATTAATGACCGAGGCGATTGCCTCATCGCAGCACTAAAGCCGAGGTAGGTAGATAGTAGATCCTAACAATTGACTCAATATACGAACAATATGTAATTTAGACCTATTGTACCTACTGCCTATCAAATGATTTGATTCAATTCGTATTTTGGTTTTGCCTTGTATCCATATTATGTCGGTACATAGCCTACCTACCTACTTTCTACCAAAACGTATTTATCTCATGTATTTTCCATGTAATGGTCAAAATATGCAAATAAGCAATTAATGTAACTGGCCGCAGAAAAAAGGGAAAATATTCGGTGAGTTTGGTGCTGGTCTGCTATTGGTCAGAAGATCGGCGCACGCCCACCGCCCGCGGCACGCACGCCGCACGCCTCGCCCGGCCATTTACATGTGAAATCTAAAATAATACAGCCATCTACTCGGTTGATATTAAATTTTAATAGTAGTACAGTTTTCAATTTGAAGGTAGGTATAAGTATCGGACGCCCGGAACGGAATACCTCTTCAAAATAACTTCCTATTTTAACCTACATAACAGTTACAGTACGGCTACCCTACATACTTAGATACGCAGAGTTAGGTACCTACTTGTTAGGTTACAGATATTACAAAGAGACACTTCAATTTCATTTAGGTACCTATTTGTATAGATAAACACGATTAGTGGTGTTTGTGGAAGTGTTTGTATGACAACTCGCAAATATCACGCAGGTAGGTACAGTCAACAAAGGAGTTAAGTATACAGGAGCGTCGGATATTGTTGAAGTTTACTAAGAAACCGATGGATATTCTCGAATAAAATTTTAGTTTATTAATAGAAAACAAACAGCTCATTTATTAAATTAAATTTCAGTCCAGAACATACATCGGTTTCTTAGTAAACTTCTACTATAACCGACGCTCCTGTATACTTAACTCCTTTGTTGACTGTACCTACTTATATTATAGGATTGGAAAACGTAGGTACCTAACTGAAACACCATAGCACAAATTGAAAAAGAACGGAAAATAAGTTAAGTATATGAATCTATTTAGGTAGTATAGGTACCTACCGTACCTATGTATTATCAATATTTTCCTTAGTTCCATTGTATTAAATCCCACCAAAAACATTTTCATGTAAAATGTTGCCAAGACGAAACCAATATGGCTCGCACTGTCAAAAAGTTATCATGTAGAGCCAAGCTTCTAACTCTAAACGCCTTGGGGCGTGTCTTCACAAACTCTACACGTATTTTGATAAATTGTGTGCAATTGTGCATGTAGGGGACATGCAATAATAATTTATCAAAATAATGTTATAGGTACTAAATACAAATTATAGGTACCTATTTAGAAATGATGCCAAAGCCATTTTTATGGACCTACCAATCTTAGGAAGCTACTGTTGTTTAGATTCTGATCTGAGTCTTGCATGTAGTTGTACTTAGGTGCTACGTTCCTAGAAATAGAAAAACTATACTAAACTCCTGTCGCTCGTCTTTCCCTAAACTATATCACCTTTTCATTCATGTTGAATGAAGAAACAACTAGTCCGTCAATATGAAAATTGTGCTGACTCCGTCATATTAAACTCCAAAGTTGTAAAATACTTACTTACATGTTGAACCATTTCTTATTTCAATTTCTTTCTTATATCTATGGAATTTCTACAATACCTCTATAGTCTATACATACTTACATAGTAACAAAACATACAACCCGCAAAAAGTTCATGTCGACGTAGCTGACACTTCAACTAATGATTGCAAAAATTGTACCTACTTATAGTAACGGAAATACTTTGGTGTAATTATGAGCGTGAGTGGAGCGTAGCCGGTGCGGGAGCGGGGCGGGGACAATTAAGTAATATGGCGGATTAATTAATAGTCTCTCTGTGAACATCGCTCTACAGTCATCATTAGCTTCAGCTAGCTAGGGATGTTTCCTAGGTCATTGCGCTGGTATTTAGATACTTGTCCTAGTACCTATAATGGTCTTATATATGCTGAGCTGTTTCATTTTTGTGATCGTTAGGAATATTTGTTATTCAGTCTCATTACCTACACATAGCCCACTATCAACTCCTATGTTATCAATGTTAAATGCTAAATTCTGGGTAGGTACCTACTGCCCATTTACTAAACAGAAAACATGTACCTAGGTACCTAGCTAAACTCTGATTTTTAATTTGCTTGACCAAAATTACAGCTGTGTCATTAAGTATAATGTGTTTATTACTACGCAGCTGTACCTAATTTTAGTCTAGCAACTCAAAAATCAGAGTGCAAGTACAACTTCTCCATACTTTGCGCATCATCTTGGCGACTATGAGTCAGAATCATCATTTCCTTATTAGCTCTTCATTCTCAAAATAAAATGTAGGTATATCAATAATTTGGGTCTGATTCAGACATGATTCTGGCAAAATTAAGTCAAATTACGCGGCCAGCCTAATTTTATTAGTGATTCGAGTTAATATACGTCATTACGTATATGATCGTCGAGGGTAAAACAATGCTTGGGTGTTATTTAGATAAGATATTTATTATTTAAATCACCGCAGTAAGTATAGGCGAGAGGAGCCGGTAATTCGGTAATCAGTGGTTGCAGTTCATGGTTACAAGGTCATCTGGACCCAACGAGATAATTTGGTTTTATTGATAGTCGATGATGCGCTTTAAGTGATCTGGTGCCATTGGTCAACTATTATAAGAATATCTTGGGTACCTAGGTATCTGCTATATTCCCTACAGCATATCATCATCATGCGAACTGTGTAAAACAATGGCGTAAAAAAAAAGCTTTAAACAGAAGCTTATTTCAACTCACTGTGCAGCAGCGTTGCCAGACGTTCCGATATTTAGCTTAAAATTAAATGTGTGTGTGTTATGTGTTAATGTGTGTGTGTGTGTAATGTGTGTGTGGGTTTAATGTGTTGTTTTTATTGACAGACTTAAGTCCCGCTTTTCGGGGATAGAAAAATAAATAAGTAATTTGTAAGTGTAGGTACTTATATCTATTAATTAATTATTTATCATCATTCTCCTGCCCATATCCCAATTATTTGGGGTGAGCACAACATGTCTTTTACTTCCATACTTCTCTATTAGTCGTCATCTCGATAGTCACACCCTTTCTGACCATGTCATAATTCACACAGTCTATCCACCGCTTCTTTGGTCTTCCTCTACTCATTCATACTCAAAACATTCCTCACGACATTTTCCTCATTCCTTGTAGTAGCAGTCCAAGTAGCACTTGTCCATACCATGACATCCGATTTCCATATTCTACTGCCTATGTTTTTTCAAATACTTATAAGTGAGAGACAAAGAGTCTTGAAAGGACCAGCGAGATCACCTCCACCTGCGGTAAAAATCTCACCGTGAAAACTTAGGTGAAGTGAGCGTGGAGTGAGCGGTCAATAGTGTCTATTCCTAGCAAAAACAAACTCATTTCACATAAGTTTTCACGCTGAGATTTTTACAGAATCGATTGGCTGTAAAGTGATAACTTAGGTGAAGTGAGCTGTCATTCCACCTGATGCTGGGGATTGACACTATTGACAGCTCACTATAAGCTCACTTCGCTAAGGTTTTCACGGTGAGATTTTTACAGAATAGCATCCTACTGTTTGGACTAGGTACTTACTTACCTAGACACAATAAAAAAATTGTACCTACCTACCTTCAAAATTGGTTTTCTTAAAAAAAAAACTCCCGTTACATACTCCAAAAGTAACGGCAATTCTTAAAGACCCCTTTTACTCTCCCTCACTATAGAAAATATTGAAATATTAAAGCAAAATGTGACACGTGCTTAGGTACTTCTCGCGTCAAAATTCTTGCGGGGCGGAGTCCTTAGTACAACAATACGAGTCCTGGAGAGCCTAAAGATCCCTAATTCCAGGGTGCAGGTCTAACTTCCGGAGACTGCTGCGCGCCAAATTGCCGAAGAAAGGGTATTGGGGCGCGCCATTGTCAACCGATTCCACGGAATAAAACGGAGTTAACAACATGTAGCGATCGAGTCTTTTGTGCCGTCGCGCACTCCTTAATTATGTGGAACAGTTAAAGGGTCATATTTTCTATTAAATTTAATACAATTGTAATACATGATGTTTCTTTTTTTCGATAAAATGCCAGACGGTTTTGTAATAAAACGATGTTCATATACTAAACTAAAAGAGAGCTAAATACCTTCGTAAAAATCAATTGCGTTCAGCAAAACATAAATAATAGAATGCGTCTTTGTGTAGTGTAAATTAGTTGAAATAAGTAAGAAATGTTAAAAATACTTATAGATAAGTAATGATCGAGTTTTTATGTAAAGGGTAGAATTTACAAATCGATCAAGTAAGGAAGGAGTAAAAACGTATAAAAGGAGTTGGACTGTCTACTTTCTGGTCATGACAAAAACTAATGGACAGGTGTACCTAAATACTTATGGAAAGAAGACATTACTAGGCATATTAGATCAAAGTTGTGATGTTCCTTTATTAAATTCAATATAACCTCCTAGCTACCCACAACCTAGCTTTTTCCCAACTATGCTGGGTTCGGCTTCCAATCTAACCGGATGCAGCTGAATATAGTAAGTATTTTACATGGAGCGACTGCCTATCTGACCTCCACAACCCAGTAACTGGATAAAACGATACCCCTAACATATCATCTCCTACTCATTACATGTAATATCAGTGACAAATTTCTTGCATAACTGTTATCCAACATTATCGCAACTCCTAATTTGAATCATCCTGTTTGCGTGATATCGCATGCGGTGGCATGGCGAGCGAGTGCAGCGCTATTGTACCCTCATGAGCAGATTACTATAATCATTGTCCACGTAATGTGGTAAATGATAAGGTGTGCTCTAGGGCTCAAAATATATGCTTTTGTAACTCATTCGTTCCAGTAGGTACCCTCGATGGCGGCCGGCGCTCCCAATCCGCGCCCGTTTTGGTCAAACAACCCTTAATAGAGGAGTTTATTATGTATCCGTTGTTGTTTGATTACTATCGGTTAATGATATCAATATTATGAGTATTATTGTGTCTAACCAATGCTAGTTACTATAGTCAGTTTGATCTCTTTTATGTCATTGAATAGGTACTTACCTGATCAAATGGGTCGCTTAGCGCGGCACGCGAACATTAATGACATCATCCGACGAGCTCTTGTCACCGTCGGCGTTCCAGCTGTATTAGAACCCAATGGCTTGGCACGCGACGATGGCAAGAGACCGGACGGTATGTCTTTATTTCCATGGAAGGTGGGTAGGCCTTTAGTGTGGGACGCTACGTGTGTCGATACTCTTGCGCCATCCCATCTTCCTGGCTCGGCATGCTGTGCTGGCGCTGCTGCTGCGGCTGCGGAAAACCTCAAGCGGCGAAAATATAATAACCTCATCGGAAACTATATTTTCGACCCGTTTGGGGTTGAAACTCTCGGGCCGTGGGGTCCGAGTGCTCATGGTCTTTTTAAAGAAATTTCGAAACGGCTGGTTGACACTTCCCGTGACCCAAGGGCTGGCTTTTATCTTGGCCAGAGGCTAAGCATCGCCATACAACGTGGTAATGCCGCCAGTCTCTTGGGTACATTACCAGTCGACAGCGATGCGGATGAATTTTTCGACGCTATTTTTTAGTTTCTGTATAGTTTTAGTTAAGTTAGAATTTAATTTTGTTATTTTTAGTTAATTATAAATAATCTCAATAAATATATTTCGTCATTATCAAATGATTAAATTGTAACTCTACAGTTAAAAGGAAGTGTGTGTGGAATTTTCAAATAAAATTTTGGTTTTTCCGAAGTAAAACATTTTTTCTTACGCATTTAGAGTATTCTTGAAGAGCAATCTTAAAATGTAGGTACTCCTTAATTACCTATGTATTGTATTTACGTTTGAAATAAGTAGACTGGTATTTATTCATGTTTCCCAATCTTTAAAATAACACTAACAATAGCTGAAGCTTGCTACATATCTAATATCTACTTAAATCGTAACCCTCCATCTTCAACTGGCACTCTCCTACGTATTTACCTACAGCCTCCGATATCCCGAGCAAATCGCTCCAATCACTTCTAATTACAACACAGTAATGCTAGACCATTCGTTGCTGGCAGGCTACCTACGAGCTACGCCTAGTTATAGGTAGGTGCATAGAAACGCAGATCAATCGGCGGGATCGGCTCATTATGCAGCATCCATGAGCACAGACGCGGCCTGTCATTACGGCAAATGGAGGCAAATTGCGCACATCTAACGCACTGCCGCCGCCGCCGAACCGTCGGTAATGCCGAATGCCGGTAAAAGCGTGAACTCGAATCGTTTCGGTATTAACGTGTATGGTAATGAGGATAGGCCTATGATGGGTACAACTACCTACCATAGCTATGTAGGTATTACTTTTGGTAAACTACGTTCTATTGACAAGGAAATTCTCCTGTTATTCGTTTTTAGTTACCTAATGTTGTCATCGGCGTGAGTCGTGACAAAGGAGCTTTACCGTAAGGTCTTCGAATATTTTTAAATCATCGTCGTATTACTTACCTAAATATCTACTAAACTTACCGCTGTCCAGACTGGCCTCTTCCAAGAGTCTCATGATTAGCTAAAAGAGAATACCTGAAAAGTTTCGCCTTCGAATTCTTGTTCCTTACAGAAGAATATTAAAACTTCATTGCTGGCTGGCTGTCATTCGTGGATCTTTGGCAGTCGTTACGGGTCGTCAGACAACCAGTCTTACCAAGGGGTATCGTATTACCCAGTAACTGGGTTGTCGAGGTCAGATATGCATCAATATTTTATTTTTTTTTATTGATAGGTATCAATATTTTTCATGGAGCGACTGCATATCTATACCTACCTAGGTATGTAAAATATTATTCAGCTGCATCCGGTTAGACTGGAAGCCGACCTCATCATATTTGGGAAAAGGCTACTAGGCGGATGATGATGAATAATATAACTTCATCGCCAGAATATTAAACTAACGAAATGGTAATACTTACAAAACAGATACCTTCCAAATATTTTCAAGGTGGCACTATTCGGCGTATCTACAAACAATCCTACATAAACCCTAACTTATTCCCATGTGTGTAGGTACCACGATGTGGCTAGTTTTAGATAAAAATTAAATGTGTTTCACTAGAATTGTATAGAAATCTTGTAATATAAAATCTATCCATGACCACAGCTGGTGCAATTCAGCTGACACCGGAATGACTCAATTAAAATACGTAATTGCGTTAACAAGACCAAAGACTTTATTCACTCGTGTCTATTATGTTGAGACAGTTGTCAACGACTCGCAATCGCGACTTTACCTCAGCTGTTAAAAAAAAAAATACCATTCATATTGCTGCATCCGTGATAAATATTGAAGAAGCCTAAAATATAATGGTTTCTCACACACGTACAGTTCACCTGTATGTAGGGTAAGGAAGATACCTAGCAATTGGTACTCATTCAAGAAAATCATCTAATTGTCACCGGTCTATTATTTGCCGTAATTTGCGTAATAACCAGTGCCCTTGTGTCGGTAAATGCTACTTATGCTCGTATGTATATACTTACTCACGATTGTGCTCATGTGTTACAAGGCACTACATATGTTAAGTATACAACAGACGTGCATCTTTGTGAATAACACAAGGTAAATTCCTCGAAAACGACCCTCATGATGAATTTTGTTTGGAAGGTGTCGAGTGATATCGTCTTCAATATTATTACCTAAACATATTGTATTTAAGAGTACATTATTATTTATTTTAGAAACATTAAATATCTGCACCTGTATATTGTGTTTACCTACAGATTCTTTTCCAGGCCGGATTTTTTTTATCCTTATCGTTTTATCAAAGTAATTCTTAATTATTTGATCATGTTATATTTATTTTTTTCGAAAACATCAATATTTTGTCTTTGTTCTCTGCAAAAACCATTATTGAAAACGCTATGTTAGAAACACTTATGTAATTTTATAAAATTCATTATTTTATAAATAATAACTACGTAATAAAAGTTTAAAGTAATTAACATGTTTCGTAGACCGTGCTACGCAGGGTCTACGGTGGCGTAGAGGCTTCCTAACTTAGATAGGGGCAAAGATATGTAAAATCTATTTTCTATTTTAAAAATATACTATAAGTGTAATCTAATGATTCTATATTTTATGTAATAATTATGCTGAAAGACATAATTTAAGAGTCAGTTTTGAAAATTAACGATTTATGGCGTAGCAGGAAAATAACGTTGAAATTACCTAGTAAAACACTGTGAAAAACAACTTTTCTACAAACTGAGGGTTCACACATTGAACCCAAATGGTTTTGGATTATCGTTTTGGCCATAATAGGTATTTTACTATCACAGGCAAAATTGCTAGTAGAGATGCGTTGAAACTTGAAACAACGGAACATTGGATCGGTTTACTTGAACATGAAGGTAAGAAATTGATGTTTGTGTTGTTTTAAGAGAGTTTTAGATCATATGGTTTTGGCTAAAACTTTATTCAGAGTTTAAAAATCCTTCAAAAGGAAGACACTGGGATATACCAAAGACTGCCTACGTTTTTTGTTATTGTCTATCATAAAAGAGAGAATAACCATTAACTTCCTATAAATATTGCTCAAAGATTCGTATGAACGTAGATTATTTTCGTCGGTTGAAATTTTCGGCCATTTTGATCAAATGTATCCTTTCAATAGGTACTTACTTGAAGTACAAATACGCATGCGGTAAACCAACGCCAGCGCAAGTACTACTTTTACTAGGTACATTTCATACGATACGCAAACAGCGTGATTATCTTTGACGCAAATAGCATCAAATTAATATGCGGTTTACAGTACCGCTAGTAGATAGATATAATGTTATAGAGGTCCTCATAACAGAGGAATTATTCGCACCAGGGACCGCGGTAACGAGCGAAATGACATCAAAAATGAAAATTATTTTTAATCGTGTCCAATTGCCGTGCGGCGTGACGAGTTCTAACCACCGGCTCGCTGCTAGCCAAGCGTGGCCTTAATTAAACGGTAGCTCCGACAACTGTGCCGCCAGGCCGCGGCCGTACTCCTGTGCTTTGTGTGTTTTCGTCTGTTGTGTTCATGTTCCCACTGCTGGGACACAGGCCTCCTCTCAATGACAGGGAGTGGGCCGTAATCTACCACGCGGGCCCAGTGCGGGTTGGTGGATGTCACATGTCTTCGAATTTTTGGTTCTAGGACATGCCGGTTTCCTCACGATGTTTTCCTTCACCGTTTTGAGAGCAGTGGTGATGAAATAATTTACATAAAGTAAAGCGCCTATCTGGGTTCGAACCTACGACCTACAACTCGTAAGTCGTGTCCGTGACCACTGGGCCACCACTGCTCTGTGGTGAGCAGGAATGTGGCAACAAGCTACGGGGTTAGAGATCTGGTTAATACATGTCCATTGAACGAAAGCATTTGACGTTAATTTAAGTAGGTAAAACTTAGTATCTGTTGCAAGTTGCAAAGTAATCAATTATTTATGTACATATTGATTTGTTCTTGAGCACCGTGTGTGAAGTTTCGCATGATGTTTACCGCGTAGGTACCTAAGTCTAGGTACTTAGGTACCTCGCGAGTTGCGCGCTTAGATATCTCATTTCTCGTTCTTTAGGGAGAAGCATATTAAAATCATCATTGAGCTGCTTAAAGCCCAATTTGTAGCTGACAGAATAGCATGATGTCAAATAGCCATAATATCCTTTTTGTTCCGACAAAATCTAAACATATCCAAAGGTGTATTTAAACTTCGACTATTCTTACTTTGTCTCAATATCGATGGCTGCAAGCATGAAGCGATACAGTTTGGTTCCTAGGTTCCAATTCATCATTATCTTCTGCCTAGACTTTTCCCAACTATATTGGGGTCGGCTTTCAGTCTAACCGGATGCAGCTGAATACCAGTGTTTTACATGGAGCGACTGCCTATCTGACCTGGATTCCAATTATCAGACAGAAAATACAGTAATCAGAGGAGATGTTTCCATAGAATGCTGCTTACTTTTTAGTTTTTTTTATATTTTTTTTATTGCTGGGCCTGCTCTTGACCTCGACCACGCCTGATGGAAAGCGATTGATTAGGTCTATGATGGAACGAGCGTGTGTTATTTCACCGAAATCGTAAGCCTTAAAAAGCGTCTAACTAATAGATATTCGGTATCGGTATTTTCTGCTTTAACCTTTAAATTTAATAACCTAGGTACCACTTATTTGTTAAAAAGCCTGCAGCGATACCTTAAATGGTAGACGCCAATTTGTTCCTTGGATACATTATTATCACGTTAGAATCGTGAGTGGTTATCGCTTTTACAGGTACCTAACTATATTTTATGTAGGTATGCTGATTATCTGGCTCTAGTAGGTACTATTACGTCAACCTGTATACCTAAGTATATAGAGACATCGAACAGATTCAATTATCCTATCTTTAAAGTGTCTGTGTTAAATGAGAATTGTCTACCTAGGGGGCGAGATACACCATGAAAATATAGCTTAGTAGCATTAGACTTTATGTTCGGTGTTAATAAGTTCGTACGACAGCAGCAGCAACTATATAGATCTATATAGTAGCTATAATATTTTAAACCTAGACCTACGTTTAGGTTTAAAATATTGGTGTAAAATTCAGTCAATATTGGAGTTCGTGTTACCGGTTAAGGTACAAGATTGTTCAACACAAAAGCTCTTCTATAAAAGTTAGACTCCACACGTCATAGGCATATGGATCGTCAAATTAAACGCAACAGCATTGAATCGGCAAAAGAGTGGCTATTATACCTAAGTTAAAGTGGTTTAAAGAAATATCCTTACAAATAGGTAAGTCTGTTCGGATGCCGCATGGTAGCAGAGTTCTAGAAACAAAAGTAAGCATTATAGAGGAAAATATGTTGGTCACACTCATACCGATACAAACAGAAATAAGTACTTAACAGTTTACTTCATTAATAGGGTACACTAACGTCTTCTAAATGACGCATAATTGACTGAAGTGTGCATAATTCATATATACAATTGCTACTAGAAACACCATTAAAGTAATTTACTTATATCGTTCCTATAGCGGACTTCATCACGTTTTGACTGCCCTGCTTAACCATATAATCACTACTGAAATATTTCACTCCACTTACAGTAATATCGCGCATTAAGTCGCTATCGCGTGTGTAATTAGGTACCTTAGTTGAAACAATACAAAATAATAAAAGCGAATCGGGCGCTGGCTATTTGCATTTCCGATGGACGGTGGTCGGGGCGGCAGGTGTTTTTCCTTTCTCGCCGACTGCTGTTGAGCGCGCTAGAGCGAGAGCTCGACCACTCTCTTGTACCGTTCTGTTTCTCCTTGCCTCATACGAAATTATTATTTTGATTACGTTTAATTTGCATACGGCCTGCGGAGCGGTTGCCCCGGGGCCGCAGGGCCGGTGCGCCGCCCCGCGTCGTTACGACCCCTGTACTTTTCTGTAATGTTTTCGCCATTTTCAACAAAATTCCTCACAAATCATATAATTTCAGGTATCATCATGGTTATTACGAAGAAGCGCCCGTAGTCCTCGTACCTCTGTAATAGGTCGATCGATGCTCAAATTCTTGATAACTACGAGTAATCAACATAGAACCAGCCCCGGCAGGCTTAATGATCCAACGTCTTCAATTATTGGTAATATCAGACGTTTAAACGTTCTTAGGAAGCTGACTGGCAGGTTTGGTTGGATGGGAAGACCACTTATTTATTCCTAAGGTCACATTTCTTAAACGATTGCTCACACGCATGTCATATTTATGTTTTAAATGTCTCTTGTACCTACACCTACATAGAGTCACTACAAGATGTGAAGGTAATCGCTACAGAAATAGCGACTGACGTAAGTAGATAATAATTCTTGGATTGTGCAATGGGATATAGGAAACCTATGTTCACAAATCCCAATGAAAATAACATCAAATTGTGTGTAATAAAGGATTTACTTTACGAAACACATAATAAGAGCATGTCGGGCGGCTTCTGTTCGGCGCACACGCATTGGCGTGGGCCGGTCCAATCGGCGGCCGGGACACGCCCACATGCGCACAATCTACTTTATTCTCACATTACTTGCTATGAAACCCACGTATATTGTCTGGTTACTTAAGTTTGTATGTATATCTATTATATAATATCTATTTTGTTTGTGCCCAAATACGCATTTTATGAACCTCTCAAGTTCGATTTGTGTTTTGTTTCTAAAGATTTACACAAGGCTGATTTGCAGCTTTTGTCGATTAACTACCCTGAAATACCTACGATTAGATAAGCTGCTGTCTATTTACCTGCGGTATGCGGGATAGTAGGAATCTATCTAGATTTTAGTGTTTCACAATCTTCCACGCAAAAGGATGAAACCTTTGTACATAGACCTTTACAAGTATTTTCTTTTCTGTGGTTGATCACTAAATGTAAGTTTTTCTGTACCTACATAATTGCAAATCTTTTAAAAGTACCTATCCCTTAACCTGCGGCCCATCCATTTAAAAACAGAGAAGTAGAGCTGACCAACAATAACTTTTACAAAACTATAACGTATCATTGGAGACAATTGGTTGATCGATAGCTGTCGGCGATATTCCTATTGGGCTTTTCATCGACTTTGATATCCGGGACATAGTGAGGCTGCACCTAATGACATAATCGCGGCCCGCGGCGTCGGTCGCGCGATCACAGTGATTACGAGACGAGCGGCGAGCGTAGCGGGCAGCGGGCCGAGATACTGTTGCAAATTGATTCGATGCTACAGGCACTGCGACTGAACACACCTAACCATCTATATACTATAGTAAGTCATGGAAATTTCAGGGTAATATACCGGTGTCCATTTTATAGCGAAATAAAAATGAAAATCAGCCTGCTGGGACACAGGCCTCCTCTCTGTGAGATAGTACCTAAGCCGTAATCTAACAGGCTGGCCCAGTGCTTTAACACTGAAAATAATTTATTAATATATTTTTTTAAATTGCATCAAAACAAAAAAAAAAAAATAAGCTAAGTATAAAATAGTTGCGAAAACACGTGCTTAATTTGGTTTAAATGAAAAGAGAATATATACGAGAAAACTTAAGGTACACCGGGTGGTAAATCTTTGTACGTCAAATTGACACTTGACAGCTCACTCCACGCTCGCATCACTTAAGATTTCACGGTGTGATTGTTACAGAATAGCACTGCTGGAATCGATTTCAATCGGTATTTAGAGACACAGGTACATACGCTGAAAAATCCATAATTTACGACGCATTTACCGTCGTAAAATGGCATTTACCCTCGTAAAATGACAATGAAAGAAGTTCTTTCATTATGACGTTAATTTTCTTTTCCTGCGTGCCTTATTACTTACAGTCTGTAGTTTGTAATCTAACAGTAGATACTTAGTAGCCTACTACAAATGAGTAGCTCACCTTACTGATGGTTTGACTTGCTCTTTAATTAAGGTTGATATTACATACCACGTTTGCGTTAGGAGTGCGGGCACTCTCACGGAAAAATATGTAGTTAATGTAGGTACCTAGGACTCTTTCATTGAATTTTACTTTGTAGAAAAATGTTCGGTTGGGTACTGGTGCATAAATAAAATAAAATGAATAATGTACAGACGCCAGCACATAAAGCTACTACAATCTGTCAAATTTCTTTAGATTTTCAACTTTATCGCCTAGCATAAGGTTCAAAGTTGATTGGGAAAATTTGACATTTTCGGGTATCCTGATGTGCTGCCGTCTGTACGAGACTTTTATTATTCGTAGGTACGAGCAGTGTTCAAAAGCAGGTTGAACAGTTACCAATGCGTTTGTTAGTTGCCTGAAAAGCCTTACTATTGAATACATTGTCCTCCCATACCAGTTAACACTGTAATTTGAAAACATTGTAAAAGCCAATTTTTTTTTTAAAGAGAAACCGTGACGTTTCTTTCCGGGTCATCTCTATAGGAAACGACCAATTGGAACCGCAAGGGCGTGCACCTAGCTTTTGACGTTTCAGTGCCCATGCAGGTTTATGTGAAATAAAATATTTTGATTTGATTGGGATATCACCAAAAAAAGGCCATCTGTTTTCCAAAAGTTTTTAATGGAAATGTATTCTTCTAATATATTCTATGGAAATAACTAATTATTTAAATAACAACTTAGTTGTTGTTTTTATGTTATTCTATTATTAGATATGTTATGTTGGGCTGATATGCTGAATCAGAGCATTCAGAGCATTTCGTCAGAGCTACGTGCGTCCTTTTAGTTGCTATAGGATTCTTTTCGCTCCTTCGACCGTTCGGTCGTTTATCGTGCTTTAACCCTATAAGTACTTAAGTAGTGTTGGTTACCTTTGAACTAAGTTTAGTAATGTTTAGACAGACAGTCCCTCGCATGGAGAGGCCATAACGCTTTTTCGTTATGTGACGATTTCTAACAGTCAATTCCTACCGCAAGGTAATACAGACAGGCACATCAAGCTACCCGAAACCGTCAAATTTTTCCAATCAACTTTGAACCTTATGCTTTAGCGATAAAGTTGGAAATCTATTAAAGAAATTTGACAGATTGTATATAAAAGTAGCTTGATGTGCGCCGGGCGTCTGTACGTTAAAGAACTTCGTTCCAAAAAAGTCTGAAGTTATTTGAAAATTTCCCAAAAAATATTAAAAGCCAGACTAGACAGACTAGACAGCCATAAACTATAAATAATCCCAGAACATACATGGGGTTGTTACGGGAAACCTTTGGAGAGAGGCTTCTAAGACTTTTCTGTGGACCTCATTTCGTGGCCCACCCTATATTTACGGACTTATCTATTATCATTTTTTAAACAAAACCTTGCTAATGCTATCGGCTGATAATCACATAAGTAACAAGAACTATATAGATAGGTACATACCATACAGCTTATACATAAGTAGGTGAAACTGTAATTGATTTAACACCTGAAAGATAATGAAAAATTTCCCACGTTTATGATTCAATAGCTTGGTTGCACCGATAGACACAGTAGGTTTTCAATTTTAAAATGTGCCTATCATTCTATTAAAAGAATCAAAATCAAAAGTCATTTATTCAAACTAATCTGAGATTCAGCGCTTTTTGAACGTCAGAATTATATAAGACAGTCCAAAACCTTCACCACTTCCTAGTGCTTTAGCTAGAAAAAGAAGAAGTGGCGCAACAAACTCCTCAGCAGTACCTACAGCTGTCTGTTCAGTTCAGAAGAACTTGATTTTATACAATAGTAAGTAATTAACATTCTCACATTAAGTATATTCTCATAATACTTGTTTAGTTTTATTAGGTGAACTGTTTTTAAATTTTATGTATTTTATTATTTTTTTGTCTCCATTACTCTTTCACACGCTGTCTACATCTCTCTATTTACCTATTGTCCTATCGCAGGTATGCTGGAAGAGATTTCTTATGAAATAAGCATCACCTTTGTACCTATTTTTACCGACTTCAAAAAAAGGAGGTTATCAATTCGATACGTATGTATGTAATATTATTGGAATTGCATTATATTCACATATGACAATCTATTAGGGCTTCCAAACAAATATACAAAATTTTATAGACGTATGTTTGTATGTATGTTTGTCCACGCATATCTCCGTAACTATTAATCGGATCGTGACCATTCTTTTTTTATTGGCTTAAATTGACTTCAACTTAGGGAACAGTGCAAGTTTCATCAAAATCGATTCAGTAATTTTCAAGATATGGACTAAGACGTGAAAGTGTGACGGCCTGGCTTATTGATACGAGTTACGGGTGTAGTGTCAAAGCGAAAACATCTCAAAACCTTGGTCAAATTCTAGTGCAACAACTAAAAATTACCAAATAAAAAGTAATTTAAAAAAATTAAACCGACTTCAAAAAGAAATTAACTCAAAATTATGAAATAACTTTAATTTCGGAAGTCGGTGTCTTGGGATCTGTATTTTAGTTTTATGCCACCGACTTCCGAAATTAAAGTTATTTCATAATTTTGAGTTAATTTCTTTTTGAAGTCGGTTTAATTTTTTTAAATTACTTTTTATTTCGTAATTTTTAGTTTTTGCACTAGTATTTGACCAAGGTTTTGAGATGTTTTCCCTTTGACACTACACCCGTAGCTCTTATCAATAAGCCAGGCCGTCACACTTACACGTATTAGTCCATATCTTGAAAATTACTGAATCGATCTTGATGAAACTTGCACTGTTCCCTAAGTTGAAGAAAATGTAAGCCAATAAAAAAAAAATTGTCACGATCCGATTAATAGTTCCGGAGATATGCGTGGACAAACATACATACATACATACATACGTCTATGAAATTTTGAATATTTGTTTGGAAGCCCTAATCGATCATCATATGTGAATATAATGCAATTCCAATAATATTACATACATACGTATCGAATTGATAACCTCCTTTTTTTTGAAGTCGGTAATGAAATCAAAATTATGAAATAACTTGGTCAGTGGGTCGTCTTACTTTAATTTCGGAAGTCGGTGGCAAAAAACTAAAACTAAAATACAGATCCCAAGACACCGACTTCCGAAATTAAAGTAAGACGACCCACTGACCAAGTTATTTCATAATTTTGATTTCATTTCTTTTTGAAGTCGGTTTAATTTTTTTAAATTACTTTTTTCTGTTCTGTATTTTTTTCTTGTCTGTTTATATATGTGTGTACATAAATGGTAAAATAAATAAATAACTTTACATATTGAGCCTATAACGTTCCCACTACTGGGACACAGGCCTCCTCTCTCGTAATCCACCTCCCGGCCCATTGGGGGTTGGTGGATGTCACATGTCTTCCAATCTTGATTCTAGGACATGCGGGTTTCCCACACGATGTTTTTATTCACCGTTTTGAGAGCAGTGGTGTTGAAACAAATTACAGAAAGTAATATAGGCCTGCCTGGGTTCGAACCCACGATATACGACACGTAGGCAGTGCCGGATTAAGACTAAGTACTTGATGCCCTAAGCAATCCACGCCTGTACGCCGTAGGCCCTCCTATCCAGTAGTCGCCTCGTATTTTTCCAAAACATCGCCGAGCGATTTGTAAAGATTGGCGCACATCTCTAGCTAGATTGACTTTTGGGTCTTGTAATTTCTTGCTGATAAACTTTTGGGTCTTGTAATTTCTTACTGATAGCCTTGCCTTTCATGTGATAGCTAATACTGTTTCCTTGCTGTTTCTGCCTTATGGTGCCCTCGAGGCGTGATGCCCTAAGCAGTTGCTTAATTTGCTTAGGGGCTAATCCGGCACTGCACGTAGGTCCCATTGCCACTGGCCACCACTGCACTGCTCCGAAACACAAAACATTAATTTAAATTATTTGCCATAATATGTCAGCAATCGATGTCATGGCAGTATTGTGAAAGGAAGGCCTATCCGTCGTTTAAGTCAAAAACTCTAAATATTTAATGTAATTTTTCCATTCTTCCACGACATTGTCCTAACCTGTAGTTAGACGCTGCAGAATAAATACAGCAACAGCCATTGTCTGTTATTATTGTTTTAAAATTCAACTTCAACTGTCACAACACTACGCCGCGGCCGGTATTGTGTCGGTAGAAAAAACGGTAATTTTCACACTACCTGCATTTAATACTTCTAGGTATGTTGGACATAATAAGCCTCTAATAGCATTAGATTTTCCATGTAGCCATGGGATTTTTTTCATTGTCCTACCAGCTGTTGTTTTCTATGCATAATAGGAGGGTACGGCGAGATTATAGAGTAGTTTTGCTAGTGATACCTGTATTCCGTGGGACTGTAACGGGAACGCATTAACAAAAGAGTCGGTTCGATTGAGGCCGTCGTAGCATAACATTTTCTAAAGGAAAATCACAAAGAAAAGTCAAGCAATTTTTGCAACGATTTCTTTGTCAAAACACTTAGCTATTGACGTCGGCGTCTCTTAGAATAATGAAGTAGTTTGATCGCAAAGGGTTTTAGAAAATTGCACTGATGTTCAATAGAATTAAAGTTTCAAAGAAAATTGCTAGTTGCTTTGAGTTCCAGTTCATATTATGTAGGTACTCCAATTGATAGATTTGCCATTACGTAAATTGATATTAATTTGTTTTCTTTGATGAATCGAATTACTTATTCATAGAATCTTTGCACAGATCTGAATAAAATATGAAGTCAATTAATTGTATGAACTAGGGTAAGATTGCTTTAGACGTAGGTATCATACCTAAGTCGTAGTACCGCTGAAGGCCAATTTCACCAAACTTTTATACATAGAATAAGTCTTATCCTGAAAATAAATTTTGAATTTTTGACAGTTGTTCCATGCTAGAAGTGTCAGACGTTAATTTAATTCCACGGATGAAATATATCTGACTTTGGTAAAATCAGTCCTAAATAGGTATGTCTGCTCTACTGGTTATAAAATAAGTATCATTAACTGACATATAATGATGTTAAGACGTAGGTATTTAGTTAGTCCTAAAAAAAGTGGGTAATTCAAACTGGAATGCGTAAAAGAAAAATAATCAAAAAGTAAGATTTTACTCCATACGTATTGTCTTCAGTAAAATTTCTTACAAGAACATCTGTAAGATATTTCTAAGAAGAATAGTATGACGATAAAGATATTATTTTTGATCATGGCTATTTTCGTAGTATTCCAAAATCTGACATAATCTACCAACCCACACTGGGCCCCTGTGGTGGATTATTGCCTTCACAACGATTCACTAGTCTTACAGAGAGAAGGCTTATGTCTCAGCAGTGGGAACATTATAGGCTGATTATATGTACAAGCGATGATGTTATAAGTAAATAACATTTATAATATCATTGTGTACAAGTATATAAAAAGGAGGGGAAATAATCAAAGGGCATCAAAAAATTCGTCCGCATCGCTGTCAACAGGAAACGTGCCCAAAAGGCTGCCAGCATTGCCACGTTGTATGGCAATGCTGATTCTTTGGCCAAAAAATAGGCCAGCCCTCTGGTCACGTGAAGAGTCGACCAACCGCTTGGCGATGTCTCGAAATATACTAAGTGGGCACTTGGGCCCCATGGCCCTAGTGTTTTAACTCAAATTACGAGTAAAGCATTTATTGCAATGAAACCAATCACAGGCATTTTGAACTGTCAAGGAGTCGATCAGTCAGAAAGATGAAGCTAGTTGACAATATTTTTATTGAACCAAGGAGGATCAGTATTGCGCAATATTTTACTATGGGTACTTCGTCTTCTTCTTTCTCGTGTCGATGATATGATGATTCCAAATTATTGCTCACGGGTATAAAGCTTATGGGCCGACTATGTAAGTGTAAATAATTGATCGTTTGAGTAGGTACAAGGGGTGTGATTCAATCATATTGCACGATGAAAATATTGCTTAAAATTACTGTAGGAGTCAGCGCGGCCAAACCAGTAGTATATGGGTTTCATTTTGACAGTTGAACAACATTCATTGCGTTATTTACGTTGTTGAGCAAACACATTTTTCGAATATATGGAGCAACAGATTAGCAATATGCTTCCAAATAATTCAAATTGAATTAGGGTGCTGAATCAGGAACAAGCACAAACACAAAAGATCCTTGGATAAAACTAATAACACCTGCCATTCGTCTAATAAGTCCGTCTTTTTGTCAAATTATCGTAATTTAAAAAGTCATTAATGAAAGAAAACGCATTTGGTAGGAGGCAGACCCGCCGGGTCGCCGTACAGTCCCTTTGTCTGATAATTACATGCTACGAGAGACCGCATCAAAGTAAATGCGACATAAAACTTTATTTTATTACTCCAAATTGTCTCAAATTTGACAAAGATTGTATCATAATTAACATAGTTGGAGAAATGAAATGATCATTCATGATCACGTGGGGAGCGGTCGTTTTGTAGCAACACCAATTTTGGTATATAGGTTGTACGTTTGTATGAATTTGGAGACACACCTGCTTTTTTGTTGATCACAGTAATAAACGCTACTTATCCAAATTGACAAATATTTCTTTGACAGATAGGTTTAAGTTACATTTTAAATCAGACCCTAATAAAAATTTCGTTACGACTTCATTACGAACGAAGATCAAGTTCACTAGGAATTGTTATAATTTCTTTCAAAATAGATTAGGTATCTACTAGCCTCTTAGAAGAACGTAGTTTTGCTATAGGTAATGTAGGTACCTACCCACTAATCAAATCACCGTGTTTTGGAGAATATACGTTTATAAACCTTGTTTCAGAGCTGTTCTATTTCGTACCCAAGTGGCCGCTGCAGACACAATTTGTCTAATTGGAGGATTACTGACCCATCCATCACGTAGTGCGTGCCCGCTCACCTGCACTTCGGATGACCTAAAGAATGCCACTGATGCCGTGGCGAATCAACGTGGCCACCTACTGGGCTCAAATCGATACGAAAAGAAGAAGAGCTGTTCACAATAGCCTTTTCTTCTCTCTCAAATTTTGTAAATATCAAACCGGAATGAAAAAGTTTATAGTAGATAAGACAGAGATTAAAACAGAAGACAAACAAGCAGGGGATCGAGGAGGGGGTTGTGGAGGGCGGGTTCAGGGGATCAGACCGGAATAACTCGTAAAAACAATTGGTACTTTTTGCCAAATTGCATTTTGTATGGAAGTAACTAGTTCAAAATTAGTTCTGTCAAAATATAATCAACTTTTAGTTTTTTTTCGCAAAACCGTTTAAATCTTTCTATAGTTTGATGCTCAAACTGGATACACACGACGGATATCTATGCACGACGACATATCGAGTTACACATTTCGAGTTTTAACTGACCTCGCATATAGGTAGGCTTTTCGTAAAATGAGAAGTTAGCTTAGGTACTTATACTGGAAATGTATCTTAAGTGGGTTCGAAAATGAACATGGAAAAAACGAAGGTCATGTCAAATGCCCATGTAACACCCACTCTCATAAAGATCGAAGACGCTACACTCGAAGTCGTGGACGAGTATGTTTACCTAGGACAAACTGCCCAGTTAGGTAGGTCCAACTTCGAGAAAGAGGTCAATCGTCGAATCCGACTCGGCTGGGCAGCGTTCGGGAAGATACGCAATATTTTTTCATTCCACATACCGCAGTGTCTCAAAACGAAAGTCTTTGAATTTGACCAGTGCGAGTTGCCAGTGATGACATATGGCACTGAAACGTGGTCGTTCACAATTTGCCTTATTAGAAGGCTAAAAGTCACCCAAAGGGCAATGGAGAGGGCTGTGTTTGGAGTTTCCCTGCGTGATCGAATCAGAAATGGAGATCCACAGGAGAACCAAGGTAACCGACATAGCCTGAAGAATTGCCAAACATAAGTGGCGGTGGGCAGGGCACATATTGCTCGCAGAACAGATGGCCGATGGGGCCCAAAGGTTCTGGAGTGGCGACCGCGTACCGGAAGACGTAGCGTTGGAAGGTCTCACACAAGGTGGACCGATGACCTTGTGAAGGCCGCAGGAACCGGTTGGATGCGAGAAGCACAGAACCGGTTGAAGTGGGGTCCGCCGGGCTCCAAACACCTCCACTGTGGAGGTGTTTGGGGGAGGCCTATGTCCAGCAGTGGACGTCTTTCGGCTGAAATGATGATGAATTATGACTTAACGTAAATCGCAAAACGAAAAATTACGAATTCATCAAATCAGTATAAAAAATTGAATACATATTAATGGCAGACCTAATTAGGTAGGTAAGTAGGTACCTACGGTTTTTTTGGTTAACCACCACACGTATGAAGTATTTTTATTTCTGTGAATATTGAATTTGCTTAAAGGATAATAACATAACAGTTTTGAAATTTTGTGGACTGGTAGGAAGGTACCAAAAAGTGTACGGGCTGAAGAAAATCTATTTCTCAAATTTTCATTATGAGTAGCGATGGGAAATTACCTAGTTAATATTTATACAATATAAAAGTGAATTTAATGAAACTTTGTAACAGTAGGTACCTAAGTAGCAGCTCTTTTCGAAAACATTATCGAAACAACTTTTTTACACAAAAAACAACCGATTTCCAAAAATAAAACACTACAAAGTCGGTGTCAAAAAACTAAAATGCGGAACCAACGACACCGACTTCCGAAATTTTCAGCTTGTAGCGTTTTATTTTTGGAAATCGGTTGTTTTTTTTTTGAAAAAAAGTTTTTATTTTTCGCTGTTTAGTTGTAACTTGTACCTAGCCGCCACAAATTCATAAAATACTACTTGCTATGTAAATATCAATGACAGGAAGTTTTTAAAACATCATCAATATAAACTAATTGTAAGTGAAAAAAAATCGGATTATTGAAGCTAACTCAAAAAATTGGTACCCCAGCAAAACTGAAATTTCACGAAAATAAAAAGTGTTGTTTGTAACTTACATTACTTCATGAGACCATAGGACATAGATAGCCACTTAATTAATTAAGGCTGCTTAACATTCGTCGCTTTTAGTCTGAAATAGGTATGAGTGAATTACCAAAAAGGTCATGTTTGTCACTGAAAGATAGAAATATTCAGAAATATCTAAAATTAACAGTTCAGTTCAGTTCATCCGTGTTAAAGTTCGAATTATACAGCAACTTTGGTGTCGAATGGCGCAAGATCGGCTATTCACCGCGAGATGGCGCTTTTCTTGTTTTAATGAACGTAGTGGTTTCAGATGGCGTATTCTCTGAAATTAAATCAACTACTTAATCACTCTTTTGTGTGTTGATAATTGTTCAGAATAATGATAATTTTATTAATGAAGTGTTAAACAATATTCAACATGCAATACGTACGGAAGAGAGCCGCATCTAATTATACATTTAGCTCTTCAGCTCGCTCTCACAAGAAAGATAATGTGGATATTTTATAATTAATTAGCAAATAATATGAAAGCGTATTAGTATTTAATGACTGCATTCTGTTTGTGGGTGTGGTCGAAACATGCCATTTGTTCTTTCACAAAGAGTGTAAAAACGTCGAGTGATCCGCCTACAATTGGATCCAACATTTGTATTCATCACCATCCGTCCGTCTGTGTTGGTGCGGAACCTAACTGATGCGTGACACGCAATCGATGCGGTGACATAGCACCGCAACGTATAATTCAAATTACCGTTAATAAAATATGGTCGAAAAGTTTGTGCTTGTGGTTTCGTTCACTTGGACTGTAATAAATTGTTGAGTTTTATTTGCTTTATAGTGTTAATGCGTTGGCGAAATGGCGATGCTTGTCGTACCCAGGTAACATGATAATTATTCTCAGATGTAGGTATGAACGCAAACGAAGCAAGAGGAGTAAGGATCTTAGTAGGTGACTTCTGTAGTTACTGCCTACTCTCATGAAAAGAAGGCGTGAATTTATGCATGAAAATTATATTCAGTAAGCAACGAGTAAGATTTTGAGGAAATAAACAATTCATACTTAAATAATCGTTTTGCTACGACATTTCTTAAGTTTCTTTTCTCCTTGGTAATCCATTCAACTGGACCGTTGTAATGTTAGTCGCGTGCATCAAAGCCGTTACCATTTTGAATGGATGCTGATAATTCAGGCTGTGGTAGCAGCACGACGCGTGTTGCACAAAGAGCGGCAGCTGAGGGGGCGGCCGGGGCGGCACAGACCCGCCTCAACGATTGTTGCCCGCGTAGGTATAAAGAACACTAACCAACATCCCCGTAGAAATTCATTTCGCCATGCTTTTTATTCCTAATAATAATCACCCGAGGCGAATAACAACACCCACTCATTAGGTACCTACGTAATTCCTATTTTTTGTGACAATAGTTAGAAACATTTTCTTGCTCCACAAATAAAATGCATGGGCATATTTTATAAGTGCTGCAGACAAACAAGTCGGCTGCAACAAAGTGTTTGAAACGTCATCGCGTGTAATACACGATGTAAAATCGTTCCCGCAATAAAACCGTGAGCGTATTTCACAAAGCTCCATAAATAATGGTCAATATGTCGAGCGGTATTGTCGATGCTGACAAATTGCCCCTCTCGGTTGCCGCCGCATTGTTGGCTACCGAAGCAGCGTGCTACACTTTTGTCATCTCCCCGCACAATGCTACACGAATCTTCCGAATGACTTTTGTCAGCTATCATTTTCACTTCTATCCTCAACAGAATTGCAAATCGGTTTTATTATGTTCCGTGGGTCGTGAGTCTTCGTTTTACGATTTTATGATATGATAAATGGGAATGTTTGTCTCGAAACGTTTGTCGCCGATAAATGTTTGGTTTGTGAATTGTGTGGAATTCATGAATGAAATTTCGAAAAGAAGGCAAATAAAATTGATCGGTATAGGTATTGCTATAGTAAAATGGTGCGGCGAAAAAAAAGCTCGGAATGCTATTGTCAATGATATTTAATATAAAATGCCTTATGCAAAAAAATATTTACGGAATAGGACAAAAAACAAGATGAGGCTGATCTGGCTAGCTGGGGTGTGATATGTTTACTGTTCTTTATCTTTAGGTACCTACATTTAAAAGCAACCTTCTTTTGGTCCAACCAAAATCTACTCAACATGCAACGCTTTTTAAATAAGTACCTAGTGTACTAAGTTGAAGGAAGGTAAGTATTTCTCCAATAAAATTCAAAAGTGCTAGTTAAAGTTTCTATTAGATAATTGTTCTTTATCATTTCTCTACTGTGCATGTGAACGCCCTCAATAAGGTCACTTTCTGCAAGCTTATTTTATTAATCAAAAGTACATTTACCTATATTTAGTATTTACCTATTAAAGAGGGTGTGAACCGTGTCCCCGGCACTCCCTCCAAACTTACACATATTTGCTTTAAAATCGAACTGCACAATAACATTATTGTACCCTAACAAAAGCAAATTACTGTGAAAATGAAATAAAAACCCTCTCTTCATCCCCTACTATTAAGAGATGATGTAGCGATACTCTGCGTAAGCGCAACTGTGAATGTTTCGCGGATTGCCACGCTTTGTACTTTCGCTACGTTTAAAATTGGACTTTATCTGTGTTACTAAAAAGTTGAAATTACATTTTCCTGTTTTGTAACATTGGAATAATATCTAAAGTAACCGTGACGGGTGAATAGGGCATAAAAACCCCATAAATCAAAGTCAAAAAGGCATAGAGAATGGGCAGAGCGGCGGTCGCGAGTAGTATGTCACCAGCTGCTTGGCTCGCGGGCTTGGGTGACATTGTTTGTTAGTTCCCATCAATAATGAGGGTAATTTTCGGCATTTTGTCACATTAGTGAGTCGTATTGAACTATTGTTGTCTGTTATTTAGAGGGATTATGCTTGTTTTGTGACGTAAACAGTATCCTTGCGATTGAAGACAAATTAAATTCAAGGTAGAGCTAATGATAAAAAACAAAAAAAAATATTCCAAAATATAAGGACTAACGATAAATGTTTATACAGTTTTTCTTAAATCTATGTCAAGTTCACCCATGATTTGTGCCTGAACTAGGTAATCCTGTGTTTCAGGCGATTGGACGTTATTATTGATTAAATAATGAAGGAAAGAAAGAAAAATATTTTATTTGGGACCCGCACAGAAAATACAAACAGTAAAAAAAAGGAGCATTTAAAACTAGATAATATAACCAAAAAAATAGACAAGTAGGTAATACGTAGTCAAAAAAAAACAACCAAAAAAATAATAAACGAATGCTGTTTAAAAGCTTTACCTATGTAGTACCTACCTAAGTAGTTTGATGCTTTTTCGATTACTAACTTTTTTCATCGTTATAGACGCATAGTATCGCGACGCATCGTTATAGACCCTAGTGAACTGTCATACCTATCTACTATTTACCTATTTCTTGTTTATTTTAGTTTCAAAACGGATGTTTCATGATTTGGTGGTGGTTAATGTGATTTATAACCTAAAAACTAAATTTAACTTTTCTCGTTCTGCCCCTAATAATTTCTGAACCAGTAAAAAAAAAATAAGTTTAAAATCGTATAAACCATGCAGTACAAATATCGAACCATCCCTTTAGTCAATAGCACCTATAACTACTTGTATAACACTCAGCGGGACTCATGTTTGTGCTCGTATAGTCCACGGCTGTTTGTTTACTGCAACTGAACTTTTTGCATGTTTGTCGATTTGTTCAAACACTTTGAAGTTCGCAACATGTTTGTCGAAGTCAATAAATCTGTCGGTTTTCGTTACTTGGATTATTTATTCAAGATTTACGACATGTACTTAGGTAACAGCTTCAGCATCGCTGTCGATGTATTTCGTAACTATGATTTGGACTTTAGTACCTACTTAGGTAAGAATATTTTCAGAGAGTCCTTTTTTTTTGATACTGTAGAGACTATAGACCTAATCTAAAGTTAGTTGACATTTTTCCACTTCAGCTTTGACACAAATTCTAGTTATACATGAAAAAATTTCAAACTGCTATAACGTTTCTATTGACTAATTCAACTACCTTTGACTTGTCATAAAAATATTAAGTAATCCCCTAGGAGTACCTGATACGTAATGTTTTTTATTTCAAATCATAATGTGGCGTCACAGCTGAAGTGGAAAAATGTCAACTAACTTTTAGAGGCCACTGCATATGGTAAAATATAAATCTTAATTATAAGAGTCATTCTTATTGTGCTTGCATAATGCCAAAAGTCTTTAAACTCCATAAACTTAGCCGCAAAATAAGTTATTCTTTAAAATATTAGCGCAAGACAGTTTTATTTGAAAACGACCGCCATTTGTGGTTAGGCAACAAACATTAAGTTCTAAGCTTTATGTCTTCATTACAAAATTAGGCTGTTTCGTGACGCAACTGTTAGCTGCACCGCGAGCTACGAACCATTTGAAGTAAAACTGTAGCAGTTTGTATACCGCTATACATTTATGTAAACTTTTACATTTGTTAAAACATGGCTCTCTGTTGCGAAACTTAAAATTGTAGGTAACAATTGATTGTTAGAAGGATGTTACATATTGCGAGATGATTTTTATTCTTCATTTTATTTTCTCAGTTCTTCATTTTATTTTCTTCTACATACAGGAAAAAAATTAACCAGTGCGCAAACTTTAACCATGAATTCAGCATTATGATTCTAACGTAGCGTAGCGTAGGAATTACTGGCCGGTTATAAAAACAATAAAATATTTGTTCCATAAAAATCAAAATCAAAAGTCAAACTAGGCTAGAATCAGCACTTTCTTTCGAACGTCATAATTACAAAAGACAGTCACCCAAAACGCCCGCCGTTCACGACTTCCTAGTGCTTTCGCTGAGGAGAAGAAGTTTCGCAACAAACTCCCCAGCAGCACAGCTGTCTGTTCAGTTAGACAATATTTGATAGTTTACAATACTAGGTATGCAAAGTAATTACCATTACAGGATACAGAGCATTAAATCAAATTATTTGCCATATGTTAGCTAGCCACGCCAATATACCAACAAATAGGTATCTACAATAAAATCTATACGTAGTTAAGCAAAAAAATAATAAATCAAAATTAAAAATGTAAACAAAAACTTACTAGGTACCTAAATAAAAGCCTCCAGGTATAAAGGGCGTGACAGCTTACATATTTAGGCAATGCTGGGTTTTGTTCACAAAATATGTTAAACTAGGACCATCCATATACTTTGACCGCGTAGGCACATTTTTATGAAACAGCAGATTTTTATTTTGATAACCGACAAAAATTTTCTACGCTGCTACAGTTTGCGCATTGGTAATTTTTTTTCCTGTATTAGGTACCTAGGTGATTATAATGTTACCATTATGTTTTGTGTCTACAAGTAACCACCTATTGAGGCCTATTACTTAATTGAGATACACTTAAGGGGCAGGATGAGCAATAAGAAAAATGTTAATAACTCTGCAATTTAACTTCGATTATTTCATACTTCTTCGCATAAGGCAGTCAAAGCACGTAGTACAGGCATGTGCAGAGCCCTGTTCTCGTGTGTGGACGGTCAGGGCAGAAGCGGTTGCGGTTGCAGCCGCGGACAAGACGCCCCGCGCGCCATCTGCCGCGCCCTAATTACTTCCTACGCTTTTCAACCCGACTGTACTCCCGCTACTGGCTTTTGTTACTTACCACCGTTTAATTTTTTAAATGGTAATTACGTGTTTATAAAGAAATAAGAAAGTACGCCACACAAAGGGCCTCGCGAACGGTAGAAAGTATCGGTTCCGGTCGTTGTCAAACTGTCGTGGAAATAGTTCTGTTTCTAACCGCAAACTATTGAATTATTCAAATAATAACCTGTTAATAACATCAAAAATATTAATTGCACGTGTTTTCCTATTTTAATAGTTTATTTATACTTTATTTAATAAATTCGTTTCATGTAAGATACCTGTATCTCGTTTCTAAGCTTTCGGCAAAGCTCTCGTTAGTTCCCCTACTCGCCGCTAGATGGTATTATAATTATATGTTAGAAATATTTGATACCTCGAAACATGTTACCGGGAATTTTGCAATAATGGACTATTTTGTGAAATTATACTTATTTCATGTATTTCGAAATATGTAGATATGTTTTGGCTAATTAACTATAAGAGTACAAATTTTTGGGTAACTTTTTGAGGTGAGCTAGAAAAAGGTTAAACGGCATCGTTGATTGAAAAAGGTTTACTACTGTATGTCGTGGTGTTGTTTACACCTACATAATATATCGCATCAAGTAATGGTCACGACTGTAGTTCTTGGTAGGGTGAGCACACGTATGAGGATGTTAGGTACGTAGGTAGGTAGGTAGGTGGGTAGGTACCTACACCCAAAGTGGCCAACGGTATGCAAAGAAAATACACTAGGATGTTGATGTTTAGTGGTCGCAAGCGCTACTGCTAAGCATAAGGTCCTAGATTAGATTCCCGGGTCGGGTAAAGTGCGAAAACCCAGATGCTACTGTGAAATCTTTTAGCGTCCCTTAAACTTAATTTAACTTTTTTTCTATAAAAAAAAAATATATTCAGACGACCAGGGCCTATACCTAATCTTAGTTAAAAAAAAAACCTAAAAACTATGTTAGCAGGAACAAAAATAAAAGTGGAAAATAATGTCGCTTCATCAACCCGCACCCCGCACATGCAGTTTGATGAATCGATTGAACACAGCCGCGTCCAACCTATCTGCTATCATTTTCAGGATGCTGTTGCTACTCCCCCGCAAGCTTTCAAGACTGACGTGGTTTTCTTTCGCATAATTGCATAGAAGTCATCTAGGTATAGGTACTCGTATGCGCGTCCGCAAACATACCTGAAGCACTACAAGAAACACACCACATTACACACGCACACTCACACCACACACACACACGCACTATTACGTTGGACTTAAACATAACCGGTGAAATGTGGGTGTTCTATAGGGAACACCTCTGCCCACCCTTTCGGAAAATACAGGCGTGATATTATGTTATTTTGCTTGAAGACAACTATGAGTAACATTTCTCGCTTGAAGAGATGACATTCTAACCAGCAGGGGCCTAAAAAGGCCACTTTGGAGAATCATAAAAGGATAACATTATGAATTATATTAAGGCGAAGACAGTCCGTGTTTTTTTTTTCGCTACACTACGTAGGTACAATCAAAGAGATTGGGATTGGATTTGGATTGGATTGATTGGTATTTTTGCAAAAAAAAAAAATACTGAAAATGCTTCACCAATGGGATTTGATACGATTAACTTAACAGTTAACTGTCCATTATGCTATCCTTTTATGATTCTGATAAAGTGGCCTTTTTAGGCCCCCAGATGCAGTTCATTATTCATCCTATAGTAACAACATACAATATTATAATTTAATAACAAAGACTCACATTACTGACAGTGGGTGTGCGTATAATAAAGTTGTTTGCAGCTATCAATTTAAATCATATCAATTAACATCAATATGTCTCGAGTTAATCGAATGGTTAGTCAACATCACTTCATGGAATTACATGAGTCATTGTATTGGACATTCACAGTAGACTCCATCTTATTATTAAACGAACAAGGTAACTATTTTATTAAAAACTAGCTTCTGACCGCGACTCATTGGGGCACAATACCAAATATCACAGTAAGACGGTTTAATTTTTTTACACGCAGTCAAGAATACGGCGAAAACATCGTACAATACGGTATTTGGTATTCTCCCGCGGTATTTGGTATACCTACTACATATAGAACATATCTTATGGCAGTCGGCTATAGTGTAGCATTCGGTCACTGAAAGAATTTTCGAAATCGGATATGTATTTCCAGAGATTTCCCCCTACATTGGAACTTACTAACTTTACCTCTTTATAATATTTGTGTAGACTGCTTAGTTGAGCTTAACAGATAACTTTACTGATGGATTCTAAGTGCTTTTCATGTGTATGATATACTCCTGCTCCTGAAAATGTTACTTCAACTAGGTACATGTAATTTGGTTTCCTAAATTGTATTACTAATTACGATAGTTAGGGTCATAGTTATTATTCCTCTGAAATCTATATATATATAATGGTAAACTGACTGACTGATTGTTGATATATCAACGAGTCTAAACCGCTGCTCCTAGAGACATGAAATTTGGAGGGTGTGTTCTTTGTAAAGAGTAGGTATCCACTAAGAAAGGGTTTTACGAAATTCCACTCCTAAGAGGGTGAAATTTCACGCGGAGGAAGTCGCGGGCAGAAGCTAGTTCAATTATAAAATACTCTTGAGACATGACATGAGTGTTTCTAGAAATGAAGCTTTATTTAGTGATCCATAAAAAAGTTCTACGTCTACATGGTCTTAATACGTTCCCTTGTACTAGGTAGGTAACTAGTCATCCCAATATTTTCCCAACACATAAGACGAAAAACAAAGCCGTTATTAAATTAACACAAACGACTTCACTCGCAAAGCTTTTAATTATGAAACGTCGAAACATTTTACGGTACCGACGTGTCAGCTCTTCTGGAGCGATCTAATTCAATTAATTTATTTTGGTCACCAATTACAGGAACAACGGCGAAGCGACCGAGCGCAGAAAATACGAACAAAATACGTCTATTTATTATTTGTGCATTGTCCCGGGAATGAACCTGGGCGGCGCCGCGCCACAATGGGGCCCTCCATTATCCGATAAAACAATAAGCTCTTTATTAAAAAGACATTCAATAATTTATTTTATTCATATTTTATTCGCACCGGACCAGCTCTAAACAAAAGTGCTGAATACAATATAATATATAGGTACGAGTAGGTGCACAATAACAGCTGAATTTGTCGTGTTTATTAATTTCACGGATATGGCACAAAGGTGATATTGATTTTGACCTTTTGTTTTGTAAAAGTTTCTGTTGGTTATCGGTTCACATTTTTTTAATTACCTACCTTTGATTGTTTGAGAGAGAGGGAGTTTTGCGTATAAATGAGCGGTCATGTAGCTACCGTTACAGTGAATGTCACCGGCTTGTAATGAAGAATAGGAATGGGCGGTGCACAGCCACACAAACAGCTGAACTATTCAGGGAATGTTTGAATAATTCGGGTCGCGCGCCATCTGTCGAGGGTCGATTGAGACATTTTTGCGAAATAGCGACGTAATTACAGACTTCCGCATCCGGCAGCGCGTGCGCAGACGTCGACGCTCACGCCCACCGCATTTTCGGATTTATGAAACTTAACACTTTTCGCTAACAATACGCATCTAAAATTGCCACAAGTTACTACTCTATTCATATTTCATTTCCATTCAAACATTGTTGCACATTTTATTCGGACCTTTTAAAAAAACGACGGTTCACAGAACTTACGAACGTAATGTATTGATTTCTCTAAATAAGTAGGAATAAATGAGCCACTAAACTTGAAGTTGTTAGTTCATTCCCTTTATTAATTATGAGTGTGTATTTATGTATTCAACCTGATGGGTTGGTAATCAAGAAATGGTGGGCACAACCTTATTGAAAATTAACTGCTGTAATCTATTTTACTAATATTGGATGAGTTCATAATGTACTTGAGTAGGTAGCTGGGAGATACTTAAACTGAAAAGTACTTATAACACTAGCTTTCGCCCGCGTGGATGGCGTTATACGTTGTTTTAATAATTATAACTAACTCTATTGGTTTACGCGGCCTACGCCAGTAAAGCTCGCATCTCCAACAATCATCGTCATATTTCACCCAATTTACGGCTAAACCTTCCTCATGAATTACTCCGTCTATTGGTAAAACCGTATGAAAATCAGTTTTGTCATTTTGGAGTTATTTATCGCGGTCAGACAGACAAGCAGATACGGCGGGGGGGACTTTGTTTTATCATAATGTAGTGATCTTATTCAAAGCTGAATTAGGCTTTCAGATGTGTTTTGTTTAGTTATAAATATGATCTTGGCAGAAGAGTTTCAAAAACAAGGGAAGGTGGCAATATGTTCGCTCGCAGGGTCGCACGCCTGCACCAACGAGGTAAAAATAACACTTTTTAAGGCTTTCTCCCAGTCCTTTTACTCAAGTGGCCTGTTCACCATAGACAGCGAAATTACAGAGCCCTGCGAACCCAGTATAATAACGCTTTTAGGGTGCTGGTCGGACTGCTGTGGCGCTGCAGCGCATCAGGTAGGTATGTTTGCTGAAGCGTGTACGGATGGCTTTCAAGCCATCATGCAGCGCAAGAAAGCAAACTCCTAGCAGCACCGTCTACGAAGCAGCAGTAACAGCATCCTTATTGCTATTGCTACCCGTTTTGACTGTCCTTTCCAAAATCAGTGGATAAGGACAGCCATAGGCATCCGATCAGGTCATATAGGTAGGACTAACTGAAACTTATATGGAGATTCTCTGAAATAAATAATAATAATAGAAATATAAAAACATGTTGAACGAATTTCTGTGTCTATTGGTTTAAGACATTATGCAATGCCCAATATTGTTTACCTGCTAAACTGAAAATCATGATACACTTACAGGAAGAATCTCTACATTAAAAATGATGTATAAGTTATATATCCTTCCCTTTCTTCCGCTGCTGTCAAGAAACTTGGAACTAAACGACACTTATTCAGGGTTCAGCGACAGGAATTCACATAATTAATTAAAGGTCCCGACACACACAACTGAGTGATTTATATTAGTCCTTCGGAATTCCAGTTTTTGCTCTGACACACGACATTCATTAACAACACTCACGCTTTAAAAAAAAAAACTGCCATGCGGGTGTAAATTTTACAAATACACTAACAGTGGCGCCTTGCTACACAATTTACAAGATCAACACTAATATGTTTTTTTTTTAAATTATGAAAATGATTTTCGAGATGTTTACAATGGAAATAGAAATCTTTGCATCCAATGTGCCCATAATGCTGGCCATAAGACCCATAGTTTATCTATTGGAGCTGTGTAAGTGTAGATTTGTTATGTACCTAAGGCGCTACGCCATAGCTCGTCGTAGCACCAAATGAATAGACATCATAAAAAAACTTCGAATTTCTTGGTATAGTTTGTCTGCCTGGGTTGTGGAGGTCAGATAGGCAGTCGGTCCATGTAAAATACCGGTATTCAGCTGCATCTGGTTAGACTGGAAGCCGACCCCAACATAGTTGGGAAAAGGCTACGCGGATGATGAGGATGATGAGTTTGTCTGCCTGCGCAATAGTAATAACCATTTAAGACCGTCAAAAAAGAGATGCCTACATTTTTTCATGTACCAATAAACACTAAAGAACACTTTGAAAGAGTAGGTAAAAGGGAAGCATCACCTCTATACGTTTTTTTTCTGTTCTTTTCTTCTTATCTATTTGTATGAGTGTACATAAACTGTTAAATAAGGGATGAAATTGGCCTTTCCTTTATAAGCATGTTCAACTCGTGTAAGGAAAGAAGACTTTAGAAAGTAAAACATGGTGAATAACAAATGTCACAACTTTCTTTCAATTAAACTACATGAAAAGAAATACCGAGCGTCTCGGTTAGAGGTTACCGGATCGTTCCGCCGCCGTTTGATCGGGTGGTTGCGACTCGCTGCTCGCCGACAAAGCTCACATTTGCATCCACTTTGTCATTCATGTCGTATCCTTCAACTCATTCCTATTCCGCTTATATCACCGCAGAATGTAGAGCCATGGTAATGAGATTCAGACGTTTCCGACTTTCTTTTAAAACTTAATGATGTGTGCAAGCCGAGGGTAATGCTAACATTTTACTATGTATCTGGTACTCTACTACATGACTGATATTTTCCAAATTATATACCTCCGGTTCTGAGTCTCTCCGACTATGAAAGCAAAATTAGCATCAATAAACTATAAACACAAAGAAGCTCGATTACTTTCCAACATCAAAAGAACAAAATAAAGCAAAAACTAATAAAGTGACGCAATAGGAGATTGCTTTAATACTTAAAGTCCCCAAACGAGGGCTGATTGAAAAGCTCCCCTAAGCGCCGTCAAATGACAGAGCACAGTTTTCATTTTACTGAATAGATGGGCTAATTTGCATCATCTTTTTGAATTGCAAACAATATCTCGCCCCGTGACCTTTATTTTTTCATCAAAAGTATTGATGAGTTCATGACGTAACATTCTTTAGCAGAAGACTTTGGTATCCTTTATCAACATGCTTCTAACTTTTTAATTATGCTCGGAGTTCTTGTTGATTAGGTGCAAGTCAAAGTGAATTAAATACAGTAGGTACGGGGACTGAACCCCAACAGCAATTTGCTGTCATTATTTTATCACGTCACAAAAAGACGAGTCGTATTCGCGGCAGGCGCGTATTTACAAATTTTAAATCCGCTCGTCGGCGGCGTGTGTGCGAACTCGACGCCCCCCGACTTTATTGGCGTCGTCGGCACCTCGCCTCTTTATTAACTAGTGTTTGATCTTCGTGTGACGCACGAGGAAATAGATAAATTGTTTGTTTTCCTCGCTGACGTCATTCGCGACAAAGGGTCGTATTTGGTGTACCAAAAAGTCTTTTATTTGTACGTCTGCCGGAGTGTGTTCTAAATCATTATTTGAAGTTCAAATATTAATTTCTTCTGGCGCTCGACTTAGCGCTGTCATTTAAGCGGAACATTAAATGTAAACGAGTCAAGTGAAGGGTTGTTTTCATTTCCGTGATTAGTGCCGCCGCGTTGTGTGGAGATTTATCACCTCTCGGAACGCGGCGAGTGTCAAATGGCGCGGCGGATGGCGGATATGCCGCGTGTGACGAACCGCACCACTAAATTAAAACATTTTAACTTGACAGCTACCGTCATGGTTATACTGAATACGTTTTAACGGAGATTTGCCCTTCGGCGAACAGTGTTGAACAAAATGTTGTTTGAATTTAAATTTATTTGAAAATAATGCGTAGATACGCAATGGGCGTTGTGTAGGCGTGCTGTTTGCCATTTATGGTGTTATAATTAGTGTATCTATATTGCATAAATGTATGATCGATTATGATCAGTGTTTTTAGCCGCCAATTATAATTTATGTTAATTATGTAGTAGATAGATATTTAAAATCTTAATACTTCCCATAACTTTTTTCATTAGACTAAGTATTGGTTTAAGTAAGAGGAAACACCTTGAAAATATAATAATATGCATAATGTACCTAATTCAGATAATCAAAACTCGAAAATTATTGAATGCAATTGTAATAGCAGCTCCTATACTTCCCTGTTCCAACTGCGGCTATATGTCACTGCAATGGGAATGATCGCAGCTACCGTTTTATGATGCGCTCTGACAGCTCCAATAGTCGTGTCGTCTCTACACAACAAAAAACAAAAGACACACGTTTTTTTGTTTCTGTCAGTGAAATTCGAAGTTGTGCTGTCCTCCTTTTGTTTTCAACGGTGGAAACCGTGTTTTTGAATAAAGGTACAAAATGAGATATAGTGTGTTTGCTAAATGCGTTCTCTTTTGTGTCTCGACGTTTCCCTTCACATATTGAAGTATGGCAGATTAATGTGAGTTCGAAGAAGTCGATATTACTTCTGAAGGGGGTCTAAACTAAACCATGTGATTTACAGCAACCGGACTGGGCTGTTAAAAAGTTGTAAACTGCCTGTGTTTCCGCCGCTTTTTGCAACAATGTTTGTAGTATTCTGACGACTTATATGTTAATGTTTTGTATAATGTTGTTAACTATCTAAAACAATAAATTTTCATGACGTAAGTACATAGCCAATGCTTTTTTAATGTAGAATGAACGTGTATTTCTATAAGTACACGATTTGATCAACGAAGCTTTGCCTTGTCAGCGGTTGTAGCTTGTGTTGTAAAGATAGTATCTTGCTACATGTACTGGGTGTTGTATTGAGAGTAAAAACGTTATGAATTGAAACAGTTACATAACAGGTTATACTTTAGATCGTGTTCTATTGTGTGATGTGCTTGTGATTAATTAATTGATTTGAACATAAACTTAAAGGTAATAATTTAATAGGTATTTTAGAGAATTTTCATAGTAATCATACTTAAATAAAAAGATATGTGAGTTTTATCCAGATGTCATTGAGGCGTATTTTATTTATTTTAGTTTATGACGGCGTACGCGTGAGTGGTTAGTAAATCATCATCATAAAAAGTATCCAATTAATTTATGGCGGAGTGTGGTGACACCATTTCTCGGAAGGTGTTACCATGTGTGGAGTCGTTTGACATGCCGACAACGTCACTATTTATGAGTTGATATTAATCATAACTTGTTAATGAGCCCTGGTTTATTTCAAGGGCAAGATCCGGCCTATGATTACGACTGGGAAGGATTGGAATAAATATTTAGTTCAATACACGTAGGTATTCAAAAGTATAAATAATTAGTCCTGTTAATAGACGAATAGAGTCCACGAGAAGAACAAACTATTGATTCCGGATCTGGTATTGCCATTTTCTACTGTTTAAAAAAGAGAATATCATTGAACCTGAGCGGGAGGGGTTCGTGATTAAACAATAACAGCCGCACGGGTCCATAGAAGGTTAAGCTAAGAACGGTTCGTGGATGGGTGACCATCCATCACATATCGAGATCCCTCCGTGTCTCGAACAGCATTTTAAAACGATGGTCCTGGCTGTCATTCGTAGATCTTTGACTGACTTACCAAGACCACCAGTCTTACCAAGGGGTATCGTGTTATCCAGTAACTGGGTAGTGGAGGTCAGATAGGCAGTCGCTCCAAATAAAATACAGCTGCATCCGGTTAGACTGGAAGCCGACCCCAACATTGTTGCGTCATGTTCGTGAACGGGCGCCGTCTGTTGAGACTGGTCATCTCTTAACTGCCAAGGCTTATTTTTAATCTTATGTCTTGAATTGTTTCTTCATTTCTGTCTTTTTTACATTGTTCTCACATATAGAAGCAACAAGAATAATGTACCCAGGATTTTGTAATATCTTGATTTAAAAGAGTGTCCATGGAGTTTCTTGTCCGTTCTTCTCCATAGAGATCTACGCTTTGGAATGGGCAACTAGCTTCAACTTTCTGACTAACTGACAGACTATTTAATTTTGACAATTCAAAAGTGCCTGTACAAGGTTTAATTGAAATAAATGATTTGAGTTTGAGTTTGAGTTGGGAAAAGGCTAAGCAGATTTTCTGAAGTTGAGCTTTTAATTTGAGCTTTGGATAAACTACTTTCTAAAATAGATGACAATAATCCATGACCAAAAACTTTTGCTAATATTAACAGTGACTCTACAATTTACAGCTTTTAATCTCTGACTAAGATAACAAATATCTGAATTACCCTGGTTGGGGAAGTACTCCTTATTATTTTGGATTTTGGACCCAGTATGGCTAATCTCCTTTAATCGAATAGCCTTACAGGAAAAGGGAAGTGTGTCTTACTGTGTACTTTGTATACAATCTACAGGATGTCATCCCTGACATCGACGCACAACCACTATGGATTCAGTTTAAGATTCTGAACCGAGCTGAAGCCGAACTGAGTTGAAATTTGTCATCGGTTAATTTTAAAAAAATATTAGCTCTATTAGCTCTGCCATACATTTTGACTGCATAGGTGTCGCACTTTCCATGAAACAGCTAATTTTGTTTTTCATAACTGACGAAAAATTTTTACGATCTAAACGGGAAATCATGTGTTGAATTCATGGTTTCAGTTTGTGCGTTGATGGCCTGCCGCCCTGTATAGTTTTATTAGCACCATTGCTAACATGCATTGCATTGCTGATTATGTTGTTCACAAACTAAACTAAATTTAAGTTCAGTGCATCTTTTTTTATATCTATTTCATTGCGCCTGGCGTAAATTGACGTAATTTTATTAGGCAAGTTTTTAATCACGTCTAAACTTGTATGGAGTAGTGTCAGGCGCTGATTAATTTGAGAGGACTAAACTAAAATTAAACCGAGGATCAGGTTATATTCTCCCTTATTACTATCCCTGGAGGCATTTAGTGTCCCGCAATGCTCCTTCAAATAGGCGTGACACGCGATAAAATCGCGCGCGACACAAAGGCACCACAAGTCGCGCAACGAGCGGTGCCTTTGTGTCGCGCGCGATTTTATCGCGTGTTACGCCTGTTTGAAGGAGCCTTTATGCACTTGCGAATTTTCATTAAATTCTCTTTTCATCACCGTCAGCCTATATTGTTTCCACTGCTGTGACACAGGCCTTGTCTCGGTGGAATGGGCCGTAATCCACCACGTGGGTCCAGTGCGGGTTGGTAGAAGTCACATGTTTTCGAATTTTTGATTGTAGGACATGTCGGTTTCCTCACGATGTTTTCTTTCACCGCTTGAGAGCAGTGGTGACGAAATAAAATACATAAAGCGCCTGTCTGGGTTCGAACCCACGACCTACAACTGGTAAGTCGGGACGCATACCACTGGGCTACCACTCTTCAATTTTGTGTTTGTATGGTTTTTTTTTTTTTTTTTTTTTTTTTTTTTTTTTTTTTTTTTTTTTTTTTTTTTTTTGTATGTTTGTTCATCGAATACTCCGCCAATTGTCGACGGATTTTCAAAATTCGTTTTTTGTTCGAAAGTAGATAGTTCTGAGGTGGTCCCATTGTCACCAAGTTAGGATCTGATGATGGGATCTTAGAGAAATCGAGGGCAACCCTCAAATTTTATAGGCTCACTTATTGTTTTTCGCATATTTTATGAAGTATCTTGTGTATTTGTGTATGGTTGTCACCATCTCAGGTAGCTGGGCTGATGATGGAAGGTACAACTCCTTAACAGTAAGAAGTTACTCGAACAGGCAAGGACTGTTTTAGTAAATTGTTTTGATGTTTGATAGGGCATTTGCCACATTTGGTCTCATGATCATCAAGTCATGACCTGATGCTACCTAACTCCTCGACAACTAACAGCAGATATATCGTGTTTAGGCTCATTGAAAAGGGCTCGATGTGTGGATAAACGTACTGTTACTGAGAACCACCGAAGACCTGATGCTGAAGCCAGGAGCATCAGAAAAAGTACAAACCTTGAAATTACAGCACCGTAGTCGTGTTTGGGCTCATTTTAAACAGGACTAATTTTAAGTTCAATGCAATGTTGACATAAGTCTGGCCTGATGCTGCAGTCAGGATTATCAGCATCTAATCTAAAAACTAATAAAAGGAGAACTCCTCAACAATTAACGTCCCTGCATCGAGAAAAGGAATATTTTATAAAAAGGCGATGGGCAAGTTGACATTAGGCTATTGTAACTTAGATAATTATAAACAGACCCACTAAAAAGCGAGAAATAAAAACTTTTTAACAAAAAAAAAAACCGACTTCCAAAAAAAACACTACAAACTGAAAAATAACTTTAATTTCGGAAGTCGGTGGCAAAAACTAAAATACTGATCCCTAAGACACCGACTTCCGAAATTAAAGTTATTTTTCAGTTTGTAGTGTTTTTTTTGGAAGTCGGTTTTTTTTTTTGTTAAAAAGTTTTTATACTTACTGTGAAACCAGAAAATGATGCGCCATTTTATGGCTAGAACACAAAAAACCTTAGCCACAGAAAACAGCCGGGTGTCAACTAATTCCAAACATCTATACCTACATCGATACCCTTTGGTAAGACTGGGTAAGACTGTCAAAGATCCACGAATGGATGCCGGGACCAACGGCTTAATGTGCTTTCCGAGGCACGGAGGGGTCTTGATATGAAGATGGTCGCCCATCCACGGACCAAACTGTGCGGCTGTTATTACTAAGCCATGAGCCCCTCGTGCCATTTTATGGCTAGAAGACAAAAAACCTTAGCCACAGAAAACAGTCAGGTGTCAACTAACTCCAAACAGTTATACATTGAAATATGAAACGCAAATATTCCAAACATACGGAACATTGGAAGCAGGTGGCACAAAAGCGCTTCTATTTAACGACGCGTTTAATGCTTTTCCTTTGAAGTACACTATCTCCATTGATCGCGGTAAAGGCGGTTTGCACGTCAACAACCACCCATTTGTTTTGACAGTGATTAAGGACTTTGTCAGTGGACTTTTAAATAAACTATGATTTGCTGACGTGAAGTGATTAGTTTATGTTTCCTTTGAAATTCGTGAAAGAACCGTGGTAGGTATTGCTCGTTTACAGGTTTTGCGCAAGCACACTGTACTTCAGTATAATACCCAATTTAATTTAAAAACGAATTGAGATCATTTTTTTGTCTAAAAATAGGAATGTTTCAAAAAATCAAAATCAAATTCTTCTCTTCTTGTTCTCTTACAGTATTGTTTACGTTTCTTTTTAGTTTTTCCTTTCGCAGGTCTGCTGGGAGAAATTTCTTAAGAAATAAGGAGCACCTTTGTAGAGACGATATGCTGGCGTCTATACTTAATACTATAATGTCGTATCTGTATCCATTTTACTGCGTGTACATAAATAATATTTTTTTGGTATTTAGGACTTTTCAGATTCGGTATAAAATTGGAAAGAATGAGCCTGGAAATTCCATCGTGAACAATTTTAGATAAGTACTTACCCAGTTTTCAAGTTATTATTACTCTGTGCGATCAAATATGTTCTCGCCTTAAGCGCAACATTCAGCATCTCCTAACTAACTTATAGCCTCTCGCTACATTAACCTGAGCTCAAAGGATCCTCAACATCCAACGTTAAAGGTAAGCACTTGGAAAGTAACTGGCCAAAGACAACTAAACTAGCGCAGAACACCTGCCTGGAGGAAACATAAATCATTATGAACAACTGTGCTTATACCCACTTCTGAAGAGTTAAAATGAAATAGGTAATCTTTAACTAGTACTCGATAATTACTAACATTTGAATATTTCGCAGTTAAGGTAAAAACTTATTTAGCGTTCCGTACCCAAAAGGTGCCAACGGGTCACTAGTACTAACGCACTGCTGTCCGTCCGTCCGTCTGTCTGTCTGTCACAGGGCTGTACCTTTTAAACCTTACCAGGTAAACACTTTAAATTTTCACAGAGTGTGGTACTACTATGGCCGCTATAACATTATTAAATCTATACATTTAAAAGAAAGTAGTTACACTATTTATAACTCGAGAACGGCTAAACCGATTTGGCTGAAAATTGGTGGGGAGGTAGCTTAGAACCAGGAGACGGACATAGGATTTAATACTTTTATTTACTTATAGGAGTAGGGTAGGAGTAGTGTAGGAGTAGGTTAGGAGTAGGGTAGGAGTAGGGTAGGAGTAGTGTAGGAGTAGGGTAGGAGTAGGGTAGGGGTAGGGTAGGGTAAGGGGTAGGACACCACGCGAACGAAGTAGCGCCGGGCAGCTAGAAATAATGTATGTGGCAAAAAAACGTTTGCCGGGTCAGCTAGTATCTAATAAAAATAAATGTAAGTATGCTAAAAATTAAAGGGGTTTTTAAAACAATATTTAAAAAAAAATGTGTGTTAACTATTGTGCGGTGGTATGGAACCCTTCGTGTGCGTGTTTGACTCGGACTTAGACGCATTTTTTTCATGACTGGAGAAAAATAAAATGGCTTTTACTACTTGCAGTTGTTTTGCCAGTATATTCCAAAATGTTATTAGACCAAACAACGTGACGGGTTTTTTTTATTATACCTAAGTTATTATTCCGTTAGGCTAGTACTCATGGCAGAAATGAGAAAATTATACGACCATGTTTTTACACACATTAACTGCCCCGTAGTGTATAATTATAGATTAATATTTAGAAACATTTGCCTACAAATTGGTGTATTCACATAACTTTAGCGGATGTCGAAAATTGAATTATTTTTGGTAACGAAATAAAGGTTTTACGAAGTTTTTTACTTTACTACCTATACTTTTTGCTAACGTTCTCGACTCCCAGCACATCAACCTATTACAATCTGTCAAATTTCTTTAATTGATTTTCAACTTTATCTCTAAAACATAAGGTTCAAAGTTGATTGGGGAAATTTGACATTTTCGGGTAGCATGATGTGCGGGTGTCTGTACATAGCAAGTCCCACACTTAAGTACCTACAGGAACTTCCTGTGTACCCACAACAGTAAAAAGTATATGTAATTGACGGTCTTCATGCTTACCTTTAATAGAAAAACAAATCTCATATGCATAACACCTACTAGTGTGAAAAAAAAACACGTTTGTTGTATGGGAGCCCCCCTTAAATATTTATTTTATTTTGTTTTTAGTATTTGTTGTTATAGCGGCAACAGAAATACATCATTTGTGAAAATTTCAACTGTCTAGCTATCGCCGTTCTTGAGATACAGCCTGGTGACAGACAGACGGACGGACAGACGGACAGACAGCGAAGTCTTAGTAATAGGGTCCCGTTTTTACCCTTTGGGTACGGAACCTAAATTAATAAATAAACTAATAGCATGCATATTAGCCACACCCACCAACGAGTTCGAGCCGTCCGTCGACTAGTGCAACCTTAACGCCCTCTTCATCTCTTTCTACTTTGCAATGATCATGTCTTCGTAAAACCTGCCACTCTAAGTTCACATTGTGGAATGCAAATAAACATTGAGTATTAAGTATTGTAGATTTTTTGTATTTGGATCAGTACTTCCAGAGATTCATCATCATCATCATATCAGCCGAAAGACGTCCACTGGTGCACATAGGCCTCCCCCAAGCACTCACAGCACTTCGACCGGTTTATGCTGCTCGCATCCAACGGATTTTTGTCGCCTTTACACGGTCATAGGCTAGGAGCCCTTCCAACGCCACTGAAGAACTCACCACTCTAGAACTGTCAGACGTCAATTTTATTCCACGGATAAAGGCTCGTACAGACAGGCGCGACGCGACGACGGTTCGACGCGATTCTGCGATATATATCCGTAGCACAATTTTTTCTTTTGGTAAAATCAGCCTAGTTTAGACTACTCCAATTCAAAATAAAAAATTGCTTCAGGAATTCACTTAATACTTGATGTAAGTATTAAGCCTCGCACAGTCTTCGAACTGAGCATAACTATACAAGTAGGTAAGTACCACCTCGTACAACATCTTCACAAAATATAACAATAATGTTGTGACCATTTCGCAGACAGGGGAGAGACGACTAGAATATAAAACAGTTAACATAACCTCCCTCATATTATGCTCAATCAGTTCCCGAATAATTCGGTTAGGGACGATAAATCTCTGTTTAGGGATAGGGAATTAGATTACGAGAAGCTGAATGGGATAACGTCCTGCATTATGTGATTATAGAGGTCATCTTGCGATTGATTAATTTTATGATCTAACGAACGTTAAATGTGATACCAGTGATATCAGATTAAATGTTAGTTAGATTTAGATACCACCCGCTTGTGTTTAATTTTGTTATGGGTTTCTAATATTAATTGTTATTTGTGTGCAATTGTTTTTACACGTTGTTAAGGAAAAAAGTATTGATATTTTCGTGTCTATCTCAAAGTCTAAATCAAATCATTTATTTCAAATAGGCACATAAAAGGCACTTTAGAACGTCAAAATTTACAAAAAAAAAAAATAATTGATTCTAGTTGCCCCTTTCCAAAACGTAGTTTAGTATGGAGAAGAATGGGCAAGAAACTCCACCGTTACTCTTATAAAAATGTTTTACAATATTTTGTATACATGTATTACTTACTAGCTTCTGCCCGCGACTTCGTCCGCGTGAAATTTCTTGTACCCCCACCCCGTCGCAACACTTCGTATTCACTTAGCGTTCATTCTGACTTTTTTTCTTTTTGCTCGGCTCCTAAGGGATGACCCTTAGGAGCCGAGCAAAAGAAAAAAAGTCAGAATGAACGCTAAGAACGCAACGCAAGAATTGGGCTATCAAATGCAAAAAGATTTTTTCAAATCTGACCCGTACTTCTAGAGATTATCGCGTTCAAACAAACAAACTTTTCAGCTTTATTATTAGTATATATATATATATGACGTGAAGATGATGCACCAAGAATCTAAAAGTTTGATGTAGGACAGAACAATAAGAAGGAATTTTTTTTATTAAACCCTCTAATCAGCACCGTTTTAGAACTTAGCGTTCCTGAATTTACCAAATCTCGGCCTAGATATATATACTTATTCGTTACTAAAGAGATACTTCGCTGACATTTGAGTCAGATCGGATTAATAATATGAACTTACAAATACTTACTTCAACCACCAATTTGAGTTGTTTCTCCTCTGTGTCACCTCACCGGACCGTCGATGTTCCAAAGAAGACGCTTCTTCAAAAGACAGGATCGTATATACGACGCCAGGCATAGGAAAAAAGTATCGAAGTTTCGCACCCAATTAAATTGTGACTCTTTACAGGGGGCCTAAAAAGGCCACTTTGGTAGAATCATAAAGGGATAACATTATGAATCATAATATGCCGAAGACAGTCCGTGTTTTTCTTTTTTTCGCTGCACTACGTAGGTATAATCAAAGAGATTGGATATGGATTGGATTGATTGGTATTTTAGCACAGGCAAAAAAAAATAACTGAAAAATCCTTCACCAGTGGGATTTGATACGATTAACTTAACTTTCCATTACGATTCATAATGTTATACTTTTATGATTCTGCCAAAGTGACCTTTTTAGGCCTTTTTTTTTTTTCCTGCAGCTCCCTACAATATCAGATTGACACATCATTGTGTTAGACTGCGGATTGGTCGGACCACCGAGTGTCGTGTCATTAATAAAGCGTAGATTGAGCTAGGCCGTCGTGTAATGTAGTCGGGTGTTGCAGATGAGCTCGGTTTTTACGGCACGAGCGGCCACCCGCAGAGGCGACACTTAATGCTGTAGCAAGCTGAGCTTATGCTACGCCACGCGTAGCAAGGTTTGGCGTAGCAGTCGTTGTACGTAGCACTTAGAGGTGGCTACGAGTGCTGCGATTTTAATAACGAGTTTTAATTTTTATAAATTTATTGCTGTATTGTTCCTTAAATATCGTTTTGTTTGTTCTTTAGAATACTTACCTACGTAGTGCTTTGTACCTGCGTACGTTTAAACAGCGCGTGTTTACTCCAATTCGGTGTTTGTTGCCGCACTGGGCCCGCGTGGTGGATTTCGGCCCACTCCCTCTCACAGAGAGGAGGCCTGTGTCCCAGCAGTGGGAACATAAGCTGAAGCGGTGTTTGTTGAAGTCATAGCAACCTACCACTGTACGATACAATATTTCTATTTATTGAGTTGATGGTGATGGCGGAGCGTATACTGAATGTGTTTTCATCTTTACTATGTTCCCCTCGTCATTTGTGGTTTCAATTCACTTTTTACGATGAACGTCGCCCTCTTTGCGTCACAAATTACTCCTAACCAAAAATGTCGTAATCGCCACCATTTGTCAATCTAAAAGTATACTTATTCGGTTGGATTAAAGCTCACTTCCGATTCATTTCGCATGCACTTAACGTTATTGCAATTTGTTAAAGTACTTGTGCCAAAATTCATTTGTGTGAGAGTTGATTAAAACAGTAGGTGTATCAGTAGAGGGATCAGACTGCTAACTGTTTGTTTAGGATTCTATTCATTTGTGATTCTCTAGTTTGTTTATAGTTACTTACAATTTTTTTGTATTTTGATTTGTGTATAGCCTGTCGGAACTTCTACTAATTGATAGCTGTGTTTTGTCGTTGATGATTCACTTGTTAGGTTGTTCGGTTTTCTATGGGGTAATTTCGTAACACACTAACTTACAGTAGGAATGTGTGTCATTTTGACAATTCAACAACATTCATTGCGTTATCAACGTTGCCGCGTTATTGAGCAGACAACATTTTCGAAAATATGCAGCAATGGATAAGCAATATCCTTCAGAATGATTCTGATTCTGTTTGATTGTCTGTTACGCAATTAGTGTGTTGTTGTACAGACGCCAGCACATCAAGCTACTATCAAATTTCTTTAATAGATTTTCAACTTTATCGCTAAAGCATAAGGTTAAAAGTTGATTGGGAAAATTTGACAGTTTCGGGTAGCTTGATTTGCTGGCGTCTGTACCATGACAATCAGTTACCATTTTTCTGCATTGTCATTTAATTTACTTCAGTGTATCCCAAGTAAAATTCATAGGTAAGCATAATCAGCCTATAATCTGTGCTAAAATGTTCCCACTGCTAGGACTCAGGCCTCCTTTCTTCGAGAGGGAGTGGTCTATAATCTACCACGCGGCTCAGTGCAGGATGTCGCATGTCTTCGAATTTTTGGTTCTGAACACAGTAGGTATATGCTTTTTATAAATTTTTCAGCCTCATCGAGCGTAGACTGTGAGACGTAAACTTTTCTCCACCAGTTGCTGATGACTGCTTTATTAATGATACTTTTTGAGTTAAGACTATTTTAAGTAAGATAAAGCATCAAAATACTGGTGCTAGTACTGCTAGTATAACTGCAGTATAGGTCACTGACGTATCACAGATAATGACCGCTAGATGGCACCACCGGTCTCTTAGGAGGACCTTCGAGTTTATCAGGAAATATAGGTAATTACGCTTTACATCTTTCGATCCACAGCATTAAAAAGGCATCAAAATAAAAATGCAGACATCCACTCGGAAAAATATATTCAATTTTTATAAAATCAATATCAGGCATTTTTTTAATTCGCACAATTTTGTACAATATACATTTTACAATTACAGTTTTCAAGCTAACAATTATCACCAAATAGTTATCAATTCGACAAGGACGCAAAAGCCGCTGATATGGAACATATAATGTAGAAAGAAACTGTTTATTTTAAGTTTTCTCAGACTACTATTGTATAATACAACATAATTATAACCATTTATAATTTGCAGTTGTTTTTAATTTACTTTTCTCATAGACAACTTGAATCAATACCTAATACAAAACAAATTGCCAAACCAACAGACATGCGTAGAAAACAATGGGATTAGAAATGGCATCTCGATAGTTTAAGTATTTTTATACTGAAGATTCACAAATAAGTTTACCTAGGTACCTGAGCGTTTTATTTCTTACATTACGTACATAAGTCGGCAGTTATAAAGAATATGAGTTTGGATAAAATATGTTGGTCTAGTTATCAAGTTAAGTTGCCTCTTAAACACATCATACTGTCTTCAACTTCAAGAAGTGATCAGGTGATGCGACTTCTAATCCCGTGCTTTTCCTAAGACTAAAGTAACATATTTCAAAGCACTATTTGAACATTTTCTTGATCATGAATGACAATAATAATATAGACATAGTGAACAGAGAGTTAACTACGATTTGCTTTTGCCAGTACCTAGGTATCGATTCAAATAACATCACAACAGTTCATTCAGATTTATCACAAATGTAAGCCATGACTGGTCAAAGTGGTTGTTTATAAGAAAAGTGAATAGGTACATATTTGCTTAATTCTGTACAATAAATAAAAGATTTCTTTTGAAACATGCTGAGGTATTGTTTCAATAAATTAAATCTGCAATTTTGGACTAAAGAGTGATTCTACTTACACTAATTTAACATATAATATCTAGCTATAATATGAGATAATTAATTTTTAATAGTATCTATACTGTACAACACTTTAAGTCTCACAACAAATACATACACGTCGGGTCGCGTCGAGCGGCGCATTGTCTATAGTTACACGTGTGGGTCCTATGTTACAGTGATATGTGGTATGTACAGCGGTGCGCGCGGCGGTATCACAGGAGCGGCGGGGCGTGGTGCGCGGGCGCCGCGCGCCCCCGTCACACCATCGAGTTCGGCTTCACGTCCAGCGAGTGCTCGGGCGAGCGCCCCCCCGCACCGCCCTCGCCCTGGCTGTTCTCCTCCGAGTCTGAGCATGAGTCTGAGCTACCCTTCTTGCCACCGTTGTGGGTCTTCACGTGCTTGGCCAGGTGGTCAGACCTCATGAACCTTTTATTGCACACCGGACACGCGAATCTTTTTTCCCCCGTATGTGTTCGAAGATGTCGCTGCAGCTCGTCTGAGCGCGTGAATCGTTTCCCGCAGAACAGCCAGTTGCACACGAATGGTCTCTCGCCAGTGTGCCAGCGGAGGTGAGCTTTCAGGTGGGATGTCTTGCCGTACACTTTACCGCAACCTGGTATGTGACAACTGTGTATGTTTTTCTTTCGTAAATGTGCCCCCGCTGGACCGAGTCTCTCTGCTTCTTGACAGTTGGGACAGTCGCAAGTAGCTCGACCAGCGTATCTACGTTGTGACCTCGGTGATGGTGCTTGTGTGGGCGGCGCTGGGGAACCGGGCGCGTGCAGCCCGAACGATCCTTGTGAGGGGAGCACAGACTTGTAGGCGTCTTGTAACAGATGGGGTGCTGGTGGTAATAAATGCGCGCCACCAGATAACGAATGTGTCAGTTGGGAGTAGTCCTGGCCGGCATAATTTGCCATCTGACCGCCGACGTCAAGCCAGCCGCTGTGTACATCCCACCAAGTGCTGCCGACGGCGCTTACGCCACTCATCTCTGCTGCTTTAAGAGCACCGGTCCCGCCGCCACCGCCAACATTGAAGGGCCATGACTCATAGGGGTGACGCGAGTACATGGAGCCGAGACTTGCACTGGATTCACTTTTGCCGAGTAGTTGGTCTCCCGAAGACGGGAAGTAGAGATCATTGCCGTATGAGGGCGCGGCTGCGCACGAAGTAGGTCCGCGGCCGTACGGGGAGCAGGCGGGCGGCTGCGAGCGCGGCGCTGCGCCGGCGCCGGGTGGCGAGTGCGCGCCCGGGCTCTTCTTCCACGGGTGGAAGCCCTTGCCCACGGCCGCGTCCGCCAGCGGAGGGGGAGATTTACTGGACAGTTTGTTGCACTGGGCCGCCAGCATCGCCAGAGGCGTACCGCGTAAGCTCGGATGTTCCTGGAACGACAGAAAAGAAATAGTTAATTATTTTGAACAAAAAAGGCAATACTTTATTCGGGTTTAATTATCGACCTGTGTCTTAAACCGTGGGAATCGGTCGAAGTGTCAAATGAGATTTATAGCCTAATTTATATGTGAACTAATGCCGCGGTGTTCCGCTCGTGGCCCGAGGCTTCAGAAATAATATAAATAAATTATGAGAAGCTTATAGGTAGTGTATTTACAATTAGGCGGCGCGGTGACAGCTCCCTGCTGCTACCGGCCACGGGACGACGTTATTAATAAGAGCTGCCCACTCTACACGACTGGCTCTCGTAAACATCAGCTCTCAATTTTATTGATGTGAAGCAATATATTTTCTTTATCATTTCTAACTACGTTCGGAATTCTTTGATGAAACATGAGTGCGTTGGACCCGCAGGTATTTAAGAGCACTCAAGATTTTATTATTATTGAAAATCAAAATTATGTCTGTAATATTATCAAACGGTTAACGAATAATAATCCTTTCGTTGATGTTCTTTTTGCTAAATAAAGGTGAGAGCCATAAGAGCATCCGGCCGGATATTTCACCCCAATATGAGACACAATGGTTTGATAAAAAAAAGTTCCATTGTATGCAATAATATAATCCGGGGATCACGACACGGGACCGAGACGCGGGGGGTATGGGGCGAGGGGGTGCGCGGCCACGCCCATTATATTGTGATTGGCGCAGCTGTTGCGTCGCAATGTGCGCCAACCCTTAACGTTGATGTTGATACCCTTCAGTTGAAACGGTTCAAGTTCATTCAGCTCACAAATTTTAAGATAGTGAAATAAAAGAATGGAATATGTGAACGCCTCTCACGCTTTCATAATTGCTTTTGTTCACACGTACATTTTAAGTAAATCTACAGTACATTATTTTCATGTCTTCAAAAAAGAAGTGTTATGTCATTTTGCAATAAAGAAATGACTGATTTTGATGTTCAAAAATGTGTGTAAGTAAATATTATAGATTCAACATGGGCAAAAAGCTCACAAACAACAGCGCTACAATGTCAAGAATTGTATTCGTTACCCAATCACGGACATGAATGTATGACAGAAAAAGATAGCAATAATTACAACACACAATGTATTATTAATACCTACCGGCTGATGTGGGCCAGCGGCATTCTAGTAAATAGAAATAATGGGCCCGGCCCATGCGCTATCAAACGTCAACATCTACGGAGCTCACTTGTAAATATGGCTGCGCTCTCAATTAACTCCACGACAATTACAATTACCATAAAAAAATAATAAAACTCCGCCAAATTGCGGCGGCGGGCACTTACGTCGTATGAACCCGCCACATTACCTCCACGAATATTATTTGCTCTCAATTATAGAATTATGTTTGTTGTCTTGATGTGATACGATTTTACGTCCTTCGTTCGACCTACGTGTATACAACACGTGTAGCGATCAAATTGATTCGACGATTCGATTTCGTAAATGTTGCTATATCAAAAAAAGAATTATAAAATTGACACCGTTTCCGACGTTATTTCGAAACAATTTAAAGATAATAGGTATTAGGCGACGAGTGGTAGAATCAATGCGAGACGCGGCGAAGGCGACGGCCGGCGCTGAAGTCATAATTACCCTAGGCATTATGCTCCATTTGGGCGCAGGCCGAAACAGAGTGATATCGGGTAATTGGTCGTCAACTCGGCCGCTCGGCTCTCGGCTCTCGGCCGCGAGATTGGATCAAAGCGTAGATGACGCCTCTGAGCCGACACAGCGGCGCCACACCCGCATTATACAATGTTGATGGCCTTTTCCTTGTCAAAAATGACGAAGATCTTTTGTCATAAAAAATATGAGATGAAATAAAACGAGATTACCTAATGTGAGCACAAAATTGTAGTATCACTGGAGTCAGGTAGTGCAGCTGACAATGTTCACGGAATCTTGTTTTGTTTTTACTGAAGATAAGTAATTATGGGGAAAGGGTTTTTAGCCGATTCGAAAGTCTGCTAAAACCGTTTGCACACCTAGCTATAGGACGACCTTGGTCAAAGGATCCTTTGATGATCTTCGAAAAATCTGAACGTTGATAAATAAAATTTGACTCAGCGTTAGCAAGGCGTGTTCGCAGCCTCTACGCAGCGCCTACGCTACGCGTCCCGGCGTAGCGTTTCGCTACGAGGCCCTACGCTGCATGTAGCCGCGTAGGCGTAGCGTAGGCGACAGACAAACGCCTATATCACTGTTCTTCTGGATTTAAAGTAATTATTGTGTCACTGCTTTAATTTCAGAATGTTTATGTGTATTTTATTTTACTTAAATAGTGTCAAATATCCAATGTACCTTGAATATTCAAGGTACATAATATCATTATGAATTATGCCTGTCTCTGTAACAACAGTACGAAGATACTTAATATTTTTTTCAATTAAACTAAAAAGAGTTAAACTTAAACCTAAAGTTCGTTAGACCTATGATGCGTACATAATGTAACAACTATTCCAGCGCATATAAAACATAGAGTTTTAGAAGCAAAGAATTGCTGTTATTAAGTAGATACTCCACGAGATAATTCGAAAGGAGGCCGGATGTATCAATGACTAAGCGTATCATATTACTTAATAATGCAGCGAGGTTTATTAGGTCAATCCGACACACTGAGGTCACGCTCTCCGATATTATATCAATAAAAATATTTGTTTTAATTTACCCACTTTTTGCACTTCACAAATAATTACATTCTACCAAGCTAACTGTAGTGGAAAAATAACACGTCTTGCTTGAAAATATAAGAGTAAAATAATGAAATTAATGTGTGAAGCAATAAATCGTGGTAACTGAAGGCGAACGTATCTCACGGAGCGGGAGATGGCGGCACCGGCTTCACGCAGATTGGATAATTTAAAATTATCTACCAAAATTATGATGAACCGAAATGAATATTCAAGCGAAACGCTTAGCTCTCGACGTGTTATTAAGATGATCGTGAAGTCGTTACTGACAAAATTGTATTTCATAAAATTCATAACTATACTTATGAGCTAATATTTTTCGACAACACGTTATTGAAAATAATGAGTCTAATCTTTATTCGGCGGACGATCATTCCGTTCATGATAATAACATTGATTGGTTATTTAAATACGTTGATATTATAACTTGTAAGTTGATAGAATATGAAATGGGCAGTTAATATCATATCACGCTAAAGTTTTATAAGACAAGTCAAAGTAATAGATTCACCGCCAATAGAAAAGCAGTATTAACATGAATATTCATGAGTGATAAGAGTATAATAATCCTACTAATATTATAAATGTGAAAGTTTGTGAAGAAGTTTGGATGTTTGTTACTCAATCACGCGTAAACCTTTGAACAGATTTGAATGAAAATGGGCACATAAGATAGACCATTTCCTGGATTAACACATAGGATAATTTTTATCCCGATTTTCCCACGAGGTCGAAACTTACGCTGGTGAAACCGCGAGGAGCTGCTAATCTCTAATATTAATTTTAAGACAAGAGACTACAAATTGAATCCTAGTAGATAATATTCCAGACGTCTAGTATGAATCCAATTTCATTAACGGTTTTTCGATGCATATTATTGTATCTTATTACAACATCAAAGTTTAAAGCGACCCACTTCTGTGGCAATTGATGTGATTTCGGTCGATAAGCCGAGACCAAATTGCCAATGGGTAATTGCACAATTAGGGAATTATCGAGTTAATTCCGGGTGAAACCGTACGCCGTCGCCGGCCGCGTCACTCCGACCCCACCGCTCCCCTTCAATTCTAATGCAAACTGCAACTAACTAATTTGGGATCTACAATTTATGACATATTGTTGGCTTTAATGTCGCAACAGAATTGACTCAAATATATTTCATGCAAATGTGTTCGCTCGTCTATACTTACTTACTTACTAAGCACATTGTGACATCGTTTTGTGACCCAACATAAGCTAAGTATGCTTTGTAATTTCCGTGTTTTGAAATTCTGACAACTACGCAACGTAAAGTAGCCTATTGCAAAATGAAAGTGGAATGAAAGTTGTTATACAAAAGTGTTGAACATTGTCTTTGAAAGCTTGTTAAGAATGAGTAATCGCCAGTCGCTCATGGACTCGATCCAATTAATGAAGCGAGGATATGACATCAAATTACTAAATAATTTGCCCGCGTCGGCTGGCTAGTCTCGGGGCTAATTATGCTACTAACGTTTGCAGCCGTTAAAGGGTTCAGAGTGCTATTTGTCATGTGACACTTACGAGGGGGAATATCGATTGGGTCTTCCTATAATGCTACACTTTTAGCTGGAAGCGCGCGCATGACTTTAATGCGTAGTCAAGTGTAGGCCAAACGACGCCCGATGTCGTAAAAATAAGTTGTATGAATTAAGTAAAAGATAATGACTTCGGAACATTATTTCTACATTAAGGTTCGTCTTGCACGCGAACGGTCTCGTTGATGTGTGAAACTCTCACTGGCAGCTTAATTACAGTTAATTAGATCACTTTTGTATCTCGTATCGCTGTTGCTGCAGGATTTTCTTGCATTCATTATAGTTTTTGTGTTATGTTCGTTAATATTAAATGATTTCGAGGAAACTGTGCCCACTGTGCCAACTGCTGTAGGGTATGACCAGTTAACTGTGTTTGTGTGGAGTATGAGCAGCTCACCCCACGTCCTGCCCACTGTGCCAACTGCTGTAGGGTATGACCAGTTAACTGTGTTTGTGTGGAGTATGAGCAGCTCACCCCACGTCCTGCCCACTGTGCCAACTGCTGTAGGGTATGACCAGTTAACTGTGTTTGTGTGGAGTATGAGCAGCTCACCCCACGTCCTGCCCACTGTGCCAACTGCTGTAGGGTATGACCAGTTAACTGTGTTTGTGTGGAGTATGAGCAGCTCACCCCACGTCCTGCCCACTGTGCCAACTGCTGTAGGGTATGACCAGTTAACTGTGTTTGTGTGGAGTATGAGCAGCTCACCCCACGTCCTGCCCACTGTGCCAACTGCTGTAGGGTATGACCAGTTAACTGTGTTTGTGTGGAGTATGAGCAGCTCACCCCACGTCCTGCCCACTGTGCCAACTGCTGTAGGGTATGACCAGTTAACTGTGTTTGTGTGGAGTATGAGCAGCTCACCCCACGTCCTGCCCACTGTGCCAACTGCTGTAGGGTATGACCAGTTAACTGTGTTTGTGTGGAGTATGAGCAGCTCACCCCACGTCCTGCCCACTGTGCCAACTGCTGTAGGGTATGACCAGTTAACTGTGTTTGTGTGGAGTATGAGCAGCTCACCCCACGTCCTGCCCACTGTGCCAACTGCTGTAGGGTATGACCAGTTAACTGTGTTTGTGTGGAGTATGAGCAGCTCACCCCACGTCCTGCCCACTGTGCCAACTGCTGTAGGGTATGACCAGTTAACTGTGTTTGTGTGGAGTATGAGCAGCTCACCCCACGTCCTGCCCACTGTGCCAACTGCTGTAGGGTATGACCAGTTAACTGTGTTTGTATGGAGTATGAGCAGCTCACCCCACGTCCTGCCCACTGTGCCAACTGCTGTAGGGTATGACCAGTTAACTGTGTTTGTGTGGAGTATGAGCAGCTCACCCCACGTCCTGCCCACTGTGCCAACTGCTGTAGGGTATGACCAGTTAACTGTGTTTGTGTGGAGTATGAGCAGCTCACCCCACGTCCTGCCCACTGTGCCAACTGCTGTAGGGTATGACCAGTTAACTGTGTTTGTGTGGAGTATGAGCAGCTCACCCCACGTCCTGCCCACTGTGCCAACTGCTGTAGGGTATGACCAGTTAACTGTGTTTGTGTGGAGTATGAGCAGCTCACCCCACGTCCTGCCCACTGTGCCAACTGCTGTAGGGTATGACCAGTTAACTGTGTTTGTGTGGAGTATGAGCAGCTCACCCCACGTCCTGCCCACTGTGCCAACTGCTGTAGGGTATGACCAGTTAACTGTGTTTGTGTGGAGTATGAGCAGCTCACCCCACGTCCTGCCCACTGTGCCAACTGCTGTAGGGTATGACCAGTTAACTGTGTTTGTGTGGAGTATGAGCAGCTCACCCCACGTCCTGCCCACTGTGCCAACTGCTGTAGGGTATGACCAGTTAACTGTGTTTGTGTGGAGTATGAGCAGCTCACCCCACGTCCTGCCCACTGTGCCAACTGCTGTAGGGTATGACCAGTTAACTGTGTTTGTGTGGAGTATGAGCAGCTCACCCCACGTCCTGCCCACTGTGCCAACTGCTGTAGGGTATGACCAGTTAACTGTGTTTGTGTGGAGTATGAGCAGCTCACCCCACGTCCTGCCCACTGTGCCAACTGCTGTAGGGTATGACCAGTTAACTGTGTTTGTGTGGAGTATGAGCAGCTCACCCCACGTCCTGCCCACTGTGCCAACTGCTGTAGGGTATGACCAGTTAACTGTGTTTGTGTGGAGTATGAGCAGCTCACCCCACGTCCTGCCCACTGTGCCAACTGCTGTAGGGTATGACCAGTTAACTGTGTTTGTGTGGAGTATGAGCAGCTCACCCCACGTCCTGCCCACTGTGCCAACTGCTGTAGGGTATGACCAGTTAACTGTGTTTGTGTGGAGTATGAGCAGCTCACCCCACGTCCTGCCCACTGTGCCAACTGCTGTAGGGTATGACCAGTTAACTGTGTTTGTGTGGAGTATGAGCAGCTCACCCCACGTCCTGCCCACTGTGCCAACTGCTGTAGGGTATGACCAGTTAACTGTGTTTGTGTGGAGTATGAGCAGCTCACCCCACGTCCTGCCCACTGTGCCAACTGCTGTAGGGTATGACCAGTTAACTGTGTTTGTGTGGAGTATGAGCAGCTCACCCCACGTCCTGCCCACTGTGCCAACTGCTGTAGGGTATGACCAGTTAACTGTGTTTGTGTGGAGTATGAGCAGCTCACCCCACGTCCTGCCCACTGTGCCAACTGCTGTAGGGTATGACCAGTTAACTGTGTTTGTGTGGAGTATGAGCAGCTCACCCCACGTCCTGCCCACTGTGCCAACTGCTGTAGGGTATGACCAGTTAACTGTGTTTGTGTGGAGTATGAGCAGCTCACCCCACGTCCTGCCCACTGTGCCAACTGCTGTAGGGTATGACCAGTTAACTGTGTTTGTGTGGAGTATGAGCAGCTCACCCCACGTCCTGCCCACTGTGCCAACTGCTGTAGGGTATGACCAGTTAACTGTGTTTGTGTGGAGTATGAGCAGCTCACCCCACGTCCTGCCCACTGTGCCAACTGCTGTAGGGTATGACCAGTTAACTTTGATTGTATTTAATTCAGTGCCCTTGTAATTCTTTTAACCATTTCACATTTCGTGTCTGTAAAACATGATAATTACCAATACGTGAATGCAAGATTGATGAAGCCTCCTTGAATCGCGGAATCAGAAAATATTTAATAACCATACTCAGCGAGTAATATGTTTACTATTTATTACATGATAATGACAGTTGTTACAAGTAGGTAATAATATGTTAGAGTGCGAACAATCTTTAAGTACCTAAGTACCGGTCGATTGACAACTTTATGACAATATTATAGCGTTTAGGTTGATGAAGATATCCTGTAAATAGCTTTGAGGTATGTAATTATCAGGAAAACTATGAATGAGGATAATTATTTTAAAAGTCGACGAAAAATGTTTATATTTAGATCTAGCTGTAAAAGCAATGGATGCGTAACAAGGGCTGTTTATGGTATAGGTACATTGGTGCGCAAGCGCGGGCGGTGAGCGAAGGCGTGAAACCGCGCTAGTTAACAGAGGTCATTAGGCAGACCACATGGCAGATCGCTCAAATCGAGCCGAAACAAATTATTTATTTAAATGGAAATTACCGTTTGTGATGTGCCGGACGCTTTGACGCGCATGTGCGTACTCCGACGCCATATGTGGCCGACCACGGTTTTTGTTCCGATTTCAAATTGTCATGGTCTATTGATTCGTGCCGACTTTTTGCGCCTGAGCGATATTTTTGATATATGCCTTTTCAAATCATGTTACGTGCATGTTTATGGGTTTAAATCGGGACATAAAAAATTTAAAGTATGTAATTTTCCGACAGTTAGGTATGCGATAAACTTTTTTTAGTGTCGATTTATGATCTACGTATTATCATACAACACACAATACCCTGATGTATATTTTAGTTTTTTTTACGAATACAGTTACAAACACTTCAAAACGAAAAAATACAAAAATAAAGCATAAAGTACAGCTTCTCAGAATTTATTTCACAAATTCACGCTTGAATGGAAATCTACTCCCCGTTTTCCTTACTACATTTCCATTACAAGAACTTATCGATAACTCAGCTATCATAAAGCTAAGCGATCTAATAGCCATGTTTTAATATTCACAAGCAACGCCTAAGCCGTATATAATGTGCGCGTTTAAATTTGATAAGTCGATGAAATTGTGTGGTAATGTGTCGGACACGGGCGAGCGGCGCCCTGTATCTGTCCGGCAGTGTCCGACCGCTCCGAACATTAGCCCCGGGGCCGAACCGGACAAACGCCGGCCGCACTCGGATTATGAATATCTAGATGTAGTTCTGAATATGTTTGACGGGAATTATGCGTAGGAGTTTGAAGAGGTAATCGCGATTTCAGAAGAGATTTTTCAGGGATGTGAGCTCAATTACCTAATATGAAGATTTAGTATGTTTGGGAGATTCTTTTGTTTCGTACTTTGGAGGATTGTTTGTATCTGTATTTTAATGGTGATAAACCTCTCAGTAAAATAGAAGAATTCCTCAAAAGTATTTTCGACACTTTAATTGTGGCACGTCAAAAACGCGTCTGTCAGAATTACCAACTAATATTTTGCGTGTTGGAATTTGCTCCAAAATGTTGTATTGTCGGTCGACCTTCACCGGCTGGGACCAGATAATAGGTGCACCAATTTGAAACCAGTTCCCGCGTGATAAAAAACAAGAGACGGACGAATGGAAACAAGGGACCCCCTTCTCCGAAAGCTTTGTTCTGTCTCATTATAATTGTACTCTAAAGCGTCGCGGGAAAATATTATGTGGGTACATATATTATATAATGTTAGTACCACCACATAGGTACAAATATTTTATATCATCAAGGTGTACCGATATTTACTAAGATGTTGATCACTTTTCTTAAATTGAATTGCAGGGAATGTAGAGTCGGAACTTACACATTTTAAATTTACATAGATTTAATTAGTTTATTTCGCGGACATTGATGTGGGTTACACGTTTACATAGTTTTAAATTTATTTTGTCACACTAAAATTGTAATGTGTAACTGTTTTATGTCCAAATAAAGTAATAATAGAAAAGGTGTCAAAACAGTCCATGCTCATGCATATCATTTTGAATTTGTCAAAAAAAATGAATGACTATTTTTTGTAAGCCTAAACTATCATAAGTATTTATCTAGACACCCCTTAAGATAAAATTAAACCATTTCCCCGGTGCAACGAGTACAATGCCTCTATATAATACAACGAGCCATTAAACTAGGGTCCAGAGCATGCACCCTCAAGGTCATACTCTCGCGAATACGTTCGCATTGCGTGCACCGCTGGACATCGCCGACGGCCGAGAGTCTCACTCAGACAGTTCCAAGAAAAAGTCGTTAAACTCACGTATTTTTGGTAGCAGCTTAATGCCAGTAATTTCCAATGAAATTATTATAATTAGCTCCGTTTATACGATAGTAACAAACAAATAAAACGGCTGGAACAACGCGCCCGAGGGCACGCAACTCGCTTTTCCATTAGTTACGAGGCGACCTGCGCCGATTTGTAGCACTATTTTACATTAAATTGAGGTTTACTGCTGCTGCCAATTGAACTCGACGTTTCCTTGACTTATTGATCTAGAAGGTTGGAGTCCCTTACTCATGAACCTTCTTTATTAGAACGCTGAATAACTCAAATGTTGACTTGTCATACCGAAAAGAAAATGGCAGATTTAATGGGGATGAAAAGCTTTAATTCAGTCACCTTACACATGTACAGCTACACACATAAATTCATCATACTCTTTAGCCTTTAATTAAAGTAGTCCTTTAAAATTGTGTGTCTTTAGTGCGTCGCGTAATTAGCTAAAAAACAAATGTTTTAAAACATGTGACATTCAATGAAAACCGCAGTGACACATGTCGATACAACGCACAACGCTCGCTAGTATCAATTAGTTGACATTTCATCCGGTCGCTGATGGTAGCGTGGAACTGTTTCAAAGACACGTAATTTCCTACAACTTCTGTTTTATATTTTTTACATTTAACTAATTGAACCGCGTAGGATATTAATTGCTGAGAAAATTACCGGCGTAGGCCCCGGGGGCCTAAACCACAAAGAGTCGACGCACGACGCAACGGCATAGAGCAGTCGCCTCATAAAAACGAACAATTATGCATTCAACTCTTTGTTTTACAACAATTACCTAAGACCAACGTTTCTACCATATTTTCTTTCTCGTAAGTGGGTTGATTTGATTACCTATGTGTAGCTAATTATATGTCTATATTACTTACACGTGTAAAAAGCTTCATAGATAGGTACAAACTATGGTATGTTACAATTGTACCCATTGCAAGCATTACGAGTATTATTACATTGTTATGAGTTGTACCTAATGCAGTTACCTATTATAGGTACTAATTACAATGATTGCAGTTTTCCTCACATCAGTTTTGTTCCAATGTTTTGATTTAAGTAACAATCGCGTCTCTGTCATCTTAAGGTTCTATTCCTATATACTCTTGCGTGGGCGCAACCAGTTTCTATAACCAAAGCAGATAAGCCGCGACACGCAGCAATGTGCTACGAAAACGCTGCAACGTAGAAATTAAATGCTGAAATACCGTACAGAATTAATACTTAGGTATGTTTTCAATCATAATCGTGAACCGCACCAGTAAAGTCCATTACTTACTTATAACAATAGCAACAATTAGATAATAAAACAAAAGACTATAATTTGGAGTCACGAAAAGTGGTGGTGGGGAACAATCGCGGGTGTATCAGCGATTACGAGGCGTCGAGAGGTTCGTCGTCACGTACCGCGCGGCGGAAGAACAAAGCGGTGTTCGCGTATCTACTAAACAATTGAACGGCCACAAAAAGTCCCATAATTCAATTTGCATCCCGCTAGATAGTAATAGTCGGTAAGAAGCGGGTACGGTTAGCGCCGCGGGCGGCGCGGGCGCAGCTCCGCTTGCAACGCTGAGAACTGCTTTCACCGCTTTTCAACACTTCGACGAATCGATTAGATTGACGTGTTTCTTTTACTGATTTTACCTATTACGGCTGTAATTTACGTCGGATTTTTACTTTTTGCACGCTGTTAGCTGTTGCAGGAGTTGATACCTGCTTAGTTATTATATCGATAGGTGTGGAAATTAGATTGCTACACTTTTTATATTTTCACTAGACTTACTGACACGAGTCAAGCAATATTCAATGATTTATAATGTGTAGGTAATTACATGTATAGGTAACTAGTAATTTTATAATACAAGTTACACTCTTGAAGTTGTCAAGTTGTTGAAGCAAGCGCAACCGGTGAGAGAGTGCTGATCGCCATAAGAGAGTCGACCACAACCTTGTAACAACAAACGATATCTTAACAACTGTTACACATCTTGTAACTGGTACTGATATGGTAATAAAACAACGTTACGTGGTGGTAGGGTAAGGTGGTGCAAGAGTGCGCACTTTTTTAACGAGGCTTTGTATTAATAAGAATATTATAGTCAAAGAAATCAACTTAATTTATTTTAAATCTCTATATATCTTAGAAAAAATCAACATGAAGTTAAACAAGTTATTACTATAATTTTAGGTATAAGTATAACATAAAACAAAAATGAGAAATGCGTACTCTTATACAACCGGTCGTATAAGAGTGCGCGCCAAGATGTATAAGAGTGCGCATTTTAATTATGAGCGCATAAGTCACACTTAAAGGGACCTTGGCCAAGATAGGCGGTACAATTCTCGTGCCACCATTCTTTGCAGTCTGAACACTCAATCCAATCTTCTAATATAGGCGCTTTGTATATTTCCTGGCAGCCGACACAGCGCCAGTTCTTCTTTTTTGGAACATTCTTTGGTTTTTTAGGTTCTTGATCTATTTTTCGTGCGTTTTGACGTTTGCTGGGATTAGATTTTTGGGGTCCTTCCGGGTCAATTTTAAATGCTAGCTTCTTTTTCATGTTAATTTGCATTTCTACTTCAATTTTGTATGGTGAACTGCTAATTATGTCAGATTTTTTATGTTTTCTGTTCGATTTTTTTCTAGCCTGAGCTTTAGGAACGGGGCATATATGTTTTAATGTTTTAAAAACAGAATCTTCAGTAGAAGTTCCTGGAGTAGGAGAGGATGTCGCATATGCAAAAGGATTTTCTGTTGCGCTGGATAAATTCTGCGTTGATGACTCGGGTGCCATAAAATTATTTTCAATTGAAGCCACTGTGACATCCTCTGCAAGTCGTTGCTCATTATGTGAAGGGTCTTTGTTGACTGAGGCGCTCGGAGGCAGGTGCGATGCTGACTCAGATTCAGTCGATGCTCTTGAAGCTCTCTGTGTTGTATCTGTAGCATTAAAATCTTCAGGATCTCTGTCTGTCACTGAACTTGCTAAATAATCTACTTCAGTGAAAACGTCCGGATAGTAAGGTACAATGCCAGTCACTTTAAAACTCTGCGCAGCACAAGCCAAAGTAGCAGTTTTGAGGTATGCAGGAGTAAAAATACCAACCATCTGAAATACAGTGATCGCTCGTCCAGAATGGTTCCGTAACCATTTCTCGCATTCATTGGCATAGTATTTTTTGAGGACTGTGTGAAATCCACAATCAAGTGGCTGCATTTTGTGGCTTGTGTGAGGAGGTAAAGTCAGTGCAACAATGTGGTTATCTCGGTAGGTGATCCGTCATCGCGTGTAAGAGTGCGCGCGCACTCTTACACGCGTCACAGTGCGCACTCTTTCACGAATCGGCCTAACGCGAAATGACGAGTCACTAGCGACATCTCTTGAAAAACATCGTTATTTTCTCTTTAAAACTGTTTGAACAGACACTAAGTTTTGCACATTAAAAGTTTTGATTAATGTTTCCTGGATAGTTTTCAAACTGTATTCAATGAAAAACACAAATAAATTATATGAAGAGAAGTAAAAATCTATTGGCTTACCTAAAATCCACATAAATAGTCTTACACAAATTATTATTCGGGAGCACAACGGCGTTCACTTCAACACCAAAATACGACTGAAGTTAGTTACAAATGTCACTCAGTACTCGACGTAGCATAGATGCGGACTCTTACCGACCGCGCACTCTTGCACCACCTTACCCTATCGGTGCCGTGCGTGTCGACAGGCGAGGCGCGAGGCGAGGCGCGAGCGGTCCAGTACGAGGTGACTCGCGCATTATTATGATAATGCAGGCGGAGCAGATGCTATCGCCCGCTATCCGCTCTCGTAACACAATTGAATTAGCATAGCGGACCGCAGCGGGCGGTCCCCGCCACGCGACCACCAATGCACCTCATCATCGATTCTATTTCGAGACTTATCGAACTAGGCGACTGTGATATTTTCAATTACATCGCTTTAATCTAATTCCTTGCCGAAGATTGGTTCCCACATTGTAACTCTGATCAACTGATTCTGTATGAAATATTGCACTACTAATGCTGCTTATCGGTTTCACAAGTTATAAAAGTTAACTGACGGGAACGAGGTAATGTGCTGTGGAGCCTGCAACTTACGAGCTTGACTCTTGAAGCACTTGAATCGATCGTTTGACTCTGATTTAGATTGCTTTGTCATTGCTAACTTTCTTTGGAAGTAATTCTCTGAGAGAGAAGTAGATCGTGACTACGTACCTGAATAAGGAAAGCGTGAAGAGATGTACATAGAGATAAACTTGTCGATGCCGAAGTCGAAACACAACGGGCTGAAATCCGCCAATACTGTGCCAAAACTTCAGCACAATTTCGAAGCACTTGGTGTATTCAGGCGGTTTTCGTCTCGTAAGTAAATTGTGCTAAACGTTTCCACACGTCCGCTGGCCAGTTGCGGCGTGTTGTTATGAATGAACAGCAACTGAATGGACTCACCGCAACCGCAACGCACCGCTTGTCAGACGAGACCATTCCATCTACTTTAAATAATTGCTGTAGCGCCATAGATGAACAAATATCGTAGAGTGGTTGGTCGGCCTTTATTGGGAGCTATTTTAATAACTAATGGCGGTCAATTATGTTACCTACTTGTAAGTAAGTGTTTTATAGAACCGAGGCAAATTGCAACAAAATGATGCAGCCGAACCAAAAAAAACTGCAGCTGAAACCATGTACAATTTATATATCTACGTTAGTAAAATTTACCAAACACACAAATATTTACCAACAGAACAAATAAAAGGAAACAATCAACAAGCCGGTCGACAAACACCCCTACAAAAGATCAACAATGTGACTGCATTAGTACTATCAAAGTCAGGCGCGGTTTAAACTGGAGAGACGTCGAGTATTCATGGAGGAGCCGGCGAAGAGCTCGTGATATATGACCCTCAGGGAGGGTCTTAATGGCCGTACGACTCGGCTACGACCCTCTCGAATCTGGGGGTAAAAAGGAAACGAGGAACATGTAGAAGTCATGATTTTGGAAAGATACAGGATAGATTGTGTGTTAAATGAATGGATAGAAAATTAAATGTACCTACAAAATAATCGAAGAACACATAATAGCCAAAAGGCTTTGAGTAGTAACTTTCTTCACCGACACAATATGTGTTTAAAAACTTGCATATCAAACTGCATAGTGAACCGAGTATACGCTCTATGATTCATAATTGTTGGTACATTTTAGTTCAGTCAGCTCTAAATTTCATCTCCCCATTTAAAGTTACACCGAATCCCCTTCGCTGAAGAGACATCCGGATTCATACCATAACAGTCTGTTGCCACGAGTGCGTTTAATGGCCACTACAATATAAGGAGCATTTGTTTGACTTCTACAAATTGCAACCGGAAAATTTACACTTAAAAGCCGGATGCTTCATAGTAAATAGTCGCAATTTCCGATATATCTTCTAATGTATAGGATGTGCGAAGGTTTTACGGTAATTGAATAGGTAAATGTAAAATTTATGGCTTTAGCCTTGTGTGATGAATGTGATGATTCATTTGCTATATTTGTTGCACAAAACGGACTTACATAAGTAGGTAGGGATAGGAGAAGAGATAGAATTAGTTCTAGATAAATTGAGTGATGAGGTCATGCAAAGGAAGACGTCAGAGATCAAACCGAAATTATATTCAATCACAAAACATAAGTGACACCATTAGAAGTGACAGTCACTAAACCTTATAAATAATCCGTTATGGTGATAGGAGATTCGGCGGTTGTATGAATGGTATCGGTGTGGAGTGCTGCGGCGCGCGTGGCGGGGGGCACTCCGCGGGGCGCCCGCGCCGCCTGTCCAGCTTCTTTGTACCTCGCCTAAGTGTTAAATTAATTGTTGCCCACACACCAACAACACCCCTTCAACTAACAACGGCTTTGTAGGACGAAATAATCAATATTGATTCAGATTCTCTCTATAAAAGGCCACTAATATCAACATGACTTGACACACATTAGTCTAATACCTCAACACATTCGAGTTGACAGTAGAACAATGAAGACGCCGCTTCTGATTTTTTTATTCGGTAGAAGGCATTAATTAGTGGTGCATCTTCGAAAATAACCTTCTCCGTTGTCGAGCCATCATATATTGACAGGGCGCGCGATGACGGCGCTGACGGGCAGCCGCGGCGCCTCTGGGCCCGTGACTTGCAGCTTACCTTCATTACGCGCCTCCGAGCCGCCTCGAGCCGCCCCGGTACCACTCCACACACTAACAAGCCGGGCTAATGCAATGAGTTGCAAAATCTCAACCCATCATCGAGTCCAACCTAATTTTTTACTATTCGATAACCGTCTCTGCGTCACCTCTACAAAGACCAGAATGTTTCAGCAAATGTAAGGGCCATATCCAGGAGCTGTCTGGAGCGATTTTGATGACATTAATGACTCCTAAATCGGAGCGATACTTTTAAGTCTCAAGGGTTCGATGCGACTATATTAGTTTCCTTTGGCTGTTGGGAGCGGTGGAGACCACTATTAACTGAGGGCGGTAACAACAAAGAGCCACAAAAGAGACCCTTCGAGAGCAATCATTGAGGGTGATTGAGGCGGCGACCTGTGAGATGCAACGAATCTGAGAGACGATAGTTTGTTTAGCGATGATTGGATGACTGATTGTTATAGTGTTTTCATATACAATATCGAAGCATACATATCGCTTTTATGAGAACTAAATAAACAATGCAAATACAGCGTGTAAACCGGAAAATATTTAAATAAAATTAATGAAACAATACTTCAAAAAACGAGTGTGAATCACGTAGGGCATCTGTCGATAATATCAAACAAGGCAGCTTCCATATTTTTATGTTATTATGACTCGTATGTAAAATCGTTTCCTGGACTGTTTGTGTGATTAGCACTATACAAGGAACTTGCCTTTTTCTTATGAACCCCATTTTTTTCATTATACGTCGTTAACTTCGCGTCTATTGCTTAATTGCTTGCGATTTTTTTATTGTGGTAGTTTGAATAGTGGAATCGAGCCTTTACTGCTGGTCATTAGGTTTGTGGCATCACCCGCATGGCCTGGCTTCTCGAATGTTGTGTTATCGTTCACAGCCTGTATAGCGGTTATGTTTGCTCATGCGCAGCCATTCGTCTTCTTAACGACTTCTCACATTTAGCCTGCCAACAGTGCCAACTCGTTATGTTGAAAACAAATACTTCACAATGAAGCTAACCTTCTAGGACTAATTTTAGGTATAATAAATATTTCTCGTGTTATCTGCTTAGCTAACAAATATAGGACAACAACGAATGAGTTAGCACATTTAAATTACCTTATATATTTTTTTTAATGTTAAACAATTTAAGTAATTTGTTTAATTGCACCATGTCAACTAATCGTAGCTACGTAGGTGGAGGTGCTTACAATTATTTCCTTCAGGCGATTCTTACTACGACCAGTAAAATGTCAGCAGCTGACATATCCTAATTTATCTTTTACTTCCAAATAAGCGTGAAAAGTTATAAGTATGCATAATTAATTACATTTATAAGAAATAATATGCACATAATTTATTTTAAAAGATATGTTTACACTGAGCAACTAAATAAATTGATCACTTATTATGCATTGTTCAATATGCGTTACAAGGCACATATGTACCTACAATATGTAAATGAAAATACATAAATAATTATGAAAAAACGTTGGTACCAGGTAAACATAACACCATAGCATGTTATGAACCATAAAAATGCATATTTTTCGCTACACCATGTTCAATACGGACTTCCAATAAATAAACACATAAGACACTACACCACTTAAGTATTTATTTATTGGAAGTACAGAACTGTCAAACTGTTGTAAACGGTTGTTAGTACAACCGTTTACAACAGTTTGAAAGTTCTGTAAACAACACCAATGGCTGTCATTTTGTCATATCATTGGATTGGAACCATTAAAATTGCAGCGACAAAACGGGCTGAAGTCGTGTACTGAAATGTCAGCGTTGGTTGCCAGAAAGCTCTGAATTGAATATTTTAGTTTTGGCTGATTTAATTTGATTTTTTCGTGCACCACGGTTTTTGACACGGATTGACATTGATTCTTTTACGGCCGAAGACAGATCGCTACTGATGGTAGCCAGTATAATTATAACTGTCAGTATCATAATTATAGTCACACAGATCGTTTTTGTTATAGATAATTAAACGTTAAAATCAGAAATAGATAGGTTTTTCTACCTCCAATATCCCAAAACTGGTGATAGACAGGTAATTGGGTTCGGCCGTTAGACGTCACCCGACCTACATGTCCTTGACTGTATCTTCGCCTAAACAGCCTCAACAAGAACAGAAGAAGACAGCCCAAAAATAGCCTCAACAAGATAATACCTCTGCTTGCTACACAAAAGGAAATAAGAGCAAATACTCTTAAAAGAACGAGCTATTGAGAAAGCCGTAAGTGATACTTAAACGCATCAATTATCCGGTAACGGTACAAAATTAACGTCTAACTAGTATTAAAAGGTCCTGCGGTTGCGGCAGGAAACTGCAGTTGCGTTGCGTTGCGGTTGCGCCGTTTTTGTCCAGTGTGTGGCTGGTGCGTTGAATTAATAAGCCTCACTACGGCTCAAACTGAATAATTGACGGCCGATCTAGTTGTCCTGCGGTGTTTTTACAGTTTAAATGCGACTTGTAACGCTTTTACTTGCTTTAATTGCGGGGAGTGGCGGACTGAAAAATGGTGCGTTTTAAGTTCTGTTTAGTGTTCCTTTTTTGCCACTAGGTGTAGTAATTTGTTATGGTTCTCGCAAGAAAGATTGCTTGTGTATTTTTATTACCTATATAAGTGCATATTTATAAGCGTTCGAATTTTGAAAGTTATTTCCGTTATAACTGTTAGTTAGGTTCCGTGTGGTTGATATGCATTCCTGATAACACCAAAAATAGGACATAACAAGAAATGTTGCCAATAAATCCTAATTATCTATTATATAATAATCATTAAACGGCTCCAATCTCACAGATCACGTGACAACCGAACCAAAAACTCAACAAGGCACAAAATGCGCTACAAAACAATTAGACGTGCGACAATAAATCGTTGAAACACGCGCACTGACAGATTTGCACTTCATTAGTGATTTTTTTTAACCCTGTCGCGGCAGACGCGCGACTAACATTGTTAAATTTGTCGCCGGCTTCACGTCGCGTTGACGGATACCAACGTAAATAACTTAACGAGAAAGCTTTGCAGACGTTTATAAGATGCTTCAGATACGATTAGTAGAATGTGGGTGTCGACTGTGTCGAGTGTTGTCATGTCAAGGTTTTGATAAGTTTAGAATTCGCCTTGTAGTAAGATAAACAACGTCGTATCTGTAAGGTAGGTAAGTGGTTTTTGCACGGTATTTAAAAACTGTTTATCTAGATTTATATAAATTACCTTGAATGCTAGTTAGAAAACAAACAAGAAATATGAGATCAAAAATTTCTAAAAATAGAAGATAAAAGTTAATTTTATTTTATTTGTAGAGAGACAAAAGTTTCCACAGCAGAAGCATCAAAATCAGGTATCTCAAACCACATAAAAATCAATTGTACAGATCAGAAAGATAAGCCCGTCTCCCAAGCCACAGAGTATCAATCTAAAACCGTCACATTCACGTGACGACTGTTTCATGCTCGGTCGGAATGTCCCCGACTTGTGCGCGCACTAAATATTATTTCCTCGACAGCTTCATTTAAATACCTTTTGTCAATGAACGGGTTAACACGACGAGTTGGTGCTATAAAAAAGAGTTATGGCGGGCCCCGGCGCTACCGATACGGTTTATTTTTTAAAATAATTGGTTCATGCGACAAGTATTTTAATTAGAATTACGTACTTTGGGATGCATGTGTTGTTCTATCATTAGGATTATTATTGTAGTATTTTTGGATGACAGATGTTTTGTGTTGATGAAGGTATACTTGGAGGTGAAAGTAAGTTGACTCGTATTTAGGTCTGTATGCTGGGTACATCAATTTATTTATGTTTTCATGTTTTAGGTATGTATTGATTTATAACATAACCTAGTTTATTTATCTTGACATGAGCTTGAAGTGCATTTGTCCAGTTACAAACACAAATCTTAGCAAAAAAAATATATAAATGCCACTCAACAAAAACTGCATCTAACTAAACATTTTAACTGTAAGTGGCCTCATCCCAAAGTTAAAGTGTTTAATCCTAAGCAAACCGTAACACAAAGCACCGTTGCTATCAAAAGTGACGGATCTCAAAACGCATTGTAGTACCCGGTATTATGGAAACGCCATTTTGGTTTTTCAGCGATACCCAACAATGTTACTTCTGCGACAGAGTATCGGATTTGCGACTTTACTGCGTCTCATGCTAGATGACAAAACGGAGTACCTTAATCCCCATAACAGCCATTTAGGAGCATTACAAATAAAAGTTTGTCGGTCGTCGATTCGGTTGAATGCCACAATAGCCATTGAAGGGGCTTCACGCTGCGCACCGTGAATGGGCCATCGCCAAAAAAATCTATTAGACACGCATAATGGTCCCGATGTATGGGACTGAAGTGCGGATGAGATGAAAGTTCTTGATTTGTTGTGTGAAGTGGGTGACTGAGCTAGTTAAGTTTCACGGCTGGTAGTGCATGAAGTATTTGAGGTTTAGGCAGTTCAGGCCTGGTTGCGAAATTGCAAGGACCCGCAAAATAATTCTTTAAAAGTGACAAGTTTTTTTGCAATTAGGTAAGCATACCTACCAAATGAAAGTTTTACAGATTTAAAAGTATTTCAATACCGCCATATTGAAAGTATATTTATAGTATAGGTTTTGATATACGTAAGTACGTAAATTTTTAGGTTTGCTGCAACTCTAAAAATGATTAAATAAATATAGGCTTAGCGAGTACTAGTAGGTATTTATTGAAAATAATCAAAAATGTTACTAGCAGAATTACATGACCTAAAAACTCACAGTGAATGTAAGTAGATAGACTTCACAGAAGTTGATAGTGAATCATAAGTATTTCTCAGAATTTCTAACGGCAATAAGAAACTTACACGAAGCTCAACCCACGTACTTATTGAATAACAGATCCATATCATGATTACCAATAATAAGACATACCTATTGTTCAATATTAAAATTACTAAATAATTTTGTAGAAGAATGTCCGATCTTCACAAGGAACAATACACATTGTTCTCTGTTACAAAAGCGCAATGAAATCGAACGGTTTGATTGAATTTGTTTGTTCGTTTGGGGAGTGTGTTCTCGTTGACAAATATTTAGCCGGAAGATGGATGGCAGAGGAAACAATCGGATTCTATTCGGAAGCTATTGTTTGATTCAATTGGTTTGATTGAGCACCCTTTGGCAATCGGTACAGGTAATATCGACAAGCGGAGTCGAGTTAAAGAGAAGTTGTTATATTTTTACGAACGATAGATAACTTTAGAAAGATAGGGTATAAATAACTCGTTGTTAATGATGAATAGATAGTATCATACATACAATAAAATAAACAATAATTATTGTACCATACCAAAAACTGATACATGACACGGAAACATAAAAATACGTACCTAGGTAGATAGAAAAAGTAACTACAAAGTAGGAGTCCATTAAAAGTTGGTCTAACATAGAAATAAACTAAGTAGGTACCTACATAGTATAATATAACAAAACAACTACAATACCTACACTTTTATGAAAAACTATTTTATGGTGTTAACTGTCATTTAGGAACTATTTTTAGATACATATGAACCGTACAACCGAAATAAACCTACAACTGAAAAATTATACACTGTGGCATGTTGCATATTTTTTTGTTTGTAATTATTTTATACTTCACATGCTACAAAACGCTGGAACATCTAATGATACCTAATGAACTATAATAGACACCTATCTAATTAGACAGGTGCCGCTGAGAGGAGTTTTACTTGAGGTCTATTGTTTTGTCTATGGGAAGAAACATGGAGAGATACTTCAGGACAATGAGAAGTGAACTGCTGAAAAAACTGAGTTTTACACCCAAGTGTGAAATTGTTATCAATTACCTACATAAGCTTATTGCATTCTAGTTAATAGATATTGCTAACACCGTCAGGTATTACCTATAAGATTCACAGGGAATCTTTCAGCTGTGAATATGGGATGAAGAAAAAAAAACAGTCTTTCGTACAAACTATTTGTTGATTTGACATTCAGTACAGAAAGATTTTGTGTTTTTTTTTAACTCAGGGTTTTCTTTAGATTAGGGTTTAAACCATCGAGCAATTCTTGAATTCCGTACCTACTTTACTCCGACATTGCTAGAATTCTTTTCACAAAAAGTGACGTTAAACCCGAGTGTAAGTTGCCAATTTTGCATAAAGAACTCTACTTTTGTCGGGATAAAGTTTAAAATACAGTAACTGTCTCGCAGGTTTGGGTTAGGTCTAAAGTTAGAAATCGTTTTGTAACAAGACGGTTGGGGATGTTAGGTATGTGTTTTTAAAGTTGTTATAAAATCCCTCAAAGATAAACTAGGCGCAAAACAACTTATACCTACCGTGTAGAGAAAAAATATATTTAAGCCTATTAAATAGGCTTCGATAGGCTGTGGTCTATGGTCTATGGAAGAAGTCTCGACATGCATTTTAGACCATTTATATACATACTTAAATGTAAAATAAATAAAGAAAGAATTAAATAATTTAATGGCAAAGCAAAATCCCCGACGGCAAACGATATGGTGACTCTATGCATTTGTATTGTAAGTTTTATACCTACAGATTTTAACTTAGTATCTAACTTTTTTATTTCGAATTTCTTTATGTAATAAGGTTCCAATGTTATGTGTGTAGTTATTTTCCTTGCTTAGGTATAGCAGCTTTATTATTTTTCTTTTGACTTAGGCAGGTACCTAAACACAGTAGGTTACATTGAGTTTCAGGAAAAATCATTTTCTTCTTTAACAAATATTTTAGAGACGGAAGCAATTGTTGAAAATCAAAAGCAATAATTGTTTTTAAATGTATAGATGATAGATGGGGGGTAGGTATCCCATCGATTATCCTTGATCCTCATTATTTTGAACAACAAAAGTCAATACGAAGAAAAATGTTCTTCAATGCTATTAAGTTACAGCTTACACTTAAGTTAACCACTCTCAAGTAGAAATTCTAAGCAGAATCGCTTTCCCCATTTGTAAATACACCAATGTATACAACAGCTGTTTTGGAGCTGTCAAAGTTGACGTTAAACTAGAAGTTCACAACAAACTTACGATGGTCTTGTTGTTGGGCGGCGCCGGCAGCGGCGCGTACATATCAGTGATCATTGCCGAGAACAACACTAAACGTGACACATAGCGAACTCGGAACTGTTACAAAGTGTCACTTGTTAAACTGCGCGATACGGTGTCCGCATACTGACGTGAGCGGTGCGAGCGCGCGAGCGACGTGTGGCGCGCGCTGTAGGAAGCGCGAGCGGACAGCACGCGGGGGAGTGGGAGGACTAGAGGGGGAGGGGGAGGCAGTGGGCGGGGCTAGCCAATCCCAGCCTCTTACCGCGCCCCGCCCACGCCGCGCCCCGCCCGCAAGGTCGCAGCGGGCGTATCGATCGCACGCGCTCGCACGACCAGACTCCATTTTATTTCGGCGTCCCTCGATTTGCATAAACTTTTTTGTTTCAAATTATTGCTTAGTTGGTACTTCGACGTAATGTTGGCTACAGTTGAGCTTTGAGTCGTTCAAGTTATGGATGTAGAGGTGTTTGAAAATTGTCAATGCCGACGGGATTAAACACAATTTTGAAATTTCTTAACTGAGTCTGAATTCCCTCTAAATTCTAAACACGTTTTCCGTTATTAACCAAATTAATATCCTCTTCAATAATAATTGGCAAAATTAGGGAGAAAAAAGTCAAGGAGACGTTACAATGACAATAAGAAAAATGTAGAGTTGTGACATCATCATTCTACTTTGTATGGAAACTGTTAATTTTATGGTGACAAGGGAAATAACTATAAAGCAAGATCTAGATGGATATAGCAGGAGGACCAGAGACCTTTGAAAAAATTGGTTCTTAATGTTACCTACCTACTTAGATGCGATTTTTTAATTTAAACTTTTTTATAAAATATAAAAGTAGACAAATGAGAGGAGAGCGGGCATTGGCCCTACAGTGAGAAACTCCAGATTAAGTAGTAGGTAGATAGGTACCTATAATATTAGGTGGTTATAAAAAATTGAGGGAGACTTTGGTATAGGTACACACATACTCACTTAATGCCTGCCTACCAAATTCCGTTAATCCTGTCAGTGTTTTTATGTTTTCTGAGGATTTACAAACTCCTAGTATTACAGGTTCAGCTGTCAATAAATTCTCCCGAGCTATGTCAGGCAACCCGAAATAATTATATAGGTAGGTACCTATGTTTCGGGTTGACTTGACTGATAATAACGTTTGATAAGTACCTAAGCTGTATTTTACTTCAATAATTGAGAAGAGAGAGAGACACTGAAGACATTGATATCAGCGACAATGCCGCCATTGTGCCTTCCCATAGAATTAGCAATATTGTAAAAAGAGCTGTGTATAACAATTTTGGTAACAATCAAGTAGGTATATACCTACTAGCTGGGTATCTATGTTACCTATATGTGTTGTTGTTAGGTTGTTATGTTGTATGTGTTGTTATGTTGTTGTTGTTATGTGTGTTGTTGTCATTGTGCGAGGATTTTCTTAAAGAAGATTGGCTACATAAGCCACATGCGAGCTCACGAACAGCAGCTACTGCGGAGTTGAAGCAATCGCCCTGGCCGAAATTGGTTGGATTGCAACATCATCATCATCTATGTTAAAAGTAATGCAAGAAGAGTCCGTGTCAAGAATATCCATAAAACCGTTGAGAGATCTGTGCTATTTCTAAACATTTTACAGGCAACAGCTAGATATAAGCAGCATTCTTTTAACGAGATCTCTCCTATCTATGGACTTCCATATATACCTATAAGAGCTAGAAGAGTCATCGTTAAAGATGAGGTAGATTGGAATAGGATAGAAGTAAAGGTTTTCTTTTTTTTAACTCAATATTTCTGTTAATTTATATAATATATTCTACTTTAGCAAGTGGTTAATGTGTGTAAAGCTTAAGACTGGATTTTATGGTGCAATTTCGGAGAGATCTTTGTCCAGCAGTAGACTGTGATCCGCTGTGTTTGTTGACTGATTGAAGTGGTCAATGGCCAATTGATAGACAACGTACCACCAAGCGAGCATCTTCCCGCAGGGTTCAACTTGGAAGTCCCTGAACCGCCTCAGAACCAAGAGGGAAGATGTTAGTTACACTTTACGTCGTAAAGTGGGGCTACCTCGACGGTACGGATGCAGGGTACCCGTTAAAAATGCAGCCACCGACGCCGTGGAAGTGACGAAGTTTTGGGCCAGCAAAATCTAGTTTATTGTCATGCCATTGACACGACGAAGAACATAACCGACAGGTATTGGCAGCAACAGACAAACATGGCATGATTTCAGTTTTGTTAAAACAACGTAAAAATAATGAATAACAATAAGCAGGTAGGTAGATAAGAGAATACACAGCGTTTAGCAACTTCTCAGACTGGGTTGTGTTTAGATTTAGTTCATTAAAAATATTTTTACCACATATTTATGAAGAAAATGATGATGATTTATGAAGAAAACGTAGGTAGAATTCATTTAATTCCCAAGGCAATTTTGTGGAACACACTGCCTGTTTAAAAATCCCCTAACCTAACACACATTTCCCCTTCAACATAACATCTGACAGAACGTTATTACCAGCTAATAGCGCCTGTGAACGACCAACAAGGTGCTAAAGATAATGAAATATAATGCTCACCACAAAAAAACATTATAAACACGACCAAATAATTCGTAATGGCACGAAAAAACGGAGCTACGAAACTTTGCGTGAAAAAAAATGATAGCGCCCTTCCGCACCCGAGTTCCTTCAGACGAAACCTTCTTAGAGGGACGTCGTCGCTTCGAGAATAGCTTAAACGGCTAATAGTTTTATGACACGCATAACACCAGTAAAATGCTCCAATATACAACAAACTATATTGAACTTTATGTTGCAGCACTCAAGGTGCAACATCCCATTTGGAGAAGACCGGAAATGACAGTCGCGAGGCATTATAGCGACATTAGACAAGGGTGCCATCGGGTTCATAAAATAGTGAAATCGTGGCGAGGTGAGGGGTGCAGGGCGCAGAGGGGTGAATGGGCGTGTCCGGGATAACGAAATAAAAATGCTCAGGCCGCTCATGGGCGACCGTGCGAACTCCGCTTAACGCAATAAACATTTTAATTTGAACGCGAAACTCACGCTGAGATGTGAAATTACGACGAAAGGGCGGCGTGTGCGGAAGAAATCAAATTACATGGAAATTTCATGAGAGGCGTTTTTGCGAGACCATCGGAGATAACAAACCAAATAGAAAAAAAAATAGAATGATTTAAACATTAATTGGTTTCGAATTTTTCACTTTTCAAGGGGGTAGGTACCTACTCCTATTTCTATGTAGTCGTTCGGTAACTATGTAAGAGAACGGGTACGGTACGGTACGGTACTTAAAAATACTTTGGCAGGGAAGGTAGTACCTAAGTAGTAGTACCTTTTATGAAGTTTCGTATCGGCTTGTGCAATGGAGTTTGTTGCGGGCTCTTCTTCATAGGAAACGACCAATTGGAACCGTGCACCTAGCTTTTGACGTTTCTGAAGTGCCCATGTAGGTTTACCTATGTGAAATTAATTATTTTGATTTTTTGGACCTAACTAAAGACACTCATTAGATTACCAATGTCAAATAGAATATCTGTTTTCTCAAAGTCGACTCTAAGCAAGCAATGCCAATTGCTTTTATCATGGTTTTATAAGACAAACTATTAGGACATAATTTCACAGGAATAATAAAGGGCACCAGAAAGTATCATGGAAGTTTCTTCAGCGAAGATTTTGTTTCTACATAAACACACTTAACCATTTTTTTCTTTTAGTTAGTTTTAATGATGGTGTGGCAGTTTGCGTACTGTATGCGACCTACCCAAATGTCTTTAGTATTATTCGTCGAATCGTTGACCTCTTTAAATTTTGAGTTGAGCTGCACGATAATTGACAAATGCGTGCACTGACTGGAAAGGTCCGCTCAAATATGTGTGGTTCTTTCCTCAAAAGACAATTTCAGACACCAATCTACATGGTCTTCACATGACCTGACCAAGATTACATCTGGACTTTAAAAGAGACTGTTATCTCTGATTTTGTTTCGGCCTTTCTTCTCAGAGTAGTCAGATAGGAAACGCCGACCTCATCTAGTTTAAAAAAATATGATTGACGTGTAAAAGTGTTTGTACAAACACCTACCAAACCTACTCACAGAATTAAAATCATTTAAGCTCTAAACGCATCTCTAACCACTTCCATCACCAGTTAAAGGAATCTACATTTCCTTCATCATCTGCCTAGCCTTTTCCCAACTATGTTGGGGTCGACTTCCAGTCTAACCGGATGCATCTGAATACCAGTATTTTACACGGAGCGACTGCCTATCTGTCCCCCACAACCCAGTTATTGGGTAATACGATACCTCTTGGTAAGACTGGTTATCAGAATTCCGGGCTTCTGACTACCCGTAACGACTGTCAAAGATCCACGAATGACAGCCGGGACCAACAGCTTAACGTGCTTTGTAATGTAAAGATGGTCACCCATCCACAGACCAACCGCGGCAAGCGTAGCTTAACCTGATCGATCGACCTGTGCTGTTATCATTTAGCCACGGGCCCCTATGTGTACAAGGTCCACAATACTTAATATCCTGTATCCAGTTATGACAGAGGATACATCTCAGTTTGGCCGGCGCGGCGTCGGGTGCTCTTGGCGGAAATAGGCGGAAGTGACCGACGCCGGCCCGACTCTCGGATCACTCGATCACTACCATTTATCTTGGTGTCAGTTTGTGTTTCATATACAGACGAACCTTTACGTGATGTTTATGTGGCTATAGAGTTTGCAAAGCTTTTTTCTAATAGACAGAAGATAAATGGTAGCTAGTTAAGAAGGTAGCTAAGTAAGTAAGTACATGTTTGTATTTGAAATAGAGGTCTTAATTTTAATGGAATAGAATTAGACATTTATTTTGCAAAAATGGGTAGGTAATACTTAATAGGTATTTAAAGAAAGAAAAAAAAAAGGTCAGCCAAATTCGGCATGCAAACATTGAAAGCACAACGTTACAATTTTAGACATTGTGTCTTTACATAATCAGCCTATAATGTTCCCACTGCTGGGACACAGCACAGGCCTCCTCTCTGTGAGAGGGAACGGGCCGTAATCCACCACGCGGGCCCAGTGTGGGTTGGTAGATGTCACATGTCTTCGAATTTTTGGTTTTAGGACATGCCGGTTTCGACACGATATTTCCTTTACCGTTTTGAGAGCAGTGGTGATGAACTCATTTATACAAAGTAAAGCGCATGTGCCTTTGATTGATTGTAAATACAGAACATGCAGACACCTATTTTATGAAAAGACAATACCTATACTTTGAAATTTTTTCAGGTAAGTACTTATTTTAATACTGGGTAGTAGATTAACAACCACCGCGTTATAAGCTTCAATGCAAAGAATTACCTATATTGACTTTTGCTATATTACTCGTATAAAAAAAAAACTTGCGGATACGTTATGAAAAGGGTATAAACCTAATCCACAAATCAAACAATGACAAAATAGAAACACAGATACAAGTTTTCCGAAAAACATTGAAAAGCTCACTACTGGCAATACTGCGTCGTGAAATACAGTCAGGAATATCAAAAGGGCTGTCTCTAATAATGGCCACACTTGGTAATTGTTGCGAGTTGCGAGCCAGTGGCACGATAGCCTGTAATTGTCTCATTCAACTGTGACAAACTTAGTTCTTGTCTTGTAAACAATAGTTACTGTTGAATGTGAAGCCTGAATTAATATTTGACTGTGGGAAAATTAGTCTGGAAAATATATCAAGTCTTTTTGAACCCTCTTTAATACCTATTTGAAAACACTGAAACTTATACCCACTTGCTTTTGACATGGGTAATTAGAAAATAAAGAAGCTGAAAACAGTGGGATTACCTAGTTAGTTTAGCTTCACCAATACACACATGATCTCTCCAAGATTATGTCTGGACTTAAAAGAGACTTGACCTCTGAATTAATTACGGTGTTTTTTCTCTCAGAGTAGTCAGATAGGAAAGGCCGACCTCATCTCGTTTTTAAATAATATTAAAGTGTAAAAGTGTTTTTACTGGCTGCAGAAATAAAAAATATTTATCATCAAAAGGCGAAAATTAGTATTACTTACCTAACAGAATGATTATTAAAGTTAAAGAGAAAGACTGCGTAGATTGCAGTGGAAGGACCCCCTAGTACCTACCTAATTGGCCAAAATAAATATATGTAGGTAAGTAACAATGGTGCTGGAGGAGACGTTTGCCCAGAAGTGGGATGATGTTACTGTTACAGTAATAATGCTACAGAATTGCATAAAACTATAAGTAAAGTCTAATATCAAAAGCTTTCGACGCAGAAAAGCTAATCTCTTAACTGGTAGCAAGGAAGATTCAAACAAATCGATTGAAGGAGGAAAACGCTCGAACGAGCTCCTCGTTTCAACGTGGCAACGACCCTCTACCTACTATATACTATACAGGGTACGAACCTATACATAAAGCGGTCTACCTAGCTACTTGCTTAAGAGCTTCAACATCTTCGGATATTTGTCTAGGGTCGGTAGATATGTAGGTATACCTGTGTATCCTCATAGATTTTGACTTTGGTCGGATTACTACTTGATATTCATCGAAGATGCTCAACAATTTTGGCATTTGGTCAACTGTTGACTGGAAATTAGTTTTTCAAGCTACTATATCTGATTGGATTTTGTAAACGAGTTTTATTTATTTATTAAGGCACATCAACAACACAAACACAAACATTTACAAATAACAGTGAACAGAGACATGGACTAGTGTTTACGTCAATTACAGACGTGCACAGCATTCACAACAAAAAAAGAGAAGAAAAAACACAGCATTCACGTTACAAAAGGAGAAAAAAAATAATAAAAATAATCAACAATATTATAAGAAAAGAAAAGAACAAAGAACAAAAACTCAAGCTAAAATCTCGGTAGCAAAGAGAAAACCTCATCAACTTAGACATTGAACATTGATTATTATTATTGAACATTGATCATTGATTATTGTTGTACATAGACCAATTTATAGGTAACTTAGGAACTGAAAAGACTGTGTTTTTTGATAATTTGGAAAACGACACTTGAGACCAGAAAATATTCTACATCTCCAACCGGCTGGGTGACACTTCCCGTGACCCAAGGGCTGGTTTTTCCTTAGCCAGAGGCTAAGAATTGCCATACAACGTGGAAATAGCGCCAGTCTCTTGGGTACATTACCAGTCGACAGCGATGAGAAGGAATTTTTCGACGCCATTATTTTAGTTTTTTAATAGTTTTTTGTTAGGTTATGATATTATATTTTTATTTTAATGGTTTGTTAGTCGTATACGAAGTTTATCCAGTGTATATATTTTTATCATTCTTCTTCTGAATAGTTAAACTGATGAGATCCATCACAATGAGGTCCGTCAATGTAGTGATAAGGTTACCTACCTAAAGCAAATGACGTAATTACTTAGCGCTAGTCAGCTAACTATAAGCAAGGTGAAGATAACGGGGAAAATACTACCTATGCCAACAAAAGTCACACAAAAGTGACACTTCCCGTGACCCAAGGGCTGGCTTTTAAATACCATGGCCAAAGGCTTAAGCATTGCCGTACAACGTGGTAATACCGCCAGTCTCTTGGGTACATTACCAGTCGACAGCGATGCAGATGAATTTTGCGACGCTATATTTTAGTTTGTCTATAGTTTTTGTTAAGTTAGGATTTAATTTTGTTATTTTTATTAATTAATTAGGTTTTAGTTGTTATTTGCATACTTATAATTTAAATTTACAGAAATAAATATATATCAATTAATACTTAATTAACCTAAAGTGAAATCTCAAGTTTAATCATGAGAACACTACATAAAATCTAAGTGACCAAAGTTATACAAAAATACTGATGATTGAATTCCACTTTGATTCTAAAATCATTAGCCCAGAAATAGAATAGAAATCAAAGTTTCTAAATAATTTTCAGAAAAATCACACTAATAAATAGTTCCTGTAATTCCCTGATATAATAATACAGCGGAGCAAAGGCCTCTTTCGGACTGGTATACCTACCTACTGAAAAGCTCTATTGCAGATACATAGCTATTAATATAGGTACATAATTTTCAAATAGAACCACACATATCCATAATGTTTGTTACTCTGTCGCTATAGCAATACAATTTGTGAATGTAAGCACAGAGGGCCACACGCTAGGCGCTGCCCGCGGCGTCGCCTGCGATTGCCTTCAATGCTCATTGTGCGGCGTTGTTCAACGATAGCCTTTTCAATTGAACATTCTTATGAGCGATTGTATTAAAACAAATAGGTATTAGTTATTACAATCGTGCTTAGATGCTGAAATGAGCGTACATCATCGACGACGGACTTAGAAGTTATTGTTGCATTGTTCATAATTATCGCATTATTAGAATGTATTAGCTGCGCCCCGCGGTTTCATCCGCATAAGTCTTGATCTCGTAGTAATATAGGGATAAAAAGTATCCTATGTCCTAATCCAGGTCATGGTCTACCCCTGTGCCAACATCCAAATCTGTTCAGCCGTTTTAGCATGACAGCGTAACAAACAAGCATATAAAAACCTAATCTTTTCTCTCTAAAATATAAGTTTAGAAGAGCTGAAGATGTGAACCTATAGGTTTTTTTTATTAAACGGTTTGGTGGCCTTAAACTTAACACATTCATTTGTTTTCTGGCTTCGATTTATCCCCTGCTAGTTATTCTTATGTTTTAATATCTGTCTTATCCACTATAACTAGGTCTAATCCCCTTACTCTTTTTGACAGGTAAGTACAGTCAAGAGAAAAAAAGTTGACATACGTAGTACCTACTTATAAAATAAAGTTAAAACGAAATTAGTCTTCTTTCAAAATAGGTAGGTAGTAATTGTATTATAGACAGCAGTGGTGGCCCAGTGGTCACGGACACGACTTACGAGTTGTAGGTCGTAGGTTCGAACCCAGACAGGCGCTTTACTTTGTGTAAATTATTTCATCACCACTGCTCTCAAAACGGTGAAGGAAAACATCGTGAGGAAACCGGCATGTCCTAGAACCAAAAATTCGAAGACCTGTGACATCCACCAACCCGCACTGGGCCCGCGTGGTGGATTACGGCCCACTCCCTCTCATTGAGAGGAGGCCTGTGTCCCAGCAGTGGGAACATTATAGGCTGATTATGATGATGATTATGAATTGTATTATTTCTACATTGACTGATTCTTTTAAACATCCTGGTAATATTGAACATATGACAAAACAGGCATGTCAAAACAAGTACTCCAATTAATTAACATGAGTTACGAACTTCATAAATTAATTTAATAGTAGCAAACACGTACCTACTAGATAAATCTATGCTGATCAATTGATTACAAAATTACAGGTTCTTATGTTGAGACAGCAGACAATCATCAATTAATTAATAAAACATCAGTTCCTCTGAACTACTTCAAATGCGCATGAGCAATAAGATTACGTACAAAACGGAATCAGCAGACAGTGTCTTACTGTAGCTTGATCTCTTATTTAGAAACGTGGCAACTTTAAAGAAATAACAAAAAGTAGGAATGAGCAGTTATTCTTCGTGGATTTGTTAAAGGAAAAGCTCTTACCTTACTATGTTGTTACTTAACTTAGTTATAGTTAAGTAACAACATAGTTAAGTACAATTAAAACAAAGTTATTTTTACAAAAATCTAACAAGAAAAGCTCGTGCTTGCAAATTCCATAACGGAACTTCACTAAGCGTGCTTGAGCATAAAATTTCACACTCCAAAAAAGGTACAGTTAAAAACTCCTTTCGCATAAAATACCACAATACTTTGGCCCAACATTGTCATGGATCACGTATCCTGCGCGCGCGCATCCATCGCCCGTGTCGAATGCATTACTCGCGGCTCTCATCGCTCACAATACCCATTTCACAGTGTCCATCGAATCGATGACGACAAATCGAAATTACCGATTTCGTCATTCGATATTCGTTCCGATATTATTCCACTAGACGATAGCGGAAAATCGTAATAGAGGCGTCGTCGTCGGTATTACCGCTCAGAAATCATTAAGGAATTGCAAGAGGTAAATGAATTAGAATTATCCGCTAGGTCTATGGGCAATTTATCATCCCACGTAATATGTATAAGCGGTTGGATTTATGGGTTTATTGATGTGTCTTAGATTTGTCTTCTGTAGATACAAGAAGCCCAGAGACTGCATAGATTTGGGAAAGAGTATTAGCACCCTCGTACACAATGCCAATGCCAATGCTCGGTGGTATTTGTTTTACCTAATCGCTTTTTACGTTTCAATCACAATTAGGTATATTATGGTTAGAGTAGAATTCTACGAAGTATCGATGTATAGCATCATTAGCAGTGGGCATTATGTACAAAAGCTATCAAGCAGTTACTTTGTCACATGTTTTGTTTCAACATAAGCGTAACATTAGACCAACTGGTTTCAATTTGTTTTTCAATTATAGACTCTACACAGTCCTAGATCTGGGCCAAAGTTCTGTAAAGATAATTGTGCAGGTTAGTGGTCAAAAATTCAAGTGAGTCAAGTCAAAAAGTTGTGCTACTTTTGATCAACGGAAAAGATGTGTAGAGCCTTTAAGATCATGAAAGACAATGAAAGAACCCATGGGTTGTTAGTGCTAAAGTCACAAATATATAAACAAACATAATAACAAATGCAGTACTTACTAATATCTTCATATCCTTGTGATCTGCGGTCACGGGGTCGATACTAACCTGGAAATAGAGAGAAAAGATTGTTAGTTTTCACATTGAATATGGAAATATACATACATAAATACATATCAACTTATTTATTCATCTGTATCTAACCTCTTATGAAAAACATGACATCGATTATAATACCACTAAGTATAGACATCCTTTACCCGCCTCGTAGCTTTCCACGAGAGACAGCCGAGAAAGGCTTAGTCGCAAAATGTCTACTGGTCGCAAAATGTCAAAATGTGTTCTTTTAAAGACCACCGTGAAGATTATGTAAATTCTGTTAAACAAAACATCAAATTCGCATTTCATTAAACTGACCCGAAATTGATCGCAACAAAAACCGAGCCCTTGTACAAAACATTGTTGATTTCCTATTTTCCCATCAGTCAAAGTAGGAAAACAAAAAACTAATTAGAAAGTCCCTAAAAAGTTAATATCATAAGTCGGGGCCGTACACACGAGCGAATTTAATTTGGAGCTTTTTTAATTACGCCAGGAGAATGGTTCAGAGCGGGCTGGTTTCGGCGCCGCGCGGCCGCCAGCCCTGTAATTATGGGGCCCGTAATTGCGGGACCCAACAGTGTGCACCCCGGCCCCCGACCCTCCCCCGCTAGCTAGCCGCAGATAGCCAAGCCAGGGAAATTAGAATACCCAATTTTTTTATCAACGTTAAAGTTTTGCAAACTTGATGTTTTTGCTGTATTGTTTTTTAAAGTCTACGGAGATGATAACTATGTGGTTCATATTTCAGAGGACTTCGAACGCTCAATCTTTTGTAGATGAAGAATCCTCTGAAATACAGCACTTTAGGAATAATAAGTTGAGTTTTAGATACCGTCCATGTTTAATTGTAGTCGAGTAGCTAGTTCCATTCCTATTTTCGTCTTCAGACAATCGTTTTAGCGAACTTGTGTAAGAACCAAGTTTCTCATGTGCCGAATTCGCTCAACCGCGCCTTGTCAGCGGCGCCCGTTTGCCAACGATCGCTGGAGTTCGCAGAAATCCTTACATTGCGAACTCCCTAGTTTAATTACAAAGCCACTGTCCAGTCACTGACGAGTGAATTCAGAAGATTAACTTTATTTAGTGTACGGTTTAATGCGTCGGTATGTCGTGTTTAATTTTGTATTTGCAACTGCATAATCAGCCTCTTTATATGTTTCAAGTGGGGCTTTGACACAGGCCTCCTCTCAGGCCTGTGTCAGAGGGATTTGTAACCGAGTATGAGGAAAATGTGTCATGGGAGATTACCGGGAGCAGAAATGCAAGATTTGTTCCAAGAATTCTTTCGAAGGAGATGGTGGCGAGGGTGGCTGGCCTACGTAGGCTGTGTTCATGTTGTTAATAAATCGAACGCAGGACCTCAGGTCGGGCAAAGTGTTATTGAGTTTTTCCATTAGGAATTTCCTAGTAACAGCCCGGAGTTTGGAAGTTGGCGTGCCTCGGAAAGCACGTTTAGCCGTTGGTTCTGCGCCTGATCTCTCTCCGGTCGTGTCGGATTGCCGTCCCATTGGACCATGAGAGTGAGGGAAGAGGGAGTGCACCTGTGTCTGCGCACACACTTGTGCACTGTATTATCCCGCGCCGAAGGCAAGCCTCCGTTGAGATTGGCCACCGTGGCCGAAATACGGTCTGGAGGACTTTATTTGTCAATAAATGCCCTAAATAAATGTAAGACTTTTTCTTAAAGATTTTTAATTTTGATCATAGATTTTTTACTGAAATACCTAGTTTTTTTATTGAATGAAATTTAAATACAATACCAGGTGGTTGGTCTTCGCATTGTTTGGTCACCGCTCCTAACAGTAGGTGCGAGTGAATCGTTCGCTTAATTACGATGACTGGCTTTTGTAACTCCAAAATATATTTTAACATTTTAAGTCCACATTATGATAATTATATATTCGGCCAATGACTAATGTATACCGAACTACTTACTAGATATAAATAAAAAAAATATAAATCTGATATCTTTTGTGTATAGGTACAGCGGTTTACTTGTTTAGCAAATGATAATACAAAATTTAAAGTTTGTTTACTTGTGTTAAGATGAAGGATTATATTTAGGTATCTACTTATTCATATTATAATTTAATGTAAGTATTATCTACTAATTAATCTAGACAAAAAAATAATACTTAATTGTTAAACTTTATAATCTTTCTTCTCGGTCCAAATAGTTAGTAGGTAATTACTGTTAGTTGTAAATTATTTCAGAACTGAAAGTCACACAGATTTGGAACAGCAACACTGTTTCCCCTCAATATTAGCACCATATTATTAAACTTCATCTCACAAAATTGGCTCTTATTGTTCACATATTTGCCTAAAATCAATTGGATAACAAATAGCATTATAGCTAAGAAACAACAATGAAAGAAAGGCGTCTCGCGTTTCATTGTCGAGGCGACGGCATACCCCGGGAGGTGTTTGTCCCATAATCACAACGTAATCACACCAATTAAATATTTTTATTCCCATTCTACCTTTGTGTGTACTGTGCCTTTGTCGGTATATTCGGTGAACGTCTTTTGTTTGTCAAATATTCAACCGTGAAGTTTTTGCGCACTTTTGAATCGTCGACAAAAATTATTCGTCTCACAATCAATGAAATAGCTAATTAATATTGTATTGTGATAAATCATCTAATTGTTGCGTGCTTGCAACTTTTTTTTGTTAGAAAATAGCGGTTGTAATGTAATTAGTATTGGTGAAGCGAAATTAATTATAGGTATAGTTTTAGTTACGGCTTATATAATTTTATTGAATATAACTCATTATTTGTAAAGATATTGTTATTATTTATGTGTTAATTAATATGAGTACCTACCTACCTAATTAAATAAGGTATGCAGCATTTAAAAAATACTCACAGCTAATTTAACTTCAATACTTTTATCTACCTCAAGGATCAGGTTTCCAAATGCTTGCAGTTCTTAGTGCATTTTCAAATTGGATTTTTAAGTGAATGAGCTTTTTTGTTTTCAATTATTTTTTCAGTTAAATACTGATTGCACTTTTGTTCGAATAGCGCCATTTAAATAAACGTACTTACTAATGTAAAATAACACATTTTCTTTCAAGTTTTTCCTTAATTCAGGATTTAATATTCTGATAATTTCACTTTAAAAAAAATAACGAAAAAAAAAATAATTCTTTGTAAAAATATGAACAAAAACAGCATTTTCACCAAATATTAAAACTAATATTTACCTCGTTGAAGTAGTTATTATTGATATTATGGGGAGCCGGATGCGGCGCCCCGTGCTGCTGATAGTACGCACAGTTCATGTTGCCATCCGAGTCTAATACGACACGAGCACAAAGTCACTAGCACACGCGTGACAATTTTTCCATGTCAAAGAAAATTTCGGGGAACAATTATCTCGTAACGAATCGATGCGGCGAACGAATCTCGCCTACTAAATGTTAATTGTAGGGTTCTTGGTGCTGTGTCGGTGTTGTTGCCGTCTCGCTCGCATGGTATCTGCGTCTCGCTCGGGCCGGTCTGCGCGGTTTGTTTACGGCCGGGGCGGCGACTGGCGCAGGGCGGCTCGAGGGCGGGCTTACGTCGCACACGCAAAACTAATGTACTACGCACTTCAGTGCGTCGGGAAATTAAATCTCTGATTGTTTTAGTGTAGTGTAGAGACCCAAGTATTCAAGTTATAAATATATTTCCACACTACAATAATTCATAATAAAACGGACCTATTAAGCTAGCTGTAGGTACCTTTCAGTAAGGTAATATGGAAGATTTACAATTATTGTTATAAAAATACTTGAAACATTTATAGTTTGTTTTTAAATTAATCAGAATGATAAATCTTAAGTGGCCATTTGCTTAGTTATAATGTTTTTTTTCCAGAATACTTGTGCCCTACATTGCCTCAGCCTACCACTGCAAAATATCTAAAATGGATCCTCGAGTTTGTTTCTATCTCGTACGCGAAAACATTCCCTTGTGAGTGCCCAAATTCCTTTGACCATTAGTTAATTAGAAACCACATAATCAGCCAAACGTAAATTCTCCTCGAGAGTGATCTACCACGCGGGCCCAGTGCGGGTTGGAAAGTAGATGTCACATGTTTACGAATTTTTTGTTCTAGGACATGCAGGTTTCCTCACGACGTTTTCCTTTCAGTTAATTAGGTTGCCGAACACCTTTTTACATTAAACGCTGAAACTTAGCATCGTTTGAGAAGGAAACAACATTATTTAAACTAGGTTCTTAGTACCAGTCAACAAGCAAAGAGTTTCCCAGAGACAAGTGGAGTTGATTACCTCCTAATATCCGGATTTCTATAATAATTGTACAACGGAAGAACTTGTGAAATTTAATGAAGCGTTCGCCTTCCTTTCGGAGATTTAAAATCGAACAACTAATCTAGTTTAACATGGGAAGAAAGTGCAATAAAACTGTTATATCTATACCTACCTATTTAATAGTATAGTTAATGATCTTCGAATCAGAGTGTATCTCAGTGTGTAGGTATCTATAATAAGACAATTTTTAGACCATCCAAAAGTAATAAATGTTTCCGGTTCATAATAAAAAACATCGGGAGAGTAACCCATGCGACTATTATAAAAATTGCTCCATTTTTTACTGTCCCACAGCGGCGGGGGCGGATACGGCTCCTATGACAGGATACGCTTTCCTTACAATGTTGGTATCATGCGAAATGGTCACGTGATACCGTAACAGATGTTCTACGAGATTTGATTTGATTTTATGGATAGTTATTGCGTTAGAAGGAAATTGAGTGTTTCTAAATATGTGAGTTTTATTGTTTATTACAATTCGTTTTGTAATAGTTTCTCAGATTTAGCCTACGTACCTAGGTATTTTTTTCAGAGTTACATTCTATTAAATGCTCGTTCATGTAAGAGATTGTGAAATTGCGTAGGTTTGACTTTCCTCTGAGTACGGCGACCGCCTAGTGGCGCCCTCGTCGTTTGTTTGGTTATTTCTTTTATTTTAGAATGAAAATGCAGAAAATAAGCATGTTAAGTTGTGCTCCACAAGATTATACGTTAATATTATTATAAACGGTAGTTTTACATTGTTTAGTTTTATTATAATCACTAAAACGGATAATAGTGGCCACTATTTTCCGTTTGACGATGAGGGCGCTACTGCGCGGTCGGCGTTTGGTCGGCGCCCTCTTTAAATTGTCAAAACTTCACTCACTTCAAGTATAAAGCAAAACATTAATAATCTACTATATTAGGTAAACCAACGATTGTAGCTATGATACATAAGCTAGACAGTAGATAACTCATGTTTTTCAAATAAAACTTGTCATGATTTCGTCACGATAATATTTTACACCACCATTAACTTAGCCGGTCTGGTAGTTCCATCAGACACTTGTTCACAATGTGGCACCTGGTTGAAACGATGTGACGTCACTATATAACGAATATTTTATTGTAAAATAGAATGAGAAGGCAGCACACAAGATGGTTAAATCGCTATTACTGTCACTACATATTTTAAAACAAAATCACCCCGCCACGTCTGTCTGTTTGAAGGCGGTAAACTCAAAAACTACCGAATGGATTTTCATACGATTTTCAACCATATACGGAGTGATTCATGAAGAAGGTTTAGGTGTAATTCATAACGGTTTTGTGTAAATTGGTTGAAATATGACGATGATTGTTGAAGATGTCGGAAAAAATTATGCTGATTGGTAGCTTTAGTGACGTGCGCCCCGTAAATCAATACAGTTATATGAAAACCACGGTAAAAATCCCGGTAACCTCCGTAGTACGTTCCTGTAGGATATTTTCCGATATTCACGCGGGTGAAGCCGCGGGCAAAAGCTAGTATTGCATAAATGCCAACGCCTGTCTAAAATCATACTAGCCAATAATTAAAACAAAACACTATACAACTTACCACAGAGATCGATAAAACTATTGCATTGCATAGCATCACGATTGTCAATCATCAGCATTATGTAGCCATTATATCAAAAAATAAAACAATATAATGAATTGCCGATAAAAAGTAAATGCAGATACAAATAAAACAGTGATGAGTGATTAATGCTTGATAAATTATCTTTACTTAAAATGTTATCAGGAAGAGACCGGCAATGTAACTGGAGGCATGAGCAACATTCAGAAAACTGAAACTATGTTCCAATATCTACATAATAAGTCCAACTTGACTGCCACGTTCGTCTCGTTGTCGCAAGCGCGACTGCTGAGCCTGGGGTCGTGGGTTCGATTCCTGGGCCAGGAAAAGTGTTATTGGGTTTTTCTATTGGGAATTTCTTAGTAACAGCCCGGAGTTTGGAAGTTGGCGGTGTGATACATCCATGTCTCGTAAAACACGCCCTGCGCCAGATCTCTCTCCGATCGTGTCAGATTGCCGTCCCATCGGACTATGAGAGTGACGGAAGAGAGAGTGCACCTGAGTCTGCGCACACACTTGTGCACTAAAATCCCCCGCGCCGAAGGCTGGTCACTGCTGAGATTGGTCGTCATTGCTGAAATTCGGTCTGTAGGACTTTTATTGAATAAGTTCAAGCAGGCAACGGGAGACATCGATGATTCAAGAATGACGGCAAAGCCACATGCTAATTTAACGTAAACCACTAACCAGGATGCGCATTTGCTAACCTGAAATATGTATCGGTAATATACAGGGTGGCAGGTACACCGACGAACAACCTACTGTCAAAATCTCGAAAAAAAATAGTTTTTCGGTACATTCCGCGTAGGTATTGCACATTTCTATGAAACACCAGATTTTTTTTTAAACCAACGCAAAATGTCAACGCGTTGTGTCAGAATCATTTACTGAAACCATGGTAACAGATTATCGATGTCCTAGCCACCCTGTACGAGTATATGTTACCTACGTCAACATCATATTGTAGTCTTTGCCTACGTCACAGAATACATAGTACAAGTACCTGCGTGCCATTCTGACTAAAAATTTGAACGAAAACTGAGGATTGCCTAAATGCGTAGAATAAATAATTGAAAAATTATAGGTAACCTAGTCAACACAAAATACAAAACTGTTTACTCGACGCTTGCACATTTGTCATTTAAAAACGAATGTAGGTACCTAAAACAAATAGTACCTAGGTATAAAATTAAAGTCACTTTTCGTCTAACTGTGCGACGTTGTTCTTCTAAACTGCGCAATGGATTTCGAAGCGGTTTTCATAGCATTCAGGGAACTCATTCATGAAGGTTCATGCCATGCCATGCCACTATTTATCATGTAAATGATAAATATTAAACTTTTACATAATATAAAGAAAACTCAACGTACTGTCAAGTCGTAAAAAAACGTGCGAAACAGGGTTGGGTTGCTAAGCAGAAATATAGCTAAGTAAATGCCATGCTGGAAATCAAACAAAAAACCGAGAATTGTCTAAACGCGGAGGATTAGACATTACAAAATAAGTTACACTAAATGCAAAATTGCTGACTCGTCGCTTGCACATAAGCGTGTAACTGAATAAATATAAACATTAATGTCACTCAAAAGCGTATGTATTTTTAAACAATTCAGATGTCGTGATTTTCACAATGAGGTCCGGCGATGTCACCGAGCGATAGGGCGAACATTTTGTATAGAATATAGAATAACATGCGCAAATGATAGTTATTAGAGCAGAGTAGGTGAGGCGTGTGCGCGTAATTATTGTAATCTCGGGGCGCACGCTGGGCGCAGGCGCGAACGCGAAGGAGCGCGGGCGCAGCGCGGGCGCAGCGCGGGTCTATTGTTGACGGTTATGTGCGAGTGCGAATGTGGAGGAAGTGCTGTGTTGATTATAAGGGAGTTTGATTGGAAGTTGTTTGTTTGGTTTGATTATTTTTGTTGGTGTGTGTTACAAAGGTCTTGTTATAACCTACTTCGTGTTTTTGATCTAGGTAGTTTTCTGTCGACATAGGTAAGAGGTACCTAATACGGGCTGGTGTCCGCAAATAGATGCATTATATTGTATGGATCTTTTTATTTTCTTAAGTATCGGAATTATCCATCAGAGAATATGATGGCAAGGAAGTAAATTGATTTGGAAAATATGTCAATTGTTATTGTATCAATTAAATGGGTCACTATATTACTATTCAAACTTTCTTACCAATACTACATACAAAACAAACATGCCAAATGTACACACTTTCTTTGTATTGGTACATTCTCATTATGTAACGCGTTTTGTCGCGTGCGCATGTCAGGCCGCCCTCGATCCGCCCAGCGCCGCCCTAGGACCCGAACGTATCGGATTGCAATCACAAAACAACTAATACTTTTCATTATTATATTTCGCATTATTCGTGGCTCTATAAAAAATGTGCCAAAATGAAATGGTGTATTATGTTGTACTATGTAGGTAAGGAATAGAAGCTGGGGTCAACTGCCAGCTGTGTTAACTATTTATGTAATTTCTGGTATGAGTTCAAGGTGGACATTTTTAGAGATTTGTAAAAAATCTAGTTTGAACATTTGTGAAAACTTCACAAATTCTTACCTAGATACAAATAAATTCAATCATGAAAATAATATCCTTGTTTGCTTAATTATTTTCAATAACTTATCAGTTTTGTTTCAGCTACTTTTTAAAAGATTAAGTAAAACTAACCTATCTCATTAAAAAAAGACACACTACTTTACACTACACAAAACAAAAATAAATGGAATAAAAATGGTAAATAAATGGTTAAATAAATAAATAAAACATTATACTGTAACTTGAAACAACATAGGTAGTCTATAGAATGATTTGCACGCACAGCCGTCGCGTTAGCCCGAATGCACGGTATTGTGCAACCCGAGTGCACGACAGTTGCCTATAGAAGGGGTGCTACGTTTCCGGTTGCAATCTTACACCAACTTCCGCTGAACATCGGCCACAGATAACGGTTGGATGTAACTAGTATACCAAATGTATAAGAACAGTGGATATAAACGGGTTTGATTTGAATTTTGTGCAGTAAAAAATGATGTTTAAATGGTACATAATTTTATTTCTCGCACATTTTTATTGGGAGTTTAGCGTAGTAATTTATCTGTATTTTCTAAGGTAGTTTGTTACAAAAAATTATTCAGGCATTAAAATAAAAATACTATTTACTACATATCATGTTGATATCATTACGATCCGAGTCGCATATTATTTTATGCACGAAGAACAGAGTTCGAGCGGCCTCAGTTGACTAAAGAGTTTTAGGGCTCTACTGCGTTCCTACTGCGTTTATAAAGTTCCATTGTTAAAAGGTGCAATATTTTACGCTAAATATCAACAAAGCATAACCCAAGATAATCTAATACACACAAATATGTAGAACTTTGAACACTTCATTGACAACACGTGTGATTTGGTCTTTTGAGTGCACCGTATTGTTGACGGACCCGAATTATCTCCATTCACACAGATTCATTCATCTTTCAACACCGGGACATCGGACGACAGTTCCCTATGCAAAATCTCGCGTAATCCCGGAATAAAGGTATTCAAAATGTTTCCGCTGATCCGTTGGGAACAGAGTGCCGGGACAATGTCTGTCTCGGTGTGAGATGTTCACTTGACGATATACGTCAGTCCTTGACACTGTTTACGAACATAATAGGATTAAGTCTAAGGGGATATTGTGTTTTGAAATGTTGAAATTTGTTGAATGCTACACTCGATTTTATTGAGATAACAAATTGTAATACGTTTTGATAGGAACTTTAAGGTAAGCACTCGAGTAAGTACCTGAAATATTCATGTATGAGTGGAGTTGAGTTACTTAATCTGATTACCATAGGTATAACACGTGCAGCTCTTATTTAGGTTCTACAGGGTCGTGTTTGAGGTTCGGTATTGGTTTAATTTCCTGTACTTTTTCGAGCCAAGTAATATGAACAATATCATTAAATAAAATACGGGTATTCGATATATGAAGTGCATGTATCGTGACGCGAGCAGAGCCCGGCGCGAGCCGACACCAGCGCCGCGCCACGACGTGCCAAACAACAAAATAAACCAGCCAACCCGTGTAATAATGGTGTTTCCACCCTGTAACAATAACTACATAATAGTCGAGAGCTTTTACGAGCTTTTGTGAGCTTGTCGAAGCTTCTACTTGGCGTTTTTTGTGATGAATGCCGCTCGTTGCGCCGCGCTTCACTTTATGACTGGAGAATATTTTATTGAATACTTACGCCGCGCTTAAAGATTTAGCATTGCTCAGAAGAGCCTCTTAAATCCGTTCACTGCTTGTGCCATCGTCATATTGTTTGGCAGATGAAATACTTTCTTTGAGGTCGGTAGTAAGTTCGTAGGGATGGAGTGTAAGTATGTACAGCTAGGTTGCAGAGTATCATACGGAGCGGTCGAGATGAAACACGATCATGCGCTGAGACACTGACAAAGCACCGATTACCATATAAGTGCGCAGTCCGTGAACGCGTTCCATGTGAGAGTTGCTCAGTTGCGCACACGACGCTCGAGATGAATTTTTCCAATTATAAAAAGAGATAACCGCAACGTATAAAGAAATAATAGCGGTTGTTAATTGAAAACTTAATCGAGAATTCATATTTCATGGCCGTACTCTTTTAGAAAACTACTTTCTCTATTTTAGGCGTGCTTATAAATAGGTATGTATTAAATTATCTTAGTTATAATAAGATAATAGAATAAAGATACGTATTTTTATATGCGATTTATAAATAAAATGATTAGAAATTAATCAAAAGAGTCTTCCTCTGGCTATATTAATTGGAGATTAAAACCTATTCGAGTAAATAAAGTTTATCAAAAATCTCTTTATGCTAAAATATGTGCCTTAGTCATGGAAGGTTGCTGAAGTCATTATGATTGCGAAGCCTGGGAAACCACCCTATGAAGCATCATCATATAGACCCATTTCCGTGTTGCCAGTATTATCAAAACTTTTCGAGAAACTGCTATTAAAACGGTTAAAACCAATAATAAAAGAAAAAGAGCTAATACCAAACCATCAATTTGGCTTCAGAGAAAAACACTCTACAATAGACCAGGTACACAGAATAACTAACATTATTGGACACTCGAAAACAAGCCAGTGCACAATTCCTAGATGTCGCGCAAGCTTTTGATAAAGTTTATCATGAGGGTCTGGTATTTAAACTCAGACGCATGCTACCTCCACAATTTGCAGACATTCTAGAATCATATATCAGTAACAGAATGTTTAGAATAAGGCAAGAGGATGCATATTCTGAGCTAAAAACTATAAAAGCTGAGGTGCCACAAGGAAGTGTGTTAGGCCCATTCCTCTACTTGCTATACACATGTGACATTCCAGAGCTGGAAAACAACACCATAGCGACCTTTGCAGATGACACTGTTATTATGGCTACCGGATCAAGCCACAAAGAAGCAGTAGAAAAAGTTCAACTAGCTGTGAACAAAGTATATGACTGGACACAAAAGTGGAAGATCAAACTGAATGAGTCAAAATCATATCATATTGACTTCACTAACAAACATTGCGATTACCACCCAATCTACATAAACGGCATGCAAGTGCTTTACGCTAACACAGCCAAATACCTTGGCATAACTCTTGACGCCAAACTGCGTTGGAAATCTCACGTCAAAAAGAAAAGACAAGAACTGGACATACGTTATAAAAGTATGAATTGGTTACTCAGAAGAAAATCCTGCCTATCAATACATAATTAAATTATATTATACAAGCATATTCTTATGCCAATTTGGACGTATGGCATCCAACTTTGGGGCTGTACTAAACGAAGTAATGTTAAAATAATCCAACAATTCCAAAATAAAGTACTCAGTTCCATAAAAAAAAAATGCTCCATGGTACATTAGAAATGACGACCTCCACCGTGATCTTAAAATGGAACTCGTCACAACCATCATTCAAAAATTTGCTGAAGCCCACGAACACAGACTTCACCGACATGTGAATGTAGAGGCAATTCAGCTGCTAGACAACACGGACATACTTAGTGCGTAGGCTAAAGAGAACTAAACCATTTGAGTTAGTGTAGTATTTATATAGTGAATGAATAATAGTGCGGTGCTAATGTTGTTATACACGTAACACATGAACAAAGTGTTTTATCAATTTATCAGACCCTAAGAAAGTGCTACGAAACTGTGTAAAAGTGCAAATTGACACTTCTTAGTTATAACATAATCTATCTCGTAAAATATTAAGTTAGAGTTAAATTGCTTATTAGTCTATTTAGGCTAGATTGTAATCAATTACTAAGAACTTTAGTTCTTATTATCATTTTGTTTCAGATTAATTTGTTTTTAGAGATTAGATCGATAAAATTGAATAACGAAACGGAATTATTTTATAATAGGCACGATATTATTAAAACAGCGCGCATTGCGAATAGGAGAGACGCTTATAGCCAGTACATGGGCGATGTCCGTTGTTGAGATAAAATTAATGGCCGCTATTAAACCGCGAAACACTCCGCGGAAGACTTCATTAATTTCCCGCAACGGAATACGCCTCTAAACGCCGAGATGATCCGCCGATAGATTTATTAATTATTGAGCGTTATAGCATTTCCTTATCTGACACGCATTCCAATTAGCCATCACTATGAAGTTTTAAAGAAGGCAAATCAGGTGAGTTTAGAGGAGGGTCGAGGTGTGTAGCGGGAGGTGGGAAGGGGGCAGGGGGGAGGTCGATAGCCGCAATAAATCAAGATATTATCTTCGCCGAGCATTACGAGCGCCGATACCAAAGGGTAAGTCGCCGGACCTCGGCTTTACGCACCGTATGTACACACACCTATATCTACCGAATATGGCGGAACACTTAGGTACGTTGAATTGGGTTTTGTTGGAAGAGTACAACAAAACCCAAATCTATATATAACACGGATAACACCCTCTGTGTTATATAGATTTGGGTCTGGTCTAAAGGAACTGGGAATTTTAACTAAAAGATGCTTCGGATATAAGTACGTCGTATGCTACGAAATTTCGTAGGTCATAAGTAAGGAAACTATTCCCAATCTACTCAAGGATAAGTATTAGAAAATGAGATTATTAGAGGCTACATTCATACATACAACAAAAAATGTTAACTCAAAAAGCTAGCGAAATGATGCAAAGATTAGTGCCGTGTGCTACGAAAGTTCGTAGGTCATATTCGTAGGCAAACAATTTTTTGTCTATTTGTAGGTACCTACTCAATTTAATAATAAGAGATGAATAAACATCTACTGAACACAGTGAACTGTGATTATGTTTAGCGCTGTGTAGTTTTATAATATGAGAATACTCGAAAGACAATAAATAATGTTAAATTGTCGTGTGCTACGAAAATTCGTAGCACATATTCGTAGCCCTACGATATTTCGGTACCGATGATATTACATCAGACGATTATTGTTTAGTTTGATGTAAAAAGTGATAAGTTTTGAATAATTTTACTAAATAGAAAATAAAATGATCATGACTGATGTTTTGCAGTAATTTTCCACGTATTGATATAAAAAATATTGCCCCAAAGGCAATGAACTTGTTCTATTTTTTGAACATGCCGAATACCAGTATTGACTGTTAAGCAATAAATCATCTAGATATATCTCCGTCTATCGATATCATTGTAATCTCTATGATATAATTTTGTTTTTTCCAGCCAACCGCGAGGATATATTTCAAACGTACAGTCGAAAAAGCAATAATCAGTGATACAATAAAGTATAATTACACACTAAACCTTATAATTTGTGAAACATTAATTAAAATTCAACTAAAGATGAAAACAACAAAGTTGTCTGGGAATCACAAATCAAACGCAACTCGGCGATGGCCGGGGGCGCAATAAATCAGTCGAGCGCTTAGGCCTTCTTAGCTTTTCTAGATAGAGATTTATCCCGTAATAACATGTTGTTTTTCACTAAATCAACCGCCGAATTATCCGGTAGAGGAGCAATGATTAATCGGCGGGGCTGCCGATGTAATGACGGGCGCATAGCGAGCGGCGCACGCGGCCCACCGCGCTGTGCGGACGACTGCGCGCGCGCATGCCTAGCTGCAGTCCGCATTCTAGGGTTGTCTACTCCATCACTATCGTTGATGCAGTGACCACCAGCGTTTTATACATCGTTGGCACTAATGCACAAGTTTATTATAGTAATACTTGTCCATTACATTATATCGCACCTTCGGTAGAACAAGGGCATAATTGCAGTTTTTGCTATTTTACAGGAGAGCTATTTTAAGATATTTATTGCATTCAGTGAGGTCTTGCTCTGTTAATATTGCTCGAAAGTTTTTCTTCTTTGCATGATATAAACTATATACTATATCCTTTTTAGGCGTATAGTTAACAAGAATTAAGAACTTTTAGTTTTTTTTCAATTAATTTTAATTTTAAGGAAGGGATACATTTGTGCCCTTGTTCTACCAAAATGTATATTATTTTGTAATTAGGACTAAATTTGAGCTTTAATTTAGGATGATTTTCGAATAAAAATACCTTGTTTTTCCGTATAAACTTTTTATTTTCTTATAAAGTAAAAAAAATGTAGTAACTTTCACGAAATATAATACTTAAACTATCATTATAGTCTTACTAATCAGTCGTCAATAATCTCACGTTTGTGTCTCTTTGGAATCACAATGAAAATAGAATTATAGAAGATAACAAAAATAACAGTGACATTATTTTTAACAAGATTCACTGTTATGCAAATGAAATTCTTTAGAATCACACTTCAAAAAATATTAATTAAAAAATATAAAAAATATCTTTATAACAATTATTTTTTTCTTACTAACGAATCAGTTCTAGCTCTCTCTCCTTTTCTTAAAAAAGGTTGTTAAAATATTGTTCATAGAACTTAGGAACTATATTTGAGGATATCAATTGACGAATGTCTTCTTTTTTTCTGTGAGGGATTGGTAACTTTTCCTTATAGAGCTGGTTTAGTGTGACATCTTTCACACTTTTTTTATTACCGATACGACCTGTTCGAATTCTCGCTGCTGTCCAATCGTCGGTTTTGTAGCTGCACTTAAATTGGTATATCTCTGAATCTTTCATAAATTTGATCGCTTTCGTATCCAATATTTTAAAAGTATTTCCTTCAACATCCTTGTTTAAATTCAAATTAATATCTTCAGATAACAGCTTCATATCAATGAAAGAATCAAAATTCATTTCTTTAACGGTAAATTGAACACCCTTTTTCTTAGCATTTTTAATAAGACTGATGTATTCTGCTGGAGTGTATATAGGTCCAGCCTTTTTAGCTCGCTTAACGTTTTTTTCTATTACAGAATGGACGGCATCAGCTTTATTCTGGGTATGACCCCTAATAAGGAATTTGTGTGTTATTGACTTTATAGGCAATGTGTTGACAGCATAATAATACATTCCAAAAACGAATCTGAAACAAGTAGAAATAATTATTTACATTATAAGTACATTACCTACCTATATTGTTCAGTATGAATTATAACAACAATCACTCCTATTTATCTAAATCTACTGTAAATTAATTGTATTATAAAAGGCAACAAACTTACTTATTTTTTTGCTGCCCGCAGCAATTATCCGAATAAAATATTATGTCTTTATCTGGTTGTTTGTTAGAAAGATCCTCCAAAAACTTGTAAAGGCATGTTCCTATTTCATTGGCGCCGCGTTTGCCAAGACCCTCGTGCCAGAAAAAGCAAATTGTGGTATCGTCTTTTATATTGGATACCTAAAACAAAATATACATTAGGTACATTCGAACATAAATTGATTAATTTTAACACTATAATTAACTAATTAGAAAATGAGTCCTCACCGTAAAATTGTAACAATTTAACTTGGACTTATAAAAGAAAGCTGATGACTGGCCAATTGGACAAGGTAAGACTGCCTGTAGATCGAAAATGGCAACTATATTATTAGAATCACTATTTTTGCATTGTTCTGTGTCGTGTTTTAGTTCTAATCTGCTTAAACTTTTCTCTTCTAGGTGTTTTTTGTATTTTTCCATCAGTGGTTCCTTATCGTTAGAGTTTTTGTACGCCTCACATTCATCGCACTGATCTTTTCGGGGAATAAACAAACCAAGATTGAAATCAGTATTAAAAATTCGATAGTAGGCATCATAATTTGCAAATTCCTTTCCAGCGGTTTCTTGAATCTTTTTGTAATCACGATGAAGCTCCGCTATAGTTAAACTTCCATCTATATATTCCCTGGTTGTATTAGCCCTTAAGTAGTGACTTTCTGTTCTAGGAATGGAATTTATATGATTTCGGACCGATTTCACGACTTCATCGCTTAAATTACAATGGTTATTATGCTTTCCGCGATTATCGGCAGGACTCATTATAAACAAGGCTTGATCAGATATTTTGTCAATTACATTCCGCAATGTTTTTTCACCAATACATAAAGTATTCAGCAAAAAAGTCTTACAAATCCTGATTTCCTCACCATTTATCAGAAAATGATAGGTTGAGTTCGGTTTCCTCGGTGGTTTAAATGTGTTATTTGCTGTGATCTTGATTCTTCGGGTTGTAGGATTTTGTTTTTTAATACATGATGCAAGAAAATCTCTTTGCCTTTGGTGTGTTCCCAATTCCCAGTAGGATTTAAAAGTCACACTCCTCGTTTCAAAAGAAACTTTAGTAGAACAAGACAGACGACACGAGGTTTTGCATGGAGGGCGCATGGATTTCGCTGGTGCGATCTTGCCTCTTTTGGTCGTGTATTCTTGGCCACTATTTTTTAAACGTTTTGAAACAGCTTGTTTCCATTGCTGTGTATTTTTTTGTCGCTTTCTTGACTGCTTTTTATTAATTACTTGCTCAGTGTGATCTTCACTCGTATCCACAAGGGGTCCTGGGTCGTTATAAACTTCAACACTTTCCGTATTACCATCAGCCTCATCAATATTACCCCTATTATCAGTGTCAGAAGAACTCGACGAACTAGATGAGCTGCTGCTGTTGGAACTAGACGAGCTACTGCTGGAACTTGAAGAACTGGACGAGGTGCTACGTTTGGGAGATCTAGTTTTAAATATACTCTTATGTTTCACAGTTCGTGGCGGTTTATAATCTGATCCTTCAGATGGTGAAAAATCTCCACTCTTTGAGGAGTTAAGCTCACTTGCAACCTCTAAAAAGGTGATGAAAGAATAATATCTCAGTTACTTTACACATGAAATAATCCAGATATTTGTATAGCAGTTTTATTATCTTACCTGTAGTATTTACCGCAGGAGAAATTTCTGTTCCAAAATTGTTATTTTCCATTTTTTCAACATCAGAATTCTCGAAATCTAGAAGAGGTGACGGTAATGATTCAATAGGTGTATCCGTTGTTTCTGAAATGATGCCTTCCATTGATTTAACAGGACCCTGGTTTTTTATATTCATATCTATCCATGTTTCAACCATGTTATTAGCTGTAAAAAAATATATATTTATATAAAAAACTTAAGTAACATACCAATATGAATTAAGAAATAGCAACAATATACTTACACATTGACGAGTTTTCGATTGAATTTGCTGCTCTGTTAGAGCCCACATCTCCTTCGCGACAAGATCTATTAGAATTTGTGTCAGTTTCTTTGATTTGCAAATTATTTTCGTCATTAAGCATCATTAAAATTTTTTTACTACGAGATCCCATTTTAAATTCTGAAAATTTTATTAAAATTTAAATCATACAAAGAAACTATTCATATCACAATTCACAAATAATGCATACCTACTAGTCGTAAATACATAAAAATACCAATACTAATAAATAAACAGAAAATTTATCACAAAATTTGTATTAAAAAATAATACAAATTTATTTCATTAACTTAAATAACAAACATTAATATTAAATCAAGTCAATTTGGAATGACAAAAACGTAATTGTCATTAAGTCTAGCAAAATAGCATTGCAATTGGAATGACAAAAACACATTTACTTTTAAGACCAAGGAATAAAACAAATCTTGAACGGACAAGGGCATAACTGTCTGAACGACTTTGTCCTTCCAATTTTAAAATTATAAATTAGGCATAAGTGTAATAGATGTGGCATTGTCGCTCCAGAAACCAAAAAATTAAAAGGGCATATTTACCTTTACGACGTTAGCGGTCCAAGTGACGACTGCCTCTCTCCCCGCCGACGGCGCAACTGACCAATGAGACTATGTCCAGCCAAGAGAGCAGTAAAAAGGCACCAATAAGACAAAGTCACTATTTTCGCCTAGCGGATTTTTAAGGAATTAAATGACTGTCTTTGTTCCTCCAGTTCAAATAGCATTTTTAAGGCATTTCTGTATACTTAACTCATTTTTGCAATTTTTGACAATTGTGCCCTTGTTCTACCGAAGGTGCGATATGAATAGCTTTGTAATTATTGAATCTTAACGAGATTTGCATATACAGAGGTGGTGGTTATTGTTTTTGAGAATAGTAGTTAGAGTGCAATAAAGTGTTAGTTGTGAAAATTGCATGTAATTTAATTTCAACCAGATGAGAACAGCTAGGTAAGAGTCAGAAGATTATATATCAAATGTTTCCTATTATTGTGATTTACGGCAGCTATTTCAGAAAACAAATTGAAAGAAATAGCCATATAATCGCTTGAAACATCACAGAACAAAATATAGTTTTAAAATACATGAGCGCTTTCATTAAACAAATTCCTGTGAAGTCGACACGACTTCCATCTGACGTTCATCTGTGGAGCTTTTAATTAAACGCTATCTTTAATTAAAGCTACACGCGACGGACGATAGTTCATAAAAATAAAATAAGTTAGCTGTGCACCTAGGAAGTCTTTATTAAGATTGCGATTGCAAAGAGGCGGGGTAAGCCACTTGTTCGAGAATTTGAATAATCGGTGCATTACAAGTTAACATTATTATATACGGTCAAATATACCGCGATTTCAATATATAATTATCTACCGTGAACGGACCGTATAATGTTCCGCATTCATCTATTAAGTCAGTCGGTCAAGAATTTTTAATGCTTTCAGTCAGCCATTTTGCGCTGCGATTTGGATATATAAGCAATTATACACTTCTGTTAGTATCTACTTATATGATACAACGTCTGGATTTTGTATGTCAAATTGGTAATTATTGTAAATTCAAAAAATTATAGTAATTTGTGCTGTTTTCGAGTAACGACATGTTGTTTCCTCAGTCTAGTAAGCTAGGTCGTACTCCAATTTTGTATCGTTACTAGTTGCCTACTGTAATCTAATTGAAACTATCTAAAAACGATACCGTTACTTTATATTGACCAATAAAAAATAATTTAGATTAAGATTGCTGAAGATAGCTGCAAACAATTTTTTCAATTTATTCTTCTTCTATAACATGATTCTTATCACCCTGTGTACTACCTGCTTCGAACAAAACAATAAAAAATCTGTTGCAACAAGTTTACCAAACTAGTTGGTAAATGATAAGTGAGACAGTCCGGCGGCGCGGGCGCGCGGTGGTTTGATCGCAGAACGCGGCAAAATTCTCAAGTTTGCATACGAAGGCATCGGCCATATTTCAACCATAATGATAGCAAGCGAGCGTGATAATAATTGTTATTACTATGATCCACATCTGCTATTATTTTATAATTGAGGGCTTTTGGGTGAAACCCCACAATTATAAGAAGAGCCTAAAGCAACAAGCAACATGCATGAGGTGAACGAGTTTTTGCCTCGTTCCCTAAATTATGATATATTTACCAAAATGCATCCCATCAATAAATAGGTCGTGTGATAAATCTGCTTTTATAAGGAAAATTTATTCGTTTCGGTTTTTTATTGAAATGTATATAATTGTTATTAAAAATAAACGACGTTTAGGATTGGGATCAATGAAGGATGTTACTGTTTACCAGATTGATGTTTAATTTTTACAGCAGCATCCTTATTATTCATAAGATATAAAAATAATTTGTGGTTCCAAAACAGTGATACCTACAGTTAGTTTCAGTTATTTTGTTCTTATTTTGAGCGATATCAGACAGACACATCAGACGGTCCCCTCGAAATAACTGAAGACGTGACGTGGTGTTTAAATTGGTCAAAATCCTTTTCAACGAATGTGAAACGTGAAGCTGAAGCTAATTCCCACATATGACGTCAGACAAACCACGAAGGAACGAGAGATTTTAGAAAAAACCTTACGTTAATTAAAAATTAAGTAGGTTTATCACATTGAACTTACCATTTATTTTGAGGGGACAAAACCAATCCCGTGGAAAATACAAAACTAAAACATATTTGGTAAGAAAAAAACTCAAATCTGACTTTTGCACACAACAAAATCTTTCGTGAAAAAATATCGCTGGCCAGCCGCGATCATTCGATTAAACCTCGAAAAAATATTAATCGCTCGAATATCTACATAGCGTAATCCTGAGAACGGAGAGTTCATTATTTATTATGAATATTAGTCAATTTTTATTTAGTGAAAAAAAGCGAGCGGCCAGCCCGGCTGCAATTAACTGGCCCAACCCTGTAATTATGGACAGTAAATTTCTGGACGGCAGGACTCGGGTATATTGTTCTATCTGGCTTATAAGGATTAGCTCACCGCTGCCAGGCATCGCTCATTTGAGACCAGATATCTAGATGTGATCTGAAGTGGTGAATCGGCTCGGGGAATGCTGTCGCGTTTTTGTGGACGATGACCATGATTTTATATTTTTAGATAGTTTAGATAGGTAGGAAAAATGTGGATTGTAGAATTTTATGGAGATTAAGTTATTGTCAAATGTTATGACGTTTTCAGTTCTTTTTTTCAGCTAGGTGTCTAAGATGGCCAGCATTTAAGGACCCCATAACCCCCTCTTTACTACGCCTATGATTTCACAGCTATCATAAATGAATAATAATAAAGCTTCCCCCTATTGTAAAGTGACCGTTAAAATGTCGAAAACTTACGACTATTATAGGAGACGCTAAGGAAAGTTCCCAAGTTAATTACATGTGGGCTCTATCTGAAGCGGGAATCGCGTACTGTGGCCTTCTAATTGAGTTTCCTATATAAATAATTTGGATGCGACCAACTTTACATAATAATAATATTGTACACGAGTAGTCTGAAGATAACCATGACTAGGTATGTATTTCTGAAAATGCACCGTTCGACTACTTACTAATAATTAGAAATTAAAACTGTAACCTGCAAAAGTAAAGCTGTAAGGATAAGTTACTGCTAATAACATCCTCAACACTAAGTATGCGCTGCGTTTATCTTTAATTCTAGTGTAGCCATCCTTTCAGTTATTATAAGTATCTCGTTATACTTAACATTTTAAAAGAATTACTACGGTACACCTAAGTATGATAATTAGGTAAGCATTGGCAAACACGCACTTGCAAACACGTCCTTGAAACCCAGCATGTAAGATGTCACGTCAAACGAATACAGTCGATAGAATGTAAATTAAGAAAATGATATTCATAACAGGAAATAGGTATCGATACCGATGCCGCACCGAGTCGATCTCTGACCCCTATTCATTCACAATTAGGCTCGTGTCACGGCACATATGTCGTGTCGTTGTCGTGTTTCGTCGTGATTTCGAGACACAATGGCATTCACGTCATGACGCGGCAGAATGTCGGCCATTCATGCTCTTTACACCACACACGGTTGTCTATTTTTTAATACACACGGAAATTGTAACGTTTGGTGTTTTGGTTTCGTTATGGTAAAAAGAGAGTTGGGAATTCTCTGTTTGTGAAAATAGAAAACTGTAGAGAGATTTCACGACCATTGAGAATGGGGCGACAAGGTAACTAACAACAAAACAATACCAGCTCTACGGTTTAGGAGGATTGGTAACTAGATTTTTTGTAGCAAACATATTTTACACATTTTCAGCCCAAATCTCACCTATTTACAATTCCCAGAACATAGAAAAAGTTGTAGACCGATTAATTAATTGCCATGCATTAATTTGTCCTATTTCAATTGGAAAATTCCTGAAATACAGACTCCATAGCGTTGACATGTTTAGTCTGTTATCAAAAAAATATCAGCTGTTTGTTAGAAAAGTGCAAAAACTACGCAGTTACATGTGTAGAAAAGCATTTTTTTTTAAATAATCGACGATAAATTTCAACTTAGGGGCGTTCAGAATCATGTGAAGAATTCATGGTTACAGTTTGCGTCGACGCCCTCGCCACCCTGTATATATAAAATATCTATTCGTAGAGGTTGTGAGAAACTGGGAACTTAACAGCATAAAATAAACTATCAATATTACAGGTTTAGTTCTAAGTTCTAACTACCAAGAAGCCACTAACCAGCTACTATTTATTTACGATCGTATTAAGTTTAGCGCATAAAATGTGCATAGTTATAATAATTATGTTTTTGTAACGCTCCTTTGATTTAATTATTATTACCCGAGTATCAAAGCGTTCATTAACTTAATAAGGGTATATGCTACGTATACCAAGAAGTAACATAACATTCTTTAATTACTCTTAAGTTCCAAAATAAAACCACCCAAGACTCAAAGAAGGTAGGTAAGTACCTATACCTACTCTTTCAAATTCAAAATTAATTTCAAGTCCGATAAAATAAATACTTATGCCTCAAGAATGGACCAATAAGGGTTCGAAAAAAACAATGACCACAGCGATCGTGGTCGGAACATACGCCGCGAATGGCGACCTGCGACCCACGATTTGCATACAATGTGGTTGCGTGGGCGCATGTAGCGCATTCTTTGTGTGCACGTGTGGTTGGACGCGACTAGCGAGGGGCTATATTTAGTAATAGATAATACAGTTTCTTTTTACATTACTTGAATAGTCTGTGAGTTCAATCTGTACTTTTCTTCGTCGGCAGCCCAAATATTCCAACTGGTCGGAGCAGTGGTGACAGAGAAGTATGAGATAGTTTCGTCAGCTGTCACCAGCCCACTTGGCCTGTGAGGTGGTCTTCCCGCGTCAAATTATTGGAGCAATCTTTAATAAACAGATCAGGACTTTTGTTTTCTTATGTTATTATTCGTACGAAACGCCGGTCTACAAAACGCGCTTTACTGAAAGCTGTGTGAGCTATGTATTATCTCATACCAAACTTTGACATATAGGTAAGTGTGAAATTTTTAAACTGGTTTACCGATCCTATTCAAGCCCGTGTCCCTGTCACTTCGCCAATCAACCTGGCAAATTATTCAATCTGTATTTCCGACGAAACACCTGTGTGGGCTGAAGCCCGCAGACCTCTAGCATTTCACACCGTTTCAATTTCATTACCAGATCAAAGGGAAATGGCCATCAAACCAGCCTACCGAATACAATCAAATGGCGACACCACACACTAATGGTCTGCCTAAACATATTTCACAGTACGCAATCATGCTGGCATGTTTATTTGAATCGGCAATTTTTCAACGCGTTCGTACCGCAATGCAGTTGCCTCGGAGATTTATTGCACGAGAGAGGAGTTGTCGGTTCGAATCAGGCGCAGCTTGATTAATGCTTGTCGCACGATCTATTTACTGCCCACGGCCGGCCCGGCAAACTGTTTCATACTAGGAAATAGCTTGTGGACTATTGTGTTTGCTGTTACGTGTCAAATGATTTTGTTTTTTGTGATTTGAGAGCATATTTTGTGTTTCGATTTTGTGTTTCAGGAACTGAAACTTTTAGTGTTAGGTGTTAGCTTACTGTGTTGCAGGATTAAACTTTTTTTTTGCATTCGATGATGTAGTATTTGTCAATTATAATACTATAAAACATATTTTAATTTGACATATTTTAAACAAAAGAAAAAAGAATAAGATATACCTTTTTGGCAACATGATTCATGAAATACGAAAATACAAAATACATATAAAACAGTGAAATAAGAAAAAAGCAAAATGCATTAAGCTCTTCTACTACCCCAAAAAAGTTAAAAGTCTGTAAACAATTTGTCAATCTGTCATACGCAAAACAAAGTCAAACAGAATTATAAAAGCAAGTACCGTATCGAAAGCGGTGATAATTTCTCATGGTGCAGTTCCCACCAAGCCTGGGGAACAGGAGCCAGGGTGCGGGGTTAGTTGACCGCATTACGAGAGCGACAACGCGCACCACCCCCGGGGACTATTTATCAAATGATCATTTGATTTTCTTGTGTTTGATCACTGAACACATTAGAATTTGCAACAGCTCAACTTTTGGTAGCTTCACTTTTTTGGGCGCATTTGTTATTTTATTTAGTGTTTTGTTTTTAGCCTTCATGATGACCTACTAGCAATTATTTTTAGGTTTTGCTTTTGTTTTAAGCCATGATGTTTTGATACTTGAAAAACTAATATTATGAAGTTCAAAGAAGTATGTTAACTTTACGTTATAACCCTTTCTAGTGATTTTAGATATCAATTTAATTTACACCTTTTCAAAAAGAAACAGATCACGCTCCATATTCATGTCTGAATTAAAATTGTAAAATAGGTAGTAGATTGAACAAGCCCGATTGATTTAATGTAACATGTCAATTTAAAATTTACATAAAAAATCGCTTTTGCATCAGCCAGTTCATCTTTGCAACTTTGTTTTCTTCCGTTATGAAGGCGAGTGACATTTTTATACTGACAAGATAACAACTAAGTATAGCGAAGTTATCGATTAAAAAAACATTCTTACCTATTTAGGTAATAAAATTATTGGAAAATTAGCCAATGAAGAAATAAGTTTTATCATTTAGATTCCGAGTAACTCTAAAAACGGTCCATGTCAGAATCGAACCCACACTCCCCAAACCCGTCCACTGAGCCCACTCCACTCATTCACCCTCGCCCTCACTCGAGGATACGTCTTATAAAATACGATCTGTTTTGATTGTGGCCTGGGGCACAAATCAATTAGGCCTCCCCTCGGCCCCCCGCGGCGGAGCACCCGCGACATCCAACCCAGTGGCTCGTTTTATGACACATCTCACAACGGACCGAAAAGCGATTCATTAACATTCACCGACTTTATTAGGACCAATTGGCGCGCACTCCGCGTCTTCGTTATTATCATTGATTGGTTATTTTATTACTGCGCTGTAAATCAACTTGTTGTTAACGCGAACTGTGCGGTGACGGTTGCAGGAAAGCTTGTCCGGTTCGTGATTAAAGATAATTTGCGAAATTGTGTTTTACCTATTTGTGTAATGTGGTGTGGTGTGATGTCCTGGCCGAGTATTTTTTCGCGTCTACAGTATTGGGACGGGGTTTAAGCCAAATGTTACTGATACTATTTTTTCCAGGAAAGCCAGGAAAAGGTGGCCTTTTAAAAGCCCGTCGTAAGCGTGTCGTACGTACCTAAGCATTTTTGGGTTTTTAAAAGACCCGTCGCAGTATCTGGGTTAATGATCCGGTACATTAAGTAGTAGGTATTCTACTACAATCCAGTACCTCAAAACTGGGAAGCGCAGCATCCAACACAGGCCATAAACGAACTTACACAAGGTAAAAATTAGAAGTGCAAATGACCACACAATCAATCCGTTTTAAGCTTAGCAGACCACATCAAAAACCAAGAAAAGCGTGAGAAAGAAGAAGATTTTATGAATTAAAAATGTATTTGGGAACATAATCCACATACTGCCAATGATTAGACCGTACAATTTCTCATTACATCGCGATCATTCCTAAATTGTTACGATGCAACATCGATGCGTCCGTAGAAACTAAACTTCCATGTACCTACCCGAGATAATTTTAAACATACGGCTAGATCATTAAGTAACCGTATCGATTTCCTATTAATCTTCCATTTAATATACAATCTAATATAGAAAATAATGACGTAATAGAGGCCGCCGGCGACAGGGTCGTTTCCCACGCCGCCGCGGACAATTTTTATAGTTTTTTTTATAAGGATGAAAATAAATTAAGTTTCGGTAATCAGACGCCGCCTGATTTCTGACCCGCTTCTTCGCAATATTTCTAAAAGCTATTACAAATACATTTATATTACCACACAAAAAAGCTCTCGGGCAATTTTCGCCACATAATGAGGCCATTATGGGGAATTTTGTTTTACCAACATAATAGCACCGCCTTTTATTCGGGCGATCCCGTCCGCAAAGGACTTCGTGTTTTAAAGGACAATATTATTCCAGACTTGATGAGATTTTCGTGCTAAAATTTTAAGACTAAATTGCCATCATTATGTATTTAACGCTGCGGATTAAGATAACAGCGGTCGAATAGGTCAGCCATCTTGGACTTACTGATTGCTTAAATACACGAACGTAGTCATATACTTGGGTTATATTATATGGGAAGGTAGATAAATTAGTCTTCCTTTAAAAGCTTTCATGTCATCTTTTAAAGCTTTTATGGGTAATATTGTATTCTGCAATTCCGTTTTTCACAATTATGATTCCATTTTGAACAAGTACTTGGTAAACATTTATATCTGATCTTGACAGAAAAAGACTAGTGACGATTGTCAACAATACGATGTTTCCGATAAGTGAGTTTTCTCTAAGAAGGCCAATCTGTAAACGGAGAAAACCATGTGAGGAAAACGTCTTTGCTAAAATACGTTTTCAATATTCGATACTTGATAAAACAAATGTCTCATCTTTAATCTTTTTTCATAAATAAGTAAGCTACAGTAGCAGGGAACAGGTACTTTAGGAAAATCTGAACTGAAACTGATAACATCTATTATTTAGAGTGAAGGCTTACTACAGAAGTATTTTCATGAAAAGACATATATTACAGGAACCGTAAGAATCCCGCTGTTACATAATCTAATAAAGTTTCACTACAATCTCTCCGTAAAACCTCTTCCCAGCTCACATCTAGGATGCTCATGCGGCAGTGGGCAGCCGGACGGTTCGTAATGGCGCGCTCGTGAGCTGTCCATTACTCCGTCACCGCGTGCGCACCCGACTTGCAGCCTCACTAGATCACGCTTAAACGCATTGTCTAGCCTTTTGTGGGGAAAAAATTAAAAGTTTTCTAGCTTTTGAATTCGGTTTTAGAGTTTTTCGCGGTATAGTAGACAGTACCTAATTATACTTTTGGACCACAACTAACTGAAAGCCTACATGTATCTTAAATTATCGTTATTTCTGGAACTTCGTGGATGAAACTAAAGACACTTTCCTCCACAAATGTAGGATCACAATAAACTCAATCTGCGCTGCTCTTATACCTGCCTAAAATTACTTTCTTTATCAAAACAAACCTTATCAAAAGCTGTGATCTCAACCCAAATTATGTTAGTTGCCAAGGATCATCCGAGGACGGACTCCGAACGTTAAAAACATCGAACAAAAAAGTTCAATCACGAAGCGAGGTTAAAAATAAATTTAGCTATCGACCCGCCATTACAGGACACGTGACGCACAACATCAACGGATTAATTCTGTTACGCGCTCAGAGAACCCTAATTATTGCATTATTGTGGCGATCTATCCGAGCCTAAAGAGGTAGTGGATTGAGTTGGTTTTGGCACGTCGTAAGATCGCAAGCGCGTGTTCGCGGCGGAGCGTTGCGCCAGCGCCGCCGCCCTCGCTCCCGACATTATCCTTGTAATTGGCGATTTTATGCAATTTATGGCGATTCGCGCAATTTACGAGCAGCGGACAAGTGGGCGACGCTGAGCTTTTTACCGGGATATAGCGAAATTGACTCAGGGTTTCAATTAAAATTTTATATTCCGCAAATTACCTGCCAATTATATTCCATTAGTCAACGTTAAAGAACCACAAAATTGGTTTTTGTTTTAATTTTTTGCTGAAATTGTTTTGCTCTTGTAAATAGTGATGAATATCTTGAATTTAAGGGCATTAAAATTTTAATATCTTGAGTATTAAATTAAGCTACGCAGGTACACATACACTTGATTGCATCATCAAAAACGACATGCACATTTTAAGATACCAACGTGCATTAACAATCTCAAAAGATATATTTTACACTGTATAGCACCCTACTTCAACATAATGTGTTTGACTTTTAGTGGCTACTAAAAGTCAGACAGGCTTCAAGGTATTATAAAATTGAATCTTCATTAGTTTATAGAAAAGCCCGTGAATGCTCCGAACTTGCTATTTCGCCGGTTGCATGAATCTAGGGTCCAATGGCCAAGCCATAATACTATATGCCCCTCTCAAAGTTTTTTTTTTTGTTTTTTTTTAATTATCCTACGCCTTCCCGCTTCTGAGCAAAGGCCTCCCCAAATTCTTCCAGGCATCCTTGTCTACTGCGGTGTGCGTCTAGACCGTCTTGCCACCTCTTCCTGAGCCGGCCTCAGCGGCGGTGAAAAAGGAAAGGGGTTCTTAAATTTTTCTAGCATACCTATACTTATGATGACGCAGCTTACATAAAACCTATAATATGACGTGATCAACTGATCATGTACGTGATGTCATCAACGTACGCATTGAGATTTTAACTTGTGACCGTCATTATAGTTTTGATGAAATAATTGTTTGTAAATTATTATACGATAATTTAATGTGGCCCTTGAGCAATAAATTGCACGTAATTTAAGGCGGAGAGTGGACGAGTCGCGATCGGCGCACGTCGCGTAAACTTGCGTACCCAGCATTGCGCGCACGCATGCCCAAGATAAATATTGCATACATAATAACCTCTCTCCCGTCTGCGTAATAACCCAGTGTGACATAAGCAGCTGCGACTGATTAAACAATTCTGTTCTCCATTAAAACAATATAATTTCGTAAAATTAAAAAGCTATTATCGAACCGATATTGAACATGTGTGACTTCGTGCCGGGAATAGCCAAGAAACTGCTGATGAGGTATCTACGTACGGCAATGCTGATGGTACAGCAGCCTACAGGCCACGTTATTATTTACTCAGTTTATGTTTTAATTTTGTTAAATTGCTACCTCTAACTTGATGACCATGCGGCTGTCTTTGAAAATATTTTTTAGTCGTATTCTTGGTAACTATAATCTACATTTTGATCGCGTTGTTAATGAGCTGATCGATGAAACATTTAAATTAAGTTTGTTTACTTTGCATTATAAACAGAATCTAACCGTACACTACACCACTGTTACATCGTGGCTACGCCACTGCTACGACACGGTTACGCCACGGTTACGCCACAACTAAGCTGCAGTCACAATGGCATGCAAACTGTTTACTAAAATGTTAAAATATGGTGTCATTACTAAAGCTATAGCATAATCAGCCTATAACGTTCCCACTACTGGGACACAGGCCTCCTCTCTGTGAGAGTGAGTGGGCCATAATCTACTACGCGGGCCCAGTGATGGTTGATCGATGTCAAATGCCTTCGAATTGTTGGTTCTAGGAGATGCCGGAAGTATTCGTTCACCGGTTTAAGAGCAGTGGTGATGAAATAAAATACACAAAATAATGTGCGGGTTTGAATCCACCTCCTACGACACGAAAGTCGGGGCCGTTACCACTGGGCCACGACTGCTCAAAGCTAAAGCTACACATACGTTATAATTATAAACTACTAGCTGACCCGACAGACGTTGTCCTGTTTTTGATTCGAAAGGCACATGACGCTATCTATTATCATAATGACGTTATTGTTGTTTTTTTTTTCGGGATGAAAGGTACCCTATGTCCGTTTCTGTACACCTGACAACGTATATGCAAAATTTCAGGATGATCGGTTCGGTGGTTTAGGCGTGAAAAGGTAACAAACAAACTTACTTTCGCATTTATAATATTAGGATAGTTAGGACTAGCTGCGCCTCGCGGTTTCACTCGCATATGTCTCGATCCCGTGGGAATAGCGGGATAAAAAGTAGCCTATATGTTAATCCAGGGTGTCAGCTACCTCCATACAAAATTTTATCAAAATTGGTCCAGCCGTTTGAGCGTAAAGAAGTAACAAACGTACACTTTGAAGTAAGTACCTACCTACTTTCAACTTTAGGGCTTTTGCCTAGAAAATTCAATTGCTTTCCTTTTTAGACTATCTACTGTCCGTACAATGATACCCAAAGTCTTGGTTTAAAAAAGGAAAAGCTTAGTTGGATTTAAATATTAATTCTTTTGTGATAATAAAATTATTCGTCGGTATAAATAAATTGTTATTATTTATTTCAAACCCGATTAAAGCCACATTCCTTATCAATATGCGATTTGTCTAGCTCCACGATTAAATAAAATGACTATAATCGTCGATATTTGATTAAAAGACGAGATAAATCAACCCAACAATTATGTGGATATTTGTCAAGCGCGAAATTTATTGCCGATAATAATTCCACGAATGTTAGTGCGGTATTATAAAAGTCGAACTCGCCTTGTACGAGTGCGTTCGTAGGACAAGCGGGTAAGGCGTCTCGTCCGAAATAGCCCGGCCAGATATCCGCCGGTCTTATGACAGGCCGAGCGATATTTATGTCGCGCGGCTCCGCCCACCACCGTGGCTCCATTCAGCCTGTTTGTATTTATTTCGTGCCTATTTATTTGTATTTGCCTTCGCTTTTGAATAATGCATGAGCGGAGCGTTTCCGTCGTGTGTAGGCAGCGTGACGCCGCCGCTTGTCGCGAGTCCCTCTTCGGACTTTTAGCCTCGGGACTCTTTGTGAGGTTTGGTGGAAGTTGCCTCTCAGCGTTTTTCGATTAGTGGTCAGTAATGGTGAAGTTTAGACGCTTTATGTAAGTAGATCAAACCTCGCTTGGGGTTACGTAATTATGACAAAGAGGTGCTCCATATTATTGCTTTAAATAATTTGTTATAATGTTTAAAGGTTTCAATCAAAGGAAAACGTCTCACGCAATTTAAGTATAACAGATACTACCTGCATTTTCATCATCTTGCAGTATTCATAGCAGCTGTAAAGATAACCGATTAGATTAGCCTACCATCCACAACACCAATCAACGTTAAATTAGATTTCAGCTTTCGTATCGTGTTCTCACGGAGTTAATTAACATCGGGTGTGGATTAACGGAATTAATTATCGATAAGAGCCATTCGGTTGGTGGATGCGTTCCTTTATTATTTGTTAGGTAAATCACGGTGGTATCGGCTGTATCGACTGCCCCGCCTTGCGATTTACTGCCCGGCGCGGTTGCGTCAACCAGTCGTGGTGATATCACGCTTTGTCTCAGCACTACACCGCTGGGACATTGTTCGAAAGTATTTACTATAGGAACATAAAGTGTAAAGTAAAATATGTTTTATCTTCGAGAAAGTTGTGTGTGAATTAAACAGGACAATAAATCTTTCCTCCGGCCGGCGAAACGCCGATTACTTAATTCAAGTTTTAAATACGCGTGTTTAAAGTGTTCATGTGGAAATGACAGTCTCCGATCAAAACGACTAACTCCAAAGTGCTAGTAGAAGCACGCTGTCTATAGTGTCTATCTGTCAGTGTTACTAAATCAACAAAACAAGCCATCTTCTAAAAATGACGTCGGAATCTTTAAAGTGAAGATTCAAAGTAAAAAAAGCAACGGTTATTCGCGATAGTCCCGCAGATCAGTCGCGCCGTCCGCGGCACGCAGCTTCATAAATCACCGAGTGTGCACGCGACATTAAACGTCCACTTTATGCGCGATTACCGAGATATAATGAACTTATGTAAAGACGTTATGATACCTTCAATTACTCATTGACAACGTGTTATTGTTGACTTATAATTACTGGCTGACTAGCTTACAACAGTTTTACGAAATCTCCTATCAACGCCAATTACTTTGCATCGCAATCCCACAATTGTTTGTTTCAACACAGATTTATGCCAATGTAACTCAGTGTTACATTTTGTTTTTTATTTGGATGACGTGAAGCGGTTATATTGCCTATAATTACATGTAACTATGCAGATTACAGTTTTGTTCTGTGAATAAAAAGTAGAGTAGGTAGGTACACCAAGCAGCTGTTTATAAATTATCAATTGCAACAGCCCAAGTCTTTAATCGTCGTTTCAAATCAAAAGTGTCAAGATTTCCGTGTATTTCGAACTCGTAGATTTCAATTATTAGTACCTACCTGCCGATATTTTTAAGAAACTTACACTCTCCAAACTTTTCTGAATAACCCGTCGCCTATATATAGGTATTCGGACACCACGAAAACGATGTCAATGCCTCCGAGCAATTATGAAAAAAAAAACAATAGCAACACTTAAATATACTTAATATTTTTTCATCTGACAACATAATAGGCGTAATAAAAAGGAACACGTGCGCATAGGCATCGCATGATGTGGCCCATCAGACTCTCGGCTACGACTGTCTTATTGATACACAGCAAAAACATATTGCATGACTACAGTGTTCGACTGTACAATGGCGCCTATGATATGAGCTTCTTTAATTGGACTGTACAGTGCACACGTGTGGATTACGTGTAATGAAATTATAATTTATGTATTTCAACAATGGATTGTAAACTTGATTTATCAAATATTAGCTGCTGTTGCTCGTGAATATTATGTTGGACCTTTCTATGGGTTGAATTTCGGAAAATTATTTCTAAATGCGAGGTGCATTTTTTTTGGTCTCAGTAAACAAAAGAATATGATTTTATCAGTCTTCTTTTTGTTTCATTTCGTCTGAATAACTAAAGAAGATTTCACTGTTATCTCGACTCTCGACAAATCTCGTAAGAGTCGCAAATAATAAAGTCCCTCTCTTGATAGCTCTCATCTCGGCGTTGTCATGGCAACCAGTTGTCTCCCAGTCCACTACCTCTCTTCAGTTTATGCGTTCATTAAGTGCTCCATCTTATTTATATCCCCATGGGCCTTTGTTACTGCAGGGGAAATTAGGTGGCTTTGTCTATAGCTGACTTTGCACCGCGAGGGAAACAATGACACTAAAGGCCCTTCTTTATTTCAGAAGATTTGGGGCTGTCACAATATAGTCGTGTGGAGTAAATATGTTGACTTATTTATTAAAAATGAACACCACCCATACTATTTCCACAAGTTACAGATTAAATCCGTTCACATGACACATGACGAGACAAATAGAAAATATTCAATGTCGAATTTTTTGTAGTGGTTCGCCGAAGTCTCAGAATGAATGTAACTGTCACAAATGTATGATTAACGCATCATGCCGGTTACATTCCTTGACGGCGGCCGCCCGTTACAAGTTCATCCCATTTAAATTTAGCGCGGCGCGTGCCGTTCGCGGGACTCTCCGGGGGGGCGCGCGGGGGTCGCGGGCGCGCCTCTGTGGGCGGGACGCTCTACCATCACTCAAGTGACGAAAATTGACGGAAAATGGGCGGACACCGCTTGCCCGCGACGTCATCAATTACCGCGTCCCGACGGTCACCGGCGTGCAGTCTCAACGACATCGCCGACCGAGACGCATACCTAATATCCTTCTAAACGCATGCCATTATTAGAGCACGACTCAACTTAAATCAAAAATAGCACCGAATACTCCAAGACGTGTAATGTGTTCCAGGTTTTCATTATACTGGATTCAGGAAGACGGAAAGTAGCTAGACGCACGCTCGTACCGCAATCTGGAGCGATATCTCGGACAAGGATTATTGAGATGCAATCTAGAAGCCATCGATCGCTCGATAATTCGATCTAACTGCGCTCGCTATTGCGCAACCAGTCATCAGATCAAACCGTCGATATCTCGATGATACCTTTATTAAATGGTAGCTACAGCGAGCCCCTGTGCAGACACTCATAATTCACTTTTGTAAGTCACTTCTGGATAGATTTTATAGGTTCTTGCTTTTCAAACAAGACTATTACTACCGTCGTCGGTTCGGAACTGTGACATACAACTAGATGTAGCGAGTAAACCTTACCGCAAATAAATGTCTAAAGCAGGTATTTCAAGTGGAGTGTTTGCTTACGTTTTCTCGAGAACGAGCGAACGCAGGAAGCCGCAAGCAGGGCAAAAGCTCGGCGATCGATTTTGAAAATTGCCCATAATTAGCATGTATCTCACTCGTCTGGACGATTGTGCGTTTAAAAGTGGGAACTCAACCACAGGCTGCACAATATTCCAGTAGCGTTTACCGAGTAACGGCAGGCGAAGGCGACGGACACAAATTGCCGGAGGAGCTGCCACTACGCAAATTGTACAGAGCTGGATCGATTGTTCCCTCGCAAACATCTTGACGGACATCGCTGTCAGACATTCCGCGGCTTACCCTACCCGCAGTCGTAATCGCTAAAACTTTCAACATACAAATGTAATTTAAAATTCCATCAGCCGAACAAACAGTTCAGTAAATATGCTATTTTGTAAACTATGATTATGTGCACGACAAACAACTGCATCATATTACAACTCCCACACGCGGCCCGCGTCGTTATTGATGTGGTCGAGACCATTAAATACCCAGCCGACACCTTTCGGCTTTTTGATCGCACCAATTTTCATTTTATCGATTCTTTCGGAAATCGTGTCTCGGGTTATTCGAAACTTATTGGTGTTAACTCAGTAATGAATTGGCTGATTTTGAAGGCTCTTTGAGATAGGTGCAGCTATTAAATATTACGCAGTCGCGAACGCAACTTATTTTGCCCTTGAGGTGAGCACAGGCAGGCGCCCGCCGGTCGCGCTTGTGAATAATTTATTTGGAATCTAGATAATGCTTGTATTGGTAGCAACGAGTCACGTCTGAGACATTTGATCGTGTAACAAGAAGTGCGGTGTTTGTGCATGCAGCCGGGCCTGTAATAGTGGCGTAATTACGCAGCCATTATCAGGTGACCCCATATTGCGGTCGGTCGGCCAGTGCAAACAGTGCGTCGACCACCTTAATGGACTCAATATGAGCACACCTACACCCAGCCACGTATCACGTACATATAGGTTGGTATGTCTATCAGCAAGCTATAACAAATGTGGGTAAGTGCTGTTTTAATTGTCCTGAGGCTGTTTGTAATGACGATTTGTCGTGTGTCAGCAAACAGAATAGCATATTAGATAGCCTCATAATGTCCATGTTTCCTTGTTTATCAGCAATTAACATGTCCATAATTATGTTTTCACCAGACGGTTCGTGGACAAAAAGTTAAACCAATTTAATGGTATCATTTTCAGGCTATAAAACTTGAAATAGCTATTAGGCTTTAGTTTTCCTTTATAAGGCATTTTAGATAAACTTTTAAATTAGATTAGGTAACTACCAAACAAAAGGGCAAACATGAAAGCAAACCACAAACTCTATCCTCGAGCATTAAAATACAGCGAGTGACAACAAAGTACGAGGGTATGGCGGCGACCGTCCGTCGCCACTCTTTGATGTCTCAATTAGTAACGCGACCGAGTAATTGTGGCGAAATTAATTCGCGCCCGCACCCGCGCTTGTGCCTAGCAACCGTCTCGTTTTACTGACGACAGAGGACAGACGCAGCTAGCGGGTTCGACGAATTATTCCCTTTGATTGAACTCTCGCAGTAGTGAGAAAAATGTTTAATCGACAGGTCGGATAGAACAAAGGATTTTTTTTAAACTGCAAGATTCGCACTTAGGTACAAGGAAAAATGAATTTTCGTTTTTCAGATGTCAAGATTTTGCTGAAAATTACAAGCGCAATTTAATAGATTTATGCACGGATATGCTGGGCCCGCGTGGTGGATTACAGCCCACTCCCTCTCATTGAGAGGAGGCCAGTGTCCCAGTAGTGGGAACATTATAGGCTGATGATGATGATGATGATGATGCACGGATATCGATTTATGTGAATGAAATCGTATAATTATCTGCCTAGGCTTTTTCCCAACTATGTTGGGGTCGGCTTGCAGACTAATCGGGTGTAGCTGGATACCAGTATTTTACATGCAGCGACTGCCTATCCGACCTCTTCCAATTACTGGGTAATACGATACCTCGGGTAAGACTGGTTGTCAGACTTTCGGGCTTCTGACGACACGTAACGACTGACAAAAATTCACGAATGACAGCCGGGACTTGGTGACCGGGTGCTTTCCGAGGCATGGAAGGGTATGTAAAGATGGTAAGGTCACCCATCCACGGACCAACCACTGCAAGCGTAGCTTAACGTGATCGATCGACCCGTGCAGCTGACCTTCAGCCTACCCCAGCTTAATTTACCGATTGAATAAAGTTTTGCATATTAGTATTAGGAATATCCTAGAATCTTTACAGCTAGGTAGTTGTCGGAAACAAAAACATCACCGTAGCCGAAATCGGCATGGGGTATATAGCCTATCTCAGAATTCTTACTACTAGATCTATGACTGTAACTTCACAGTAGCCACTTCATAAATTACCGATCTCCCCGTTCATTTCATCAACAACTTAGCCGTATCAATCATAGCTACAATCTTAGCTGTATTTTTCATTGTTGAAGATCGTGACTTACAAAGCAGGTTCTTCGATCTGTTAAGTAGCATCGTTGCTTTATTGAAGGTCATTTCAATCGGGTCGGTGATTTAGGCTGCCTATCAGCGAGCAAATCTCCGACCATAAATTTTGATTTCAAACAATTTGCACTTGACGATAAATCACTGGTGGATTTGAAACTTTCATGCCAGCATCGTTAAACTTAAGTGCTACAGCCCAATATTTTCATTCTCTTAAATCGATATCGGATAGCACTCGATCCCTGAGATACAGGAAGTGACTCGACATTAAATCGTAATGCATTTCACACTGAAGAGTGTTCCAAAGAGAGCCTTAATAAACCAATTAAGGTTCATTACCTAATGCATGGCGGAAGAGGAATATTACTCGCCCATCATTACGACCACAAACTCCCCTTTGTGTAAAATATTGCATTTCACATGTTTGTTGAAAAAAACTATGGCGAAAAGCGTTAACGGCTTTATCGGACGGGCGTGCGACTTTCGTATTTAGGGTACCGTTTAGATCGAATATGTACGTGGCCGTCACGCCTATCTTCTTTAAAGGGGTAGGCAGAAGTACCAATGTTTTCTGACAGATATTCTATCCTTTATTATTTTTATTTCATTTGTATGCGTTTATTACGTAACGCTTATAACCTCTGTTTATTGAAAAAATCCTATTGCGCCCTAAGAAATCATACATTAAGAAAAATATTTTCATAAATTTTACCCTTTTATACGACGAATGCAATTAATCACCTGTTAACAGACAGAACGTCTTCATAATATTTCGTGATGTAAATATTATTGTAACAATACCAATTATGACATCATACAGACAATGAGGTTTGCGTGAGGACCTTGGTCATTATTACTCTAACATACTAGACGAGATAAACTTCACCAAAACCAAAGTAATACCTATATTACCCAAGTACGAATTGATCATCAATAGAGGTATAGTATTTTTATCTCACGAAGCGATGTGCGCTCTACTTGTGGTAACCAAGTGTAAAAAAACTCTATCCTTAATTTTCAACTAGTTTTCACTAAATAAAAATAAAAGAAAAATCGCTTTTCAAAAATATGTTCTACTTCTCCAAAAATCTACGGAACCAGCAGAGTACGAAACGAAACAATAGCCTTTTTACCTCAGTACAGTGAAAATGAAAACGCCTGCTATTTGCGGTCGTGTGATGAATGACGCCGGTCACCTCCCTCACCCCCATTATACTTGACGCAACACAACATATGGCTGATTTGCCTCCGCATGGGGGCATCAACCATTGTTTGTTTTGTACCTGCGGACAGTTATAATCTACTCTACGGGTTTTTAGGGCTTTGTGCTAATGACTACTTTATGAATATTTGAGGAAATCAATAACATTATTTCAGGATATGTGGTAGAAGCTGTTGATATTTTATAATAAACATATCATCATCGTCATTATCAATTGAACCGAAAGACGTCCACTACTGAATAAAGGCCCCCCCCAAGGTACCGCCGCTTCGGTCGGTCCTGTGTTTCTCGCATCCAGCGGATTGCTGCGGCATTCACGAATCAAAATATACAAAGAGCTATACAGGGTGGTAGGATCATCGACGCGTAAACTGAAACATGATTTTAGACCGGCCCTAGTGTAGAAACTTTAAGTGGGTTATCAAAAAAATCTGCTTCGGGCTTATGGCTAAGTAATAACAGCCGCACGGGTCGATCGATCAGGTTAAGCTACGCTTGCCGCGGTTGGTCCTTGGATGGGTGACCCTCTTTACATACCAAGACCCTCCGTGCTTCGGAAAGCACGTTAAGCCGTTGGTCCTGACTGTCATTCGTGGATCTTTGACTCTGAAGTCTGATGCCTGAAAGTCTGACAACCAGTCTTACCAAGGGTTATCGTATTTCCCAGTAACTGGGTTGTGGAGGTCAGATAAGCAGTTAAAATACTGGTATTCAGATGCATCCGGTCATAGTTAGGAAAAGGCTGGGCAGATTTTTTTATTTTAAAAAATCTGCTGTTTCATATAAAGTGCAATAGGTACCTATGCGGTCAAAATGTATGGCAGACACAGATATAAATATACCTAGATAACGCAAGTATCACGAACTGTATGGAAACCAAGTGTGCTCTTGCGTTATCTAGGTGGTGTATATCTGTGATGGCAGAGCTAATCTTTATTTTAATAACCGACGAAAATTTCAACGCAGGTTCAGAATTACGTACTGAATCCCTGGTAACAAGTTATGCGTCGATGTGCCACCCTGTATATAAGTAAGATATATATTAAACTCCGGAAAATTAAACAATAAACAACACTATACCTACTATTACTTGTATTGTGTAGGTATCACAAGAAAATTATCGTCAGGTTCAGAACCAGTCGTAAAAGTTTTTTCACGTCTGCCACGAAGCCCTTTCATACCAATACACCATTCAAAGTAATACTTCGAATGTTAAACATTTACTAAGAAAAGTATTAAAGTGACATAAACGTGTAACAGCTGGTTTGAAAGGAGAGAGCTGAAAGGTTATGTTTGTTCAGCCGAGGAGGGGAGCACAATGAGGCTGGAAGCGAAGTAATAAAAGTCACATTAAGTCAAGAGCGAGGATCTCGGTGACTACAGACGGGGATGAATTTATCTGAGACACACGACGAGGATTTTGGATTATATTGGAATGTTACATGAACTGATTTGAGTAATTGTGTCGTGTCGCGTTTAATGACGAGGTTTTCACTCCACTAAATTCAAAGAATGGTTAAAGTATTTTCCTTAAGGTGTAACCTATTATAAATTCGGTTTACAATAAAACGTTGTGTAAATCTAAATACAGTAATAGACATTTCACTGGCGACGAGGATTTAACAAATTCTAATACATTTCAGAATACCATGAAATGGGAATATGTAGTTAATTGGACGGACCACGCCTTAATCACCGCCTTTAATTATCAGCCTATTAGATACTATTCATGCCGCTGAAGCTTATTTCAGGTGTTATTTGATAAAAAATTTAAAGTCTAAGAATTAGTTTCCACCGTTCCAACCCGAATAGTGGAATAATTTAGCCGATCACGTATTTAGTACCATAGACGTTGGATTTCAAAGACATCGTGGCCTGTAATTACGTATAATAATTCCAGCCGAACAAATGGGGCAAAGGACATAATTACAGCCATAGATTTAATTAAAGCTAGTTATGTGAAAGGTGTCCACTTTCACGCGCACGACGCGAGGACTCGGAATCTTGGAAATTCAATTGCGATTCTACGCTTTGTAATTAATAGTTTTAATGACAGATACCTAATAGCTTTACAAATAGCGCGTTTGTCTACGAAAACGTTATCACTAGTGTATATTCTTGTAAGGTTTTTGTTGAGATAAATTACATAAATCATCGAAACACGTGTGTCTGCGATAAATCATTGCATGTAGCTTGTAATTAAAAGCACGATTTCAGGTAAGATTTGAGAACAGAGTATATAATTAATTTTTGTATTTCGTTAGATGAATCACCGTTGATTAGATGCGTGGAGCTGCGCCGGAGTCGGTTCCGTGACCACTTGTTGTGGATGCAGATGTTTACGTTATAATTACTCGCCGGCTTAATGACCTTTTCACTACAACCGTCGTCGTCTACGCGCAAGGCATTACTTAGAATGGTTGATTTACAGATTGTTTGATAAATTAATGAATCTTCTGTACAGGCCATAAATCAGTGTGAATTACCTTTTAAAAATGTTTTTTCGCACGTCCTCACGAGCGCTATTATAGGAAAATTATAATAATTGTGCGCGGCATAATTACGTGATGTAATATAAAGGCAAGCGATATATTGCCGCCAATTTGAATTCATGTAAAATATCGCGCAATAAATTTACATTTTATAAGTTTGCCCTCGCGGTGGACGTGGGCGCTATATCTCTGTTTAGGATCAAAAACTCGTATCTGAAAATTGCGCATACCGATCTCACGGCGACCAGGTCACTCAATGACGCCTATTAACATTAAATACCTTACGTGGACAGCATTCTGATGACATTATTGGTAATCTATAATTTTCAAATGATACTTAGGTATAAATTATAATAGAGCTATTATAAGGATTTAAAACATAGTACTACCAAAGTTTATAAATTTCCCTACAAAACTCTAGCCCCCAAAATTACTTTAAAACAATAAATTAAAAGTCTTTTTCGGCTGCTCAGATCCTCAACAGATAAATCTCGAATACGATATCTGTGAGTTACATCGCGATTGCGGCAGATTACATTTATCCGCGTAAAAATATTCTCAGTATGATAATGCTTAATTCTTGACATATTTTATATAATGCGAGCCCCAGGCCAGTGAGCCGACACTATGTCTAATAAATTTATGGACCTTCATTTTCATGTTGATCGGCGCTCGAAATTATAATCGTCGCGCTTGAGGCGCGGCGCGTGAGTCGCGACTTGCGTGACGAAGAGTTGAAGACTGCGCAGGCGATGACGGACGGACACAAGTCGATCTAGATTCTCTAGTTCTAGGACATGCCGGTTTCCTCACGATGTTTTCCATCACCGTTTGAATGATGAAATTAAATACACAAAGTGCCTGCCTGTGTTCAAACTCACGACCTACAACTCGTAAGTCGGGGCCGACACCAGTGGGCCACCACTGCTTGTTGTACAGGTCAACATTTGTGAAATGGTCTTAAAATAATAAAATAATTATTTCTGGTACAACCTTAAAAGAAAACATCTTTAAATTAAATTCAATTACATTCAATTTCATTTTTATATTTTTTCAATTGTAGGTATTGACAAAACAAGAAGGCGTCGTTAGTTCCGATTTTTGCCACGTACCAAAAGATCCTTGTACAGCCATAACTACTGTATTTTTAATTGAAGGTTTTCTCTTGTCATTCCACTGACCTTTTTATTTTCTTCGATTTTGCTGACTTGGATGACGGAATGAAGGAAGGGTTACTTAATCGTGACCTGAGGCGCTGCACTGGCAACCTGTTATATTGTTGCGACCTACTGTTGTGATCTTTGAGTCGAGTTGAAGTGTGTATTGCAGAACGATGCTTGTTCATAATTTCACTAGGCATGTCGATTCGCAAAATGTATTTGCAGTAATGATTTATTTCGTATACAGTTTATTTTCTGTCTTTATAGACAGGAAATAAACTTTGGTTATTCGGCTTATAAGTCGATTCGCACGAATTTACTCGCCCGAAAAGGGCGAATTGTCACTTAATTTTTTCTATTGGCGACTCGCACAAATTGGCACATTTTGAATTTTATGCAACAAACTTTAGAAAATATGACACTAGCGCACAGATATATTATAAAACGTGCACTTTTTTCTTAACTTCATAAAATAAAGTTATCAATGTAAGTATCATATATTTGTAGTTGAACTGCTATAGTTGAACTATTTGTAGATGAGTGATCACGGGTGTTGAGCTGCTAAAGTTGTTACGACTCACAAAAAGAAATCTACAGCCATGATTTTATGTGTGATACAAAAAACAGCTACAGTTTAGAAGGCGTAAACTCTACAAGTACAATTATTGTTCTCACGGTGCAAAATTTAAAAAAAAACACAATAACAGCGTAAACTCGTAGGAGCGAAGAAAAAGTGCGAATATAAATGTCAAAGCAAAGTGCGTAGGAAACTGTTCGCGGGGTTAAATGATGTGGAAACTGACATGGCTCCATGGGGATCAGCGACTAGTACTGTGTTCATGGTGGATAGGGTAGGATCACACAATCATTCGATTATGTGTTCTAATTTACACATCGGTGTACTGAAAGAAAAGTACCTATTGTAATTTTTTGAAGTGAAAACTTCTTTAGGCGCGCTGTTTTTATGAGATGGGAAAAAACCATTGAACTCGCTACACTGTTACCGGAACCAACACCTCTGTTTTAAGTTTTGGCCATTATAAAGACATCAACGCGCGGTACATTTTCTTTGGGAAGAATGACTTTCAAACGTATTTATAAAATTACTATGCTTTTTCAAGTTTTCACTTCTGTCGGCACTCCTGGAGTGCCACTGTTTTTTTTTACTAGGTTATAATACGTGATCAACATTATCAACAAGGTCTAATTTTACTCTCGAAATAACATCTGTAACGCTTTCTTCTACATTTCTAGAATCTTAAAAAATACCAGTATCTAAAAAAGGTTTCTGAAAATAAGATTTGTTCATATTCATAATTCATTTATTGCAATCCATATAAAAAGATGTTACAGGAGCTTAAGCTAATAAACGTATTATATCAATAGAATAGATGAATAGTTACACACCGATTTCCCTCTTTCAGTCGTCAGTAATTTGACTTTCGAAAGAAGAAGACAAAGCGTTGTGTAACTATAATACTGACGTATATATACATCGTATATTAGTAAGGGGTTAAAAGTTTAACAGTTGATTAGGTACCTAGGTAACAGATGTGTAATGTTTCAAATAAATAAACAGGCCTCCATTTGTATCTAGCACTTTTACCTATATTACCTCTTCAACTTTACCAAGTCCACTTCATCAAATCATGCCACATCGTTATCGAAGTATCAAGTCATATATTAAAATAAATCATATTTATGAAGTAATAAACATAACCGTGCGTAATTATTCAGCAGTTCAATAAAATCATCAAGTTAAACGACTTATTTGGAAGGGAATATGGAAACAGCCTGCTTACTGCACATTAGTTTACCGAAGCATTAATATCATTTGGCCATGTACGTATCAAGTGTATACCCCACATAAATTTTAATCGCTTACTCAGAAATCATTATAATAATTACGTATAATGCGAGCAACATTGTGGGCTTAGGAACAAAGAGAGCGACACCTCACTGCCGGTGGCGCGGGCGCAGCGAGTGACGTACTCACAAGATCACACAGATAGCACTGAATGTCGTTCGTAAGATCGTATCTCGCTTGATTACAAACACTGGAAATACCTTTACAATAGTCATGGGTGGCAGAAATAAATGTATCAACTTGAGTCTCGTTCCTGCTATCTCTGCAGATACGGGAAATTGGACGGAACGGTAGATAGGTACCTAAAAGATTTAATAACATTTAATTCCCCTCTAGTCACTTCTGAAGTATACACAAAACATGGCAACACTCGTAATAAGCTGAATATATGTGCATAAAGAATAACAAAACCTCATTTTAAAGTTAAACGTCGCTGTAATTACTCACGAGACTTGTTTTAAAAATATCATTCACTACAAAAAGTGAGAGACCTTACAAGAAATTATTACCGTCCGAAGATTGTACCAAGTCCTTTTAATTAACCAATAAAACATTATGTTATAATACAACTAACTGATGATAGAGACAACGAAGAAACATTGCAATTACAAGTAGAACGCGTATTATTGAATCATTGTTGGCGTTTCGATTAATTGTATCATGTTTTGTAAACGTTATCTTACGTTGTAATCGATTTTGTTTACGGAAACATGTTGCATCTGGCCACGTGCTGGTTTCCAATGGAGTTGGCCCGGAGAAAGCAAACTGCTGTTTTATGATAATCAAGTCATTCGTCTCGGGAATGTGCTCAGCGACAAAACGACTTGTTCAGGAAACGATGCACTCAAGGGTTCCGAGATTTATCTTTTTAGTGACGTTAAAAATAGGGAGAGCTAAAAAAACGTCAGAATTGGAACCGAGTGCTTTTTTAGTACCTAATGCAAAGTTTTTTTGTGTAATTATTTGGTTTTAACTTTTATTCAATGCGCATATGTATAACTTTACACATATTCAGACTTACGACATCAATCTCCAAACCTGTCATGAAATACGCGACTTAATAATAAATATTTGCATATTCAAAACACTTCTCAAATATTGGATTTAAAATTAATCCGTGTATAATTTTATCATAAATTAAAATAAATTTTATTTTATGTTAAATTGATTCGTGACCAGTCGATACTTCGATCAGTACCTATGTCAGCGCATCGGAATATCTGCGAACGGTACAAATGTCGGTCTCACACTTATCTATGATCTCACGGGGAGGAATATTTTAAACAAAGCGCTTTGCCTATGAGTGCCGCTCCTAGACTACATGGAACGCTGTTATATAGAAAACTATTGATGGAATATCGTTTCAACGAGTTTTATGAATACCTATAAGCGGGTATGATCCGAGTAATTACAGCGGTAATTTCAATGTTAAGTTATACATCTCCCTGACACCCCTGAAAATTAGGTACAGCATGTTTCACAGTGCCTGGTTAGCCAGTACCTACCACAAGAAAAAATCAATACTAAAACTTTTTATGAAATTTTCTGGCAAATATGTAATTTACAGAGTCCAAGTTAATCAAAAAGTTCAATTCTTTAAAGCTATATCATATAAAATTGCTGCTCAAAATCAAACCTCAATCCCGTCATAAATATTCTCTCTTGTAACCCAGAAACCCGGCCAGGGCTCGTCCAAATACCCCCATAATTACACCGTGTACGTTTTTATATGGCGTGTGACGTCACAGGACAGGTTCCGGTGACATCCACCTCGCCAATGGAGGGTCGACTCGCCGCCATTGGTGAGATTCGTCTCACATCCTACGATCCTTTGATTTGATATTGTTTTTTGTTACTTTTGTAATGTGAGGTGTATCTTATTGTTCATGTGATTCGGTGTGATTTTTATCTGTTCGTGTGATATGATATGGACGTAGGACAAAAGATTTTGACATGACAGGATTTGTTACTGATCATGCTCATTGATGCTGTTAGAAAAAAAGAAATAAAAATAGGTTTATTTGTCACAGAAACACGTGCATACAAAAAGATAAATAACTCCAGTATTAAGAAAAATAAAACAAAATAGATCTATATAATAGGTAATCACGAGCACAAAACAGAAATAGTCGATGTCGAAGTTTGATCTTTACTTCTTTGGATTGAGACCCTTCCATTTGATTACCGGCTTTTAAGACTCAATTCTCATCATCTAATGGAGAGAAATCGTCATGCAGTTTGGTGATCCAATAAAAATACAATATTATATCAATAAGTTACTTTTATCAGCGAATTTATTTATTTTAACCACTTGTTACTAAAACGCCCACAGAATAAATACGTACCAGAGATAAGTTCTTAAAAATATTACAGAAAACTTTTATATCTGATATTAAGATCAAGGGTTTAATGAGTATATTAATTGGATTGCAAATGGCGGCCACCGCTATGATCATTCGACTGGTTTTCAACCAAAGTTTATTTCTGTTAACTTAAAAGTTACCTACCTACCTGCAATCTGAAAGACAAATAATGACGTTGCAGTATTATAAACTGGATTCGCCTGTAGTTGGCTATGTGGGATGGATAATGATATGAGGTAAAGCAAAAACTCTATGGGACCTATATAATGGTGTTTTAGTGCATGAGAAAATATTATATTACACTTGAAGAGTAACCAAAAAAAAAGTAATTTATGCAAACTAGGCTGAGGATCAGCAGTTTTCGAACGTCAAAGACTACTTACCTACTTGTGTAGGTACAGACGCCAGCACATCAAGCTACTACAATCTGTCAAATTTCTTTAATAGATTTTCAACTTTATATATAAAGCATAAGGTTCAAAGTTGATTGGGAAAATTTGAGAGTTTAATGTCACGATCTAGGAGTAGTACCGACATTATGCATCTTGAATTAGATTATTATTTTCGATGTTAGCTTGCTCTATCTAGGTATGCGTTTCACTATTATAGAATTTGATGGTCATAAAATTAGAGGTTATTTTACCAAAATCAAAATAATAGGAAAAGATCTTTTGCCCTCTTTTTCAGAAGATTTCAGTATACACTGCTAGGAACCCAGCTAGGCCTTTCTATTACACGCGACCGAAAAGAGTTTACGGGTTTACCTAAATAAATGTATATAGGTAATATAGCTGAAGGCAGAGTTACGAATATTACCTACTAAACAGCACCACAAGCAATATCTTTAAAGGGCGACCTGCGAACACCATAACCGATTTCGCCAGTAAAGAGGAAAATGTACCGATACTTATTCATAGTGTAGGTGCGTCTGTATACTTTTTACATACTTACTATAAAACTACAATTAATATGTAAAACTTATACAGTCTCCTAATGAGTTTGTAGATAATCTTCATCAGTATGAGAGGCACATACTTTACAAAATGACGACCCATCCAGGCATACATTGACAGACGAGATAAGCACTAATCAATTATCGCCTTATATGCCACTTTTTTTAGCTATTAATTTAATATCTTAACTAGCAGCGAATACACATGGCTACTTTATAGAACTGTATGAAAAACTTGGCTGATCATGCGCATATTAATCATTAGCATAGAGAACACTTTAATAGTGATTAACTTCAAATAATGGTGTTGCTGCAGCACCTGTCGCAGTGACAATAAATAGGTACGGTCACCAAAGGAGATACGTAACCTGGGTTGTTGGATATAGTTGAAGTTTAGTAAGAAACCGATGGATATTTTCAAATAAAATTTAATTTAATTAGTAGAAAACAAGCAATTCATTTATCAAATTAAATTTCATCCGAAAACATTCGTCGGTTTCTTACTAAACTTCAACTATATCCGACGACACTGGTTACTTTTTTTTGGTGACTGTACTTAAGTACACGACACGAACCTCTATCACCGTTTCCTGGTGATTATGTATAAAGTATTGAATATCCTATGTACGCAACGGATAATTTTTACATAGAGAGGAAATAATTAAATTATCAAATTGTACCTTCATTATAAACATATTTGGAGCGGAGGTCTTTCAAGTCACGTTATATCCATATTCAAATGCGAAACTAATTAATGACCCACAATTTGGTTTTATGTTCTGTGAACAATGCTGACGAAGTCATATCCAGTCAGCATAAAATTATAATAAAGTAACTTCTGTAAATGGAAGGCGTATCTACATGGAGTCAACTAGACAAAGACAGATATTACTCATTAAGTACTTTAAAAAACTCGATATATAATAAAGTTTATTACTTATTTATCGATTAACAAAGTTTTTCATTTATATACAATCTTCATTAGGCTGTCAAAGACAATAACTTTATCGACTCCAAATAGATATTTAAGGCCCGAGGGATGTAATTGTAATTATTTTTTTCTAGTCACGTATCCGTCAAACAAATTGTTGGTGAGCGAGTTGGATATGTTGGTTGCAAATGTCAATGGTGCCCGGAGCCGCATGCGCACGCACTAGTCGATGTGTACGCTATTAATGCGAAATAACTATAATTTAGGCGACGCCGGCGTTTGGCGTTTAACCGCCAGCCTCTGGAAAGGCGACGGAAGCCTGTCACAGGCGCAATTACAGTACCGAGAATCGGCATTAGTTCGTCGTGTTGAACTATTTATGTATGTAAAATAAGAACAGCCTCTCGTACGGGGAAACGGCGATTGCACGCATCTCTCATTAAGCACTTTAGAGCAATTTGAGGAGTGGAGAAAAAGTTGGCCGAGACGCGGCACAACATCGCGTGGTCAATTAAAATGTTGCCGCACCAGTGCCGAGTGCCGACTCGCAACCAACGGTACGTTCGCGCACAAAACGGCCAAATAACACAGTCGACTTGTTCTGAATTGCTCGTATCCTCCGCTATCTAAATAAAGAGAGGCGACAGGAGTAGCTGATCACTGATGAGTGGCTGCGACGCACGGCGAGGCGGGACGAGAACGTGCGGTAATTGGCACCGAACTTGTTACCGCTTCTCAGTTTCGACGTCGGTAATTAGCTATTTAGTGATGGGCTTTCCTTATATTGAGGAGGACTGTTTTTTAAAAACATACTGGCCGTTTATGTTTAAATCTAACGGATTAAGTCTAAAGTTTTGTATATCACCTAGCTAGAGTAACGGAAACTAAATATATTAGTGTATGTAGGCCTATATTCCGGATATTGTAAACGCGAGTCATCTAGGTAGCAGTGTACAAAACAAACAATGCCGTGATCCACCTGAGCCGCGTCGCGCCGTGACTGGTCCGCGCTGCGCCCACGCATGCGCACGCACCGCCCGCGCTCGCAATGCCGGTCAGACATGTTTTCAAACACTTTTAAAATATCTACGCTAGGTATTATAGTGAATAACTGTATGGAGTATAATGTGAAGGATGTGTTAAATTGTTGCGCGGTTTTGTTTATTTGGTGTTTACAATATACATGGTGTTTCTAGTGTTATAGAGAAAATCATTGAATTTTTTTTTTGTGAATGTTTAATATAAACAATACAAACACTGAAATAGAGCTACTAAGATATACAACAAATAGGAACACGCTCTTTGTTGCCCTGTACTAATTGCAATCGTAGCAGTGGACATCAATCACTCGGCCGACGTAACAACGAAAACACTGTTAGTTTTGCCGCCGAATTATTAATTACATTCCCACAAAAAACTTACACACAACGCCGAAACGCATAAATTTCTTCCTTTTTCACCGCACAAAGGAGCCGGGCGGCCTACAATATAACGCTAAACAGATTAGCCGCGCCCGACACGGCCGTCGCGGCATAATTTTTGGCGCCAGTAGTCCTGCCTCTAGATTAAACTAATATGAAAAGGAAATTGAGTAGAAAATGGACGAAGCCTCTATGTGTCATTAAGAATTGGTTCCGCCGCTCCAAAGTGCCGGCGCAACCTTTATTATATTTGACTTCATTTAATTGAATTAACTTTTACCTTTTTATGAACTGCTAGTGATGTTCGGAACGAAGTGTAATGGCCTATTTTCAGATAATAACAATGACGTTTATGTGACGGATATTGCTTTATAAATAATAAACAGGCCTACCGAATTAGTTGCCGGTCGGATCGAATATTGTAACTTATAACTAGCAGGTAACTTCAGCATGCAGTGATTTATTACAGACCGTCAAAAAGATATAATATATAATTCAAGTACAATTACAGTTTCCTACTTAAACTATTTGAAACCAATTGAGTAGGATTTATTATTCAGGACGGACGGCCGAGTAAACGGCGACTTGAATTATTATTCAAAAGCACGGCAATATGAAGAAAATTTACACATAATGTTTTCTCTTACGGTGGGGGATATTTGGCGGTCCACTCGAGCCGCGGGGGCGGCCATGAATAGTAATAGAGGTTGGCTCGAGGGAGCGCGGGCGCTGCACACACTAGCGGGTAATGTGCCGCTTATGGTGCGTGCTAAATCGACAATACCCGGGGGTGCCTGCTGACTAACAAACCATTTCATGGACTCACCTATTTGGTTCGGTTTGTTCTTAATATTAAAGTTCATGAACCGTGAAGATTTCTCAGATTACGGTTATAATAAGTTTATTTATAAGTTTGAGATTAGATTAGTTCAACACATTCAACATTCGTTATGCTTGTCGAAAACCTAAGTAAACATTGGTCATATGTGCTAGATTAAGGCTTTATCTATAGAGGCAAGTTACGAGGCATGAAAAGTTAGGTACCTAATCATAAATAAAACCAAAGGAAGATATTTTAGGTTAAGGCACCACCCAGGTTTAATGAACAGAGTAAATTTTAAGCTTCATTCAGGGTATAGGTAATATTGTAAGTATCCAACCGCTTACAACCTCATGGAACCGTTTAAGTGGACCGTAATTGTTACCAAAATAAGTCAGGATAACCTAAAGATTACTGGTACAAGTATCGGCTCGCCACTTATCAAGTTATCAGTGATAAGAATGTTAGTAAGGCTGTTTACACTAAGTTAGCAGTAAGGTGTGCGGTAAGAGTGTTGGTCGCTCATGGACTCACATTCATGAGCAGGTCCGGAGAGGAGGAGCCCTTGCCGCTCATGGCGCTGGCGCCGGGTGGTGGCGCATGTCACACACTCACTACACTCGCGGCGCAGGCGGCGCGGGTGGCGCGTTCTCAGAGCGGGCGCTCGACTGACGCGAGGCCCCCACCGCACCACGAGCCCCCACCGCTACCGGCTGCCTCATTTCTCACTATAATTTGCGTGCTGCTCGTTTTTTACCATTATTACTCCCTCGTTTTGTTTTACGTATTATCGAGTGCATCCCGCTCGCACCGGCCGCCATGCGCGCTCGGCGCCGCCCAGATAATAGCCGCGTGCAATTACGTCGCAGCGCGGTGACGCCAAGTGTACACACCGGTACTGCTAACGCCATCTTGTGACGGGCGGACAAACTGGAAGTACTTACGAACTCACCATTCATAAACCGAGCAAACTAAACATTTAAAATAGTGGTATTTTAAGACCACCGTTTTAACTTTCAATTGCCTTGTTAATTTATTCACACATGATTGTGACCAACCGAATGATAACAAAAGGTCATAATCGTTGTTTAATTCATAATCAAGTTAGAGGATCCAAATTGTTCTCTTTTCCTGCACATCATCAGGCGGGAGGAAACGCCCGGGTGTCACCATTGCCAGGATCACCCAGAGGACACGGTGGAGCACACGGTGGAGGTCTGCCCCGCTTGGGCGGAGCACCGCCGTGTCCTCGTAGAGGCGATCGGCAGCGGCGGCGACCTCTCGCGCCCGGCCCTGGTGCAAGCCATGGTCCGGGGCGAGAGGGAGTGGGAGGCAGTCACCTCCTTCTGCGAAGCAGTCATGCTAGCGAAGGAGGTGGCGGGACGGCTCAGGGAGAGAGCCTCCCGTCCCAGCCGCCGCGGGAGACGCTCCGGGCGTCGGGAGCCGCGCGACGACTCCCGGCCACCGTAGGCGCGGGCCTGCGGGCGGAGAGTAATGGGTAGCTCACCGTCCGATCAGGACCAGGCCCGTGCCGGACGGCGCGTACGTGTTCCACGCGCGCCTCAAAGAGATGGCAGCATCGAGGAGGGGCCCCATAGGGCCGAAGCCTGCCGGGTCAGCGGGATTGTCCGAAAGGGTTACCGCTGGCCCGGAACATAAAGGGCTAAGGAAGGAACACGGGTGGGTTTTAGTCAGTAAGAGTCTGACACTCCCTTCCGCTCCACCCAGAGCGGGAGGGGTCATTTGATGATTTCCCATCCGCAAAAAAAAAAAAAAAAAAAGTTAGAGGATCCAAATTGTTCTCTTTTCAATGAAAATATATCAATGCCCAACCTCATAATCATAAGTTTACTTCAGACATAAACAAATCTTTATACTTTTTGCCAAAAAAACGATTAACGTTCAATCATAAAATTATCAACTTTTGTCGTAGCAGCGCGTAGCCCACGGCGTAGCACGCAGCGTAGCACCTAGATAAAAATGTAATATCTCATTGAATGTGACAAAAAACCGCATAATATTCCTTTGGCCATATTCACGTTATTAACAAATGCACTGTTGTACATTACTAGCTACAGCTAGCCTATAAAACCTAATGTTAGTTAGGTTAGGTTACTTCCAAAAAATATAAAATAAACATAAAAAATATTATTATAAAGTTTTTTTAAATAACTGTAACGCTTTGATTCCTTGCTACGAGTTAAAAAAGATAAACTTCCATAATTCTGATTATGATATTTTTCGTGAATCTCATAAAAGTCCTAAGATCTCAACACAGAGCTTTATTTTATTCAATAACAAAACAACATTAGCAGTTAAAGAAACATTATTACTATTAATATTAGTTATTTTGGGTCGTGGTAATTATAACGTGGTACATACATCTTTATATACACCCTAAGACCATACACGTTTATGATACTACTCCACAATCGAGGCTTAATTTGCTATAAATATTTTTAATGAACGCTAAATAAGTACTAAGATATAAGAGCTTATTATCTCAGTAGTTATTTAGCGTTTATTAAAAATATTTAACCGGCAAAAATACAAGTTTATGTGGCTTTTATACTGTTGTCTATAAAATATTAACATGAAAATAAAGAAAAAAGAATTTATGATCCCTCACAAATTGTTTACGCTTCTGGGTACTCCAAGCTGTAGGTAAACTTTTATTGCATTTTTACATATTCAATTTTCCAAAACAGTCCATTACTAAAAGTTACAACCTCAACTTGATGTTAAATACTTTAGTTAGGTATGCCAGTGACACAAAACTCTCATGTTTTTGAAACATTCGTTGGAACATTACCAAACATGTTTTAGTAAGGTATATCGATAAATCTCTAAGTATTTATTTGATAATTCATGTTACTAAAAAACTTAGGTACTATTTTACGTATTAAAAATGGCGTTATCTATCGATTTGATCGGTGATTAAACTCATAATTTATATTCGCACCGATCGAAGATTTACGGGACTGGTTTTCGATTTCCATGTTTTGTATATTTGAGAGTTAGTATGATAATTTTGAAAATTGAATGAAGCTTCGGAACGCCCCAAGTCACAGAGCTTTACCTATATGGTATAAGGTCAAAGATCATTTCGTACCTATAAAATAATTTTAATTAATGTAATCGATTAATGTAGATAGCTTGTGTAGATTGCGGCTATGTTGATTACGAAATTGGAATATTCTGTCTTCTATTAAAGTAATATCTAACAGGTTTTGATTTAAGATTTCATGTTATAGGTATTAGCTTTGAGTTTTCGTACCCGATTAACATGTAACTTATTTTAATTAAAATATTAGTGGGATTAATAACTGAAGTTAAACTTGTCAATCAAGAATGTTTCTCGTAAATAAACGTGCTCTGTAGAATACTTAATGTCTGTCACATTTTTGCTCTTGAATTTGCTACATGACTACGTATTTCCAGAGGTAAATAAAATAAATAAAATACATCTTTTATGAGTAAAGTATTGTTTTAGGAAGAGAAATAAATCAAATCGCAAAATTATCAAAAATCATAATTTTTATTTCTTTGTTTCAATAAAAATAGACAAATACAATTTACAACAATTGAAAGGCACATGATTCATTATAAGATTTTAATTTACAAACTAACTTACAGACATCACATTTTAAATTCACGGTAACTTAAAAATATTTTAAATATTACCTACGATAATATGGACACATGCAAGTACACAGAGATGTCCCAAACGAACAGAAACTTTTATATACACTTACATTTTGATCACTTATTGTCCTAGAGCCACAGGTGGTTGTAAGTTATAATGTCCCTGAAACACTGCGTAGTTGTCCTTCGTAGCACACTGGTAGGTGCTGATGGGCGCGGGGAACTGCTGGTACATCCTGTGATCACGGACCGGCGGCCGAGGATATAACGCGTCCTGCCTAACCTCAGGGTACCAGCCCGACATCACACCACTCCCGAACATCCCGCCACTGTTATAGTTAGGTGCACTTGGCATTGTCGGCATCATGCTCGGAGCAACCGCTGCGTAATTTAAAGACATCTGTTTCGGAGCACTTGCAACTGGCACTGATCCGTAGTTCGTACTTCCAACTGATGTGACGGGCACGGGGGCTGGTGGGAGTTGCGGCTCTACTGGACGTTCCGTTTTATCACTTGAAGCACTCGAAGTTTCATCCTTGTCATCTTCTTTCGTTTTCTTGCTCTTCTTCGATACATTCGCGTGAGTTTTCACATGTTTCGCGAGATGGTCGGAGCGCATGAACCGTTTAGTGCATAGTTGACACGCGAATCTCTTCTCACCAGTATGCGTCCTTAAGTGTCGCTGTAGTTCATCGGAGCGCGTGAATCTCTTGCCGCAGAACAGCCAGTTGCACACGAAAGGACGCTCCCCAGTGTGCCAACGAAGGTGAGCTTTCAAATGCGAAGTTTTTCCGTAAACTTTTCCACAGCCTGGTACGTGGCACACATGTTCACGTTTAGCGCCATCCTTGCCGTAGTTGGGACCGAAACCAGCGGCTTCAGTGAGGCAGTTGGGACAGCGGCATTTAGCACAACGACGCTGAAGTTCTCTGGCTTCCTCTGTCGCGGCGGGTGTCGGTGGCCAGTACGCAGGGTACTGCGCAGGGTAGGCAGGCAGCTCACGCCACGCAGGCGGAGCGCACCAAGTGCCTGACGACGCACTGCTGCATGAAGACAGGTCAGAAGCGGGTGATATAGCGTCACCGCGGCCGTAGCCACATCCGTAGCCGGACATCATGTTCATCATCTGCAAAGATTAACATCATTAGTTAAAGTTCGCGTAAACTAAAGGAGAGTCTGCTCGATCACTTTTAAAACTTTTAAGTTCAACTAAATCGCAGCTAAATTGACGTAACAAACGAAACGTTTACTGGTAATTTACTCTAATATTAATAAACACTCAAATTATGGTCAAAAGTATATGGGCGGGCGGACGGACCTGTTGCGCGGGCGGATCCACGTATTGCATTTCCGGCTAGTGTGGTGACAACGTAGCGCGACGAAACCTTCAACTGGATAATTACAGGGCGGCGCACCGCTCGCGCCGAGACGTTTTTAATAACTGGCTTGGAATAGACGTAACAAGCGGTTGTCACCTCGCCCCGGCCCCTCTGCCCCGAGGGAACGGCGCGCGCGCACCCTGGGCCCCCCCTCCACCCCGTGCCCCGCCCGCCACAGCCTCCGACACACCCCACCAAGCTCCGTGAGTTATGAGCTTACCAGTTCGGCTCTTATGAGAACGGGAAATCCAAGAGAGCGAGACGACAACCGTCCAAACAAACCTAAAGGTTACGTTAAGTGTGTGTTTACTTTGGGCTTTATCGCGTACCGCAATGGGTTGAAGTCATTAACTGGGGTCTCAATTGGGTTTTAGGTAATTCAGTTTTTCTAACGTTACTATGATGCTCTATTAATTTTGTAAAAAATATCAAGTTTGTAAAGATACGGAAAACTCACTCGTTGATGTCTTTTATACTGAAATTAAGAAGAGGTTCTAATTTTTAAGAAAATAAATTCATCACCACCTGCTGCACCTGAAAATACATAACATTTTAGTGTATTAGATATACATAAACTTACAATAATACACAATAAGGCATACACCACGAAACAGTAACATCGCAGCCCATACAACTAAGTATACTTCTTTTGTAGGCAGATAACATTCAGTTCCCAGTTCCCTGAGACGCTTAATGTATTTAATTTTTTCTCTATTTCGGTCGGCAGTTCGCGGCAGACGCATGATTTATGCATATTCGAGCGGAGCCAAACCTTTAATTACACGTTGTTAAAATATGGCAGTTTGTTAAATCGTTCGCTCTGCTTTTGTTTTACCAAACACCGCGGCTCTTAGAGAACCGTTCCCTTTTCTTCCTTCAACGAAATTTTATGTATCATGTGTTTTTTATTCCTATTATTGCCTTGCTTTCCAACAGCTTGTAGGTTTATTTTTACATCATTTTTGAAGGCATGGGAAACCTCATAAGAACTTGTACGAGCTTAACAGATTACTAACTCGGAAAGCTCACACCGTTAACTTTTAAAATCTTAGCAGAGTGACTTTCAGGCCTCTCGATTGAAACGTGATGTGATTTTCCCGACTCATACAAAAATATATCCTAATAATAATAAAAATGCGAAAGAAACTCTGTATGTCTGTTACCTTTTCACTCCTAAACCGCTGAAACGATTGTTATAGGACAGATAACTAGCCTGGGACTCTTTGTATTACAAAAATATGAAAAACACAATAGATCGGAGACGAATTCGCAGGCAACCGCTAGACGCTATATTCATAACCCGGATCATCGGCAAGGAATGATGATGGTTCAAAGATGGTACCAACAAAGTCAAAATGTACAAAAAATCAACACATCTTATGACTGCCTTTCAATACTTGCAATTCAGTAGCTCTCTCCCGTTTTTAAATCACTTAGAACCTTCATTGCATAGGAACAACCATGAAATCGAACCCATAATGACATCTTATAGAAATTATACGATGCACTTGCAGAATTTAATGACTCAAAGAACTCTTAAAAGTGCTGCGACAAAAGTCTTTCTCCGAACCTATTACCAACTACCGTGCATACTGTGTTAGTACAAATAGGACCTGTCGACATGTTTACGACACCCTAGAACAATAGCCTGGCAAGGGACTCGGATGACAGGCTACTGTGTCGGAGCCGGCGGCTACAAAGCCCACATGCAGTGGACAATGCCGACTACTAATGTCCTATGATCGGCTCCCGCCATAAATCAGGCAGCTACTGTGTTTTTCTGAGCAAAAAATGATCTTTCGCTGTTTGCCTGTCTTCGGACTTGTCCTGTCGATCGATTGCATGTGCAATATATTGTGCCGATTGCTTTTGATCTTTGACATAGAACTTTATGGATGACGTTTGTGTTTGCCGCATTTATTGACAGGAGTGCATAACATGGGGTCGTGCTGGTTTAACTGGTATTTGGCATGGATTTGGTAATAAAAGTTGTCTATGCAAAAGTAAATTTAGCTGTCATTGTGTTTACAGTTAGCAAATTGGTATCTAAGTATTGCCTTAACTTACTACGTAGGTACCTACCTACTTTCAGTAGTTTTATTCTTGCCAAAGAAGTGCTTGTTGACGTGACAACGTCTTAAATTAGGTTGCGGCTGGGAGTCACTTATGAAAAAGTGTAACGCTCGGTAACGTTACGATGAGTCACCGAACGAGAGAGAGGCAATTTAATTATATTCATATCAATAAATATTCTACCGAGAAAAAGACGTTGTCACGTAAAATCTTCGCCCGTAAAACCGACTTTACAGGCAACCATTTTTTTAATACCGCTACTCTCAGCTTTCAGAACAAGTCCATTCACATTCTATAGCTCACGATACCATAATAAAATCATTAGCGAAAATATCGACATCTGAATCGCGCGGCCGTTTCCGCTCAAGGAGGCCGGTATATTACATTAATTACAGGTTTCTTATATCGTGGGCGGGTAATTGGTTCTATCGCACGCTGTCCTCACTTCCTGTCTTTTGCTGGCCCTGTATGGGAACACTGGAACTCAAAAGTACCGGCTTGGTGTCGGGTGTCAACTATTGTGGCAGCCAGCGCGGCACCCACGCAATGCAGTAAGATGTGGAGTAAATTGTGCATGCGAAGCTCTTTATGGGATATTCAGTTTTTTTGTGGATTTTACGGCTATTGTGATTCATGATAGCTGATTTATGATTTTAACTGAGATTACAACATTTATTTTCTTTATTAAAAAAAATCCTACATAGAACAGAATGAAATTATTTTGCAAAAACTCTCTCTTAAAAAATTATAAAAACTAACTAAGGAAAACCTAGGAACTGTATATAAACGATAATATCATCATGATGTTATCGTTATTGTTCCTAGTTTTTACACATAGGTACAGTCAACAGCAAAAGTAGATGATCAAAGTCAGAAATTCAATACTAATGAACGGAGTTCGCGTCAGAACTGTGTGGCGTCGAAGTGATTCAAAAGTATTCTACGTAGTAAGTATTCTAAGTAGTAGTACTTGGACGCCACACAGTTCTGACGCGAACTCCGTTCTATTATTATTTATATATAGGTATTAGTATTGAATTTCTGATTTTGATCATCTACTTTTGCTGTTGACTGTACCTATTTATAGGGATTACTGTTACCATGGATTCAGTAGCTAGGTATCTATATCTACATTGTTCTGGACCTGCGTTGAAATTTTTAGTCGGATAACAGAATAAAAATAAAAAAAACCCCATGAAAAACTTCTATGCTGGGGGTCCAGAATCATGTGCTGAATTCATGGTTACGGTTGTGTGTCGATGTGATAGATACCATCCTGTTTAATTTTTTAAGTATTATTCTATAATTTTCTGATTAACTTTAGGTACTTACCTACTGTAGCGATATTTTAAGGAAACACTTCATCGCCACTTAAAAACGTATAATTTGATATATTAAAAATAACCGAACTTACAAAAATTACAAAAAACTTAAAGAGAAAAAAAATTTAATACTTGAGGTTTTTTTGTTGTTCATTGAATTATGTTTCAAAATTTAGCTAGATTACCTACGCGTCGAGTTAAACTGCAGTTGCAACTGTAATTTTGCCTACGATCGCGTAGCACCAATCGTGAACGAACGATATAAAAACCTGTTGTATTCTGCAATTAAAGTTACACGAAACAATTATTTATAAACGACAGTAATATCAGTAAAAAATCAATAATAAAAAATATATCTGTTAAATCCTGGATTATTTCTCTCTGGATTATATCTTGTATTCCATTTCACGTCTGGTCGGTATGGTTTTGAAACTGCTCCCTCGAATAGATCTCCACTCCTCAACTCGTTCAAAATCCGGGAACAGATTAGTGCATAGGGGTAGGGTAAGACCGAAAACTCGGCTTGTTACGTCTTATATTTTCAGGCGTATCCTAGACAAAATAACGCACATTAAGAATGCTGTAACAAGCTGAACCACTTTTACCAAAAAAATAGGTAACGAGTAGAAATACACATACCTGATAAGATCAAAAGATCAACATATAACTATATGTCGAAGACTTCACATAAATCCAATTTAGATGATTAAGGACGTATTTTTCATAATAACTTTACGATTATAAGTAAAGAAAAAAATAATTGCAACCTTCAGCAATGAACACCAAAAAACCTCTGCCAAACTTCAAGAGAAAATTTCACTTGACAGCATCAGTTCAAAATTCAAAAGTTTGATTTTTTTAATCAGAAAAATGACCAAAAAAAGGTTGTCTAAAATCTTAAAGAAGGATTGAATGTTGAAAACATAATATGCAGTAATTAGTAATACTGCAGTACCCCCTTTCCAAGAAAAAAAAAAGAAAAAACCCTGTAAGAATTAATCTAACCTAACATAAACAACAAGTAAATAAGATAATCGAAATTAAACCTAAATAAACAAAATCGAAGTGCAGCAGAAACTGAATAAAAACAAAAACGGGACTTTAATTTAAACGTTAACGTTAACTCCCGACGTGTCGAATAAATCTAGAAAGAAAGTAAGAAAACTAATAAGACTAGCCTAACTTAAAAGCTAAAGACCTAAGTAAAGAAAGGATCCCAATGAAATAAAAATTCAAAGGCAAAAGTAACGACAAAAATTAAATTAACGACTAAGTCGGTGAAAGAAACGACTAAAGTCAAACAAAAGACATAAGTAAAAAAGGAACATTATATCTAATAGAGAACTAAAGCCAAACGAAGGACTGTTAGTCAAAGAAAGAACTCGGTGAAATAAGAAGCTAATGCTTGCTTTATCGACAAAGAAAAACAGGTAATCAATAATTGTAATGATGAACAGAAAGGATAAAAAAAATTAAAATTAAAACCATATATCATTGTGATCAATAGATAAGAGTATGTCGACTATGTCTCGTCCCTAAACTAAATTATCGATACGTGTTAATCATCCGTTTCCCAACACTAAGAGCTGTCATTATGTCATTGACAGTCATAACGACATCTGTGGGCGAAAGCCAGAACTATAAGCATTGATAGTTAAGAAGAAATTTTAAACAAATTGTTTCAATTAGGCACAACTAGATGTCGCAATTAATGTTTTTACTATTTTAATTATCGAATTAGATATTAATTATGAATGAGATTATTTATTTAAATAATTATTAAGGGGATTTCAATTAAAAGGGATGAAATAAAATCTAAAAATAACATTCCGAATGGAAAATGTTAATGAGATTACGGGTTAAGAAACTACACACATTATTTAAGAATATCTTTGATATGATATCTTCCAGAATGGGAGGAATCAAAGTCATCAAGTTCATAAGTGGTCCTGGAAATAACTCTAGTCACACGGCATTTAATAAAACGAGGAGCTAACTTCCCGGAAAAATAATCATCACCAGAAGATCTGGAAAAATTCTTTCTCCATACAATGTCACCAACATTCAACGTGACGGCTGAACGATGCGAATTATAAGCTCGCGAATTACGGAGAAAAGCCATAGAAAGATTATCGGCGACTTTCGCATAAACTTCTGCTAAAGATGATAAGTTCGATGCGTACTGAGTCCGACTTTCAGCTAAATTTACGCCTTGAGTCTGACTATTAGTACGAGTAGGAACCATGAGAACTTAATGCAATATTCTCATAAAACTTGAAAGGGGAGGGATGATTCTACGCGTGTTTGAGCCCGACTTTCAGCTACATAGACGCTTAGAGTCTGACCATATGCACGGGTAGAACGCATAAGACCTTCCCTATCATATATAGAGAATAGAACTAGTGCAGGCAAAAAAAAAAAACTTGATAAGGGAAGAATTATTCTACGCGTGTTTGAGCCCGACTTTCAGCTACATAGACGCTTAGAGTCTGACCATATGCACGGGTAGAACGCATAAGGCCTTCCCTATCATGATACCATACATAGAGAATAGAACTACTGCAGGAAAAAAACTGCTGGGTTCTCAATAGACCTGGATTTCAAAATGAAAGAAAGAATTACACCATACTCTGATGACGATGATGAAGCTCACATTGACAGGTGTATTAACTAGTTTAAGGAAATCGTAAATTAAAAAATAGAACCTCCTTCTTTGAAGTCGGTTAAAAAAAGGAACAGACTCAAAGTACGAACGATCTTATAAGTCTTTCGTATTAGAATCAGTTAGGAATAATTAAAGTAGAAACTTTGAAAATTTTAATGTATTAAGAAAAATGATGAAATAATTACGTAACTTGAAAAAGAGGTTTTTTGTTTAAAGGAATATTCACGTAATTATAGTGCCATATGAGAGGATTACGTTTAAAACCAATAATCCCGTTGGAATTAAGTCAATAAGTCCAAGGTTTTTTTAGAGTTGGAAAGAAATTAGTAAATTGAAAAAATGTCCGAAGACGAATTCTCTAAAATCAATATTTTATCTAAAAAGTTTTTAATATAGAGATAGGAATAACCTTCGTCTGCTATGTTAGGATACAAAAAGGACAAAACAAAGTTAAATAGGCAAATGTGATAATATGAATGTACTTAGAAAAAGCTAGAAATGCAGTGATCAGTCTGATGGGAAACTGAATGGCAAAATCAATCCCTAACAAACTAACACTAAACGAATCACAACGCTGAAAAAAAATCAAAGCTAGCTAAGGCAATCAGGAAACAACAAAAAATAACCCTCAACTGCCATAGTAAAGACAAAACCAACAAATATACGGGGTTCCACGTAGCACGAAAGTGTTAGGTAACCAGCAATATATGACTGGTAGAGGAATGGTAAGACGACGTGACATCACAGGAACGGTTGGGCTAAGAATTCAAAGAGAAACAAATAGAAACTAGTAAACCATCTGCACCAAAAAACAAACAGCGTAGGTACAGGTGGGCTAGAATCACAAAAAAAATCAAATAGAATCTAGCAGACAACCGTGCAAAATCAACGCTTACCTTAGCCACGAAGTCTAAATCATTCGCACACCAATCATACACTACAGGATGTTAACTACTTCTAACTAAGGAGTGGAATAAAACCCAGGATAAAGATGTATTTAACGGGAAGAAATAAAAGCGTTTTATATGTTTTAAGGTTCTACAAAGTTATCATTTATATTGCATCATAACATAGCACATTATAATAACGAACACCATCAGCAATAGAAGGGTTAACAGAAGTTGTCAATCACAGCCACAGAGTACCTTTTGATAGATCACAGCATAACTCTGGTAACCATAGCAACGATCTTGTTTGACAGAATGAGAAATAAATTTCTGAACTCCTGAAACATATAGAAATAAAACATTAAAATTTGCTCGGATGAGCAACCATCCTCACAGAAACAGAAAAAAATGATATTTCAGTAATCAGAATCAATAAAATTACTTACTTTTACTTCGGGCGCCATTTTGTAGCGATATTTTAAGGAAACACTTCATCGCCACTTAAAAACGTATAATTTGATATATTAAAAATAACCGAACTTACAAAAATTACAAAAAACTTAAAGAGAAAAAAAATTTAATACTTGAGGTTTTTTTGTTGTTCATTGAATTATGTTTCAAAATTTAGCTAGATTACCTACGCGTCGAGTTAAACTGCAGTTGCAACTGTAATTTTGCCTACGATCGCGTAGCACCAATCGTGAACGAACGATATAAAAACCTGTTGTATTCTGCAATTAAAGTTACACGAAACAATTATTTATAAACGACAGTAATATCAGTAAAAAATCAATAATAAAAAATATATCTGTTAAATCCTGGATTATTTCTCTCTGGATTATATCTTGTATTCCATTTCACGTCTGGTCGGTATGGTTTTGAAACTGCTCCCTCGAATAGATCTCCACTCCTCAACTCGTTCAAAATCCGGGAACAGATTAGTGCATAGGGGTAGGGTAAGACCGAAAACTCGGCTTGTTACGTCTTATATTTTCAGGCGTATCCTAGACAAAATAACGCACATTAAGAATGCTGTAACAAGCTGAACCACTTTTACCAAAAAAATAGGTAACGAGTAGAAATACACATACCTGATAAGATCAAAAGATCAACATATAACTATATGTCGAAGACTTCACATAAATCCAATTTAGATGATTAAGGACGTATTTTTCATAATAACTTTACGATTATAAGTAAAGAAAAAAATAATTGCAACCTTCAGCAATGAACACCAAAAAAACCTCTGCCAAACTTCAAGAGAAAATTTCACTTGACAGCATCAGTTCAAAATTCAAAAGTTTGATTTTTTTAATCAGAAAAATGACCAAAAAAAGGTTGTCTAAAATCTTAAAGAAGGATTGAATGTTGAAAACATAATATGCAGTAATTAGTAATACTGCACTACATGCATTAAGGTAGATCTGGAGACAGGTAATTAAAGACTTATCTTACACCCTAATCTTCCCCTCACTAAATGCCTAGGTAGGAACACTGTTGTCGTCGATATCTTACATAGCGTCAGATTTGCCAATACATCTTACGAAGGTATGACCAATAGACACGACTAATTGCAAATAGCTTACAAATAGGTAGGTACAGTCAACCAAAGAGATAAGTATGCAGGATCGTCGGATATAGTTGAAGTTTAGTAAGAAACCGATGGATGTTGTCGACGGGTGCATACTTATCTCTTTGGTTGACTGTACCTACCTATTTGTCTGCTGTGTTGACTGTACCTGTACAGAAATAGTTTAAATTTCCAAAGCTTTGATACCTACATAAAGTAGGTAGGTATCTGAAATTATGTTTAGAGCCACGCAGGGACTCGAAGGGGACTGCTTATCTCTAAAGTACCTACCCATAATATAAGTTTCATTCAAAAGCTTGATGTGCCATTTAGGTGAGATAACATTTTGTTAAATGACTCCAAAACTCCGCTGATCTCGGATTATCTCTTTTTATAGAAATCCGATATACCTCACCAACAAAGAGCGTAAAAAGCTCAAATGTTACGCGGGTTACGAATAAGTTTTACATTGCTATTGTATAGGAGCGGACATTGTTGTTATCTGATCGGAATTCCGCTCATTTCGCGTCCTACGAGAATCTGCGTCTGAAGGAGTGAAGGGTGCATTGTGTCGGTGTAACAAGATCACCGAATGTACCTGTTACAACAATGTGAAGCGCACAGGTTCGCACCAAGCGATGCTCCCTTGTCAAACCATTGTCATAGGAGCTGTCAAATCTTTGCGTAACGCAGTGGCGAGCTGAAAAATGTGCATTGTTTTTAACGGATCAAAAGTTTTTTCAATAAGTGTTTATAGGTTCTATATTTTTACCCGTTTAGCAAAGTATGTAGGTACTTCATAATCAACCTACAATTTCCCAACTTCCCATACTGCTAGGACGCAGGCCTCCTCTCAGTGAGAGGTGTCGTTATCCACCACGCGGGCCCAGTGCGAGTTGGTGGAAGTATGAACCTACCCAATACCCAAGCTAAATCTAGTTTGAAAAGTATAATTGAAATTTATTTGTTTTGTAAGTATGAGGCGGATAGACCTCGATATTGATTTATTCGTAGAGCAAGTTTTACGAAAACTTCAAAGGTTTCAATAGGTAGGTATATCTATACCTTAACATATTTTTAGGTTTTAACCTAAACTCAATATTTTTTGCACAGAAACATCAGCAACCATCTATAACAAGTCGGCACGATGTTTGTATAGAATAACATACATCAAAAATCACACACAGAAAGTGTAGTCCGCTCGGACAGCACAAAAAATATACGGAGTAGGTAAAAGATTTCTGCGGAGCATGACTCCCCGTGGCGCCGCGGCCTATATCAAACGGACCTCTCTCTATAACCTGACAGCCGAAATTACCCCACATCAGTAAAAACGACATCTCGAGAGCAGTTTGTTTTACACAACAAGCCGTTCCGATATAACGATGACACGTTTTTGACGCCAATCTATTGCTCTCATTAGGATCTTTTTTTTTTAATGGCCAATTTTGTTAGTAATTAAGGCAATATGAATGAGACTAGCCATTAGTGTCAGGTTTATAGGGAGTGGACAAAGCAAAGTAGTTTTATGGTTTTGTTGTTAAAAAAATTGGTCGGGAACCTGAACTAATTTTATGCGAATTATTTGGACGAATAAAATAAAACCTTACCTACCGCGTTGCTGATTCGGAATTCATTATTAACTTATTTAGCGTAGATGAAGCAGGCAGGCTATTACTTGGGTGGGCAAATACCTACCGTAACTGAAATAGTCTACATCATGTTGTTAGCGAGAAAGACCCATACCAATATTCCAGGTGTCTCTAAAATCGAATGCAGTAGGTACTTTTTTTTTCAGTTTCAGATTTCGCCCGAAAACCACATCACTCATGAGTAAGTAGGTACCGTACGTAGCTTACAGGCATTGCGTTACGTGAATTATTTACATCTACCTACATTCCTAACTTTACGTGTTGTGTTGCAAAGGCTCTACCATGACCAAATAAAAATTCTGTGTAAATTAAATATTGCGCAACATTTTTCCATAGCGAATAGAATTCTCACAACACAGAAACATGTTTCTGTCTGCTAAAACAATATCCTGCAACTTTTGTTTTCCAATGAATACGAGCAAATGTTCTGAAAATTAAAACAATCAACGCCATCTGTTGTGGAGCGGCTAAACTACCACCTGTCATGGCGGCACCCATTTGTTAACAGAGACAACGGCCTCAAAAATGTGTTGCTATTTCTGGCCACTTTCACGAATTTAAAAAGATATCGCAAAATAATAGTAGTCGATCCATAGAAAATAATTTGTGTTGGGCCTTTGCAGTCACCCCGTACTTGAGCATTAATTAAATGTTTTCATTGCTCAGGCCGAACCCAGTAGCCTATTTTCAGTTAAAGACAGATCGCTAGGTACTGACTGATGGTAGCCAGTATAATATAATCATACAGATCACTACTGTTATAGATTATTGAGACGTTAAAACCAGAGATAGATAGGTTTTTCTACCTCCAGTATGCCAAAACTCGTGATAGATAGGTAATTAGGTTCGGCCGTTACTCAGTTTTAACTTCCCGTTATAAGATAGGTACCAATAATTGTTGAATGAACTGTGTAAGGGCCTATACTCACGAAGGCGCGTTTTATGCGAGGCTAAACTTGAGAAAGCACGTTTGAAAAGACTATGTTGCGTTATACGCGCGTCGTCGGCCCGTAAAATAGTCGACGTGTGAATAGGCCCTACCACAAGTCTATAACAATATTTATAGTTTTCGTGAAGTACAGAAATACTTTATTCCATGAGTATTAGATCAATTGCAAATTAAAATCTTTGTTGCAAATGTCAAATCCAAGTAGGGAAAGGAGTCAGCGGGATTGTCCGAAAGGGTTACCGCTGGCCCGGAACATAAAGGGCTAAGGACGGAACATGAGTGGGTTTTGGTCAGTAAGAGTCTGACACTCCCTTCCGCTCCACCCAGCCAGAGCGGGAGGGGTCATTTGATGATTTCTCATCCGCAAAAAAAAAAGCAGGGAAAGGAGCAAAATAACTGATTTTCGGCTCGAAAAAATTTATTACAACACACGTCACAAAACATACATTTGTACAACCATCTCACATTATAATTATACAATATAGTAAATAATGACTATTCAGTTTTAGATCGAGGAATGTTTTATCTCGTCACAAGGAGCTATAATACCGAATAGATTCAAGTTTAACACGCTTGCTGCGGAAAACGCGTACGTGTTGACGTAAGCGTTAGAAATATGGCCCATTTGCACAAAGAATTGCTCGCCTATTTTGTGACGAAAATGTGCTTATGTGAAACTTTATTTTATGAGTTTCACGAGCTTTCTCTAAGACTTTCACAGTAGTAGTTGGCACACAAACTATACAGATCGATATAAGAAACGCATTTCCCGCAGTGAACAAGTCAAGTCCTTCAGGATTCAATATAAATTAGATACATTAATCAATAATACACAATAGGACTTACATTATAATTTGAATCACAAGATCCTATAATAAATATATATTTAATACATGAGTGTTCTTCGGTAAGGGGCCCGTGGCTATACAAGGTCTTAATGAATTAACCCAAAACCTCTTACGAGGTCATTGTACTCATCATTCAAAAAAAATCAGCGGTTCCCTACATTTATGTTCGCATAGCTCGTCAAAATGTAGGGAACAGCTGATTTTTTTTTTCGCGATTTCAGGTTTGGCCCCGTAGCAAAAGTTGTTCATAATGATGAGTACAATGACCTCTTAAGAGGTTTTGGGTTAATTCATTAACACCTTATATAATAACAGCCGCACAGGTCGATCGATCAGATTAAGCTACGCATGCCGCGGTTGGTCTGTGGATGGGTGACCATCTTTACATACCGTGACCCCTCCGTGCCTCGGAAAGCCCGTTAAGCCGTTGGTCCCGGCTGTCATTCGTGGATCTTTGACAGTCGTTACAGGTAGTCAGAAGCCCGAAAGTCTAACAACCAGTCTTACTACGAGGTATCGTATTACCCAGTAACTGGGTTGTGGAGGTCAGATAGGCAGTCGCTCCATGTAAAATACTGGTATTCAGCTGCATCCGGTTAGACTGGAAGCCGACCCCAACATAGTTGGGAAAAGGCTAGGCAGATGATGAGTGTTCTTCGGTCATTTAATATCTTTCAAGCCAATGTGATTCCTAGATATGTAATAAATTAATTCAATTTCAACAATTTTCGTATATAACTAAGACAATGAGCAGTATCATAAAGTAACAAAATGCAAATTTAGATTTCAGAACTAGAGAAAAGTTGCGAAGTTATACAAAGTGGAATACAAGAACTGACATAGTATTTATTTATTATTTTATTCAATATGGTTTGCATTAATACTTATACCGTACAAGCACACTCGTCCAATCATACTCACTCGCAATGTATCAACAAAAGAAAGAGAAAGAAAATGTTCAACTTGTCAGCCATTTGATTGCTTAATGCTTGGTGTTAAGTAGTTGGTAATGAACATCCAAAATGCATAACTTAAAAATAGAAAATAACTACAAACTACACTATAAAATAGAAACTACGGGATCAAAGAATAGCTCTTAAAAGTTTAAATTAACTACATCTTTCAATAAATATTCTTCAGACATGGAAAACTTGAGAAACAGAAGTCAAATCATATGAATCCGCCATCTTCAATCATGTTTATCACAAATTAAATGATAAGCGGATGGACAACCGAAACATTGAAAATAAATAGTCAATAAAGGATTCAAACAACTGGCTTTGTTCGCAACCAAGCAAAAGTAAATAATTCCGAGATTTATAACGAAAAAGAAAAAATATAAATTTCCAAATAAAAAAACGAGATAAAACGGTTTTTATACAATAAGGTTTCTTTAGCAACTTATACTAAATTTCATGACCTAGGTGCAGTAACCTTATAATTCGTCCCTGAGGAGAGTATACCGGTTCTTGGACGGCGCTAGCTTCTTGAACGTGGACTCGGGAGGAGTGGTCACCTTGACTTCACCTTCTAGGTTCAATACGGGCTGGTCTGGATCGGGACCGTAGTGGAACTCCCTGTAAAAAAAAAAGACACAATTTATGTTTACAACTGCTCTTAATGAGTCGCGACCAATGAAAAAGGTTCTTCTCTAATCTGCGTTCAGTATAATAATCAAGTAGGTTTGTATCATAACAATGTCATATTTAACAACTTCATATTATGAGATTTTATAGCATTATTGTGTGAGAATTCTTGAGGGTCACACTACAATACAATGTGTGGCATTTTATTTCCATCGGAGCTATTCACATTTACTCGAGGCGCATGAATATCTGCCGCGAGCTCATTGTGAACGATCTATTGTCTTGATTGTGGCAATACGGAACCACTTGCACATGCTATAGTGAGCCTGAGCGTTAGGCATATCTAACGCTCACTATAGCATGTGCAAGTGTTATAGTTCTGTAAATACATATTTGTTACGGCCGCGAATCATATTTTAATCAACGTACAACTTAATACTGACCAGAAAATAGTAAAAAAAATGAATTTCGCGGGCTACCCTAGCGCTTTCGCCTTAATAGTTATTATTTAAATCCACATTTTAATCCCATTTTAAAAACTAAAAATTTTAAAAGTAATTTAAAAAAATTAAACCGACTTCAAAAAGAAATCAACTCAAAATTATGAAATAACTTTAATTTCGGAAGTCGGTGTCTTGGGATCTGTATTTTAGTTTTTTGCCACCGACTTCCGAAATTAAAGTTATTTCATAATTTTGAGTTGATTTCTTTTTGAAGTCGGTTTAATTTTTTTAAATTACTTTTTATTTCGTAATTTTTAGTTTTTGCACTAGAATTTGACCAAGGTTTTGAGATGTTTTCCCTTTGACACTACACCCGTAGCTCGTATCAATAAGCCAGGCCGTCACACTTACACGTATTAGTCCATATCTTGAAAATTACTGAACCGATTTTGATGAAACTTGCACTGTTCCCTAAGTTGAAGTAAATGTAAGCTAATACAAAAAAAATGGTTAGTTGCTGAGAAATGCGTGGACAAACATACATACATACATACATACATACATACATACATACATACATACATACATACGTCTATGAAATTTTGTATATTTGTTTGGAAGCCTTAGTAGATTGTCATATGTGAATATAATGCAATTCCAATAATATTAATTACATACGTATCGAATTGAAAAGAACCTTTATAAATAAAATACCACATAGAAATTGTATGGCTCGAAAAGTTCTCATGACAAATTCAATTTACAAATGTGTAAGATCTTGAGTCTTATCTACAAGATAATCTAACTATTAAAGTCAATCAGCTCAACACTTGAATGAAGCGAAAGTATGTGTAGAATGTATTTGTATACCTATATTATTGACTGACTCATCTATTATTGAGTGCAATTACATAGAAATTGATGGTTCATAAGATTATTTTGTTTCTATGGGCGCAGTAAACAAATGGTATTACTAAACTCTTAGCAATAGAAGTTGAGTCATTAATAAAAACTGAATTATGGTAATTAAAAAACGGTTATGCATTAAAAACCCACAGAGGATTACAAAAGCATTAATTAAAAATAGACCATAAAAATACTAAGGCAAACTCGTGCCATTTTTAAAGGGACTCTTACCAGACCAGACGAGACCTCTCTCTTCTCTTTTTTCGTCTCTTTTCTTTTTATTCTTACCAAGATAATATGCCTGTGCTATTTGAGTGGATCATAAAATAAATGAACCATATCTGTTCAATTTTAGTGCACCATACAAAAACTAAGGCTTTCATATGGGGACCACATCCTTAGGTAATCTTCTGATTAAAAAAAAATGGACCTTGAAAATTAGTATTACTGTGAAATATTAATGGAGCATACAAGAACCAAGACATACCTGTGCAATTTTCCAGAGTACAGGTCCAGCAGGAACTGCTTTAGTCTGCCAGGCTTCTCCATGTCCTTGTAATCGGGGAACATGTACATGTGGCGGAAGGAGTCGATAGCGATGAGTGGCAGGTCTGACATGGATTTGCCCAGGTGATGCAGGGGATGTTCGAACCGCACACCGTCAGCCGTCAGGAAGTTTACATTCTCTGTAATTGTTATGGAGATTTGTTATTGGTTGATAGTTACACTTATTTGTATTGAAAAGCAGGTGTAAAACAAAGATATATTCACTAGCTGTTGTGTGCGACTTTGTCTGTGTGTATTTAATATTTTTCATCATTTTAAAACACAAAATATCCATGACTAGCTTCTGCCCGCGACTTCGTCCGCGTGAAATTTCACCCTAACCTCATTCACCCTCTTAGGGGTGGAATTTCGAAAAACCCTTTCTTAGTGGATACCTACTATTCACAAAGAACACACCCTCCAAGTTTCATGTCTCTAGGACCAGCGGTTTGGGCTGTGTGTTGATATATCAACAATCAGTCAGTCAGTCAGTTTACCATTTTATATATATAGATGAAAAGAAGCCTATGTTCTTCTCCACATCTCAACCTGCCTATCTGTATTGGTTCAGTGGTTTAGGTAACAAACAGACAGTTACTTTAGCATTTATAATATTAGTATGGAGTATTATATGTATAGATACAGCTGTATACACATTTAGTTTCATGATTCATTAAACATTTGACACTGTCCTTGACATCATAATTATTTGCATAATAATATGGCATTGATGTAAAGATTTTCATGAATTTAAGCATGACATTGGTACATTTGGAAAATTGGGGTATTATTCTGCCGTACGTTACTTAAAACACGGTTAAGCCTCAAACTGCCATTTTTTAGTTTTGAATCACACATTACGTTTTGAAAAATTCTCTATCTTTTGTGCTGGGTCCCATTACTGTACGACTTTTACTTTCCGAGATATAGAGCGGGTGTGAACCGTTAAGTAACATATTTTTTACAGTTTACTTTATTATTTAACAGCTATTCCTCAAATTTATGTTATAACACGGCAAAAGGATGGTAACGTTATTATCACGGATCGTTCCAAGCGATATTTTTATATCTTTTTTATATCTTTATTCGTTTGGAAGAGACATCATTTCGCAGGTTTTTGTCCGATATCTCTGAAAGTACTTTATGGGTTTAACCGTATTTTAAACAATGTACGGCAGTATTATGTACACAACACTAATATTTTAAGGAAAAATATGTGTGATATGTGAAAAGAGCAATGGAGAGGGCTATGCTTGGAGTTTTCCTGCGTGATCGAATCAGAAATGAAGGGATCCGCAGGAGAACCAAGGTAACCAACATAGCCCAAAGAATTGCCAAACTTAAGTGTCAGTGGGCAGAGCACATTGCTCGCAGAACAGATGGCTGACGAGGCCGAAAGGTTCTGGAGTGGCGACCGCGTACCGGAAAACGTAGCATTGGAAGGCTTCCCACAAGGTGGACCGACGACCTTGTGAAGGCTGCAGGAACTCGTTGGATGCGAGAAGCGCAAAACGGGTCGAAGTGGAGGATCTTGGGGGATGCCTATGTACAGCAGTGGACGTCTTTCGGCTGAAATGATGATAATGTGATAAGAGTAAAAATTGTATCCTTACGTTTTTCTCCCTCTAACTCATTTTGAATAACTTCTTTGTACTTCTTTATGCTCTCATTGTCATCAGGGTGATGGAATAGAATCAGGAATGGCAATCCCTCCTCAGTGAGCTCTTCTGCATTCTCAAACGTGATCTCTCGGACCAAAGGTATGCACTTTTCTTGAGCCCATTTGTATAAATCCTCAAAATTCAACAAGGATCCAGTGAATGTTTCATCAGGCTCCGTGGATTTCTTCCTATCAGTTCTAAACACCACAATTGGCTGACCTAGAAAGTAGTGAAGATTAGTTATTAAAACCTTTACAAAGCAATAGTGAATTAATCATTGCTTGCTTTTTAAAATAAGCAGATAACTTAAAAAAAATAGTGAATTACCTGCAGGGTGCATCTGCTGTGAGGCTTCACCAAACCCAACATGGAATTGACACTCATCTTTAAGGTTAGCAGCCACCCTTCTGAATGTGTCATATTCCGGCTGGTCCCGTCTGTCCATGTAGCCTATGATGTGCCTCTTGTCCTCACTAAGATCATGTAACTCTTTGATAGCACCAAATGTGACAACAGAGTCAGTCAGCTGTTTCTTGATAAAATCAGCAAAGGCCTCAACTGAGCGCTGACCTAAAAGAAATTGAGAAGCGTTAGAAATTGTAAGGTCTAGAAAAGTGTCTGGAATGCTAAAAAGGATATAACAAATCAAGTATAGAGAACTAGTTTTGTTTTTAACTTTTAAATTAATGTTTCACATACATTACAGTGATAGTCAATAGAATTAAATTAAGATTATCAACAATCGCATGAAAATTTTGTGAAATGTTTTCTCACCTCTGTACTCTTTTTTGGCAGGCATGCCATTCCGGAACATTTTTAAAGTGGGATACTTGGTTATATGGAACCTAGTTGCTACAGCTCCTTCCTTGTCACAGTCCACTTTACCCATAACCACCTTCCCAGTGTCATAGCCCGTCTTTGTTACTTCATCAGCTGCCTCGTCAAATATTGGCATCAGCATATTACTGAATTTGCACCATTCAGCATAAAAATTTAAGAATACTATTTCATTGGAAGCTGCAATGAAAAAAATTGTCAGTGATGCATATAATCAATTGTAACCTGATACGGAATATCCATTATTGATCAATTTGGGAAAAGAGAATACAGCAAATCTATACCTACCTGAATGAATTAGATCAAATACTTATTTTGTAGAAACATTGCTATGCTATCTAATGTTGATATCTAGCAATGTAGTAAACATGCCTGCAATCGCTAATTGCTATAAAATTGAAGTGTGAAACAATAAAGAAAGAAAAACCAAGTACAAATAAATTACTTGAATTAACTTCTTTATGACGTAGTCTATGATAAGACTTCTACTGTTATAATATTTGTTTGTTTACATTGAAGGTTTTATAATTAAACCTGATGATGTGGCTAGTTTCTTGTAAATGCTATGGAACTAAGATGATTAATGAGCTAGATAATATTATTTTAAGTCCCTGAACTGATTAAAATAACAGGATGCTTATTCAAATTATTAATATTTTTATGAGCAATATCCAATTTACCCTCTGGAACCATGTATGAATCAATTATTAGCCAAATTGGTCAATTTGTTTCATCTATAAGTATAATAATTGTTTGTGTTTATATAATAAAGATAACTTGGCAGAATCAGAGATATACTTAGATATACTTATAGTTTATTTCCGCAATACGGAGGAAAATATAAAGCTTCTAGAAAACGTGGAGTAGGTATGTAACTCACCCAATACCATATCCAAATTACTTTGTGTAATTTGCACAGCACCGCTATCGGTAGGGTTGTAAAAACTATGGCATATCTGAAACATAACAATCCTCGGAGATTATGCAGCAATTACTTATTCATAATAGACCATAAAATCAACAATTTATAGTGCACTTTTTGTGAAAAGGTTTTCAGACATTTTGACATTACAAATGCTTACCAGGAAAAGGACACAAGCCAGCGTTTTGTAATTATATATGTTAAATGCATTCCAACTCATTGTGAATTGTAAAATAAGTCACTTATTATGTTGAAGTGAAAATATTACTGCCGCTACCGCTGCTGGTGTTGGCTGGCACTTGGCAGTTAGTTGGCTGGCTATCACAGCAGCAGCTCACTTGGCAGTTGGCACTCTATGTAGTCTGTGGCACTGATGGCAGTCTGGCAGGCACAAAACCACAGACTATAATTTATAAGGATGTCCATGATTGGTGTCATATTCAGAAAACGGCATTTTTTTACTTGTAAAGCCGGCTCTACACTTGCGGCGCCAACAGCCGCGAAAGCCCGCGACAACTGCGAATCACGAGTGTAGATGTTGTTCACGCCTTCGCGTTCGCGCTTCGCGCCTTTCCCCGATCAGTGTCGGCTTTTGGTCCGCGACAAAGGGTGAACGCATGTCGCATCTACACTCGCATTTTTCCGCAGTAGCGGATAGGACGTCGTAAGGAGTGGTTGACGTCTTTTTCTCCATTTCTTTTTTATTTGCTTCTTATCTTTAACACAAAGGTAATTGTAATAAGCAATAGCAAGCAGTGACACAGCAGCAGCAAAAATCACGTCGTCGTCGTCCATAGTCACGAACAAGACTGTGAAGATTTGCGAGTGTGGAGGGCAGGGTTGGATTTAGGTATGTTAAAAAGATAGCACAAAAAAATGAAAAGGATAGTATTTATAAAAAAATTATAGTACACTTTCATTATTTTTAAAAATTTAACTTGATAGTCATTAAAATCAACTACTCAGACTTTTTTTTTTTTTTTTGGTTTGGATACTTCCGGTCTATCGTCATTTTCATGACCATCACTGCCACTTTTTCTAATTAAAACACTAAAAACGTATTATTTTACACAAAAATTCACAAGCTATTGTTGTCACTTTTACTGAATTTTGAATGGAATGGAAGGAACGAGATTAGTGGAAAGAGAGAAGTGTACAATACTGCGGAGGATAGTCGGGGAATTTCCGGCCATCGACACAGAAAACATCACAAGATCAGAATTCGGTCAGATAGGTACACACAAGCACGGTCGAAATATTCATATGACGTAAAACTATGCATTCAGGAGCATACTTAAAATTATAGTATTTTAACGTACTATCCTTAGATGTGGATAGTATATAGTACAAAGGGCGAAATTATAGTATAAATACTATAATTATAGTACAAAATCCAACCCTGGTGGAGGGACACAGGACACAGTTCACGCGTGGATCGCGGCATACATTCACGGCGTGAAATAACGGCGCGACTTCACGTGCGAGTGTAGAGCCGGATTTAGACCTGTCGCCACTTCAAAGTCACTATTTGTGTATCTAGCATTAAGGAAAGCAAATAGTGGCACATTACGTCTTTACACAATTCGAGAGTATAGTTAATTTGTCACGATAATTTTATGAAGTAATAACCAAAGATTTAACTTGTGAATTTTTGTGTAAAATAATAAGTTTTTAGTGTTTTAATTACGAAAAGTGGCAGTGATGGTCATGAAAATGACGATAGACCGGAAGTATCCACCCCAAAGAAAAAAACGTCTGAGTAGTGGTGTTGATTTTAATGACTATTAAGTTAAATTTTAAAAAATAATTAAAGTGTACTATAATTTTTTTATAAATGCTATCCTTTTAATTTTTTTGTGCTATCTTTTTCAACGTATACATACCTAAATTCAACCCTGGCCGTGACTTGACCTGTTTGTCTATGAGCTCAATCTTCTCACTGAGATTTCTCACTAAAATCGCGATTACATTATCCAATTTTAAGCAATGCTAACTAGGAACACTCTAACTAGGAAATCGGAGCTAGTGATTACACTACACTAAATTGGATTCTAAATCGGACAGAGACAGCCGATGAGACGACGCATTGAGACGCATTGTCGGCGTCGTCGCATTCGTGAAGAAGGATCGTACCAAAGACTACAATATAATGCTGTATAAGATCGTACTAGGTTGCACGTTTCGAATTTTCTATCGATGGCGCCGTATTTATCAAAACTACAGAAGAAAATAATAATTTAATGTCGTTTAAAAATATAAAAAAATAAATAATTTTGGTCGTTATTATTATAAAGACTAGCTGCGCCCCGCGGTTTCACCCGCATAAGTGTCGATCCCGTGGGAATTTCGGGATAAAAGTAGCCTATATGTTAATCCAGGGTGTCAGCTACCTACCTTTAGAGAAAATTTTATCAAAAAAAAAAGATATAATTTTTGTCGTTTTTATTAAAAAGTTAAGGCATTTCCCCATACATTTCTATTAATTTATTTAAGACTAGCAGCGCCCCGCGGTTTCACCCTCATAAGTGTCGATCCTGAGGGAATATCGGGATAAAAACTATCCTTTGTCCTTTCCCGGGATGCAATCTATCACTCTGCCATCGAAATCCGTTCATTGGTTTAGGCGTAAAGAGGTAACATATAGACAGACAGACAGACAGAGTTAGGTACTTTCGAATGTATGATATTATAGTATGGATAGTATAATTATATACTCGTAGCACATGGATTTTTTTTTCTGTGGGCAATGCTGTCGTTTCCGATACAGTCGCCATGTTGTATGTAGCATTTATATTTAAAAAAACTGGCCAAGTGCGAGTCGGACTCGCACACGGAAGGTTCCGTACCACAATGCAAAAACACCGAAAAAAAACACGTTTCTTGTATGGGAGCCCCCCTTAAATATTTATTTTATTTTGTTTTTAGTATTTGTTGTCATAGCGGCTTCGATCAATAATAGTACTAGATGAATGATTAGGAACAAAAATAAGTCGCTAAAGTGGCCACGTTTGCACACAGATAAACATTTATACTTCTTACTACGAACTATAGAAAAAAGTTTAATAATATTAACAACTTCAGACTATTATAAACCTTAACACTCTAACATAAAGTTTAATTACGATTGCAAATGATTCATATTTAAGTCCTTCTGTCATCGAAGCAATAAATTTAAAATGTCACTTGAAAATAAAAAGTCATTTTTATAATAAGTACAAAAATATTTATTCTAAAATGAAACTTAACGTCTAAGCAATACGGTTAAAAACATTTTGTTGACAATTTCGTACTTACTCGAATTTGGAATTAGACGTAGTTCTTGGAATCACATTTCAATGCTTCAATGTTTGTTAGAATAGTTGGCGCGTTGTCGCAAACATTGGCCAACAATCATAATATTTGCTAATTGATTTATATTTACTATTTAACTGTGTTACTATTTTATGAAAAACATTTAATGATAAAGACTTACCGAAAAAAAGATATTCCTTCCAAAATCTTGGTGTTACGGTGGTTATTTACACAACTTTTGAACGCGCACTGAGCCATTTTGACGTTTTAACATTGGCTATGATTGGACCATACTAATTTGAAATAATAGCACAAAAGTATTCGTGCTCGTATTTTTCGGGCCGTTTTTGAAGCGCTTATCGGGCATCTAGTACTATTATTGATCGAAGCATAGCGGCAACAGAAATACATAATTTGTGAAAATTTCAACTGTCTAGCTATCGCGGTTCTTGAGATACAGCCTGGTGACAGACAGACGGACGGACCCCTTACCCTTTGGGTACGGAACCCTAAAAATACTCTGTGGTAGCATTCGTGCGCGCGGTCTACTCGTCCACCTTGCTCAAAACGCGGACGCCGAGTCGCCGACTAGTCGTTCTAAATCGTAGCGCCGTGATTACACTATCCTAGATTGGATCCAATTTAGGAAGTAGAAAGATTGGACCTCCAATTTAGGAAGTAGAAAGATTGGACCTCCAATTTCCACTAAATTGGATCCAATCTGTTCTAACTGCGATTACATCTGCCGATTTCCTAGTTAGCATTCCTTAAAATTGGATAATGTAATCGCGCCTTAAGGAAGTAAATCTTTGTAAGTTACTAAATGCTTTCTACGTCGTCGACTAAATCCTCAGACTAAGGAAGAAATACTAAAACTAGTTTAGGGCTGCGATTTTTGTGTAACTCGGATAATAAAATAATGTTGACTATCTTAATCTAGTCTTCGTCACATTTATTTATTTATTCTTGTAGATGCACTTGCACACAGAAGAAATCACCACTCAGAACAGCAAATTATTAATAATTATTCGATTAGGAACTTTGCTTCTACAGCCAGCCTTTTTTCAAGCCTTGTGGTGACTGACCTGTATTATACTAAAAGGTTATGCTTGTGGTCCATACTCCATGTTTTGCTAAGGTGAAAAAACTAAGCCAAGAAACCCGAGGCGATCCCGATCCACGATGACTGAATTACACAGTACCTACCTCCAGTGTAGCCCGCGAAATTCTTTTACCCCGCCCGAGTCCTAACATTGTCAGTCCTATCCTATTAGTTCCAAAATATCGCACCAAGTGCAAGGACATTACATTTTTAATTGTCAATAAAAAGTAATTTTAAAAAAATTCAACCGACTTCAAAAAGAAATGAACTCAAAATTATGAAATAACTTTAATTTCGGTAGTCGGTGTCTTGGGATCTGTATTTTAGTTTTAGTTTTTTGCCACCGACTTCCGAAATTAAAGTTATTTCATAATTTTGAGTTCATTTCTTTTTGAAGTCGGTTTAATTTTTTTAAATTACTTTTTATTTGGTAATTTTTAGTTGTTGCACTAGAATTTGACCAAGGTTTTGAGATGTTTTCGCTTTGACACTACACCCGTAGCTCGTATCAATAAGCCAGGCCGTCACACTTTCACGTCTTAGTCCATATCTTGAAAATTACTGAATCGATTTTGATGAAACTTGCACTGTTCCCTAAGTTAAAGTAAATGTAAGCCAATAAAAAAAGAATGGTCACGATCCGATTAATAGTTACGGAGATATGCGTGGACAAACATACATACATACGTCTATAAAATTTTGTATATTTGTTTGGAAGCCCTAATAGATTGTCATATATGAATATAATGCAATTCCAATAATATTACATACATACGTATCGAATTGATAAACTCCTTTTTTTTTGAAGTCGGTAATAAAAAAAGTAGTTTATTCTAGAAATTTCATATTTATTTAAAAATCGCAGTTTCATCCCAATACGGGAGCTCATTACATATAAAATACATTGAAAGTAAAGCACATAATTGGACGGTATTGTAAACATACAAACATTAATATCTTAATCTGATGTACAGCAAATAGATATCTACTATATAAAAATAAGTCGGGTTTTCCTTCCTGACGCTATAACTCCAGAACGCACGAACCGATTGCCACGGTTTTGCATTCGTTGGAAAGGTCTCGGGCTCCGTGAGGTTTATAGGTAGGAGTTGGGTAGGAGTAGTGTAGGAGTTGGGTAGGAGTAGTGTAGGAGTAGGTTAGGAGTAGGGTAGAAGTAGGGTAAGAGTAGGGTAGGAGTAGTGTAGGAGTAGTGTAGGAGTAGGGTAGGAGTAGGGTAGGGGTAGGGTAGGACACCACGCGAAATAATTTATATGGCAAAACAATGTTTGCCGGATAGTGCTAGTTCTTAATAGAAATTACATACTAATTACAACTTAAATATTATGAGGCCACATAAGTGAGTTTAATAAATTGCTAATAAGATTTTACATGACAAAGTTGTTCTTTGTTGAGTAAAATCTATTAAATATACAATATGATGAGCTAAGAGCAGTGGCGGTCCAGTGGTAAAGACCTTGACTTACAAATTGTAAGTCATAGATTCGAAACCCAGACAGGCACTTTACATTGTGTAAATTATTTAATCACCACTGCTCTCAAAACCGTGAAGGAAAACATTGTGAGAAAACCGACATGTCCTGGAGCAAAAAATTAAGAGACATGTGATCTACCAACTACACAACAAGGTTATGGCTCACTCCCTCTCACTGAGAGGAGACCTGTCACAGCAGTGGCAGAATTATAGGCTGATAATAACAAGCTATAATTAGGTATAGCACAAGTCTATATTTTGCTTATTTAATTCTCTACAAGACAAAAAAAAAAGATGTCAAACATTGATATCTGCCTATAATATCAATAAAATAAGATAATAAGTCCAAACTGAATAAAAATTATTTTGACCAAGGAAATGGTAATTTAAGTTCATTTATGTCTGTGCTCTTAGCATAAGTTTAACATTCACAATACGAATTCTTAAATCTAGTCAGAAAATTATTTCATTCATATTTAAAATCATATCAGCCTGCTGCATTTTATCACTTTTCTTTTGTAGAACTACAAAAAATAGTCCTAAATAAATGATAGAATTTCATTACTGGATTAAATTATTTGATTAAAATATTAGTCTTGTTAGAAAGTTTAGTTGTTGGCTCTCTATAAAATGATAGTCTTCAATAAAAGTAGTCCTGATAATACAATAAACACTGGTTTAACAGCATCACTTCCACTCTGAAATGAAAATAAACACCCAGTTAGTAGAAGTCAAAGAAATAAGAAGCAGAACTCAGATATACCACCATAAGATGTACCAAATCAGCAGGGTAATTGCGTAACACAGTCAGTAGCAATGGCTTTCATTTTGACAGTTCAATTACGCTCATTGCATTATTTATGTTGTTGAACAGATACGTTTTTGACCAAATGAAGCAATTGATTAGCAATATCCTTCAAAATGATTGAGATTGATATGCAATTAGGTTGCTGGCTGTCATAACAATTACTTGATATGAAGTATAGAGGTTAATAAACAAACTGCAACCAGTTAGAGGTTCACTAAGATACTTACTATAATATAGTAGTTGCATCTATCACCGAGGCAACAATCTGAACACACCCAATCTTGGTACCAGATGTGTGTACACAGTGGCATATAACGCTGCCTGGTAGTCGCACATTCCGTCTTGTTTGAACACCGCTTCGATACATAATACTGTTTCTTTGCGCCTTGTGACCAATACGGTGTACTGCCCCATTTGATTTCAGTCAAGCAAACATCCTGATTATATTCACAGTTTTTGATTGTTTTCACACATTTCTCATTGTTGTCCTCTTGATTTTCACAAACGTAACATTCCAGACCTAGAACTATTAAATAAATTTTAGTATACTCCGAAATTTTAAGAAACTGTCCGTTGCATCAACCGAAACAGTTGGTTTTTTACCATTTATGACTGAAACCAGAATTAAAACACAACTAAAAAGGCAGTGCTTGTACATGTTGTTATTTTGATATTTTTCTGTTCCAAAACAACGCACATAAATTAAACTTTTTGTTAATAATTTTAATACTTCATTTATTTTGTAAACGACCAAACAACGAACATTTGCCACACCCGTACTGACAGCTAAGTGTTGCCAGTTGCCAGTTGTCCTAGCGGAGCACTTGCATATTATTTTACTCTTTGGCACTTGCCCATTGATAAAGCCAGAGACACATTACTGTGTCGTGTTGTGTCGTGACTCAGAATACACCAATCAAACGAATCTGTTCAGGACTACGTCAAATTACAACGAGTTTTGATTGGCTAACACTGCGTCAGAAGGCGTCACGACACGCCACGACACGTAAGTATGTTTCCACCATAATAGAATAATTTCTATGAAAACTTCATGGAAATTGCTATGAAGTTTGTTAAAAAAACGTGTGCGGTCGGCCAACCTCGGGAATCCGTCAGGGACGAAATTCCGCACGTGCACACTCACTCCTTTAAAATAGATAGAGACAGAGAGAGACCAAGTCCGCCCGACCCTTGCTCGAGCCAGCCCGCGCCGCTGAGCCTGTAGTTTTAAATTCGTCCATAAATAATTCCGATCCAGCCTGTCCGTTGCTGCCCTCTCCCAGCGACGCCCTAAGCCGAAGTCCGTACCCCACAGGGGGTGCCCTTAACGTGTAGTTGCTTAGTTTTTAAGTTTTTTTAAGCCCTGGCTGGAGGCCTTAATTTATTGAGGCATCTACAGGGAAATCTGGTAAAGCAGACGAAAAGCGACAACCTCCTAGGTTGAAATGCGAGAGGCCATTTAAAAAAAAGACAAGTCGCATGGGCATAACGCTTTATCGTTATGAGCTACCTGACTAGGCGAAAGCGCCAGGGTAGCCCGCGAAATTATTTTTATTTACGTTTTTTGCAATTTGCTGGTCAGTATTAAGTTGTACGATGAATAAAATATGATTCGCGGCCGTAACAAATATGTATTTACAGAATTATAATCATTAGAATCAGTAATACAACTTGATATGTTAGTGTAATTGTAAAATGTCAAGATTTCATGAAATAGTCATTCAGTGGAATTACCCGGTCTTAGAGAGTTGTGTTGATGTCTTTAATGATTATAATTCTGTAAACACTTATTTGTTACGACCGCGAATCATATTTTAATCAACGTACAACTTAATACTGAATTACTGACCAGCAAATTGCAAAAAACATAAGAAAATTTAAATTACGCGGGCTACCTTAGCGCTTCCCCCTTAGGGTGAATGGGTAGTGGTAGCCGCGAAATTAAAATTTTCTTATGTTTTTTCAAAGAGATTTAAATAACTTTAATGTCTTTGTGTTTTTTGAAATTTGCAGGTCAGTTTCAGCTTGTATCTTGATCAAAATATGATTCGCGACAATAACAAGAACATATTTAGAGAATTATAATCATTAATACATCTTTCTGAGAACCAATCTCATAGGGAAAAGTGCTATTATGTTAACGGTCCGTTAATATAACGTAACGAAACCAAACTAAATAAAATCATGTTATTGTAAAAATACCAAACTATTCAATTTCTGAATGGCTTGATTATGAACTATGTATTTAAAGTTGCTCATTGTGCACCTCTATTGAAGTTCCTTTTTTTGTAATAATTGTCACACTCACACTGACAGCAGACAGCAGTACACAGCACAATATTTTATTTTGACACTTGTAATCCAACAAGACGAAAATTCTAATTTGTTTCAGACGAAAAGTAAATATAAATAATAGAAAATTAGATCGTGGAAACGGTAAATTAAGAATGGAGGGAGTTCTGTGGAAGTGGACCAATTATTGGAACGGTATTCTATCATTCAAGTGTTGTAGTTAATACATTCCATGTTTCTGGGTCCCTTTTATTATATTTAACATTGTTTTCACTTCAGGCTGGCAGACCAGGTGGTTTGTACTGGAGAATGGTATTATTTCTTATTACAAATCGCAAGAGGAAGTCAGCCAAGGCTGCAAAGGGTCTGTCAAAGTATCGGTTTGCCAAATCAATGGTAAGTATTGTTTTAATTGTTGGTAGGGTTTCTTATAAGTATAGATCAGACTGGGGCCTTTAACCATATGCTCCTGACTATACTTCTTATTCATGTCTCAAGGCTGTTGGGGCACCAAGTAGTAACTGTGTAGTGAAAGTTGTTTTGGTTAGGTAATAACTTCATTTAACATGTGTTAGTTGGAAGTAATTATGACATAACATGGTAGATACTATAATACTCAAACAAATTTTCCTATTGCTGGCAGTAGTAGATCTGACAAAATGACACATTTGAAACCTTAATATGGGGAGGCTTAGGTATGCTGTTTATCATCACTATCACTGGTAACCTTGTTCTATAGATCATTTACTGTCACAATATAAAAGACAGTAAAATAATGACCACCAAACTGAATCAGCTGGTGTGACGGTTGAGGGGATAGGCCAAGCCTCCTACCTCCTGTTTATGCTGATAACCGATATCAATAGGGAATGCACTAGTTTTACCTTTGTTAATTTTTCAGTGAATGCAATAGACAGCACAAGGCTTGACCTAGTCATACCTGGACAGCAACACATGTACTTGAGAGCACCTTCACCCCAAGACAGACAGAAGTGGCTGGTGGCTTTAGGCAGTGCCAAAGCTTGTGTGGACTCAAAAGAATTAAAAGGTAAATTTTTTTTTTCTTTATTTTAAGGGCTTTATCGCTGGGTGATAACGTCACCCTGTAAGAAAGGTACATTTATTTACTAGTACATTTATTTTTGTAGGTACTTTGTTTGAAATGATATTATCAGCAAGTTATTACAATCAATTGTCCTTGGAGTGATAAAAATAACAAGTTAATGTATTGTAGTTGAAAGTTAAGATACTTTCCATAAAAATTCCTCTTTATAATTCTTATCAACATAGCAACAATACTCTTTGCATATTGTTGCTGTTGATCACCCTTATGTGATCAAATAATATTTTCCTTTCACACTGAGAATTTTTTTGAGTTTGTTTTGATAACTTTTCAGCTGCAGCATTGGAAGACACCAATTCTTTGGGCCATAAGAAATCTGAATTACGTTTATACTGTGATCTGATGATGCAGCAAGTCCATGCGGTAAAGAGTGCAGCTAACACTGAAGCTGGTCCTGATACCCAGGTGAATATCATCAGTAACTATATTTTTGTTACCTTCCACATTTACGGTTTTAGACATTTATTTTCTCAAAAGATTTACACAATTACTTACAGAGAAAATACAATATTATAACTTAAAAATACATAAACCTGATTGGCATAATGGGTGGCATTTAACCTGTCTGCCTTCAAAGAAAGAGTGAACAGACATCTTCTGTGCACACTCGTTCCATTGTAGACCTCATCAATTGCTTTCTATCAGGCATGATTGAGTCAAGAGCAGGCCCATTCTGAAATAAAAAAACCTAATCTTCTAGTTCTTCTATATCCTGGTATTTTTAAGTCAGTTAAATAATTTGAAGCAGAACTGTTAAGAATTTTCGTAATGTTAGTGGCTTACTCTTTCCACAGAGACCCCAAATATGTAACTCAGAATATTACATACTATTGCCTGAGGAAATAGGATAATTTAGTAGTAGTAGTACCATTTTTATTTAGGTAGGTATTTAAAAAAATATATTTATTCCAGGCTATTGAAGATGCCTCGAGTTTACTTACTGCAACATGTGATACCTTCATAAGAACATTAGAAGACATAATGAGATTAACCTCCCATGCAGGAATGAGTCCTGTACCTTTCGAGATGCCGATACCAAATATTACAAAGAATAACATTTCCATCAAGACTCCCAGACAAAGTATAAGTCGAACTCTATCCCAAGAGAATAGATGAAATAATCATACTTACTATTTAAATTATAAACCTAACTATAATATAAAAATCATAATATAATGTTTATAAAACAGGTGATAAAGGATTTGCTTTCAAAATAATTATACCAAAAAAGGTAACAAATTCGAAATTTTCGGCAGTTATAAACATCCATAGAAAATTATATGGGTCATGTGTCTAATTGTAATTTTTATTTTAGTAATGTGTTAGCACTCATTTATAATTTCCTTTACGGAATAGACATCACTATACATGATCCCTGAACTAGGTATCAAAATAATATTATACAAATTATTCAGGATTATACACATATCTATAAAATATTAATATTGTACTTAACTGTTACATTTCCTACTCCCATTTTTGAAATTGTATATTAGGTTAATACCAGAGCTATTTTGTTTCTTGTACTTATTATATGTATCACGCTTGCATAATATTATATTCCTGTGATATAAATAAGTAAAGCAGCTGTTTATCACATATAAAATTAGGCTATCATAATGCCTGTAAATTAAATAAGTTAATTTTATGGAGTCAAATGTATTTTATACCTATTATTATTTTTACTTAAAAATTCATAAAAATTATTAGTCTAAGTAGTATGAATTAGTAAGTGACTGGATAAAAGTTCTGTTATACATGTTTGTATGTTTACATTAGTGATACTACATATATGAAACTGCAATAATATGAACTGATGATCTACATTCCAAGTGTCAAATTTGCTTTTCCAGGCATGATTGTAACTGAAAATGTTATCTGTTTTAGCTAATTATCGAATGGTGATGAAGTAATTGTCATAAACTCAACTATAAAATTGTACCTTTTTCACATAATTAGACAATAGTAATGTATAATAAAAAAAAATGCTAAAACGATCATGGTCTTTAATTCAATTAAAAAAAAAAAAACAGCAAAAATATTTTAATTACCATGTGGGTTCTCCAAACCTTAGAACTGTTTTTTCTTGGGCATCTAATTCAATACCTGTCTTTTTTCTCATATAGAAAATAGTGCAATCTCTATTGGTACAAAGAACTTCTTCATGAAGGCTGCCTTGGCATCTTTGGCACTCAGTCCAAAGCCTGGAAAACTTGCCCTGGAGCTCCCTTAATTTAAATATTTCTGAAATATATATCTGTCTCTCTTTATCTAGGCAATGATTGCACAGAGCTTTTACAGTATCATTAGGCATAACAGTTTTACAACCTATACATTTCTCTTTTTTCTTTGTAAAAGCAGCCAAAGCACCTACTTTGGAAGTTACCATTGCCTTGGTTCTAGTATGTTCTCCCTTCAAAAGGAGAGATTCAGCTTTCTCACCTAATATTGGTTCAAATATTCTTAACAGTGGCTTAGACAGCTGATTTTCCAAATAATAATTGAAATCAATGGGTACACTGTTTTCCAATACATATATAGGATCCTCAGCTTTCATATAAGCAGGTGTATTTTTAGTTGCGCAGCATATAACATATGGTACTCTGTCGCCTAGTTTAGGCGCAGTACCAGCATCTCGTTTTTTCATTTTATTGGCTAATTCAACATGAGCCTGTTTTGCAGCATAGTCATGTTTCGTAAGCTCTTTTGTTATAACAAGCTGAGATATATCTATGCGATTGCACAATAAGTCCGAAATTATTTGTTTTGCATAATTAACAGCACCATCTGGATCTCTATCTATAAGCAACTTTTGAAGGCATGTGCTCATCATGTTTGATACAAGAGGGCAGTTATCTCTTCTCACAGTTTCAATTCCTTTGCAATCCATTTTATCATATTTATCTGCTTTAGTGAAATAGAGGCCTGCATATCTCTTCTTATTAATAAGTAAGTATGGATAATATACTTTTTCAAATTCTAATTTGATTGGTTTGACAAATTTTGTTGTTACAAAGTCAGCAGCCTCTCTTCCTAATTCCATGCTTTCCTCAAGAGTTTTTACACCAAACTTTACCATAACAGAATCAGTATCACCATAAATGACTACTGCATCTTCTTTATAGCCATTTGTCTTTGTATATTTTTTTTCTACTTCTGTCTTAGTAAATTCTATCATTGTTCGACCATAAGCTGTTACACTGCCTGATATTTCTAGACAAGGAAGTTTGCCAACTTGAGCTCCTGTAAATCCATACACAGAGTTGGCACTGATTTTTAAAGCTAATTGTCTGCCATCAAGCACAGACCTCTTAAATGGATCTTTTTCATGCTTTAAGTCTGTTTTGGCCTTCTTTCTTGCAGCAAGCAATGATTCCAATATTTCAGGTAACAGACCTTTTCTAACATGTGCCTTCACAAACATGTTTTTTGAAGGTGTAATAGTTACATCATCATCTTTCAAATTAGTTTTATTTTGCATATTTGGTTGGACTAATGTGGTATAACACAAATTATGAGCCATCATAATACTTGGATACAAAGAGGCAAAATCTAAAGTAGATATAGGGTCTGCATAATATCCTTTTTTGGGTTCAATCACAGTTGCTCCTTCAAATTGTTCATCTGAGCCCTGGCCATGATAAGCAGGCATTAAATATCCTGCATCCTTAGCTTTTCTTAGTAATTGACTCACTACTTTTATTTGCTGGCCTCTTGTGAGCAGGCACAGCAAGGGGACACCTGTCACTCTTGCCATTTCCATATAATTAATAATACACATTAACTTATTCAGAAGTTTTAGTGGCAAATAGGCATCTTTTAAGCAGTACATTGCCAGCCGCCTTCTTGTTTGTTCACTTTCGTTTTGAAGGTCTCCAATTATACTGTGATGAACATCCTCTTTTTGCTCTTGAAGGAAATGGTAACTGACAGCATTTAGAGTGTATGATCTTAGTTTATAATCTCTTACTAATACAAGTAATAAGTCAAATGGAACCCTGCCTTCAAAGTTAATGTTCTTGTTTTCTCTACGCCCCATTTGCTTTGATTGTAAAACAGAATCTTTTATCACAGATCTAACATTTCTTATGCGCCCCAAAAAGTCAAAATTACTCACTTTTAAATGCTTTGCTCTGTTTATGAGATATGGCCAATCAAAGTTATTAATGTTATAACCAGTAATTATGTCAGGATCAAGTTCACGGAAGAAATCGGACCACTTTGCAAGCATTTCAGATTCTTTTTGAAAACTCAAAACTTGTGATCCTACTATAGGTGCACATGTCTCTAATGTGAACACATTTCTTATATAAGGCTCAGGCTCACCCTGTCTTATAACCATTGATGCAATTTGAATAACAGGATCGTGGTTGGGCTCTGGAAAGACTCCTTTACGTCCAGCGCATTCAATGTCAAAACTTAATATTTTGAAAGGGGCAACTTTGGACCATTCCCCTTCTGGCTGATGAGCTGTAAATTCATTCCAGGCTACATCTACTTCAATTTGACATCTGGATTCAGGTTTAGCTGGAGAATCTTTGGATCTCAAAGACCATTTGTTTATTGGCAATTCTATCCAACTACATCCAACAACTGAGGTGTCTACCATGAATCTGATATCAAAATCGATATTGCTTTCATAGAATAAAGGATCCATTAATCCGAAAGAGGTTGGTTGTCTTTCAATTAGTCTTTTAGCTGCAGCAATAAGTCTAGGAAGTGCCACAGATACTCTTGCGAGAGTTATGTTTTTATCCCCTTGATAGTACATAAGAGATCTAGCTTCCACCAAGCGCACTTCTAATGCAGTTTCTCTAATATTATCCTTGTTTGAGCGCAAGTCCTCCAATATTGCCTTATTCAAGTTACTCTTAAGTTCATTACATGAGGAATTGGTAAAATTAACAGGAACAGTTACATAGAAATAAGGTGTGAATCCATGAACATGACAGCAAACCGAATTGCCTTCCATAGTGATGCCATACATTCGCATAATCGGTACAGGAGCCAACTGTGATCCAGGCATGCCCGGCATGGGTTGACCATTATAGTTATCAATGTCTATTTGTTGAAAAACTAACTTGTCTTTCTTTGGATCCATTGAAGGTGGTGCAGGTCGTGACCATTTAATGTTAGTAGACTGATTTTCTGGGCCGTCACCAAGCACTTCTGGCGATTCAAACTCAGTGTCCATACAAGCGAGTTGCTCTTCAAAACTACATGGCACTTCATTATCTTCGTCATCGTCACCAGATTTAAATCTCTTTGGTGGCGGCGGTTTATTGAATTGTTTCTTTTTGTCCATTATTTATGCTTTGTGTTGCAGAATTACTATGCAAAATGCAGAATGCAGTTTTCAATAGACAATAATATTGATAAAACTTAGTAGATAACGATTCCCGCCAAAATCTGGAAAATTAACAGTGTTTAGATTACGACGGCTGCAAATACAAGATCAAATGGATAGCAGAAGTGGTGAAAGATGTTTTAAACTTACCTTTGAGCTATTTGGTAATGTGGGATTCAATTTCTATTAAAAGATAAATTAAAAGCATTTCACTATTTCCAGTAACCGGCTTTTCACGCTGCAGACACTGCTAACACCATACTCCTCTCCTAGCATTGTAGTGTCAGTGTCACTGTCAGTCAGATTCAGCTGTCAATCTGTCATTGTCATTTGTCATCTGTGAATCTGTCTGTTCGACTGAGCCTACGTTCCGAAATATGTCATAATCGCTCACAGCACTCACATCAATAATTTTCGTTCAGATTTAGATAACACGATTACGTATGACAGCTGAGAACGACAAAAATGTTCACTTACTTATTCATGGTTGGATTAAAGTATTTCTTTGAGTATACACCACTTCTTCTTTGATTAGGTGGCGACTATAGCCAGAAGCACAATTTAGAAATTGCCAAGTTAGTATAAAGATATGATGCGACTTAAAACAGCACTACTTTAATTTTTGACAGCGGTCACGGTGATATTATTTTAAGACATGGTCGGCTGTATCGCAAGATGGCGCATATCATGGCGTCATCTATGACGATTTACGGGACATCGCTCTAACGCGTTCACGATAATAACGGAACGGGGTATGCTTATACCCCGTTCCGTTATTATCGTGAGCGCGTTATCTCACGTTAATTGCGCTGTAATCTATTTGAGCGTGCTTAGCTCAAATAGATTACAGCGCAATTTGGAACGCAGGCAGAGTTCGACTGTCATGTCTTTTCATGGAAATAGTCTAAGTATTATGCTGGGGCTACATTAGCGGGCTACGGCGAATATTCGTGGTAACGCGATGATTGTGGCCGGCTAGACCGTTGCAACGTGTAGTACTAGTATTCGGGCGAAGACGATGTACAGACGCCAGCAGGTCAACCTACCCGAAACTGTCAGATTTTCCCAATCAACCTTGAACCTTATATTTTAGCAATAAAGTCGAAAATCTATTAAAGAAATCTGACAGATTGTAGTAGCTTGATCTGCTGGCGTCCGTACTATCGGGGCACTGTCGGTAATCTTGCGCGCTTCAAAGGGATTTGTCGCGACAATACTCACTTGGGTGGCTACACGGTGACCTACGTTACTTCAGTGTCGTCCAAAGAGAAAAGTAACTATAGAGGAAGTGTCGTCGGCTGTCGTGGGACGGACGTGCTTGTGTTTTTTTTTGTACACTATGGAGTGTACAAAAAACACAGGTTCATCATTTATCATTGTATTAATTCGTAACTGATACTCGTAATAAATAATAACTTACCGACATTGTTTAGTGCAACGCCACTACTTTCTCCATTTTGCATAAGTCTCAGCTGCACAACAGAGAACAACACAATCTGGCGGGCGCGATGAATCTTCACCCGCCTAATGTAGATAAGAACATCGCGCATCGCGTAATACACGATGTTTTAGCACGCCAACTCGACACGAATCTTCGCCCGCTAATGTAGCCCCAGCATAGTAGGTGTGGAATTAGTATGTACTATTTAGTACAAATGTCCTTCATTGGATATCATCTGTGTCTTCTGTAAAAGCTAGTGTTTTCAAATCACTAAACTTTATTTCGTACACTTGCTTTTCCAATTCACTTTTGACCATTTAGTATTTTATCTTTGCCAAAGACTACAACATGGACGTAATATAGAAGTAACATAATATTACGTCCATGGACTACTGCTTTTGACATTGGCAGGATAGTCGACATCTGCTTACTTGCCATAAATAAAAAAATAGAATAGAATAATCTTTATTTCTCCGTGGCCGTTTCCACCAGTAGCCCGCGAAATTCAATTTTTCTAGCGTTTTTTGCAATTTTCAGGTCCGTCAGGTTCTATCTTGATCAAAATGACTCACGACTGTAAAAAGTACGTAGACAGATTGTAGTAGCTTTATGTGCTGGCGTCTGTACAATACTATCGATGCGCGACGTAACTTGGCGGAACTTCGCGCGGAAGGCTGCGCACGAACGTTTTTTAGGAACCAAATGGACCAAATGGTGGCATGAGGCGAGTGTGAGTGAGAGAACATGCGCAAAAGTTCGCAAAGGCTATATCAGGCCGCCAAGTTAGAGCCTGTTCAGATGAGGCGTTTTACGCGCGAGGCGACTCGCGCGTAGACACTCGCGCGTTCCCGAGATACTAGAGCTACATAAATATTCCGTCCAGATGAAGCCGCGCGTTTCCTCACTCGCGCGTAAAACGCTGGTAATGAGCGAGACTCTCAACTCGCGCGATCAACGCGCGAGCGCCGCGCGAGTAAAGATACTCGGGCGTCATTGCTGCGTCCAGTATTACGCGCGAATCCGTAGCGAGTGGACGTATTGTACAAAATGGAGCGTGATAACTTCGATACCGATCTTTTTATTGACGAAGCGAAGGAACGCGCTTAAAGCGTGCTATCTGGACTCAATATAAATTGAAACGCGCGAGTCTGCTCGCGCGTAAAACGCCTCATCTGGACAGGCTCTTACGTTGGTCGTAGGTATTTACAGAATTATTAACATCTCATCGATCAACAAGTATACCAACTTGTTGATTGAAGTCTTTCTAAGTTAAATTTGTTCCGTAAGAACAAATCTCATACTTAAGGAAAAGTGCTTAAATTAATAGTGCATTTATAATATTAGTATGAATAGTTTATTAGTATGAATATTATGGATCAGCCAGAAGGGGAATGGTCCAAAGTTCCTTTAAAAATATTGAGTTTTGACATTGAATGTGCTGGACGGAAAGGAGTCTTTCCAGAGCGCAACTACGATCGAACAATGGTTATTTATAGAGGGTGAGCCTGAGCCTTATAGACGAAATGTGTTCACATTAAAGACTGCAACTATATATACCTAGTATCATCACAAGTTTTAAGTTTTTTGTAGCGCATCAGAAATGTTAGATCTGTTAGGTAGGTATAAAAGATTATGTTTTACAATCGAAGCAAATTGGGCATAGAGAAAACAAAAACATGAAGAACAAGAAAACATTTCCTTTAGATATAATTGTGGCTAAGTAATAATAGGCGCACGGGTCGATCAATCAGGTTAAGCTACGCTTGCCGCTGTTGGTCCGTGGATGGGTGACCATATTTAAATACCAAGACCCATCCGTGCTTCGGGAAGCACCGGAAGCACGTGAAGCTGTTGGTCCCGGCTGTCATTCGTGGATCTTTGACAGTCGTTACCTACGGTTCGTCAGAAGCCCGTAAGTCTGACAACCAGTCTTACCAAGGGGTTTCGTATTACCCAGTAACTGGGTTGTGAAGGTCAGATAGGCAGTCGCCCCAACATAGTAGAGAAACGGCTAGGCAGATGATGATTTCCTTTAGATATAAATCGTCCGTTCAATAATGTCGACCCACTAAAAGGAATCCCTTTTTTTTTTGTGGATCGTATGTCATCAAATGACCCCTCCCGCTCTGGGTGGAGCGGAAGGGAGTGTCAGACTCTTACTGACTAAAACCCACCAGTGTTCCTTCCTTAGCCCTTTATGTTCTGGGCCAGGAAAAAAAGAATCCCTTGGAAAAGAAAAAGGAAAAAGGAATCCCTTGTGTTATCTTGATTCGATTCCATTTGATTGTTCAATGTCTCTTTTAACAGCATTATTTCCCACAGTAAAAACATGATGGTATATAGCACATGCACGATTTACTACGCAGTTAAAGTAAAACCGTAGTATACCCTCGCAAAATAATTATATGTACCTACAACAAGCCCGTTTTATTGTCCGCAGTAAAATTGTTTGTTTTATGCTAACATCAATCAAAATCGTAGAGGAGCGGAGAAACGCGTAAACAGGCTTATAACGTGAACCTTTAATGAATACCTACTGATACATAACTACCATATCCTTCTATGGTTGTTTTAACAGAGCAAATTAAATTTTCTAATTACATGAAGCCCGTTAATATAATATTGCCTGTTGTATTTTATGTTGTTTATGCAAGTTAATTAATTTATGCAATTAGTAATGGTAATAGCATGTTTATGGACTGATATTTCCTGCAGGTTCGGTAGATTGGTAGGCATGTCGTTTTAGTAAACAATTATGATATATTTATTTAAAGTCGTATTATTTCGACATTATGTAGGTACACTATGTTGCAAGAGCTTGGAATTGCTTGGATATAAATAAATATAAAAGCTAAAAACAAAATCCAGAGACAACATTCCTTATACCTAGATTCAATGATTCTAGGTATATCGGTGTTTGTTCAATCGAAAGTTTCAGTTTTTAATTCCATAAAAATAATGACCTTTCAGGTCATAACGACAATCACCTGTTTGTCTGTGGTGTCTGTTTGTTTATATTTTTAATTATTACCAACGCTAGTATTGATTTTATACTGAAGAACAACCAATATCCTGAAAACTGAACACGAGCAATTAATTTAGGTAGTTCAAATCCCTAAAAGCAAAAAAAAGCTAATCTGTTTAGTTTCAGTTGAACCGTGAATGAATCGCGGCGATAATGTATTTGTCACGTCTGGGGTATTAATAGAGCGAACACTCATCATCCTAATGGAAACTCATTGAGTGGAGTCGGCCAGCCGTCGCCGCCGTATCGCGCTCCTTCCCAGAACGACGCTGACGTGAGCTTACCAGAGCTTCTGGGCGTCCCGAGAATAGAGATAACTGTGGAGTCGTCGTTATCTTAATATTTTCCGGTAGGACGTTAATTTACATTGTATTTGTCTTTTCGGGTACATTTTTAGTAGAAGCGGTGGCCCAGTGGTAATGGTTCCGACTTACGAATTGAAGGTCGTGGGTTCGAAACCAGGCAGGGTTTACTTTGTGTAAATAATTTCATCACCACTGCTCTCAAAACGGTGAAGGAAAACATCGTGAGGAAACCGGCAAGTCCTAGAACCAAAAAATCAAAAACATGTGACTTCTATCAACCCGCACTGGGGCTCGCGTGGTACATTATTAGCCCACTCCCTCTCAAAAAAAGGAGGCCTGTGTCCCAGCAGCGGGAACATTATAGGCTCATTATTTAATAAATAGATATATAGGAACAGAAAAAGCTTAGGTGAAAAGCCTATTTCTTTCGAACTTTGTGCTAACATAGTGCGGCGCATTATGTCGAAAAATCAAAATTAAATAAAATCAAACTAAGTAAACGATAAACATGCTTTTTAATGACATTGAATTTTGCACGCCTTTGATTACCTAGCAAAATTAAAAAAACATTAAAATTAACCAAAAAGCTCTACACATCACTAAGTATCTCCATTAATTTTCTTTTATCTTTATGAGCTTAAACAATTTGTTCGGTGATCCATCCTTGAGTAATACCCTTGGAGCTATTACAGCTCATTAAGTTACATTATTAACTATTACCTATCTTACAATAGATACCCATACCTACTCAGTACCTACAAACTACACATAAGTAGGTAGCTAGCTAAGAAATAATGTGAAATGTCGGATAGTTCGTGCGGATGGAAAACACAAGAGGGAGTATTATTCTACCGACTATTAATATACTGCACAAAGCCTTCAAGCGTATAAGTGCTTATTCGATTGATTAATTAATTAATTGATTGATTAAGTTTTTAATTAATGTGTTATTTTAATGTCAATATCATAACCAACAGCTGGAAAGCTTCCACTACCGACGATCGTGATAGCGTCTATAATAACGCTGAACTATGATTGATACCGCAATGTGATGTGATGTGACTAGCACTTACATGTCATATCATGGAAGGATGTAGTCTACTGCGTAGAGTCCTGCGTCAGAAGGAGATCGTATTAGGATGACACAAATCACTATAGGTATATACCGTCACGAACACTGGCGGTGGAACACTTTTCAACCTTATTACTAAGGACATAAAGGTGAAAAGTGGTCAACCGTCAATTGTCCGGGGTTGTACATCGTATATACAAGTATTTAGTTGCAAGCCATCGGCGCTCAGGATATGCTAAATTCGGTGATATAGTCACCTACTAATAGGGGTTGGTTCAGAAAAATTATTTACAGTCGGCAAATAAAGGAGAACATCGTGAGGTCATATCCTAGAACCGAAAATTCGAAGACATGTGACATTTACTAACCCGCACTGGCCCGATGCCCCTGGTGCCCCCAGTGCTGGATGCGTGGAGGATGACTGCCCTCTCTCTCACACCGAGAGAGCTATGTCCCAGCAGTGGGAACATTATAGTCTGATTATGCTTATGCAGCAAAAAAAGTAAGATTATACGGTTTCGAAGAGAGGTATAATAACCTATAGTGTGTGTGTGTGTGTTGTATTTTAGTCAAGAGTCTAAGGTTTTTGTCTCACATCATCATCATCTGCCTAGCCTTTTCCGAAGCGTGTGATGCTTCGCAATATTGTCGATGGACCGCCTACAGTATTGTACCGGTACATAGGTACCTACTCTGAGATTGTACCCATTGTACCTTATCTTTTTCTGTTAGCTCTCAAAGTCAACAGAGGGGACTGGAATCTTAACGGTATTCGTAAGCTGTAAATAAGCTACCTTATACTTACGCATCTTTACAATCGCAGTATTTTTCTAGGTATTGGTGAGCAACGCCACCACACACCACAGTCTTAAATAAAAGGTAGGTTAGTAGTGGTACCTATATAGGCAATGCTACAATTGCTACATGATAATTGATAGGCATAGGCCCGCATAGGCCTCTGCTCCTCAGCCCAGGCTGCGCCACAACACCCTGTCCTCCGCCCTCCGCATCCAGTCGTTCCCAGTCACCTTTAATGAACTACGATAGGCTCAGTTGATTGATTGCCATGATAAGCAATTCAAGCTAGAAGCTAATCACTTAGCCACATGCTGCTCAGTTGCACACTACCTTTCAGCATCAACTGCAATTGATAAGGTAGTAGCAGCACAAAGCTGCGGACTTCCTATTGTCTTGAATTGAACCTTCTCGTTAAAATCCAAATTCGCAATGGTATCTTAGCGACAATCAATGTCAAAAACTTGTCGAAAATGTTCAAACATTAGAGGTATATTTGACAGGTTGAGGCCGAGATTAAACTGTGACCGTTCTTAATAATACGGGAATTGCCCCTGGGTTCCATTGTATATCATTTAAGAACAGAACAGCATCGTGGTGGCTTGTCTATGGACAAGACAAGTAAACACGAGCGAGTCGGACTCGCGCACCGAGGGTTTCGTACCATCATGTTTTTAATTTTTCATCGGCGAGGCCTATATTCGTCAGAGTATTTTACACTGTGCACTGAAGTGTAGAATATTGCAGTTTTATGTCAGCGCCATCTCTTGAGCGATAGTGGAACTAATGTTACTTTTGTTGATGATTTCTGAAATAGTGTGCTATTTAGAGACTTCGTTTTATTTTTCCTGTAATCTTTACATAAACTTCTATCACATAGAATAATTTCAGATTTTTCTCTTTGCAAACTTCGGAGATAGGGAACGGTATTTTTTTTTACATTTTTCATCAAAAAATGTTTGAGAATGTGCAAACTGCGCTCTTTCACATGATACCCCAAATGTCCTAGCCCCACTTAGAATTTTTCAGAACCCCTTTCAGTCCCTGTTGCAAAAAATATACATATATTTTTATTTCTTTCTTATTTGCAAAATAGTTGGGCAACGTCTGAAACTATTACAAGTTGATAGCATTAGTATTTCTTGAGATATCTAGCTGTGACTGACAGACAGAAACACTGAGTCTCACCATAAGGGTTCCGTTTTAAAAATTTGGTATGGAACCTTAGTTTTTTTTTTTTATTCTAATGTCCTAAAGCCACACCCGCACTGATAAATTTGAACTGCATTATTAGCCGTGTAAACAAAAGTCGAGATTACCATTCATGGCAATTCCGATTTCGTTATGCTGCGTGCAGATCGGTGAATCACCCTGAGCCATTCAGGCGCCTACTACAGATTCCGGCGAACCGAGCCTTGACTATTACGCATTGGCCATAAATTTAGACGTTTTGGACTATGAATAGCCATTATCAAACGGTTGCCTACATGCACTTAAAAGGCTATATATTTATAGAGTTCCAACTACTTACAATAATGACCGCGGATGCTTCGTAATGTATTTGTTTATTTTCCCTCGTATTAGAAGCGGAATATAATTAGCAGGAATTTTGGTTCGTTATAAATAATTCCATTAATAAATATAGGTACTTAAGTAGGTGGTATTTAGACTTTGACTTGCAAACAATCACTTCAGCGAATTATTTTTAATAGGTAGGTATATTGTTTAATTGTATCCAATTAGGTAACATTTACCAATACATAATTACATTTGCATATCCTTAGGTAGGTACATATGCATACCTCGTTAGTTCCGTTATAGTTGTAAGTAGCAGGTACTTGCTGGCGCTGGGGCGACTTATTTATGATTTACTAGCAGTGCCCCGCGGTTTCACCCGCATAAGTCTCGATCCCGTGGGAATAACGGAATTAAAAGTATCCCTTGTGTTAATCCAGGGTGTCAGCTACCTCCTTACCAAATATCAAAATTGGTCCAGCCGTATGTGCGTGAAGAAGTAACAAACATACAAACACACTCAGAAACTTTCGCCTTTATAGTATCAGTGTGATGTAAGTAGGTAAGAAAGAAAGAAAGAAAACGGAAAAAACTGGCCAAGTGCGAGTCGGACTCGCACACGAAGGGTTCCGTACCACAAGGCAAAAACGCCGAAAAAACACGTTTGTTGTATGGGAGCCTCCCTTAAATATTTATTTTATTTTAATTTTATTATTAAAGTAAAAATACAACTGAGTATTTTGTGAATATTTCAAGTACCTACCTGTTGCCATTATTGATATCGAGCAAAAAAGGGCAAAAAAATCGCATTTGTTGTATGGGAGCCCCCCTTAAATATTTATTTTATTATGTTTTTAGTATTTTTTGTTATAGCGGCAACAGAAATACATAATTTGTGAAAATTTCAACTGTCTAGCCACCGCGGTTCTTGAGATACAGCCTGGTGACAGACGGACGGACGGACGGGCGGACGGACGGACGAACGGACAGACAGCGAAGTCTTAGTAATAGGGTTCCGTTTTTACCCTTTGGGTACGGAACGCTAAAAAGGAAGATACGGAAGAGGAAGACTTGCTGCGCCCATCTATCTATAGGTACTAATAATATAATATACTTAAAGAGGTAAAATTTGTTTGTTTTATTGTAAGTGTGTTAGTGTTTTTATGTAGTTGATAATCGAGTTATTCCTGTCTGATCCCCTGAACCCCCCCTCCACCGGGGGGGAAAGACAGAAGATGAACAAGCAGGGGATCGAGGAGGGGTCCTCGATCCCCTGCTTGTTCATCTTCTGTTGTAATCTCTGTCTTATTCACTATAAACTTAAGTAAGGTAAGATTGAGAGACGAGAAGGCTATTGTCGATTCATAACAAACTACTTTTTGATATTATCGTAATGAATTCATGATCGATAATCTACATTATGTACAGTCGACAAAGGAGATAAGTATACAGGAGCGTCGAATATAGTTGAAGTTTACTAAGAAACCGATGGATGTTCTGGACTGAAATTTAATTGAATAAATGAGCTGTTTGTTTTCTATTAATAAAATTAATTTTTTTTTCGAGAACATCCACCGGTTTCTTAGTAAACTTCAACTATATCCGACGCTCCTGTACCTATACTTATCTCCTTTGTTGACTGTACATACAGGGTTATTGGAAAAACACCAACAACTTCTTAAGAGGTCATTGTACCTACTCATCAGGGAACAGCTGATTTTTTTTCGCGATTTCAGGTTTGGTCGCATATTAAAAGTTGTTCATAGTGATGAGTACAATGACCTCTTAAGAGGTTGTTGATGTTTTTCCCAATAACCCTGTATATAACGTAACGTTAGGGCGATGTCCTGGAAGCTTAATCGCTCTCTACTCGCCTAAGTTGTTTTCAGGGTCCAATTAGAATAAGTAAATTAGGTGGTGTCCTGCCTTTTCGGCGAAAATTGCTTGGCAGATTATCACTTGCCAACCAATGTTTCGCCGATGTTTCACTTTGACAACTAACGATTAGCAAATTTTTGTATGACAACGTTTCATTTGGTAGCATTATTGTTAAGCTGATTATTGACACAAAACGTTTGGGATATTTATCTTTGTCAAACATTTCAAACTTTAATCTCTGTCGCATGCTACCATCAGCTTATAAGTGTGTTAGTACCTACCTACAGCGGCATGCGAACACGAGAAGGTTCCTTTTTTTTTCATACCTACATATACTGTATACCGGTCAAAATCAGATCTCTCCGGTCGTGTCGGATTGCCGTCCCATCGGACAATGAGAGTGAGGGAAGAGGGAGTGCACCTGTGTCTGCGCGCACACTTGTGCACTATAATATCTCCCGCGCCGAAGGCTAGTCTCCGTTGAGATTGGCCGCCGTGGCCGAAATACGGTCTGGAGGACTTTCTTTATTTACCGGTCAAAATCATAACCCTCCTTTTTGCTTCGCCGTATTCGGGTAACAAACGTTAATTCGGGCACTATGCAACCAGACTCGTAATGAAGTAGTTAATGGCTAGAGTTTCAGCGGCGGCGACCCATGGCAATTGGATGAGGTTCACACGACTATTAGTGGGCACTTGCTGCCTATACGTAGAAATATATCGTCGAACAAAAATGATGAAGTTAGATAGAATTCACATTTCGTTGTTTACAGCTTTCAGATACTTACGGCACTGTTCAGCTTTTTTAATTATTCAATTTCACTAAGTCTCTATATTTAATTTTATTTAATACTAGCTGCTGCCGACTTTGTTCGCGTGATATTAATACCTTTCGATTTTCTTTCCTTTTCTACAATAAAAGTATTTAGGTAAGTACTCTTTATAACATCAGCAATCTGCCAGGAAAGACCCATCAGAATCGATCCAGCCGTTTAGGAAATTAAAAAAATGTATTTTAGGTAGTATTGAAAAAAAAAAAAAAATTTGCTTTCTGCATTTAGTAAATACGCTGTTATTTTGACATAACAAACCGACACTTCAAATTTTATGTAGGTAGGTATTTGAATAGATTTTTCACGCGCCATAGAATTGTATCCTCGTAACCAATCAGTCAGGAATCCTCAATAACGGACCTTGTTTTCTTTCACAAAGAATAACTTCCCTGATTATCTATCTATAGTAAATATGAGCTCTAGAACGCTCAATTTCATGCCCGTATATTCTCAGTGATAAATACGAATAAGCTCGACAGCAGCAATTGACTGGCGACGAAACCTTTCCAATTAGTTAATTCGATTCTAAGCCCACGTTCGCACGGACGTAAAAATATCGCGGCGGGACTTTATCGCGCACTGGATTTGCAACTCTCGGTGTTGAGCTGAGCATTGAGAATCCAACAGAGCGCATTCCAGCGCGTCAAAAAAACACACTGTTGGATTTTCTACCCTCTGTGCTAAGCAGTGAGTTGAATATCCAGTGCGCGAAAATAAAATCGCTGCGGGAAAAACGCGCCCGTGCGTACCTGGGGTTAGATCTGTTGCGTCTGATAAATGATTTATTTTCTGTACCTAAGTAGGTTTGTATGTACAAACACTTTTACACGTCAATTATATATTTTTTAAACTAGATGAGGTCGGCGTATTAGGGGAGAACAGGGTAATGAGAGCCAACGGGTAGTGGGAGCCATGGTGATTGAACGGAAAGTAGGTACATTTACGCGATCGTGCACACTCGGCCGCTTTTGTCAACCATCGAAAAACTTCGCCTGTCGAACACGACCCGTTAATGCCATGCAAGGGACGATTATGTGTTTTTCGCTCCACGCTTATAAAAAATTGCTGATTGCCAGCGCCGAGATAAGCATGAAGTTATGTTCTTTTTTTATTATGTTTATGCTTATTATATCCAAAGATTCATGCACTAACAAGCCCAATTGGTTAAATTGAGATTGAAAGTAGAATTACATATTTATGTTATTACTTTTCAAAATGGTAGTCGGCGGGTAATGGTAGCCTAGCATATTTATATTATCTTATCTTTTTTTCTTTACTAAGTTGATTTTTTTATTTGTCTTACAAATAGTTCTTCGTATTAATTACTAAGATCACATATTTTAAAGTATGTCTCGTTAAATTTTCGGGAAACAGTAAATTATGGCTCCCATTTCCCATATGGGCGTTAAGCGGGCTCTCTTTACTCACATGTGTCGGGTAATGGGAGCGACTGTTTTTTTTTGTAAAATCGTTATTCTACCCTACTACAAGACTGTAATTGGTTATAACTGTGTTTAAAATATACTCTAAAAATGAATGTAAGAGTTCCTAAATAAACATCTTATGAATGTTAACAAATGTGGTTGTTATAAAATTTTTCCCTTAATAGGCTCCCATTACCCTGTTCTCCCCTATAACTGACTATTCTGAGAAGAAAGGCCGAAACAATCTGAGAGGTCAGTCTCTTTTAAAGGCCAAACAAAATCTTGGTCAGCTCAACTCAGAACTCGAGGAGCTCAACGATCTGGCTTTTGTTCCCGTTGCTATGCTGCTGCTTCAGTTTTGGTCGGTGTAATTTTAATTATAATTATACACACCGATGAAGTGACGACTGATCATCAAGTGCTCATTCTCATACAGACGGCGATATTGAGATCATCGCACAGTAGCGACCAACAAACGCGACGTAAATCACTCATCCCGCGACATTGGTTCTCGGTATCGATAATTGAATAAACTCGTTCATTATTATGGAGTAATAAAACTTGGTCGCACAAACGCTTCGTTTGTGTCGTTTTACGAGTTCAACCAGCTGCATCGGTTATCTTTATAGACCTGCACTGAACCTCGATGGTTCAGAGCGCGCAAGGAAGGATCCACTATTCATAATTATTGATCTCAAGGCTGATCTTTGGGACTAGTCCTTTAATAAGAAAGCCCTTGTTCGCCGGAATAACGAGTTCTGAAAATTCTCACACGTTGCCAGATACCTTGACTTTCAAATAATGCATCCGGTCACTAACGAGACGTCAATGTTACTGAATCGACGAAAACTGATCATGTCCTGGTGTAAATTAGTCGTTTAAGCAATAAGCCAGGATGCACCACAGGTGGCAAACAGTGCCGACGACTAGATGACTGAGCGGATTGCAATGCGGCGCGGGGGAGCTTCGGGAAGGCGCGCTATCTTATCTGGGGAATGTGCCATCCCTGGCAGTGCTCGGTGGGTTGCCACTTAGCGCCGTGCCGCAAAGGTAACAGAAAGAAACTTTTGTTACTCAAATCAATAACGCTTATCTGGGTCGTTTTGTGTGCATAACGGTTACGGCATTGCCAAAGAAAAACTGAATATTTGAGTCATTAATCTTTGACAGCATATTACTTGTTCAAGAATGAAATATTTATACAGTTTCATTTTTGTGAAGATGTTTATGTAGGAATGCAAGTGAGATTTATCACTCGGTTTTGTTTGGTGACTTTAAACAGGCAGTTTTAATGTGAGAGCCGTGGCATATTAAAATTGAAATCACCAGTCGGTTTCAATAACGTAATCTTCACAATGCCACATTTGAATAAAATGTAGCAATAAATATTCGGTAGGTAGATACATACCTACTTAGGTGAGGTATCTCAAAGTCACCTGTTTGATAAACTTTTGGAACTTTTATCTGCAACAAGATGACTTTATCGTCGGATGACAATGAAATGCAATAATAAAATAATAATCTGCATCACATGTGGAGCATCGACTTGCAGTGAGGGCAATGCACTATAAGACGGTAAATCGATTCGTGGTTCTCTTCAAAATGTATCGTTTGTCTTCTCGTGCATTATCAGTTTTAGTAATAAATTCATACAATAGGATATTTTATGAAGGTTTTTGACCTTACTGCTTGTCACGTCGTTTCTCAACGTGAACACTTAAGAAGGCCATCAAAACTGTTCACTATCACAAAAGTCAAACAAAGTTAAAGTCTTTACGCACTTGTACATACTTTGTTATAAGTACAGTACGATTTATAACCACGGGTAGTCAGCATCTTTAATTTAGTTTAGGTAGTCAAAACAAACTTGATCGGTTTCACAAGATACTGGCGCCGATTCTGTTGTGTCACAAACTAAACTAAATTTTAGTTCAGGCATCTTTTTCTTTCTATTTCATTAAGAAAAGGACAGAAGATGAATATTAGTTTAGTCCTGTCAAAGTAGTCAGCGCCTGACGTAAATTGACTTATTTTTAATGGCCATTTTTTAAATCTCGTCTAAATTGTCTATGGAGTATCTTAATTTGACAGGACTAAACTAATATTTATCTTCTGTCCTTTTCATAATGAAATAGAAAGAAAAACATGCATGAACTTAAATTTAGTTTAGTTTATGAACAACAGAATCGGCGCCATTATTTGCATAAACTTTCCAGATAATTAAAAGCTAGCTAATTAAGATTTCTAAACATTAAGCTGAGTGAGTACTCATAGAGCAGCTCCGTTCATATTTGACAGGCTTATTTACAACATCATAAATTGATCACAACCAGCTACTGTATCTGAGTTTGATATATTGTATTATGTATTTATGCGATGTCATAAATAACATAATAATATTGGCCCTACTTTCGCCCTCGTGTTTTGAAGTATGGACCGGAGTAGAGGCAAAGGTCTTGATAAGCAGTAGTTTGTCCGATAGTCTTTGGCAATTTGCCGGATGTATCTAGATAATGGTTATAATTTGCATTAATGATGGGACACCCACAGTGCGTGATTGTAAAGTGATGTGTAAGATGTTTGAGAATTGGACGTTGGCCTTTTGCGAAACGGATCTAGATCACAGGAAACGAGATATTCTTGAATGGCGTCTTATCAGCTGAATGAGTGTTGTCAGAAAAAGTCACAGTGATACGTCTGCTAAACTTTGGCCTCTATATCTTTATCGTGAATGGTAGCGTCACGACTCGAACCGCGGCTGACTCTACAAACTTTAACTGCAATCTCATGTGGGCCGGCACTGCGGCTTATGCTCAGTAAATGTTAGGATTACGTCAGTACCTAAAAGATAATAAAACACACATATTCCATTGTTTGCCGAACAACGAAATTGTATCGTAAAATAGAAATTGTCTCCGATATGAATAATAATTTACGACTGGAGAGCAATATTGGGAAATGGGTAAGCAAAAACATGCGTGTGAAGTGAAGGGCTCTACACACTACATGATTAGAATTACTCTACTACTGTGTCTTTAGAATTAGGGCAAATGTGTTACATTAATATTAGCCTATTTTGAATCGATGACTATGACTTGATCGGTTTTTTAACCGAGTTCAAAAAGGAGGAGGCTCTCAAATAGACTGTACGGTCTGCAACAAATTTGCATAGGCACAATAAAGTTGAAATTTCTGTGAACACGCGCCCGCGCCGCGCAGGCCCGTACCTACATCTGTGTGTGTACACTGGCTAACGTCGAACGAAACAAAAAATAATTATACCGTCGCTTTTTCACACGCGCGGCGTAATTACGTATGACCTTGGTTGGTTCATACGATTGCTAAAATTCACATCTTCAATCGAAAAGAAGATTGAAACTATAAACCTCAAAATAATCCTTAATACGGTTAAGACACAATATTATTTTAATATTACTAAAATCAATTTGTAATTTATAACTTAATACGTTGTATAACCCCTATTATTATCCATGCTATCAAGTAAACGCTGGCGTATGGATCCTATAATATTTAAACATATTTCTGCATATTTCCTTGCAATGCAACTTCATCTGGTAACTGGTTGGTTAAAACAACATTTCTTTCTTATTCACTGACCAGCTGGGGCTTTCCACTGTCGATCGCGTTCGACTGGCACGGACCCTCCGACCTTTTGACCTTCCTACTCACAGTAGGTAGGTAATTTCTCTAAAACAAAAAAGGAATATTGTAAGGCTACTAGCAAAATGATAAAATATTATTAACTACTATTTTGAAAAAAAAAATATTTTGAAAATAGTTCAAAAGATAAGATTATAATTTATACATAATGTTATATTCATCATTCCAAAAGTAAATAAATAAACTCTTGGAAATATATATTTTTTCTTCTATTTAGACCCTATGGTAAATATAAAACGTTTAATAAAATAACTACAAGGATCAGCAGTTATACATTAATTAAATAAATGTTCGATAAAAGAATTAAATCATAATACTCACAGTCAGTCCGGTTTCATCAAATATTTGTGGTATAATATTAAGTCCACTTTTACGCAGCGCGATAATATCCGCTTTCATCTCAATATTTAAATTTGCTTGCGTTTCAAAATGAACAACACCTCTAATAGAACACACTTCACTAACCCACAATATCAAATTATTATCAACCAACAAAGAACCACAACATTCTTTCGCGGTGAATGGTGCATCTGTCCACCTTATAATTAATTTATTTATTAAGATTTCTGTGGGTATAATCATAAAGTTTTACGAACTATGTGAACAAGACGAACATGACACGGAACTATATTCAATAGCGTGATTATTCGAGTAATATGCGGGTGTGTGTGTCAAATTACTCATTAAAAGAAGGTCGTAAGTTACTAACTAAACTTCAAACTATAACTTTGCGAATTTGCTTATGGACTTTTGGTCGACACTGTACCTATTTAAAAAAAAAAATTACATGATATCTCTGGCAATAAATTGTAGATCGATTTCGAACTTTGCTCAGGTAGTGTCTGTGTTAGCTTCAATAATATCTACGTATTTTTTCCACTTAGTGACATATTGGGTGTCAAAAAACGAAAATGCGAAACCAACGACACCGATTTTCGAAATTAAAGTAGTTTTTTACTTTGTAGTGTTTTGTTTTGGAAGTCGGTTGTTATTTTTGTAAAAAAGTTTTTTGCGTTAAGCCCTTAGCTCTACAGAATAAAGATTATGTAGATAGTTCAACAATGTGTCTTATGTTATTCAAGTATTTTCCTCAATGTATTGTCACTGGAACTTGACAAGTTCTAACAGGAATAACAGGAATTTACAGGAACTGATACATTAGCAAACAAACACGTAGGGTGTAAGACTGTAATAAAAGCCATACTTTGTCATCACCCACGACACAACAGTTTAACTTATTTTCGCAAAACTTCTTATCTATTTTGCTATTATGAGGTAGGTACTCGAATAAAAACTGATTGACGACATCGATGTTCTGTCTGATGTAGACTCGATTAAACGATAGTGTTACAGCTACATAATGAAGGCGTGGGCGATATCATTAGAGGGTTTAGTCAGTCTATTCACGGGCGTGCGTCAATTTGTTTAACTTAATCGCTCGTTGTCGTCACTACACCCTTTGTAGCAGGCGTCATGACGTCACTATATTCACAGCAAGCAAATATTTGTTTTGATTTATTTTACTAATTAACTGCGTCTGCACTAGTTAATAAACAATGGCAGTGTTTATTTTGTTTTGTCTACGTTTAGGCGAAACTAAGACGGATTTGGTGTTAGTTAATCAGTTTAGCTCGGGTGGCTGCTAAACGATATGTTTTACAAGAAGCTATTGTCGTTAGTTTAGACTTGTGCAGGTACCTATGAGGTGGTGACATTGTAGTAGGCATAATTTTTAAGAGTCAGTCAAGGAAAATGATTTTTGTGGTTGTTGCAGGTGATTTTGTGGGACTTTGACTAATGTCAGTAAAGAAAAAATATGCTCGATGATCGAGTGTTTTACTTATAAAGGTAGAACGGACTGATTCCCCCAGTTCTTGTTTCCACCCGAAAAGTTATATACTTTATAATGCCGTTTTATCAGATGAAATTGAGGTGGTACAGTCAAAGAACAACCGACTTCCAAAAAAAACACTACAAATTGAAAAATAACTTTAATTTCGGAAGTCGGTGTCTTTGGTTCCGCATTTTCGTTTATTGACACCGACTTCCGAAATTAAAGTTATTTTTCAATTTGTAGTGTTTTTTTTGGAAGTCGGTTGTTTTTTTTGTAAAAAAGTTTTTATTTTTCACTTTTTAGTGGGTCAGTTTGTAATTTATCTAAGTTACAATAGCCTAATGTCAACTGCTCATCACCTTTTACAAAATATTGCTTTTCCCGGTGCTGGGACGTTAATTGTTGAGGAGTTCTCCTGGTAAGAACCAGGAGAACTCCTCAACCACCACTCACCATACGCATTGTGACGAGCATAAATTGCTTAGCAACCATATTAAAGTATAATCGAATCGCAACCCGTGAAATATTTGTCATTGAGTAGTTCCGATGGCCATCTGTGGTCTTCATCATCAGCTCCACTTTACCAAATGATGATTTCCGAGAGCAAATGCTCAAGTTACTTTAAAAAATACCCAAATCGCTATAGGTTTGCCTATAAAATTTGAGGGTTTCCCTCGATTTCCATGGGATTCTCTCATCAGATTCCAACTTGATGATAATGGGACCACCTAGAGAGTATACCTTTTCAAATAAAAAAAGAATTTTTGGAATCGGTCCAGCCGTCTTCGAGTAATCGGTGAACATACATAAAAAAAAAAAAAACATATATAGAGTCAAACATATAACCTCCTCCTTTTTGGAAGTCGGTTAAAAAAAAAACATATATAGAGTCGAACATATAACCTCCTCCTCCTAAATGTAATATAAAAAAAATATAGATAAGCACCTACTTATTTAAATTAATTGAACAATAAAATAAGGAATTGAACATAAAAAAAGTATTTAAGATGAGGTGATTACAAAATTTCCCTTTGTCCCCTTTAACTTTAACATGGCCTACGGGGACAACGGGAATACAGGAAATTAATATAGAATTTATTAATAATTACTAAGATCAATATTAAAAAAAAACCAAAGAATTGTATTTATTGGGCGATGAATAGGTACCGGTAATTCATCGTCTTAGATCAACACATGAAATCACCAATATAACCAATAAATATTTTATTTCCCACTACTTCCCGTATTTTATTGATGTGTGCAGTTTTATAGTTCAGTTCCTTATTGTTATCATTGCAATCAAAATGTACTTTAGGTCCGCCATTTTCTTATTTCCCTCCATCTTTCCTATTTAAACATAAACTGTTTATACGTAAAGGTATTTTAGCGTGTTAACGACGGGATGTAAAAATAATTACAAATAATAATAAAACGAGTGACATTACACATGAAGGATAAAACGGTGATTTTACATCAATTATGTGGTAGTTATTATTTATTCAATGATCGATTAATATTAAAATGAGCGTGCCTAGTGCTAATATTGAGTTCATTAAACATTGAGCTTTATGGTTTTTAGCACACTACGGAGGTTGAAGGTGTACATGTTTTGTTTAACACACTTTCAATCGCAATGCCTTTCATTTAGACAACATTCATTGCGTTATTTCCGTTGTCGAGTAGGCGATTTTTTCAAAAATATGAAGAAACTTAGGATATCCTTCAAAATCTTTAGGATTATGATTGTGTTACGCAATTAGGGTGGGACGTGGGTCTTGGTTTCGATAAAAGGGTTGGATTTTCAAATAATCATAACTTTTGTTTTGTTCTGTTATTTAATGACTACTTAAAAAGCTTAATTGTCGTGTTTGACTGTCTAATCTGTAGAAAAAAAAACAAAATTGAAAAAATAAGTATATGTATTTTTTTAATGGTTTGCGGGGGGCCAACATTGAATAGAGATTGCATGAAATAGAGTGGTTTGGAAGGAAAAAGGGGAAGTCTTTGCCCAGCAAAAAAAGTAATATTTAATCACTATGAATATTATAAATTTTATGTCCATAATATCAAGTTGACGCCTAGTTTACGTGTCGCAGTTCTTGTTCTGAAGTAGCTAGTTAGCTGATTTAAGCATAATTATATTCAATTTAGATAAGATTAGATCAATTTACTGCAAATGATTTAATTTCAAATCATATGATTAGGTTTAATGGCAAATTGTGACCCAAAAGCAGGATAAGCTGGTAATTCTAAGTAGGTATCAAATTATTATAAAATTAATAAATAAATATGTACCGAAGTAAATTTATAATTAATTATGTGTAGGTACGTATTTTGCAATGAGCTTAACCTAGAAATTGGCTATGAATAAATAAAGATAAATCTGGGAAAAACCTGAAACCAATAGATTTTAATTTTTAACTCCACATACAAATTCTCGCAAAAATCAATCGTACCTACAGGTTCTCGGTTGATTATTGTCAAGTTTCTTTATTTTCCAAGTGATGGACTGTTTTCCCAACAGAATTATTGTGTGTTTCAATTTTAATATTGTTTGTTTATGATGACATTATGATAGGCACATGATATCAAAACCCGCCATTTATATGCTAAGTACATCAAACTGTGGCACTCCTGTCAACAGCGTTCCTACTGCTTTTAGCTCAGTAATTATGTCTGATTTATCTCACGCTCGCATAAACTTGCGGAATGTCAATTTTAGTAGGTGTTTTACATTTTAGAATAAGGATATTGAGTTGATTTACCTACCAATGTGTCATAAATACACTGTTTACAAATTATTTTGAAGTTCTGTGTACCTACTTGTATCTATTACCTAACAATCAAGGAAGCATGATTCATTTTTCTCACAGTCTTCTATTTTCGATCACTTTTATGGAGGAGGTGACTCATTCTTTATTCCCCTAAGGAGCTTATTATTGTTTATCAAACAGCGGGGAAATTGCGTACCTAACACACTAACAATAGGAATGGCTTTCATTTTGACAGTTCACCAACATTCATTGCGTTATTTCAGTTTTTGAGCAGACACATTTTTCGAACATATGAAGCAATGGATTAGCAATATCTTTCAAAATGATTCATATTGTGATTGATAGTGTGTTACACAAATATGGTGCAGATTCTTAGCGCAGTGGTGGCCCAGTAGTAACGGCCGCGATTTACGAGTTGTTGGTCGTAGGTTCGAACCCAGACAGGCGTTTTACTTTGTGTAAATTATTTCATCATCACTGTTCTTAAAACGGTGAAGGAAAACATCGTGGGTACGTGCGCCAAAAGACGGGGTAGGTACACGCCGAGGGTGCAGTTCCTGGAGTCGCACCGCAACGACAACACGTTCGTGGTGCGCAACGTGCGCGTATCGAATTGTTATCTGCCCGTCGCGTCGTTATGAAGGAGACATGGCCGCAGGACGTGGCGTTCCGTCGCTTCCACGGAACAGCACAGGACCAGCTAGTGAAGTGCTACTAACATAGTTTTGAGCTAGGTATATTAATTAACACACGTTTTGTTTTATACTTTATAAATAAGGTATATGTATATGGGCCATTGTAGCCTGACATTTTTATTGTAGGCTGATAATAATTATTATAGAGACGTTGGCTGAGGTAGCAGCGCGGTGCGGGAGGGGTGTGGTGACGTGATGCGAGAGCTCAGTGATTCGTCAACTTGTGATAACTATCACCCTCCCGCACCACGCAGCTACCTCAGGCAACGTCTCAGTTAAGCGGTCGGCCTATAAACAGATTTTTAGTACGGTCTTTGGTCATGCTTGTACCTAAGTATAGGGCTGTAGGTCCCTTGCAATATGCAGGCTTCTACATGTCAACTGCCATCGAAACTCGCGTGATGCAATACTATTCCAACAGACAGCACTACTTTTTCATGTCCAGACATATTAATTGGCGTAAGCAATATCTTATTGACTTTGAACCCGTCTCATCACTGAATTAATTGCACAAATATCTCAACACTGTCGAATCAATCGATGTCGATGACACGCTATTACTTCAACCTCAGAAGAACATTATCGTCCTAACCGCCTATTTATAAAGACAAGTAATACGATCTCAGACAATTGAAACGTATCAAGGCTTCTCTTCAATTACGTGTTGACTGACAGAGGGCGTAGGTTAACAGCCAATGAGCCCTTCACATCGGTGCGTTGATTAAATGAGTGGCAAATACTTTCCACTTGCCTGATGCAACCAAGTAATGCTGACGTCAGAGACAATGAGCAGGTTGCCTAATGGCGCAGCAGTAGGATTCTACGGAGTGGACGCTTCGTTGTATTTTTCCGGAAAAATCAAGATTGCTGTTGATTGAACGCAGTTCTGAAAGACTCGTGCGCAGCGGCGACTCTAGAATTTTTTATTAGGTGGTGCAAAATCTTAACGTGGCGCCCCTCTATGTACCATTGTTCCTATTATATAATTATGCAGTTTCTTGTTTGCTTGTGGACGATCGGGTTTATAATAACTTACTATGATCAATGACTGGTGCCTGGTGGACTGTCCACCAGGCACCAGTCAGATGATAGTAACTTACTATAAAGCCGATCGTCGAGGCGCTGAAATCAACTGAAATGAACTCCGGTGCCGTCGCACCGGTCGCACCGCCCTAGGGCCGCTACTTTCGTGCGGTGGTGTGAAAATGTGTTGCAGCAGTGAATTATTTAGTACAGCCATAGTAGTCTATGGTACAGCCCAAAAGGTTTCATCTGCCAATAGGCTTTTCACCAATTTTATTTTTCTTTTAACAGATTGAGCAAGCAAAAATCTTGGGGGCGAAGTCCATAAAGAAAATTGGAAATAAGTAGACCGAATTATGTGAAAATGCCCTTTCAATAATAACGTGAGTAAACAGAAAATCTAAAATGAACGTCGAATATGTTACTAAAAACATTCTTTTGTTGTGCATTCGAGTAGAAAAAGAGGCTTCGAATGCTCGGGAACAATTTCCGTGACTGTGCGGGCATCCAGCCAGTTTCGTACTTTTTGCTTTTTAATTTATTTCCCCTCGTGAATACATTACGTTCAGCTTACTACTGAACTTTCTGAGCCCCATTGTGTATTTTAGCGACATATCATACTCTGTCATACTTTTAGCTAAATTATTATCAATTGAGAAACTTTTATTTTTCCTTTCTCGCTACTCATAAGTAATTGAATTCCAAGTTTTTTTTTTGCAACTAATGGCGATTGTTAGTTATTATTTATGAACACGAAGTGCCTTTTGATTTCCTGAAAAATCCATGAAAATCTAATTTTCAGGAAAACGATACGCATATCTTATAAGTTTAAAACAGAAATATGAGCACGTATGAACTTCAGTACTTACCTACTACTGAGTCTTGCATAGTTTGGCGTCTTCGGTGTACACGCTATCATTAGGTACCCGCCTATCCGTACAGTTTATATCTTTTCGTAGTAAAAAGTCATATAATACGAGATACATCTCAAGAAACTCATTGGCATTCAACATTCGTATTTAGTTATAAAAAAATAATTTCTGATGCTGCAGATCTTTCCGTCTCAACTCGCCGCCTCCGCTCTAGGGTTGCCAAGCTACTGACCCGAACGGTCCTAATGAAAAACGTTGAAAACTTTTTGTATAAATTTTACTATACAGCCTCTTTAAAAATCACACAACCCACTTTTGTTAAGGCTACCCCTAGCTTTGTTTGCGAACAGAATGTGCGACCCAGTTTCTTTTGTGTCATTCTTATTGCTTGTAAAATATTTGACTGGAACTTAAATAAGTTTTGTTCAGAGCCAGTGGGCGAGAAGTTCTAGTTGCCAAATATTATACGCACAATAGCTTAAATAAAATATTGTGCAGATTATGGTGCGTAACTACGTTATGTAGCTTTTGTTGCGTAAGTAAGTAAGTAAGCGCTCCTTTATTCTGAAAACAGGACTCCATGTGCTTTTAAAGCGATTGGTATTAATTTAGCCATTTTCGTGGAAGTGCTTACAGTTTTCAGTTTGCAATGACTCAGCTCGCTTACTTAGGGAAGTACTCCTGCAACTGGTACAGCAGGTGTTAGTCCATTCTAAGTGTCGAAACACAATAAGGAGCGCAACAGAAGTTCCGCGGCTGATTTTACGTTCCGACGTAAGTATTCGGCTGATATAACACACCATAAGTGCCGAACTTACGCGGCAGAAATTCAGATGCACACACGCGGGGCGCGGGCATGCCTGCCTCCCGCTGATCTTCTTCGGCAATCAAACCGAACTTCGGTCGCGTATAATGTGTGCTCTACAGAATACGTTGCCGCCGAATTGCCGCTGAACTTACGCCCTACCGAAGATCGGCTGTACGCTATAACGCAACGTAATTTCGGCATAATGTGTTGTCGGTAATTCAAATAGCATTGCAGGAGTAATCATGCCGAACTTCGGTCGCGTACTTTCGGCATAGTGTGTTTAGACACTAAGTACCTACTATAAAAAACATAGTTTCTGCCGAGTTACAGAATGAAGTCGTAATTCCTGAAACCGTAACCGCAGTAAGCAAGCAGTAAGACCAAAAGCTTCAAATTCAGTTCTTCGATAGCCACTAAAACTCTAAGCTAGCTAAAGAATCGCCACCCTATTACCTATATCGGGACTTTGGATATGTTTTAATAGCCAGGCGACAGACATAGTTTGCACAAAAACCCTCCGGCGGCGCCTCGAAGGCTTCGTCATTAAGAAAACAGACCACATGAACTGAATGAGCTGAGGGGGCGCCCACGCAGCGGCCGCACAATGAGACAAAAGCTCTTAAATGGCGTCTGTATAGGCACTTATGGCATTGTGCTGTATTTGCTTATATGAACACTTCGAGTGGATTTAACTCGCAATTAATTATGACTTTAGGTATAAATAGTGCTATGTTTATTGTTTCAGTATGTAGGCAAGCAAGGTTAGTGGCAATTTGTTTGGTTTCAGGAAGTTATTGTTGCGCCTGAAAACTTCCACATTCATTTAGCTGGTTGCCAGGGAATTACTAGTTTTTAAAAAGTGGTTTCAGCATGGTAACAGCACATAAATATTTAGGTAGCTGTATTTTCTTTTCGTTAATTTTTTTTCGATTTCTTCGGTAAAATAGGGGATGACTTTCGAAGACTGGAGTTTGAAATATAATTTTGAGATCACTATAGGTAAAGGCAAACCACATGATAAAAGGTAAAGTCTACAGTGGACGTTGACCCATTTAAAGGTTTTTACCCTGCTTAAGGATGATACGCCTCTGTGGCTTTAAAGCATATACCTACCTACAAACCTACAATGAGTGTTTAATGTACCTAATATGTCTTAACTTACATAGGGAAGCTGCCTATTATTGTGTATTCTTGGACTAGCAGGCAAAACCTATGTCTGCATACTTTCTCTGTTTGATAGTTTGAACTTTGTAAGTTTTACTTTTTATAATTTTCTTAGGGCGGGAAAACTTCAAGCTTATTTTTTTTTCAGCGAGGCACTATTTTTTCTGTTCCTTAAATATTGTGTGGTGTCTGGTGATGCTATCTACTATAAATGACAGTCCGTCTTTATCTTAAAAAATACACTAGCCACTAACCAAAACAGGATACAGCATAAACTCAGAATGAAACCGGACAAAGTTGGCCACCGCTTATGATTCAAATTAAATAATAATAAAGGCGGTATTATATCTAATTGAAGTTTACCGCGAATTGGTTATTAGATATTCAGAGGCTGTAGGATTTAATATCTTCGAAGTGGTCGTTTTAATTGATGCAATTAGGGGGCAGTTAGCGTTCCCGTATAGCGCAGGCGCGGGTGTCGGGCGCTGACACGTACGGAACCCGCGAGCGGCGCGCGCTCACGTCCCCCACATGCGAACTGAATAACTTAATGAAAATAACATAAAAATACTCTTTTTATTACCACGTTTAATGTGGTTAAGTGGTTGACTTCGTGAGTTGAGATGTGATGTCGCGAGTTCTAATTTTGGCATTATCTTTGGGGGAAAGCAAGGTGAAAAACCGTTGTCACATAACTCAAAATGAGTAGGTAGGTACTTATGGCAAGCATAGCAAGGTATAGCATTAGAAATTTCTTTATCTTCTGCGTCAACTTAAGTACGATCACCTCTCAATTTTAAATTGCAGATTATCTGCAAGCGGTTATCGTGACGATGACTTGAGCCTGATGGATCGACCTAGATGAGAATAATATAAAATAAATCATATGATAAACATTGTCTTACTTACTATATCTTTAGACATGCATCAATGACAAAGTGGACTAATTTAATTTAAGTAATGATAAGATGTAATTAAAGATCCCCGCGGGTTATATCAATGCGCGGACGATTAATCGGGAATTCGGGATAAATCTTTAAGCAGTAGGTGCTCACTGTAACAGGTGCTCTAGTGGGAAAACTACTAACAAAGTAGCATCTTGCTAGATTCTTCCATGGCTTTAAATTCCAACTAATCCTGCGGAGTAATTATTATTGCATATCATCACACTAACAGTGGGAATGGCTTTCATTCTGACAGTTCAACAACATTCATTGCATTATTTACATTGTGAAGCAGACAAATTTTCCGAACATATGAAGTAGTGGATCTGCAATATCCTTCAAAATGATTCAGATTGTGATTGATAGTATGTTATGCAATTACGGTGCTGGTAATTCGCCCTTATAACACATCACACAATGCGATATTAACTAACCAGCTAACAGACAATATATTTTCCCAAACCAGCGAAAACATTCCCCAACTTACTTCAGTAAACGCCGCTTCATAAATAAAATAAATTGTTTGAATAATACCCATAGGAATATCTACTGTAGGTAATGAGTTATCTTAAAGTCATGCAGAATAATCAATTGGATTGCTGCCAAACAAAAATTGAGCTCGCCCAATCAGAGCAATATATTATATTTTTATGATGCTGTACAACTTAATCATATGAGATTAAATGAGATTTATTAGATGCCCTTCACACACGATTCATGAGATACATGACAGGAGTTTTTGCGTGAGTATAAGGCACTAATCAACTGATATGTGGGTTAGGTTAACTCTTAAACTTATGTCACATTAGGTACTTGGTTTATCTGTGTCATATTTCGCATAAACAATTTATCGCATGAATAAATTGAAGTCAGAAGCTCAGTGTGTGATATCAACGATAATCTTGATACCTACATAGTCCAGTCTCTGTGATGATTAGTACCTAATTACGGAACAAAGAAGGACACATTATGTTTCTTGTTTGTTCAAGTTCATTGCGGGATAACCGCTGATACATTGCCAAAGGTTATTGACAAAGACGCAAACAAGTTTAGAGATGGTTTAATGTATTGAGTTTAAGTTTTGCACAAGACACTGGAAACTTATCGTGTTGAAAGCTGTAATAAAACGTAGGAGTTTTCTTCTTCCGGACACCGCTTGGCACGTCTTGAGAACTCGTAATTTTTATTGGTGAATCTTTATGTATACCTAAGTAAGTATGTAAAGGAATATTTTTTTCACGCAGGTAGGTAATCTGATCTTAAAAGCATTTGGATTATAAAAATACAACCTAAAATTGGTGAAATAATGTAAATTAGGTATCTACGGGTTAACCAATGATCATAATATGAAACGACATGAAAAGGTGGAACTTACAACATCCGACCCAATCGTCCTGCAATCCAAACCGCGTTACAACACCAACATGCCTGCATACTCGTACTGCACCTTCTATCATAAAACGTTTAGGTTACGTTTAAGCAATAAACAAAATTAGGTTACGTTTAGGCAATAAACGTGAACATAAGCACTAACTAACCTAATAGTGTCATATCGGATAGATAACGCATGCGCCGCGAGAACACCGTCCCTAAATAATAATTGAGATTCATTGAGTAAGTGGAACAAGTCCGCAGACTGTCTGCACTATGTTCTGTGGTCTAGTGTACTGTAGGTAATGATAACCTCATTATTATCCTATTATAATTTTGTTATTTGCTCCCAATGTAATTTTCCGTTAGATTAGAGCTGTTTTGTTATGTAATAATTAGTTATAGTTTTTTGTTTGAATTGTTTCACTTTAATTAGAGTGGAGCCGAAGATTAGCGCGTACCTACACAAAGTTATCTACTATAGTGGCCGAAAATATAGTCTCTCATGTACCTCTCATACCTACTTGGTATAGCACGATTGGCAATTTGTATGCCGAACGGTGCTTGCGGTATGATGATAGGTAAATAGCCCCTGTATAAATGTCCATTTGGTATTACATATGCCTGCGACACAGCGAAAATAAGGGAACTTTTCTTATGACATCATAGCTTTTGCCCGCGGCTTCGCCCGCGTGGAGGTCGGAAATTATTCACAGCAAATTCAACCTCCCATTTCACCCTCTTAGGTGTGGAACTTCTAAAAACCCTTTCTTAGTGGAACTCTTCACAAAGAACACACCCACCAAATTTCATGTCTCTAGGACCAGCGGCTTAGGCTGTGCGTTGATATATCAGTCAGTCAGGACTTTGAATTTTTTATAGGCCTAAGTATCAATACCAAGTTTCGAGATAATCGGGCCGCGTGTTAAAACTCTTTCACACTAATTTTGACACGCCCCAATCCCCGTTTCGGGGGTAGTGTAGAAAAACCAAAAATGCCAAACTTCATAATTTACCTAGATCAGTATATTCTTGCCAAGTTTCAAGTTTTTTAACCAAATGAATAAGATTTTTCATATACTTACAACACTGTATTACCGCTTTTCACTCCCACAGGGGTGGAATTTCGAAAAATCGTTTGGGGTATGTTCATATTGTCTCAAAGATTATTTATACAAATTTTTGAGTTAATCAAGCCACGCAGTAAAATCTTCCCATGTATAATTAACTACCACCTTTCACCCCGTCAGGGGTAGATTTTCGAAAAACCCTGATACACGTTATTCTTTAATTTTGATCTTAAGTATAAATACAGCGTTTCGAGGTAATCGGACCGAGCGTTAAAGTTCTTCCATACAAATTTTGACATCCCCCAATCCCCCTTTTTAGGGGTAGTTTAGAAAAACGAAAAATGCTAGACTACATAATTTACTTAGATAAGTATTCCTGCCAAGTTTCAACTTTATTAACTCAAGGAATAACATTGTTCATACAAACTTTCATCCCCTATTTAACTCCCTTAGGGGTTGGATTTCAAAAATCCTTCCTTATACCTTGTCTGCATTATAAAGGGAACCTCTGTGCAAAATTTCAGCTCTCTAGGTTCAAGGGTTTGGGCTGGGCGTTGATGAGTCAGTCAATCAGTCAGTCAGACTTTTCTTTTTGTTTATATATATAGATTTTTATATAAATAGATATAGATTAATCCATAGTCCGACTTTATATACCCTTTACTGGGTATAATATATCCACTCTTTTCTCGTCTCAATCCCCACGCCAGCCTCATCCAGGTTTTACCCGATGGCAACAATATCGTCCGCCCATCTCGCCGCCGGACAATCGACACGTCTTAAAAAAAAATACAATAAAAAAAAACACAAAAAACAAAACAAAAAAAAAACGAAAACAATAAACAATTTTTTTTTCTTTTTCTTTTTCTTCGTCTTCCAGGCTTTGGACGCCACTCGGTCACTGCTGCCACGTGCTGTCTTATGTATGATGACATTCGAAAACATTTTCTTAACACGCAATATGAGGTGTCGACTCAGGATGGCAAGTCATCATCCATCAACTGCGGATTACTAACCACTGTCTATTTGCATGATACATTGTAAGTTTTTATTGTGCGCAGATGGAAAATGATTCACGAAACACTCTACTTTTGTTTATCACAAAATACTGTGGTTTCCGCTCCAAAGTGGATATTTTTCTGTTTCCTGAATCCAGACGTCGCGACGTGACGCTGAGTCATGCTTCTGTTTTACTTGTAAACTATTTATTATTAGTGACTATTCATTTTTTTTCCTTTGCAAAATGAAATAGGTATCTATAGGGTTTTAATTTATGGCGATAGGTTCATATTATGAAAAAATTCTCAAGGAAAACTTAGGGGGCTTGTGACTAAATAATAACAGCCGCACGACGCTTGTCGCGGTCGCTTCGTGGATGAGTGACCATCCATTACATATCGAGATCCCACTGTGGCTCGAAAAGCACTCCGTTGGTTGTTTGGAAATCTAGGGCAAAGGTAATACGGAAAATATGACAAGGTAACATCAATGATCAAATAACTACTCATAACTACTGTTGATTCAGAGACAAGTCGTCTTTGTGAATGACTTATGTAAATATTTACTTACAAGATTTTCTTTTAGGTACTGCATTATGCAAAGAAAAACAAATTCATGCTGTCTCATGGAATTTAATAACTGTTCAACTTGACAAGTTTTATAATAATAATAGGAAGCTACGATTTTTCTAGTATTTCCTAGTGCGTCGTCACCGTAGAACTCGTCCTTTGTTTTAATGATATCTAGCAATCAGCACTAAAAACCAGGGGGCCTAAAAAGGCCACTTTGGCAGACTCATAAAAAAAGCATTATGAATCATAATGCACATGGTGAAGGATTTTTCAGTTATTTTTTTTTGTCTGTGCTAAAATACCAATCAATCCAATCCAAATCCAATCCCAATCTCTTTGATTATACCTACGTAATGCAGCGAAAAAAAAGAAAATCACGGACTGTCTTCGCCATATTATGATTGAAATGAAATGAAATGATTTATTTGTAAGTAGGTTTGTACAAACCTACTTACAAATAAATCATTTCATTTCATTTAAAAAAGAAAATCACGGACTGTCTTCGCCATATTATGATTCATAATGTTATCCTTTTATGATTCTTCCGAAGTAGCCTTTTTAGGCCCCCTGGTAGTCATGAAAATGCGATTGGCTGTGATTGATGTACCTATACTAACAAGGTATAGGTACTTAGGTTCTAGAAGCATTTTTGCCTTTTGTCATCATAAACCATTTGGTTTAATAATATGACAAATAAATAATATAAAACATAAGGTTTATGATGAAAACTCCAACAAAAATGCATTTTTGCATTTTAAGCACGTTCGATCTGTGAAAAATACAAAACTGCCACGCCCGGTTGAGGGATATGTAATACTGAATGTCTTTCTAATTTTTCAGAGTCAGCAAATACTTCACTTACTGGCTCACTCATTCAGTATCAGTGTTCACCGACAAGTCATTATTAGTTACGAGCATGGGTAAAGCGCAAACGAAGTCCTAATTTCAAACAAAGCCAGGCTGGTACTCACGCGTGGAAGTCAACAGGTGATGTAATTGCGCACCGGGTAGCAACACATGGGTTACCCGCTGTTATTAGGCATTTTGTATGTGAGACACACGCTAAATTGCCGTGGTACCTATAGCCATGTAGGAGTACTGTCCACAAAAGAAACAATTATGCTGGCAGCTAACTTCAAATACCTTTCGACTCATGCATGATGTGCTTAAGCTGCGAAGTTAAATCACTTTGTTTCTCTGAGTGTTTAAAAACTTAAAAAGTTATCTACTTATTCCGGACGCAGTAATAATGAAAATTAGAAGCGTAGCACCATTTCTTGTAAGCACACCTAACACTTTGGTGGTCTGTACACCCAGCAGGTCATGTATAAGTACATGTATCAGACAGTCTGACCGTGAGCACCTCTGGACACACCTGCAAGCGCTTTGTTTAGTCTGTACCTATGTATATCTGAGCTAGGTTCCTTATGAGCTTTATGTCTAAACTGACGTCTGCGAACATTCTCTGCATGTTTCTATGCAGTAACCTACTTTTTACCGACTTCACAAAAAGGAGGAGGTACTATGTTCGGGTGTTTGTATGTTTTTTTTTTTGTATGTTTGTTCATCGAATACTCCGCCAATTGTCGACGGATTTTCAAAATTATTTTTTTGTTCTTCATTGTGATAGCGGAATTTTCTTCCTTTTTAAAAATTCGCGAATGACTAAGTAAATTATAGACTATAGAATTATAGACACACAACTATAGACTTTCCATAGTCTTAAATAACCAGTTCACTTTAGCTACCCAAACCCATAATCCAATATCTTTGTTTCCATAACCTGCAATAGTCCTACACCAACCAGGGGTTGTCCTTGGGTGCACTTGCATAGTGCGAACAGGGATAATCGTCGGTTGGTGCATGGTTGGTCATTTCACTAAAAACTTCTAACGGGCCTCTGCGAGTTGGCTTCGGCCCCTCGTACGCCTTCCAAAGGTCCGGGACCTCAGGGTCCCGAGAAATATGAAAAGACTTATAATAATAATAAAGCATTTATTTCCCAAAATACAAATACATAATTCCATAACATTTCCATGCACATTACAATACCAATTCATTAAATCCTAATTACATTCTACAAGTTTATTCGATTAATTATATATTTACATGCCTTACCTTATATTAGACTTACATTTAAGATTTAAATTATATTTGGTTTTTAAACAATTTTTTTATTTTATTAATATACTTTAAGTAGGTACTTATAAGTGTTATTTATTTTTGTATTATTATTCAGATATTATTTTTAAATTCATACTTTCATTTAACACTATTTATACTTGATTAAATTACATTTTTAATCATATTCCATTAGCACCATTATTTTTGACTAATCTAGGTATTCATTATATTAATTTTATTTCGGTTTTTTGGAGTACTGTGTCACATTATTGATACAAGTATACCTATTATTGGGGTAAGTACCCAGTTCTGGGTGTAGGCCTCCTCCAACACTTTCCAGTCTCTGTCTGTCTTGCGCTTGGCGAGTCCATGTAGATCCGGCTACTTGGTAGATATCGTCACTCCAGCGTCGCCTAGGTCGGCCGCGTCGGTGTTTGGCTTCATAGGGATACCAATGCTATATCTTTTCACTCCATCTATTATCTGTAACTCTAGCTATATGTCCAGCCCTGTCATATCGAAGCTTTATTTATCTGTTAGAAACAAACTAAGTTTACATTCCTTCACGCGTCGCAGAAAAACCGCGTACCTACCGATTGATTGATACGATAGTCACAATTAGAATTTATTCAATAATTAATTATAAGCTGTTGTATTGGACGAGAAATGTCTCGTGTACCGGACAGTTGTTAGAGGTTGATGTATTAGCATAAATGTTCTTTATAAGAAGCCGACTGCGCTGGCGCCGCGTCGCGCCGATCATATTAGATAGAACACGGGAAATTACACAGCTAGTTCAGATACCGCGCATAAACAACTATTTGCCCGATAATTGTGCTCGTTTACCTATTCGAGCAATTTCAACAGAGCATATTTTTATTCGCTACCTATTATTATATATGTTTATTTTGCGTCGCGTGAATATTATTAATAAACAGCTAGGACATGATTGCTCTCAAGGTGTATATTTTCAAAGGTAATTGCTTGTATTGTATAAGTGGTAATTCGTTACTTTGTTTAAATCATTGTAGTGTGCTTTGCTCGTTATGTGTTATTATTGATCGATTTACACAATTTAACCGGGATTCGTTAGGTATGAACAATGGTAATTTACTGAATGAGGCATGTGTTGGCCGGTGCGTTATTAGTGGCGCCATTATTAGTTTACTGTAGTAAATCACATAGATCGATAATGTCGGATAATGATCTGCGTCGTACAAGGATCGAGTGTGAATTGAGAAACCGCAAGCTTCGCGTAGCGTGCATGTGTAGTCTGTTGACGTTTGTATATGTACGTACTACCTCTAGTACATACATACTTCATTTATGTCTGTAGGTTATCATATCTCCGTCATAGATTGAACATTGCTACAAATGGTGGGTAGATACCGTGAAATTGTTCGTAGTGCCTTGTTTTTCTTCTTTTTTTATTGCTAAATTCGCCTGCTCTTGACCTCGATCATGCCTGATCGAAAGCCATGGGTGAGATATATGATGGAACGAGCGTGCCAAGAAGATGCCTGCTCATGTTGCATTGCTCACCCTTTCAAGTAATTTATCCATCGCTTTGTTACGCTACGGCTTTTTTTGCAGTAGGTATATTTTAAGGACATGATGTAAAATCTCAACTGTGTAAATCTTCATTAGAAACTAGTCTGGCTTACATTTGCACACGAGATTAGTTTTGTGCTCACAAACACGAGTAGATACGTATTTCCTTTCGTAGCAGATTAGTAAATTAATCAAATGTTTGCCTTCCGTCTCTACGTCGCGTAGCCAAGAAACGTAAACAGCCGACAAGCTACGGACGTAGGTATTACGTAGGGTCGTTTTCGAATTCATGACGTTGCCTTTTATGGATTGCTACGAGTAATCATACGTATATGACGTTATACAAGAATAATCAAGCTGAAGTGGCAATGGACCGGCCATATTAGCCGTAGAATCGATGAGTGCTGGGATAGACCTGTTCTTGAGTGGAGACCGTGAATCGGCAAACGTAAGGTAGGACGCCCTCAGGCTCGGGGAACGACGATCTTCGCAGGGTGGCTGGTAGCAGCTCGATGACAGTTGCCGAAAATCAAACTGAATGGTATGCAATTGGATTGGCCTATAGGTAGCCGCAATATACTGCTGTTAGATGCAAAAAATCGAGCTGAATGGCATGCAATTGGATTGGCCTATATGCCTAGCAGCAACAGACTGCTGTTAGTTGCCAAAAATCGAGCTGAATGGCATGCAATTGGATTGGCCTATATGCCTAGCAGCAATAGACTGCTGTTAGTTGCCAAAAATTGAGCTGAATGGCATGCAATTGGATTGGCCTACGCCTAGCAGCAATAGACTGATGATGACAATGATGACGCTACCCTATAATTAGATTGCTAGGAGTGGTCATGCGCCTAGCCTTTTCTCAACCTTGTTTTGTTTGGCTACGGACGTAGGTATTACGTAGGGATGTTTGTTTACGTTTTCAAGTTCATGACGTTACCCTTTATGGATTGCTACAAGTGATCGTCATGTGGCTTGCCTTTTTTTCAATAATTATGTTAAGATTGGCTACGATTATAGATATTGCCTAGGTACGTAGGGATGTTTTCGAGATCTTAACGTTAACCTATAGACAGGAAAAAAGAATTACCAGTGCACTTATACTTTTCTCAACCGTGTTTTGATTGGCTACGGATGAAGGTATGACGTAGGGATGTTTGTTTACGTTTTCAAGTTTATGATGTTACCCTATATGGAATTGTGGATTGCTACGAGTGATCTCCATGTGCCTATCCTTTTCTTAGCAATTTTTTGGATTGGTCATAGACGAAGGTATGCTGTTTTCGAGGTCATGACGTTACCCTATATGGATTGCTACGTGGTTTCATCATGTGCCTATAGTGCCTTTTCATGACTATGTTGAGATTGGCTTCGGACGTGGGTATTATGTATTAATGTTTGTTTACGTAGGGTTGTTTTCGAGTTCATGGCGTTACCCTATATGGATTGTTACGTGTAATCGTCATGCGCCTAGCCATTCCTCAACTGTGTTGGAATCGGCTACGAAGGTAAATATTACGTAGGCATCTATTTTCGAGATCATGACGTTACGCTATATGGATTGCTACGTGTAATCGTCATGCGCCTAGCCATTTCTCAACTGTGTTAGAATCGGCTACGAAGGTAAATATTACGTAAGCACATACATATGTTTTCGAGTTCATGGCGTTACCCTATATGGATTGCTACGTGTAATCGTCATGCGCCTAGCCATTTCTCAACTGTGTTGAAATCGGCTACGAAGGTAAATATTACGTAGGCATCTATGTTTTCTGGCGTCACCCTATATGGATTGCTCCGTGTAATCGTCATGCGCCTAGCCATTTCTCAACTGTGTTGAAATCGGCTACGAAGGTAAATATTACTTAGGCATCTATGTTTTCGAGTTCATGGCGTTACCCTATATGGATTGCTACGTGTAATCGTCATGCGCCTAGCCATTTCTCAACTGTGTTGAATTCGGCTACGAAGGTAAATATTACGTAAGCATCTATGTTTTCGAGTTCATGGCGTCACCCTATATGGATTGCTACGTGTAATTGTCATGCGCCTAGCCATTTCTCAACTGTGTTGGAATCGGCTACGAAGGTAAATATTACGTAGGCATCTATGTTTTCGAGTTCAAGGTGTTACCTTAAAAGGATTGCTACGTGTAATCGTAATGCGCCTAGCCATTTCTCAACTGTGTTGGAGTCGGCTACGAAGGTAAATATTACGTAGGCATCTATTTTCGAGATCATGACGTTACCCTATATGGATTGCTACAAGAGACTGTTATACTCGTACATACGCATGCTTAGGCCTTTTCTCAACTATGTTGGAGAGTTGCGCATGAATATCAATAGTGCTATGAACATTACAGGATGGCAGGGACATTAACGAGCATCCTGTTACCGTGGATTCAGTACATGAATCTGAACCCCTCTGAAATTTTTCGTCGGTTTTTAGTTAAAAAATTTGCTGTTCCCTAAATTTTGACGCGTTGCACTTTACAATGAAACCGCAGATTTTTTTTATAGTCGTCGAAAAACTTAGTTCTACATTAGGTAGTGTAAAACCATGTTCTTAATTTTTGGTTACAGTTTGCACGTCGGTGTCATTGTCACCCTGTTATTATGATATTTACATAAGTTTTAACTTGTAGTTTAATCTTTGTTTGCCAACCTAGTACAACTTTGTTGCATTGGTGATTGAAGATTTTAAATAAGTACAGCTTGCGTGACGGTAAAATATCTACCTGCCATGTCAATATATACGTCAACTGGTCACCTCTATTATTACAACACTAATATCTACTGTTCTACTATACTTTACGTTTGTCATTAGTATCTGCTATTTCTGCTAACCTACATACAGCACTGGTAATAATCAACTTTAAAAATGTACGCGGTCTCCATGCATTATGTATCAGTCCCAATCAGTATTCGTTGCTGATAGAACTAACGTAATAATATATGTACTTGGTTTTATATATCGTAGATATTGACACTAATTGGTAGCAACATTGATTTAGCTGCCATCCGTAATGTTGTTTAAAGGGACTGGTATTTTTAGATTCTTATCAGTAGATGTGATTAAATCAGATTTATTTTATTATATTTTGTACCTTTATTATTTATATTTACCTATTACAGGACTAGGGTCAGCTGTGACCTAAAAAGTAGCCATAAAGACCGTATTTTGTCGCTAAGAATGTTGAAGTAATTTATTGTGGATCTTATGTTGCATTAATTTGGTACGCATTTATTTATCTACTCGTAATGGGGGTTTACACTAGGTCGATTGTCGCCGTGAGGCTGGTCGCTTACCAAATCACCTCGCAAGCCAATTCGCCACCCCATTTACACAAGTTGATAAAAATATGCAGCTGACGCTTGTCTGTACGACGACCGACCTTTGACGATTGTCTTTTATTTTTTTGGTTGATTGATTGACTGAGCATTTTCACGGTCGATTTTAGTCACCCGCCGCACGACAAAAGTCGAAACCTACTCTACTTTGGGACTTGCGATTTTAGACACCTGCGGCCTTGCCGTATTGCCATTCAATATAGTCACCTATGTAAAGCCCGCATTAGTTTACAATTTCAAAGATAAAAAAGGTAAACAACAATTTGTTTATCTCATCCGTCTGTAGCCTAAATTACCTCAAGCATACACTGAAATTGACTTGTGTGTGACCCTTGTAACGTCAAAACCCGTACCAAGCACGGGATAATCTTGTAAAAAATAATCTTAATCCTCAATAAACAGATAATTGTACACATTTACTCGGATGAGTATCGGACTTTAATGACATAAATCCGAAATATTATCTGATGATTCGCACGATCAATTAAGCGATACCGAGAAATCTTTTTATTCGATTGATCAATAAGATATGAACAGGAAGCAAGCGCGTCAAGAAAAATATGTCGTTATCAAAAATGTTACATCCTATTTGTTTTCATACCTATTTGAGTCAACGTTTATTTTGATTAAAATCAACCAAAAATGCGTCAAAGGAAAACTGTTTTGAGTGACCCTGAAAATCAAACCGCGCAGTATTCTTTGCTCCCTGAATAGGCTCACTGCCTAAAAAATAATTTTCAAGGGTGAAAATGACAAATTATACTTATTGTCAGACCAAACCCTATGTTTAGAATGTACCTATTTGTCATCCACCGCAAAACCAATCCCTTAAAATAAACGCACTCGTCTTGTGAATGAGTCCACATTTAGTTAACAATTGATTCTTTGAATCGGCTACAAAGTTTTCAGAATATAGTTGGTAATGTTGGTATTGGTAACAATAATCATACTGCGGTCTGCTAGTAAACAGTAAACTGTCACTAGTTATTCACTCTTATGAGCTGTCTGACCTTTAAACCTAATACCTTACTGCTAAGGTAAGGCGGTCCGGCGCCGACGGACGCATGGCCGCGCCGATCCTTCGTGGCGCCTGCGCCTGTGCAAACCTATGTATAAAGCGTCTCTTTATTTTATTGTCCATCGAAATTATCATTAAGTATTGCGATTTCGAATGTTTTGAACAGCTACACATGTTTATACATGTCGAAATCTGGGTAAAATGTTGGTCGTCTTTTGACTAGAGGTATATAACTACGTATGCAGGGGTCACGATCCCTAAAGATATATCATATAAGTACCTAACCTTATTTGCCAGAAATGGCGCTAATATTTACAATATTAATCAATTTAATATACTTACGTGTCAAGCATATAACAAAGTGATATCAAACTTACGACAATGATGTAGCGAGCTCTAGTTTACTCACCTTATAAAAGTGAATAAAAATAAACTAGTGAATGAGTCATTTCTGTCACCCATTCCTATTGGGTTGGAATACAGAAGTGGCACGCTCCGTATGACAAACCGATGGACTGATTACAGTCGCGTAAATACTATGAATCCCCTGAACACGCGAGTGACTCATCCTGTCAGTCAGTGTCAGGAAATTATATCTTTGATATACCTTTCATACCTTTTGTACTGGATCCGATAGATAGCGGAAGTATTTACATTTATATGAACTTAGGTACCTATATTTTGTGAATTTATGCAATCGAAGAAAATGATAAGATATTCTGAATTAGGTACTGCGCTAGTTATTTAATTAATGTTATTTCGGAATAAAGAACATAAAGACATAGCTTGTTTTTTTTAAAGAAATCTTTTCGTCCATACATACATAACATAATCAACCTATAATGTTGCCACTGCTGGGACACCGGTATCCACTCTGTGAGAGGGAGTGGGCCATAATATAACACGCGGGTACAGTGCAGATTAGTGGATGTCTTCGAATTTTTGGTTCTAAGACATGCCGGTTTCCTCACGATGTTTTCCTTCACCGTTTTGAGAGCAGGGGTGATGAAATAATTTACACTAAGTAAGTGCCTGCTTGGGTTCGAACCCACGATCTAGAAATCGTGAGCCGCGGCCTTTACCATTGGGCCACTGCTCTTCGACCACAGGGACCCATTTTAGAACGGTTCTGCATTACATCCGATCCGAATCAGATTTAAAGATCCGACTTCAATCCGAATTGAGAATGTTCTGAACTCGGACGGATATAGTTCGGATCTAGTGCGCAACCCTTCAAACAAATAGGACTATGGTCACTTCGGACCGGCATTTCTCGGATTCGAATCGGATGTAGTGCAGAACCGCTCTTACGAGGCGCTCTTATCGATTAATCCGGGTTACGACAAAATCTGTAACATATGTCCTTTCAAGATAATGCTAACTTTAGGCTCTTACAATAAATATAGAAACACGTGTGGGGCCTATTACGTTTGGGCTTCATGATTATAATAAAGCTAATTTATTGCTATTTTAATGTCTAGACGAGTGTCATAACACGTTTAGTCCCGTTACTTCTAATTATGCAACAAAGGTTTAACGTGCTGCAGTTATTATCTGTGATAAATATGAATTTATTTATAACCGACTGTCGTCATTTGTCGCGTAGCACACGTTCTTTGTTCTTGAAAATAAGCTTTTATGGGAATTAAGATACATTCTAACTTTTAATCTAGGTACTCTAAATTAATTACAATGCTATTCAGAACCAAATAGCAAAACTTTGCAAGGTTCATGTTCTTAAAACCATTGAATTTTCGGCTCGACGTTCGATGTCGAACAAAGAATTTCGAGACCTACGATAACAAAAGACGTCGGAAAAACTGAATACACAACAAGACTGATTACGTATCGATGTTGTTCGTAATTGTCGTTGTTAGTCGTTTGTCCGCGTCGCCTGCGCAGTGACGTTCACTGACGTCAGACCTAGTTGAAACATTGATTGGAATTGAATCAGCACCTATGAAGTCGTTATCTTAAACACTTGAAACGGGAAAAAGTGTATCAAGGTATTATTGCAAGTGCCATTTCATTCAATATTATGCTTTGTTGAATTCTTACCGTGTTGTTCAAGAGGCGCGCTCACAGATAAGTTATATGAGTGATCCGAACCCGGATACTTTCTGCATGGATGGGATTACGTACTGATTTTATGTAAGACTGCGACACTCATTTCAAGTGCCACTTCCATTTTTCAGTCATACTTGTTTCCGGATGTTGATTGGAAAACTGTCATGATAACAATCCCCTCCTATTCCCAAGAAGGACAGCGTTAGTAGGGGTAACAAAAATAGCAGGTTATAATTGTTCGTATTCTACAAAAATAACTTAAAACAGCGATGAATATACGTATCTACCGTACCGTACCGTAGCAAGGTGCTCCACATCCACACCAAGCAAAAAGTAGAAAACTTTAGATGTGTTGATCGACCCAAATATTCGAGCGATAATAAGAGCCAATTAGCCATTAAATTAGCGTAGGAATGATAATGAAATTTCCGAATAAGCAAATAGCAACAGTCTATTATGGCCAATACGGAGCAAAGGTCACGCTAAGTATTCATAGTTTATCAGCAGCGGACTATAGTATCTAGCTGTAAGTATAGCAAGTAGCCAAACATTTATGTCACTCACATGTTGAGGAATTGCTAAAAAAAACGATATTTTGCCAACGGAACCCTATTATCTACTAAGGCGCAAAACAGACGGACTTCATTTCAGCTGCAATTTCGCAGTTTGGATGCAGTTGAACTTAACTGCTTCGAAACTTAGTTATGACAACTGCATCCAAACTTCGAAGTTGCAGCTAGCATGCAGTTCAAATGCAGTCAGTCTGTGTAGACCCTAAGCCTCTACTGTCGATGTCGGTCCGTCCGACTGACTGTCAGCAGGCTGTATCTCATGAACCATAATAGGTAGACAGTTGAAACTTTCACAGAGTGAGTATGTCTAATGCCGTTGAAACAACAAATAAACAAAATAAAATAAAGTTAATAAAAGTTAAAGAAGTTTTCCACACAAGAAACGTGTTTTTTTCGGCGTGTTTTGTCATGTGGTACGGAATCCTTCGTGTGTGAGTCCGACTCGCACTTGGCCGGTATTTTTTTTATATGCGAGGTCGATGGATCGTCAATAAATAAAATTAAAGCTACGTATCTTATCAAAATAAGAATAGGATTTTTCTGGTATGGAGTCGAACTAACTAAACACTGATATGTCGGTTAGACAATTATTATAAGTAAAATATAAGAAGGACAATTCCCGTAATTAAAAACGTTCTAAACTTAGCAACAAATCTCATCTCAGCGACAATCATGGTCGAAAATGTAGGGAAATTAGAAGTAGGTACCTATTTTTGACAGATCGAAACTGAGATACGACTGTGAACGTTCTTAAAAATTACGAGAATTGAAAAGTGTAAAGGCCAACCCTATTTTTAACCGACTTCATTTATTATTTTTTTTATTATTTTTTTTAAACGTTGCCCCACACTAGGAATTTCTCCTGTATTGTGGGTGCGTTTACAAACATTTAAACTCACATACACAAACAGCCAGACCCGGAACAACTACTTGTAGGTCATACAAATATTTGTTCCGTGGGGGAATCGAACCCGCGACATGCAGCGCAGCAGTCAATCGCTTAACCACTGCGCCAACCGTGCCGTCATTATAGTCATCGCATTGGTTTATAATATCAGAAACCCTAATTAAAAGGCGTGAGTAATAATATACTAAAAACAGGAGGACTAAAAAGGCCACTTTAGCAGAATCATAAAAGGATTTTATGAATCATAATGGACAGTTAACTGTTAAGTTAATCGTATCAAATCCCATTGGTGAAGGATTTTTCAGTTATTTTTTTTTGTCTGTGCTTAAATACTAATCAATCCAATCCCTTTGATTAAACCTACGTAGTGCAGCGAAAAAAAGAAAAACACGGACTGTCTTCGCCCTATTATGATTCTTAATGTTATCCTTTTATGATTCTGCCAAAGTGGCATTTTTAGGCCCCCAGTACTAGGAATAAGAATAGTTTCCAGTTCATCTATTTTTTTACATTTTCCAGTTCATTTAACTTTGCTCTTTCAAAACAACTACAATTGTCTCGAACTTCCTCTTTATTATTAATAAGTCAGCATTTGCACGTTTAAAGTTAGACATCATACACAGCTCACAAACTAACTGTTAATATGCCAAAATCAGAACTCCTCCACATCAAACGGGCTGATACTGAAAAGGGTGAGAACAGACAAACTTTCAGTTCGTCACAAAAGCGACTATAGTATGTATCTATTGATGAAGTAGATGTTGCTCTAAATGAAACCTGCCGCACGATTACAGGCTGCCTGCAATCGACCACGATCAGCGCACTTTATCCCACAGCTGGCATAGCTCCACCACAAGTCCGAAGAGAAGTTGCATGCGCAGTGGAGAAATTCAAACAGGAATCTGATACCAGACACCCACTATCTGGCGCACAGCTACCAACGCAACGGCTAAAAAAGCAGACACAGCTTCTTGAAATCGACAGCGTCTCTGTCAGGAAACCCGGCCGACGCCCGTTGCAAACTGTGGCAGGATACTTTTCCCCCTCCTGCTCACTACCTACCACCAAAGGCGAATCTCCCTGCAGGGTGTAACCTTCCGTGGCCCACTTGGAAGTCTCTGAACCGTCTCCGGACACAAGTGCGAAGATGTAAGTTCAACCTGGTAAAATGGGGATACCTTGACGGAACGGCAGAAGGGTGTGATTGCGGAGCTACGTCACAAACCATGCTCCACCTCCTATCCTACCCTCTGTGTCTCAAAATATGCAGTCAAAGTGACCTCTGCGCTGCCACTGACAACGCCGTGGAAGTGGCAAAGTTTTGGGAAAACAAGTTTTAAAATACAGTCGTGCCAGCGACACGAAAAAGAAGAAGTATGTATTAAGTAGAAAATCTTAATATAAATATACAGTTTCCAAGAAAACTGCAAAGCTAACGTATAAACTATAACTGTACGTGTTTAAGATTTAGAAATAAATACATGCTTAATTAAAAGGCAACGTTATTAATATATTGCGCACTTTGTCCCATTAATTTAAATGCGACAATAGTATTGTCAGGTGTTTCCTCTTATTATCCGCAGTATTTGCATGTTACGATGTTTCATTCAATAAATCCACAGTGTAGTCAATTGTACACTGCGTAATATAAAGGATTTGAATAGATATTGACGTCAAAATTACGAGCCGGGTATTACACGGATGCAGATTAACATAAATTAATGGTCAACATCATTTGTCTTCAGATACATTACACAAACTGAACATTATAATTTATTTTGTTGTACTAAGACTGGTTGTCTACCTACCTCTTGGATTCATTAGTCAAGTTACCACAGAATACCTACCGCGGAACATGAATGCGCGAATATGACATTTAGGAAACCTCTCAAGAAAACTAATTTACCTAATGGGAAAACAGAATTAATTACCGACGTTCCATTGTGATATTGGTTCCTTGCTCCAGTTGAGAGATAAGGGCAACAGGGTCCATTAGCGGGTATTTATTGCCTAGATACAGACCTATCTGACGACATCCTAGTAACATAAATTGACAAGTGATATTTTGTGCTGCCAGTTTGTGGCGGTTGTTCATTTGGCCTGAAGTGTATGGTGCGGCAGTGTGCGCGGGCGGGAGATAGTTTGGCAAGTGCATGGTGATGCGGGGTGCGTGGTGCAGCGTGCAGGCGTGCAGGCGTTCAGGTCGCGGTGGTGGCGCGGCGGCGCGGGAGGCTGGTCGGAACTGGTCCGGCGGCCGGCGCACGCGCGGGGCAGAGTCTCGCGGCGGCCGGCAGCGACGCGCCACCGGCCACCTCGCCACTCAGTGCACGCGCTGCCTCGCCGCCGCCAGCCTGCGTGGCCGACCGTCCACCACGCTCCTAGCAGCTCCCGACAGACCCGACGCACACTCACGTCACACGCGACCGACTACTCACGATAAATCTCCCCTCGTTATTACTGAAAAAATAAGGACCCTCGAAAACATTGCAAATATTTGTAACACGTGAGTTTCGCCACCACTGTTTCTGTTTACATTTTCCGAAGGTGCTATTTTTTTTTTTACCAAGTTCCTTCAAAGTGCATCGCGAGTGAAGTTATTATTTTTGAAGGTGCTTGAGAAATCAAGATATTATATTTTAAGGTAAGAAAAATTTAATTTACAAAATTACAGAACTGTTGCATCGTCCCCTGGGGTATGTTTTTGAGCTATGTTCATTATGAAAATATTTAATGTTATATTAGAAAGTCACTTGCACAGCAACGAAACAAGTTAACGTACAAGTAAGCAAGTAGGTACTCGAGTTGATGTAACCTCGTTATGTTGGGGCAAGTTAAATAATGTCCGATTCTTCAAACACATTTGGCAAGTTCGAAATCTCAAATATATTTGAATCATGATCATTTTCCTTATTGATAGTGGCAATTTTTTTTCCTTCAACCAGGCTTCAACATAAACAATCAAACGCCGTAGGTACTCGCAAAGATAATAACAACGGTTAGCGAACTTTGCTTGTAAACTTGTAAAATTAAGTTAAAGTTATATAATGACGTTAAAGCGCGATACTAGTAAGTGCTGTTCGACTATTACTAAGGTAACACGACTATAAACCAGTTAATGATGTGGTAACTCTAATATGATATTCATCCACTACGACCGCGAGGTACCTATACGACACGCGCATATTGCCACGAAGTTATTCGAATGCCACTTATCATACAAGTCGAATAAATTTAGAAAGCTATCAACAGAAATTAAAATATAGGCAATAACAAATAAAAAATCAGTTGTCGCGGATACAGTCGTAACTTAGCCCGACTTTAATTGATTAAATTTATTTTTAATTGGCTTATTATATTTGTAATTCAAAAGTATTTTGATATTAGTTCATAATTCTCATAAATTACATTTCTTATACTACATCGGAATTTGTTTTTTTTATTCCAAGTTCAGCGTATCGTACGCAAGGAAAACATGTCTAAAGGAAATATTATTATCATAGAAATGTACTCATTTACAGTGGACAGCTATTTGTTTACAAATACATGGTTTCTTTGTTTATTTATATGATAACGCTGTCATAATACCTAGATATTAAGTAACTCATGCAAGAATACAAATGGCTGATTTGTAAAGTGACCACAAGTTGAACGTCCTGAAATATAATTGTCAAGAAAGTTGCATCACATTATGAAACAAAAGGTCGTATGATTCAATAAAAACAAGGTACAATGATACTACCGACTAGATATTAGTACAATACTGGTATCGTCATTTAAAAGATTTTATTTATTTAATATTTACATAATTTATGCTAATACCTATTTAAAATAATAATAATATGTACATTTATATGAAAAAAAAATTGCAAAATGATCATAGGGCATCAAAAAATTCGTCCGCATCGCTGTCAACAGGAACAGTGCCCAAAAGGCTGGCAGCATTGCCACGTTGTATGGCAATGCTAATTCTTTGGCCAAGAAATAGGCCAGCCCTCTGGTCACGTGAAGAGTCGACTAACCGCTTGGCGATATCTCGAAAAACCAAGTGGGCACTCGGACCCCATGGCCCTAGTGTTTCAACCCCAAACGGCTCGAACATATAACTCCCAATCAGGTTGGAATATTTTCGCCGTTTGAGGTTTTCTGCACCTGCAGCAGCCGCCCCAGCACAGCCCACCGTGCTAGGAAGATGGGATGGCGCAAGGGTGTCGACACATGTTGCATCCCACACCAAAGGTCTGCCTCATTAAATATTGTGAAATATTATCAGTCAAGACTGTAAAATAAAGAAAAGTGTTGTAGGTACCTACAACTATTCTTATACTTTCTTTTGTAAACAAGTTGCGAAAGGTCCATATAGGACCGTCATCATAATAATATAATATTATCATTCACAAAAATATGCCCAACAAATGCCAAAAATGGGTCACTGTGTGTCAACTCTGCCAGTTTCGAGAAAAACGACTGCTTAAGTTTTTGTAGGATTCATTTTTATACCAGAGTATTTATGTAGGTATGTATCATGTATTAGTAATATAAAGTCAAAACTAATTACTTTTGTAACGAATTTTTTAACAAAATACAGAAGAAATTTTAATGTCAACATTTGTATTAAATGTAAAAAACCGGTCAAGTGCGAGTCGGACACCCCTGAGTATTTGATATTAATTTCAACTTGATAATTCTACGCGTTCCTAAGAAAAAGAGACATACCTAACCGACGGACAGATAGACGGACAACAAAGTGATCTTATAAGGGTTCCGTTTTTCCTTTTGAGGTACGGAACCCTAAAAAAGGAAAATAGGAAAACAGAAACTTTATAAGCTCTCTATCAGAGCTTTACGCCTTTATTTCAACTCGAGACAACATAGTACGTTTTTGGTGTCCATTAGGGATGATTTTTTTTAAATCTATCACCATAAAATCCTAGCACTGTCCAAATTTCAAGTCTCATAACTGAATCCTCGACGTCATAGGTCCACCAGTATGCTCGTCTTACATGAGGCATATTACATTGTACCACTACCCGTGGCTTTTACAGAGGTTAGTGACAGATTGTTAGGCATATGACATGTATAGTAGACCGGGATCAGGATCCTTTTAATTATCACAGTCTCCCAAGCCTGGTGACTACGCAAATGTCCTGACGATCTTTTAAGGATGATTTCCACCAAAAGGATCGCATCGTATCGGATCGGAAAGGATACGAACGGATGCGGCGACAGCCGATCGCGTCCGATAGCATGTCGACGCATACGATCGACTCCGTACCGTCGCTTGCGAACGTATCCGTTTCTGCGCCTAGTCAAATAGCTTCATTCCTACCTTGTTGACGTGTTCTAATGTTTTTAAATGATTGAAGTTGTCGTAGTATTGTTGGCTATTGCATTAAAAGAAGAAGAAAATAATCAAAAACACAGAAGAGGAAAAGAAAAATTTGGACGACAGCCGAAAGGATTCGATCGGATACGACGACAGGCGAACGGAGCCGTACGCGCATCGCAGCATACTTTCGGCTACGATCGCGTTTCGCGCACGGAATAGAAAAAACAATCTATTCCGTGGTTTCGCGGAAGACGCCCGCGGTCAAGCTGCTGTGTGCAGCTTGGTAGGTAATACTTATAGTCTTTAAATACTGTTTACACGATTTAATATCGTTTAAAGATTGTAAAATCCGTTCCGATCCGATGCGATGCGAGCCGTTTGGTGGAAATCACCCTTAAGTTGTCCTAGTAAAGATGTTGTGAGATAAATAAATAAATATAAAATTTATTCTGGACGTTTTGAAAGTAGATACTTACAACATCTTTCCTGGAAATTTGATAAAAAAAACAAGTATTCCTTTTTACATCAGAGCGATAATTCTGAATCTCTAAAATCAATTATTACATGTTTCTGATGTTACGAAAATGTATGTCTTAGGGCTGATTTCACAAAAGTCAGATATCTTTTATCCGTGGAATAAAATTGAGTTTTATAATATGATTGAGAGTTATAATATGGAAAAACTATCAAAAATCCAAAATTTATTCTCAAGGTAAGACTTATTCTTGGTATAAAATTTTGGTGGAGTTCAACCTTAGCGTATTTAATTACTCACTGCACAAGTTATATCACGTACGTTACGTTATTACATTGTTACATCCTCAATAATCCCATAATCCCTATGAATAAGAAGATTATTACTATTACCAGCAATAACCATACATTGAACTCTTTTGTTCTCAATTCTTTTTTATTCAAATATGATTCACGACCCAGACAGGAGGCAATTTAATATGGATACATTAACCCCGACTAGAAGCGCTCCCTATGACGACACTATGTTTCATCGTTTCAGCGAAAGATTGTATGACTAAGCAATCATTCATACAGTCGCTTCTAGCATGCAATCATTTGTAACGATTGTATATCTAAAGTAGTTTAACTTGAATTGTGTAGATACTTTTATTGTTAACTGGACGGCGTTGTAGTAAATAAATATTGTTCTTCAAAGTAAACATTACATAATAGATGTCGCATGTCTTGAATTCCTGATTTATGGAAAAGGAAAACAAAGTCTTTGTGGTTTATATTATGGTTTTGGCAAACATTCAAACTTTATTCCGCAATCTTTCACACAAAAGGTTCATCAAAATAGTACTTAGGTACCTATTGATTACAATTTTAAACATCATCCATTGTTTCTTGGCGCCATAAACATAACTGCAGATCAATCATTGAGATGTCAGTCGGTAAAACACTTAAGTGTTTTTAATTTTTTCCGAAAAAGCGTAGCCGTCGCGTCGTGCTCTTCTGAACAAAGTAAAAAGTGATTATAAATGGTCTCGGAAGTCTCGGAGAGGCTCGTGGCTAAGTAATTACAGCCGAACGGGTCGATCGATCAGGTTAAGCTACGCTTGCCGAGGTTGGTCCGTGGATGAGTTGACCATCTTTACATACCGAGACCCCACCGTACCTCGGAAAACACGTTAAGCCATTGGTCCCGGCTGTTATTCGTAGATCTTTGACAGTTACGGGTTGTCAGAAGCCCCAAAAGTCTGACATCCAGTCTTACCAAGGAGTATCGTACTACCCAGACACGGGATTGTGTAGGTCACATAAGCAATCGCTCCATGTAAAATACTAGTATTCAGCTGCATTCGGTTAGATTGGAAGCCGACCCCCACATAGTTGGGGAAAGGCTAGACAGATTGATAAATGGACTCAGAAATCGAATATTAGCTAATCAATCTTTGGAGATCTTTTCCTAGTTATACACTATTGACGTAGACAAGTAGTTCAGTAAACATTTGAAATTAATCTACCAATTCATAGATAAGCTTGGATGACGGCCATTTTGCAGAATCATCAACATATGTTTTCAAATACACACCCGCATTATGGCTACTGGTAAGAAATATAAGCTAAAACTGTCAGACTGTAGTCAGGTGGGTCAATAAACACGGCTTGAAGCCGTGTGCAATACCTGTTCAACTTTCCTTAGTAGGTACTCTGACTACTTGTATTGTTTTATTACCTTCTGAAGATACGGCGCAACTAATTAGGATATTAGTGATGTCATTGAGGACATAATAAACTTAAGGAGAACGGAGTGCAGTCGAAAACAGTTGCTTTATGAAATCATTTGTGTATCTGTTTGAACTTCTAATACGAGTTTTTTTTTCATGATTACATTTTATTACGAGGTTACCACATTCTGCACAGTAATTTATGGTAAAATAGTCTTAGTAAAAAACTTAATGTAAGGGCATTGTCTTGTGCTCACAAAGACTTGGATTTCCCGACACATTTATGATACACTATTTATATCATAAAGAATTCACTGACCATTGTCTGTTTGTATAATAGGTATGGCAAGCAAGCATTTTATCACATCGGGTCCCAAAAATAATTCGAGGACATTTTTTGATGTTGTCTAGACGACGCGAAATCAAATTCAAATTGTGTATGTTTTCTTAACAATAGAAAGATGTTTAATTAATACAAAGTTAAGCGGAGATAACCTTTTAAACTAAAAGATAACGCGAGCAATTTCACTGAGCGTTCTCACGAGCACTCCGCTAATTAAAGTTAACTCGACGTCGTATAAGTTAGGACACTTCAGGTCTACGGACGCAGTTAATACTAGAAGACATGTTTACTACTTTCTTGTTAAGCGAACCTTTTCAAAACATTGCCACAAGTTAGTTTTCGTTGTCAGACGGAGCTCGCCGCCCATAATTATTGGTTTTCAAGCCATCCGTTTGCTTAACTGACCGCCTTTCGTCTTATCCTAATTATGTGTCTCGATAGTAAATGTACAAGTTTGTAACTAAATGCTGCTTTAATGCTGTCAGTGTTACAATATTGTTTATGTGTCATATATAAAAAGTTTCAACGGAGTTGTTAAGGAAAGAGATTTTTCCGTAATTTATGTTGGACTTTAGTCATTTATAGCCTTTAAAAGTATGAATGTATTAAATGTAATTTTATTAAAAATAAAATACTGAGTTCATGGAAAAAAAAAACAATAAAACCTTTTTGTTAAATTTTCGTAACCATACAAGGACTACACCTGCTACGCCGTAGCAACCTGTAGGCATTTTGTAGGTATTTATTAAAATGAAATTAAAAGTCTATCATGACTTGCTTATTTAATCGGTTACTAATGTGAAACTAAACCCAAATATTTACTTCTACCTGGTTCCTATAGTTTATCAACCATAATTATATACAAGCATATAAAAAAAAAGAAGGGAAAAGAAAAAGAGAGGAGCTCATTGGGCATCAAAAAATTCGTCCGCATCGCTGTCAATGGCATAAGTGCCCAAAAGGCTGGCAGCATTACCACGTTGGATGGCAATGCTTATTCTTTGGGCTAAAAATAGGCCAGCCCTCTGGTCACGTGATGAGTCAACCAACTATATAATATGTATATTTTAGAGTTAAATTGTAGTATCAGATTTAATAATACACATAATAATGTTTTGAAAACGGAAGAAAAGGCTTGCACAATTATAACCATAATTTGATTCGTAATTTTTATTAATTATAACGATTCGTAGCTGTCCAAGCTGTGTAGCGTAGATGGCCAACATTTTACCCATACGTAGGCATTATCCGTAAATTAAACTGCACTAGTTTTGTACAAAAGTTAAGGAACGGAAAAAAACGCATTGGTAGGTTACGTGGATTTGTTACTTCGTAAAAATAAGACTTAGTCGTGAATTGTTAGCTTCCAAATACTTTGTAAACCCGGATATTGTTATAGGTATAATGAATATGAACTAATTGATTCCGACCACCTACTCGGTCACTTTACTAGCCATCCATCTTATGTAACTGAGATATATTTGCATTTACTCAGTTAATATGAGGTCAAACAGCCGTGTAAAATCCATTTACGTGTTACACAGACGCAATTATAATGAACGCAGATGTTATTAGAATAATTATAATGATTTAATATCAAACATAAGCCAGACATTTCGCCATTAACTCTACTTTCATCAGTCCCGATATCAGCTTAATGAGGGCTCATTTCATGTAAACAAAGAGATTACCTACACTGATGAAATTGTACTGCAATCGAACGAACAAGCGGCCTCCTATTCGATAAGGACGTCACCGAGTAATTCAATCTGTTGTGACGTCACACGTGATCGTAATCGGTAAATATTTGAAGAATGTTTATCGTGCTGTACAGACGAGGAATCGATAAAGAGTACGATTGTTTCATCGATATCTTAATTGCTTATCGATTATTGCATACCGATACAACAGAGTCTACTAGTGATGTAACTCTGCTGATAACACGCCATGAAAACAGGTGAATAACGATGGTTGTATTGTCGGCCCATCGAATTAATATTAAGGGTAAATATTACGATTGAAAGCTTGGGCTTTTTCCAAGAAAGAAATGCTCGTTTTATGTTAAAAGAAAACACTTATTCGCTAGATACTGTGTTTACTTATGTGGTGGAGGCGATAGAAATACGATCCAGACGGGAAATCTGTAGTTTAGCCATCGTTGAGTTTTCTGTTCTTCTAAATTGACCTACTTTGGGCCCAACAATGGCTTTGACCGATTTTCTTAACCATGGTCAGTTACGTGCCATTGTCTTTCCTCTGAAAGGAACCAAAAAATAGTTATTGTCAAAACTGATTACGTCCCACACATGCACAAGTATTTTTGCAATGTAAGGCTGCCTTTCCACCAGAGATAAGCGAGGATGCGTAACGAGGGATGTGTGTGAAACCAACCAAATAACATCCCTTCATTTTTATAGCTTGAACTAAGTTAGCGTTGGTATTTTTACTTAATAAGTCATAAATAAGACTGTTGATGTCTTTCTGACAGTTTTGCTAACTATATTTACCTAATCAATACAGTATGTAAGTACCTATGCACATCCATACTATGTACTATTATAAATGCGAAAGTGTGTCCGTCTGTTACCTCTTCACGCTTAAACCGCTGGACCGATTTTGATGAGATTTGGTATAGAGATAGTTTGAGTCCCGGGAAAGGACATAAGATAATTTTTATCCCGATATTCCAACGGGATCGACACTTATGCCAGAGAAACCGCGCGGCGCTGCTAGTTTGTAATAATGCTTTGAAATAATTTGCGAGGTAAAGTGTGTGTATCAGTGAAGCAGCTAGGAAATGCCGGCGCCATCTACTTTTAAAATATAGACAAACAAAATATTGCCGTGTAAAAGTGTCTTAAAAGACACAAATAAACAAATACAAACAAACATTCTAACAAATCAACATTCCTCATCCTTCCCTCCTTCTTTCTTTCTTACAAATAAACATTTCATAAGGTAAGCAGGTATTAATTAATTGTTCAATTTCACCAAAACATTATATTAATATCAATTATACTGATCTTTATTACTTTGTATTACAAATCGAATGTCCAATCATTGTGTAGGTACACTGGTCATGAATCAATACTTTTTATTGTTCTTCTGTATTGTTTATCTTACGTCGTCACACGCTCTATTTCAGCATGATAAAACTCAGGCACGTACAGACACGTACTGACAAGTAAGACAAGTCTATACAGTTGGCAACCAGTTTATCATGATGGACGAATAATACATGTTTCATGAAAAACCCAATATTCAGGTGGATTATGACGACGGACTAATATAGTATTTATCTTAAGAGTGCTACGTTCTTTAGTGATGAGGAATTTGGACCAGTCTTCATTCATTTTATTTTAATTACAACTTGAATGAATAGTCGGCGACCCCCCTTATCAAAAGTCACGATGGCGAGTGCTGGGCTCAATCCGAGTTTATAAAGTTGTGCAACTGTATCGCATATGTATGTGTATTGATAATAAATTTAATAATAATGGAATATTTCATTGAATATTTTTTTCATTGATGGTCTGATGGATTCCAGGCTCGGATTATTCCAGTAGTGCTGTGATATAAATGTTGTATGGGAAGTAGGAATTAACCGACACACTTGTTAAAAGATAAAAATTAGTTTTTAGTTTGTAACAATCACTTGCTCAATCGGAGTTTCCGTTGTTTACCACTGAGCGCGTGATTTAAGAAGTACCTAATAATCATAATTTTTGGCGTTTGTTTTCGGTATTTCCGAGTTGTTATTAAAAATTAAGTATTAGAGAGAAGAAAAAAGTGAATCATTGCATCCTGTTTTCTGAACATCCTGGGCACTAAAGCCCCAGTCCAAGTCTGCTATTTTTATAAATTCGTCATTCCAACACGATCCCATTGTCATTTTGCTAAAAGTTCGTAATCTGCTAAATTCATAATAGTCGATCATTGGTCTGTCAATGGCACAGAACATATACGATACGTACTCGTAACGAATTAAAAGCAATGACTGCACAATGACGTTCTAATGGTAGGTCACTGATCAAAGGAACTGTCAAAATTTTAGTAGATTAACGCCTAGTCAGTCATTCATTTGTCATTACATTATATACGAGATTACCATTCTATGCCGTTTATTTCAATGGAGTGTCAGTGGTTGACCATTGGAAAGTCATAATGACGCCATTATATTAGTAGATTACCAAACTAGTCAAAATCAACAATTATGAAATCAATGATAGACCATTCTGACACTATTGTATTTAGCAGACTTGAGGCCCTGTTTGTTTGTAAACTTGAATCCTAAATTCTACGATAATATTAAATTAGGATAGGAAATGGTGTTTTACTTCTATCTACGGTAACGAACACGAAATTAGTTCCTAAGTTTCTATCTCGTAATCTTTTAATCTGAATGTGCTATTAAAGCGGATTTACTGATACAACTTTGTAGCGTTAGTAGCACGTGGTTTACTTTTTTAGCGAGTTAAACAATTAGATAAAGTATAACGTGTAAACTCACAGTTTATAATTTATCTGTTGGATGAATCTGAGCTTAAACACTGAACAGATTAGTGCTACAACCAAACACATATTAAAAGTAGTTATTAGGATAGGGTTGCTAAATATCCAGATTCCGGAATTGGCAGACTAGGATTATGTGCTGAAAATCCTATCCTACTAATTACAATATGATTATAAACACGAAAGTTTGAGGATGTTGGTCTTTCACGCAAAAAACTTATAAACGGATTTTAATGAAACTTTACAGAGCTTATACACCAGACCAGAATAACACATAGGACACTTTTTATCCGGGTAAAACCGCGGTGCGCTGCTAGTACGTAATATTTTATGTGAGAAGTACAGTAATATTATGTTTTGGCGAAGAAATAAACGTGTATGTAGACGGATTTATAAATGTTATTCAATGTAGGTACGTTATAATACGAAGTATCCTGCCCTCGTTGTTCTAGAAACAAGATTAAATAAAAAAAAAATCTCATTGCATATTGACCAGAATTATTGTCATTGATGTTCCACTTCTACATGGTGCCTTCTAAAACTATTTACAATATGACCAGCTTAGTTTCGTCAGCTGTAGTCTGGGGGAAGCCCATGAGATTGCAGCTCGGTGCGCACGCGCAGTGGGCCGCGGCTGTTGTTGCCAGCCCTGGTTTCGGGTAGCCGGCGACAATCAGGCTGCGTGGGCCTATCGCGCGGGCGAGGTCGCTCCGCTCACCCCGCTATCGACGAACGCCTCATTAGCTCTATTAATAATTCAACTCGTATCTCAACCCTATTGTTCTGCCAGATTATTTTCCATTCGTTAACTATACGCGCCTATATGAGTTAATTATCTCTGCGATGTGACATTTTGTTGCTCTTGAAGATTGGCTCTTTGTAAACTTCAGTGTTGTTCTTTAAGGCAATGTGCGGTTCATGGCCATTTCTTCGTTGGCGTTTAAGTAATATTTTGCATTTTATGGGAGTTACCTTGTGGCTTTTCTTGCCATGTGTAATGGAAATTTTTACGTGGTCCTAGTAAAACATTATCTCCTTTTACTTCAATATCATCGGGTATGTTGGATGACTATTAAGTATAAGTTAATATAAACATAGAAGAAACCATGATGGTTTAGGTACGAAAGAAACAGTAGATCTGATTAGCAACTTTAGGTACCTACATCAGATGTGACGATGTAAATGTCAGGTGATAGGCTAGGTAGGCGTGACCAGGTGAAAGGGCGTGGCACTAAAGCAACCCTCCTCAACCCGCCACTCCCACTACTGTTTAAAACTGAGAGGTCCCTTGGAACGACCAACATTTTAAAGCCTTTTAAAGAGTTTATCATGTTGTCGATTTTACCTGAGATTGCGTAGGTCTTGCCAAATAGTTCATTTTGAAATTAATTTGCTGCGTATTTTGCGAAAATGCAATGCTAATTAAAATAATAAAATATCCATGTAGGTATAAATAATTTATTACAACGATTACAGCTAATATAATTTAATAGCTACTCCTACATATGCAATTGAAATTAGTAGCAATAAATATAATTAATTTAATGATAATACTCAAAATAAAGCGTATGGATAGCACAGATAAAACTGCTTTATCTCATTACCGACGGACTTGTTATAACTAAATATGTTGATTATTATAATTTCCGCATAGTTCAACTAAATGCTGGATTTAATGTTAACAATGAAAAATTACCAATTCCTCATTCAACTTTTGTGTTTAAAATAAAAATAACTTTTTAGCTATAAAAATAATGGATAACTTAAACTTTGGTTTATGGATTTTAATTATTTTCATTGATTTTAACTCGCGGTCTACCAGAGTACTTACCTATCTAATTTTAATACACTCCGGACCCACCATACCCCTGGGGGTAGGGTGGGACTGAACCGTACCACCATAGTAGTGTTGGGATTTGAAAAATTGTAAAACAATATCGGTTTATAATAACAATATAATAACCTAATTGTTCTTAATTTGTATGATAGGTAAGACAAAATAATGTTTTAAGCAACTCTGTGAAATCACATTAAAACCGAGCTACCGCGTAAAACCGGAGGATCTCTTTGTTTACCTTATTATTTAAATTACTAACGAAGACGTCATTTGTTGAAAGATAAAAATATCTCTAATTCGAGCTGTTCGTAAATTTTTCCCATAGCCGAGGCGAAGTATGGTGAAAACCCGACATAAATCAATTCCGACTTGACAGTAATAAAATTGTTAACTACTCCGTACCATTACTCATCGTCACCTAATCTCACAATCCTAAAAGCCTTAATGGATTCCTAAATTCTTCAATTTTATTGTTTCACAGCACGAACAATAGTGGCACTTTGCAAATGTCGGAATTTCTGCCATTTGCACTAAGCAGTTAGTTTTATGTAAACCTCAACAATGCGAGGAACTACTTAGGAGCTGTTGTACTTCTGGTATGAAGCATGAGCCACTTACCTACCTCTCTTTATCCTATTACCATAAAAAACCGTTCATACTTCGCCTGAAAAGCTGCTGGGCATCCTACCATTATTCGAAAGAAAAAGCAAGCTTAAAACTATAATCCGATAGGAAAATACAAAGTGTAAGTTACCGTCGAATAATGCGAAGGTATGAAAAACAAAACATGAAGTTTACGAGGTATTTGGATTCTAAGCAAGTAAGGAGGATAACCCGTTTGTATTCGTACGTAACCTATGCGGGCATCTATCTACTTGTATTACTAGCCATGGTACGGCTAATGCATAGATTTGGCATAGTCGCAGGCCTCACAGGTAACTGCACTCGCTCATAATTCACCATAATTTATGGAAAATTAAACGGTAAACGTATGTTATTTATTGTTTTCACAACACTAAAAGCATATTAAACCGAAGATTCGACAAACACAATGACGTCACAGCTCACAAGCTGTACGCAAATGAACTCACTAAATAGAGCGGATTCAATTGTGTCCGTCCACAAAGCATCTGCTGCTTAATTGTCATTGTATCGGATTAATGTCGGCGGGATGATGACCTGCTAGTGATGCGGTCTCGAGCCCCGCGGTCCCCGCACTCGCACCAGCCACTGTTTGTAGAGGCCACTTAATGGACATGTTGTGTTTGGGCTGTTAACTCAATTAGCGGCCAGACGTTGCCTCGTCAATCAACGGTACTCATTGTTTTTACGCCACAAGGAAATCTTTAACATCCAACACTGAAACTACGATTTCTATTTCTTAATTACATCCTTCGTAGACTTTGTTCATTCAGCTTGGTCAAACACTACGTAAAATTATAACAATGATATGCACAGCTTCTCAGGAAATACCCATTCGCACATAGGTACGAACCGAATTTATCTTAGATCTACAAACAAGAGGTAATTACGGATTCACCTCCAATATTTGCTGAAGATAAATCGCAGCACAGTGGCATAATGATAATCGCAGTAATAATGATATAAATAACTTGCTTCTTGCACTTGTGTGGGTGCTACGAAAGAGAACATTCACAACTTGTTTTAAATTAGGTTTCACGGGGAGCAACGCAGAGACCTGCTTCTACGAAGATTTTAAAACTTTGAAAAATAATGTCTGTTGAAGATAAGCCAGATTAGAGGGCTTACAATCGCACACATGGTATTTATACTGTTGTCGTTTCTTAAGAAATACACATACCAAGTAGTTATGTGAGACTGTTGTCTCTTAATTGTGTAATCGGTTCGCATAATCGGTTGTTACCCCTTTGCAGGGACCTGAATATGTTTAGATAAATAATTGATTGGCTGAAACTGGAACCTAAAGTGAACTCCGGTAAAGCGTACCTATAGGCACATAAACCAACTGAAAATACCTGTAACAAGCTTACCTTAGTTCAGCTGGTTGTGAAGCCAAAGCTTTCCAGCTAAGCAGTGAGTGTGTGTTTGTCAAACAATAAATTTCGCTGAGAAGTGCACCCTGGAGGTATCGCCCTGCGATCATCGAACCTGCTAAGAAAAAACCTGATCTTGTTTCTCTCCGCTTGTACAGTTAGCTGCGGAGCATTAAGTAATCGGAGCCGAGAGCGACGAGATAATGTTGCGCACGCGTGAAATATATCCGAGCGTTTTTATTGCGACCGCGTTCCGCTCCCGGACTGGTATGCGCGTGTCTCTGCACCGAAGAAATTCTGTCGACGAGTGGTTTGCCTCACGGCGACCTTGTCGCGCACACACAGCCTCCCCCCTTCCCCCGGCGTGCCCGCAGCGCCTGCGCCGGCCTGCCGGGCGCTCCTCCGTTGCTGCCTCCGTGAAAGTAGGTGACGGCGCGACGCCCGCTGCGGTGGCACCCGTCTTCACACTCGCTTGCCACTTGCGGGCCCTACGCCCGATTTTAAAAGCGGCTTTCTAAATGTTCTCGTATGCTTGTACCTGTATGTGACTGCGATTAAATATATGGTCCGTCTGCAGCTGTCATAGAAGGCAGTTGATACGTCTTTCACATAAATATGTTGCCAAACTAATGAAGTCTCCGGGCTTAATGCTTTTGCACATTGCAAAAAACATCTAGATTAACGTAGGTATCTATGGTCATACCTGAACATTCTTGAGGAAAAATATTTGAAACCTCTAAATCGGTTTTAATATAGACAGATAATTTTGCTAAATTACTAAAATTACCTCGTCTAGTTAGAATGCTATGAGGGTTGTGTGTGTTTACCTAGTCATTAGGTAGGTGATTGAGGCTTGATTGCTCCTATTGAATACCTAATCAAAGATCATCAGTGCTACGTTATCGAGATCAAGCCTTGTTAATGTCACAGTCGCAGTTTTTACCTTAAAGGGGCACAATGTCGTGGAAAAATAACGTTTTAATTAGTATTTTATTCGTTAAAACATGCCTCATGAATTACACATGCAATTAACTGTAAATCCTGTGATTGTAGGCTACTTAGGCATTCGTGTAGTGATGTCCAATTAAAATAATAATTTATTAATGTAATTTCTTTGTATAAATAGTAAATAATTAATACACGAGCCACTATAATGATGAAGGTCTCTTTCGGATCTTTTTGATATCCAGAACTGATAACAATTTGTCCAACCACACAATGGATAAAGTTATTTACTGAATCAACAGTCTGAAGACGGTTAAATAAATATTGTATTTTATTATAAATCAGTTATACGAATCGTGTGGGACTTTCTTTTTGCAACAGTTTATCAGTAAGCGGCTTGCACAACTTATTCGAAGAAGCATTCCATTGTGAATAATGTCCACGTAGAAGAACTCAACGAATTCAATCAAATGCTTAGCACGGGCTTCCAGGATTGCTCGCGCTTGCCCACTCGGCAGCACTTCGGGGAACCTGTTGCTTCTCAGCCTTTCAGTCAGTTGCCTTCACATGTCTTGTGCGATTGGTCGACCGTCACTGACTCACTGTGAGGATCTCCAACTCACCACTACGTGTCATGTCTACAAATTTGAAAGTTAGTACCTCTATCATAACATATAATATCGATATACTTGTGCCCAGTACACGTTTTCTATAAAAATCCCAAGACTGCACTCAGGAGGCATATACAATTTATCGTATGTACCATCTATGATTAATGCAAGTTAAATTGTAAGCAGTCATTAAGTAACAAAGAATACGATAACATTATAATATGCGTAGTATGCTAATAATGTGTTTGTTATTCTTTTATCAACTTAAACTTTTTATCGCTTCTATTGTCCGATCGGTATTTTCTCGATTAACAACGGGATGATTGACATGTTGGACAAAAAATAAAACAATACTATGCGCATGCGGTCGCTACTGGCTTTTATCTGACATTCTCGGAGACTTCGAGCTTTTCATTGATGTTTTGTTCCCTGATCTCCTCGCCTCTTCTCGGAAATTACTGATTAATATTATCACTGCTTATTCTAGTTTCTAAGAAAACTGACTTCACTTGAGTTTCAATTGTATAAAATGCTTTTGCACCTGTAAGTTTTTCTTCGATGCAAGTTTTTCTGCCGTCTGCGCCGGATGTAGCGTTATGCCATGTAGGTAGGTAATGAAACTTTTATAATTATCTGAAGTATAAAATATCAAGCTCCTATAATTATAATTTAAATCAAATGAATTCCAACGGTGCGTTTTCTTTATCATTTTAACAAGGATTCGATAACTCATTCCGTGTTAATAAAGCGAAGTATGTTTTATTTACATTCTACAAAAAGTATAGGTACCTACTGTGTTAAGCGATTCAATTACGTTTTTATGAGTTTTTTTTATGAAGCGTGCCTAAAACGCATTACTGAGGAGGATCTGAAACCGGAACTAGCGTAATTGACAATATAGTTGAGATGAGGTTCTGAGTGCGACCGGGTTGGGCCGGCGGGCGGGCCGCGGCGGTGACCACTCGATCGCCGTGTAAACGCACTTAATATGAACCACTTTTTGCTTCACTCTGTTATTATTAATGAATAAATGCTATATGTCCGAGTACTCGAGGTCAACGTACGTGCGGAATGTTGTAAAAAAAATGCGTTAAGGACATCAGTCCGGCATTCTATCAAGTAGAACCGATGGTCCACTATGCGCGGGGTCGTTAATTCTCTCATTAGCTTTGAATTATTAATTAGACTATGGATTGCGCGACATGCTCGTTCTGATATGATTTAATATTATTCGACGTAGTTTGCTGATTGGAATAGTTCTAGTAAGAATGTAGACAGTATATAATGTTTATTTCTCATTTCATGTAGTTTGTCTTATACCTACTAACTTTAAATTGCCTAAAATTATTAACATTAATTTAGAGATTAAGTAACAAACTAAACGATAATGTTTTCGCATTATTTACTACCGCAATAACTAGCATTAGTCAATCTCAATAAAATATAGACTAATAAATATTGAGGGATTTACTGAAATACTTGTATGATGATACCGATTACATCTTTATTAGAACACTAGCAGCGCCCCGCGGTTTCACCCGCCCAAGTGCCGATCCCGTGGGAATATCGCGATAAAAACTATCTTTTCATCTAAATCGGTTCAGCTGTTTTATGCGTGAAGAGGTAACATACAGACAGACACACATTCTCATTTATAATATTAGTATGGAAGTATGGATTAGCTTCAGGTGAGGCGTACGTAAACAAGTATCACAAATACAAACGATGAGTTGTGACGAAGAAAAATAAATAAACATTCAATCATATTGTAGAATATAAGGAAAATTATGACTTCATCACTTCTTTTCAATTTAACTAAGTAGGTATGTATCAGAATCTGACACAAGTAATCGGGTTATTGACAGTAATGTATTAATAAAAATTATTTACGTTTGGAAAAACTTGTCCGAAAGACGAAAAGGCTAAACTAAAAAAAAAAATAATAACTTCATCGAGTTCGTTGTATGTGGAATTGTGGACTGTGTCTGTTTATTTTTGCATATTTTTAATAGTAGGTAGTATTTTAAAAACCATAATATGGTTTTGATACAGAATCTAAGTTTTTTTTGTCCTTTATTGTGTATTATTTACTTATTTAAAAAGTAAAGGTTACTGGTTGCACCAAGGGAAAGCAGGATAGATACTGAATTATGTCAAACACAGATAAATCCTTAGTTTTATGAGGTAATAATTTCAGAAAAAAATTGTGACTACGCTGCCTGCGCCTACGAGTGCTACGCCAGACGTCGTCGTAGCGGGACAGTCGTTTTTAACGTAACTCATAATTTTCAACAGACTCACCATTCGCATTTATACGAAATTGTGACGTGTTATGTTATTTTTGGGTTCCGTACCTCTAAAGGAAAAACGGAACCCTCATAAGATCACTTCGTTGTCCGTCTCTCTGTCCGTAAGTCTTTTTCTCAGGATCGCGAGAAGTTATCAAGTTGAAATTACTATCAAATACTCAGGGCTATAATCCCTTGAAGCAGTGAAAAAAATCAAATTTCTAAGTCAACGCAATCAAAAGATACGGGCGTCCAAGTTCCGGAATCAAAACCTATAACGTACTTCTCTTTGACCTGGAATCATGAAATTTGGCAAGAAGCAATGTCATGTAGCACAAGTACCTACTTAAAGGAATAAATCCGAAAACCGTAAATTTGCAGAAAAATAAAAATTCCCGTGATAAACTATGTATTTACATACCTACAAAGTACGGAACCCTCGGTGTGCGAGTCCGACTCGCACTTGACCGGTTTTTGATACATATATTTTTATTTAGGTTTAAGTAGATAATTACTTATTTTTTGTTTGTACTTATAGGAATTCTAAGCTGCACTGAGGTTTTCAAAAAGCTCTACTTCAGTCAATATTAAGGTTATTTTCCTTTGCTTCAGGTGTTCCGCGTGTGTGGCGTGGCGCGCGAGTGTGATGCGCGGCGGGCGGAGCGCTGGTCGCCGGCGCCGCGAGTAGCCGCGACCATGCGGGGCCGAGCCGCAGTCGCCGCCGCCCTGATCGTCTGCTCGCTACTTAGCACGACATACGCGTCCTCCGCTGTCATCAGTAAGTACTAAATCTTGAAGAAGAAGGCTTTTTATTCTTGCTAGAAATCAGCGAATAGCCCCAAACATACAAGGTCAGGCCACACTGACAGTTGCCAGCCCTAATAGTCTACAGGTCATGACAGCTAGCTGACAGACTCATTCTCCCTTTGTCTTACTTTTTAAAGCTTTTTCAAAGGCTTTACTAACCTTGTATGAGCTTTAAGCATGTGTACACGGTCTTCATAGATAGGTATTGATATGGATGGATTGGCCGGAATAGAATAGGTGTTTATGGTGTACAAACGAACTAAGCTAAACTTCTACAGAGCTATATCTATCGCTTATTTGCAACATAATGTTTACAACTATCAAAGAAAGCGTTGTTTGCAACAATACGGCTTAACAATAAGGTTCGACAGGTCGGTTGCACAAGGCACGACAATTGGTCCGTTGCGAAACCGCGTCCGGAACGTTCCCACATAGATCACACATTCGTTCGCCTCTCGATCATGACGTGCATAGTGAGCGCAAGCGCACCTTGTTTATAGCTCTAAAACCTAGGATTGTTCGACAGCGAATAGTTTTATGTTTCAAAGTGAACTGAGACACGAACACGATGTTGGGTGGTGGGTGTTGAAATCATTCGCATAAGTACCTATAAGTAGTCATTTTGGGTAGGTACTGTTACTGTGGTAAGGGTTCCCCATTGTTAAATTTTTTGTAATTTTCCTTCCTCTCCATTGCTTGCTGCTAGTGAGTCAATATACCTATATCTACCTACTTAGCTTATTTATTTATTTATATATACTTTATCGTATACCAGAAAATACATAACAAAAAGTACAATATTGTCACTACAAAACATACAATGGGCGGCCTTATCGCTTTCTGCGATCTCTTCCAGGCAGCTTTTTTCCTAACTAAAACACAAAAAATTGATTTTCAATAGTAGGTGTATTAGGTGGATAAAAACACATGGAAACAAGAGTATTTTAGGGTAACCGAATTTGATATATCTTAAAGTAAGAAAGAAAGAAAGAAAATGCGTTTATTTGCGGTAAACACGACGCATAAAAAGAACACAAACACAAAGAAAAATAACAAGTTGGGAGAAAACATGAGTCCCATCCACGCAAAACAGCCGTCGCTCAGCATAATGCTAAGACCCTATACGAGACCCCAGCGCTGGTTTTCAGTAACAGCCGGCGTTGACGTGATGACGACAACCAGTGCAGCATACGATTAGATATAAATAAAAACAACAATCAAAATAAGAAACAAAATAAATATACTTACATTACAAAAAGATGGTACAAACATGAAATATATGATTTATAGAAGAAAAAAAAATAATTGAGAAACAAAATGAAAGGAGTCGTAGCGAAATAGAAAAATAATGATATAGAGACGTTAGAAGATTGCGGGTTATTTATCATGAATAGTTTATTATTTGCGTAATAGGCCTCCACAACTTCATTAGGTTGTATTCAGAAGCCATTGAAATCAAATTGATAATCATAGTCGGTTTCAGGCCTACATGAATAGGTGCTTAAGATAATATTGTCCCTAGGCTTAGAATTACTATCGTTGGTCGCTGCAGGAGCAACTTTCTAAAAATTATTCTCATCTAGCCGCCATTACGTATTGAAATCGCCGTTAAGTGCATATCTTGTAATCGCTTCATGGGTATTTCGCGAATGCCTTAAATGCCTGAAACGCTGCAATTAATTCGCGTGTAAAGTGTTTAAACTACCGTATATTTTCGATATTTGCATAATTTCTTGTCACTTAACCGGAATAATAATATCATTTAGCGGTAATGGAATATTACTTTAGTACTTTAAGCTCGTATAAAACATTAATTTCAAGAATTATGAGCGCAACCAAAATATGTATCAAGTTTGTAATGGTGGGAATAAATTAAAAAATATAATATCACACTTAACCAATTTTATGGGCTCGATAATTTCATCGTATTTTAATATAAAATACCCGTAGCGAAGGGTATTTTTTTTTTGTTATGTATTTTCTGGTGTACAATAAAGTATATAATAAATAAATAAATTTTTGTAAGAGGTAAGCCGGAGTCATCTTTACTATGTTTATATTATTTTTCTATAGAATACTGACTGTGCCATTTTTCAAAAGGAAGCCGGTAGGAATCGAGTTTTAAGGAACCTTCACCACTGTAAAATACATTGTAATTATTATCACGTTCATAAAGTTAAAGGTATATTTGTATTTGGTGTTTTGGGATGTTTAGTAACTCGAAAGATCAGGTTACCATTTACAAAGTATTGTCAGGCGAAACCTTGAATTGCTAACACGTGTTTTAATTAAATGTATCACACACGGAGAACTTGTGTAGCCGAACGTAATGAAAAAAACCGGGCAAGAGCGAGTCAGACTCGCGCACCGAGGGTTCCGTACCATCATGTTTTTTAATTTTCTTCGGCGAGGCGTATATTCATCAGAGAATTTTAACACTGTGCACTGCGGTGTAGAATATTGCAATTTTATGTTAGCGCCATCTCTTGACCGATAGTGGAACTAATGTAACTTTTGAAAATGTGTGCTATTTAAAGACTTCGTTTTATTTTTCCTGTAATCTTAACATAAACTTCTATCACGTAGATTAATTTCAGATTTTTCTCTTTGCAAACTTCGGAGATAAGGGGAAAACGGTATTTTTTTTTACATTTTTCATCAAAAGTCGAAAACTGTGCGGCCTAAAAAAATAGAAAAAATTATTGAGAATTTGCAAACTGCGCTATGTGATACCCCACATGCCCTAGTAACCCCACTTCGAATTTTTCAGACCCCCTTTCAGTCCCTGTTGCAAAAAATATACATATATTTTTATTTCTTTCTTATTTGCAAAATAGTTGGGCATGTGCCACGTCACGTCATCTAGGTACAACTATTCCAAATTTCAAGTTGATAGCATTGGTAGTTCTTGAGATATCCAGCTGTGACAGACAGACAGACAGACAGAATTAGTCTCACCATAAGGGTTCCGTTTTTATCATTTTGGTACGGAACCAACAACAACAAATCGAATGAAAAGAAATAAAACGCGTAAATAAATGACCAAAAGAAAGTTTCGTAGACCCTCTACGAGGTTACGAGAAAGGTCTACGAAAGTACTACGCACCCAAAAATATTCGCAAACTCAATCAAAACCACTCGATATTTTATTACTTGAACCACTAATATTATTTGTTAAAAGGATTTATCGTTTGACCTTGAATAAAATGGTGTATCGATTCTTATTATACCGAGGATGATCCGAGTACAGTCACGAGCATGTATACACTTGGCTTTATTCAAAGGCGACTTTCTCCTTTAATTTTGAATGAAATTTTATGTTATTACGAACATAGTATTTTCGAACCCATAGGTTTATGTAAAGTGTCGTATTTCAAGGTTGCATTCGTTATTTAATGAAAAAATCGCAATTGAAAGTTACCAAGGGTTGACATATTGGTGCTTGTGACTGTACATATTACGTATCATTTCTATTTAGCCCCTCGATGATGCGAATCAATCGAGTTATTATCCCGACAGAACAAGTTCATCCAGTAGAGGACAAGTTCAGTGTCGAACTGTGATTACTGCATAACGACATAGATTTACAATTAAGGCGCTTATCTATACGTTGTTATCAACACTCATCTAATACGAGCGCTAAGGACAGTCGTGACGGGAATGTAGGTTAAACCGATTCAAGGGCTCATATTCGTGTTATGATGCGTCACAAGCATTTCATATTTCTTTCACAACTTTTTATTTCCGTCGGCAATATTTGTATGCTGTTTTATTTAGTTAGATATCTATAGGCCGTATTCTGTGACTATTCCCTGTTATTGACACCAGTCACACGAAACTACTACATATTTTGACTATTATTTTTAACAGAGTTTTAGTATAATTCTTTAACAATATGAATTACATATTTAATTTGATGATTTACAATTCAGCGAATTATTTATAAAACCGTTTACCTTGAAAACAGCTCGTTGCTATGAGATATTATGAAATGTAAATATACTGCGTGCTCACAAAAATCTATAAGGCAAAGTCGTCTGTCGTCCATATACAATTGAATTGAATGAGTGATTCATTGTTTCTAAATGAAGTTGGTATTTAATTGAAGCAACAATGCAGTAATGTGCTCGCGGATTAAAGGAATTTATTCTGTCTGTGAAAACAGCGCATTAAAATATTAGCCACGAGTAAACATTTGGAGAGGAATTCTCATTCGTAGACAAGCACATATTAATTACCTACAAAAATATTGACGCGGCCGCAGGACAGTCCGACCGGTGCCGGTGGCGCTCAATGGCTACGTAATAAGAATGCGGATCCGTGGATCTAAATCAAGGTAACGTGTGATCAGGCGGCCGCGACATCGACACTGAGGCGCAATGTCGATGTCATCTGTACGAAACTCGACGCGCCGAACTTCTACCACGAGCTCATCAATAGAGGACTCGCGTAAGGACTTTGTTCAGTTTAAAATATAATTTGTCAGAATCTAGGCTGTTTAACGACATGTTTTTACAGATAAATGTATTTGTGATAACCTCATTGGGAATATTTTTATGATATAACTTTGTTTCTATTTCATTCTGTTAAACTAGTTTATACTTATTATGTGATAACAACGACTTGTTTAGGTTCTTTATTATGTTATGTTGCTATGACATTCGATGTACTATAATATATGCAAGAATGATGTCATCATCATCATTTCAGCCGAAAGACGTCCACTGCTGGACATAGGCCTCCCACAAGCACCTCCACTTCAACCGGTTCTTTGCTTCTCATCCAACGGGTTCCTGCGGCCTTCACAAGGTCGTCGATCCACCTTGTGGGATGCCTTCCAACGCTACGTCTTCCGGAGCGGTTGCCACTCCAGAACCTTTCGGCCCCATCGGCCATCTATTCTGCGAGCAAAGTGCCACTGCCACTTAAGTTTGGCAATTCTTCGGGCTATGTCGTTACCTTGGTTCTCCTGCGGATCTCTTTATTTCTGATTCGATCACGCAGGGAACCTCTAAGCTTAGCCCTCTCCATTGTCCTTTGGGTGACTTTTAGCCTTCTAATAAGGCCCATTGTGAGTTCTGTTTCGTAATCTGGCTCTGCCCAATAGACACATCTCTAGCAAAGACCTTGGAGCCTTTATTCCGCTCTATCGCGTCCTTAATACGGCATGTATTAAAGCGGCAAAGGTCGCTTTTCAAGGACTTATAGATCCGTCAATTAAGCTGCTGGTAATTGAGCGCATCTTTTGAAGACTGCAGGATCATATCGCGCCTCTCCTTCATGAGCCGTAAAGTAGAATCAGAGAGCCTCTTTTTTGTATTCGTACGACGGGTCTTGAAGATCTTAGACCCGACCGTATGGACAGTTTCCACGAACCCATCGTTATAATCGTCCACGGAGCTCCGTAGGTACTCTAAACGATTCTGAAGTTTGAGCTTAAAGCTCTCGTGGTTTTGGACTTGGATCGGTGCTGGGTGGAACGTAGACTTCATCAGTCGAGCGAGATCTTTCCAGCTTGATATTTAAGTTCAATGTGCCTCTTACTATGCGGTGATCACTTCCGGTTTTCACCGCATTGATCACAGAGAAATCATTGAATAGTTGCTTCTTCGTCGACATAATGAAGTCAATCTCATTTTTAGTTGCATCATCCGGGCTCTGCCAGTTCCACTTTCAGTGCTCACGTTTTCTGAAGAAGGAATCCATCATAAAGTGGAATTCCTTTTCCATAAAACTGGCCAGTAGGTGGCCCCGGTGGTTCCGGCGTCCAACTGCAAATTGCCCAACTCGCAGCTCATCATCGTTTCGATTGCCCAGTTTCGCGTTAAAGTCCCCTATGACAACGGTAAAGTCAGTTTTAGACCCATGCATGGCTCTGGAAATCCATACTAATATTATAAATACGAAAGTAACTCTGTCTGTCTGTCTGTCTGTATGTTACCTTTTCACGCCTAAGCCACTGAACGGATTTCGATAAAATTTGGCAGAGAGATAGATTGTATCCCGGGGAAGGACATAGTATAGTTTTTATCCCGATATTCCCACGGGATCGACACTTACGCGGGGCGCTGCTAGTATCCTTATACATGGTCTCCACTTATCGTCGGCCCGTGACGAGGTCGGGGCGTAAACCTTTACGACCTTCAAAGAATACCTTGCGGACATTCTGAGTATAAGGTACGCCACTATACTTCATCGTAACCGGCTCAATTCTTTCTCGATTTCGGTCCGGAGTGTACGCGTGTTGTATGTTGCCAGGTCCAGTTTTCGGTGATTGTAGTAGCCGGATCTCTTCCGGGGATTCTTAGCACCCCTTGCCTCATCGTGGCCTTGGCTGCTACCGTAGTCAAGGGTAGGTGGGCCGCTCGATACTAGGGTCCAAGTGTTTTTTGTGCTTGTCATTCTTAGGGGGGTTTGCCATCGCATCGCCACGCTTGGCAGGCGGGTTGGCGATCGCAGTATGGTGGTAAAATGCATAAAGAACGCTGCTGTCCATTCTCCGGTAGACCCTTAGTTGATGGTTGTATCTTATATTTTTAGGGTTCCGTACCAAAATAGTAAAAACGGAACCCTTATGGTGAGACTTAGTTTGACTGTCTGTCTGTCTGTCACAGCTGGATATCTTAAGAACTACTAATGCTCTCAACTTGAAATTTGGAACAGTTTTAGATGACGTTTGCCCAACTATGTTGCAAATAAGAAAGAAATAAAAATATATGTATATTTTTTGCATCAGCGACTGAAAGGGGGTCTGAAAAATTCGAAGTGGGGTTACTAGGGCATGTGGGGTATCATAATGAAAGAGCGTGGTTTGCACATTCTCAAACATAAACGTGTAGGTTCCGATTCTGTAGACAGTATTTTTAAACCGATGTTTCTATAATAGCTCTTCAATTACATTGGAATTTGGCATCTCGATGGACGACAGCATTTGATTTAGCTGCTTTAGCGATATCTCTCTTTTGCCATTCATATTATTTACAATTATAATCAATTTGGCTGACGTAAACATAGTGATAGTGAATCTACTTATCCTTACTAACTTGATTACTTATCTTACAGATAATGTACTTTCTCTGTCCTGATTTGTGTAATAATACTATTGAAGAAAGACTTACCAATATTTATCCTATTTCTTTCTCGGGAACTTCTGTTATTGGTTAGTGGAATTCTTGAAGCTTAAAGTATAAACTGATTGACTTTATTTAGTAAATAAATTCACTTAGTAGTGCAGTGCTCGGTGCACTGCTTTATAGGACAGTCGTTTCCCACGCATGTTGCTCAAACCGCAGCCTCCTCCGCAGTTCGTGGTCATTCGTACGACACGACACTCGGCAGGTATCGTGCGTGCATCGGAATCGCAAGCTTGTATAGCTTCTCAGACTTCTCACTATATTTCGTGTCTGTCAGCAACTTTACTAGGAGATACGACATGTTCTGCAACTGCTTCATAATGTTAATCGCTGTCAAGATTTTCTGCTTCGTGTGATCCAGGGCGTTTGATTTCAACTTCACTCATACCTTTTTTACCACGTGAGATCGTGAGATCTTTGAATTCTGTTTTAAATTTTGAATTCACAATTTCACTGATTTCGAAACGACACGGCCCCGCCATGTCGCAACTGAATTCAATATTATGCATTCGATACTAAATCACTTCACTTTTGGCCTGTAGACCAGCAACTGGATACTCAATTACCGGTGCTAAATAAACAATTAACACTCTGTTGTAATTGCAGAGGGCCAGCGTGCGCCGTGCTCCAACGAAGGCGAGCCTGTTAAGCTGCAAGACGCCAGACTGGAGCACGACTGGAGTAGCTGCTTCCGCTGTATCTGTAAGGTAAGAATTCGGAACAACCTTTAAACCATCTAAAATAAGTGAGCCATCGCAGTTGCACCGATATCAGACTCACTCTTCACTCGAATAAACCACTCACTCTCTCTGTGAAAACAGCGTTAATTTTTGTATCATTCCATGTTGACGTGACGCTGACAAAATGATATAGGAATGAACGTTCATCTGCTCCTTTAATGTAATTTTTTGATCATTCGGATTGATGAAAGGAAAAAATAAAAATACTACATCGTTGGATCGGTTCACTAATGAATTCATTTATCACTTTTGATTCATTTTGTGTTCACACGTAGCTATGCAGAATGAAAGGCAAAAATGAACAAAAACTTAAGTGTCTCATATGTACTTAGATTAAATTACATCTTAGAATTTATACTGGGAGTAGGTACCTACAAATGCTCATCATGAATAACCGTTAATGTATCTATCTTAAGTTAGTTTCCATGTAGTCTACTGGGAAAATATAACCTCAAGGAGTTAATAGCGCACCTTTGGACCTACAAATATCGTAATAGGTTAGCAACCTTTCTAAACCACATTTGTATGAGACACAGCTAGCTGTGTATACATGTCAACACGTGGTCGTCGTGCCCCATCGTGATTGCTTCTTTAACCATATGGGATAAAAATGTACACTCGGCCTCAAAAGGATGTAAACATCGTCAAGGATTCATTTGATTGTCTACATTCTGTGTTCCTATATCGATGTGTGGCGACAATAAGAACTGCCCGACGTGAAATACTTATGTTTTGTGGCTACACATTCCCTCGTCTTTATTCTAATTTATTTGGGGTCGGCGCAACATGTCTTTTTAGTATTAGCCCCTTCTAGTCATTTATTATCTTTCACTCCGTCCATCCATCGTATCTTTGGCCGTCCCTTGCTCGTATAGCCATTCACACTCATACTCAAAACTTTCCTGACGACATTTTCGTCATTCCTCCGCAGCGCATGCCCATATCATGACAACCGACTTCCACACAACTTTTCAGCCACCGGTGTCTCTTTCAGACTTCCTCTTATATACTCATTTCTTATTCTAACCATTCGCGTAACACCACACATCCCTCTTAGCATTCTCATGTCAGCTGCATGCAATTTCCATTCATTCACTGTTTTATGGCTACACACTGATAAAATATTTTGCACCAATGATTATGTCTTGCTTTAACTTGTTAAAATTTCATCTACTTTTACAATATTTGTAAATATGTAAGCAAAATTATCTATTATCTATCACATAATTAATTTAACTGTCATTGCTTTATTTTTATTTACCTTTTGTGGTAGAGAAATATTATTAATGTACTTACACAAAATATTGTATAACGTTTTAAAAAGAGTAACGATGGAGTTTCTTCCCCCATTCTTCTCCATACAAAACTATCTTTTGGAAGGGGCGACTAGAATCAATTCTATTTTTTGTAAATTTTGACGTTTCAAATCCTTATTATTTGTCTATTTGAAATAAATGATTTGAATTTGACATTTTGGACAATCAAATGAATTCCTGTCAAAACATCTTTTTGAGTCTGACTGTACCTACTATAGCCACTTATGAATAGGTACCCACTTTTTTGTACATATTCTCATCACGTTATCAAAGGGTCCGAAAAACCAACGGCCATTAATACGAAGGTTAATAAAACCTATTTGCAATTTGCCACCTAAGATTTATTTAAATTCCAACGTGATTGGAGCCGTGTTTAGCTTACAAATACGATGATAATAATCTAGCACACGTGCTAGACAATCTAATTGACCGTCGTAGGGAGGCGTAGTAACTGCTATATTTATTTAAATATAAAATACTAGCTTCCGCCAGCGGCTTTGCCCGCGAGGTATGTCGATAAAAACTATCCTATGTCCTTTCCCAGGATGCAATCTATCTCTCTGCCAAATTTTATCGAAATCCGTTCAGTGAAAAGGTAACATACAGACAGACAGGCAGAGTTACTTTCGAATTTATATTATTAGTATGGATTTCTAGAGCCATGCATGGCTCTAAGCCTCGAATTTTGACAGACAGACCTCTGTCTGTCGAACTTCGAATTTATAATATTAGCATGGATGGATGAAGTACCCTACAACCAGGATTACAGCCATTATTGTATAAGTTAGATACTGTCACAGTTCTACTTCCAACTAATCGATTATGAATTTGTTTAAAGTCTTGTTATTGTGTATCTAGACTGTCCTATTTAAATGCACGGATTATTATTATTAGCCTAAGCAAGATAGCTTATGCATAAGCAATTAGGCTCTTGATCTTATAAATAGATGGATTACTAATCAAATCTGGGCAGATTAACGCTTGATAAATCAGTAGGTATAAGTCATTTGACATAACGAGTATGTTCTGTTTTAGGTACAACCAATTACTCACTACGTAGTACTATTTATAAGTTATTCTGCGGTTAAAGTGAACTTGGGTTCAAATAAGTTATTCTAAGTTTAGAATTATTTACGTCAACTTTACATTCATATATTCCTATTTCAACAGACTAATCATCTTAGAGTTGGATGGTAATTGGAATCGGTATCATTTGACATTTGAAACGTTGAGAAAAAGTTAGATGAAACTGATTACCATTGAATTTACATGATTATGTGGTTTACTAGTAGATAAAGTAAGTTGAACCTACAAAGCTATTCAAAATATGCCCATTTTTACCGACTTCACAAAAAAGAGGAGGTACTATGTTCGGGTGTTTGTATGTTTTTTTTTTTTTGTATGTTTGTTCATCGAATACTCCGCCAATTATAGACGGATTTTCAAAATTATTTTTTTGTTCGAAAGTAGATAGTTCTGAGGTGGTCCCACTGTCACCAAATTAGGATCTGATGATGGAATCTTAGATAAATCGAGAGCAACCCTCAAATTTTATAGGCTCACTTATTGTTTTTCGCATATTTTATGAAGTATCTTGTGTACTTGCGTATGGTTATCACCATCTCAGGTAGCTGGCAACTCCTTAACAGTAAGAAGTTACTCGAACAGGCAAGGACTGTTTTAGTAAGTTGTTTTTGATGTTTGATAGGGCATTTGCCACATTTGGTCTCATGATCATCAAGTCATGACCTGATGCTGCAGTCAGGATAGTCTGCAGAGTACCTAACTCCTCGACAACTAACAGCAGATATATCGTGTTTAGGCTCATTGAAAAGGGCTCGATGTGTGGATAAACGTACTGTTAATGAGGAACACCGAAGTACATAGAGACCTGATGCTGAAGCCAGGAGCATCAGAAAAAGTACAAACCTTGAAATTACAGCACCGTAGTCGTGTTTGGGCTCATTTTAAACAGGACAAAATTTTAAGATCAATGCAATGTTGACATAAGTCTGGCCTGATGTTGCAGCCAGGATTATCAGCTAGGAGAGTGGAATACTAGGAGAACTCCTCAACAATTAACGTCCCTGCATCGGTAATGCAATATTTTGTAAAAGGTGATCAGCAGTTGACATTAGGCTATTGTAACTTAGATAAATTACAAACTGACCCACTAAAAAGTAAAAAATTAAAACTTTTTTACAAAAAAAAACAACCGACTTCCAAAAAACACTATAAAGTGAAAAATAACTTTAATTTCGGAAGTCGGTGGCAAAAACAAAAATACAAATCCAAAGACACCGACTTCCGAAATTAAAGTTATTTTTCACTTTATACTGTTTTTTGGAAGTCGGTTGTTTTTTTATGGTCATTTTTGGTTATGGATCGGAGGATTTGTAGCAATATGTTCCATTAAAAAGAACCTAATTAAATTATGTGATTGATAAAATTTATGAAGATTATCAATTAACGTTAGCAACTTGTGACTTCATTTTAAAAACAAGGCTTAGAATATCATTAACAAAATTAAAATATGTAGCCTTCATATATTGCGAAAGCCATGTCACAAATCACTTAAGAAATCATCGACAAACATCGAAGCGCTTGGTAATAGCACTATCATCTAACAAGTTACGCACTTATCGATACCTAAATGTATAAATAAATGTGAGGTGTGAAATACAGCACACAAGTATCGTAATTGTCTCTCGGGGTTTACTTATGGAACGTTTGTATGCCTATACGGTGGCCACTGTCACCAAATCAATTTATCACGGACCAAGTACAGAATAATAATTCAAAGCCGCGCGTGCGACTAACTCACACCTAGACAATAACTAGTAATTTGATTAGCGTTTTTCTTGGAATTTCTGAATGTTTAGTAATGGGATGCGCTTTTTGTGTTAGAAAAGTTTAAGGGGAAACTGTCTTTCAGGCTTGACAGTGACGCAAATTGGAGTGTTTTGAGATATAACGGGAGTGAATAATATACCACAGTGGCGATGTCGGTGTACATCTGTTTTTTACATTTCTATGGTGAACATAGATTGGATTCACATAGGTTTAAAAATGTCGCATTTCTTAGCTAATCCTGTTTAACTTTGCTGGTCCTTGAAGATCATAGATGTAAGATTGTATAGTTCTATGTTGTAGATATTCCTCTATTTCTGCGCTTAACTAGGAGTATGCGACGTCATGTTGTTTTCAATTTTCAAAAGTCTATTTGGGCATTCGACATTTCGACGTAGTCTAGAAAAACTGTGTGTGTTGTAATTATAATGACATTAACAAATAGAATATAATGTCAAATTAGGAGTCCTCTCCAATTCCCTCACTTAGACAAGTTAGGCTACTGCCTAATATGACATGTGTTGTGTAGAGCTGGAATAAAGTAGTATCTGTGTATCTAGAGTAGTGTTAATTGTTACTGCAACTCTGTGACGTTTCACATGGCATCGAAGGACATGAGGAATAACCAGTTATGTCAACTTCATGTCGCGCTTATTTACTGTGAACTTGTCAATGCCGCACATGTTAGGTACAATTTTGAATAGTTTGCGAGGCTCTCTAGGTATCAGGTAAGGTTATGTCCATATCCATTTTGATCCTTAGAATTCCCACGAGACAATTGGTAATAAATTTGAACTAGACGTGTAGGTTGTTGTTGAATTAAATTGATTTACATGAGGAGATGTAAGTAATTTGGTGATAATTGCGTGTAACGTGTGATGTGCTGGCGTGGCTGGGCGCGGCGCGCGTGCCCCGCTGCTCCCGGCGCGCGCCGCCTTTCTGCGCGCTGCAAAAACTGACAATGCGGAACCTCTTGACAAGCACTGCGAGCACAGGAATCCGACGCAACTGTTCCTAACATTCCATTATTATTTATCCCCGACCGCATTCCTCAACTTAGATTTTTATTTGTAATAGGTAATTACCCACAGAATCCGCCTTCAGCTTAATTAAGTGCCTCTCACAAGTTCACAACATAAGTTCAAAGTGTTTGGTATTTCATAAAAGAATAAAAAGACTTAATAAATCCGTGATCGCTGCACAGCTGTTGCCGTGGACACGATCACACGACATCAGTATGTATGTAGGAGCTCGGCAGCACGGCGTACGTAGATATAATGGTATTTCCCAGCCGATCTCACCTCGTCGGATGACTTGCGCGGAATTCGAAAGCCCATCGCGAGATTTATCGCTTATTCTGAATTAAAATATACATTTGCTTACTTAATGGGCATTTTTTGTCACGTGGCACGTAGCGACTACGGGACAAAAATGTGGCGGATGGTATTTTTTATGATTTATCTATGTTTTGGACGTCTGATGGAATGTAGGCAGTGAAGGTTAATTGCTTTTTCTTGTATCGACATTAAAAAAGTAAATAATATTCGGTACAGTTGAGATTTAAGAGGGCACGAGTATAGCGGCGAGCGTCATGTTGACCCGAGGGTGCCATTAGTCTTGCTTTTTTATACAAACCAGTAGCCGGTTGATAGCATCGCGCAGCTCCCGCGCACCGCTTACTTTAATGAGCCATGCCATTTATCGACGCGCGGATTATATGCGCCTGCGACGTACCAATGAACTTCACATCATTACGGTTTAGGAAGTCTGGCCAACGATCCGCTTCTTCGCTCACAAGGCTTACGTAATACAAAATGGGACCACCATAAAATGTGTGTAAATTTTATCTCTGCATCTACTACGATCGAAAAATCAATAAATTAGCGACATACCAAACTTGTGATCTAGTTTTATAATTAGCATACGAGATTTAAGATCACCTAAACAACTTGCAAATCATTGTTAAGCGAATAGTTTCAATGTTTTGCACAAACATGAATATTAATTTGTTATTTTGAAAGCAAGGTTTTTCAAAAAAGTCACCTGCCCGTAATTGGAATTATGCACAATTTTAAAAGCTTTCAGTCTGCTAACTGGCAATAAAACATTAACTAGATACGAACTTATTCAATTACCGAGTTAGTCGGCAATCGTAATAGGTTTACCAGGTTGTAGCTGTCAGTGTTCAGCATGTGTCACATAAACTATTCAGTGCCCCAAATATCTCCAAGTTTATCTGATTTAAAAAGTAATCGGTATAGACTAACGAGTGACCTAGCTGATATGAATTTAAGTATTTTCGCGACTCCTCCACTGCTTAGCACGACTACATAACTAGACACAAACGCATTGCTTTAAGATTAGAACGAATCCTAAATAAACAGTTAAATACTACTGTACCGTAATAATAGCTCCCGAGTTCCTTCATGACAATATAATTGAAACTTGCGCAGTAATTCCTAAGTCTGGCTGGCAACGTGTCCGTCGGACTGTTGCTTGATAATTAAGTAATGTTACACGAAAGGCTATTTTTGTCCTGGCCCTGCAATCTATTAATATCTCATAAATTGTATTTTATGGTTACAAGTAAATTACTAACTCAAGTACCTGTAATGATCGCACGGCGTTCAGCTCGAGCCAGCAGCGGCGGCACCCGAGAATGTATTCAATATCGAGAGATATTTTAAGATTATTGCTCATAATTTCAAAACCCCTGTGTTATCTCGTACCTATCTAATTCATAACTTATTTACTACAATAATGATTAGTAGGAGTTATTTTATGAGTGGTTGAAGGTAACGAGAAGCGATAGAATCGGATATATCCGCAGTGCAGCCGCAGCGTTGCTGAACATCTAAAGGGAAAATTAGGTTTGTAACCTGTGGAAGTTAGGTGCACGTTGTATTTAAATGTGAAAGTGGGTGTTGTTGGCGGCGGTGCCGGTGGCGGGCGCGGTCGCTGAGGCGGGCGCGGGCGCAGCTGGCGCGAGGCCTTGCCGCGAGCGCGCGGTATGCGGTCGCACCGGTTCTTCTAGCAACGCGTATTTTTTACACTCCACACATCATCGACATTGTTGTTATGTTTTGCTATGATGCAAAAAAAAAATCAAGTTTAATTCAGTTGCAGGAATTTACACGGACTTTGAGCCGTTATACCAAGAACCAAGAAGAGCTTTCGTTCCATATCCGCGTCTATTTTAATAATTAATATTTACAGTTAGTTGCTTAGTCAAAACTCCGTGATTAATATGAGCCAAGCTTTTAGTGCATAGTTGTTGCGTGAGTCAGATTAGATCGTTTTTGAGAATTTCTTTTACTACGCCATAATCGCGAAGTTTTTCTACAAATCAGTTCGTAGTAAAAGACCAGTTTTACGTCCGTCATTAAGCCTATATTATTGCTCGTACGTGCTTCAGAACATCAACAAATCATGTAACAGTAGTTCCTACATCCTAGTAGCTCAATGTTTATTCATTATCGTTGGAATAGATAACATTGTTCGCATCGAATGAGTATATCAAAGCGGAGACGAGGCGCGTGTCGCGCGCAAAAAATGGTTGTTGTGAAGGCGCCAGCGCGACAGCGGCGCGCGCGCACCCACACGCGGCCTTGTGTGCCGCCCCGCCGCCGCCGCCGCGCCGCCCCGAGATCATTTACTAGACTAGATACAATTACAGCTTATAAGTACCTGCCTTTAAATGTGTATAATTAGCACTCCATTCTAAACTCGATAAATCTACATAAAAATAAATATATCAAGGATTTTGTTCAGATTGTACTGGCTCTTAATTGTCACCTACTTGTGCAGCAGGTAGCACTCATAGCTATAACTTATTTTCTTACGTCTTTTTAAGATAGAAATTCGTCCAGTGTCTTTTGCATAGCATTTAAAAGATACCTACCTACTTACTATTTACCTACTTACTACATATTTATCAGCGCACTTTGGAATCCGAGTGGGCTGAAAACTGGATAAGTTTTGTTTTCCTGCTTTGTAAATTAGAAATACCTACTTATCTATGTTATGTAAGTCTAGCAAATACTGAAATAGAAACTATTTTTTACCGACTTCAAAAAAAAGGAGGTTATCAATTCGACACGTATGTATGTAATACATGGAACTGCATGATATTCCCATACGACAATCTATTAGGGCTTACACAAACAAATATACAAATTTTTATAGATGTATGTATACAATACGACCGACGTAACTTGGCGAGCCTGAACATAGGCGCTAAGAACTTTCGCACATGTTCTCTCACTCGCACTCGCCTCATGACACCATTTGGTTCCTAAAAAATCTGACTGCGCAGCCTGCTGCGCAAAGTTCAGGCCCGCCAAGTTACGTCGGTCGTATTGTATATAATGTAAGTATGTATGTATGTATGTTTGTCCAAACATTTACCCGCAAGTATTAATCGGATCGCGACCATTTTTTTTTCATGGGCTTACATTTACTTTAACTTAGGAAACAGTGCAAGTTTAATCAAAATCGATTCAGTCATTTTCAAGATGTGGAGTAATACGTGTAAATGTGACGGCTTGGCTTATTGATACGAGCTACGGGTGTAGTGTCAAAGGGAGAACATCTCAAAACCTTGGTCAAATTCTAGTGCAATATTTACAACAAAACTATTATCTACTTATTACAAACAAATATTCCAGTTTTTAAAACTAAAAATTACGAAATAACAAAAGTAATTTAAAAAAATTAAACCGACTTCAAAAAGAAATTATCAAAAGAAATAACTTTAATTTCGGAAGTCGGTGGCAAAAAACTAAAATACAGATGCCAAGACCGACTTCCGAAATTTATTTATGTTCTGAGAATTTTGCGGTACCTTAAATTATTTATTTGTGCTATGTACTACGAAACTATTTTCAGGAAGTATAAAAATTATAAGAAACTGTTTTATTTCATCATGTTTGCTAGCAATATCTAATATGTGTAGGTGAAGAAGCAACCTAACCTTTATTTATTTTCGTGAATTATTAATGGATGTTCTGTGTATACCTACTCTGAAATAACTTCATTATTATTATTATTATAATTACAAACCATGATTTCATATTTACCCATACCTAAATATTTATTAATTAACTACTCAATCGTTGTTATTACATTTTATCGGTTAATTTGTGGTACAATGTCGATAAATTTCGGTAGTAGATACGTCACTTCCCGTATCAGATTGTGGAAGCGTTGAATATCTTCACCGCTTCCTGGAAATTCGCGTAATATTTTACAAATGACAACCTCGAATAATCATGAATTATATAATTCCGAGAATATACGGAAATATAATGCCTAATAAATAGGGAATTGTTGAGTTTGTAGTTTTGGTAGAGGGACAGACCTTCGCTGTTTAAGGCTACACCGACCGCACAGTGCTGCCCTCATCGTTTGTTTGGTTATTTCTTTTATTTTAAAATGAAAATGCAGAAAACAAGCACGTTAAGTTGTGCTCCACAAGATTATACGTTAATATAATCCTAAACGGAAAATAGTGACCATTATTTTCCGTTTAGGATTATAAAGATTATAATAAAACTAAACAATGTAAAACTACCGGTTATAATAATATTAACGTATAATCTTGTGGAGCACAACTTAACGTACTTATTTTCTGCATTTTCATTCTAAAATAAAAGAAATAACCAAACAAACGATGAGGGTGCCACTGCGCGGTCGGCGTAGCCTTTAGTAGCTCATCTACTGAATATCGTTGTAGCTACGAAAATGAGTGAAAATAAGTTTTGAAGTGACTAAATTGACATAAGCTTTTCGGTAGCATAAGTCAGTCCCTTATTTTTTTTTACTTTTCCATCATCGACAAAGGAAAGACTGAAACTGTGGCGAGACAGTGTTTTTTTACCTATAGGTACCTATCGTATTACCCAGTAAATGGGTTGTGGAGGTCAGATAGGCAGTAGCTCCATGTAATATACTGGTATTCAGCTGCATCCGGTTAGACTGGAAGCAGTGGAAGCCGACCCCAAAATAGTTGGGAAAAGGCTAGGCAGATGATGATGACCGTTTGTTCCACACGAGACAATAGTTGCCTTGGGTAATAGATGAGGAACCCACTTTTACAATGTAAAATATAAGGTGTGGGAAATGTGTTTCGTGATCTCCAAATAATGTCTACAAAATTAATAATAGACCTCATCAGTATGAAACAAAAACCTATCAGGAACTGAAATCTACTTACGAGACTAAAGTATTAGATTTCTCAGTTCCTAATAGGCTGTTATGAATATCCTACGAGGTGTTTGGTGATTCGACCTTTTATGATTCTCTATCACACTAATATTATAAAGGCGAAAGTTTGTGAGGGGGTGAGGGGGTGTGTGTGTGTGGGGGGGGGTGTGTTTATATGTTTGTTACTTCTTCACGCTCAAACGGCTGGACCAATTTGGATAAAATTTTGTACGGAGGTAGCTGACACCCTGGATTAACGTATAGGCTTTTTATCCCGATATTCCCACTGGATCGACATTAACGCGGGTGAAACCACGGGGCGCAGCTAGTAGATTCATAAAAGCTTCGCTTACCTGTTATTTAGTTTTCTCAAAAATCCATTTAAAGCTTTTCAGAAAACTAAACAGCACCATAATTGCGTAACACACTATCAATCTCAATCTGAATCATTTTGAAGGATATTGCTAATCCGTTGCTTCACATGTTCGAAAAAAATGTCTGCTCAACAACGTAAATAACGCAATGGATATAGTTGAACTGTCAAAATGAAAGCTATTGCTACTGATAGTGTGTTACGCAATTAACCCGTTGATTTCTAAGCAAACTAGATATTAAGCAAGCGACGCTTGAATCTATAATTTATAAAAGCTCCAATCACAGTTTGAATCACCAAACACGTTGTAGGATATTTCGTATGAATTGTATGGTCGAGTCAGCCTGTCGCTATCATCCTTGCACGTCAATTAAAACAAAAAAAAAACTTAATTTGTGTAATGCTTCTAATGAACTGACATGACCAGAGATAAGACGAACTGTATTATTATTTAAAGGCTGTAGGCATATCTGCGAAAGTCATAAACAAAAAATTGTTATTTAATGACATACAGTTTCTATAAAGCTTACTAAGGACATATCTTTATAACGTTACTACATATTGGCTATATCTTTAAGATACTCCGATGGTTCACTACACCTGCCAGGCTAGCACAGAGTGCGTACGTGATTAAACCAAGGCGTAATATCATTGAAATGCTTGATAATTTCAATCAGCAGTTTCTTAGTAGTTATATGTATTACAAGAAATACTGGCTGTGTTGTATAAAATGTCGATGTTAACATTCATTTAAAATGTTTATCTCTTAATTTACATAATGGAGTCGCGAACTACACAGACTGCTCGGGGACGGTCCGCACGATGATTCTCGTTTAAATGTATGTTAAGCACCTATTCGGTTGCTGTTTTGCGATATTCTGATAAGTATTTAATACACAACATACGCTGATATACGTAGCACATTTTTTATCTAAATACAATTTCTCATACAAGCATTTAAGTATGATTTATAAATAATACTAACTCAATATAATATGGTACTTTATATAAACGTCAGGCAATAGGAGTGGGAGCGAAGTAATTGCATAAATAGGAGAAAAAGCCAGGCTATTAAACAGGTACATTACGTTAACTCTATTGCATTAAACGATCTACCAACGCATTCGAATTCTACCACGAAAGCACTGACATTTGGAGAAATAGATTATTTGCACTTAAGTATACATATTTCACACAAAAGCTAAGGGGCAATTCTCGTATATTTAAGAACGTTCGCATTCTAAACTCAGTCGCAATATGTCAAAAATACAATCAATTTACATACTCGTACATATTTGACAAGTTTTTGACATTGATTGTAGCTGAGATGAGATTGCGACTAGATTTTGACCGTTTTTAATTACGGGAATTGGCCTTCTGGTAGTTTTCTTTAGTAAATGAGGTTATGTGACGTCACGTGATTGTTCTGCTACAATCGGATGCTACCTCGTAGACCCTCGTAGCACTCTCGTAGATCTTATCTTGGCTACCGAATCTGATTATGTTTATGACACAGAGTTACACACACCTGTTGTATTTATTACTTCCTTTGTTATTGAGCGTATATAATAATTAAAATGTCAAGTTTTATGCATATTTTTTTTTAGTATTTCTTTTTCATAAATATTTATATAGATTTATTTAAAATTAATTTTCGATAATTTTTTTATTTATGTTACGAAGTTCTAGAATAGCCATGATGATATTAAATCTCTTAAAATATTACAGTGTTAGTTAAGTATCAGATCAATATAATGATTATTACTACGTGCAACATAACTGGTATTTGTAGTATTTACTCATAGTGATATCACTCGTTATGTGCGTCCCAGGTGCCTTTGTATTAAATAATAACGCATTTTTTATTTAGAATTTGAATTATCGAAACTAATAGGTAGAGATTATAAAGAGAAAAAATTGATTTTTTGTATGTTTGTTTGTTACGCTTTCACGCTGAAACAGTTGAACAGTTTTAGATGAAATTAGGCACATATTGGGTATAGACCATTACCTGGATTAGGACATAATGATACTTTTTATCCCAATATTCCCTCGATATTGAGACTTATGCGTTGTTTAAGGGCTGATTTTTCCAACGCCAGATAATATTATCCGAGGAATAATTTTGAATTTTTGACAGTTCTTCTATACAAAATCTGTAAATTTAAATTAAATAAATGTTTTTTTTTTTCTGTGAATTTTATTCCACGAATAATATTATCTGTCGATTGAAAAATCAGCCCTAAACAAAATAATGGACTAACTAAAAACAAGACAGCAATAAAAAGTTTTGCTGACGTAGCAGGTCATCGTCTGCCTAGCCTTTTCCCAATTATGTTGGGGTTGGCTTCCAGTCTAACCGGATGCAGCTGAATACCAGTATTTGCTGAGTTGCTGACGTAGTAGGTATCTTGGATAATCTATAGGTATCTACTACGACGTGTAAACAAACGTTGTTTTGGCTTGCACTAACAACCAAAAATAAACAAATTTTCAGTAAAATAGAAATAGTGTTAGAATTTTTCCAGAATTTCAGATAGTCAGCATGACGTAGGACTTAGATAATTTTAAACAAATACCTAATTTACTAAATATGCGAATCTTTACTGAAATACGCCTACGGGTGGGTACCTCACTAACCCATTTTTCAGTGCAGTCTTTCAACAAGTCTAGTGCGGAAAGATAATCAGCTGTTAAATTCTGCATCAATTAAGTATCTCTTAGGTATTTTCAGATCACAATAGAGCGTTGGTTAAGAATAATATCGTATTATTGCTCTTGGTAATAAGAACAACTTCATGCACTTTATATTTTGTATCGTTATCATTTTAAATGCATTCAATTGCTTATCTTTTATCAAAACTTGGCCATTAATCATCATGATTATACTATCAGGACGCTAATTGTTTGAAGTATTTCAAGAGCGGAGGCTTATCATTAACCTTTTGACCGCCACAGTCATGTATAGATGACAAACCAAAATGTGTCCAGCACGCCACGGTTCGACTACATGACAGACTTTGACGCCGAGGCGCGAGGGCACGTTTTTGATTTTCTGACGTGTGGCGGTCAAAAGGTTAATAAAGTGGGTATCCTTGGACGCTACTCTCCAATCATGATCGCAGTGCAATACAGTCTTCCTGATATCATTAATCCCCAGGTTTCCTCTTTCGAATTAAATGAATGGATTGAATACATTATGCATGCATCAAGTATATTTGCAATTGAGACCACACGACAACTTGTTAATGTAGCGGCTAACCAGTAATGGCATAGCTTAGCAACCTATTTGAAAGCACCTGTGCCCTATTCAAATGACTAAATACCTTACGTGAACAGATGGTTTGTACCATTTGTTCAACGAAATTGAAGGTACTAAAGTTTTCCAATGAATCCGGGTGCAATTTTCACCTCAGCTGCGTACCCCGATTTGTCTAACCAAATCTGTGTTCATAATCTGTTCTATTTTGTTCAGTGCCTACACATTATTTATAACAAGTAATGGCCAGTCGACAGACTTACAGTTATTATACAACGTGTAACGTAAATATGACGCTATTTGAGGGTGATTTCAAAGAGAGCCGCACGTGAGATTCGGCCGAAGTATTGAAAAGTTATAAACATACGAGTTCCAGCGACCTCGGTACTAGTATGTTATATATTGAACTAAAAAATTAGGAAGGCACCGCTTTTGTTCCTGTTGCTATTATACACGTTTACTTTATTACAAATATCCGTGAATCTGCGCGTGATCTTTGGTTTCTATTAGTATGTCTACGTACTACGTAGGTCGTGGTTTGTTTGCGATTAATTTTTTTTTTTTTTTAAATGTAGGTACAGACGCCAGCACATCAAGCTACTACAATCTGTCAAATTTCTTTAATAGATTTTCAACTTTATCGCTAAAACATAAGGTTCAAAGTTGATTGGAAAAATTTGACAGTTTCGGGTAGCTTGATGTGCTGGCATCTGTACATTTATGCCATAGTGACATTTTGTTTTAAAGAAAATTGTAATTCACGGTATTTATTGCCATATCACATGCTTAGAGTCGGACATTCATTGCCATTAACTTTCTGCTGAATACAAAGAAGCGAGAGGCTCTTTTTATTTCTTCCAGAGTAACATAAGTGTCCGAAATAACTAGCAATTTGTATTAGGTTATTAAATAACTACAGTTTTTGACAATAACATATTTAGTCAGTTGTATAGCATGGCAAAATAGCTTTAATAAATATCATTGACTGAGTACAACTTCTCGTAATACTTAAATGTATCCTAAGAGACGGTTTATGTCACAGCAGGTTCCATTCATAAAACAAATTATTAATTTAAGTACTTGATAGATGTGATGACAAAAAGTCTAATTGTATAATCTGTGGGACTGTTAGTCCGTCACAATAGTGCTAGGACTTGGTAACACGGCATACAGTCACGAACAGAGCCCTCTGAACTGAACGATGGATTACGAACTTCAAAGCTTGTGAAATAAGGTTGTATATTGGTTAATTGGCCCGAGGGCCACTCGAACATCTCCGTTGCTTAGTTCTCAACAATGGCGGCGCTGCGCCTGAGTTTCCTTCGCACCCACGGGCTATACAAATTAGGACGCCATAATGTTTGGTGTTAAAACGTTTGATAGGTTTACAGATTTGTGCAAATATTGGCCTCGAATATTGATCATGTCTGCGAGCTTACATGCTAATAAGTTACTTGACTTCTTGGATGGATAAATATTTTTTTATTAACAAACCATTTCCTGGAATAACTTTGACGAGTCACAGCACAGATGAAAGATTTTCAAGCTGTTGTAAAATAAAATTTACCACTTACCGAGCACCTTTGCCGAGAACTTACTTTTTTTTGTTAATTCAGTCTTAGGCCTCTAAGACTGAATTAATTAGTATTAGCAAAAAAAAAAAAAAATCATATTATAACGAAAAAGACAAAGTTCTACTTATCAGTGCTCTCTGCAGCACCTAATAGTTATTGCAATAGAGGATAAAATCTAACTGCTGAACATGGGTCTGGTACTACCGCATACTTTGCTGCAGATAACGTTCTATATTCTGGGTTCGGTTTCCGCATTTAGTCCTTCAAATGGACCATTGTGCGTGGGCCATGGCGGCTGTCGGTGGTTAACCCAATAAGCCCAACTCCCTCAGAAGCTGATTAGGTCTACTGGTCTGTTGAGAACATCTGTGTACGATATAGGTGTCCCGAGGGTTTCTGACCTAACCTGGATGACGCCTGTGCACTCAAAGAGCACATGCGCAACGGTTTCATCAGCCTCCATGCAAGCTCTGCACAGGGGACTATCCGATGCCTATTGTAGTGCAGATAACGTTTTTTGATCTTTCAGACGAGGTAATCCTAAAATGTATGCAGGGTGGCAGGAATATCCACGCGTAAACTATAACTACGCATTTAGTACATGATTCTGATCATGACTTTTTTTTTTAATAACCGACTAAAAATTTCCACGATACAATCATGTGCTAAATTCATGGTTACCTACAGTTTAGATGTATGCCACCCTGTATACGTAGAGGTAAAAATCTCAATTAAAGCTGCTTAGCAATAATTAAATAATTATAACGAATTTAATAAAACCGGAATGATCCCTAATGTACAATATGTAATATTTAATATTATTATAATGTACAATTTGTACATACACAGTGATACCTACGAGCTACGAGTACCGAGTGGTTATTATGTAGAAAAGCAATTAACATTGACTGCGTCTGCGCCACGTGCCCATGCAAATGCGTTTCAGAACAAAGAGCCGTAAAATAAACGCATACAATAATTACGACAATGCTTTTTGATCTTATTATGGATGTCCATACTTCATACACAGTTAGTGCTCAATCATATTCATAATATTACCGTTACGTATTAGATAATTTTAATTGGTGTTCTGAAATGTGCATTTGTTCATGAGTTCCGTTTTGTTTTCTTAATCAGTCTTTCTCAGTCTTGGTTTTTATTGTCCGTGTAATGTTGGATGAATCATTGCATTCCTTTGCCTCCTCGGTTAGACAATATGACCGCGAACGTGTCTGCATTTAGTGACTTGCTTACAAAAATATTGCATAAACGTATCTATTGTCATGCTCTGTGAAAGTGAGTCTAAATATTTTGTGTATGACTACTTACATAATGTACCTATTAGTGTTTGAGTGAAGCTATTTTTGTATTGTTATGATTCTTTGTTATAATATTCCCACTGCTGGGAGAAATGATTCCTCACGGTGAAAGGGCGTGGGCCCTAATTCACTACGCAGGCCCAGTGCGGGATTCATGTCTTTGAATTTTTTGGTTTTAGGACATGCCGGTTTCCTCAAGATAAAAAAGCCTTATACCTTAGAGTTGTTTTTCTAAACAATGCAATGGACTCTTTCGTTGTTAAAGAACAACAAAGTGTGAGTGGAAAATTGGGACGTAAAGACGTCCCAATTTTCCACTCACACTTTGTAGTTCCAGATGTAGCTAGATCTTTCGTAACCCAACTCACCATTACCTAAGAACCAGACGCAAATACATCTAAACGTTAACGTTAATAAAGGCACCAGTACGAGGGTCGTATTATTACGGTAGTGCGTCGTCCACGCACATTAAAAACAACATAAAGTAAAACCAATCTCTCAGATGGTCGTTGCTCGGCAGTCGCCAGTACATACAATAGCTGACACACTTTAATGTATTTCTACATTTCCATATCAGCATAGCAACCACAACCACATAAAAGATAATAGCAAAAATAAATAAAACGAAGTGCCAACAAAATCCCAAATACATTCGGTGTACATATTAAAACTGTAAAAAATTGACAAACAAGGAGAGAACAAGAAAAAATTTCAGAAAAACCTCTTCCGTATCAAAACACGGACACAATCAGCCGCGGCTTCACTGGCTCCCATTTGTACTACATTTTGTGAGCAATAAAGTACTTGACTTTACCTGATACCACCATCTGCTCATTAACTAACCAATTTTAATTAAAGCTAGCGTGTAATTGGTAGAATAACGCGATAAAATTTGTTTATCATTAGGTGAGCTTTATGGCACTTTGTTATTTCCTCATAAAATATCGTACATGTGTAATGTAAGGCCAATTTATTTGCTATTGTCAATGTGACTGGCGACAATCCTAAGACTTATGTAATTTATGTAACAGCCCTCGGTAAATTGTTAAGGAATGCTTATTCAATTGTACATCCGTGATGGATGCTGACACAAATGTGAATACTAAGACACAATTAGTTGCTACTTTATATTACATTATTTCTTGTTTACGTAGCGAATAGATACTACAGCATTTTGACGGTAGGTACTTTTCTGAGAATCTGGTACTACCTACCTACTAATGAATTTGCATTGAATCAAACGTATCAATATTGATTACATAAATAAAGTAATCAACTGCGGCTGTAAATCAATAGGGCCCTTGAAATTAATGTCGAAGACGAAACAGTAACTTTTAATGATAGAACTTACTATTTACTGAAAAAAAAAACAACAAAAAAAGGAAAACCAATGGTGGTTTTCCTTTTTTTGTTGTTTTTTTTTTTAACAGTAATGGTACTGTAATGTAAGTTTTCAATGGTTTTAAATCAACAAATGAATGAAACAGTTAATTTTGTGACCTTTTAGCTACTTAAAATGTTAAAGTTTACTGTCATGAACTCATGACGGTAACATTTTGCCTTAAGCTTTAACCGTTTGCGGATCAGTAAAAAATACTGTTTTGAACGTTATGGAACTGTTAAAAGCAGTTCAGATTAATGTTTTTTCATTTTTATTTACTGCTTATTTTTTTCAGTGTACTTTCAGAAAACTGTACAACTAACGTTTTGCCTAGGTATCTCAAAAATGTCGCTGTAGTTACTTCTCTATGGCTATAAATAGAGAGTGGGTTCGAGATCTGGCAATTTCCAAAGAGCATTTTTCATGATCTTCCTAAGTTCATTATGGACACCTGTTATAATGAAGGGAAGTACTAATCTGTCTGATATTACCACTACGCAGTAAGCAAGCATAGTGAGCAATGCTAGTTTTCTCTCTCTAGTCCTTAACTCCCTGTAATGGGACAAAGTTATATAACTCACAAGTCTAACAAATCCCTCCTGTTTATTTTTAGAACGGCTTCGTGGAGTGTCGGAGTGGCGTGGAGGAGTGCGGGCAGATGGACGACTGTGCGGTCGTGATGCCTCGAGAGGGATGCTGCGCGAAGTGCAAGGGTTGTTGGTATAATGGCACAGAGCACGCCTCCCACACCGAGTGGAATGAAGATAACAGGGTGCTGCGGTGCGAGGCCGGAGTGGTCACCATCACCAAGCCCGAGTGCTACGTGCCCTGCGAGAGGCCTAAACATCAGCGGCATACGCATTATAACTGTCCTGTTTGTGATGGTGAGTTTCAGTTAACGCTTTATTTTATGTTTAGTCTGCTTTGAAGGTTGAAACAAGATCCAGCTGAAGTGAAGTTATAACTCAATTTCCATTGCAACTTTGAAAAGAATCGTAATTTTGTTTGGAAGTAAAGTCAGTTTGCTATGGCACTCAGTAAGATTAACAGAATTTATGAAAGTCATGTAATAAACCGTCTAAACAACGACAGAAACACGAGTGAAACAATTTACTAGCCATTTCACGCCAACAGTTCCCACCACAATTGCCGAGTATCTCTACGTTATTCATCTCACATAATGTGAGAGCGGGGCGGGGGCGCGGGCCTGCTCTGGCGCAGCCGTGTCTCGCGAGCGCTGCGCCTGCGCCCACCCAGACGCGCGCGCCGCAAAAACAACCACCATGATCCCACACAAAAACAAACACACGCCGCCACGCGAACTTAATAAAACCATAACGGCAAGCAATTTACCTGTGCTTCCAAACCTTAACAAGTTTATTAAATTCCATAACAAATAATAGTAATTTACAAGATGACGACTCGATATCGCTTTTGAATATAGCCGACACATTCCTAACTATCGTTTTATTGCCTGTGTTTATATTTTATTAATTACCCGCCAGTCGCTAAGCGGGGAGATCAAGGGATCATCGGACGTTGCACCACGCTTCGGAAATAGAGGAATTAATAAGGTGGCTAACGTTCCACCTGCGGCTGCGGGCTGCCTAGTGATTTTTCATGTGTTTTTGTAGGTACTTTGTCGTGACAATTCGCCCACACACGGCACGCTGCTATCCGACGACGGAACACATAACACATGTAACGTGACATAGCAACGTGATAGACAATGGACCACTCTGCCATAATTCCAATCCCGTTTCTTGCCCCATACCGAGTCAGAGATGACTATTACAACAACAGAATAATTTAGTCATCTACTGAATGTAATTTAATATATCACATAAAGAAGGTTACATGATACAATACAAGAAAAAAAAAACTTGTTATACAATTATTTGCTATTCAACAACCCGCCTATAAAAGGCTTGCAATGCGGTATGTACACAGAGGTGGCGCCAAAGAGTAATTACTCCGTACGTGGATGCAGAATAAACAACAAAAGCATTTAAAGTCTGCAATAAAATCCCAGATGAAGCGCGAAGTTGTATTACAAAGAATTAATTGTTGAAATTTTAGTGGTAATGAAAACAGAAACCAATTCTTAAAATGTACTTTTTTAATGAAGGGGTCTGGAATTATTTCGAAATTGTTTTCTGCGCGCGGACCACCCGAGACGCGCGTTTCGCGAAGTCGTTTCCTCTATCGGATGCTTACTCTATAACTAGAGACAAAGAAATTGACAACGGAATAAGGTCTTATTATAGTCGACGGGGGTTCGTTAAAATTATATTTGTGGTGGTCTGCGAGTCTCCCACGGCGTTGCGTCTCTATTATTGTCCATAAATCAAAAAGTTAACAACCTACTTAAAAGGTTGGGGCGGGTGGGTTTTTGTGCGGTGGTCAAAGCGGCCGACGAGGCCGTGCTGCGGGGACCTCGACGTGTGCCCTCTGTTTGTTTGTTTTACGATCCCAACACTGCATTAGTTTTTTTTCTTTACTTGTTAATTCTTCACGATTCTTTTCTTATCAACATGGGAAATGTTTTTATGGAGTTTTAAGTGAAAAGTGACGATTAATGTGCAAGTTGATGTCGACCAAAAATAAGGTTTAAGGCAAATTCGACGTTTTAATGCTAGTAAATTGAGCCAATATATAAAATAATTTATATTATAAGTAAAAAAAAAGAAAAGTTTTTACGCGAACGAACTTAACTACTTAATCTAAATTCAAGTGATGTTTCGTAATCCATGTATGCCTGCGACAGAAACCTGAGAAATTGAAATAATTAGCTTGTGATGTACGACCGTGACGTGATTTGACTTTGTAATACATAGTTTATGATCACATCATGTTTTAAACCGAAATTCAGTGGAATATATCTCCGCTAAGTGTTCGGGCGTGTCCGTTTAACATTCTTGCTTTGAGTTGTAAGCACTCGTTTCCATAGTTTTGAAAACGTGGTTATCAAGGTTTAAAAACCATCATAGGTACTAAATGTACCTATGATGGTTTTTAAACCTTGATAACCATCATAGATGACAATAAATTTAATATGTATATCTAATAATATTTATGTATTGGGGTCAACTAGGATCCAGATAATTGAAATGATGGCTGGTTTGTTTTCATTAATGAACTAGAATAAATCAGAATCTTATTGACTCTATTGTCAAGATGTTAATAATATATATATACAGTTATCATTTGTTTCGAAATTGACAAAGGCTAGATAAATATTTATAGCGTACCTATAGTATAAAAAGTAACCTCTGCACAAAACCTTCATTACACGACCAACGTTATTATCGAATAGCGCATGTGTTGGGGGGCACATTGTATGACAAAGCACATCGCTCATATAAACGACGCGCACCAGCGATGAATACTTAATTGTATGCCTACAAAAGGACAGCCCACTTTGTGTAGTCGTCTCTAGTTTTACGACAGACACTTGACCGTTTTCATTGTCACAATTATATGCGGCGAGGCGGCGGTCCGGGCTCCGCGCCTTGAATCCAATGTCCGTGACTGTTGAATGAAACGCATTCTAACATGCGGACACAAAATAAATGTAAATATTGTACGCTGAAGCTCTAAACGGTTTATCATCGCCGAGTACCACACAGTTTGTCAATGCAGTACGTAGTTTTATATGTGTGGAATAAACCGCGCTCAACAGTGACTATATATTATTATCCTTTTACCATTGAAATCCCAGGCCTAATGGTTTATATTCTGTTCGTATATTCCACCATTATAATTGTATTCTAGTCAGAAATAAATCAATAGTTAATATGGCATGACGCTCTAGGTAGGGTAGACTGGGGACAATAGTACCATTTTCGAAACATCGGAAGTTGCTTTTTGTTTTAAATTTTATTATTTTACAGCCTTGGTTTATTATCTACAGAAGAAAATATCTAAATTTGGCGTAGATTGAACAAAACTTGGTCAAAATTGACTTTGAATGAAATGATGGCTAGTGCTACAAATGACCCCCTTTAAGGGTTAATTGTACCAAAACTGCATAGGGTAATAAAACGCGAATAAAGGTATTAATCTCATTTTCTCAGTCATTTATTTGAAGTCTTATGGGTTTATAATCTTTGTTAAAAATTAGGAACAAAAAAATTGTGATATCGGTGTTTTAATCAACACAAATGTTTAAACTACTAGCATAATCATAACAATTCTTCACTTCGAACAAAAATAAAATAAGTTTTTATTAATAAATAATCAACATTGGTTCACACGTTGCATATTTGCTATTATCTAGCTATATAACCATTATGAAATAGAAATAATCAACAACAATGGATGATATGGAGGTACAATTGACCCCTGGTACAATTGCACCAAAGTAACTAATTTAGAAAAAACATCTAATAGTCGCATAATTCTAAACTTATAGTTTCCATATTTATCATAAATCAAAAGTTTAATATCCGTTTAAACTGCCAACAACAATTACTTGTCCAAAAGGCTCCGGTAGTACGAATAATATTAAACAATAATATTTTACGTAAACATTTACCGCGGCTTGCCGAAAATCAAAAATTCTCCACTAAAACCTCCGTTTCACAGCAGGCGCGCCTGAGGGGCGCCTCGGGACTCAATAGCGCGTGTGCTGGCGCACTCACACATGCAAAATTTAGCTCAGTAGTAGAAATATCGATGATGGTACTATTGACCCGTGTTACTATTGTACCCGGTCTACCCCACCTACTTTATTAAACATCACAGCGAAATGTACAAACATAACACTCAGGGATGAATACTGTCGGATACAGTTCTAGTTAAGAATGTATTCGAACCGTTTGCGTCAGTGGTGTGATGTGTGCAAGTCCGGGTGTGGTGCCCGTTGCACGGTGGTGTGCAGGTGGGCAGTAGGCAGCGCAGGCGCAGGGGCGGGCGCGCCGTGTGCGGCCGTTCGCTCTACGTCATTCATTAGCCCCTGATTGATTCATCGTCTACCCGTACTAATTTATGGAGTTTGCGCTTTGTCGTAGTCACTGCGCCGCCAGATGCCTCATTCCCATTTAGCGAACAATGGCTGGGATTTTTGTTTTAAGCTTTTACTGCTAATCTAAAGAGTTTGTTTCCCCTAAATGGAATCTCTTTTGTATTCATTTATTTGCTGAGGGATCGAAAGGACGTTTGACTTTTAGCGCTGCTATAAATCGATGGTAATGAGTTCGTGTTTAAAATCTTCAAAGAGTTTATGCTTGATTAATGGAGTTCCTTAGCCTTGAAAAGGTCAGTCATTTATTTTACGATATTTTAATGTATGATTGTAATATTTCAGAGTGCGTGATAAACGGGCAGCGTGTTTGGGAAGGCCGTGACGTGCGCATCCCGGAGGAGCCGTGCCTGTCGTGCCGCTGCGTGCGCGGCGCGCTGTCCTGCGCCAAGCGCGCGTGTGCCGTGCTGCCTTGCACGCGCGCGCAGCAGTTCACGCCACCTGGCGAGTGCTGTCCTAGGTGCACGCATCCGACCTCCGATAAAATACTACCGAGTAAGTTTTAAAGTTATTTTTTTTAGTTCTTCCTTGACAGCCATCGTGGCACCCTGATAAACGACTAAGTCACTAATTTCTCGGATGAGTTTCTACGCCATTTTCACGAAAAAGGAGGTACTTTTTTGCTAAAAATGCCGCAGGTCTTAGAAGACTTCACTTGAATTACTTATTTTATCATAAATCTTTAGATCATGAGTAAACTGCGAACTGCTGAATCGGCAGTGCTTTATTATCATTCATGATACAAATAAGTACTTATAGTAAGGATGAAACTACAGATGACTGAAACAGAATGCTCTAGCAAAAAGTGCGGTGCAAAGAAGGCCCTATGCCTATTGCTTAATACTTCAGACCTTTTTTGTCATTCCGTGTAGGCACACACATATTCAGGCTTAGTTGTAGCCATCTCTCCTTTAGAGACCTACAAATATACGTATTTGTAGCAGAGCATCATTATAACAGCTGATGATCTGCTGATGAGCTCTAACGGAGTCGAAAGTGTTTATGCGCAACTATCGATTTGTCTCTTTCTTTATTTAATGTTTTAAATACCTTCTAACATAATTTTCACTATCAGTTTCAGGCACCATGCTGTTGAAGCCTTGTATAATTGGGAAGGAGTACCACGCACACCTGAGTCCTTTCCGGGTAGATCCGTGCACGGACTGCACGTGTCTGAACGGCACGGCGGTGTGCACGCGTCACACGTGCCCCGTGCTCACGTGCGGGGCGCGTGCGCTACCGCCTCCACCCGGCAAGTGCTGCCCCGAGTGCCCCCAGGTTGAGGAGGCGAATGCCGCTTGTGTCATCGGCAGGAAGACATACCAGGTTCGTTTTATCGTTTGATGTTTTACGAGTACCTAAGTTGTTGACTGACTGGTTTTAGGCCCTATTTTTATTAAGAAACGACTGTGTTTGTTGCTCCTGCTCCAAATTGATTAGCAATTTGTGTTGTGGAAGTCAGTTTTTTTTAAATAAAATAAAACAACCGACTTCCAAAAAAGACACTGCAAATTGAAAAATGACTTTAATTTCGGAAGTCGATATCGTTGCCACCGAGTACCAGTAATTTTGTTTTAAAAACCCAACTGCTGAACCAATTTTGATAAAATTTATATGGGACCAATCTGAAAGTATATCGAAAGTATATCTGCTTATAAATAACGGAGTTCTGAGGTAACAAACATTTAAAAAAAATATATTCAACCGGATTGATAACCTCCTCCTTTTTTGAAGTTGGTTAAAAACAGTATCAAAGCTGATTCTTTGAAATTGACGATTGTGTATTGCATTTATCTCAAGTGCCGACTTGAGATAAAGAAGTGACTGTAACACTGAGAAAATACTCAAAAGTCCTATCTTACAATAATATATAAATAATATCTTACGAACGAGACCTTACAACTTACTGTCGTTTTGTGATTACAGGACGGGGAAACATGGCAACTGGATGCCTGCAAGTCGTGTGAATGTCATGGAGGTGAGCCAAGATGTGCCATGGAACGATGTCCAGTTCTGACCTGCCCTCCCGACCAGACGCTCCGCCAACTACCCGGACAGTGCTGTCAGAAATGCGTCGACATCGACGGCATCTGTACGGTGTTCGGAGACCCTCACTATAAGACTTTCGACGGAAAGTTTTACAGTTTCCAAGGATCTTGCAAGTATCAATTGGCTTCAGATTGTGCTAATGGCACGTTCTCGATCCGAATATCAAACGATGCTAGAAATACATCTCACTCGTCGTGGACTCGAACGGCAACACTTCGGATAGGGCCCACTAAGATTAACATGGGAAAGAAGATGCGAATTAAAGTTAATGGACTTAGAGTGCCTCTGCCACATAAAGTAAACGGAGTTGCAGACATAACCCGCAGTAATGGATCTGTTCTACTAAAGGCTGATATCGGTATACAGATGCTATGGGACGGTGATGGATTTCTCGAAGTGACAGTGTCTAGTGTGTATAAAGGAAAATTGTGCGGTCTCTGTGGCAATTTTAATTCGGTAGCTAGAGACGATATGAAAACTCGTGATGGTAGGCTACTCACTGATACTTGGAGGTTCGGATCTTCATGGCGAGTAGGAGGGACGCGGGCGTGCACGCGGCGTCAGAAGCGGCCGGGCCCGAATATTTATCGTCAATCAAAGGTGATGAAGGCTCGACGATTGTGTCGCGGATTCGTACGCTACGAGGCGTTCACAGATTGTACGACTAAGGTGAATCCCCACAACTATCAAGAAGCTTGTGAGGTGGACGCTCGTAGTTGTTCAGGCACGAAGTGCCACTGCGCAGCTTACCGCGCCTATGCGCGCGAGTGCTCGCGGCTGGGCGCGGAGCCGCGCGAGTGGGCGCGCACGGCGTGGTGCGAGGGCCCGGCGCCGCCGTGGCTGAGCCGGCGCCGCAAGGGGCCCGGGGGCCGCGCGCCTGCGCAGAAAGACTCGAGCCTGCTGGACCCCAGCGCGGTGCCCAAGCCCAACAACAGCCGCTCCCGGCCGCCGCCTCCTATACTGCACTAATGTATTTGTGGCGATGCTTCTACTAGTCAAAAGTCAGTGTGGCGACGTGAGGTAAATATCTTAACAAAATTCTTTGAAGTAGATTAGTAAAATTGAGATTTAAATAGCACCTATATTAAGACTCAAGTTTCAGTTAATTAATGGGTATGTTTACATAACACTGGATTCCACAATTAATTCGTAACATTTTGTCTGAATCCGTTTGTTTATTATTAAAATAGAAGATGTTTTTGAATGACCTGCATTGTTGCAGCTGTTGCCAAGGTTTTATATAAATGAGATAATAATTAAAAGTTAATTTGTAAGGATTTGCACTAAAATGTATTTCACCTTGTTTCAGAGTATTATGAATATTTCGCAACTGGACTGTTCGTGGGTTGCGTCTGAAAGACACAGCCAGCTTTAAAAGGAATGAAGATCTATCTACTTAAACAGTATTCATAAAACTATTTCTAGTTAAGTAAACAAGAATATGATAACTAAGACCACCTGTATAGCTCACTATTGCCTCGCCAGTTCAGATCAGCATCCTGTCGCTCATTCCCTAGAAGTATATTAATCATTTGGATCGGAATACAGCATGCTTGCTGCTATATATGAAACAATAGAACCGCAGGAACGCTCGATATGTTTGTAATGTAGTGCATTCTGTTTCGATTGCTGGTGGTTACATGTGATAGGCAAGCACTATGTTTTCATATATGAAAATAAATTTAGTAATTTATTGCATTGTAATACTAAACGTTTCTGTAAAATGTGATAATTAGCTTTGAATATTCAGGCAAGAGAGGGACGTTTGGTAAAACATAGTTCAAATTGAGATCTCATCTGTAGGTAGTTCTTTACGAAATCTTAGATAAATCTAGCTATCCGAAGCCAAGATGCTAAAGAGATTGTGAGAGATATGTATAGATGTACATACATACCATACACATTATGCATTAAACATTGTTACACTAAGGATGAATAGCTGTAATGTTTTAATCGAAGACTCTTTGTAAAGCTTAGTTGTTAAATACGTTACCAATGAATTTTAATATTTGACTTTGATGTATGTAAAAATAATTATTTAGCTGAAGAAATGTTTACTGTGTGATTATTAGGTATTTATCACAGTTCGCACAAGCGAATGTGTGACATCGAATTTTTATGTCTTTTGTGAATGTGCAAGTGCCATCAGAAGGCGGCTAAAATCTTCTAAATTGTGATAACGATATCTGTCAATGCCTCATTGTTCTACGATCATAGCTTACATATACACTATTTACTTATATTATTGTATGTATGTAAATGTCCCTCAAATTATGCGCGTAAAAATTATATTATAGTGTTTAAATATATTCCAGAATATTATGTATATAGGGTGCTTTATTGTCGTCTGCAGAACATTAACTTGTGTCTCGTTCCTGTCATCATGACATTCGGACTTGGTAACGAGCCAAAAAAGATACATTCTGCTATATATTTTGTAATGTTATTTTTATTTATTTAGTAGATATCAACCTATTGTAAAAAGCCGCTAAACTCTCTTTTTTAATATCTGAATTCTGATTTTATTTCATCAAGACTCCTTTACAAAATAACTATTACGTACTACTTATTTCGTATTATTAAGCAGGGTCTACGTTTTATGTAGGCTTTTAAGTTATTTAAGAGATTTATTTTATATAATTAATTTGGTAAGTAAAATTATGTTCAGCAAATGTGTCCAATGTTTATTTAACATACCTACCATGTGAATAATTTGAGTGAATGTTATTGATTTGTTTTAATTGAATATTATAAAAGAAATGCATTTAATTAAAATATGAATTTTAACTTCTTTTTACTAAATGGTAGGTAAACAAACGCCATACGAAATTAAAATTGATGTCTATGTCAAAGATTGTGAAAATGTCGTATTTATAAGTGTCATAAAATCGTTATTACCTAATCCTCGCTAAGTGCGCAGGTATATTATACATACTGACCCAAGGTACAATAATATTTTGAATGTTATTTACTTATTTGGCGATCCTGATTATAATGAAAACGATGAACAAAGAATTACGTAATAAATAATAATTATTATTGAAATGTGTTTTTATTTATTCACCCTGCGATGTTTAGTTTCACAATAATTACAACTCTTGAAAGAGGAATGTTATCCCCAATGGTTACTTGTGTCTGGCTGACCGCCAAATATCTTAAAGTTTTATGTCATCAAAATTATCTAGGACAATTTGGCGTCCGCTTTAAAAACAGCGGAGTCATTATATTTATCTTGAATAGAAATCTTAAGAAATGAAATTATATCTCAACATTCTCGACACGAATATTATTTTAAGAATTAGTCGTTCTTACACCGCGTTGCGATCTAAATCCGTCGGCTGTGGTAATGTTGTGGACCACATTAAAACATAGGTAATAGAATAAAAGATTTATTAATAAAGTAGATATAAACATTATACGCAATCACACACATCAATTAAACAAGAACAAAATATTATTTTGTACAATACATACATAATACTTTAATGATATTGACCAATGAAACAGATAGTGATGTTTTCATTCCATCGCATGAAGTGATCTCGTCCAATGTTCCCAAGACTTGAAAGGTTGAAGTACCGAAATATAGTAGAGATTCCTTACATTAGTTTATATAAATATATAAAAGTGTGTAGATATACAAGTTTATTCTCCTGTCATCATCTCCATGAACTCTGAAACAATATATTAATTTGCTAAAGTAGTCTGCTCATGTACAAATAGGATCAACTATAAACTTTATGCATTCTGTATTGGTATCGGGACTAATTAATATGCGTTGTGTTTTACTGTAAATAACGTTTCGATTAACATTTTGAGTTCATGTCCACCCACTGCTGAGTCACATATAGATTTCTCATATTTAGGATTGCCTTGGTCAGGTATCGGGGGAGGCTGAAGATGAACTCAACGACCCAGACCAATTAAACTTACACTTTAATGATTCAAAATTTAACTCGACCAGTTGAAAGCATTTGCCTGAACAAAGTACCCAAAACTGCACAATATGCATAGGCGTGCTTCCATAAAACTCCTTCCTGCCTTGTTCTACTTTTCAGCCTTTAGTACCAACTCTTCCAAAGCTATATATCTACTTATTAGTGGTAATGTGATAATGTCTCACCGTCGAAGTCCACGGTGCCGCTGCCGTCGGTATCGATCTCCTGGATGATGCCGTCCAGTTCAACTTCTGTCAGCTGCTCGTCCAACTCGCGAAGGATCTCGCGCAAGCTTGACGTGGGAATGTAACCGTTGCCTGTCAACAACCATTTCATTATACTTAAGCGCATGGTTGATTTTAAGAAGACCCATATTAATATGCTCCAAGTTTACGAAGACGCGAAAGAAACCGCTGATGCAAAAAAATATTGAATGGGCTGAATTCATGAGCTTTAAATTGTATAGATCTATTGTATAGCGATAAAATTTCAACACCAGACAAGATAGCACAGAGCACTTAGTGAATGAGCATAGGATGGAGTGGGACCAACGATCATATACGAATTGTTTTGAAGAATGCAAGTGATTCTCACCTTCCTTGTCGTATAATCTGAACGCTTCCCGGAGCTCCTTCTGCATAGCTTCCGCGTCCTCCTCAACGATGAACTTGGCTGCCAGCGTCACGAACTCTCCGAACTCAAGACGGCCCGACTCTGGAATTCAAGCAATTCACCTTATTTATAGGTACTCTCTTGTAGGACAATGAACGCTAAAGAGCTACCCACTTGATAAATTGTGCTTCGTACCAAAATTAACAATGGTAATATTATTATTTTTTTCTATCTAATGCATACCTACAGGTAGGCAAGTGTACGGTGCAACCGCACATTCTGCAATTCAGCAGTTCACGCCACACATTCATTTCAACTCATAATAATTAGTTCAGTTCGCGTTGCGCTATCAAGTCAGCCAGGCGTTCTCGTTACAGCCAACAAGGGCCGCGTCACTCACTTCATTTCCACACCATCAGTCCATTAAGCTCATTTTCTCTATAAGTACCTTTGGGACAATACAGTAGTGTTTCAGTACTTACCTTCTTTTATTCCATTCATCCCTCATCTAAAAGTAATGTCTGGTCTAACAAGAGATCATACAGCAAGCAAGGCGTAGGTGTTTCTAGTCTAGTTTAGCTTTATCTTTACAAAATTATAGCAGTATACGTTACATAAAATGTAATTCAAACTGCTTAGTAGCATCAGTAACGTATATAGCACAACTACGCTATACAAATATAGTTTGATGACTCACAAATGAATGAGTATGAGCAATAGTATAAAAATAATCTGTAAAGTTACACATAAGTATATAATAAGATCCTTTAAGGGCTAGTGATGTAGAAAAAAGTAGTTGATGGTGCCTCATAATGGACACGATAAACGAAGAAGGAACACAAAATAAAAACTCACTGTCAGCATCGACTTCCTCGATGAGCTCTTCAAGGATTTTCTTATTGAAGGGCTGCCCCATCATCCGGAGGATGTCCGCAACGAAGTCGCAGGGGATGCTGCCCGAGCGGTTGTGGTCGAAGCCATCGAATGCCTTGCGGAGGACTGCAACAAATATCTTGCGTTAACCAATCCATCAGAACATTACGTAACTCAACTACAAATCTAACGCTCGCCATCTCCTACCGTCAATATTTAGCGTATGTGACATGATGTCAATTGCACGTTTGATTTGGCCTAGGCTCGAAGTGACTTTTTTTTGTTCAAAATTCGTTTTGATGCCCAGAGAAATGCTGTGTTGCACTGGCAATAAAACTAGTTAAACTGATCGTTCGACTGGGCGGTTAGCGATGAGATTAGGACATCGGTTCAATGCACTGAGATGTGGTGCAAATAAGTTGTGCAATGCAGCTATTTCGGTGCATCAGCGTGGTGCAGCGGTGCGCTCCGGCGATGCGGCGCGCGTGGCGCATCGTGGGAATGTAGGGCGACAGTAAATAACAAAAACAACCCCAACATGCATGTCTCTCATAGCCGCCTTATCAAACACTACTCTGTCCTTTTTCACAACATTCTTAAACGTCAATTTCTTGAAAGCTCTGTGTAGGGCTCTTCGAAAATAGTCAAACCGTTAAGATCGAATTCAGCTACGAGAGGTAAGTACTCGTAAGTAAGAGAGGCAATATTTTGGTTTATTCTACATCATACTATTCCAAATAAGAAGACTTTAAATACTCTATTATTTTTAAGTTATGTCTGTCTTCTTCTTAGCGTGTCTGGGCTGACCCTATTAAAGTTCAGTGGCATGGCTGGTCATATTTTTCGCAATACTTAAGTATTAGACCAAGATACGTAGGCGCGTCTAATTCGTTACGTTCTAAATAGTTTTTAATTCATAATATATTATTTAATGAACCTACGTAAACGAGGGGCAGTCAATTCGTAATGAATCTTTCACTCATTCATGTTTATTTACTTTAGCTGTCCAGTTGCACAAACTACTTATCGCTCTTTACGCACGCACGTATTGGCACAAGGTTTACGAGTATGACCCTAAACTATATTTAATTCAGTTGTGGAATCCTCTCGAGATAATCTGTACTCGTTGGAATAAATTAATAATCATATCCGATAACTGTCATATAACTTTTCATCATAACTTTCTTGACTTTTTGTTTGGTAGCCGTAATAACGAATGTGCGTCATCAAATTTAATATAAGTATATAAAATTCCTATGTAGCTCACCGAAATAAACTCTTCCAGTGTTTTAATGACTTGCTTGAGTGATAAATAGTGGAGGAGATTTTTCATTCAGAGATTTATATATTTTGATGTTAAAGGATGTAGGTACCGTCTCTTCAAAGCAAACAAAGACGTTTCATTGTCTTAAAATACCATTTTAATCCATTTATACAACTGATACTGGATACCTGCGTAAACTTTTGATGAAGTGGCGTGGAGCTATACATTCTAAAGGCGCTGTGGTTCGACGCAGGAACCGCACGGCTACTGCGTGCAGTTTATTTTATTTGCAACCGTTTTTAGACATGACACACTGAACCCAGCGCAGCGCAACTTGGTTGCCATATAACTGCTTTTACGCCTCAGTGGTTCTGTACATGCAGTTCCTTAATTGTATAGGTCTTTTTCTGGTAACTTAAGCGTGGAATGTTTTACGAAGGTAACGGCAACTGAAGGTGTGAAACTTAATGTTTATTTTTATTTTATTCAATCAAGTTTTAATTATTGAAAACTTCAATTATTGTGAAAGACGGCACGGTTGACATCTGTCGGGCATGCCACCGGCCGGGAGAATCAATCAGGCATATTATCTCCGGGTGTTCTCGTCTAGCTAACGAAGAGTACTTGCATAGACACAACCTTGTAGCCAGGATAATCCATCAGCAACTTGCTCTGAAATACAACCTTGTGGAATCGGAGGTGCCGTACTACAGGTATGTGCCCGACCCAGTTCTCGAAAATGGTAATATCACATTATATTGGGATCGATCCATCATCACTGACAGGACTATTGTTGCCAATAAGCCTGATATAGTGGTGGTGGATCGATCAGAGCGGCGCGCAATGATTGTTGACATAACCGTCCCGCATGATGGGAACCTCGTGAAAGCCGAGAAAGATAAACAAATCAAGTATCTTGACTTGGCTCGCGAGGTTGTCGACATGTGGGATGTGGACTCAGCGATCATTGTGCCGATAGTCGTGACAGCCAATGGTCTAATAGCCAAGAGCCTCGACCAACACCTGAGGAGGCTCTCGTTGGGCAGCTGGATCAAGGGCTTGATCCAGAAAGCGGTACTTCTGGACACGGCCCGAATAGTTAGGAGGTTCCTCTCTCTGGAGCCCTGACCGCCGGTAGCTTGGACCCTGTTCCCGATACCGGTGGGCTACTATTTTTTATATTTTTAAAAGTTTTTATATTTCTTTATACTAATATTTAAAAATATAATTTATAAGAATTTATTTGAATAAAGGAGAAAACTTCAATATTAAATATCTCTTCCTGTTTGGTAGTAAAATTTAATTCATCTCTTAAATAAATTGCAAACTACAGTTTTGTATAATTTAGAAGCATTTTTAAAATTTTGTAAATTTAAGAACTATGGATCCATTTATTATGATATTTTGACGTTGACTTGAAAGAGCATGGCAGTTGAGAATATGTCATGCTCACTTAAATGTCTCACTGATGGTGGCGCGTGTGTTGGATCATTCGGTTCCCTACAGAATGGTGCTGATCGACGCATCATGTTCGTGAACAGGGGCCGTGGTCGGTTGAGACTGGTCATCTCTGCCAGGGCTTATTTTTAATCCTATATTTTGAATTGTTTCTTCATTTGTTTTTTTTTACATTATTCTCACATAATATATAGAAGCAACAAGAATAATGTATAAGTAAGTATACAGGATTTTGTAATATCTTGATTTAAAAGAGTGTCATTGGAGTTTCTTGCCCGTTCTTCTCCATAGAGATCTAAGTTTTGGAATGGGCAGCTTCAACTTTCTGACTAAATGACCGACTATCTAATTTTGACAACTCAAAAGTGCCTGTAAATGATTCAATTGAAATTAATGCTTTGAGTTTTGAGTTCGAGACGCGCTTGTTTCACTATACTCATTTTGAACAGTTTCGTCGCAACGTGTCAAAAAATGCCAGAGGGTAACTTATTATAATGTTTTATTATGTCGTAATATCCGCTACAGCGAGATAATAAATCTAAATTTGTGGACTGGCATATTTCACCGGGTCTAGTTTCCTCAATTATTCAGGGTGACGCGGGTCGTTTGTGTCAGGCACAATTAAAATCAAGGATGAAGCCCACGATAAAACTTTTTATAATCTTCTAATTATCCATGCATCTTAAAAAACGCTATTTTCAACTTTTTTTATGTTAATATCAGTAGAGCGCGAATCGCGATAACGCAGCTCTATTCAACATTGTGCAGCTGTTCCATTTCATTTTGGCAACAAAATAGTTTTCAAAACATGATTTTTATTTCTGTCAGAGTGTTAATTTTAATCATCAAGACTTCTTGGCATTTGTCTCAAAGTTCCATGAGTTTTATTACGTTTTTTTTTAGATTTTAGTTGTTATTAATTACCCACCCACAGGGCGGTGAGATTCGCTTGCGAAAGCGCTACAAACTCAGTAAAGCACTGCTACTGCAATCTACTGCAAAGTTTTTTTTTTAAATTCAGGGCACGGATAAGGCGAGCTTTACGGCTTTATCAATTAGAAACATTTCATATCGGGTTTCATCACAATCTTCTCAAAACACATTTCACATAATTCTTATAAGACACAGTTAAACTTGCTCTACGCCAATATTATTATGATAAACTTCGGCAGTTTGTACTGAAAATGGTGTACCTATGTCCGCTATCATGAATGAGTGTAAGGACAGCAATGAATCACTATTACAAATTGCATTAACAGTATTTCGCGCATTTGGCTTGCAATCGTAATGTCCAGTGCTGGACTCGCATGATTTAGGTTCGTTGGCAGATATCGTGGAACATAAACGATTTACGTGTAGTTTATTGTGGACATCCAAACTTTAAACAAACTCGAGTAGGCGTTGACATCCAGCAAGTGTGCTCTAAAATAACTCAAAATATTAACGACATGTTATGAAAATTAAATTTCTTCTTTGAAGGGGTTATTTATAACCATGCCAATTGGTAAGCACGAAAGACATTTATATTACACAAATTTAATACTGTTGTGAAAAATAAGAACATTTATATTAACCTAAATGCGTGTAAGCCTGTCAAACTTTAGGTATACTTTCAATAAAAAACGTCCCTTACGTTAATCCCGACTTCAAAGCTCATAATGATTTCAGGAATAGATAAACGTGAGCAGTTTAAATAAAATGACATGAAATACGTGAGTTTCCACGAAAATTTGTTTACGCGTTTACGTCAATTAAATAATGAAAACACGCCGTCCTCACCTCAATTCAAACATGTTGTACGTGAGTAAGTGAATTCGCGCCGCTTTCATGTTGTATAAGCTGCCATGTCATTGTATGTAAACAATGTAATGTTGTAGGAATCGCAAACTATTGTAAACATTGGAAATAGCTGTAACCGTTTGAATACAGAAATAATTTTAGTAATAAACTTTAAACCGGTGGCACACATAGCGTAAGCTTTCAATAATTAGTCATCATTCGTATTTAGAACCGAAATATCGATAATAACGGTACAACATTTATTGCGATGTTCTGGGAAATTGGTTCCACGTTATTGGTTAAACAATGACGATAGCACGTTCTATCTGATTTCCACGCTCCGTTGGCAGGCTTCCAGCCGTGTTGCCACGCCGGCCGCCGCACCCGCCGCGCCCGCCAGCCGACCAAACACCCAAGCTGATTTTATGATACGCCCATAAACAAAAAAATCTTGCACTCCGTTATCCGTGTAAATAGTTGATGCAACTTTGATCATTGCAGAAACCCACGTCATCATTTTGTTACCTACCTCAAGAGTTGGTACAAAATTAACCTAAAGGCACGTAACATGATACCTTTCAGGCTTTACTATGAAATTACCAAAGTATCAGTACCAGTTTATAATAAGCAAATAGATTGCCCACTAGTAAGTTTAGTTTGGTTACTAAGAAGAAACTTATTCTATTTCATACAAATAGAAAAAGTTCTTCTTTAAATACATAAATGTTCTTTAGATCTTTGGCTAAGAACAAGTCATAAATCCTATCAACTAAATAAAAACAAGAATCAAATTCTAGAGACAAACAAAATAATTAACAAGTTTCAAGAATGATCGAGATAATATTTAGTTGGGGATAATCCTATATATCTCTTAATTTGTTTTATAGCAATCTAAAGAATCTTCCTTTCGTTTTCGAGAAACGGATTTCACAATCCAACATCACTGTTTTTTCTACACTCGAGAAAAATAACAACTTTCTTATAAAATAACATAAACAGAACATCCTCTTGTCAGTGTGTTGTATAAGAAAACGTTTTCATTGCTGCAGACAAGTTATTATCAATGTATCAGAATTTCAAACGTGCTGTTTATTTTTCTTGATTTTCTGAACGACACTTAGGTACTAATAAAATACTAGTGTGTGTACGTATGACGGAACACGTTCACAATTAATTAGTTTAATATAGTTTTTCAGTACAAGTGTACTGAAAAACTATATTAAACTAATTGGAGCTATATTTTATTTTATAAGAAGCTAGAATCACGTTGCAACAGTAACAGAACCTGTACCTCTGTACCTACCTACATATTTGCTCAGTAATGGTTTGAATTAGGACAGTCAAACGTCAGATCATTTCGATGTTTCGATGTAAAATGGATTTTCCCGAAAACAACATGTTTTCCTCATGCACTTTTCATCAATGTTAAAAGGAATACCCTATTGTTGTAAAGTTTGCTTTCACGATTCACATTTTCACTCTTTACAGTTTTTAAATTTTTAGGATGAAAGTAGTTACCTAGCATCTTAGAAATAATTGCCAATAAAGATTAGTTGGGGTTGTACTTTTACTTTTTTGTTGTGTAGGTACATTCGATCTGAGCCAGATAAGTTTCCAAAGCTCAGTATACAAAGCGCTATACAAAGATGTTACGAAATCGGTTTTGAAAAGGAATAATGATTACATTAATATTTAACTAAGTAGGTACATTATTCATAGTAACAATGTGGAAAGGTGCAGTGTTAAAATAAAGGTAATGCACTGTTTCAAATAGCTGGCACACCCATAATAACACATGTTGGTTAATATCTTCATTAACTTTTGACAAATCGTATGACGTCTGATGGATTTTAGATATATATAAAATTAACAGTGGAGTCTGTGGAGTATAAAATATATTTGGTTTTATGTGATGTACATTTTTGTACCTTTTTAACGTTAAGAATAGGACCACACTATCAGGCATTTTTAAGAAAGTCTTCTTCTATTTTCGTCTTCCTAATTAGGCCCACATGCAAAATTAAAATCATTAATGTCTTTCGCCTCGCACGAGTCCCCTTTTATTAACTTCACCCTCCATTCTACAGTTGGCGTATCGCCAATACAAAGCTTTCGTTTTTCCATCATTAATGTAAACATTAGAACATTTACATTTTCACGTTTTATTTTAAAACTTTATTTATTTGAACGTTTGGATTAAAATAAATGTTAGCAATGGGTTTGTTAGGGTCAGTGAACTTACCGGCAATCTGTTCTGGGGGGAGCTCATCGGCCTGAAAGTTAAATGAAAATATGATTTAATTACCTATTAAAACCAAAATGTAAAACACAAGTGTGTTATTAATCTTTCTAAGCGAATAGATAGCAATAACAGAGAGGTATTTATTATAAAGCCTGTCTTATTATTTATCAAAGTTATTGCATTGTATCAGAATGTTTTCAAGAATGTTTCGTCGGCTTTATTTGTGTTGGCAGACGTAAATAAAAATATTTTTGTGGAAAGTAATGTGCACGAAAATACTTATTAAAATACGTAAGTTTCTATGCAGATAAATAGGTGATAGAAGCGACTTTTCCGTGGGATTGCGTTACCAAAGCATAATAAATTTATTTTATGTGCAATGGAAACTGAAATAGACCTGTTGGACTGTTGCGTACATGCTAGTAAATTTATTTCAAGCCGACTTTAAATACTTAAAACTTTATGATGCTTTACATTATTTTTACGAGCATAGGTGTAATTCATTTGAATGTAAGTTACTTATTAGACTATTGATTGCAACTATTCGTTAACTTTGATGTAGGTATGTTCATGTTTTTAATTCAAATTACCTAAGTGTTTTTGCAATAGGTATTCTCAAATTATTCTGCAACAATATGAGTAGGTATATTATGGATTCCATAAAACAATTTGAATGGCCTCGTAAGATGAAAAACATAGTCTTTTTACTATTTTCGTAATTCTGATAACTCTGTTTTGTAAATAAAAATCTATGAAGTTATTAAAAAAATCTAGACTATTTTCTTTATAATATATAGAATCTTCAGTAAAATATTGATGTTAGTCGGTAGAATATTTTAAAATTACCGAGAAACTACAACTGTTATACTATTTAATTCCATGAAAACAAAGTTTAAGTATGTGAATCCGTAAATACCTACAAGAAGAACAAGTATCAACTAACAAAAATCCGAACAGAATTAAAATCTCGAGAAACATGTGAAACTGTAATTAATTACAAACATGCGACGATAGGAACTTGCAACATGAAATTCCTCTCATTGTGTTAAAAGCTTTCGTAAAATAAATTAATTGATAAATTGCCAAGTCTGACTATTAAAAAACTTTACATTAACTATCTTATTTTCGTTTCACTGATAGAACTCGCTAACTTATACCTATTGCAAAAATTATAACTAAAAATTCACTATGCATTATCAGCATTATTTTATTCAAGCATAGTAAAATTTTGTTTTGTTTAGTGTCATGTTATTGTCACTTATAGATTTAGCTGTTAGAAATAAAAAAATATACGCTAAGTTAGTTGTCACTTCCGTGACGGCTGTCACTCAACCACAAAATCGTTCGGCTCTAGACGAACACAGTGACAGCACCTGTTAGCGTCCACTCAACAGCTATCACCATTTGTTTTCTTCTCAAATATCCCCTCATATTTCATTTTGAATAATTAGAAACATGCCTCAGCCGCATATTTTTAAATTTAATTTTTAATAATGTTAAAGTAAATCGATTTATTTTAATTTTCTGGACACCTACCCAGTCTGATGTATCCAGAACCATGTTTGATGTCACTAGTTAGCACTATGAGACGCACAACACGACTGCCCGCTAGTCTGATGTTTCCAGCGTTCAGGGTTATTTCTGCTGCCCCACGAGTTAGGCTGGCCTTTCTGATACTTTCATATAAACCGGGCGATGTGTGCGGCGGCGGCGGGGGCCGGGGGCCGGGGGGCGAGGGGCGCCCGGCGGCCCCTTGGCCCCCGAGTCCTCCCCGGCTTCCTGCGCTTACGCCGACCAATGGCGTGAGCCTCAAACGGCAGGATGCTAAAGTATTTTTAGTAGAAACGTGGTTATGAAAAACGTAAACAAGCGGTGCGTGCGATGCTGAAGCGTGTAATGTGCCGCCCGCCCCCCGTAACCTCGCCGCCCGCCCAAACGACCCCGCTACTGCCGTGTCATAAATGCGAATAATTAGGTATAATTTTAAAGTCGTTTGTCGTGTGTAGGCAGTTTATGATTATAGAGTTAGGAAATTGCAGTTTTTCTTTTATCGACGCAGTCATTATGAATTATTATCGAAATCATTTTTATTGGTGCCTGCTTAATATCTGGCTACCGACGTGATTCTTAGATCTGAGGAAAATTTTGAGCTTTATTATTAATACATTTTACTGCTCGATCTTCATCTGGAGATTACCCGATGAATCCATTTGAGGGTCGGATCATCGTAGAAAACTTGTGAATGTGATTTATTTAACAAGTGCGACTAAGCCACGCTTGGATGAGCTGCTAATTGAGCAAGTGAGTAATTATGTGTATGATCCAATCGCCCACGCGCGTTAACTACGGCTTATTTTACTAGGTGGCGTCAATAATTAGGGTATCACACGCCATTAACTTTTGCGCTATTAAAACTTGAGACGCGAGACTTCGGAGAGAATAGAAGTGACGTCACGTCACTTCCACCTCCGTTACCGTCACTTCTTTCGGCATCCATATACCTGCTATTGGATTAGCTCAGATTTTGTTTGATTTACGACATTATATGTAAATATTCTCCTTGAATATCATAAGCCGACATTTTATTTTATATGCGGGCTGATACTTTGGTAAGAATAAGGAAAGTTTACTCTGGTAAACGAAAGAAAAACATTTATAAGAGTCGGAACGAGCTAGATGTGCACAGAGGATGTGATGGTTTAGCAAACAGAAACCAAACTAATGCGTTAGTGGGATATTAAACTTGGGAACTTAGTAAGAAGAGTTAGAGCCTTTGACTAGTGTTTGTTTGTTGCACATTTAGCTTTTCTTGTGGAACTGAATAAGGGATAATGTACCATCGAGGAAACTTACATCTATACACCGTAAGGGATATTCTTGCTTGCAGCGCTCGGCCGCTATAGTAACGTTTGCTAACAGATGTGGTCATTGGGCAGATGTAGGTAAGTGTCGAAATTTACATCTTCTTATACACGTAAGGGCTATTCTTGCTTAATAATCCTATAGACTAGCCATAGACGCAGGATACCTATATTATAGTGCACAAGTGTGTGCGCAGACACAGGTGCATTCTCACTCTATGTAAGTACAATACTAGAAGAATCGCTGGTGTTAAATGACCTTTCAAGCTCCGCTAATGAGACACAATTGATTTTCTATTGTATCGTACTACATAGGGTACGCGCGGAAGTAAAACTGTAGTGTCTGTTACTACACCGCGCCGCCGCCGGCACCAAAACCCTTCAAACTGCGGCAAAGTTACGCTACTTGGTGGCAATAATGGTGGTGGTAGCACTACTATCCCTGGACGAGCACCATTTTAAAGAGCTCTACCAAAAGTAAAACTCCCATTATATCAAAATCCAGTTATAGCATCACTAACTAACTTCTAACTAAATTCTAGTGTAGAATAATTAATTTATCGTAGCGGGTCATATGCACCCGCTACGATAAATTTACCCAGAGATCGGACATTTTGTACAGTATTACAGTAATTTATACAGATATACCTAAATTTTTATGTAAGTCGTCAAATGAACAAAATGAATGGTTGAAACTGTGCCCTGAATTACACGCCCATTGAGGCGATTTCCCGGAATACAATTAAGGCGCTCGCGCTACCTCGAAAATTTAAAATCGCGATTGAAATTATCCCATAATTTACGCACATAATATGGGATAATTTCAATCCCCTATAGGCCTTTGTGCAATTGTGAACCTAACCATTTCTTATGAGAAGACTTAAAAAACATCGAAAACTGAATAATCCTTAATGACGATAAAAGCTCCACTCACTATGAGCGCAGCTTTTCAAAACATTACAAGACGAAGATTGATTTTATGAAAATAGCATTGTTTTAAAAACATGTCCTTTTGTTATTGTGTGTTACTCAAAAATGATTAAATGACAATCCGTCATCACGACAGATGAAGCGCGCTTGAAGCTTGTTTAGAGATTTGGCACAATTTGAGTTTTCAACAATAACGTCCTTTCGTCCCTGGTGCATTGCTCCCACTGACGGGCACTTGAGAACGTAGTATCTGAGAACATGACATGGTATTTTTGTTCTATTTTGTAAATAAATCCTAGTCGCGCGTAATGCACAGTTATGTATGTTTATTTTCGTGCGGTTATTGCTTCATTTCATGTTTATTTTGTTGCTCTATAAATTTGTCAAGCTTAAGATCATTGTGTAGCTCAGATGAAAATGTTTTGTTTTGGCTTTCTTAATTATTTTCTTACTTTCTGTTTAAAGAGAGTTCTAATTTCGTTCGCTTTTCGTCATAGTGGAGTCAAGAGGCCAAGGAAGAAATGCTTGCAGACTGGACTGTTGATTTGCGCTGGATTTAGGTCTCTACCTACTAAGTACAAACGTTGGAATCAATAACCAAGATGTATCAAAAGTATTTTAAGTACCTACGGGTGAATGACTAACTGCTCTACAGATTCCACCTCTTTTGGGGTGCAATATTTATACATTGGAATAAAATTAAAACATTAGATATGTGTTACGAAATTTCCAGAATCTATTTTTGCCAGACATTACTCTGCCAACCCAACGTCGATCGATTGTTTTACTTAGCTCAAACGTAGATTTTATTTATTTTTTCAGATCGAAATAAACTATTGAAGTAAGTCTGGCTGGGTATACACCCAGCCAGACTTACAGAAAACGTTTTATGAATGAGTGATCCGTGTGAATATTTTCAGAAGGAAAACTCTGTAAATACCGTGCGAATATAATATGAATTCTACTTTACATTTTATACTTATAAATAACTAGCAGCACCCCGCGGTTTCACCCGCGTAAGTTTCGATCCCGTGGGAATATCGGGATAAAAAATATCCTATAACCTTTCCCGGGACTGAAACTGAGCTACTTAATATCTTTCATCTAAATCGATTCGCGTGAAGAGGTAACAGACAGACCTACTTTCGCATTTATAATATTAGTATGGATTTTGTAAAACACCAAGTACAAATCCAGATTATGTTGAAATTTATTCACAATACCGTAGAAATTAAATAATATTAAATATGAATTTATTGTGTGCGTGTGCAAGAGAAGCGTTATTCAGTAGTGTAATGTAATGGGTGGGTGCCAGGTGCCAATACAAATGTACTAACTATAAATCAATCGCATTTTTATGAGCACTGGAAATCTCGAGACAGGTTATTTTGAGCAACAGTTATGGACTTCAGTTCGTAAAACAATTCGAATCCAGGACAACCGTACGTTACTCGAGTTCAATGATAAAACGAGTAGAGTAAACAAGTATCAGTCGAAATTTGTATTCTATTATTATGATCGAGACGGAATTAACTTGTTTTTTTTTTATTCGAGAAAACACGTATCAACTAAACAGTACAATTACTTTAATTTACAATTGAATCAAATGTAGCCTGTAATCTTTTGTGAATCGTTCTGTCACTATTTTAAACGGCTTTCAACATTTTTTCATGACTTCCTGACTTACTGTTCAGGTTTAGGTTTGACGAACATTAAATTCAATGAGTACTACAACTATAAGCTGAAAATGTATACAATGTAGTAGGTACTAATATCCCGACCTAGTAGGTACTTACTACAACTTTAAGTTTGGAAGTCCTTAGTTAAGGAACGAACTAGCAGGGGATCGAGGAGGAGCCGTGGTGGTGGAGCTGGGGCTTAGGGGATCAGACCGGATAACGTGTATCAATAAATTTATTTTTTGAATAATCATTTTTATTAGCCTACAGCAGTTCACTGCTGAACATAAGACTCTCCAATTGCACGCCATTAAGCTCGATTCTCCGCAACTCTCATCCAATACTCAATATCTTTATTGCTTTACCATAATGTGTAAAGCAGCAGCAGCTGCTAGCATGCAGCCACGTTGCGAAGATCGTCGCTCCACCAAGCCTGAAAGCGTCCTACCTTACGTTTGCCGACTCGCGGTCTCCACTCAAGAACACGTCTACTCCAACGGTCATCGGTTCTACGCAACGACGACAGGTTATAGGTATTCTCTTTGGTTCTACGGCTTATATATATTTTGAATAATGTAACTTCATAATATGCTAAGTTGCCAACGCAACGTAGCTACTCTAAAACAAAATATGTGGTGGTATGTAAATCCTAATCCTAACTATCCTATCCTAACTAATATAATAAATGCGAAAGTAAGTTTGTTTGTTACCTACCTTTTCATGCCTAACCACTGAACCGATCATCCTGAAATTTTGCATATGCGTTGTCAGGTGTATAACAGAAACGTCCTTTCATCCCGAAAAAAAGTGCTGTTCCCGAGGAAAACAACAAACCTTATTATGATAATAGATGGCGCCATCACGTGTCTTTCGAATCATGATTGAATTATATTAGAAATCACGGGATCGAGATTTATGCGGGTGAAACCGCGGGGCGCAGCTAGTATAGAAATATTTTGAAACTCTTGTTTCTAGAACGAACCTAAACAACATTTTTTTGTTACAAAAAACACGATGCACCAGCCTGCAATGTTTAGTCATGCATCACTACGCGAGCCCATTTATAAATCCTGTATCTTGTTACCCAGATATTCTGTTATATCTAATGCAGCCATTCTGAACTGAAACCCTATCAGTCAACATCAATGTTAATAAGAACCTATAGTAATTTAGAATCTGCAGGGTTACTGACAAGTCTTATTGATTAGCTTTTACGAAGCTCGTTGAGCGATAACAGTCAATAAGATTGCCAAATTCTTAAAGAGAGGTATTCGCCTCATAAAATCATGATTTCATGCAATGCAAACCATCCCGTTCTACCTTTATTATTAGCTTTCAGTTTTGTTCGCAGACGAGTAGGTACAAATTGAAATGACGTGAAAAGAAAATATGTGAAATTTTGCTCTAGTTAAATAAACACACGGAATGATCGTAACTACAATAATACGAGTGAAGGAAGAGTTACAGATGTTATTATTTCAAACTATTTCGCGGATTATCTGGCTAGTTAAAGAACATTTTACAGTAGGTAGTAGGTACACGTAACCACCGATAATATAATAGGTACTCTAGACGTAGGTAACTAAGTATGAACTAGTTATTTCATGTGAATTAATGTTCTCACTAAAGTACCTACATAAAGCAGCACTAACAATGAAATAAATTATTTACTACACTGTTAAAATGTGTACAATGGAAAATTGGAAACGCCCATTGTTTTTTACAAGCACATAGGTATTTTGTAAATAAAGAGAAGATAGGCACCTAGAACCTCTGAAACAATATCTAGTTACGTATTGCCATTACAAGCTCTTCTCACAGCGGTATAGGGAGTGAAAGCAAAATTAAACGTGTTGGAAAATATCGAAGCCTGAAACTGTTTCGTGATTCTAAAATAGTGTTATAAGTACCTATTAATGTCTTTTATAAAAGTGGTTGGTAGACAGACAACAACATGTTTGCAAGCCCCTGACTCATTATACGGGTCATCGAAATTATTACAGTACTTACCCGTTCAAATCTAATTTATGCCTACCCACTTACGCTTTATAATAACAGAAATGATTTATTGGCAACAGCAACCCTTTAGATCAGTCCTTTACTCTGATATATTTGTGTACAGACGCCAGCACATCAAGATACTACAATCTGTCAAATTTCTCTAATATATTTTCAACTTTATAGCTTAAGCATAAGGTTCAAAGTTGATTGGGAAGATTTGACAGTTTCGGGTAGCTTGATTTGATGTGCTGCTGTCTGTACATACACACCTTTTATTTTAAACTTAGCTTCGTTTCTAAATTATTTTTATTAATAGTTATTCTGTTCACGCCTACGTTGGTTTTTCTTATTTTTACGGACATTATGATTTATCAGTTACAGATGGGAAATTAAGGGGCCGGCGCCGACGGAGCATGCGTAGTTCATATTAAACAAACGCGAATACCAAAATGATTTGTAAATCAAACATATTATTCCTAATGTAGTGTGTATTTATTCTGATTGGATTACAGAATATCTAGGTTCCCAAATATATAATATACCTACCTATTTTGAATGGACACTGATTTAAAGACGAATTATGAGAAAAATAAGTTTTTATAGAAATTCCTTAACTATCTCGTCTTTATACGAGTATCAGAGTCCTTTCAATATAATGTATCCCACCAAAAACATTTTCATGTAAAATGTTGCCAAGACGAGACCAAATATGGCTCGCACTGCCAAAAAGTTATCAGATCTCATGTAGAGCCAAGCTTCTAACTCTACACGCCCTAACTTCACAAACTTTACACCTTAGTCAAATATGAGGCTTGGCCGTTTCGTTACTACAATGAACTATTGTATAACAGAAAAGTAATGAACAGTGAATAAATTTTTCACCTTACGCCCATGTGATGGTAGCGAAACGGCCAAACCACATATTATTTTGACTAAGGTGTAGAGTTTGTGAAGTTAGGGCGTGTAGAGTTAGAAGCTTGGCTCTACATGAGATCTGATAACTTTTTAGCAGTGCGAGCCATATGTGGTCTCGTCTTGGCAATATTTTACATGAAAATGTTTTTGGTGGGATTTCACATCTTTTTGAAAGTTGCTTATGAAATTTTTTTTTTTCGGGGTTCTTTCTAAAAATCCTGAAACATGTATTTTATTATTTATTACAAGGAGTCTCTATATCAATTTTCAGAACTCTAGCATCAAAATTTGCGGAAGTTTCGTACAAACTTCCATCTCCTAGTTTAAGGGGTTGGAGGGTAAAAGTTCCAAGTTTTAGTTTTTTTTTGTTTGTGTACTATTACTAGCTTACATACCAAATTTCAGCTTTCTAGGACTTCAGGTAGAACCTTAGAATATTGATGATTATCAGTGAGTCAGTGACGAAATCGGGGTATTTTAGATATCAATAAAATCTAAAGTATAAGAGCTATGCAATTGAAACTTTATAGGTTTAATAAGTCAACCACTGAAATCATATCCCGAAAATTTTGTTTATCTGGTATAATCCAAACCCAAGTTAAGAAGGTTCAAAAATACGACGAAGTGCTTCGAGAAAAGGTAGGTAGTGCCCTTGAGCTTCGCTTGGCTCGTCTTGGCGGGGGCACTCCCGTGCCCCCAGATATATTTGGGAACCTAGGTATTCTGTAATCCAATCGGAATAAATACATACTACCCTTTTTTTTTGGGTGAGAAATCATCAAATGACCCCTCCCGCTCTGGGCGGAGCGGAAGGGAGTGTCAGACTAAAGCCATAGTAAATTGTTTTTACTATGCTAAAACCCACCCGTGTTCCTTCAGTTGCCTGTGCCAGGGGTCACGGTATCTCTTTCGAAGCAGCCGTGCCCGGTAAGGACCTGTGTTAGGCGGAAGGTGAGGACGCCGTGGCGCCTCTCTAGCCACTCCTCAAAGAGGGGACTTATCGCCGCAATTGTAGCGTGCCCAGCACTGGGTTGCGACAGTCGCACTCTCCATGTCGCCATGAGATCCCGCCGGAGCTCGGTCCGCTGCGCCGAATACACACTACCCTAAGAATATGTTTGATTTAGAAATTATTTTGGTAGTACGTTTATATGAACTACGCATTAGCATGCGTAGTTCGCCGGCCCCGAACGCAAATAGGAACTTTGGTGATAAAGATCGCGACACAACTTAGATAATACCTATCTGAAACTGAGGGTTTCAGTTTCAGACTGATTGATTGTCACTACTACAGTTGTAGTAATGTGAGTGCTGACCAGCCATCCTTACGTTACTCTTCTTGTTATTGAATAAAACGTTACATGTCCTGTGTTATTAAAGGTAAATAAGCCATTGAGTCAATCTTGTCAAATCATCAAAATTCTGAAACCAACAAAAACTTCTTATGTAGTAGATAAGTTTTTCCCGTAGAACATTTTAATTTTGTTGTTGAAGATATTTCTGTGTTCGGTGACGAAATCGATAATAGACAATTATTTAGATTTCTTACAGACAGATTGTGTTTTAGTTCTCAATCTTACGATATGAATAATAAAGATTGATTAGACAAAACTGTGAGTTACTAAAAATCCGTAATGTACACATCGGCCCACGCGCCGTGTCTCATTTGTTTACAGAATTGTGCACGGCTGTGGATTGTGGAATGATATGTTGATATGTTTCAACGTGAAATAACGCTCCCGTCCGAACTTTAGCCCACTTGGTGTTTTATTGTGTGTACGCGATTCGGAGTTTTATCTCGTACAGCTGGTTGCTGGATAATCCGAGTATAAATAGCGTATAGACAACAAAGCATCAACAAGTCCAACTCGTATCGGGTTGGCTGTCGAATGTCGAGTTTAGCGGGCCGACTCGCCTACTAAGACCGTTCTAAATTATTAAAATTGTTCTATTTCCAGACTCGTTTCGTCTATATCCATGATAATTATTCAGACGTAAATTGTTATCAGATGGGCCGATCTTTTAAACTAGTGAACCAGAATGCCGTGGTTACCTATATTATCGTCAGTATGATCAGGTACCTAGGTCTCATTAAGAGGGGACGGGGCCTGCGAGGAATTTGAAAAATAGGTATTTGAAGAAACTATTGCCGTCGCTTTATCTCAAGTCTGCCCCCGTAGTGTGTGATAGGGACAGCAGCAGCTCAGACCGAAATTATCACAAAAATTTTGCCGAGATCGACGTTTCGTATTACCCTTTTTTCTCCTCGAAAACTGAGCCGATTCAATTATTTTTTACATTAACATTTTAAGAAAGAGTATGTTTAGGTTCTTATTTATTTATTTATTAAACTTTATGCACAAGTCAAAAACCGTACAAAGGCGGACTTATTGCCTTGGGCATTTTCTACCAGTCTACCTTAGGGGGAGCAGTGGTGGATCAGTGGTAACGGACACGACTTACGAGTAGTAGGTCGTAGGTTCGAACCCAGACAGGCATTTTACTTTGTGTAAATTATTTCATCACCACTGCTCTCAAAACGGTGAAGGAAAACATCGTGAGGAAACCGGCATGTCCTAGAACCAAAAATTCGAAGACATGTCATGTGACATTCATCAACCCGCACTGGGCCCGCGTGGTGGATTACGGCCCACTCCTTCTCACTGAGAGGAGGCCTGTGTCCCAGCAGTGGGAACATTATACTTAGGCTGATTATGATGACCTTAGGGTGATGCAGAGACAATACACAGTAGGTGCAATTACAGAAAACAACTTAGAAAATAACTAGAATATAAAAATAAATACTTAGATACAAGAAAATATAAAAAAATAAAATAAAAAAGTTATGAGAGATAAACAAGAAAACCTGCAACAACTTAATCTTGAGACGAATCTGCCAACTTCTTGTGAATGTGTTCTCGAGCTTTCACTTTAAATGTGAACTGATCAGGCTGATATTCTTATCATTTTTTTTATGTTAAAAACTTTTATAATTGCTCTGGTAGCCCTCTAATCACGTCTGTAATAAAAATAGGGATTTTTTTGTAATTTTTAGAGGGTCATATTTTCTTTACTAATGTGTTGCTGAAAAAAAGAAAATGACAGGGACGTGTTTATAGGCAGACATTGATTTTATGAAAAAAAATAATTCTCTAGAGGCATTCATCATTTCAGCCGAAAGACGTCCACTGCTGGACATAGACCTCCCCCAAGCACCTCCACTTCGACCAGTTCTGTGCTTCTTGCATCCAACGGGTTCCTGCGGCCTTCACAAGGTCGTCGGTCCACCTTGTGGGAGGCCTTCCAACGCTACGTCTTCCGGTACGCGGTCGCCTCTCCAGAACCTTTCATAACCTAGAGGCATTAATCAGGAAGAAAAAATGGGAATACATTTGTATGGAAAATCGCACGCCTTTTTTTTTTATTTTTGCGGATGGGAAATCATCAAATGACCCCTCCCGCTCTGGGTGGAGCGGAAGGGAGTGTCAGACTCTTACTGACTAAAACCCGCCCGTGTTCCTTCCTTAGCCCTTTATGTTTCGGGCCAGCGGTAACCCTTTCGGACAATCCCGCTGACCCGGCAGGCTTCGGCCCTATGGGGCCCCTCCTCCATGCTGACATCTCTTTGAGGCGCGCGTGGAACACGTACGCGCCGTCCGGCACGGGCCTGGTCCTGATCGGACGGTGAGCTACCCATTACTCTCCGCCCGCAGGCCCGCGCCTAAGGTGGCCGGGAGTCGTCGCGCGGCTCCCGACGCCCGGAGCGTCTCCCGCGGCGGCTGGGACGGGAGACTCTCTCCCTGAGCCGTCCCGCCACCTCCTTCGCTAGCATGACTGCTTCGCAGAAGGAGGTGACTGCCTCCCACTCCCTCTCGCCCCGGACCATGGCTTGCACCAGGGCCGGGCGCGAGAGGTCGCCGCCGCTGCCGATCGCCTCTACGAGGACACGGCGGTGCTCCGCCCAAGCGGGGCAGACCTCCACCGTGTGCTCCACCGTGTCCTCTGGGCGATCCTGGCAATGGTGACACCCGGGCGTTTCCTCCCACCTGATGATGTGCAGGAACCTCCCGAAACTTCCGTGTCCGGTGAGGACCTGCGTCAGGCGGTAGGTGAGGGCGCCGTGGCGCCTCTCTAGCCAAATCGCACGCCTTGTTCCCTCTTAAAAAGCTCAAGATGAAAAGTAAAATTCTGAGAAGAAAAAGATATAACTAGCTATTACCTATGTATGTATATGGGTCATGTAAATATTAAACAGCTACATACGAGTAGGCAGGTACTTAAATCTACCTTGATATAATAACAAATTTTTCGCTATTCCCGGAGCTTCCTAAAATGTCTACATTTATATCTGTGTGTGGTGTAGCATAATAAAGATTATTCTATTCTATTCTTTCTTTGCGTAGGCCGCACCAGCTGCCTTCCTAAAAGTATTATTAATTATGGGGAGGTAGATAACTTATACAACATACCTAACATAATACTTTATTGACGTGTAAAAGTGTTTATACAAACCTACTTACAGAAAATAAATCATTTATCATTTTATAAATATATCAATTAAAATTAAGTTCACTTTTTGGGAAATTGACAGCGTGACTTGTTTGAGCACTAGGTACCTTCTTTATTCCGTTTCTGAGAGCTGTGACAAAACCAGAGACACATTACTGTGTCGTGTTGTGTCGTGACTCGGGATACACCAACCCACCAAAAACATTTTCATGTAAAATGTTGCCAAGACGAGACCACATATGGCTCGCACTGCCAAAAAGTTATCAAATCTCATGTAGAGCCAAGCTTCTAACTCTACACGCCCTAACTTCACAAACTCTACACCTTAGTCAAAATATGAGGCTTGGCCGTTTCGTTACTACAAGAACTATTGTTTATCAGAAAAGTAATGAACAGTGAATACATTTTTCACCTTACGCCCATGTGATGGTAGCGAAACAGCCAAGCCACATATTTTGACTAAGGTGTAGAGTTTGTGAAGTTAGGGCGTGTAGAGTTAGAAGCTTGGCTCTACATGAGATTTGATAACTTTTTGGCAGTGCGAGCCATATGTGGTCTCGTCTTGGCAACATTTTACATGAAAATGTTTTTGGTGGGATTTCATATCTTTTTGAATGTTGCATAAGAAATAAAAAAAATTTTTTTTGGTGGGTTGGGGGGTTCTTTAGTAAAAATCCTGAAATATGTATTTTATTATTTATTACAAGGAGTCCCTATATCAATTTTCAGAACTCTAACATCAAAATTTGCTGAAGTCTCGTACAAACTTCCATTCCCTAGTTTAAGGGGTTGGAGGGTAAAAGTTAAAAGTTGTAGAATTGTTTTGTTGTTTGTGTACTATTACTAGATTACATAGCAAATTTCAGCTTTCTAGGACTTCAGGAAGAACCTTAGAATATTGACGCTAATGAATTTAAAAAAAAATTTGGGGGGGTTGGGGGTTTCTTTACTAAAAATCATGAAATATGTATTTTATTATTTATTACAAGGAGTTCCTATATCAATTTTCAGAACTCTAGCATCAAAATTTGCGGAAGTCTCGTACAAACTTCCATCCCCTAGTTTAAGGGGTTGGAGGGTAAAAGTTCCAAGTTTTAGAGTTTTTTTGTTTTTTGTGTACTATTACTAGCTTACATACCAAATTTCAGCTTTCTATGACTTAAGGAAGAACCTTAGAATATTGATGATCATCAGTGAGTCATTGACGAAATCGGGATATTTTATTTTAGATATCAATAAAATCAAAAGTTTAAGAGCTATGCAATTGAAACTTTATAGGTTTAATAAGTCAACCACTGACATCATATCCCGAAAATTTTGTTTATCTGGTATAATCCAAACCCAAGTTAAGAAGGTTCAAAAATACGACGAAGTGCTTCGAGAAAAGGTAGGTAGTGCCCTTGCGCTTCGCTTGGCTCGTCTTGGCGGGGCACTCCCGTGTCCCCAGATCAAACGAATCTGTTCAGGACTACGTCAAATTACAACGAGTTTTGATTGGCTAACACTGCGTCAGAAGGCGTCACGACACGCCACGACACGTAACTTACGTGTCGTGGCGTGTCGTGACAACATACTTACGTGACGTAAGTATGTTTCCGCCATTATACGCAATGATATTTTATTATAGAGGTAGATATGGCACTAGCGCGCGCAAATTGTTGCAGACCAATTCTCTTTCTGTGTCACACGTTCCGTATTTATCTATTGCAGTTTGGAGTTGTAAGTCTTTGTAATAACAACGCAACAATACAGAACGAAAAGGTGAAAAAAAAATCAGCTGTTCCCTACAATTATGTCTCAGTAGGGAACAGCTGTTTTTTTTTTCGCGATTTCAGGTTTTGTCCCATAGTAAAAGTTGTTCATAATGATGAGTACAATGACCTCTTATGAGGTTGTAAATATTTTATCCAATGATTTCAAAAGTAAATATATAAGTCAATGGTTTTACCAATAACCCTCTATAGGTCAATGGCTCAATGAATCCGTCATGTATCGCGCGGTAAATTTTTAAATAACTATTAGTTATCATTTGCTGTCATTGAACATTAACACACAGAGCGTCAAATCAATTAAAATTTTTATTATTTTTTTGTTTAACTCGTAGTACCTACCTAATAATAACAATAGTTTCAATTGCATTTTGTAGACGATCATTTTGTGCATCAATATGTAGGTATGTACAGCCTTTTTACTCATTCCTCTCCAAATTATCTATTTGCAGAAAACTGGCCGTTTGCCGACAATTTTTTTTAGCAAAGCCATTAATTTTTTATTTTTAAATGTTTTTTCTCTTTTTTTTTGTAAAACGGCGTTGACTTATTATCAGATGCCAGTTTTGTCATTTTAAAAATGTCGATTTTCAAAAGTTGCAGGAGGATAAAAGTGCGTTAGGTACTGGGTAGTTCCAGCCCCCATGTAACGCACATTCTTGAATAAATTAATCTATTTTAAGAATAGTCTCAGGGAGATTATTATTCTTAGTATTTAAAAGTAACTGGTAAAGTGAGAGTACTATTGCTAGCCCGCTGCCTACGCCTTTAGGAAGGTTGTATGTACTAGTGAAGACAGGGCGCTATGGCGCTCATTAGGGGAGGCCTATGTCCAGCAGTGGACTGCTATAGGCTGATGATGATGATGATGATGATGATGTACTAGCGTGGTGGAGTTACGACTTACGATGCCGCTGCCACCGGTGCCTGGATAAATCTAAGGAGTTTGATTCGTTTTGGCTTGTAATGTTTCCTGTAGCCACTTGATTCTAGAAACTGTCTTTGGAGCACGGTCATTTTTATGATTTTTGCCAGTCATAAAAACATTTACTTTACAAAGTTATTCACCAGAACGCATCCGTTTCACACTGACAGAGTCAATGTCAAAAATGACAGCAGAACAGAATTTGGAGTTTGACACCTTTGACAGTCGGTCTTTGTTAAAAAAAAATCGATTTGTTTATTTTCATTAGGCCTAGGAACTTTTAAATGCTCCATGAGTTGTAATTATCTACTTTCAATCGGGAAACAATGCAAATAAAATCATTTAGATTTAGAGATTTATTTAATTTCTTGAACTAAAATGGAGAGTTACGTAGTTATATCTTTTATTGGTGAAGGATCGTTTGGTCGTGTTTTTAAAGCTAAACATAAAGAAACTGATGCAGTTGTAGCTTTAAAAGTAATAAGAAAGGTATGTTCTATCTTCGTTTGTGTAAATTCTTGACTTTAGGTACCAGTTTCGTGTTAAATTTAATGTTTGTAGGGCCAGAGTTCACCCGTTTCCCTGTAATTTATCTCTATGTAACACTACATAGTATGTCACGAGCTTACGACATATGAAACAAGCAAAAAGCGATTATAATGTGCACTGTAATATAGTGAAATATTAGTACACAGACAATAACAATGAGAACTAATAATTTTTTAACCACAATTACAGAAAGGTCGTTCAATCAAAGACTTGAAAAACTTGAGACAAGAATGTGATATTCAGAGGCAGCTGAAACATCCAAATATTATCCGAATGATAGACAGCTTTGACACAGAATCTGAGTTGGTTGTAGTCACGGAGTATGCGGAGAAAGAGTTACATAGCATCCTCGCTAAAGAAGGATGTTTGAATGAAGATCAAGTTAAGAAAATCACTTGGGATTTGGTTTCAGCATTGTACTACTTGCATTCCCACAGGGTGCTTCACAGGTTTGTTCCATAGTAATTAGTAACTGAATTTTTTTTATTTGATTTGCTGTTGCTAGTTCTCCCACATAAGTTAATTTGTGTTAGCTTACATGGCATGTTGATCGCCATGTTGGCAATGTGATCCAAAAAGGAGCTACAACATTCTAAGTTTTTTCAAAATATATTTTAACATTCTAATTCAGAATAATACTTGAAATTAACATGAAATACTAACATCAATGAGACTTGAGAGCAGTGGTGGCCCAGTCATATCGGCCCGTACTTAAGAATTAGAGGTTGTGAGTTCGAGCCCAGGCAGGAAAATTACTTTGTGTATTTAATTTCATCACCACTGCTCTCAAAACGGTAAAGGAAAACATCATGAGGAAACCGGCAGGTCTTAAAACAAAAAATACATCCACCAACCTAAACTGGACCCATATGGTGGATTATGGCGTACTCCTCATAGAGAGAAGGCCTGTGTCCCAGCAGTGGGAACATTATAGGCTGATTATGATATGAACATTAACAGCTTATTAATTTTTCAGAGATTTAAAGCCACAAAATGTGTTACTGGACAGTACTGGCCATGCCAAACTATGTGATTTTGGTCTTGCGAGAATCATGACAAATGCAACACATATTCTGACTTCCATAAAAGGGACTCCGTTATATATGGCGCCAGAATTGATTGAGGAGAAGCCTTATGATCATCAGGTAAGTTTTAAATACTTTTTTTGCACAACAGTTCCATCTTGAACACTTTTTAAAGTTGGCTAAGCTTTTGTCCCAGCAATGGGGACAGTCTAGGCTATGCTATGCATTATAAAATATTTTTTATAAAATGTACTAATCTTTATTTTAGGCTGATCTATGGTCTCTTGGATGCATAGTGTATGAGTTGATAGCGGGCCAGCCACCTTTCTGTACCATGTCAATATGGCAACTGGTGCGGATGATCAGACACAAGCCAGTGCAGTGGCCCAGCTTCATTAGCACTGACGCTAGATCTTTCTTGCAGGTATGTATTGTTAAATAAGTATAACTAAGTCAGTCAATCAAAATGAATCAAATCAGTGCCTTCAAGATTCGGTCCCATTTTGGACCATTCATGATTCTCGATGATTATTCTGTTAACTCCACTTGTATATCAGGAAAAAAGATTATTCTTTCAGTAAAAAATTATAGAGGTTTTATACAAGAATCAGCAGAGGATGTTTGAGAGCAAAACCAAAAAAAGCCATAGTGCTGCTGCATAATAAATATCATATCTAATTGACTCAATTGTTCAGGGTCTGCTTCACAAAGATCCAATGAAAAGGATGACATGGCCAGAAATTCTGGAGCATGCATTTGTCTCTGGCCATGTGACTATACTACCGGAAGATGTCCAGAGTGAATCACCATTCACTAAACCATTGACCCACAGCCAGCAAGAGGCAAAGCAGCTTCAGAGGGAAAAGGTTAGCAGTAATACAAGGTAAGGAAACTGATGTACTTACCTACCTATTGCTAGAAAAACATGGAGTATGGAAAAAGTCCTTATAGCTTTCAAAAGCTTGTTTTTGATTTAGTAGATCAAGCAGTGGCAGAAACAACGTCAATGAATATATTAAAAGATCTTTCTAATGGATACTATATTTCTTTTTTCAGAACAATACCTGAACCTAAACCAGAACCGAAAGAACATGACTTGCGAAACGCGAGAGTAATGCAAGCGATGGAGTGTGTTCCCATGTCAGATGACGACAGTGTTAGAGCAACCAGCGCGTTTAGTGTACGAGACAGTCTGAAGACAGATGATGAAGATCAATCACATCCCATCACAGCCGCCAACGCGAAACTACTCAGACATGAATACAATGTCCTCAACAACTCAAACCTCGTTGTATGCAACCTAGAGAATAACATGGCGCAACTAATGGCGGCTAACAAAAAACAGTCAGATCTAAACAAAATGGATAAGATAGATGAAGAAAAGCCCAATACAGAGAAACATGTTGAAGAAAAGAAAACACAAAAGCCGTTAAGTGCCAGTGATAGCCAAAAAGAAATATTGGAGACAAAACAAAAAGCGAAATCTATAGACACTGCATCTCAAAGCTTGGAGCATCCGAAAAGTTCAACGAAATGTAGCAGCGATGTTAGTTCTGGGCTTAGTAAGAGTGTTCCACCTTCATATACGCAGAAAATATTGCAATTTTCACGCGATAAACTCCGGTTTGGTAGTGGAGGAAACAAATTAACGAGAAGTATTAAGAGATCCTTCCATTTTAGTAGAAGTTGGGACAAAAATAAAAATGAAACTCAGCGACGAACAAGTGAACCTGCTATAGAGGTCTCAAGCTTTGTAGATGATAAGGAAAAGTGTTCCAAAGAGGAAAAAGATCAGGATGTGGAGAAATCTGAAGTTATTGAGGAGACTTCTGATGATAAAGATGTTGCTGATAATGATAGGATGCTTAAGACTGAGGACAAAAGTGATGGTAATATTGCTATTTAAAAATCCATTACAGTAATGATGACGGCACGGTTGGCGCAGTGGTTAAGCGATTGACTGCTGCGCTGCGTGTCGCGGGTTCGATTCCCGCACGGAACAAATATTTGTATGACCTACAAGTAGTTGTTCCGGGTCTGGATGTTTGTGTATGTGAGTTTAAATGTTTGTAAACGCACCCACAATACAGGAGAAATTCCTAGCGTGGGGCAAAGTTTAAAAAAAAAAAAAAGTAAAAGTCCATAATTATTAAATTATCTGTAAATTATCTGTTTCTATCATCATAATATGTTTCGTTATTTGTGTTTCCAGTTAAAGAGCCATCTTCTATTGAACTGGAGGAATGGGAAGCATTCCTCAACTCCAACATTAGTGAAGTTATGGATGGCGATGTGGAATCTCTTACTCAACTGAATATGGTATGTAACAATGTTTTGCAATGCCAATTTTGTCACACAGTAGCAAGAATTAATATCAAGAGAGGGGTATTTTATTGCTCCATTGTTTGAGATTGGTACTGTTTAATAACCAGCGGGCAAACATCTTTCATATTCATCTTTTATAATCATGCAATGATCATCACATCTTCTTTAAATATTAAATAAAGTTGGGTTAGTTACACCATTTCTACCTCAAGAACGGATGGACCGATTTTTATGATCTTTGATTATTTTGATTTGCCTCCGCCCCGAATAGCAGAATAACTATTAAAACATGGAAACAATTCACGAAACAAATAATAATGAAGATAATTAATTTTCTCATACCATTCGTTCTTATTGATTCTTTGGCGGCACGAAGTTCGCGGGGCTAATTAGGTACATAAATAATTGTGTTATGTTTAATTCAGAATCTCGATCATGGGTGAGGTACACAAGAGTGGGATTATGCATATGTAGCTTAAAATGCCTAACGAATGGATTCTGTTGATCGTACTTTTAAACATTTCAGCAGGATTTCTAGCTAGTATGACATGATGAATCTTAGATTTATTCTTGTATGGAAAGCTGAAGCTTACATTCTTAATAATTACAGGTAAGCATGGTAATAGGCGTAGTGGGCAGTGCAGCGCGGGCGAGCGGCGGTGGACGAGTTTGTGGCGCTGTGGCTGCGCTTCTAGCACTGCCGGCGCTTGCGCATACACTACCGAGGCACACCCTGCTGAATATACAAGACGTGAGTTTATTTTACTACTAGCAGCGCCCCGCGGTTTCACCTGCATAAGTGTGGATCCCGTGGGAATATCGGGATAAAAACTATCCTGTCCTTTCCTTTCCCGGGACTCAAACTATCTCTATACCAAATTTAATTTAAATCGGTTCAGCGGTTAAAACGTGAAGAGGTAACAGACAGACAGACAGACACACTTTCGCATTTATAATGATAAAGTATGGATAGTGCGACATTTTTGCGGATAAACATCATTCTTTTCAAACAGGCCTTAACTTTCTGATTCTCAATCCGTAGAGATATTGGCCTCAATGTAAAAATGTATTTGAACAGGAAAATATTATTGCCTCACTGATAAAGTGACATTCTCCATTTCCAGGTGTACCTCGAAGCTAAAGTGGTGTATAATTTCGTAGCGGCCATTAATACACTCATGAAAGACAGCAAAGACAATGATGATGAAGCTCATGACAGGTACGGATTGCACTACAATTTATAGTTTCCTCCGAACTTGCAACCAGCACGTGGCGTCTGTAAACCGTCCTAATTTTTGTCCCGTTTTTCCTATGAAGCCCTCACGAATACGGCTTTATCGATAAGATGAGCCAGATAGCAAGATCGGCTTGGTGACCTTCTCCTCTATTAATTTCCACAGACTGCAGGGCGTGGCTCGCATGCTGGAGGTGTGCGCGTGGCTGTGCGTGCGCTCGTGTCGCGGCGTGCGACAGTTCGCGACCGCGCTCAGCGCATACAACGCGCATCCAGTCTTCACCAGGCTCTTGATGCACTGTAAGTTTATGTTATTTTATTCACCTACAGGTCAATCAACAGAAGCCAACTCTCGTACTTAAAGAACGTTCAAATTCAAGTCGCAATTTCACTTCAGCGACAATAAATATCAAAAATTTGGTAAGTTAGAGGTAAAGATTGAGACTGAGATTAGACTAACTTCTTAGAAATACGGGAATTGCTGATCTTATTTAGTTATAAAACGACGGCATAGCTGTATCGATGTATAAAGGTCATGTTACAGACAAATTATAGTTCACATTCGCCTAGCTAGACGCCCTGACGGATGATACTCATATCTCATGCTAAGTGACATTTCAAAATCGCCACACGACATCTTGACCTAATGCTAAGATTATTTATATCGAATTATGTCAAGCCAATTTCGGATCTCCAATTAATTTTGACTTCCTGTTGTTTGAGAAACATTTATATTTACAGACTCGAAGTCGCCGCGAATAGTACTGAACATTGTGGGCCTCCTTATCACGGTGCTGCAAGATTTACCGGAACATGCTGACGTGGTGGAGAAAATACTCTTTGACGAAGCAAGTTTTAACTTCCTAAGACTTGTAGAACAACCGAGCGATGCGTTGAGAATAAGAGTTTGTATACTAATAAGTTTGCTTTGTACATTCTCCTGTACTGCGTTTTCAGTAGCCATGGAGTCGAGGTGGAGTAAGAAAGAGACTGATTCTATAGAAGCGTTGCATACTCATTGTAATGTGGCACTAAATAGGGCAGCTAGACTGGCCACTAAGGAGCTCAGTAATATGCCTTTTTACGTTAGCTAGTAAGAATTTAAGATACTGCACACTTTCGGATAGTAATCCATTATCCTTTTTATGACTTTTAAAATTATATTTCAATATAATAATTATATTTGGCTTAGCTAAGTAGTTGTTATAGCAGTAAGTTGCATATTTATATCCTTTTTTAATTAAGAAATACTCCGGATCAAATATTATGAATCTCTAAAATCATATAAAAAACAACGAAAATTAAATAAGGAATTGAGACGATTAAAATTATGTAAGATCTACAAAGGAATATTAAATTGAATGAGACATCAACCCCAAGACTGCGGCAAGAGGCTTGTTCTAAGTAGAGACAGGTAGTGCCAAAATATAGGGACGAACAGACCGTTCAAGATGATTAAAAAAATTAACTTTATTGCAAAATAGGATACAATACATTACTTGTCAGTTGTCGTGTATAGGTACGAGTTGCGTTTTTCTCGTGAAATAACAATTCCAACTAAGAAAAGACAATTATTATACCAGAAACAGGGTGTAACCTTCCGTGGCCCACTTGGAAGTCCGAACCGAACCGTCTCCGGACACAAGTGGGAAGATGTAAGTCCAACCTAGTAAAGTGGGGCTACCTTGACGGAACAGCGGAGGGGTGTGATTGCGGAGCTGTGTCACAAACTATGCCCCACCTCCTGTCCTGCCCTCTGTGTTCCAAAACATGCAGTCTAAGTGACCTCTGCGCTGCCACCGACGACGCCGTGGAGGTGGCAAGGTTTTGGAAAAGCAAGATTTAGAATACAGTCGTGCCAACGACACGAAGAAGACCAGAAACATTATGGTTTTGTAAATACAAATTTTGTAGCACCAGAAAATATCTAATAGTACGTCTGTACGAGAAAATTGCTTTTAAATCTTACGAAAGTAGAAAGTATAAAGTAGCTAATGACCACTCATTCTGAAACATCTTTTGTTGACTGTACAGACAGTGTCAAAAAATACAGGGACGAACAGACAGTTCAAAACGATAAAGCTATGGTTTTTTTTTTAATCTATTATAACCCCAGGGGTTATAATAGATTAAAAAAAAAACCATACAGTCAACAAAAGAGATAAGTATGCAGGATCGTCGGATATAGTTGAAGTTAAGGCGAAAGCGCCAGGGTAGCCCGCGAAATTTAATTTTTTTTAGGTTTTTTGCAATTTGCTGGTCAGTATTAAGTTGTACGTTGATTAAAATATGATTCGCGGTCGTAACAAATATGTATTTACAGAATTATAATCATTAAAGTCATCAACACAACTCTCTAAGACCATGTAATCCCCAAATGTCAAGATTTCATGAAATAGTCATTCTTGGGGATTACATGGTCTTAGAGAGTTGTGTTGATGACTTTAATGATTATAATTCTGTAAATACATATTTGTTACGACCGCGAATCATATTTTAATCAACGTACAACTTAATTCTGACCAGCAAATTGCAAAAAACGTAAGAAAATTTGAATTTCGCGGGCCACCTTAGAGCTTCCTCCTTAAGTAAGAAACCGATGGATGTTGTCGACTGACATTTAATTTGTTAAATGAGCTGGTTGTCTTCTATTAATAAAATTTAATTATAGATATTTTTTATTATATTATAGATATTTAATTATAGATATTATAATTTTATTGTCCACATGATTTTCTTACAAAAATAAATAAGTCCTATCATTTACGATATTGTAGTTCAAAGTATCTTGTTTGAACTAAATATTCGCAAAAAATTAATATATATGTGGACTGTACAGACGCCAGCACATCAAGCTACCCGAAACTGTAAAATTTTCCCAATCAACATTGAACCTTATACTTTAGCGTTAAAGATGAACATCTATTAAAGAAATTTGTCAGATTGTAGTAGCTTGATGTGCTGGCGTCTGTACATTAAAATAGTTGAATAAAATAATGTTCATGATTTTACTCATATTTTATTATGAAATATTGGCTCATAGTTATGAACTTATGCCTGTAATCTAGATGTAACATTTTCAATATTATTATCTTTACCCATACTGATTAAAATAAACACTATAATTAAGGAATGACGCACAACAGCTAGAACGATCGATTTTGATGAAGATAAAATCCCGCAGTTTTATCAAATTACGCTTTATGTGAACAATCCATTTATGTCATAATGACAAGCAGTAGGACTTAAATTCAGCCTTAAACCGAATGCAATCGTCCAAAATCTAAATGTACCTACCTAAGAACCTACGTAAAAACACAGGGATCACTCCAAGGTTAGATAAAGCTAATCTACTCAGCTTAAAAACAACAAGGCGTCGCGCGTGATGCGTATGTTCCCAGTCGCCCCCGCGGGGATTGCCACCGGAGGCAAATGGGAATAAAAATTCCCAGTCGCCACCGGCGGCGACTGGGAAGTCATTGCCCCCACTTCAGTTTCGCTGTACATTGCTTTCTCCATCGTAAAGAATAAAAGGATGAGACAACTTATCGTAAACCTGCCTCTAATCTTTTATCTTTTCTTATTTTTCTTTTTTATTATCTTTTTCTTTTATCTTTTTTTTTTTCTTTTAGTCCGCCTCTGTACATTTATGCGCTTGAAGTATTAAATAAATAAATAATAATAATCTTTAAAAAAAAGACTAAGTGCATTGAAATATTTTTTTATTTTGATTTCGATATCAATAAACTTGTTAAAATTAAACATTTAAACTATGGGCATCATTAGAAGGCTTAAAGTCACCCAAAGGGCAATTAAGAGGGAGCTGGCTTGAGGAGTTTCCCTACGTAATCGAATCAGAAGTGAAGAGATCCGTAAGAGAATTAAAGTAACCGATGAAGCCCGAAGAACTGCCAAACCTAAGTAGCAGTGGACAGGGCACATTGCTCGCAGAATAGATGTCAGATGGGGCCGAAAGGTTCTGGAGTTGCGACCCATACCGAAAGACCTGGCGCTGGAAGGTTGACCAATGACCTGGTGAAGGTTACAGAAAACTGTTGGATGCGGGCAGCACAGGACCGGTCGAAGTGGCGATGCTTGGGGAAGGCCTATGCAGCAGTGCACGTCTTTCGGCTGAAATATACATTATGTAGTCCATTTATAACCAGCTATTGACTCACATCCCTTGAATATTATTTATTACCACCCGCGTGAACATCGAAACATGGAGTCTCAACTCACAATTGAATGAACCAAAACCTACGCCAGAGAAAAAAAAAATTGTCAGAGTGGGTCGACGACTTAAACCATGTGGCGGCAAAAGATATTAAGTACGAATCACTCGATTCGAATGAGCTCCAGTCCGACACTATACCGGAAAAATCTGTGCGTAGGTGGAGTTTGGATGGTTCAGCAGTTGCTTGGCTCGTTGCTCTAAGGGAGAGTCACCAGTTATGACGTCAAAAGTGTCTCGGAGAGAGTCTCCAAAATCCATTCAGCTATTCTGGGCATGCGAATTTTGGCCTAGATGTATTGACGTTGTTTCATAATGTTTTGATTACAAAAAACTAGACTCAACACGTAGAACAGATACATGCTTTATACCCTGGTGTAGACGTGGAGGTATTGTATGAGAAGGACCGTTTCTTCTCACTTTGTGTTGTCAAATAACATTTTGCCGTCACATGGTTCAAGTCTACCAATTCAACTCTACTTCTTTATAACTTGCGACTCTAACTGGATTTCCAAATTTTACGCGAAAGTAGTCAAGGGCTTAGCTAGTAAAACTATCGGTGGATTCTGTGCGTTTACAAATATTAGAAAAAAAGTGCACAAGATCATTTAGCCTTGAACCACGCTTAATCGTTCACATCTGAACGAATGAAAACAGGGACACACAAAGGTTAAATAAAGTTAATCTAAATGCAACAGTGCAACTATCTGGATATTTACATCCTCTATAATATTTATTATTATTTAATACTTATTACACTTTTTCATAAACAACGGTTCATGAAAAAAATGCTATCATAGTCGTTCAGATTCTTAACTTAACAAATAAAAACAGCAGCACACTTTAAGTTTAAATAAGTGTAATTTAAAAGCAGGTATAGTACCTACCTGAATTTTTAACAGTTTTACCATACTACTATTGACGTCTGACAGTTGTCAGACGTCAATATTATTCCACGAATAAAAGATATTAAAATTAGCCCTAAGTAAACGTGTTCCTCAAAACAACTGAAAGTTTTTTTACGAAATTGTTGTACATGATATAGTTATTTCGAATAGTTACATTTGAAGCTTACTGAAGCTGTTCGAGGCTGCTAGAGGAAAAACCCTAATGCAGGGCACTGGACGAGGCTTCTTAAAGCTGATATCAGTCGCTTCAGTCGAGTGAATGTACCCACCTACCTACTTACATTTTTGTTTCATTCTACATTCACACGACATCCACAAAGTTACATAGGAATGGACGTTCATCTGCTAATTTCATTTCATTGATGATTAATTTTGTGTTCGAGTGAATAATGCAGAATGAAAGACAAAAAAACCGTCAAGTGCGAGTCGGACTCGCGCACCGAGGGTTCCGGACTTTGTAGGTACCTATGTAAATAGTTTATCACGGGATTTTTTTTTATGTACTTACCTACTAATTTACGGTTTTCGGATTTTTTTCATTTACCTACTTGTGCTACATGATCATGATCTTGTGATGATCTTGTGATCATGATCTTGCTTCTTGCCAAATGTCATGATTCTAGGTCAACGGGAAGTATAAACAGCCTAACAATAGTATAACAGTATTTTTTTACGTTAACTTAGGTGTTTAATTTTTTCATAGCTTCAAGGGACTGTAGACCTGAGTATACGGTTTTAATTTTAACTCGATACCTCCACGCGTACCGGAGATAAGGGGTCTTGACAGACAGACTGACGGACGGACAACAAAGTGATCCTATAAGGGTTCCGTTTTTTCCTTTTAGGTACGGAACCCTAAAATAGAACAAAAAGTAAAGCGTCTGGTATCTGATTAAGGAGCGAAACAAAACGACTAAATGATTCTAAATATTAAGTATAATCCTGAATCTAAATCTAAATGTATTGTCTCGATCGGTCGGTGACCAGAGGTCCATTTTGACCTCTCTGTCATTGTACAGTATGAGGTTATTTTAAATGCAGAGTTCATATTCGGATAGTTTTTGTGAAATGATGTGAGTTTACAATTTCCGCGCACGAAGGCTATTTGCTAAAATACAATTCTTAGAATGGTCTTAGTTTTTTTACCTTTTTGGGTTGTAACAAAAACGCCTCACGCTATCGTTGAATATGATAAATATATGGCTGTTTTAAACATACCTACTTAGGGACTTATACAAAATTGCATTACCAATAGCATTACAAATAGTTTAAAGCATTCGACCATGTAGATCATGATATACTGCTAAACAAATTGGAGCGTTATGGGATTAGAGGAACTGCATTAAACCTATTACAATCTTATCTTTCTAATCGCACTCAAATCACAGCGCTTGATAGGCTATGTGTGAGCTCGAAAGTTGAAAGAACATACATGTCACGTCCTAGGAAAACAACTTATGGTGTTCCTCAAGGTACCATTCTTGGCCCTCCATTATTTAACGTTTACATAAATGATATTCCTAAGGCCAGTGAGCACCAGATGGTCTTATTTGCTGACGACAGCACTATTTTATTCTCTAGTAATGACAATAATATTCTTGAATATGACGTAAATGACGATCTTAAAAATATAATAAATTGGTTAGTCAATCTAAAAATAAATCTTAACAAAACTAAAATAATGACATTTAATCAAAGAACAAATAAACCGAAACTGAATATAAAATATGGTAACGTAGCAATCCATGAAAGTGATATCACAAAATTTCTGGGCCTTTACATAGATAGTCATCTGACTTGGAAACATCATATCGACGCTTTGTCTAAGAAGCTTAGTCAATTTGCGTATGCTCTGTACAATCTATCGAAAAAGGTTAACCGCATTACAGTACAAATAGCTTATAATGCTTATGTGGCTTCTAGCATTACCTACGTACGGAATCATTTTCTGGGGCAACTCCACTGACAGAGACATTGCTTTTAAAGCTCAGAAGAAATGCTTGCGATCGTTTACCAAATTACAATCAATTCCAATCCGCACTGGGCCCGCGTGGTGGATTACGGCCCACTCCCTCTCACCGAGAGGAGGCCTGTGTCCCAGCAGTGGGAACATTATGGGCTGATTATGGTATGGTTATGGATAGTTCTAAACCATTGTTTAAGGAATTTAGTTGGGTCACTCTCGAGCTCTCTACCGTCTATGTAATATGAAATAGGAGTGTTTGTTCGCTGTAACCTGCACTTATTTGAAAAACTGCGCTCTCGCCGTTATCAAAATACCATTCATGTTGCCTCTAATAAAACCACATTTTTCGGCAAAAGTGTGCTAGGTATGGACCCAAAAATATAATAATAGTAGATATACCAGCAGCTATTCGAAATAAAGAGTGTCTGGGGTCCTTTAAGAGGTCTTTGTTTAAATTTCTTTTATATAGATGCTACTACTCCATCACTGAGTTTACTACAGATAAACAGTAATTGCTTTGTTCATTTTGTACGCCACATTATATTGGCAAGCATAGTGCACATACTTAGACAACAAACTATCTGTAACCATACCTATGTTAACAATAAATGATTGATTGATTGAATATCTGAAAACGCAATTGACATTTTAAAGTAAAATAAAAAATGGATGGTATTTAAAAGTACTTTAATTTATTCCCATTTCATTTACCTAATTTTGCCTGTGTTCCACCAAATATACTGAATGTGCACCAAAATATGTTCATTAAAATATGTCATAACGAGCATCTATTTAACAACTGTTGCAAATTTGTAAAAATAGTAATACACCTAATTTTAAAAACAAGCATTTATTTTTTTAGTTTTACTTCAGATAATGCACTGCAAAATGTATTTGAATCAAACACCAATTAATGTCCAAATTCGGTTCTCGATAGCCTGTTAAAAATAATCTCTTTTTCCATATTTTTTTTCTTTAAAATTTAGTCGTTTCTGGCACTCGCCGGCCGCTGCCGCGGCACCGCTCGCTTCGCTCGCTCGGCTCGTGCGTAGGAGGTCACAGTTTTAACCTAACCTAACCTAAGCATTTTTTTTTAAATAATTAACCTCGTAACTAATTCGGTTCTCGATAATGTCCATTTCAAAAAAATTAAAATAGTAAGTTACAAATATTTTGTAATATTTGGTGCACGATCAGTATTTTTCGGGGAAGAATAATATTTTAGAAATGCATACATAGATGTACCTTTAGATTTTTGGTGAACACAAAAATATTATCCATAAAAAATTGAGATTTTGATTAAAATATATCCAACTTCGAGGACTGTTTTCTGTGATTCAAAACATTAACAAAAAGACTGGGATTATTTTGTAATTAAGTAGGTACTTGTATAGCTACGTAACTGGTGTTACCTACTACTTACTTATTTAGTATAAATACTTAAAAGTAAATAAAATTTAATTTATTATCTTGCACTTTAGTGTTATTGCAAAGCTTATTCCGCATTATCTCGTAACGCGGCCGATTGTCCACGATATTGTAATTGTATATTAATAGGCTACATCAAACTTTTTTCCGAAGATCACTAGAAGAAGAAGGCTTTGTATTGATACCTAGTGCAAAATTTTTCACTTATGTCGTTTCATTGGCATCGTTTCCCTCCAGTGTATTGCTAGGCTTATTTCCTAAGGCGCATATTGATTTATTTTTATTGGAACTGATCGCATTTATTCAGCAGCGTGCGTCACGTTAACTTGTAATAATAGAAGTCCAGATGACAATACAACTTGTCCTAGAACTATTATTCTGTTGAAGTAATGTCTAATATGTTAATTTCAGAGGCGATGATCTCTATGGCTACATGGCCTTCATTTATGTAAATTATGCTAGTCGGAGTACAGGTAAGTAAGTAAAACAATGTAAATCAGTGAAAGAAAATCGAGAGAAAATTAAAAGTTGTATGTAGATAGTTTGTATGTTATCAATACGCGCCTTATTTTTTTTGTATTTTAATTGCAGCCTTCAGCCCCATTTACATGGTGCAAGTTTCTGATACGTTCAAGAACAATAATTGCATGCCATAATCACGTGCGACTTCTGTTTACACCAAGTCAATTATTGCATGAAAGTTTTGTCTGAATTATTTGCGCTGCCAAATATTTTATCCAATTTTATTGAACGTCTTCTTATGATTTTTTTAACTCGTTTCGTTCGCTCATGTTTGAATGATAAAACATTTTCATGCCAGAATTGAATGCGATTTTTATTGTACGTACTGTGGATACCTACGCCAGTTTTGAACGGCAACTAACTTGCCCGTATCGTGCAACAATTGTAGTTACGTGTTATTTAAACGGTGTCCGTCAATTGCTTTTCAATTTTATGGAATACCACAGGCAAAACTTACACCGTGTACAGTCATGAGCACCAATATGTCAACAATTGGCAACTTTAAATTGCGTTTTTTTTTTCACGAAATAACGAATGCCACGTTGAAATACGACACTTTACATATATACCTATGGGTTCGAAAATACTGTGTTCCTACTAATATAAAATTTCATTAAAAAATAAAGGAGAAAATCGCCTTTGAATAAAGCCAAGTGTACCTATACATACCTACTTTTGCTCGTGACTGTACTTAAGGGGCTTAAAGTCTAAATTTTAATGTCATTTTATTGATATCGCATTTGCAGCAGCTTATGTAATTCGTCCACATTCATTAATAACTTGCTCACATTAAGTAAATTAATAAACTTAATATAAGCTGTTAACATAGTGTCATGTTAAAGTTACGCATTCTATATTTTTAAATAAAATCTTTCCATCTATGAACTTCCAGTTTTATTTGTGTTTATTTACATCGTTATCTTGAAGTAAGTACCTACAAAAATAAATTAAAATAAGAACCGGGGCGATGTTTACATCCTTGCGTAATTAGACCGGGAGTGTTAGTGACCTGCCAACGAATGCAATTATTTATAAACAGTTTAATACAAACAAATATAATCGGCTATTGGCTTACTGCATTCGCATCAAGATCAAAGACCAGTGTTCTTGGTCGTGCTTTACGTGGTTTGTTTGGAGCGTGCTGCACTTTATGGCGGGTTACATAAGGAGGTGATCGGCCGGCCTCGCGCCCGGCGTGCGCGCGTGCATTCACCGATCATGCACGTTCAAATCTGCTGCCACGCAACCGCAGATGTGACCTACGACAAACTTACTAAAGACCAAAGTACGACTAATTATGTGAATCAGCAATTACCGAATCTTAGTAAGTAGATGTTTCCGTATTGTACTTACTTGAGTCCATAGTACCGGATAAATTGCATACCTAATCAAGAATAATGTCAGCTCTGTGCTCAGCATTATTTACTGTCTGCTTATTTACCTACCTATTTGGCGTCATAGGTTTCTACACATCACTATGACTAAGAGTTCGTTGAACTTGCTAAATGCATTTCGAATGGTTGGTACGGTAGGCACCCGACGCATTGACGACATTCGTAAATCGTGGAGTTGACAAATATTCCGCATAGGTACCACACCTACATATTTGATTGTAGACACCTACAATCTACGTGTCTTCATCATCGAACACGTACCTAGTAGACAGATTCCTACCTACTTCGTATTTTTTTTCTCATGTCGATACCGCACTTCTGTCTTCTTGCATAAGTATTTAATCTAGGGACAATAAATAAAACGGGTAAACAAGAGCTACGTAAAACCTGACTAGGTCATCAACATCAAGAACCGCCTTAGGTCAAGCTCTGCTTCAGAATTTCGGATCGTCAAATGATTTTTAACCGACTTCAAAAAAAGGAGGAGGTTCTCAGTTTGGTTGTATTTTTTTTTATGTTTGTTACCTTAGTACGCCGTTATTTATAGAGAGTTGCTTTTATTTAAGTATTTCAAAATTCGAATTTCGAAATACTTAAATAAAAACAACTCTTAAATTGTAAGTCGAAGTAGTTTTAATTTAGAACAAGTACCTATAAACTTTGGCATGCTGAAAATTTTACTCAACTAACCTGGCTGAGGTGAGCGAACTAACCTTCTCTCACTAACTTTCCGATAAACCCTGAACCATTCATTGTTAATTAAAATATACAATTGCTGTATTGTTGTAGAAACAACAAGTTATTTGTAACAAACATTGCAAGTAGGTACCGAGTGTAGGTATTGTACCTAGGTACCTACTTACAGGAGATTAGCCTCATTGGTACTACCGACAATGTATTGTGTGTTGATGAACTGTAGTCCAATTCCAGTGCTCCATTGACGTCAACAAATAATAATCACCCGTATAGTCTGCAGCTTAACGTGCATCCTAGATGGAAAACTTCCCTGCAGAATTTACTACCGCATTTATCATTGTATGCTCGACATACATAAGGAAATTCCCGTCCCTGATCTAGGTTTGGGGAAAACCACACATAGTTTCATACACATTGCGGTGGCAACTGGGAATTTTATTCCCGATTGCCACCTGGTGGCAATCCATGTGGGCCCGGCAACTGGGAATACCTATTCACAATTCCTGGCCTCTCCATATCTAGTTTATGCCAGCTTCTGTAATCCACATTATTGCGTAGCATTATTGAGTTATCTGAAGATAACTGTCAAATTCTGAAGGGTAACATGAAAGTTATCTGGGAGTGAGCCGCGTGTCAATATCGTAAAATTTGCTAACATTTGAAAGACAAAGTTGTGAAAATTCTTGGATCTTGTAACTTTAAGATAAAGGGAAAAGTGGGAGCGGTTTCGATAACTTGAATTCGAATCTCCTCAGAAGTTTTGTGGCGCCATAGCATAGGGCATAAATTTTATAGGGATACCTATGGAACTCGTCTTGCACTGAAACCTCGCTGAAATTCAGAAGAATCTATTTGTTTGAGGTAAGAATTTGGAAGTATTGAGTCAGTGAAAGTGTAAACAGAAGATTAGGATGATTGCAGGGCAAATACCAATAATTAACAAAAATTTAAAAAGGGAAAACAAAAAATCTAAAACCTTTTGTTTTATCTAAACATTTATCAAATATCTTATCCACGCAACACCTTAAAATTGGGTTAAAAATAGATATATATGTAGCTACCTAATCTTGTAAGATAACAGCATACAAATCCGAGATAGTGTCACACCATAAAGAATTTTGAGCCGATAGCGATTTATTATCGAAACACAACACGCTATACACTCGAATCACGTATCTTTATTTGCGCGATCGCTGCGGGTTCAACGGCCGTGTATTCACTGTACCATTGGGTCATGAGTATTTTGACAACGCACCGCGGAAATTATCTAATCGGCACGCGGCCGCGAGGACACGGGGTCATCGACTCCGGGCTGCTCGCCGCGGCTCGTACCGCCTCGACGAAAGTGAAATGTGAAGTACCGATACAGACAATTAGGATGGCCGAATTTGTTTATTGACTGGTGGGTGGTCGACACAGCTGCACGCCAACTACCAAATATGGTATTGTTTTCTAGACTCTTACTTCAAATATGGTATTCAAATATGGTATTGTTTTCTTACTTCTTATCAATATTTTACTAAATGGTTACGAAACGGTATTAAAAATGCATAATAATCTGATTTCAGTTTTATTTCGCATCACTGTACCTATAATATGAAAAGAATACCGCTACGAATTTCGTAGCAGTTTCGTAGCAATTGGAAGGTGATATAGCTAAACGGTAGTTTTTGCTGTAAAGCTAGGCTGTAGCGTTTAGATAATCAATTATAAATTCGTTTCTAATTATTCAAGCCTGCCCTGAACAACAATTTTCATGCTTGTAATTTTGCAGGTCCGTAACGATCTACAAAATATAAGTTTCGCGTAGCGATCATTTGCTCCTAATATCTACAATAACGAAGGTTTACAGGTATAAAAAATGTAGGTAGAAAATATGAAACAATAAAAGAGCAATAAGTACGTAGAGAAAAAAAACAAAGAAAAACAATAATTAAAGAGTAAATAAAAAACAATTGAATCATGTGCAAAAGGCCTAAAGAAAAATACAAGTAATATAGGTTAGTACGCTCGGGGTCGATGACACTTCAATACTTGCTTGACAGATTTGTAGGCATAACATAATAGAATCGTGAGAATTGATGACCCACATTAATGCTGTACTAGAATTCAAATGTGTGTACTAGCAGCTAGGTGCCCGCGACTCTACCTGCAGTAAATTCATTTTAGCGAATTTTAGCACTACTACCTACAACCATTATACGAAATCGATTACCTATCTACTGTTTTATTTCGATTTAATAGAAATAATTTCATTTCGATTCAATTAGAAGCTCAATAAGTTTTTAGAGGTTCAATTCAATATTGTCCATTTTATTTTCTGCTGTATTTTTTAACGAAGTTGAAAAAATATTCTGTATTCACCGGTTCCATTTGGCTGTGTATGACCAGTGCTGTGTGTTTCATTATATGTAGATACCTACCTTGTTATTTCTTGAATACATTATTTTAAACTTAAAAAAATATTTTTGTGTTTTAATTTTGCTCCGTGCTTTTTATTTATCTTCTTTTATAGTCTAGAATGTGATATAGGTCAGCATCCCAAACCGCTGGACCTAGAGACTTGAAATTTTGCACACTAAGGAAGGATTTTTGGAATTTCCACTCCTAAGGGGGTAAAATAGGGGATGAAAGTTTGTATGAAAATCCGCCAGTTTCGCAGTGAGGATCTACAAAAGAAAGACATGAAGAAAAACATCGTCCTAGAACCAAAAATTTGTAAACTGTCATCCGCCAACTCGCACTGGGCCCGCGTTGTGGATTAGGGATAGCCCGCTCCCTCTCACAGACAGGAAGACTGTGTGTCTGTGTCCCAGCAGTTGGAACATTATAGGCTGATTATGATATTAACCTTTTGAACGCCATTGTCACATATACGTGACAAGCAAGCGCGTGCCCTGTACACCAGCGACACAAATATGTGACAAAAAATGCGGTGCACTTTATCACGAAATAAACAATTAAATCATTAATTTTGTGTGTTTTTATTTAATTTTGTATAGGTACCCTAAATATTTAAAATTGTGGCTGGCGTGGAGGGCACGCGCGTGCGTTTATGTTCTGGCGTTCAAAAGGTTAAATATGTAAAGACGGACAAATTATGAAAGTACTTTATCGAAACCATAGGTTTTGTTTGAACATTTTGTTGAATTGCACAACCTCCAATGCATAATTATAATAATTTATCGATATATCTATCGTATTTTTAATGATTCAAGAATGTATTTGTAGTCCAATTATTCAATATGTAGTTTCTATTGAAGTCAAATAAATTGATCTTTATTTATGAAATAATTTTTCCTTCCATATTTTTTAATGAATTGTGCCTTTTAAAAGTTGGTATTTCCTTTTTTTTAAGAACGATTTACACTATATTCCATTAATATTTCCTATTTTACACACAATTTACTGTCTGGACTTCGTTTTTTAATAGGTTACTAATTTTTCATTGACCATTTATTAATCGTAGCCTTCACCACCCACCAAGGTGGCAAAAGATCTCATCTAATACTTAATAAATAAATTCTTTATTTCACCAAAAGTCATCAACATTTCAATATCCAAAGACTAACAGAATATAAGACTTATATCTAGGTCACAATAATTTTAATACTCTGACTCGTAAACTAGGTGTCTGTCTCTGTAACCTGTGTCTTAGGACGAGTCAGTGATTCTTCGTTACAAACAAAGCCATATTATACTAAATCGGGAAGTTTTAATAATAAGCAACTAGGTGTTAGAAAAATAAATAACTTGTATGATTGCATGGGTAGTATCTACAGTGCCCTCGAAAAGTTAGCTGACATTTTTCCATTTCAGCTATGATGCCACATTACAATTTAAAATAAAAAGAAATATCACTTATTGATTACTTGATTATTTTTGTATGATAAGTCGCAGGTAGTTGAATTAGTCAATAAAAACATTATAGCAGTTAAAACATTTGGATCACTAGAATTTTGAATCATAATGTGGTGTATTTCAGCTGAATTGGAAAAATGTCTACTAAATGTCACTGAAACAGTCGTTAGAAACTGTAATAGTCCCCCTATTATTACATTATCATCCGTAGATACCGTGTTTACTCATGTATTGGTAATAAATGTGCTGGTGTTAGATTGGGTAGGGAATGCACATGTTTCAGTGAGCATCCTGCGTGTTAAATTAATGTTGGAGTCACTGTAACAAAAATAGGTAGGTACTGATATAATACTAATTACAAGTGGTAACTGTTAAAACAAGAAATAAATTGATACAAACAAAACAAAATAATTAAAAGCCAGAAAAAATAAATGAGCTATGCAAAGCCGATAATGATAATGATAATCTAAGCAAAAGATGCTACACTAAAATTAATCTGTCAGGATCCGCAGTAGAACCTAGGTAACCGACGACATAGCCCGAGGAACTTAAGTGGCAGTGTGCAGGGCACATTGCTTGCAGAACAGATGGCCGCCCGATAGGGCCGAAAGGTTTTGGAGCGACGATCGCATACAGGAATCTCCTGGATGCGGGAAGCATAGAACAGCACCCTAATTGCGTAACACACTATTGCTCTCATTTTGAAGCATATTGCTAATCCATTGCTTCTTATGTTCGAAAAATGTGTCTGCTCTAAATCATGCAATGAATGTTGTTGAACTGTCAAAATGAATCCGAATAGTGTGTTACGCAATTACCCTGCCGGTCGAAGCGGCGATGCTTGAGGCAGGCCCTTGTCCAGCAGTGGACGTCTTTCGGCTGAAATGAATGAATGGGGTAAATGGAAATGCTCATTGATCACCTATTTTCAATTTTTCAGTCTTTAGAGACCCGACGCGCCCGCCCTAGGGAGAACATCCATGAAGATATTCACGCGTAAAAAAAGAATGGATTGTACATTGCAAAATGTTATTATTTGATAAAGGAGAATTTTAAAATATAGACGACTACTATATGTTCGACAAGGTAGGTCCTTGTCGAACATGTATTAGTAGATTGTACAACTAGTGCATAGAAAGCCATTTTACCCCGAGACGTTTAGGTATATCCACCCGAGCCGCAGACGAGGGTGGATAATTAAGTCGAGAGGTAAAATTGCTCGTTTATGCCCGAGTCCACTCTGATTTTCACTTCGATTGCTAGAAAATGAAACAGGTATTAAGTATTTACTTATCAATATATTCGCTGTTCAAAAATGTTGCAAAATTGAAGAAGAGAATAGCTAATTCCCGACACGAAACTTTTAAAAGTTTTTTTTTTCGACATGGTGTCATTCGACTTGGGTACTTACTTCATAGTGCCAAGTCATAAAAAAAACTTTTCTTTGAAATAATAAATTACAACTATTTTATCTGGTTTTATTAAATTAACGAAAACACAGTAGTGATATAAATTAATGCAAATGAAATAAAATAACGAAAGTTTTATTGTACATGTGACGGTTGGGCCTGATTATCTTAGTATTAGAAAAAATAATAATACGTTTTTTATGCTCTAGTGCATATAAAAAGCGTCGCCTACGCCTACGCACAACATAAAGACGAACTTTTAGAGCATGAGAAGTGAAAACATTTTTATTAGGTACTGTCAGTGAAAATTGTAACTTAATACCTTGCATCTATTGACCTAAATAATCAGCTGTTATATAAAATTTTAGTGCACGTCATAAAAGCCACTGCTCTATACAAAGTTTGTATTAGACACATTACACATAATTATGTAGGTATGTTTACGTAGTACCTACACCTCGTCATTGGTTCCGGGCGCCTGGGAATCCATAACTCATTAACGATATTTTTTATCTAAGTGCTAAACCCATTAGGGCCAGATTTTTCAACAGTCAGATAATTTTTATCTGAGGCATAAATATTGCGGGTTGACAGCTTTTGTATACAGGGTGACTTGTAAGTTTACGTATTCCTTCGAGGACGTGATAGTGTTACCTATTTGCAACAATTAAACACCCCATAAGCCTCAGCGAAAATTCATGGAATTAGACAAAAACCAATGTACATGTATTTTTGAAAATTTCCCACGATTCGTCAATAAATATCACTTTTCTTTAAGCCCTCAAATTAAATTATTGTTACTTCGAAAGGTTTGTAAAAGATAGATATAAGTTATATCTGAAGACCAATTCCCGTAGGTACCTATTTAAAAACGTTCAAAATCTAGTCGCAATCTCATCTCAGCGAAATCAATGTCAAAAACTTGTCAAGAAGTAGCAATTGGTATTTTTGACAGATTGTGACTGAGATCAGACTGAGAACGTTCTTAAAATTACGAGAATTGCCCCTCCGATTATTGAAAAATCAGCCTTTAGTTATTTTATAATACTTTAAAGGTTCCTTTTCAAATTGTATGACATTATTTAAAATTGTATAATAATCCTTTTCAAATTGTATGACACGCCAATTCATTGCAGCTAGTGGCAAGTAGCGAATTCGAAAATCGATTTATTGCTCCAATTTTTGTTCAGCTAGTAGTTTTATCTCGTAAATTTTCATCAAAGTAATCATTCAATTGAGTTCAATTTGGTCTTCTTTGATATTAGATCCCGCGATTGCCAAAGTATATAAAATAGTGCACATGCGAGAACTCAATGAGTAATTACGGAAGTGATCATACTTGTTTTTTTTGGAATTCTTTATTGATTTGACACGATATTATATTATATTTTTTCATCAAAACCAATAAGATAAATTGCTATCAACGAGAATTTCTCGAAATAAATAATTAAATAGCTACCTAGATAGATTTCCCTTTTGTAGATAGGTACATAATGTAGGGTATTCCCAAGAAAAACTCAGGAAGATCGTTGTAGTTTTTTTAACTTTAAGTAGGTACTTTGGCTTCAGATCTAATAGTGCAAAGAACTTCCTGAGTTGGTCATGCAGGGTCATCGTTATAAATAGGTACACAAAAACCTCTCAAGGTCGACCCACCAACAACATTGCATTCTGTATAATATAAAGTTCATCAACCGATACCTTAATTACTTTAGTAGTAGCAGAATTTCTATTAATCATCGTCATTATGACGTGTAAATAGATAAAGTAAAATGGACTTTAATTGTACTGTGAGGTAGGTATAAAATAAATTAACAGCATGACCACGTGTATAATTTGCTGAGCATAACGTGCGATTGAACGTCCTTGTCAGAGCGTTCAACCCGGAATACAACCGTAGCGATAAAGGTCAATAAACTGTTAACCAATCTCTATAGCTGCTTATGTAAGTCCTTCACATGTTATAATGTGATGACCTTCAGAGTTTATTCCCCTACAATGGAGGTTGTTGACATATATAATTGCGAGTTTTTTAGCTAAATACGTGGGAACATTATCTTGTGTTTGTCGGTAGAATACCTATGGTTTTTATATAGGTAATAAGTGTTTGACCGCAATAGGAGTTCAACTGTTTTATTACAAGTTGTTTGACCCCATTTAATAGTTTCCCCCGTACAGTGGCTATGTCACACACCTGTTAATAATAATATGAGTTCTTAATGTTTTCGTTCTTAATTGGCCAGTCAATTAAATGTGCCAATATTAGTTGCACCATATATGCACTAATGATACCTACTACCGGATATCAGGGGAAGTTCAAAATCACGAGTCATCACTAGGAACGCAGTTTACCTAACATCATTATTAAATACCGAAATGAAAAAGTAAAAACCAAAAGGTAGCGAAAGCATAAACTATAAAAAAGAAGAAAATACTTGCACACGGCACAATCATAACGATGATGACAGCCTTCCAAGTTTTTGTAATTACGCAGATTAGATGTATTTGCCAAATATAAATACGGAAACAGAAATACACAGAGCGAGTTATCAAGGCAAAATGTCAAATGACAAGGGCAAATGTGTTATGACGTTATGTACAGTGTTTATCATGGAAGATCGTACTGGAATGCGGTCAATGCACTTTCAGTAGGTACTCTATCATAATAATATGTATACCTTTCGATCATTGGCAGCTGCATCGGGTACTTATCATAAGTTCTAAGAACTCCTATCCTCCACGAAGAAAACCCAGATTTTCTCTCATTCATCCTTTATATTTCCTATGCACCAGTTTGACCCACTTACTATTCCTTGTCCATAAATGAGCTCGCAAATGTCCAATAGGTTACTTACTGATTTTTTCTCCAAATAACCTTGAAATTTACCTGACTTTGACTGATAAAGGAGGTAAAATCGGGACAATCACATAATAAAAAAAAATTACAAGCACCTGGGTAGATGCAAACCTATTTACCCAATATTGAAATTCGTAAAAAAATTTTGTATACTCCTAACCCAAGTTTAATGAACTTACTATAAAAACAACTTTCGATTTTCGCTACAACTGACTACCATAGTATTTTTAAAGTGTTCTAAAAATAATAATATCTAAAATGCATCAATATCTCTCAACATGAATTGACATGCCCTACACGGCCTATACGTCTCTGAGCTAACAATAAATCTCGACGACTAAACAGCCCTATCAACAGCAAAACTTTTTCATGTCACTAGGTCAGTAGTGAAGAAAGTTACGATATGCAATTTTTACGCAAAGTAACGTACGATTAGAAAGATAAAACATTATTAAAATTACATAAGCTGTGTTAGTTCGTCGTCCGATCAAAAAGGTGACAAATCAGGTCAACGAACCTACGTTTGATAACCATACATGTGTCGAAAATGATAATACGATATTCCAGTACTCATTGATCTTCACTGGAATATTTATCAACAAATCAATTCAACACGTAATAGATAAAAATGGCAGCGGCCGCGGAGTACTATATATAAACGAGTCAAAGCACCTTGGATCATTATTCAAAACCCGATAGTGTTCTGCACACTCGGTCAAGTTTTCGCACCGCAGTGACTTAATACGAAAAATATCAAATAAAAATTGCATTTAAAATTCAGTTGGTTTGAGTGCTTTAATAAATCAAAAAAGCTTTCAGACCTTTTTGGTAATTTTAATTTCAGCAATAATAACACAAACAATATTTTGCTTGCTAACTATTTGTTTTGTAAATTCATTGTAGTGCGGCTGGCTAGTAAATAAAAAAACATCTGATCCTGAAATCAGGACAAATTACGTATTGTCTTACAATATTATATTTTTTTTTTAGCTTTTGTAACCTTAGCAAAGATGTTTCCCAGCTTCCTTTATTATTGTCTTATAATACTAGCAATTAACTATTTATCGAGTGTTAAAATACGTATTTTTATGTATTCAACGTTATTATTTTGGATAATATTTAAAAATTTTAAATATTATAAAAATCTTCCGCCTGGTAAGTGCCCATTATTTATTTTATTAATGCATTTATCAAAAGCCATACATCATGCATATTATTATTCTAGTTAGTAGCAATGTATCTTGATCTATTCATCTATTTATTTGCGAAAATAGGAAAACAATAAATAAATAAAAAACTGTTCAGCGAGTCGGACTCGCGCACCGAGGGTTCCGTACCATCATGTTATTAATTTTTCATCGGCGAGGCCTATATTCCTCAGAGAATTTTAACACTGCACTGCGTGTACTGCGTGTAGAATAAAGCAGTTTTATGTCAGCGCCATCTCTTGACCGATAGTGGAACTAAAGTAACTTTTGTTCATGATTTCTGAAAAAGTGTGCTATTTAGAGACTGCGTTTTATTTTTCCTGTAATCTGTACATAAACTTCTATCATATAGAATAATTTCAGATTTTCTCTTAGCAAACTTCGGAGATAATTGGGGGAGGAACGGTATTTTTTTTACATTTTTCATCAAAAGTCAAAAACGCGGCTTAAAAAAAAGAAGAAAAAAAAATGTTTGAGAATGTGCAAACTGCGCTCTTTCAGGCCCACATGCTCTAGTAGCCTTACTTCGAATTTTTCAGACCCCTTTTCAGTCCCTGTTGCAAAAAATATACATATATTTTTATTTCTTTCTTATTTGGAAAATAGTTGGGCAAACGTCATCTAAAACTGTTCCAAATTTCAAGTTGATAGCATTAAGAGCCTATACTACCTCAGCTAAAATTCACTCTTTATCTCGCTCGCACGATACTGCTCGCGGACTGTGTGAAAGCGAGACAGAGTGCGGTGCTGGGCGGGAGGCAGCGTCAATAGTTTAGGTATTTGCTTATTACGGTGAAAATAAAGGTAATTCAAAAAAACTAACTAACATAAGACCTGCTTTATAGTTAGTTTAGTTAGTATGCAAAGTTTCATGATCTAATTTGAAGTATTTTTTGAATACCAGCGGTTTATTGTTCGGTTTGGAGGTAACTTTGGAATTTTTTTCTATCGAGAAAATTTTACGGAATCGTGTTTTCGTCTAACATAAGACCTTAGATTAATCCTCAACTTTAGCATATATTTATTTCAAAATTAAAGTTGCCGTATTTTCGACATAACGGAGGATCATGCTAAGCCATTTGAGGTAGTATAGGCTCTTAATAGTTCTTGAGATATTCAGTGACAGACAGACAGACTGAGTTCCATAAAGTTTCCGATTTACCATTTTGTTACGGAACCCTAAAAACAGGAGGTTTTAATATTTTAAAACTTTCAGCTCTACGTCACAGGTCCAACTGGCTCCAAATCGGATGTAGATTTCAATGTAGTTTCTTGTGCAATCTTAAGCCAACATTTTCGAGACGTCTCGTCTCCATGTTTGATTTGATTCGGCCCTTCAAGATATTTAATTCTAGTTACTAAGTATAGCTTAAAACTTTGAGGGGTTATCGAACTCAGCTTAAGATTTAATTTTGGAGCAACTCTAATAATTCTTGCATAGTTAAGAGTGTGCTGATGACCTGCAGGATTATATCCCAGGATGTTACACTTCATTTAGGCCAGTACCACTTTTAATAACGAAATGTATTAATTTTACCTAATACCTTATAAATTCTTTTACTTTCAGGACCATGGGGTATCCCATTGCTGGGCATCCTGCCGTTCTTGAACCGCAGACCTCCCCACCTGGTCTATCTGAACATGTCCAAACAATATGGCGACGTGTTCTCCGTCCAAATGGGCAGCAACCTCACTGTCTGTCTCGGCTCCACGAAGTTGATGAAGGAGTTCTTCAGCAGGAATGACTCTACTGGCCGACCTCATACTCCGTTGATGGATCTTATGGAAGGATTGGGTAAGAAACACAATATACTTATGTATAGAATAATTTATTATTGTATGTATTTCTTTAAGTAGCAATAAGCTGTCCTTCTTTGCACCATAAAACTCGTTACGCTTTTCACAATATCTAAAAACTCGTTTCGGTCAGATATTTTACATTTATTATCATTGATTATTAGGAATAATCACAAGTGAAGGAGTCCTCTGGAAAAGGCAACGTCAGTTCCTTCATGAAAAAATCCGGGCTCTCGGAGTCAAGCTCTGGCCCAACACCCGCTTCGAAAAAGCCATCACTGTAAGTTTTGCAATGAAATTATTAAAGACCAACATTTTAGTAGGTATTTAGAAACAGTGTTTTTGGTAATTACTAAAGGTTACATTTTTTCAGACGGAAATCGAAGAATTCATCACACAATTGAACGACGCTAAAGGGCAAGCTGTAAGCCCGTCACATTTGTTCGGAAGACACATTCACAACGTCATTTGCCAGCTGATGATGAGCTTCCGCTTTGAAGCTAATGACAAAGAATTCACCATGTTCAACGCGAGGGTGTCCAGAGGCATGCAGCTGTTTGGGCTGGTGCTTATTGGTGAACACTTGAAAGGCTACCTGGTAAGTTGCGCTAATTAATAGGTAAAATGCCTAACTATATAGCTGATGGGCCCAGAAAGATCTCTGTGATTTCGAAGAAATCGGAAAACAATCCCTAACTTATTGGATTTTGGAAACCTCTTTATGGAATATTTATTCTAAATTACAAGTATTAAATTACGCTATTCACAGTAACGAAGCTGATTCTGATGTGATTAAAAATAATTATATTTTCGCTAGTACACGGTCATCACGCTACGTTGAGCTCAATAGTCATGTTGCCCGGAGGTTCACAGACCCACTGCTAAGGTCAAGGCTGCGGGTTCAACGCCTGTACCAATGACTTCTTCAATGTCATATGCAATTCTAAGTTTAGTCTAAGCTAGATGACGTTAATGTTCCGCGGATACTGAGTCCAAATAATAGCTGTTTTTATTTGTGATACCTACCATTTCACTTAATATGATGTCTCGGTCTCACCAAAGGTACCTACTATGCGAGTTTAATGTTCCCGTTCCCAAATGGCGATGTTAAAATAAAATATCTCGATTCTTACTACCCTTTTGTCTATTAAACTTAAGGAAAAATATACTCATTCCAGGGACTGTCCTGTGTCCAATGTCCATGTTCTATCTCGATTTTAAACCCAAATAATTTTTCTTGTCTCAGAGGATTAATTATAGGCGTAGGTAGGCGCATTAAATTCTGCTAACCCATTGAGGAAAAGGTAACTGCATACGAGAAATGAAGCAGGATCTTAATCAGGACCTTGGATAGTTCTTACAACTTTTATACGAAACTTTTTCAATTAATACTCAGCTATATTAAATCGTTGATCTTACAAAAGCATTCGACGCACTTTCAAACCGTTAGACCGTGCTAGTTTACGAAAACTTTTTAAAATAAAACAATTAATTTAAGTAAATAAAATTTTAAGTCCTGACTGACTGATATATCAACGCACAGCCTAAACCGCTGGTCCTGGAGACATGAAATTTAGAGGGTGTGCTCTTTGTGAAGAGTAGTAGTATCCACTAAAAAAGGTTTTTCGAAATGCCACCCCTAAGAGGGTGAATGGGGGGAGGGTGAAATTTCATGCGGATGAATTCGCGGGCAGAGATAAACTGAATATCTTTTTCAGAAACTTCCGGGCAAAAAGGTAGTAATCAACGAAATTAAAAGAAATTTGGTGGATATTAGCAAGTTTCACCTCGACCATATAATCGAGCGTATTAAACAACGCGCTAGTTCAACGGACCGCAAAGAACCCGCAGATCTGTTGGACCACTATCTAGAAAAAATTGAAGAGGAAAAGTCCATGGACAAGAATGATAAGAAGAATATATTCCCTGACGTTGAACCAGGTAAATGAATGAATGTTTATTCATAATTAATTACCATTATTTCCGCTCAAATATGTCCACGGCTGGAGATAGGCCTCCCGTTAAGGGTTGCAACATTGACAGGTCCAGGGGTCTACTCTCTAAGTCCGTCAACGAAGATACGGACCACACACGGACAGATTTCTATTTCTATAACAAAAAACTTTAAACAAATTCTAATACTTACAACCAACATTTTCAGAAAAACAAATAGTGCAAGTAATGAACGATCTATTTTCTGCGGGAATGGATACTTCGCTGACGTCACTGCTCTGGACTTTTATCTTGATGCTGAAGAACCCAGAAGCTGCTGATAAGGTGCGGACTGAGTTGAGGAAGGTGGTAGCTCCTGGTGAGCTGGTGACCATGGCCCATCGCCTGCAACTGCCGTATATTGAGGCTGTGCTGTTGGAGACTATGAGGACGGCGTCCATAGTGCCTTTAGGCACTACACATGTTAATGTTGCGTAAGTTAATATCTTATTTTTAACCAACGAAAAAACGGAGGAGGTTCTCAAGTCGACGCGTATATTTTTTATGTGAGAAGATGATCATCTCATTTAACTTATGGTTATTTCATGGTCTTTAACGTTGAATTATAAAGCTCAAAGTTTAATCACTGTCCGAAAAAGGCCAATTTATTCTTCTACTAACTAGCTTCTGCCCGCGACTTCGTTCGCGTGAAGTTTATCGTTTTAACTTAAAACGGACATTCAGGGATAATGTAGCCTCCCATTAGTGAAACATTTTTTGGGATCAGATTAGTACCTAGTCCGATGACCCCTACATACAAACTCACAAATTTTACAAACTCACCAAGTTTTGCAATTACTTACGTCATACAACATTGAATGCATCCCAATTTGATTTAGAATTTAAATTAAGCGAGATTAGATTTAGTTACCACATCAAAATATTTTTTAATCTAACGCACAAGTATTTTTTGCCAGGAAACATTAAGATGATAATTTTAGATAAAGTGTGAACAGAATGCATATCAAATATTTATTGACTAACCATAACCAGTTTATTGGCAATAATTTTAATAAGTAGTTATTGCCACCTGTCATAACTATAATAATCGATTGTAATTCGAAATCGATTGGTTTCCGTAAAGGTTGTTCAACTGCTCTTGCCATTTTCAACTTTATTAAACTTGTAACAGAAAGTATTGACAATGGTAATCCAGCGGTGTCAATTTTTCTAGATATGAGTAAGGCCTTTGATTTTGTTAATCACTCTAAGCTATTAAACAAATTAGACTTCTACGGCATAAGGGGCAATGCCTATGAATGGATATCTAGTTATTTAAGAAATAGGAAGCAATATACAGAGATATCCAAAGTTATAAAGAAACGTGACGGAATATATTCTAAAGAGAAATTTAAATCAGTAGCAATAATAAATAAGTGTGGTGTGCCTCAGGGTAGCATTCTCGGTCCTCCGCTTTTCTTACTTTACATAAATGATCTTCCGGAGGCCACTCTGCAGAAATGTATTCTTTTTGCAGACGATACGACAGTTATCATAAAGTGTCAGGATAAAGTCAATTACAAATCAGTTACCGAAGAAACCCTGTCAGCTATAATTAGTTGGATGGCAAATAATGACCTAAATATAAATGTTAGTAAGACCAAATTAATAGAATTTAACTCGTATAATACTAAACAATTAGTTTTAGATATTAGGTATAAAAATGAAAAAGTAGAACAAGTGGATGAAATAAAATTTTTAGGTATTAATATAGACAAAAATCTCAATTGGAAAAGCCATGTAGAACATGTATGTCAGAAACTTGATAGGTTTGTGTTTGCATTAAAAAAACTACGACAAAATGTTTCAGTAGAAGCGGCTCTTTCAGCTTACCATGGCTATGTGTCATCTATCCTAAGCTATGGACTTATCATGTGGGGTAATTCGACCGATATCGACCGAGTTTTCAAGCTCCAGAAACGTTGCATCCGGGTCATAAACAAGGCATGGTTTTTAGATAGCTGTAAACCTCTCTTCAAAAAGAATAAAATTCTTCCACTGCCCTGTATGTATATACGAGACATCTGCATCTTTGCAAAGAAACATATGCATTACTTTAGGCAACATAGCGAAGCTGTGCCAAGACAAAAAAGGGCTAAGTTTCGAAACTTATTATATCATCCATCTGGTCATAAAGATATTTACAAGAAAAATGTGTATAATATGTGTATATTGATTTATAATAACATACCAATAGAATTAAAATTATTGCAGGGTAATGTTTTTAAAATCAAATTGACAGAGTGGCTACAAAATAGTTGCTTCTATAGTCTTAAGGAATTTATAGAACATATACATAGTCGTTAAATAATATAATTAATTAATTGATAACTACGAGTAATTGGACAGATAATTTTATTGTAGGTATATAATAGTAATTTTCATTAAATAATATTTGTTTTATTTAATTTATTGACATTTTTAATTACAGATATTGACATTTAAATTTATTTCAATGACATTAGATTTTAAGTATTGACATTAATTTTATTGATTGACATTTTTTATTTTAATTATTAACATTTAAATTTACTGTATTGACATTTATACTTTATTTTTTGTTAATTTTTTATAATCGGACAATTTAAAGTATTGAAATGCGTGAATGTTATTTTGGTTTGGTCTGTTTTTTTTTTTTTATATTTTATTTATTTTAATGTTGCGTTTGCATTTTGGGTACGATGTGAAAATTAATGACTATATTGAATGAAATTTGCACGCTTGCTTGCAGGCAGAATACAATAACTTTTAGGCTTTAAGATCTTCCCCAAATGAACAATGTATTTTCTGGCAAATAAATATTTGAATTTGAATTTGAATTTGAATTTAAATGGTTTAGAATAATATTATCAAAACGTGCTGCCTATTACAAGAACATTAAGTTGTATTAGTTGTCTATTAATCCGCCATGAGAGCAGTGGTGGCCAAGTGGTAACGGCCGCAACTTACGAGTTGTAGGTCGTAGGTTCGAACCCAGACAGGCGCTTTACTTTGTGTAAATTATTTCATCACCACTGCTCTCAAAACGGTGAAGGAAAACATCGTGAGGAAACCGGCATGTCCTAGAACCAAAAATTCGAAGACATGTGACATCTACCAATCCGCACTGGGCCCGCGTGGTGGATTACGGCCCACTCCCTCTCACCGAGAGGAGGCCTGTGTCCCAGCAGTGGGAACATTATAGGCTGATTATGGTATGGTTATGGTAATCCGCCATTAAAATATTATGATTTTATGTAAATCTATTTAATCATTACCAAACCTAGATCTCATAGACAATAATGAGTACAGAAATAACAACGATTAATTAAGTAGGTACCTGCATAAATATTTATTAAATAATCAATAGTTTTAATTTCCAAGATAATAATATTTATATAATTTAAAAAGCTAACAGTCGTAAAATAATAACAATAATTATATGTGTAAGTATATAACAAGGAGGAGAAATAATCAAAGGGCATCAAAAAATTCGTCCGCTCGCTGTCTACAGGAAAAGTGCCCAATTAATGGCTGGCAGCATTGCCACGTTGTATGGCAATGCTGATTCTTTGGCCAAAAAATAGGCCAGCCCTCTGGTCGCGTGAAGAGTCGACCAACCGCTTGGCGATGTCTCGAAAAACTAAGTGGGCACTCGGAGCCCAGGGCCCTCAGTTAAGTCAGAAAAAGATAGTTATTTTTTTCTTCTTTCTACAGGGATTGGCAAATTGGAAAGTACACCGTCCCAGCCGGCACTCACATCATACCACTGATCAACAAAATGAACATGGACCCAGACATCTACCCGGAGCCAGAACTTTTCAAGCCCGAAAGATTCATCAGAGAAGGCAAGTTTACTATTACCGATAGTTTCATGCAATTCGGAACAGGCCAACGTATGTGTATCGGGAACATCCTAGCAAGAATGGAACTCTTCCTCTTCTTCTCCAATATCATGAACAACTTCGAATTTAGTATGCCAGAAGGAGAAGATATTCCTTCGTTAGATGGAGTTCTGGGAGTAACTCATGCTCCTATTCCTTTCAAACTGTGCTTTACCAACTTGAAAATGTAAGTAAACAATAAAAGTGTAAAGCGGGGCGCGGGAAATTGAGGCAGACCCGCGAGGAAGCGCGCTTTTATTGAATTTGTATGTAAAAAATCACGCGCGGGGGCAAGTGCAAGGGCTTGTATCAGTTTTCGGATAGGATTATTTACTTGAGAAATTGAAAAAAGAATAGAATTTGTTTGAAATTATCTGCATGATTAGTTTTCCAACTTATCCATCTAGAGGCGTTGAAACAGGCCTTGACTTAGGCCCGGTTTCTGGAGCGAAAATCAACACAAAAATTAGTTAACAAAGTGTCAAGCGCTAGTAGTAACCTGCTGGGATTGGTTGATTGAATTATTTATTTAGAATAAGCACCCCAACAGCACTGTCACTTGCAATGCAAATTAATTAACATCTAAAAATTGGCATTTCAGTAACCATGCAAATGTATTCATTACATTGACATATGAAAATTAGAGACAAAGGAGAAAGAAATAAAGCAACAGTCAATCGCATCACCTTTGATACGTCGTAAATTTTCGTTCCAGAAAACGGGCATTAGTGTATTTAAATCAATGTCACACTTGTGTTCTAATAGATAATAATTTTATTACCTATACTATGTAATTTGAAGTGATAAATTTCAGTCCTATTTTGTGATGCTTTGGTACCTCTGGTTTTATTAGCTTTACTTATTATTATGGGTACCTAAAACCCATTTGTTGGTTTTATTTTTTGGGAATAGGTTATTTAAAGGTATGTTTTATTTTTATTTTGTAGGTACTACTAGCATAATATTATACTTTTACTTTAGTCTAGTTTTACAATTGTTATCACCGGCTTTTGATTTAGATTTTTGCAGCAATAATAGCTTTAGGAAACCATTTGTATCCGCCAGATAGGTTAGTTCTCAACAAATATATTGGATTGGATCGTTATTCAAAGGCTTAGAAACTTTCACCGCTATACTTCCTAGGAAACCGTATTGTTAATATCTTTAGCAGAACTATTGTTTAATCTCAAACACGGTATACAAGGGTTGTATGTAGGTACTATTGTACATAATATACCTAATAGCTTAGTAAATGGAACAGTGTTACTACAGCAAACAAACATCATTGTTGTGCAAACATTGTTTGCTATATAAGTGACATTATTACTTTAATTAACTCCTCAAAGAGAAGTTTCGGTAGCAAACTAATTGGGTCTTGGTTTTGTTTCAGTATTATTATTTACTTTCATTGTTCTAATTAAATTCGACGAGATGACCAAAGCAAACAAACCACCACCACCAACCTAACCTAATAATCTCTGTCCTGTAAAGTACTTAATAAATGTGTGTAGGTACCTAATATTTGCACGCCACAATTGGCAGAATGTGATGATAACATTGACTAATCTTATGACCATAATAATGTACCATATTCAGACAATTATAAATTATTATGATTATTATGACAACGACGAACGTATGAGACGAATGAGATCGACGACTTTAATTCATGTCGAACAGAACATCATAAAAACTACACTGAACTTATTAAATAATTAATTATTCGAAGTAATTTAATTCGTTTCGATAAAAACATTATTTATAGAAGTAGGTATCCGCCGGCTGGGGTCATCTAGTGCATTTATGAAAAACTATTGTAGGTACTTTACGATTTGCTATTATCTTCTTACGGTCAGAAACGAGGAGCACGTACACAATTAATATAGTATTTGTATTAGTAGTATTTGCTACACTAGTAGATAATGTATGAACTATTGTCTTCCAGTTACTTTATAGATACACAATGTTGTTCATGACCTTGTGCAGACATCGTTAGGTATAATTATAATTTTTATAGATTAGTTTTACTACTAAGTTTTTTTTTGTTAACTGCTGTTTTGTTTTCTTTATTTTATTTAATAAATGCGTGCAATTAATTTGTTTGTTTGTTTGAATTTGTGAAAGCATAAATACTAACTTAACTAAGTACAAACGTAAGTACTTACTTATTCTTAATTTTATGAATCTGCCGAATTCCTATACCTCAGTCTGGACTTGCCTTTCAATGTGTTCAATGCTATCCTCCCATACCTACTGTAATTTGAAAATATTGTAAAAGCCAATTATTTTTAAAAAGAGTAACCGTGGAGTTTCTTGCCGGTTCTTCTCCATAGGAAACGACCAATTGGAACCGTGCACCTAGCTTCTGACGTTTCATAAGTGCCCATGTAGGCTTATGTGAAATAAAATATTTTCATTTTGATTGATTTTGATTTTGAATGACCGTCTTTTCAGACTACAGTCCCTACAACTCGCATTATGTAGTGACAACCCTGCAAATTCAAAAGGCCCTTAACTAAAAAAATAAAAAGTATTTATCGTTCCCTATTCAAATTCGCACTGAATGGATTGTATAACTTTGCGATTTGCATAACTGAGGACCATTGTAGGCTTGCATTCAATTCTCTTGTTTATGGTACTCGCTTTAAGAACCAACAGGGGTGTTTCATGTGCTCATAAAACATTCTATAGATTATATAATACCTATTTTGATAAAACTGGTTGTCCCTTTTATAATGATGACCTCGTAATTTTAAATGAATTCAAAGGTCGGAAGGGAGACCCTATTGAATGTGTTTCATAATCACGTGGCGCCTGACCTTACTACACAAGTTCAAGGTTTTAAGGTGGAGTTTCATTACTCTAACTGATAATATTATTTTGTATTACGTCTTCATTCAGTCATACTTATTTAGCTCATGTTTTGTTTCAGCGTCGGTTTTGTGATACCGACAATAGTTTGTTTTCTGACATTATAAAGTAGGTTTGTGTGGTAGGTATGTATTCCATCTCTTCTTGTTTTGCTTAAATTGGAAAAGTAAACCAGCAAGCTTCAGATAGTGTGGTCGACCCACAGATTGTTGGACATCAATTCATTAGTAATTAATTACGCAATTTTCTTTGAAGTTTAATCATCACTCTAATTAAATTAAATAATCATTATCTAGATGACCGTCTCCCAATGAAACCCTCGAACCTGAAATTGATAAGAAAGTACTTATGTACTTGTTAACAGTACCTACTTAATCTTATGTAGTATACCTAAATAATTTAATGTAAGTAACATCTGGTCCGCTCGTGTAGTATAATTTAATAACCTTTAGAAAAAATATCATGGCTGTATTTTTAATATCCTTTATATAGCATACTTTTTGTGGAACGTACCTTTAAGCTTGCCACGTGTAAACCCGTCATCCGAAACTAATTGTCAAGGTTGAAGGGGATGAACGATCATGTAACGTGCGACTTGCGCCTGCGCAGCGGTGCTGACTGACAGCCATTCATACTGGCCTTGATATTGGGCAGTTGGAGCCTGTTATTATTAACAAAATAACCATTTGTATAAAACATGCATTGGGTAATAAAAAATGCAAGAGAAAGAAAATAAAGACTACAAATTGCTCACAATTTTAATATTTTTCGCACTAGTGTAATTTACTCGTGAAGACTGTGATATCGGCAAGAGTAGTGTGGGATAGCCCCCAACTAGATAGACCGATCACCTTAAGGCGAAAGCGCCAGGGTAGCCCGCGAAATTCAATTTTTTTTAGGTTTTTGGCAATTTGCTGGTCAGTATTAAGTTGTACGTTGATTAAAATATGATTCGCGGCCGTAACAAATATGTATTTACAGAATTATAATCATTAAAGTCATCAACACAACTCTCTAAGACCATATAATCCCCAAGAATGACTATTTCATGAAATCTTGACATTTGGGGATTACATGGTCTTAGAGAGTTGTGTTGATGACTTTAATGATTATAATTCTGTAAATACATATTTGTTACGACCGCGAATCATATTTTAATCAACGTACAACTTAATACTGACCAACAAATTGCAAAAAACGTAAGAAAAATTGAATTTCGCGGGCCACCTTAGAGCTTCCCCCTTAAACAGGTGGCGATGACAAGATGGTAGATGACAAGGTGTTGTCGCAGTTTGGTAAGTTGATGATATATACTGTAATGTTGTTTTTCAATTGAGATTTCTCACAGCAAGGTCAACTTAATGTAAAAAAAATCCAGAACAAAATAAGAACTCTATAGTGACAATCCTGAACAATGTCAAGATTTGCATTCAGACATCGAAAGAAATAAAAGTCATTAGGTTAGACGTTTGATTCTCGTTGACACGCAATCTGTCTCTATTAGAGGAAAACGGATGGAGAATATACTCGTAACTCGGACTTAACAATTGAATTGTTCTTCATTCAAATAATGAGTATCCGGATGCCCTCGTATTGCTTCCCATTGCAATTGAAATTGCAATAGGTACAAACTTACTGAGATCAGCCGAAATTCCACAATGTCCCCCCTCTATAACCAGTTTTTTTGCCCACCATGACGTCCGGTGCTTAGACATGAACACAGCCTCTTGCGTGAGCGCAGGAGGCTGTTGCACAGAGAGCCATGGAGCGTTTCATGCTTGGCATCGAGCTAATAGACCGAGTTAAAAACGTCGAGATACAAAGACATACGAAGGCCTTCGATATCGGAAAAACGTATTATGAAACTCAAATGGAGTTGAGCAGGACACCTGGCAAGGCGCAGTGATAACTGGTGGAGTAAGACTGACAGAGTAGCGTTCAAGGACTGGAAGACGAGATGTCGGTCGTTCAGCAGCGAGATGGGCAGACTATATTGTTACCATCACGGGCAAAACCTGGGTGAGGCTGGCATAGGACCGTGGAGGTTGGGACAAGAAAAGATGAAGTAGGGCTGTAGGTGATGATGATGACGATGTCCAAAGAAAAATGATAGAAAAACGAACACTTTTGTAGATACTGAAGCAAGAAAATGATATCATCATTTTCTTAGAAACCTTTTGCAGGTGCACGTTCCATCTCCTTTTCCTCAAGACTTCGGTAGCAAATAGATACGCGTGTAATTAAATTATGAGCTTGAAATTCAGCCTAAGCTGATAGAGTTGTGGCCTTGTGACGCTATTTGCTGCCAGTTACTTGTGTGTATTCTGGTACCTACCTGATGGAAAGTTCTCTGTGCTTCAGTGATAAGCTTTTTATTATGTCATGTGAAAATTATCAACACAATAAAACATTTACTTTATTATAAATATGTGAATGGCTACAGCACTTATTGCACGACAACTTTAAATAAATGACAAATTGATAGTTTTTTTTATCAAGAATCGAGAAAAATACAGAAGTAAGTAGGTACCTACAATTTTGTGAGTAACATTGGAATAAGTGAACTACATAATTTTAAAATTATTATCTCATTTATGTTTACAATTAACAGCCACTATGATCTTGAAGTATTACAAATATTTATGAATGGCTGAAGCTTTTGATAGTGATAATAACACATTACACGCGCAAGGTTATTATAAAATTGTGAAATTACTGAACGTGCTCAAAATAAGCAAAACATATTCTTCGACTGCTGGTAGAACAAAAACATTTTCTTTCTTTTCCGACTCAATAAAATATTCCGTAAGTGTCCGTACCTACTCTATGTTCTATGTTAGAGGGTTTGGTTTCCGCACGTAGTCCTTCAGGTGGATTATTATGCGTGGGCCAAGGCGGCGGTCGCGTCGGTCGTTATTCCAACCAACGCAGGTTAGACCAAACCACCAACGACCGCAGAACAGACCAAGAGATCCTCCTCCTGATCTGTTAAGTACCTACATCTGTAAAAGATTTGGGTGACCCGAGGGTTTCTGTTCTAATCTGGTGACGCCTGCGCATTCAAAGAGCAAATGCGCAACAGTTTCCTCTACTTATAGCCAGTATGTGACCTTGGGGTTAATCCCCCAATTTTTGCCAAGCAGGAGTTGGGGGATTTGACCATTTGACCTTGGGTTCGGTTCTGTGTCTGAGTTATACCATGCTGTTCTCCTGTCAGTTCTGATTTGCTTTTTGTGTGTATATTGGGTCTCTTTGTATAGCTCCCAGTCATCCAGGAATCTTGAATTGCTTACGTAATGCATCTCTGAGATATCTAAGTTCAGTTTTCCACCAGGGGTTCCTTTCGTTATTGATTTGTGGCGCCCTTAGTTTACAGCAGCATCATATTGTAGTCTTTGGTTTACAGTATGCATGGTATGCTTCAGTTAGATATTCTGATGATTCGTAACTATGTAATAAGTACCTACTATCAGTGCTAGTTTGATTGACGATTAAATTAATTTTAGTCGGGTAAAAAATTTAAATAATCGACTGAATTAGTTTTAGTTTTTAATTTTGAAAATGCAAAAAGAGGATTGTTATATTGAATAAATGGTTTATTATTTTACTAGTCATGCATTGTGTGCAAATAACAGGTCTTATTATGTTTATAAAAAAATTGTGATTGTGATTGCAGCCAACACTGCTCCTATCCATCAGTTAATAAGTATTTTCAAAAAAGCTCTAAGTCCGTTTTTGAACTTGCTTAATATTTTCATGGACCAATAAAACTAAGTTTCATTGCGATATTTTCTGACTGTCATAATTATGATATTTTTGAAAATTACTTAACTTACCTACATCAATTTGGCTTTCATCGTCGTAACACTCATTTAATGTAGAACCTGACGGAGGAGAAACCTTGGGTATTATCTACATACCGTACTTCTAAAGTAAAGTGCTATGGTTAACTTAATTTTCCTAGTAAAACTTTTTTAACACCCAGATCTGGACACGTCCGGTGAATGTGCACACGATGCAATAAAATCTCGGACATATTCATGTGAGTGGTTTATTAGTTAGTACAAACACATAAAGCATATCCACTCAATTATAATTCGAGTGGATATGAGGGATATGCTTTGTGTTCAATTATTCGACAAACATAATGTTTATTATATATTATATATAACCTTAACCCGACATTAACAGAGTTCATGAAAATATGTTTTATTTTATTTTAATTTCGGTGAATCAATAATTCAATAGCGTACTCCTATTATGCAATAAGGTTATTGCATGCAAGAAAACATACTGAAAAAATAATGCATTACTTTAGAAGTCAAAATTGTTTCTGTGGCTCGATGAAACGTTTACTGAAAACGCCCTTCTACCAAAGTCAAAGTCAAATTATATATAAATTATTTCAAGTAGGCTACTTTTGAACATCTTTTATAAGAAAAATTAATGTATTCTACATAGTAGCGTCCAAAAGGTAGTTTCGTATGGAGCGAGGAGAATGAGCAAGAAATTCCATAGTTTTACTCTTTTAAATTGTTTTACATTATTTTGTATACAATAACTTTATAATTATGTGAAAACGACGAACAATTATAATAAAGTCACTATTAACTACTTAATAGGTACAAATTATGCAAGGACAGATAAATTAATTCTGCCGTTACGGATTTTCACATACCGACACACATTAGCAGAGTCACTATGAGCAGAATGTTAGAACAAAAACTGACTATGCTTGCACTTTACCTTTTTTTTCACCTACTTCACTCAAATAGGTATTGGAACTCGGAAACAGAAGAAAATAGTTACGGGCATTACATTTCCGCATTGCGAAAAAAAAACTAATGCCAAAAAAAGAGCACCCTTTTGCCTGCCTTGGAAAAAAGCTACGAGCAGGAGCTTTTATCAGCATCTACAATAATTTTATCATATCGTAAGTAGGAACTTGTCTAACATAGCTAATAATTATATGAAGGTCAATTCCCCTAATTAAAAATGTTCAGAATCTAGTCGCAATCTCATCTCGGCGAAAATCAAATGTCAAAAAAACAGGTAGAAACCGATGGATGTTCTCGAATAAAATTTTATTTTATTTATAGAAAACAAGCAGCCCATTTATCAAATTACATTTCAGTCGACAACATCCATCGGTTTGTTACTAAACTTCAACTATATCCGACGATCCTGCATACTTATCTCTTTTGTTGACTGTACATTCACATTTTACCTCAAAATTACCGGAATTGCCACTCTGAGGTCTAGTTGTACGAATAGGAAGTCCGTATAATAATAATAGATCTGGAAGCTACTAAAAAGTAAGCTGACATTGAGAAGTGCACCATGATTATCAGCCCGTAAACGTTCTCTGCTGAACAAAAACCTTGAAAAGTCCGCTTCTATGACTTTCTGAAAGATTGCCATAATTATCACTACTAAACATAGATAAAGGATTCTGTTGGTCTAGTGGTCGCAAGCGCTATTGCTGACCATGAGGCCATGGATTCGATTCCCAAAGTTTTTGGATTTTTCCAGCCAGAATTTTTCAGTAGCAGCCCGGAGTTTGAATTTGTGCCCGGTTGATGGCCATAGACTCACCCATATTATATGGGACTTAAACATAACTGGCAAAATGTGAGTGTACTAGGTACACCGCTGCCTAAACCTTCGGGAATTACATTCGCGTTATGTTAATAAAAATAAGCTCAGATGACGTAATGCAAGCTGTATGCAAGCTGCATTTCCTGTGCAAGAGCTTATCACAAATAGTTACATAAGTGCGGGCACGCGCGGACGCGCAGGCGCCGAGCTGACATTAGCCTAAGGTCAAGGTGAACACTATTATCCTTGTGATGTGACGTCATCGAATGGCGCAACTGAATGCACATCAATTGTACTGACATTTGCTCGATGTTTACTATTCGCTTAGAGCTGTGCACACCGAAATGTTGAAATCGGTAATGACCGAAAAAAATTAATACGAATTTTGAGGATTTTGGTCTGTTGGTTCAATCGTTTTTTCCACTAGTGTGTCCAGTAGGATTTTCAAGTACTTTTGTTCCCATTTATAAACAGTTCGAAAGATTTTGAGTCCGAGCCGTTCCCAATGATCTAAAAATAACAGGCAGTGCATGTGATCCCTCTTCCAATTCGCAGCAAGTGTCTAATGCTTTCAGCTTCAGCATTGTTTAAACGACTAAATTGACGCTTTCAATGACGCCAGATGTGAATGCACTCATTGTCTTATATAAATGATTGCCTAGATTTGAATATCTAGGTTACGACACCCACAGCCAATAAAAAGAATGAAAGATTTCACTTTCTGAAATTTTATTTAACGAGGAAAGTGATTTCTGTTTTTACATTACCTACTACATATGACACGAATTTTTATACGTTATAATATTATTACGGACGAGGCACAACTTTGGATACCACTAATATTATTAAACCAACGAAGCAAGGGGAGTATGTAAGGATCGTTGCATTCGGGGTTTTCTAGTTTCTGCATAGGAAAAAGGCGTAAGTTCAAGGCGAAATCGCCAGGGTAGCCCGCAAAATTCAATTTTTTTTTACGTTTTTTGCAATTTGATGGTCAGTATTAAGTTGTACGTTGATTCAAATATGATTCAAGTCAGCAACACAACTCTCTAAGACCAGGTAATCCCACTGAATGACTATTTCATGAAATCTTGACATTTTACAATTAGGTATACTAACTTAACAAGTTGTATTACTGATCCTAATGATTATAATTCTGTAAATACATACTTGTTACGGTCGCGAATCATATTTTAATCAACGTACAACTTAATACTGACCAGCAAATAGCAAAAAACGTAAGAAAATTTGAATTTTGCGGGCTACGTTAGCGCTTCCCCCATAAGTAACTGCTGAATAATTTCACAGATATGAACTTCTCAGCGCATAAACAAACTATGCAGGCAATATTATAGTGGCTACGGGCCTGTCGGAAACGGGCAAATAACATAATTATTAATACGACTTTCTCACGGGGGATTCCAAAATGTTTGGTTTTTTTTATTATGTAATCAGAGAGAAATAATCAGATTTATTTATGCGAATTTCCTTGAATGCATAATCACTGACGTCATCACATTTCTACATGATCGTTGTAGGTATCTGCACACCCTTTCTTTTATGGGGTAATCTACCTTGCCCTAGAGTAGACGGAAGGTTTCGTAGGGCTTCTACCGGCTTAACCCTTCGTAATCCTTCTTCTACTAATGTTAGGGATCCCTTCGAGTATCGATGCGCAGTTTGGTGACCATAACGACCACCGTGCTGCAGCATAATAGCCTTTTTGGAACGTTCAATATAGGCAGTCGCTTCATATAAAATACCTACTGGTACTCAGCTGCATTTGGTTAGACTGGGAACCGACCCCAACATACATAGTTGGGAAAAGGCTAGATGCAGATGATGAAATAAATAAAATAACCGACGAAAAATTTCAACGCATGGCGGCGGCGGTCCAGAATCATGTTCTGAATCCATGGAAAACATTATGAATAATATGGCGAAGACAGTCCGTGTTTTTCTTTTTTTTGCTGCACTACGTAGGTATCAAGATTGGGATTGGATTTGGATTGGATTGATTGGTATTTTAGCACAGACAAAAAAAATAACTGAAAAATGCTTCACCAATGTATTTGAGTTAACTGTCCACTAGGTTATCCTTTTATGATTCTGCCAAAGTGGCCTTTTTAGGCCCCCTGGTTGTGCATCGACGTCCCTGCCAGCCTGTACTTCTATATCTTTCCTAAAACGATAAATTTCCTTAACAAAGTGTTATTGCATAAGGGAAATATGGAGCAAAATCCGTCTAATCTAAATGATTCAGTGAACATTTATTGCTTCTATTATTTATGTACACTGTGCTAGTACTAATACTAGCACTGCCAATATTAATAATTAATAGACTTGCTATCATACTGAATGTAGAGTTTGGACGATATTGAATGTATCATCGATCGATCGAATCGATATTTATTCATCTTTCATTCAAATGTGTGTGATTTTGTAGAAAAGTATCTACTTACCTACGTTACTTTTATCAATTAACCTGCCGAGCCTTTTCCCAACTACCTATGTTTTGGTCGGCTTCCAGTCTAACCAGATACAGCCGACTACCAGTAGGTATTTTATATGGAGCGACTGCCTATCTGCCCTCCACAACCCAGTTACTGGGTAACGCGATACCCCTTGGATAAGACTTGTTGTCAGACTTTTGGGCTTCTGACTACCCATAACGACTGTCAAAGATCTACGAATGAGATCCGGGACAAACTGCTTAACGTGCTTTCCGAGACACGGAGGGGTCTCGATATGTAATGGATGGTAACCCATCCACCAACCTAGCTTAATTTTCGATTGACCCGTGCGGCTGTTATTATTTAGCCACGACCCCCTCTACTGGTAATCAGCTGCATCCGGTAAGACTGGAAGCCGACCCAACATAATTGGGAAAAGGCTAGGCAGATGATGACTTGTACAAGGTAAGTATGTACATTTCAGATAGCTACTTATCATTCGAATAAATCGATACCTAGTTTTTAGACATTTCCCATCACTAAACAATAAATAACATAAACAAAATGGTAGTACTTAGTTACAAATACATCGTTTTCCTTATTAGTATATCAATGCCGGGGTCGCCTTGCGTCCTGCTGATAGTTTTATTACAAGATATATAATTGTTTTACTACCTGCGTGCGAAATTACTATAATAGGAAAAGTGGTGCAGTATTGATTAGTACGATTTGTTTCAAGGAGTGTCTCTTGTCACCAGGGCCAGGGGCGAGATGGGCGGACGACATTGTTACTGTTGCGGGTAGAACCTGGGAGAGGTCGGCACTGAAGCGTGGGAATTGGCACATGAAAAGAGAGGTCTCCTCTCGGCAGTGGGTAAGGATGATTTGTTATGGTCAGCTGAGTTTCTGGGAAGATTCAGTATCACCGCTTCCTCGCAGGTACCTACCAGCTATTCCTGTGGGTTTTGGGGGTGCTGCCTTATTAACATCTTCGAAACCACTTTGAGAAAGTAGTTATCTTTAATTTAATTTCAACAATAAGATATTTATTATTTTAACCTTGACTAAAGGCTTTCATATTTTCACCGCATGATTTTAAAGTTTGTAGGTTATATAGAAGACGCTTTCAGTCAAGGCAATTGCAATCGCGTAAGCGGCCAGTCAAGCATAATAACTTAATGCTACGATCGCACAAGTGGTTTTTTAGGGTTCCGTACACAAAGGGTAAAAACGGGACCCTATTACTAAGACTTCGCTACTTATCTGTCCGACCGTCTGTCTGTCTGTCACCAAGCTGTATCTCAAGAACCGCGACAGCTAGACAGTTGAAATTTTCACACATGATGTAATTCTGTTGCCGCTAAAACAACAAATATTAAAAACTGAATAAAATAAATATTTAAGGGGGGCTCACATACAACAAACGTGTTTTTTCGGCGTTTTTGCCTTGTGGTACGGAACCCTTCGTGTGCGAGTCCGACTAGCACTTGCCCAGTTTTTTATTTAAGTTAAAATAAGCAGCAAACGTGGAAAGAGATCACACACAAGTTTGGAAAGTTTATTTTTAACGTTGTTGTTACAAAAAGTCAAAAGAAATAAAACACAACCAATTAACATTTTAACAGAGGGACCTGATGTTGTCATGATTTCCAAATATTAATAAGTATGTAATAAATTGTAGTGATTTCAAAGACTGAATATAAAATTTTAAGTATCAGTGTAAATAGTCTAGATCTCATTTGACATTTACCGTAAAAGTAAATACTGGTTTTTAACGGATCAGAATGGAAACATGATGTTTGAAGCATCAGCTAGTTTCTAAGTTAGTTCTCTTCTAGCTTTTAAGCCAAAAGGTAGATAACCTTTTGGCTTAAAAGCTCAAGAAGTCTATAGTCGGTATATTGTTATTATATTTAGTAGGTACCTAATTAAATAGTTTGTTAAATATTGCTAATACTTACCAAGTTTGTATCTGTGCAAGAATATAAATATAGAAATGTTTCTACTGGAAAATGTGTGTTCATTTCACTATGGACACTAAATACATTTTTAACGGAGAAGTAGATGCAATATTGGATGAAAATAATTTCCGTAAGTAATGACCTACGCGTATTCATGACGAGCAGATTTTAGCAAGCTCAGGCCTGTTGGTATTGGCCAAGTGATCCTTGTGTTGATTGAAGTTGAGGCGAATGGCGCTGTTCCCATAAATATCGCTGTTCCCAAGGTCTTTGTCAATTCGGGGATTGATTGGTATGATGATTAAGGGGCTTACATGACCTAAAGCGCGGTCACTGTCGGACTGCATAGAAGAGAAAGATAACCGCGATGACACAACCCTGGTAATTTATTGCGAAATATGAAGCAATTAATATATATATTTTTAATATTGTTTCGACTAATAAATAAAACACTAGTGTTTTAGTAGGATGTTGCTTGTAGAATAATCTGACAAAAATCAGAATGATTGTATGTATTAGAATGGTTTTTATTGTACAAAGAAAGTTTTTAGAGTAATCTTCAAGACTTTTTTCTATCGTATCAAATTAGTTTTATTATGTTTTCAACACACTATAACATATATCACCTATCACCTAGCATATATCCTGAAGAATATCATATATTTTTCTGATTTTGTTTACTGTAGTCGATTATATTATTATACTTTTATTGTTTCTATAACTTGCGTTTTTTGCGTTTAGGTCCTGTAATCCCCATAAGTCCAAAGACTTTAGAAAACATTCTTCTGAACCAGTGGGGTGATATCTTATAAACAAAACCTATTTAAATAGGTATTAATAATAAAAATTAAAGTGCGTAATACTACAACTTACGTAACTTTCTCCACGCAGAATAATTATAGAGAAACCCAATACTCCTAAGTATTGGGTTTATCCCCAAAAACCCACAAATTACATGATCACAATTTTATTGACAGTCAGACGGCCAGTTAATCATTGAGTAATGTTGTAGACCCTTGCGTAACGATTTCGGTGCGTAAGGTCACTAACATCATCTAATTTTGCACGCTTTCGTAACATTCAACTAAAGTAAAAATCGAGCACGCCACTATAAAATTCCTGACATCAAGGCGACTACAAATAAAAATTTTAAACAGAACAGAATTTAGCTGACGGCTGTACGGAATTACAGATTGCAGAAAAATCATGTCCTTGATCTAAATAAATGAATATTTGTTTTAGCAATATATCACGTTTATGAATTCGCAACTGTTGTGAAGTTGTGATCATGAAACTGATCTAAAAGTTTAGGTACGTTAGTAATACCTAAACATATAATCTGTTTAAATTGTTTTATTACATACACCTACACCTAGGAATCCTACCTAGGTCACCTACCAAGCCCTTGCTCAACCCTGGTTCAGAAGAATGTGTTTTAAAGTCTTTGGACTTAAGGGGCTAACAGGACCTAAACACAAAAAACGCAAGTTTTAGAAACAATAAAAGTATATGATCGACTACAGTAAACAAAATCAGAAAAATATATGATATTCTTAAGGATATATGCCAGGTACCTAGTGTATTGAAAATATAATACAACTAATTTGATACTGTAAAAAAAAACATGAAGATACCTCTAAAAACTTTCTTTTTACAATAAAAACCATACTAATATACATACAATCATTCTGATTTTTTGTCAGATTATTCTACAAGCAACATACTAAAGCACTAGTGTTTTAATTTTTTAGTCCAAACAATAGATTTTTTTGTAATTTCATAATTGCTTCATATTTTGCAATAAATTACCAGCGTTGGGTCATCGCGCTTCTCTTTCTATTCTATGCAGTCCGACAGTTACCGTGCTTTAGGTCATGTAAGCCCCTTAACTAGCTGACCCGACAGACGTTGTCCTGTTTTTGATTCGAAAGACACGTGGCGCCATCTATTATCATAATAACGTTATTGTTGTTTTCCTCGGGAACAGCACTTTTTTCGGGATATATGTCCGTTTCTGTACACCTGACAAAATATAATGCAAAATTTCAGGATGATCGGTTCAGTGGTTTAGGCGTGAAAAGGTAACAAACAAACTTACTTTCGCATGATTTATCCGTAGTAAACACATTTGTTATTATTTTTTATACATTTAGGAATATTAATGGCGATGTTTGTCTAGATTCTTCGAACACAGCATTCATCAAAGTAGTTGTTTATCCCCACAGATAAACTGAGGTCTTTATCCTAAGTTACGTCAGAAATGTGTATTTTTATCACGGGTTTTATTTACTTGTTGTTTTCAGAATTCCTTAGAACAAACAAATAGAGCAGTGGTGGCCCAGTGGTAGCGGCCACGACTTACGAGTTGTAGGTCGTGGGTTCGAACCCAGACAGGCGCTTTACTTTGTGTAATAATATCTCATCACCACTGCTCTCAAAACGGTGAAGGAAAACATCGTGAGGAAACCGGTATATCCTAGAACCAAAAAATTCGAAGACATCTACCAACCTGCACTGGGCCCGCATGGTGGATTATGGTCCACGCTCCCTCTCACAGAGAGGAGGCCTGCTGTGTCCCAGCAAGAGAAACGCTACAAGCCGATTATGCTTGCTAAAACAAATAGTAGGTAAGTTGTTGCTTCAGAGCGTTTACAACGTACGACATATAAACTTTGAAGCCCTTGTTTTTCGAAATGATTGAACCGATTTTAATGAAACTTCATACGCATAAGCAGGATATAAAGGCCTAAAAAGTTACTTATGAACATTTTCGAAAAATAGTGTTACAGCCAAATTAGACCGATTTAAAATTTTCCATAGGAACAGAGATTTCCGCAGTTATCTTTTTTAGGGTTCCGTACCCAAAGGGTAAAAACGGGACCCTATTATTACTAAGACTCCACTGTCCGTCTGTCTGTCTGTCACCAGGCTGTATCTCATGAACCGTGATAACTAGACAGTTGAAATTTTCACAGATGATGTATTTCTGTGGTCGCTTTATCAAAAATTTATACTAAAACCAGAATAAAATAAATATTTAAGGGGGGCTCCCATACTAAAAACGTGTTTTTTTCGGCGTTTTTGCCTCGTAGTACGGAACCCTTCATGTGCGAGTCCGACTCGCACTTGGCCAGTTTTAAATAAGATATTTCTAAAATGTTCTTAAGAAAATTTTTAGACCTTTGTATCCTGCTTATGTGTATGAAGTTTCATTAAAATCGGTTCATTCATTTTGAAAAACAAGGGCTTGAAAGTTTGTATGAAATGCCGTACGTCGTGCGTGAACGCTTTTCAGACGTTCTCCTATTTCTGAGTACCTACAATTCATAGCCAATTCCTCTTCAGATTTTACTGGCGAACGCATGCATCAGTAGGTTTGCGCGAACCATTTTAGGCCGCCTAGAGTACCTATCTATAACAGCTTCAAATAAACACAGATAACAAATAACAATTTGTTCAGCCTTTTACGGTAGGTATTATAATAGGTTAAACACTATTGCACTGTTGAATGTCTCATTAGCATGGCCTATATGTACCTACTAACTATAAGCACTGAATCTAGGGTGCCAGTGGTAGTGTCTCTAGAATAGGATGAGAAACAGCCTCACATCATCACCTACAGCATTTACAAACGAGCTACGATGGCACAGACAGACACACAGATACACACGTTAAACGTTAAAATAGGATTTAATAGCTATATTTTGTTCAAACAAGTCTTAATAACTTTTATGTTTTTCACAATTTCATGAAATATAATATTATTGTAAAACAATGAATGATGGGCATTTTTGTATGGAGCCTGGCCTGATGACCAATAGAGTTAGAGAGTAATGACTGTCACAGATCCACGAATGACAGCCGGGACCAACGGCTTAACGTTCTTTCCGAGGCACAGAGGGTTCTTGGTATGTAAAAATGGTCACCCATCCAGGGACCAAACGCGGTAAGCGCAGCTTAACCTGATCGATCGACCCGTGCGGCTGTTATTACTTAGCCATAAGCCCCCTCAATGTTATGTGTCAATAACTAATATTTTATGTAGAACTGGGGGCCTAAAAAGCCCACATTGGCAGAATCATAAAAGGATAACACAATATGTCGAAGACAGACCATGTTTTTCTTTTTTTCGCTGCACTACGTAGGTATAGGACATCAAAGAGATTGGGATTGGATTTGGATTGGATTGATTGGTATTTTAGCACAGACAAAAAAAGAATAACTGAAAAATCCTTCACCGCTGTCCATTATGATTCATAATGTTATCCTTTTATTATTCGCCAAAGTGGCCTTTAGGCCCCCTGCAGTGAACATTAGCGTCATAAACTAATACGTTTACATGGTACTTGTAGGTCTGATATCTCTTTAACCCGGTATTTCACAGCCTTCTGCTCATAATGAAAATTGATGCTTATGATATAAACTTTCATTTGATGTTTAAGTGGTTTTTATTGGACATAGCGGCCAAAACGCCCATCATTCTTTGAAATGTGTTTTTAAGACATAAATCAATTATAATTAGTACCTACGACTGAACGTATCTACAGATAATCTTAATGTTGCGCAAACACGAGCTTTCGTTCGCGATGACATCATGCTTCTACATCTGTACCAAGTTATTCAACAATTAATTATTAGAATCAATCGATACCTATGTCCACAATACAATATACCCATAAATGGGTGTTTCATTCATTTATGACTGTTACGAAACGGAATAAGAACACCCTGAAATTTTGTTTTGTTATGCTTTTGAAACCCCTGGTTGTCCCGCAATTCAAGCACAATAGAATATTTTGGATAGGTACCTACCTACCACTTAAAAATAGTACCTACTGAAAATACAATTCTCGAGACTGTTCGTAGCAATTGGTAGGTACTTCTGTGGAAAAACACTAAAGCTCTCGTCTGAAAAAAGCTATAATAATAATGACATATGAAGTCTGTGACGCCTGAGCTAGGTTCAAAAACCTGTGTTACAGGAAGCAGTTAGAACAGTCCCATTAGTTATCACAAAAGCAAAAGAAAAGATGCAAATTGTTAAGGCGACTACATGGCCTAAAGTGCGGCCTTTGTCGGACGATGCCACAACACTGGTAATTTATTGCAAAATATGAAGCAATTATCCATTTAAAAAAATCTATTGTTTGGACTAAAAAATTAAAACACTATTGCTTTAGTATGTTGCTTGTAGAATAATCTGACAAAAAATCATAATGATTGTATGTATATTAGTATGGTTTTTATTGTAAAAAAGAAAGTTTTTAGAGATATGTTCATGATTTTTTTCTATCGTATCAAATTAGTTGTATTATGTTTTCAACACACTACCTACCCAGCATATATCCTGAAGAATCATATATTTTTCTGATTTTGTTTACTGTAGTCGATCATATACTTTTATTGTTTCTAAAACTTGCGTTTTTTGTGTTTAGGTCCTGTTATTCCCTTAAGGATGTATTTATCTGTGGAGTATTAGTGTGAAGTGTTGATGTAGGAATATGTATTGTGCTATACGATGATTTTATATGAATATGGTGTACATTAATTTTATTATATCATACATTACATTCCTAAAGCGGAGTGAGTTCAGGGTAGCAATTTTTCAGTTTGGTCATAGTTAAACCTAGTAGCCACTGATTTAGTGTTATACTACATAATTTCACGATATGGAAAGGGGGGGGGGAAACCCCCCCGGTGAAAGTTTTTTTATTTTATTATATAAGTAGATAAATAGACATGAAGCTAAAGTGTAAACATGACATGAGCTTTAAGTAACTGTAGGTAATAATGAATCATTTTTTTACGCAGACTAAAATTTTGATAGGTGAGTATGATGGAAAGTATAAACATAAAGGTATAATTATTGGATTGGCGAAAGCTTTTACTTTTAGCGCTACAACTGGTTTGGCTGTGAACAGACGGGTCAAGGTCGGGCCTCACAAAAAGCAGTTTGTGTCGCGAGCACATTCTTAAATTCGGACGGAACCAATAATCTCGTCTGGAAAAATCCATTATGCGACATTTCTCGTACGACTTTATTGTCAAATTATTAAAAAAAAACTGGCCAAGTGCGAGTCGGACTCGCACACGAAGGGTTCCGTACCACAAGGCAAAAACACCGAAAAAAACACGTTTGTTGTATGGGAGCCCTCCTTAAATATTTATTTTATTTTGTTTTTAGTATTTGTTGTTATATGAGCAGTGGTGGCCAAGTGGTAACGGCCGCGACTTACGAGTTGTAGGTCGTAGGTTCGAACCCAGACAGGCGCTTTACTTTGTGTAAATTATTTTATCACCACTGCTCTCAAAACGGTGAAGGAAAACATCGTGAGGAAACCGGCATGTCCTAGAACCAAAAAATCGAAGACATGTGACATCTGCCAATCCGCACTGGGCCCGCGTGGTGGATTACGGCCCACTCCCTCTCACCGAGAGGAGGCCTGTGTCCCAGCAGTGGGAACATTATAGGCTGATTATGGATTTGTTGTTATAGCAGCAACAGAAATATATAATTTATGAAAATTTTTACTGTAGTTATCGCGGTTCTTGAGATACAGCCTGGTGACAGACAGACGGACGGACGGACAGACAACGAAGTCTTAGTAATAGGTCCCGATTTTACCCTTTGGGTACGTAACCCTAAAAAACACCTTAATGTTTACGAGTTAGACACCCACTCACACATGAATATGATATACAGAGACTGAGCGTGTATGTCTAGGAGATCGCAGAATGAAATGTCGACTTGTAAGAAGAGGCAATTGATTCCATGCCTTCTGTCTATTTATTACGTCAATCGAAATTTATATTATCTTTATGTTGTAATCGAATTAAGTTTGAATAAATAATTTCGTCACGTCCTGTTTTGTAAAAAAAATTAAGCGAGCTTAAAGTATTTCGCTCTCGTAGACTTTGGAATGGGTTGTAGTATACAGGGTGTTTGGTAGAAGGACCGACAGAATTTTTTGGGGGATTGGGGATGTCATTTACTAGCCCAAAATTGTTTTATTTTTCATTTTTATTATGAATTTTTAAATTTAATTTTTTCTTTCCTTAACATAATTTTACGACTTTGGAAGCACTCAAGTTATTTTTTAGAACCAATTGTACATAAATGTACATTGTACATAACACCAAAAATATTGCTCTCTATTACAACCAAGAACAAAAAAATTGCGAAGATATTTCGGGTGTTTAAAAAGAAACATATTGTTATCTCAATTACCTACCGTGACACTTACGACAGGTGTTTTGGGTGAAAACTAGGATAATATGAAACTTCCTATCCATAAGTAAATTGTGCCGGTCGTTCTAATAAACACCCTGTATAAATTCATATTTTCTACATGTATCAACGTGTTCACATGGGTTCGAGGACCTGGATATATAGGTATAATAATTATTATGAAATATGCTGATGACACAGCAAGAAAAGCATGGTTTTAGTGACAAATAAGATATATGTAGGTATTATAACATTTCGTAGAAACAAGCATTCCTTTATGTTTATGTACCTTTAAAAAAACAGATGGGTTCTTAAAACTTAAATGAAGCAGCAGCAATTCTGGTTATTTCAGAAGGATAAAATTAGCATTGAGCATGCGTAGGTAAGGCAGCCAAAAATGAGACCGGCGCCTTCCCACCCTTGACCTGATGGGTGGTTGCGCAACCCCGAAGGTGTGCAGACTTCGCAAGGTCGCCAGAATGAATTGGTCATATTTTTCCTTGCCAAAGTGAACTTACTCTTTGATTTATTTGTTTGTTTGGCTGCTTGTAGATTGTGCAGGGTCAGGTCCTAGCAAATTAGTTCGATAGTGATTTTCCTACGTAATTATGTTGTGTTGGAAAATTACACTTATAGAGTCAGTAAACCGGAATGAAGTTTTACATCTGTTGATTTATTCGATTTACTTATTTACAAAAATCAATCTTTAGTCGATTCTGTAATAATCGATATGAAGGTACTTATTTAAAAAAAAATAAAATTCTCCTTTAACCGCCATCTCTAATATTCTTCACTTGCTTTTTGAGCCTTATAAAAGATGGATGCGTATCCTTCCTAGTGACTTTCTAATTGGCTAATAATATACGTACAGTTATAAAAAGCCTATAACTCGTTTTATTGAAGTGCCGGAACCTAGATTTCCTACAGGTTATGGGACCAGGTTACGTTTTTACTGCAATATAAGTGGTTCAAAAAGTAAGTCCGTTACGAACTTTTTAAAAACGGATAATCTATAAACAAACGTAATATCAAGCCATTCGATGGTGAAATATGCAGTGTCTAGAAGTTTAGAATACGGGCATTGTTATGTGAAATGGATGTGATAAAAGTTAGTGACGAAGACCCAATAATTGGATGCAACTTATGATGGCGTGACAACTGCGATCAAAACTTTATCGGAGGATAATTTAACGCTAGCATTTGTTAAAAACAAGGTTTTTGGATCATGAAGTCAAGTTTAAAAATGAGTGCAGTGATACCAGTGTCAAAGTTTTGCAAGTTGAGCGAAAAATGGACAGGAATTTCGAAAAAGAAAATTCGATCATTTTCAAAATTATAAAGGGAATAATAGCTACAAGCAGAAGGATAACAAGCAGAAGAAAAAGTGTCAGTTCTTGAAGTGTCATCACTGTGGCCGCAAGGGGCATGTGAAAAACGACTGTTTCTACTTCAAAAGAGCTCAACAGCAGCAGCAGAAAAGTAATTTAAAAAAATTAAACCGACTTCAAAAAGAAATGAACTCAAAATTATAAAATAACTTTAATTTCGGAAGTCGGTGTCTTGGGATCTGTATTTTAGTTTTTTGCCACCGACTTCCGAAATTAAAGTTATTTTATAATTTTGAGTTCATTTCTTTTTGAAGTCGGTTTAATTTTTTTAAATTACTTTTTATTTGATAATTTTTAGTTGTTGCACTAGAATTTGACCAAGGTTTTGAGATGTTTTCGCTTTGACACTACACCCGTAGCTCGTATCAATAAGCCAGGCCGTCACACTTTCATGTCTTAGTCCATATCTTGAAAATTACTGAATCGATTTTGATGAAACTTGCACTGTTCCCTAAGTTGAAGTAAATGTAAGTCAATAAAAAAAGAATGGTCACGATCCGATTAATAGTTACGGAGATATGCGTGGACAAACATACATACATACATACATACATACATACATACATACATACGTCTATAAAATTTTGTATATTTGTTTGGAAGCCCAAATAGATTGTCATATGTGAATATAATGCAATTCCAATAATATTACATACATACGTATCGAATTGATAACCTCCTTTTTTTGAAGTCGGTAAAAATACGGAAAGGACAAGGACGGTCCAGGCAGTTGAGATCAGTGGACCATCCACATCAGACAATTTTTCTGAATTTGCTTTTATGATGGGAGACTATCAAGCGGATGATGATGGAAGCAAAGTTACTTTCCTATGGATTCTGGAGCATCGGACCATATTATAAACCGGGAAGTTCTTTTCATTAGTCACACCGTCACTAACGCCATTAAAAATTTCTATTGCTAAAAATGGTGAATTTATGTTTCAGGTACCAAAAAGGAAACAATGTATGTGACCAGTGACCAGCAACATGGGCGTTCAAGGAGATTTAGAGGACGTGCTCTTCTGTGCTGAGGTACCATGAAACCTGCTATCTGTATCAAAAATGGAACGTGCTGCATTGACAGTCATTTTCGACCAGCTAGGAGTCCAAATACGTAAGGATAGTAAAACTATTAAGTAAGGTATGTTGAAAAATAATTTAATTGCTGTAGACTTAATGGCATCTGTAAATAAGTGTCAATCTGTTTCTCAAGTATGCAGTAATAAAAATATGTACAAATTATGGCATCATAACTTTGGTAATATTAGTAAAAATAATTTCATTGAAATTAAAACTAATAAAATGGTTTATGACATCAGCCAAGTTGAAACTGTAATGCCAGATGATGAGTTGTGTGAGGCCTGTATAAATGGAAAACAGAGTCGACTTCCGTTCAATCTGGTTAAAGATAAAAGTCATGTTAAACGGCTATTATATGTATATTGTGCACTCAGATGTTTGTGGACTCCCCCAACTAACAACAACAAAAACTATTTTGTGTTTTTTGTTGAAGAGTATACTATACATTATTGCGTTACGTATATATTAACCTATAAATCAGGCGTGTTTGCTGTTTTTAAAGATTTTGTGGCTAAAAGTGAGGCTAAGTTTAATTTAAAATTAGTCAACTTATACTGTGATACTTAACGGTGGCGAATATCTAACGACTTAAATGAAAAGTTATTGTGTAGAGAGAGGGTGTGACTCTTCCCTTAGGGGGGGTTGCCAGCAGGTAGGAATGTAGGAGGTTCGTAAATAATAAGAACTAGAAGATAGGTATACTTATTATTTATTGCCTAACTTCCGTGGCCTTCTCAAGTCCCGATAGCAGAGGGTAGTAATGGAGTAGGGAACAGAACCGTCTTCAGGTGATAATGGTAGTCCCAGACTTTGTCTGCAACTGCCGGCTCCAGTTCCAGGTTCTGTGGTAAAACTTCAGTGTATGGTAGTTAGTAGACGTGAATCACTCTGCAGCAGAGGATCTTCACCAAGTGTCCTCCTTCACGCCGGAACCACGACGTGGCGAAAGGGTTGAAGGGTAGAGTACCTATAAGTTAATGACCGCTCGAAGGTTCCATATAGTATTATTTAAGTTTAATGTTGTTTTTAAGTGTTATATTTACTTTTAATTATTACACTTGGTTATTTTTTTAAGCTTTATGTGTAAATGGTATAGTTTTCAGTGTATATAGGTTAGTTATTATTAAGGATACTTAGAAAAACTCTTTTAAAGTGTAACTTGCTAGGTGCAACGTTACAAGGGATATCAACATTTAATAGTTCCGAGAACACCACAGTTGAATGGCGTTTTTGAACGTATGGTCAGAACCATTACTGAAAAAGCTCGTTCCATGATAAGCGGTGCTAAATTAGACAAAGTGTTTTGGGGCGATGCAGTACTGACTGCTGTTTATTTAATAAAATTAATTTGAACCCAACTAAAGCTTTGAAACATTAAAAAAATACCATTCGCAATGTGGCATGATGAAAAACCTCAAATTAAATATTTGAAGGTATTTGGTTCAACTGTTTACGTTCATACTAAAATCAGTAAGACCAAGTTTGATGAAAAATCATGGAAAGAGATACTAGTGGGTTATGAACCAAACGGCTATAAAGTTTGGAACCCAGAATGCGAAAAATAATTCGCAATGTAGCATGATAAAAAAACCTCAAATTAAATATTTGAAGGTATTTGGTTCAACTGTTTACGTTCATAATAAAATCAGTAAGACCAAGTTTGATGAAAAATCATGGAAAGAGATACTAGTGGGTTATGAACCAAACGGCAATAAAGTTTGGAACCCAGAATGCGAAAATACATAGTAGTCAGGGATGTTATTGTTAATGAGACTGGTTTTCTTAAATCCAGGCCAGACCTCATATTTCAAGGGAATATTAAAAATTCTCACGGCAAAACTGATGATGTAATATCCAAGTCAGTGCCGGTAAAGTCTCATAACTCTGATAATTTAGTATCAGATACATCTAAACCTGATGGGCACGAGTGTCCTAGTAAAATTCGCAAATTAAACCATGATAATTTAATTGAATCGGAGCAAATAGTTGATATACTTTCAGTCTGATAATGTCTTCACCAAAAGAAAAGACAGATAAAAACATAAAAAAAAAATCGTCCACCTATTTCGTATGAAGACGATGATGATGTGTGATTGTGTCATTTTGTGTGCTCAGTCTATTCTATGTAAAAAAAATAAATAAATAAATACCAAATTCATTAGAAGAGATCAAAACTCGAGACGATAGATCTCAGTGGAAAGCGCAATTAGGGATGAATTAAATTCTCTAAAGTTAATAATACTTGGACTTTCGTACCAAGACCTGAAAATAAAAACATTGTCGATTGTAAATGGATATTCACTATAAAAAAAAAAATGATGAATTTGGAAAACCTATTTAGATACAAAGCACGACTTGTTGCAAGGGGTTTCAGTCAAGAATACCTCACGGACTATAATGAAACTTTTGCACCTGTAGCAAGAATAGCTAGTTTCAGATTTATACTTAGTTTTGCGAGTCAATTTAATTTGCTAGTTCATCATATGGACGTCAAAACTGCCTTCTTAAATGGCGAATTAAAGCAAAAAAAAAAAAAAAAAATATGTGAAGTCCCTGGGTATATCTTGTCCAGATAATTATGTGTGTAAATTTAATAAAGCACTTTACGGGCTGAAACAGGCAGCTAGGTGTTGGTTTGAAGTTTTCGAATAAAGAAGGTTTTCAAAGTTCTTCAGTCGATGGGTGTAGATATATATTTGCAAGACAATGGAGATGTACATAAAAATATTTATGTCGTTCTTTATGTAGATGATTTAGTTATAGTATGCGCTGATATTGAAATAATGAATAATTTTAAAAGGTATCTATCGAGTAAATTTAAAATGACTGATTCGAAAGAGATAAAATTATTTCTTGGTATAAAAATTAAAAGGCATGCAAATGAAATTACATTAGATCAAAGGGTATACATAAAGACGATATTAAATAAATTTAATATGCACGACTGTAAACCTGTTAATACATTGAAAATAAACTTAATTATGACGCATTAAACTCTGAAGAAAAATATAACGCGCCATGTCGAAACGTTATAGGATGTTTAATGTATGTCATGTTGAGGCATTACGGCTTAAATCACTAGCAGTTAGTATTAAGATAGACATTGATAAACCTTTCATAATTTATGAGGATAACAATGGCTGTTTAAGCATTGTAAATAATGCAACCAATAGAATTAAACTCTTAGAATAAGACTCTGAGTATTTTTGTGTTGTGATTAATTTAACTATTATTTAGTAATGGTCTGATTAAGGTTTTCTGGGTTTCCCTTAATCCTTAGCAACAAATGTTGGGCCATGAGATGTATTTCCCAGCAGCCACTAGGAAGTGAATATGTTTCCGGTCAATTAGGAATTGACTTTAATTTATTTTATTTGGTAGATTAATTTTTGAGGGGGCGTGTTGATTTATTCGATTTACTTATTTACAAAAATCAATCTTTAGTCGATTCTGTAATAATCGATATGAAGGTACTTATTTAAAAAAAATAAAATTCTCCTTTAACCGCCATCTCTAATATTCTTCACTTGCTTTTTGAGCCTTATAAAAGATGGATGCGTATCCTTCCTAGTGACTTTCTAATTGGCTAATAATATACGTACAGTTATAAAAAGCCTATAACTCGTTTTATTGAAGTGCCGGAACCTAGATTTCCTACAACATCGATATACAAACTTACGAAGTAAGTTATGTAGTAGGTACTTTTTTATTATTATTACAAGCTTTTTACAAGCTTTTATTTAACTTGCAATTATCTATGTTTGTTCGGGTGGACTCTTGCAACTCAATTTTCAAGCAGATATCTTCAACCGATTGAGCTAAAATTTTCCATACACGTTTAGTTTGGATGACAATGCATGGTTTGCTGTGTGACGTCACTCTAAATCCAACATGGCGGAACACCCAAAATGGCGGACTAGTTATTTTTTAATGCAATACGGATATCAATTAGAAGGGCTTGCTGAGAAAAACAAAGTGACGTCACTCTAAATCCAAGATGGCGGACTAGTTATTTTTAATGCACTCCCACAATATGGGCATCAAATGAAAGGGCTTGGTGAGATTAACTCGTAAAATAATGTGACGTTACTCTAAATCCAATATTTGCTTTATACAATAAGAATAACTTCTAAAGATGGTGGACTAAGTTTTTTTTGCTTTCCTACAATATGGGTATCAAATGAAAGGACTTGCTGAGAATACGAATGCGAGTTAAACTCCGTTGCTCCAACCAGTCTGAAATTATGGTGTACTGGGGTTTTTAGAGTCCTCGATTATGATATTGAGATCGAATTGTTCGAGTCTGTAGCAACGGTTGGTTAACTTTGACTTGTGTAATTTAAAACAGCATTGGTTTGCAACCTGTCTAGGAGAAGGATAACTCCAAAATCAAACCCGGAACTGTGTTTCGTAAGGCACAAGTAAGCTTCAAGCTGAAATAAGTGGCGCATTCCTCCAAACACCCAAGTCAAGGTGAGGCCGTGCCGAGGACTGAGTGGCATCAGGGTGTAACATGCTGTCGTGAACTAGATGAACAGACTAAGAAACCTGTCCAGCGATAACTAAAAAGTAAAAAATAAATTAAAGGTAAAAAAACTGTTTTAAAAACAAGCTTTTATTTAAATGCGCTAAAAATAATAAAATAAACTTTTCCTTTAAAACTTTTACTATCAACTTATAACGTCATTACACAATTTATATGATATAAAAGCTTGTCGCGAGATTTACCTGTGTAGATAAACAAGTAAATTAAGTAAATGACGTGATTGATTTTAATTTTAAAAATATTCAAACTAAGTAAATACTAGTAGTAAATCTCGCAACAAGTTTGTATATCATATAAATTGTGCAATGAACTAATGACGTTATAAGTTGATAGTAAAAGTTTTAAAGGAAAAGTTTATTTTCTTCTTTTTAGCGCATTTTTATTAAATAAAAGCTTATTTAAAAAAAGTTTTTTACCTTTAATTTATTATGAGTAAACATTACTGTTCAGAAAGTGAAAATTGAAACAATTATGTAAAGTGTAACAAACAAGTATTACATAAGTATCTACACAATAACATAAGTTTTTAATTAACGAAAGAAAAATACATTTCGGTTCCTTATTCAATAATTATTAATAAAGATGATATAAACAATTCTATAAACAAAAACGATAAAACAGCACCAAGTCAATCCAATTTATGCCTAATTACTTATTTATTTATTTTATTTGATTGGGTTATTATGTATTTAATAATTAGGACCGAGCTATATAAAGAAAAGATAAACTATATTTGTAAAGTCATACTGTTAAACCATACTGGCTTATTCTAAGTACCTCTACTACTACTTACTGTAATTCATGAAAGTCAATTGACGTAAATAGGCTACAAGTACATGTAAGTCAGTGGGTGTGGGTCAACCTAACAAGGTGACACAATGTGCACGTTTTCAGAGTTTAAGCAGATATAAACAAAGCTACATTAAAATTAACACCCATTAATGACACTTACGTAAGTTAAGCTGCAACACTTTGAAGTCGTACCAACGTTCCGGTGGTACCGCGTTTCTACGGTCTGTATGCGGAGTGCGGTACTATTAGAGATTTATAAGTTCAACCACCCAACGAAGTGTCACTATGTGTCGTTGCAACGACACCAAGTCGGGGGTAGCTACTCCCGCACTCTCCTACACGCGTTCTTTTTTATCCAGAACCATGAAAATTCACCTTTTAGTACACCTCTTTATACTCTAAGAAATATATCCTCTGAATTTCATGATTCTTTTAACTATCTTCGTGTCGTTTCAATTTCAGTTTCAATTTGCTCCACGAGTTTCTTTCAAAATTTAATTGACTTCAGTAAATCCTACACACATTGACATACCACTTATCATTATCACACCAGAAGACCCGCTACTTAAAAGATAATTTATAGTATGTTTTGAAGACCTTGGACAAAATCTACGAATATTACGTAACCACTTCTGGTTCATCTTGTTTACAATGTACTTGTGTTTACGTTGCTCTGCCGGGTTCGAAGAACGGCCATGATCTATCGTCACCTAATGTACAATGTACATTATTTTGTTTATCATCACTTTTTGTATGAACGTATCTAAGTGTTTAATAAATTACAAGTTCGTTCGACGCGACTTGTTGGCGACGCATGAAACAAAGCCTGTCGGACGGTATTTCCGCATTATAGATGTATGCTGGTATTCCCTGGGAAAGGATCGATATTACCACCCTCAGCAATTTTCGTAATAACTATCGTTTGCCTTCAAGTATTTCCCCTCTTCATGTATCGATGTATTGATCGGTTGCAATTTGCTATTGAATTAGTTGGTCTGCCTATTTTTACATTTCAAAACTTTGGTTAAAATTGTATTAATGATGCGTTGTTTCAAGCCTAAAAAGGTTAAATTATAAATCAAATAAGCAATTTTTATGTTACTGTGTCAAGGAATACAGGGTAATTTCAAGGGCATTCGCAAAAAACTGTCACTAGGTATGTAAGATTTGTAAAGTTAAATACAATTTTACGCAGCTCTTAATTTGATTTTTATCATGAATTTAATTTTCATATTTCGTTAGGGAAAGTGCGAAAGCTATCTAATAAGATTGTATTGATTTCTATAAAATATTCGTTAAAGCCTTTAAGCTTACTTATTAGGTATATTATTAAGACAGAGATAAGATAACATCTAAATATTTGAGATTAAAATGATCGTAGAAGGAGAGCCCACCTGTGAAAAATCAAAGCGATTTGTGTTCTCTCATTAAAACCGGCTAAGAAATTATTATTGGAGATGACCTCAAGGCCACGGAATGAATTCATTTTTACGAAAAATATCGAATTCCTGATATAATCTGCAGCATATTTTTAGAAATGTACGCATCGCTGACGGCCTGTGTTGCAGCGCCACAGGGATCTGCGATGATAAAAATAATGAAAAAAGTTGCCAATCCGATTGCAGCGTTTGAATGATCATTTTACAGAATAATATAGGTAGAAAAATTATTTTGTTTAATAAAAAGCAATTTTTTTACGATATATGATAGAAATAATAGGTAAGTTATGTGTAGGTAGTTTTAATAGGTATTTGCGTATCTTTATATTTAGAAATATATTTATTCCTGAATTTTCATGATTGCACCTACCACTGTTTGTCTCTGCATCGCCCAAAGGTTGACTGGTAGAAAATGTCTATGGCATAAAGTCCGCCTCTATACATTTGTGTGTATTAAATAAATAAATAACTTACAAGACGATACCAAAAAGCTCCCCAGCTGAAAAAGTATACATAAAAAATAAGTAGGTATGTATATCAGAGACTAGACCTTATAATATTATATTACATGTAAGGGCCTCTGCACACCACGTTTTTTAAACGCGCCGTTGACGCGCGTTTTAGAAACGTGCGTCGACGGCGCGCTTTTATCCTACAAAAGGCCTACGGGCTGCGTCTGACTCGCGTGCGTATCGCGTCTTTATCTTTTAAAACGTGGTGTGCACAGGCCCTAAGTGTGTTGAAGAGTCCTACACATCATTAACCCTACAGCGTCGTAAGAGTAAGCCACAGGCTCTTATTACGAACAACGCAAATAATTTACTAAACGAGTTTATGTAAGTAGGTACTTTCCTCAAATTAATGCAAAGATCCTACGCAGATGTGTCTTGTCTCGACAAAATTAATGGATAGCTCTCCTTGTTGTTTTCGAATCGGATTGCGACATATTTTGACATAATTCTTTTTAAATTAATGAAAAGCTAAAATGATACTTAGGTACATAAAGTTGGATGAAGATCCGGAACTTTTTTGACAATATTGTAGGTCGAGCGCCAACGTAGATTATGTTCCTAACTATTACCTAGGTCGAATTCCACAACTTTTATAGCTAGTAAAGTCTTACCCTAAGAATAAATTTTGAAATTTTGACAGTTTTCCATACTAGAACTGTCATACGTCAATTTTATTTCACGGATAAAAGATATCTGACTTTCATTGGTGAAATCAGGCCTTATAGTAAAATAAATGAACAGTGACTTACTCTAATGTACTACTGTAGTGAGAAGAGTCTACCCAAATAATTTAACAATGGTAGTCTAGCGTCCGCGAGCGCTACTGCTGAGTTTATGGTCCTGGCTTGTGGCAAAGTGTTATTGGGTTTTTGCACAGTTAATATCAATAGGCTATTACATGGGACCTAAACATAACTGATGAAATATGGGTGTACCTACTATAGGTAAACGTCTGCCTAACCTTTCGGGGATTATAGGCGTGAGGTGAGGTTATGTGTAGCGAAGTAAGCACCGTCTGTATGATCAAGTTAGTGATCATGCATGTCAGTAGGATTTTTAACAACGAACGCTGAAACATTGTGGAGCTTACTTACATAAAGCTGTATCTTACTTACATAGGTAGTAACCAGGCGCTAAGTACTAGCTCTTGCAAATTCAATGCTGGTGTGCGCTCACCGCTACGCCCGTTTAGTCGACACACAAAATAAGCTATTTTGTGCAATTGATGTATTATTTTTGTAAGCAGATGTACCTTTAGAACTGACATAATCAAAATTTTGAAGGATCAACAGTAGCTTCTAATGTTTCTACATACCCTGACTAATTAACGTTTGCTAATCAGTTGAGTGTAAGTAATCTGTGGAAAATGTAGTGGGTAATTTATTTGTCAAGTCATATGTTTGAGACACTTTGTATATTTTTAGTATACCTACTACTGTTTGTTTTCGCTATAAAAAAAATAATTAAATATAGTGGACACATATATATCTATATTTATATTCACGTTTTGGCTAATAAGCATAATGTGATTAGGTACCTATTCATTCCAGGCTACGAAGCATGACCATTAGGACATTCTATTCCTGAAAAGCTTTGATGAAGGTAGATTCTACATTTATATACGACTATGAATATATAAATTGGTGTCAGTTATTAATAAAAAGTATATTTTAACTACGAGTTGTTACTCTTTTATTAAGTTTTGACACAGTTTGAAAAATTTTTGTTGTGTTTCTTTTGACCTAAATTGAAACTCGTTATTTTGACCCTGCCCACAGGTGTGGGCATTAAAGTACCTAGGTACTTTTAATGATGGCGAATTATTTTGGAGCTCAAGTTGTTCGAATTGATCGCAATGTTTGTGTCCCGTCCCGTAGCTTAAAGTAACAATAAAGCCAGTCGGTAGCTCATATAAATAAAACACTGTTACTGAGCCTTTGTTCCTGCGCCTGGTCTCTCTCCGGTCGTGTCGGGTTGCCGTACCATTGGACAGTGAGAGTGACGGAAGAGTGGATGCAGCTGTGTCTGCGCATACACTTGTGCGCTCTCCTGCGTCGATGGCTATGAGTCCACTGAAATTCGCTAATTGGTTGCCATGGTAAAATTTCGGTCTGGAGCACTATTGTTATTACTAAACTTTGCCGGAATTACTAAAACTAATAAACAAAAAAAAACTTTGGCCAATTTTACTGATAGTGATTGGATAAGCTGGGAATGTAACCAAACGGAAAAAAACTGTCAACAAAAACTTTCCTGTGGCCTATTACCACTAGCGTATCTACAGATAGCAAAGAATTTAATAAAAAACCGTCCAAGTGCGAGCCGGACTCGCACACGAAGGGTTCCGTACAAGGCATAAAACGCCGAAAAAACGTTTCTTTTATACCCCTTTAAATTTTAACTTTATTTTATTTTTATTATTTGTTGTTATATCGGCGACAGAAATACACCATCTGTGAAAATTTCAACTGTCTAGCTATCACGGTTCATGAGATACAGCCTGGTGACAGACAGACAGACGGACAGTTGAGTTTTAGTAATAGGGTCCCGTTTTTACCCTTTGGCTACGGAACCCTAAAAATATGACATAGCTTTTATTCAAATTATTACCTACCAACCGCGAGTTTTAAGTGCTCGTGCACTAAGAGCTCTGTATCATTTTATTATTAGCTAAGATTCATGCCACAACAATATTACAATCTGTGAGTGAATAACTGGCTATATCTGCCATGTAACAGACAGGCAGATAGAGTTTAGAGATAGCTCGCTGCAAATTAAAAATTAGTTCTCACCTTGATGGACGATTAACCTAGATTTGCAGACAAATAAAACTGGTAAGTACCTACCTAAATACATCTGTTTCGAAGTTTTTTTTTCCAAATCTGAAAACTATTAGGTAGGTACATATGTATATGATATGAAACCCATTTAATAGTTCTTGGTATAGGTGCCTACTTTTAACTTCTTAATGCTTAATTTTCCCTGAAAAGTCTGCAAAATGCCTCACACCTATATTTTCTTATAATTTATAATTACTTGCCACCTACCAGTAGCGGCCCTAGGGCGGTGCGAGCGGTGCGACGGCACCGCGCCGTCATGGGGGGGCGCTGAAATCAACCGAAATGCGACCACCAGGCACCATGATAGTAACTTACTATAGGTAAAGCGCGGACGCGGAGTATGGACCGAGTCGCGACGATCATTTGGGCGCGCAACGGAGCGGGCGGCGCGGGCGGAAAGGTCCATATTGGTAAAAGCTTGTGCTGATTTGCAAATCAGTTTGACAGGGGCGCCACATTAAGATTTAGCACCACCTAAAATAAATTCTAGGGCCGCCACTGCCACCTACAATATGAAAAGCTCAAAAAAGGAAGTTAATAAACGCTGAACACCTTTAGGTAGGTACCTCTCTCGATTAACGTATCGATATCGCTCCAGTTCCTAAAGGCACAGTAAATATACTTCCCCGCGCCCCTATTAGGTACTATGCTATAAATATGCCCATTATACCCTTGACTTTGAGATAAACAAAATGGATCATATTACAATATGTATTTACAAGTGAATAACAAGAGATTCCCAGACATGCCACTCGCCACATTCTCAGTCTCACGTCTTATCTAGAAAATTAGCTGTCAATGTTCCATCAATCAAGCACTTCGTTCGATGCCACTCAATCATTAGTAGGTACGTAGGACTATTTGCAATTTATAATATAGGTAGGTAATTAGTTAGGTTAGTGACGTCATAAAGAGTAGTGCTGTAAACGTATGCAAACAGTGTTCGTAGGTACTTCAAGTTCGTAACCTGTTTCAGCTACGACACTAGCCAATGTTCTAAGGAGTGTCATTTCTAAATATAAATTTAAAAAAAATGTTCCATAATATGTATTAGAACGGCCGTGAGTACTCTGTTCCTACTACGGTACTAATTAGCATAATGTGCTACGAGAGCTAATCGTATTTTGTGACGCGTGTGTTCGTACAAATTGTTTAAATATCTTGTGTATAATAGATAAATACGAAACGTTCCAGTGATCAAGTGCTGGCCCTGAACTCGGTGACCTCCTTACTGCCGGCTATTACAATCAATTGCTACCGTTGCTTGTCTACGGTTCCTCAAAATAGAATCATCAAAATTAACTGAACTGCCTGAATGACTTGATTGCACTTCCCCGTCGCAAAACTGCGCACTTACTGTTGTGTAAGCACATTCAACATTGTTGCAGAATGTTGAACAGGAACAGTGTTTTATTTCGGTACATTGTGTTTTGTTATTGTAGCTGAGACTGTTTTACTAGATAGAGATGAGTCATAAGCTTCCAGAAGAAATTCTACACTGATAAAGTTTATTTTATGATGCAAAAGTATGACAACAAAACATACTTCAGCATAACACATGCTGCGTCATTCACATTATTTTATGTTATCTAATTAAAAATAATTTTGTCGTAAAGTCATCGCTAGGGAGCTCTTGTGTGATGCTGGATGCTGAGCCCTGTTGTGGCGAGGTGGGCACAAGCTTCAGTGCCAAAGATGTGGCGAAGGTCATCAGATCTACGACTAGAGGTAAGTCCCCTGGTCATGACGGGCTCAGTTTCAAGCATTTACAATATGCCGCCGGTCCTCACTTACCGAGGGTTTTGACACTGCGGTACAATTTATGTACTGGTCATTTATACTTGCCTTCCGACCTGATGAGGACGATCGTGGTTCCCATTGTTAAAAGTAAAACAGGTGTGATCTTTCGGATAAGGGGAACTATAGACCTATTTCTGTAGCGACCACAGTCACTTAATGTTACGCCACAGTCGCTTGATACATAACAAAAATAACGTTTTGTGCTGCACGATAATTAGTTCGGGTTTTGGCCAGGACTTTCTACAGAAAGTGCACTTCTATGTTTGAAGCAGGCCGCCAGGTATTATAAAAAAAGAAGAGCACCTGTTTTCACTTGTTTCTTCGACCTGTGTAGGACTTTTGATGAGGTTTCCTACGTTATGAAAGAAACTTTCAGCTATAAACCTATCGAGTTTCCGTATCTTCAAGCATTGGTATGGAAACTAGGTCAACAATGTTCGGTGGGCAGGTTTGCTGTCGGTGCCATATCAATTGAAGTGTGAGATAGGGGACTTGACCTTCCATGTCCTTTTCAATTTGTATATGAAATCCTTGGTTGAGGCGCTTAGCAGTCATCATGTCGGTAGTCATATTGACGGTGTCTGTGATTAATAATTTAAGTTACGCTTACGACATGGTGCTGCTGAACACGTCAGTCGGCGGTATTGGGACACTATTGGACACATGCAAACGCAAACGTTACGCTTGAGGCGGGAAAAAATACCATCTTGATGTGGCTCCCATACAGCTAAACAGTGTTCCTCTTGAGCGGGTGGAACAATTCAAATACCTATGTCAATTGTCACCACTGACATTAAAGACAATGCTGACATTGAAATGGGGTTGCCATGGCGTTGCAGTGCGTCAGATCAATGTTTGCGGCGGCGGCGGCGCGTCTAGATGGTGGCTTGAGTCATGACCAGCCCTAACAGAAAATGAATGCTGACAGAGTGGACTGTCCGTGTGTAATTATAACACTGCTTTCAGTTACATTTTGTCATCGTATCGTGTTGTTATAACACTTAGTTTTCAGGACAATGTTACTAACCATTTATAGGGTAGGGTTTTGTTTGTAGCGGTATCTACAACGCCTACAACGCGTCATACTACGTCACGCAAATCAACGCAACTAGCAATCGCAACTAGCATAGATACAACGGCCCGACTTGAATCATTGGGCGAGTCACCCAGCCAGCCAGCATCCACGGCTTCAACGGGTATCCTGACCATCAGCATGCAGCGACCGCGCATACCTGGTCATCACCCTCAGCCTCATCAGCAACCTCGGCACAGCACACTGCACTTTCGGCCGGTCCACAAGCAGAGCCCTTGGAAACCCTCTCCTGGTCGACGCCAGCAGTCAGCCTCAACCCGGCGCTGTGCCACATCCGACGCACTGGAGCATAACGCAGCGCCACCCCGACTCACTGGGGACATCTTCGCAGACAGTTCCGACTCACCATGAACTATGCGGCAACCGGTTCCGACTCACTGGAACCTCAGCTGGCCTGGCAAGCATCGCAAGATACAAGACTCAGCCCACTATCGACCTCCGGTCTCCGGGAGGGAGTGATGTAGCGGTATCTACAACGCCACATGCGAACAACGCGTCATACTACGTCACGCAAATCCTGCATCGCGCAAGCAGATTTTACCGCGCAACTAGCATAGATTCAACGGCCCGACATGAATCATTGGGCAGTTGCCCGCCAGACACAACACCCATCTGGTCGGAGGATCCTCCCTTTTCTAGGGAGTATGAAAGAGCTTTACACCCTGTTCCTCATACCTCTATAAGCTCATGTTTAAGCTTTTTAAAAGAGCTCAACTTATTGTTCTCCTGCATACAGTTGCGATAAGTGGGTGTTTGTTTTAGTGGGTGATCAGTGGGTGGGGATGCTCTATGTTAATAAAACAAGATTGTTGATAAAACCACCATTTTGTTTATTGACCAACGGTTTGGTTATCGTAGTAGGTATACGTTGGATATCTATGGTTATACAAACGCAGGACAGTCACTGATACTCATATTAAATGACATAATCCATATGTCCTGGACCGTACGCAAAATATGCGCATTAACGTGGAGTAGCGGACACCAGCCCGTATTACCTAATCCTTAAGTCGCAATTTATAAGTTTGACGGACAATCACGGAGTGATATAGGCTAAACAAATAGGCTGGCAATTCCTATGAATTTATTAATTATTTAACGATAACAAATATATTATATTAAGTGATATGATATTATGCAAACCTGCAGGGCCTTGCAAAAATAGGAAAAACTTGTTTATCTTTTTGGGAAATAATATACCTAATTATGATTAGTACCTAGGTACCTATTCTATTCAAATCATTTTAGCTTCTGAGTGTCTGAGATATAGTTACAACTAAGTAGAATTTGATAACAAAACTCCTTGCAACAATCACGATGCCGATGGTTAGAACCAGTTACGTAAGCTACCTATTATTATAAACACTTAGTGCACATTTTACTTAGGTACTGTACGTTTATGGTATAAACTCTAGAGGTTATTGCCCTATTGCAGTTCGAAATAGGATTTAGAAGGAATGTAAGTAATAAACAAGAATATTAAATTACTTACATAATGTCAATAAACCCTGAATAATATTGTGAATGACGTGAATCATGAGTTAGCTGCTACGAAATCCCTACGATGGCGTAAAATAAACCCACTACAGTTGATTCATATCCTGTGACCATTCATTTATTTATTTGGTATCTACCTAATGTACAGACGCCAGCACATCACGCTACTACAATCTGTCAAATTTCTTTAAATTTTCAATATATAGATTTTCAACTTTATCGCTGAGGTAGGTATTAGGTTCAAGGTTGTTTGGGAAAATTTTACATTTTCGGGTAGTTTGATGTGCTGGCGTCTCTACCAATTCGTTCATTCGCATGATGTATTGCGGTACGATTCAATCCGTTTCATTTATTAAAAACAATGAAATGATGCAGATGAAGAAAAAGGATGACGTAAACAATGTGAGTAATCTCAGTTTCGCATTGGACTGTAACATGGATTAAATTTTACCTTAATATAATTATTTTTGCATAATATTGTATCAGGAAAATAAACTGAAAATATGAGACGTCGCCCAGAAGAAGCGACCTTTACATCTAATTATTAGTATAAAGGAGAGTATACACCTCAGTCGTGCGATCCAAGAATAAGTTGCAACCTTTTACGTTTTTAATAATAACTAAGAGTGCATTGCCGAATTTTTGGGTCACCTTGTGTTGTATAACTTATCTATGACTTTCACAAGGTTGTCGTTAATGCCTACTACTATGTTATCAAAACCGCAAGCTACTTCATATCGAGAACATCGTAATTACGTATTTTATTTATGAAAATAATGTTCTCTGCGCTGACGTTGGTAAAATTCATCACAACAATAACGAGAAGTCGAAATAAAAATAAAGTCAAGATAGTGATAAGTAACGTAATTTTAACTTCATAACAACTGCTCGTTTCTTATAACGCGATTGCGAATCAATCACGGAAAATCGAGCATTGGTTGAATGTCAAATGTTTCACTCAGAACCCTCAGGGGAGTTGGACCCAAAAGGTTAGTTAGCACAGCTAAACCATATAAATTGTATTAGCACCATTGACATATATATTACTAGCGTAAGGACCGGGCTAACGGCGCGACTAAATGGCACCAACGCGCTGGCCCTAAAATGACGGTTTTAGGGCCAACGCGACTCAGTTGACAGTGGTGCGTGCGAACTTCGAACTTCGAACGAAGAACTTCTATGTAAAATGTTCAGACGGGCGTATCCTTACTTTTGAAATCATTGTTTAGCACACTATTGAAATTCAGCCACATTCTTGCCCAAGTAAAAAAAAGGAATATAGAAAACTCTGCAAGACTTGGTCAAACACCGCTAGGTATAACAAAAAAAAAACCGGCAGTCTGTTTTTCATAATGCGCTAAGTCATTACGTAAGAAAATGTATTCGATATCAACCTTACAATACCAGTTTCCATTAAGTACCTATGATATGTCAGATGTTAAAGAACTCTTGATTAATACGCTACGCTTGACATTTACGCTAATATTAGATTTGAAATAAGAGATGAGAATGTTTTTTTTATTTTATAAAATAAAATAAAAAAAACAGGTAGGTAGAGGAATAAAAAAATAGGTTTCATTTCAATTTGCGATAATTTCAGGTGAATACCTACTTCTTATTATTCAGTGTAAATAAAAGTATTAGAATAACCTCCCCTAATCTTCTGCAAGGCGAGAGGGAAAAACGTAACTGAGACGTGTATCTGGATAATCCTGTACTATGCTCATTCAATTTTTAATTCCGGACGCAAAAACGACGGGGTGTTATAAGTTTGACGTGTCTGTGTGTGTGTGTCTTTGTCTGTGGCATCGTAGCTCCCGAACGGATGAACCGATTTTGATTTTGTTTTTTTTTTGTTTGAAAGATGAATTAGTCGGAAGTATTCTTAGCTATGTTTGATGAAAATCGGTCCAAGATGGCCGCCGCCGCCACAAAATGGAGGATTACATATTTTTTCACAACTCCCTCAACATGGGTATCAAATGAAAGGGCTTGAATAGTAGATTACTATACACTATGATAAATTTCAAATATAAGATGGCCGCCACCATAAAGTGGCGAATTACATTTTTTTGGATAAAATAATTTAAAAACCTCCGTCTAAAAGAATTGTCAAATGGAAGTCGGGGGACCGTTCTGTGGAACACCTTCTATTCTAAGAGGTCCCACGACTACCTTATGAAAATTCTTTAAGTCGGGAGTTTTTAAATTATTTTAATCCTTTTACAATTACATTTAATTTTATTATTATTTTGTAACGGGGGTTTTTAAAATTTTTAATTTAATTTTTTCCTACTCATCATTTTATTCGCGTCGTACCTATAGATTTAAATGATTCTGGCATTCCCATAATACTACATATTACTCGTTAAATTGTAAGTGAGGGTAAGGTTAAGAAAATTAATATTTATTGTATCAGAACAGAATGGTATCCAAGGCCAATGTAGGTACAAGAATGGTGTGTGGGATTGTGCTATTGGCCTACAGTTTCCTACTAATTACTACCACTGTAATGAAGCGTGGGCTTCAATTGATTTATCTATTACATATCCAGGTGACCAGAAATAAAATGCCCAAATTAGCTTTAAATGGCCTCTCAATCAACTCAGCCCAAGCTGGCCAAATGACCTCTATTATTGAGTAATTAAGTAGTTATCGGCAAAAACGTGATTCATGCACGACGAACGCTATATAGAATGCATTAGCCTTATCTACTTAGTATGCACTTAAGAGGGCGATAACCTGCGAATCGCGCGGATTTTCCAGACAATTACTGAAACTTTCCGAAATATTATAGATAGGTAAGGATCAATGCAAACATCAACCACAATCGTCAATCACTATAAACAATTTTCACGAAAACCGAAAAAGGTGGAAACCAATAAGGAAATGAGACTGTAATTTTATAAAAAAAGTTGTATATGGTATTAATCCACTGGCGTACTTGTATAATACTTGTCAGTGTATTAATCTAAAGAAGGTACTGGCCAACTTTATTAGCAGTCACCACTGACCTGTATTATACAAGTACGCTGTATAATACATAAAAAGGCCACTTTGGCAGAATCATAAAAAGATAACATCATGAATCATAATGGACATTTAACTGTTAAGTTAATCGTATCGACAAAAAAAAACACTGAAAAATCCTTCACCAATGGGATTACATTGGTGAAGGATTTTTCAGTGTTTTTTTTGTCTGTGCTAAAATACCAATTAATCCAATCCCAATCTCTATAATTATACCTACGTAGTGCAGCGAAAAAATGAAAAACACGGGCTGTCTTCGCCATATTATAATTTATAATGATTTCTTTTTATGATTCTGGCAAAGTGGCCTTTTTAGGCCCCCCAGGTCAGTGTTAGCAATGGAAAAGCCATTATCGTACGACAAAATAAAATTTAAAAGAAAACATTCATGCTATCTCATAAGTATTTATTTTAAGATAAATGTCCAGTTAGATACCTACTGATAAAAAATATAATTTTAGCAAATGATACTTAGTAGGTACCTAATTGAAATGATTAAAAAAAAAACAAAATGATTTCAGTAGTACTATTGTAATAAATAATAATTATGTTATTTCAAGCAAATAAATGACCTACCCATATTCAATCAAATAAATGATTTGATTTGATTTAATTTGATTCAAGTTGTACTATATAGCTAGTACATACTAATTCCATCTTTCAAATATAATTTATTTAAAAAAAATACAATGCGATTTTGACAGATCATTAAAATTGGCGGGATCATGTTTTTTGCTGTTTTCTAAAGTTATTCCTCCGAATACTTCACGCATACGTACTCGTGCAAGTTAATTAAACGCACAATAAGTTTTTTTTTAATTTTTTGTTAAAATATAGGTGTTTTGTTTTTGTTTGTATTTTTCAGTGAGACCACGAAAATAAAATGTTATTACAAAGGAATCTTTCTGAACCATATGATATTAAGTTCCCGCATGCCTCTACTTTGAAACATTAAGAAGCAAACTAATCAGGTAAGTATACCATCTTTATTCTTTGTTTGAAAATGCAAAAATGTGTGAAAGTGTTTTTGATCAAAGCTTTTTAAGTTTAATAAAAAAACAGTACATTTTCTTAAAGTTGGCCTCTGAATATCATGTATTTTCTAACTGACTACTTCCGCAGATCCTGAAATAAGAAAGTTAAGAAATTACAGGAGAAAACGTATAATTTCTCTTTCTTATATCAAACATCCATCTAGTTATAGTAATAACTCAAATTAATAATAAATACAGTTAGTTTTTGCAACGCAGTAACTGTCCAGTAAGCATTAAGTAGGTTATCAGTTGACCTGAGAAGTGCGTCGTTGATAGATTTGGCTAATGACGTCACAGGTCGTGTGTACTACTAAGGGCTCATTCACAATGAACATGTTCTACGTACTCAACAAAACTTTCAGAAACTTTAGAAATTATAATAAGTGCACTATACCAAAAAAATTGGCAACGTTCAGGACTCGTAAAAAGGTTGATGACGTCACTATTTTCACTACAAATACAACTTTGTTTACGGAAGACAGTTTACCTAACTCCATACCTAAATACCTAATCTAACTACAATATACATATTGCCGGATATCTAAGAAAGTAATTAAAGACTGTATGCAATACTAGTTCCTAGAGTACTGACCAGTAGTTCTAGTCCGTATTCCGTGCCGAGATAAGGGCTGGCGTAACCGACCCTTCAGGGAAGTTAGACAATCAAGATTTACTCATAACATTAGCGCGGTTGTTTCCATTCAAAAACGTCGTAAACACCTTTTGGCAATTGCTCCTTATAGTAAATCCCTTAGGAGGGCGTGCGAGGCGCTTACGCAAGCCTTTATCGATTGGTCGCGCTTGCGTTGCGCTCACTCCGCTCTAAACAGGTCGTTCACCCCAGCCATTCACGCAAATACGTAGATTTGGAAACCTCGTGGACCAGCTGAGTTGTTGCACTTTCATACTCGCTTCCTACTCCTTTCTTTATCGCAATAAACAGCCTACAATGTTGTCACTGCGAAATATTTTTATTTACTTTTAAGTATTTTTATAGATAAAATAGTGTGTAGTAATTTTTCAAGGTATTTCAATTTTATAATCTTAAAAGATATTTCAAGGGACAAAGTTGTAATTAAATGAGCACTAATTGAAGTTCCTGGCCGAAGTCATCGACAAATAAACTCAAGCAATCACAATCTTCTGTTCCTATTTATTTGCTTCCCGTTTGCCTTTATTTTTCTCTGGTTTTTTCTTGTTCCTCCTAAAAATAAAAAAGAGGCCCCTAAAGAAAAAAAAAAAAAGAAAGAGTCTCCTAAAGAGTGCGGTCAATAACACAAATGAATATCTACCTAAATAAACCAAAATATTTAAAAGCTTGATGATTGCATATGGTATAAACATTGCATTCTTCCCTAGAAAATTTAGTCTAACTCTCTCAGTTAACTGTGTACTTATCTACTTTAGTACCTTACTTGTCACACATTTCTTCTTTAGGGGTTAATTCCTTATGCAGCCAGAATTTCACGTTTGGGAAACTTTGTACACAGATTCTTTGGACTGAGTAAAAAAAGTCTTACTGTCCCTTGCATTTATGTGATAAAGGAAAACGGCATGTCATCACAACACATTTTGTTTACTTTATCTTACATAATAATACACTACAAGTAGTGCGAATTACGCTTAACACGTAACGTGAGGAGCGTTTCGGGTTACGTCGCATTGCAATCCCGGGAAGACATTACGGTTTCGACACGGTCTGAACTGGTCAGCGTGCGACACTTCCACGTAAAGATACTCGAACCCCGTGAGACTGTCTACCCAGAAAAGTGGCGGAAAAAACGCTCCATTTGCACGTAACCTTTTCACATAAAAATAAATAAATAAACAACGATGACACATGAACACTATTTTCAATACTACGATGACTGACTGCTAAAATATCTGATATTGTATCCGGTGTAATTATGTGCAACATATTACTCAGCGCATGGGGGTGACATTGCTTGCAATTCTGCCCACCATCCGCAGTAGAGTCACTTGTTATGAACGTGAGGATTACTCATTCACTAAACTTTACCTGTAATCGAAAATCCAACTGTTTTCAAGCTATACGAGCAACTGAAATATAAATTACCTACGAGTATATTAATTTACAATACATTCACTTATAATGATCCCAGTTATTATTGTTTTAAACTTTATAATAACTCGAAACATCTTCTACACACGTATGCTATTTAACAAATATTAAAAAGGAGAACATTAACGAAATGTCAGAGAGCTAACTACACATTTCCAATGCAAAAAACGCAGCTGTTTCTTTCGCATATGGATATAAAAGTTGAAAGCGTTTCAACAGCTGCGGCGGGTATCGACAGCTTTATGTCCGAAATACGAAACATCGATACATCGCGTCGTGTCGTATTCGCTGAACAGAACTCGATCGTACGATTATATTATCAACAAGGTGTTCGTTACATATGTCTTACATTTCGCCAAATGTGCATCGAACTAGGTTCGGTTTAACGACCCCTACATAAAATTACATGTAAATACCTAAGTACATAGCTTCTTTACTCAATTTATGTGTAGGTGTACCTACCTGCATAACTTTTAGTAGTAAGCATGTTCAGGACTTTAATTTTCGTTACAGTATCTTATCTACTATTAATATTAAATTCTATGGAAGAAAATCTCTCATTATCATTGGTACCAACTTATCACAATCATTTAGGAAAGTACCTAGACATTACTAATAATAAAAGTCATTAGCAATCCTGTTAAATGGAAATCCATAATATTGTGGTTAGACCTATTACAAGTTGTTTATTATAATTTAGTTATCTGAAAACTACGCAGATTGCGGTAAACTTGCGGGTAAAAATTAACAAAACATGTTTCTATGCTTAATTCGCGTAATCCCTTAGGAATCTTATTCCCTGTTTCATGCGTAAAATTGTAAACACACATAATTATAATCGTATAAATACTAACAATTCTACTACAGTATTATATTACTTTACTACTGACTCGATCGGTGTGGCGATCTACGTACCGCCTCAGAATCAATAAGAACGAATGTATGAGAAAATAAATAATTTACCTATTTTTTTTTTCGTGTTACCAGGATTTAGGTATAGTTGTTCTGCTATTCGGGACGGGGACAAATCCAACAAATCGTAAAAATTGGTCCAGCCGTTATTGGATTTAAATGGTGTAACTAACCCGACTTTATTACCAGTAGGTTCATTCATTAAAAAAAACTATAATTCGTCCTTACACATTGTCAAATCAAATAGTACAATTGTTTGGATTTTACGGAAAATTTATCACAGTGTATCGATAAGCCTGACATAACAAATGGAATATTATATCGTGTGACTGGTGTGGGTGGTCATATTATTATAATATGTTTCGAAACAGTACACAGCGCGCCGCTATCAAAACAAAATAATTATGTTTTCCATTACGAACGCAAAACACTGATTATGCAATCAAAAGAAATTAAATTTTATGTGTAAAAGCTTGATATAAGTACATTAAAAAGTGATGGCGGCTGGTGTCGCGCCGGTCACGTGACGTGAACGGGTCGTAGCCTGTAGGGCTCCCGGTTATCACCCGTCTTATCACCCTGACGTATAGGTAGTGCAAAAATGGTGTCACCTACTTTTTGCATATTGAAGGTCGCTGATAATAAATTTTTATTATAAAAATCGTGTAATCATCAAATCTGTGGATCTTCGTGTCACGGACAACGAGAATTGTGCCTACTTGGATGAAATTCAGAGTAAACTTTTTTCGACGCACATGGTAATTTTATTTAAATTATGGAGTAGAACGCCATAAAGGGTGAGTATGCTCTTACGATAAATGAGGTTACCAGGTTACTCTACCTGTAATCATATGGCTCTAAGTATGTATAAGTAGGTACTGTGAAAGGTGGAATATCCCCTTCAGGGAGCCGAGTGGAATAAAAATCAAACTACGGTTTATTTCGTATGTTCAATTATTATTCCTATAAAATATACTACACATTTTACATCTTAATTCTTGTGTTTGTCAGCCTAACCTGACGCCTAATCTCTTCTAATTCTAAATCTTGATGTTTGTCTCGTACCCCAATCACTTTTAACAAACTCGCGGAGGTTGCCTGTAAAGCACCAAATAAGCTTAGTCTCTACAGAACATTGATAAAAGCTTATTTCTGTAGGTTGTACACTCGTTTTGACTAAAAAAAACTACTAAAACAACTGAACGCTCATCTACCTACACTATAAATCTACAATCCATTTAATTTTACTCGGAATGCATTTCTCATGTTTTACGCCATTTTTAATCTCTTAATATAGGCCTCACACGCGTTAAACATAAGTGCACAATCGATATTTTTCTCGTATAGTTTTGTTATAAACTATACCTAAAGTTAAAAATCATTGGCTTACCGACAAGTGTATCATGTACTTGCTCAGTGTTAAAATTGATTAATTGACAACATACATAGTTCAAAGCGGTTACTTTACAATGCAACGTTGTATCTAATATTTAGAAAACTCTGAGTAGCAAGGGGAAATGTGAAAATAGACATACACAAAATAATTATTCAAATATTTAACATAATTATGTACTTTCTATTTTTTTGTTCCTATTATATTCGTTCAAAGAAGAAACATCCCGATATTTATTATTCCTCGATTTAGTTAATAAAAGAAGATCAAATCTAAATAAGGAACAAAGAACTCTTAGAGCTTAACCCTCTATAAAATTACCATATCACAAGAATTATACGGACCTTTACAAAAAAATAACGCATTGAAATGCTTTCCTTTTTTTGGTAGACTTTTTTCCTTGTAAGGACCATGACCAGAAATCAGTGTACGCCCCAAATTTATTCAGCCAGTGTCAGAGGTTGTTCGATAAATTGTGGGGATTCTTGTATATTATGTGTATGTATGTGTAGCTCACGTTTTTATTCCACGTGATCTCATTAAGTGCAGGTGACGTAAAAACTGTCAGATTTACTAAGAAATTAAATAGTTTATTTGTCATATAGATACCTAGGTAAATAATATGGAAAAAGTTTTTCGCGAACACGTCGCAAATATTTAACCTAAATTATTTATTACAATAACGGTAGGAACAGCAGGTATTACTCTTGATATCTTACGAAGGTATATATTTTATGGGAATATGATTAATATTTATTATGCTTCTATGCCCTTTCTACCCTATAGTACTTTTGTTTTGACTTCTCGAGCACGCCGCAGCGGCGCCTACAAGGAAATGATGATGAATCACTTGTCGCAATCGAGATCGAGTAGACATTCTCAATAACTAGAACATAACACTTTTTGCCTAATTTCACTTTTTTCTTGTTTGTTAGGTGTTAATTAGGTGCCTAAACAGTTAATCTGCTCAAATTGTGTATCTTAAAAAGCGTGTCCGTACACGCATAATTCATAGAGTTTATTTCGTAACAGCTCTACCATTGGCATGGGCAAGGCTTATGGAAACAATGTAAAGTATATTAGGTATGTATCATTTAGAACAAGGTTCATACTTTTACATTTGTAGCTGCTGAAATAAATCAGAATTAGCACTGAAATTTGAATAATAACTACTGACGAAAAGGCTATGAAGGCTGCTACGAAAATTCGCACGTACATTTATGTCAAGGAGTAAATAATCGAGGATAAACAAACACTGCGTGTGCGCATGTGTTCACTGACGTCAATGTACCTATTGTAAGTATCTACGTAACACATATGTAGCGCTGAGAGCGACGACCTAATTAATTTTCATTAATGACAAAAGCGTTGAATGGAGCCTCTTGTTAATAGGCTATTTGACAATGTAAAAAATAAGGTCATAATTATTGACACTCGTATAGATTATCGCTTTTAAAATCGATTTGCATTAATTTTACTACAAAACAATGTATTAAAAAAATCCCGAAAAAACTTCATCTTTTTAAATCTGGCGCCACGTAATCGAAAACGGTCTGGATTGGCTGAACTTATGATGATGTCATGATATAGTCAATTTCTGTCTATCGTTGACAGAACAGATGACTTTTGTCTAGTATCTCGACCGTTTCAACGTTTGTTTACGTGTATTGTGACGTCACGACGCCATATTGTTAAAGATTGCGTTTTGGCGGCTTATTTAAACAGTACATTTTTATTTACTATTTTCTAAAAGAAATACATTATGCAATTTGAAGTAATAGGTTTTTGTGGGCTCGTTAGACACCATTAAATAATCTGAGATGTTTATCAGAAACCAGTCAAATAGCCTATTACCTAAATCTGTCAATAGATTTGTGGATAAGCAACGTAAATCAGTCTTAAAATAGAATAAAATATTAAGCTGGAAAATGTGATTTTCTCGTTGTAGTTTTCGTGAAAATATTTAAATAATAAGAAAACTCTAAATCAAGTAAAATTTCCCATCTCGTTTTGGTGTATTAAGTTAACGGAAAAGTGTGCAATCCGTCATTCTATACAATTCCTAAAATAGATAGGAAATCTATGATATATTTTATAATATGCACTTTTCCTAGGAAATCTATACATTTCCTAAATAGCAATCGGAAATCTTAAAAATTCAATATGTTGTGCTACTAGACGACGTGGATGCAAGAGCGAGCGAAGGGCACCCCGAGGTTCGGTTTGGTTAGGTTCCTTTAAGCCCTGCAGACAGAAATAGGAGCCCCGCTCAGCGGGGCTCCTATTTCTTTATATATATATTTTCTAGTATCATCTTGGAATTGCATACAATTCCTAGGAAATACATACATTTCACTGGAAATATGTGTATTAAAGAATCTTTGAAAGATTATTTTACACGTTTCCCGTGTATTCTCGGAATTATTTTCTAAGAATTGTGTAAAATTCCTAGGTTTCATACATTTCCGGTAACATATAAACGTTAAAGTGGTCGTGATGTATAAAAAGCTCTACCTGAACTCAAACGATTGTAACGTCATCTGTTTGTCACGAAGTAGATACCAACGCCCATTAGTGTTTATAACTGGTTTTACTTGTATAATCAATTGATTAAATTTAATATCGCATTAATTAATCATTATGTCATTGTTATCTATTAAATACTGAGAAGTTGATCACCAAACTTAAACTGTCTCAAAATCGCCAATGTCGTAATGTGCTTAGCTTATGAGGTTTGAGAGAAAATTTTGATTTAGATAAATTAAATTAGTAGAAAGATAGAGTACCTAGTACCTATTCGGTTGATAATTTAATTACTGACCACTGTGGATTTAACTTTGTTATGTGTTTTGGCTAAGTTGTTTGTAATAAAAAATCAGACAAAAACTCAGTCTAGTGATCCTACAATAGTAGATTGTTGCATCGAGTGCAAAGTTAGTGCATTAATTACTCACTTTAGTAAGGTGAGTAATCTACTTTTCTTTCAACTACCAATCTACCTACCGTAAAAACAAAGTTTTCATAAGCTTTTAAATATTTATCCCGCGACTTTTGCGCAAAAGGTTATTAACAATTTCATTTGTAGCTGTTTTTATACTTTCTGGAGTTGAATTCATATCGCTATCGCTGTCTATTTAATTTTTTTTACATTTTTCTCGCTAAATATGAAGTATCAAAGTTTTATGATGGTACAAAATGCGCGCCATTTGTTTTTTTTTTCACCAAATCAGTTTTGTTCAGCCGATGTTTATTTTCAGCCAGTATCTTTTTGATCTAATGCATACATTTTATATTAAACTTAATGGGGAGACATAAAACCTCTGTGGTAAATTTATATCTAAATAAAAAATAAAAAAACAGTGCAACCATGAGATTTCACGTTATAACGTTTCTGCACCGTTTTGGTTCTAAGCAAAAAATACGTCCTTTGTGATCGGTTTTGTAGTGATTAGTGATAACGTAGTTGAAAACCAATTCTGAGAATTATTTTTGCTAAGAAACAAGAGCTTTCCCAAAAATAATTAGAAATAAATTATCACGGAACATTGCACATGAAATAAATATCAGCAAAGACGCCAATCGGCTTTGGCAACGATCGGGAAGTGGCGTTACACAAAATGATACTGCTACAATATTTATAATTGCCCATAATTCGCCCCATGTTCACAATTATTCTAGAAACCGATATTAGCCTTGATGGATATATTTTGAGAGGATGTTGTTGATTAAGAATTAGTCGAGTGGTTTTGCGCATCTAAGTCTATTTTTAATTCTCCCAATGCTAACTTGTACGCTCAGGGTATCAAAGTCCGCCTCTGTACTATTGCTATGCTCAAAGTAAAATGCTCAAAGTAAATAAACCGTTGGATATGGTTCTCTTTTGTCAATGGAAATTAAATGAAATGAAATGGTTTATTCTGTAATTAGGATATCGGAATCACTTTTACACGTCATATTAATTAAAAAATAAAATAGGTGATTCGACATTTCATATCTGACTACCTTGAAAAGAAATGACGAAACAAACTCTAGGATCAAAGTTTCTTTTAAAGTAATAATCTTAGTCAGATCATGTGAGGACAATGTAGATTTGTGTCTGAAATGGTATTTTGAGGAAATAACCACATTTTGAATGGTCAAGTCCAGTCAGTTCAAGCATTTGACGGTAATTGTGTAGCTCAACTTAAAACTTGAGGAGCTCAACGCGGCGACGAACAATACCAAAAAAAACATTTGGGTTGGCCGTATAAATAACTCAAACTGCCAGATCAACATCAAAACTAACAGAAAAAGAAAAAAAACCGGTCAAGTGCTAGTTGGACTCTCGCACCGAGGGGCCCGTACAAAGTAGGTATGTAAATACACGGGAACGGGGGTTCACGGGTTTTTTTTTGTACCTAATGTAACTACAACTTTCTTTACTTGTGCTACATGACCTTGCTTCTTGCCAAATTTCATGGTTCTATGTCAACGAGAAGTACCCTATAAATTTTGATTCCCTTGAGAGTGTCGAAATATACGTTTTAAGCGGCATAAACGGCCGTACCTTTGATTATGTTAACTTAGAAGTTTGATTTGTTCACAGCTTCAAGGGGCTGTAGACTTGAGTATATGGTTTTCATTTCAACTCGATACCTTTACGCGTTCTCGAGATAAAGGGTCTTGACAGACAGACAGACATACGTACAACCACGGAATAGATAAGTAAGGTTTATCTATTCCGTGCGTACAACAAAGTGACCTTGTTAGGGTTCCGTTTTTCTTGTTGAGGTACGGAATCCTAAAAATTACCCACATAGTCCTCACATTCACAATAATTAAAGTAAAATAATACCTTACAAAGTAAATATTCATGTCATTTAAGATATAATTGGCGATAACGCCCATAGTCACCAGACTAAGCTAGACTTCGCAATACTTACAATTAACTAAAGTTATTGTCATTTAGACACTCCCATACAGCTATTTGCTACGTGCGTGTTTAGAACACATTAATTTAGAGTCCTAGTGGTGTTTTATACCTGGACAATAATAATTATATATTTATTTCATCATTATGTTGAGTTCAAACTTTCGTACAACAATGATAATTCTGACAGTTCATATTTTACGATGTGATTTCAGTACTAGTGTAGCTTTTCTTTTAATGGCTGATTCCTTTAATTAACGGACCGCTATTGTTTAAAATAAAGACTCTTGTATATTTACCAATAATGAAGCAAAGACCTCATAGCTTTTCATAGTAGACCCTCCCATATGGAAGTAGCTATCACAGGTACAATTAGTTTATAAATCTACTCCGTTTGGCAATAACTAATGCTACCATTGGTAAGCAAAACGATTCGTTTTTGTTTATAGGAACCGAGCAATAAATTCTGAAAATTGGCTACAGAATATGGTAGCCGCAAGTTCAGTTGTGTTAGTGCCAAAACTATGCTTTCACTAGAGAATGAAGACTTTTTATTGAAACAAAGAAACTTGTCTTCAAGCAAACTAATAAATGTAACAAACTGCTACGATACTTGCTACGATCCATTTTCTTTTGAGCTTTACTCAAAAGAAAATGGAGCGAAAATCTTTGAAAATGATTTTAGTATAAGTTTGTAGGTATTTCTCAAAATAATAGATTAAACTAAGCTACGAGAAGGCGGAATGTGATACGCACATTGTCATTATGAGTTTTTGGAAAACACAAATACCAACGTTTTTGTAGATAGGAACCTACTCATGATCAATTGTGGATAAGATTATTCAATGCTGCCTAGGTACCTGTTAAGTTCACAAACAACTTACAAAAAAATTCCTTACTCTAAGCAATACACTAAGCAGATAATAAAGAGCCTTCAATGTTATAAATATCTCTTACGATTGTAATAGGAAGTAAGATAATGTTTGTTATATGTCATTATGGAATTGAGGTCAATGAAAAAGCGTTTACAATATGCTTATTATTATCGTATGTTCATCTATAATCGTTATAAATAAATAAAAAATATAATTCTACGTTTGATAAACGCGTCTACTAAATTAAGTCAACAAAAAACTTCCTTATTTATATAAGAACCTTTGGATATAAGAAATCTAGTTGTTTTTAACGATCATCATTATTTTAAATATGATTATATAATGATTGATTATTTTTGTAATGTATATGTTACAGGGTACAATATAATTTTCCCGGAGAGAACTCAAACGTTTTTCTTCAGGAATCAATGCCCTATCATAGTTTATTTAAATAACTAATTTGTAATTCCACGGAAATTACAAAGCTGATCTATAAAACACATAAATAATATATTAAATAAATTTCAGAATTCGGTAATTCTTGTAATCTAAACGCGGAAAGCTTGCCAAGACATGTTTTCTGAGCTTAGAGCTACGAATGTGGTACAACCAAGAAAAAACGTAAGTTATGCTTTGCTTGTGTTTTGTAAGAACAAAACTAAATTCCGTGCCAACTACGTACATACATTTAAGCAAATAAGAACTTAATGTGGATAATGGTAAGTACAGACGACTGTCTGCCATATACATAGCCTTGACTCTAGTTTTAAGGGGACTACATGATATATAGCGCGGTCACTGTCGGTCTGCATAGAAAAGAAAGAGAAGCGCGATGACACAACACTGGTAATTTATTGCAAAAGATAAAGCAACTATACAAAAACTATAAATTTAATAATAGATAAATAATCCATCACTGAATGCAGTTTGACATTAGAATGGTATATTTTGAATTATAATTAAATTTGTTAATGAAGGGATAAACTGCTTTTAAAGACAATAAAGAGGTGTATTTGAAGATTTTTTTGATGCATTAATGTATGCTTAATTATGATTTGTGTTCCATCACTGTAATAGAATAAGACTTGAAAATTATATACCTATATATTTTTTTGGTCAAAATTATTTACATTTTAAGAGATACACTGCTTTAAAAAACCAACTTTTTAACCGTTTTCAAGAAATCTCCGCCTTAATGAAACATTTCACACCCCAAGCGTGAACCTCAGTCACGGCACGTCGCAGCGTAGCGATCAATGCACACAGACGGGTACCAATGTGTCTCCTGAGACGGTGCGGTCGCTCAAACGTACCGTGTTATGACTGTGTGTGCAACGACTTTTCTTAGAACAAATTTTAAAATATATTTCTGTACTTAATTAATTACCTATTGCCTATATTTAACCCACTCTTGCCTGGGCTTATCAGTCCCATTAATGATGGAAATGTTTATATAACTCGATCACGCGACTCTAATATGCTGCGAAACCAAATCTAACAACATCAAATCTAGAAACATTGATGCAGATAAATCCGCTTCACCGATAAAAGGGTCGGTCATTGATCTCTCGGCCTAGGAGCAAAACGTGACTAGTTAATTTACTTATACGAAGCTGAAAACTGATATTGCAACGAAAGATATCGTTACGTTTGTATCGTACGGTGGTAAGCAAACTTAATCGATATCAGTCGCGGTTTCGAATGCTTAGCACGAAACACTTAACCACAGTCACTCTGCTCGAGTAGATTTTGACATATCAGCTGACTCGACGGCATGTTGTAAATGACATCATGAAATTCAGAACTTTACATCAACTTTCAGCATTAAACTGAATTAAGAAAAAATATGTTACCGCGCCTATTTTGTACAATAAGTTTAGGGCAAATATCTTTAACTATATAAATATGCTGAGGTCGGTCAAAACGCGTCATTCGTAAAAATAGGTATTACTACACCTATCCAAAAGGTAGGCAACTTAAAATCGTTGAAAATATGTACATTTAAACAACCTATTCTTTTGCTGAAAATATTCAAAAGGGTAAATTAAAGATATGTAATCATTCTCTCTGCATTCTTTCTTTTACCATTAATGTAAACTACAACTAAATTAAACTACACAATTATAAAACACAATCAAACCTTGAATCGCAAAAAAATTACATGTGTTTCGACTTGACACTTCTTAGTGCTGGCCATCCACCCAATTACATGTGTTTCGACGTGACACTTCTTAGTGCTGACCATCCACCCAATTTTCTTATTTCGATTAAAAAAATGCATAAAGCCTAATCGATAATCGGATTAAAATAAAAAAATTGTAGTAAGTAACTGAAAACTCTTTGGTAAATTAATAATTTTAATAAGTACATAGGTATATACATGTGAGCTTCTCAAATATATATATTTTTTATAACTAAAAAACAAAGTTATTTTATTATGAAAATAGACTCAATAGCTCTGAAACCACAGAGCCTAAAATTTTGAAATAAAAATAGTTTTGTGTTTACAGATTCCAAGAAATCCTATGTGAAGTCTATGTTCTTAAAATAACATGGTAAATTCTCTCAATAGAGTGCGTAGGTACCTACTTACATTTGCAGTGGGAATGTATGAGAGAACATGTTTTTTAAGTAAGTATAATGTTAAGTTTGTTCTTGGGATGGTACAACATGGTAAATAACATATTCATCGTACGGAACCCTCCACGCGACGCCAACTCACAGTTGTCCGGTTTTTTTAATATGTTAAAAGTGGAATTGTTTCGATATTTTTCATCAACTTTTTAAAGAGGAGGAAGTTCATAATTCATCTAATACATGCATCACTGCCAAATATGAACGGAATTGATGTTTTAGGATCTCTGTAGTCGTAAATGGTTCCTTATAATTTCATCATGGCCGTCTGTCTATGCGCATAGGCACATAGACAGACGGCCATGATAGACAATAAAAAAAAAACAATAATGGTCGGCGAAATCGGCGATTTTGAACACAAATTGAGGTAATGAATATTACGTCGTTCTTGGGTCCGATGGGACCCGGTACCGAGCCGGGGAGGTTCGTATGTTAGCCCCACTCTATCTACATGTATAGGTACCCCATGCCTGTAATCAGGACATCACACAGTGTATCCCTTTCATGCTACGCTGCTCTTTTGTTCTTCCACAATTTTTTTTTTAATCCGGTTTCTAAATGGGATTATTAACTTAAACCATTGGCATAAATAAAATTACAGTGCTGTAACTAAAAACTAACTGGCTGGCCCTGAAAAAATAACGGAACAGTGTCTTATGCGAAGCTGTTAGAGTACAGGCTCTAATAGTTCTTGAACATAGGACATCATTGTAATCATGTAATGAACCTGTTGTTTTTACATTGTCAATACTATGTCAGTTTTTTTCCATATTATTTGATGGAAAAATACATAACTCTCACTTTAAAAATAAGTAGATGTCGATCCGGTAAGGTGTTTTAATTAGTGAGCAAGTTATTTCATCGTTTTCCGTTATCTGACTGTAGCTATCAACGGAAAAGTCCATTGTAGAATACATTATGTACCTACCTTGATATATCGATATTTTCTCAGTTATTAGACAATGAGAACGAACTAATATAACTTATGTAAATAAATAAAACAGTCATACGGTTATCTGAAAAGAACTTTTTCAGGAGTTCGGCACGGTACACCGTGCGATCCTAATATTAGGTTACTGTGACTACAAAATTCTAAGCTTCAGTAGAAATATTAACGCTTTAGAAGCTTTACCGTATATAAGTGGATTTGTTTAGAACGACTCTGAAGATAGAAGTCCCCTGAAAGTCCCTTGAAAACTCTACTTTATTTCAATTCTAATCTTCTAGGAAGTGGTCTAATCGTTTTCGAGAACACAAAAAGGTTCTGTGTACAAAATAGAGCAGCTACTTACAAACGAGGCTGTGTTATTTTTTTGGGAAATGCCCTTCATTTTCGTAGCTTTTCCGGCAACAGTTGGACACAATGGGTTTTGGTACAATGACGCGTCCCTGTACGTACAATAATACAGGTATTCATTTCATAGTAGGTACTAATGTAGGTAGGTACCGCTCGCAATAATTACTTAAAGGTTTTCAAAGGCCATTGAAAACAGAATAGATCGGCCATAATTGGGTTTTTTAATGAATTTCCGGGAACAGGTGTAATCAATGCGATGGAGTGAAAAGTTTGATTAGGTAGCGGTTTTATACAAATCCATATTTAATTATAATGTAAGTTCATATAGAAAGAAACATTAATTAGTATCTTTGTACTTCATTCTGTCTGTTTTATTTCTTTCAGTAGAACTTATCAAGAGTTTTACTTTTTTAAATACCTAAGGTTATTTTTAATTTCGTGTTAGATAATGTTATTTAACAAATTGTTCTTATAACTGATAAAATATTAAATAACATATAATTCTTTGTTTACATTGTAAAGAACATTATTTTTCACTTTGACTAAGATTACTCATTACACAACACAACAACTTTTAACCTAAGAATAATTTTAATATGTTACGTAGTAATTACGTTATTACTCATTTGAACTTTGATCGTGAATTATAGTCTATTTTGCTTTAAAATGTTTATTATGTGATTCCCAAACAAAGAAAGCCGTATAGTTCGTATAAGGTATGAATGCTGCATCTGCATTGCAAAGATAACACTGCAATGGTTGGTATATTCTAGCTAAGAAGCTTATAACTAGAAGAGGATTTGTCTTTTATGTAGGTACTGTAGAATAGTAATTATGTTACTTACATAAATAAGACGGATACGGCATTTATACGGTATATATACCCGACAAGGTGTCTGGAATACCTAGATATGTATAAGCCAGAAATAACGTAGATTTACGCTACATATATACTTAACTTTTAATTGAATACAACCAAATGAACCCGTTGCTACATGATGCTTGAATTAACACACACGGAAAAACCTTTTTTAGGGTTCTGTACCCAAAGGGTAAAAACGCCCTATTACTAAGACTTCGCTGTCTGTCCGTCCGTCTGTCTGTCACCAGGCAAGAACGGCGATAGCTAGACAGTTGAAATTTTCACAAATTACGTATTTCTGTTGCCGCTATAACAACAAATAAGTACTGAAAACAAAATAAAATAAATATTTAAGGGGGGCTCCCATACAACAAACGCGATTTTTTTGCCCTTTTTTGCTCGATATTAATAATGGCAACAGGTAGGCACTTGAAATATTCACAAAATACTCAGTTGTATTTTTACTTTAATAATATCTAAATAATAAAATTAAAATAAAATAAATATTTAAGGGGGACTAAAACAAACGTTTTTTTCGACGTTTTTGCCTTGTGGTACGGAACCCTTCGTGTGTGAGTCCGACTCGCACTTGGCCAGTTTTTTTTATTTAGCTTTAACTTGATTAACATAACCAAGTATAAGGTACTTTTATGAGAGAAATACATAACTGAACTAAACCATATTCAATGTTAATTTAGTTCTCCAGGGTCGTCCATTCTGGGTTGACTATATCGTCAGTCGCGGGAAACACCTGGTTGAGAGAGGCACGGAACCGGGAAGTACGTATGGCAAAAGCAAGGGGAGGCCTTCCGTCAGCAGTGGGTATCTAATTACGAGCTGAAATTATGATGTTGATCAATTTAGTTCTATTTGGAAATGGAAAAATTAGCAGTAACATCGCAATATTATAGGAATAGGAGATATGCTAGTCGACAGCTTTATAGGAAATACCGATTACTACGTCAAAGCGCATTTCAACCATAAGTTACACATAGATGTTAATTATGAAACACATACGAAAATATCGGAAAAAAACCGACTGAATTGAAAATTTTCCGTTTACAAATATTTCTTCAACTAACTTCCAACCTTAGGAGGACAGCCGTGTCGAATATTTAATTAGAAAACCGCAAAATGAATAATTTAAATTAGAAAACGTATAAATCATAATATTATGTAATGATGTGGCAGTTCTGTAGTTTCTGCCTATCCCCTACCTGTATGTATGCATGTAATCATGTTTTTCGAAATCTGCTACGAATAGTTGAGTTATTTCTATTTCTACAAATTAATCTTCACTCTATCTAGGAAAGGGCTATAGTTTTTCTGGATAAATGTGTATTACCTATCTCACAAAATGAATTAACAAATTCCACGTTTGAAAACTGTCATTTATCCATCCTTACAACGTTCAGACTTTATGACCATATTAAGCTCTAGTACATTGCTAAGGCATGATCTCTAAACGTTCTCAAAGGGCGATGCCACACGGGCGTTGCCAATGCGTTGCGTCGGCGCTGCGCCGCCTGTCTGATGTAAAATCTGAGCGTCATGCCACACGGTGCGTCAGGCTGTTTACACATAATGCCGTAGCTGCAGCGGCACCGCCGCCACCGCGGTGCCGCAGTATTAGCTACCCTTGGATTTGTTAATGCGTTGCGTCGGCACTGCAAAGCCTGAGTGGTGACGTCATCGCAGGACTCGTGTAGTACTCAGTGCCAGAGCACATGATCCGTTGCGGGGCCGCACCGCAAAGATTTCGCCGTTTCGGCGGGCACACAAGCAGCTCGTGTGCCCGCCGATACGTCGAAATCTTTGCGGTAATCACTGCGCTCCGACGACGCAACGAGTCCTGCGATGACGTCACCACTCAAGCTTTGCAGTGCCGACGCAACGCGTGGACAACGGGCCAGGGAGACGAAGCGGGGAGGGATGCTACGGTGAGACAACGGAGCGCAGCACATTATTTTTTAGAATATCGAAGGCGGCAGTTATGCGCTAAAAATAATTAAAATAATTTACGACTGACGCGACGTTACGACGTGGGGATAAGCTGCGTTCCTTTGCGACATCGCAGCTTTCGTTTGGCACTCACTGCGTCGAAATCCCTGCGCTGCGACGACGCAACGCATTGGCATCACCCGTATGACATCGCCCTAAGTAAGTAATGTCCATGTTCAGTAGGTACTGGGCTATGCCTTCCATAATGCTTTGCAGAGATAATTGTAAATCATTGGAAAATCGATTTTCGTGATATGACTGTAATGGCCTTATTTGAATACTATTGAATGTAAATGCAGTGATAATTATTTTACTTATAATACTCGTAATATATCATTGGCTGACATGTTTTATATTAGAATTATACTAAAAAGTACTTGTTTGTCCTATAGTAGCAAAGACTATCACTTTTTTTTTTATTTAAAATCGATATCCTAGTTCAAAACGCCACAATGGCGCCGATTCTGTTTGTTCACAAACTAAACTAAATTTAAGTTCATGCATCTTTTTCTTTATATGGCATTAAGAAAAGGACAGAAGATAAATATTAGTTTACTCCTGTCAAATTAAGATACTCCATAGACAACTTTAGACGAGATTAAAAAATTGGCTATTAAAAATACGTCAATTTATGTCAGGCGCTGACTAATTTGACAGGACTAAACTAATATTTATCTTCTGTCCTTTTCTTAATGAAATAGAAAGAAAAAGATGCCTGAACTTAAATTTGGTTTAGTTTGTGAACAACAGAATCGGCGCCAATAGTGAGCGTACCTATTATTAATAGTTTTAGGTATATTTCATAGCGTTTAATAGTTCACAAGGTCACTAAAACAATACAATTGTAGCTGTGGTAGATATTCACTGTTATCATGAATCGAAGTGAATGAAAAGAAATATTAGCCTTCATTGTACATACGTAGTATTTTAGTACCTAAACAATATCTTTGAGCAAGGATGTTATTCTGTTTTTTTTTTTCTAATTATGTAGATAGTCTAATTAGTAATTATGTAATAGACTTGTATAATCCATTTTCGTATGTTATGTATCGACGAAAACCCTAAAAGACAGATTGCACTGCATGAATTTCTTATCAAAAGACAGTAATCTTAAATTTTATCGATTTTGAAAGATAGCAACTTGGTTACTGACACTTTTTCGACTAGGTATGTGCGCATACGCACTAATAGGCCATGTCCTCAGATTGTATCACGAAATTCGATGTGCAGTTGATAATGTTTAGAGATAAGGTGTGAAATTATTATATGTATTGGAACTTGTGCAATAAAAACTTAGGGCTCTAAATGTTTTTCTCATAACACAATCATATGTTCTTTACAATCTTTGTCCCACATCGTAATCGGTGCGGCCTACCTTATATGTAGGTATATCTATACGTTTTCCTGTTATTACAATTGTAAAGCAATGCAGTTTTCATCTTGTTAATCGGTCTTCTGAATCACCCATACGTAGTTAAGTACTAAAAATAGAAACATAGGTATGAACGTAGAACGAATCATGGATATCGATTTTTATGCGCTTATTGCCTTTTATTGCCAAGTATAGTGAGACGCCTCATAAACATTAAAAACTGGCCAAGTGCAAGTCGGACTGTTGTTATAGCGGCAACAGAAATACATAATTTGTGAAAATTTCAACTGTCTAGCTATCGCGGTTCTTGAAATACAGCCTGGTGACAGACGGATAGACAGACAGCGAAGTCTTAGTAATAGGGTCCCATTTTTACCCTTTGGGTACGGAACCCTAAAAATAAGCGATTCACTACGAGGTTCTAATATCAACTTAACTGTTATGAAATAAAATTCATGTAGGTGTGTAGTACTTACCTCTTTTAAAGCGTATTTGGTTTAAGTGGTTAACGTTCTGTAATATTGGTGAACGTTTAAATGTAAATGTCTAAGCAAAGGTTTTGGATCACTATACTTAACACTTCATAATTTATACGTACAGAAAGAAAACGTAGACACGATTGTTATTAAAAGCACATTTTAATGAATGGGGGCGATCTCGTTGTATAATTTTAAGAGTGATATTTAAGTGTCGCTTAGAGGTCGAGCAGCGTAGAAGTTCGCCCAAGGCTCTCAATCGCGAGTCGTCGACCCGCCGTCACCTTGCTTCGCGCCAACTTACGCAATTTGTTAATCTTATCATCTGCATGCGCACCCGCACGACCTCGATCTCCCCTCTCACCCCTCGCCGAATTTCGATGCCTACATTAACATCAATAGGTAAAGTAAGTGAGGTCATCCCCAAAGTCAGTTCTTATTTAATATTCGAAATGGGTTTTCACGAGTTCACGACTACATTTCAGGTTGTAAAACTTGCGTAGCTTCAGTATTTTTATAAACGAAGACAACTACGGTTAACTAATTTGTTTTATATGTGATTTAAATAAAAATTTGTGCACGAAATCCAAAATGAAACACAGTCTAAATTAAAAAAAATTAAATGGTCTACGGGTGAAGTGCTACGGGTTTCGTAGCGCACCAGGCCGCCGGAAAAGTGGCGGAGAGAGGAGCGCCCGCGACGGTGGGACGAGCCTGCGCGCGGTCCACCCCGCGCGTATTTATTCGCAAGGCCACGCCAGCGGCGCGCCAGTGCGCAGACGTCGGTCGCACGCGATATACAATCATTGAGTTCTCGGCATCGCACTATTGCGATTTACGATCCGCGCACTAATATTACGTATCGTTTACTAACTAAAAAAAAATACAATAGTTGTTTTTATTTATTTTTAAAGAACAATATAAACAGGTAAAATGATAACAATGCTCTCAAATTCTAAAATTTTGTGGGGACTATGGCAAGTGGTGAACTACTGTGCTTCGCATACTTCACCGCCACTGCTGATGGCGGCATGCCTGGCGCTGCTGTTGCTGTGGGTAGCGGCACTGTTGCGCGAGGTGCGCAGTCTGCCGCCGGGGCCCTGGGGCCCGCCCGTCGTCGGCTACCTACCCTTCCTCGGAGTTCGCCACAAAACCTACCTGGAGCTTGCTCGCAACTACGGTACTCTGTTCTCCGCGCGACTCGGAAACCAGCTGACGATCGTTCTTAGCGACTACAAACTCATTAGAGAAGCTTTCCGAAGAGAAGAATTTACCGGACGCCCCAGTACCCCGCTAATGCACACTTTGGATGGTCTCGGTAAGTCCACAATACAATCATTTTGATGAGTCTTTTGCAAAGTTCGTATTTTTGGGTTTTAAAATGTATTTTTTCTGGTTTAAATTAGTGTTTTTATTTGCAATATCAAAGTTTTTTCAAAGTTCATCGTGCATTTCAATTTGTTCTGCTCATTAGTTTTATTTTTTCTGTAAATTTTCCAAAAAATAAATAGCAACTGCTATGTTAATAAATGTTAGTGTAACCCATAATATACCGGCAAGAAAAGTGCACATGTGCATGTGGGCGTCACTAGCCCGTCCCTCCCGCGGCGGTGCGTGTGCGCCGCCCACCTCGTGAGCCCTAACTATAACGCCCACCTCGTGAACCCTAACTATAACGCCTCCCTCTGTGCAGGCATCATCAACAGCGAAGGCCGTCTGTGGAAGAGTCAGCGCCGCTTCCTGCACGACAAACTGCGCGAATTTGGCATGACTTACATGGGAAACGGCAAGAAAGTCATGGAAGGAAGAATTAAGGTTCGTGATATTAATTTTATCCTCCTAACCATAAAGTTAAAATTATTTTTATTAGTGAAATTTTGGTCATAAACAGTATTAATGGGGGTTATTTGTTTTTTAGTGCGAAGTTTACGAGCTGATCGCTAACCTGCACCGGTCGGAGGGAGCGCCCATTGACGCGAACCCTCTCCTCGCCCTGGGCGTGTCCAACGTCATCTGCGGCATCACTATGTCCGTGCGCTTCAGTAACGGAGACGCTCGCTTTGAAAGGCTCAACAATCTCATTGAAGAAGGCATGAGGCTGTTTGGCGAAGTTCACTACGGCGAATATATACCTCTCTACAACGTAAGTAGTAACAATAATTCAGCTTATATTCATAACAGTTTACATTCCATGCTATTTTTTTTTAGAGTTCGTTTAAAAGACTAACAAATCCTGTTTTTTTTTACATATAGTACCTTCCGGGCAAAGCTCAAGCCCAGGAGAAAGTAGTGAAGAATCGCGAAGAGATGTTCGCTTTCTACCAAACACTGATCGACGAGCATCGCGAAACTCTCGATATCGATAACGCGAGAGATCTTATCGATGTCTATCTGATCGAGATCGAGAAGGCCAAGACTGAGGGCCGCGCCGGGGAACTGTTCGAGGGCAGAGATCACGGTAAGTTTCATACAACAATCAACTACTTAGTTTTTATTATAATACAAAAAACTATATCTTGTAAATTATAGTTTTATATTGAAGGTCTCTAAATACAGAATCTTTTTTCACAGAACTTCAATTGAAACAAATTCTTGGAGATCTATTTTCGGCTGGTATGGAAACTATCAAGTCATCCCTCTTATGGATGATTGTATTCATGCTGAGGAACCCCGAGGCGAAAAGGCGCGTACAGGAAGAACTCGATGCCGTCATCGGTCGCGACCGCTTACCAACAATCGAAGATATGCCAAACCTTCCTTACACCGAAACTACGATTCTGGAGACACTACGCATGTCCAATACTGTACCCCTGGCAACAACACACTCTCCTACTAAGTAAGTATTCAAAACATTAAATTCGGAAGTAGTTTAAAAACTCTATTAGCAAAAATACTTATCGCTACTTTTTTTCATAGGGATGTCCACCTAAACGGCTACAGAATACCTGCTGGGTCTCAAGTTGTACCACTCATCAACTGCGTACACATGGACCCCAAACTTTGGGACGAGCCCAACAAGTTCAATCCCAGCCGGTTCATCGACGAGACAGGCAAGATCAAGCGCCCCGAGTTCTTCATGCCGTTCGGCGTCGGTAGGAGAATGTGTCTGGGCGACGTGTTGGCGCGCATGGAGATGTTCATGTTCTTCGCGTGCATAATGCACCAGTTCGACGTGCAGATGGAGGCGGGCGCCGCGCCGCCGTCGCTGGAGGGCACGGTAGGCGCCACGGTCGCGCCCAAAGCGTTCCGCGTCAAGTTCAGCCCGCGCTCGGCGCCCGCGGCGGCCGCGCCCGCGCCCGACCACCCGCACCTGCGCCACGTCGGAGCGCACTAGCCGCGCCAGGCCGCGCCACATCGCGCCTAGCCGCGCCGCGTCGCGCCACATCGCGGCTAACAGCGCGAACATACCCACCAGTATTCAATGATCACTCGTTTTAGAGCGAATCGACAACCATTTATTTAAGTCTTTATTATATAAGTGAAGACGTCGCCGTCGCGATGCTCGAGGCTGTGCATAAAGTGTTCAATTAAATAGTAGACCGAACGTTAGATATATTGATATTCCCATCGTTGAGATTATAAAATGGCGTTTGTGTGAGTTTGCAGTATTAGCGTGTTGGTAGACTAGAATGATAGGAACTTCAGCAAATCACACCATTACACATTGTATTTAAGGTTTACGTTCTAAGTTCTAGTACCTATACCAAAATAAAATGTAGAATTCTAGGTCATTATTTATTAGTGTCACTTGCGAGAATGTATGGTCTGTTGTGTGTGATCTCATGTTTGTTGCGTTACAGTAGACTTTAGATATATAAGTTTGGAAGTGTTCATTTATATGTTTAGTGTAGTAACATGTACCTATCAGGTATGAAATAACATTCCATGGTAGTGTAACAACCAGAAACTAGTCTAGAGCGATATCGTCGCTATATAACAGAATAACGCCTAACTTTAATGTTCTTGTATTGTTGTACTAAATTCATTGTGTTGCAACAAAGTTGCCCTGTACTGAACTTCAGTCGAATAAGTCTGTTAGATCGCAGCTCACCATTGTCTGTTGGACTATTATATGCTTTGTATATAATGCTCTATTTTATTATAAGTTAAGTAAGTAATAAATTAAAATTGTGATAACATTGATTTGAACACCCTGTTTTATTAATACCTACCTACCAAGAGTTCCACGAAAAAGCAAAAAGTAATTAAGTATAGTAACCACTACACGCAGAGTTCAATACAGGCCTGATAACATCATAAGTTGGCTACATGATTAAATATTTTTAAACGAAATACCAAAGGAACCTCTTGGCATATTTAATCAATCGTTTTTCTCACAAGATACATAAATCTATTCAGATTAAATAGCAATAACTTAAAATTCGTTTGGCTTACAAAATAAAGTTTATTGAACTTTTGGTCTTTCGTAACTGCAACATTTAAATAATTTAAACTGAATTAAACTGGTATGTTAGTTTGTAAAGGTGCAGTTGCATGAACATAAACACTATTAAGTAATGTTGGAGGTGAATGACCCGTTGACAGCCTACGTCACAGATCAGGCACGTAGACCCGTACAATTTGTACTAACGAGAGGGTATCGACAAGCTGACATTACTCACGGTCTTTCCCATTACTCATATGGTACCTATCGTATACTACATACCTACTTCCTTTGTTGTAGTAATTAAATACACACGTTTCTGCATGTAATTAGCGAAAGCTTTGCGAGTTTAATGTAGGCATTATTGCAGAATAAATATTAATACAATTAAATATGTAATCACGTGGCCTTTTAGGTACAACTAGGGAAATACTTGTACACACCTCATACGTTACTTTTGCGGAAAGCTTATAACAACTTTTTTAGCAACTTTCATTACTTCCCTGAGAAATATATCTATATTTATACATAAAAAGTCAAGTTTCAATTCTAAACATGTATTACGTTGTCTTCGTGTTTTGAAAGCAGTTTCAGACAGATTTCCGCACTAAGATTTTTAAGTTAAACCTGATGGTCAAGTTGTTTATTGCGTGGTACGGTTTGGAGCAGCCAGCTCCTTTTATTTTGCGCTAATGTTGATAACAGAAAAATAATTTTAGTGTGAGTATAATCAGCATAATAATATAATGTTCCCACTGCTGGGACACAGACCTCCTCTTTTCGAGAGGGAGTAATTGGCTGTAATCTACCACGCGGGCCCAGTGCAGGTTGATAAATGCCACATGCCTTTGAAGATTTGGTTTTAGGACATGAAATAAAAATCATTTTACTTTACAGCAATTTTTATTCAGATTTATAGTCTAACATCTACCTACTAAATGCATAAGTATAAACTTCAATCACACAGGGTCACAATAGAAGGAGACTCGTGGAGGGGTGAGTGTTAATCCGATGGTTCCTCGCATCTCTTCCTCGGAGGGTCGGTCGGACGCTAGTCGCACTCGCCGGCGACGAAACAGTCGCGCGACTAAGCCGCATGCCAACATCCGCGATAGCTCGTCGCCGGGACACATGCGTTTACCTATGGATTAAACGCAGTCTTTAATATATTTTTAAATTCTATTATAGGTATCATAATATTATTATGTCTGCTTATAGTACATTTGGGTTTAAAAATTGTTTCTTCATTAATTGGTTAAACCAATTGGTGGGTATTATAATCTTGTCGTGTTAATTAAGAGAAAAACCGACACCGAACTAATTAAAACTTACTAAAATCTTGTAGGTAATAACAATAAAATCCAAAGTTGCTTTATCACTTTCAAGAAAAAATATACGAGTTAATAGTTCCTTACATTGTACTAGTACTACGAACAAAGTAACGATACGGAAAACCAGATTTCCCCTATTGAAGGCTAACTGAACTCACAAATCCTCAATTTTCCCTCAAACGAGAGCTTTCTTCGTATTTACGAGACAGAACGTAGATTAGGATTTTTAGAAAACAAATAGTAATTCCGTAGCATGTAAGATCTTTGTCTTTGTCGACTACGCGGCTATGTAAGCTAAGTTCTACATGTAACAGATATGCTTTCATTTAGGTACATTGAGTCCTGTTCCAGTTGCAGCCGGGCAGTTTTATTTAAGCATAATTAATTATGTAAGAGTCATAAAATAAATATTTAATTAATCAGTATTAAATAAGTACCTACATAATAAATGTCAATGTATTATTGTTTGCAATGACAAATCACAGTCTCATTCAATATTGCATCACTAAATTGTGGATCGTAACGAATTACTTATTATGTATTATATTATTTGTAGTTGAACTCTGACCACATTTAACAGGGAACATGCTGACCATGTCTATTCTTATAGTCAGGGGGAAAAACCGGCCGAAAGCGAAACGAACTTAGTGCAGGAACAAGATAAAGAAATGTTTGCGAATAAACTAAGTATGTACCCGAGGTTTCTGGTTAAAACCAAAAGGATTTCGGTTTTGACTTTTAAAGTATTATTTTCAAAGATGCCACAATACCGCGTATTCAGTCGGTGTAGACTTAGTAAAAGGGTCCTGGTCACACCCAATGAGCATGGGACCCTAAAAAAGCATATCCACAAAAGATAGGTACAATTCTCTACTCAACTCTTGACAACGGTAATCTAAATCTTTCGACTAATAGTTCTCAATTTTCTCTCGATATAATTATATGTACTTATTAATAATTATTAAATGTCTGACGATAACATATCGCGCTTATCTGAGTCCAAAATTATAATTATACGTGGGTTCTGAAAGTCTATAAGCAATCTGAAATCAAAGTAGGTCTTTTGATCAGTGTGAAAACGTATTTAAAAGTTACCTACATATTTATAATTTGTTTTCAGTTGGAGAATGCGAGGTATTTGCGATATCCGAGGTTACGTGACATTTTAAATTAACGCTCACTTAGGTATGTGGAAGCTCTCATTATGTGTAATTGTTATTTCGATTCAGCGATATTTGGAAACTGATTTAATTTTGTCTACCTTTTATTAATACACTGTCAAATCAGTCTTACAAATTCTCTCGCTAAGCTACTAATGAAGGATCGTGAATCGAATGTGGTCGGAGAGACTTTTGAAAAATCCTAAGTAAAAAGTCATAATTCAAGGTTTGGTTCTCGCCTATTTCCTCCTCCAATATTAAACCAATTTAAAAGATATTTCATAAACTGAATATAAAGGATATATACTGTGTCCCTATGTTTTTCTTTTCTCATTAATAGTTGTGTAATTTGTACACTAGGCCTCTGTTGACAGCGGTTCAAATCGGCATTTTTTTAGGGTTCTAGTGCTTATAAAAATAATAATGTAATTAAAAAGGAAAACATAGGGACGTACAAGTAGTTAATATTTATTATTCTGTAAAAAATAATTGCTATATGGTCATTAACCAGAAAGAAAACAGGCGAGAACATTTCTATGGAGAAACGACCACTCGCCTTTAAACAAATTCTAAGTAGGCAAGCTCCCTTGGCAATGTTACAACATCTTGAGTTTTTGTGAGTTATGTTCAACGGTTTACGCGTGATTTAGTATCAAACATCCAAACATCTTCACAAACTTTCACATTTACAATATTAGTAGGATTATCCAATTATCTAAAACATGCTGACTAATCATAAAAAAAAACAATTCAAAACATTACTAACATTAGTTGAAGCGACAAAAGCCTAACGGTCGAGGTTCGAAAGGTCGTAAGTCACAAGCCAAACGCCATTGAACCATTGTAACCAACGACATTCTCTTTGATTGTAACGAACTTACTGTTATAATAACAAAACCATGTTAGTTATTCAGTAAAGTTGAAGAGGTCAGTAGAGAAACCCGTTCGTATCAGCCCGACAAGAGGTACTGCAACAAGGTATACAAGGTGTTGATTTGAATCCTAGTCAAATTCAAGGACGTAATTATGCTAATGATTCTCGACCCAAATCAACAATAAAATGGGTAGGCTTTTTTTTTTTCTTATTTACGGAAATCCGTAAGTGTGAACCAGCCGTATTTAAACGCGGCCCGTCTGTTACTAGCCCTAAACCGCGCTTTCACACACAAACAAACGCCTTTTACTTTACTAAGTACTAAAATACTAAAGTACTAAAATGTCTTTTATAACAACCTCCTGAAATTTGACGAGGATGCAAATCAACACCTTGTAAAGATTACGCATTTGGAGAACATTCATAGTTAGTCACCGAGTTGGCAATATATAAATGACTACCCGGACGTACGGTTAAAGGCTATAGCACACATATCAACTCGGAAAGGGATCGTCACCGTATCAACTTGAGCCAATTAGTATTCTTTGTATGAGACTCGGGATACTGCAACGCATACAAATCGGAATCGTAACGTAATCGCCTCGCCTCGGGACAAGCTCACGAACCGTGGTGCGGTCCCGCGCTTACGGCTCTTCCACCCTTGCCCTCGCACCCCTCCCGCGGCCTTCCTACAGCACCATCAACCAGTGGCAGCGGTCGACGGGCCTTAAGCGCGGCATCGCCTAGCCGTAGCCGAGTCGACGCGACGTATCGGAGCTGCTGATCGCTTTGGTTACGTGCTTACGTTAGGTTGACGCTTGTTTGACGGCGAGGCGAAAGGCGATACGGTGACAATCCTTTTCCGAGTTGATATGTGTGCTATGACCTTAACTAGGACACAAGCATTGATTCCTAGGTCAGACAGTGTTAATGGGGGTTTCCATTAGGAATTTGTCTGTACCTATCTGCCCGAAATCTTTAAATGTGTCCGGTTGACGGCAATAGGCTTGCCCCCTATTATATGGGACTTAAACCTAACTGGCGAAATGTGGGCTTACTATAGATAGGTAAGTACACCTCTGCCTGACCGCTCGAGGAATGTAGGCGTGATGTTGTGTTATGTGACGAATGTTTCAAGTACCTAACCTTTTTTCTTCAAGTCACCATTTTGCACATAACTCACATCGCAAGAATAATTACTTTATCTTTTTAATATTTTTTTATTATCATTAACTCCTGTTAAACAGCTCTGTTTAACAGGAGTTAATGATAAAAAAAACATATTGCTCACTTGCCATCTTATCTCTACACCACCCTTGACTGACTGATAGAGGATGCCTTAGGCATTAAGTCAACCTTTGTACCTTATTGAGAGCGAGAAGTTAAAAAAAAATATTTGTTACCTGTCTGAAATGGTATAAATTCTTGAGGTTTCAGCAGACTTCCATCGGGACCTAGAAATCTGCTCGGTTTAAATTCTTCAGGATTCTCCCAAACGTCTGGGTTCATGTGCATAGCCCATTGAAGTGGTATGACCATTGCTCCTTTAGGAATCTTATAGTTTCCTAGATAAGTGTCCTGTGGATGAAAGACATGTACGATAAGATACTGTTCAAATAAAACTATGATTCTAAAAGAGTTGTAACATTTATGATGTGCAATCTTTTAACAGAATTCAGCAACCCTTCTTTTTTCATTATTGTCCCAAATTCCAGCCCACTAATCTAACTTTATTAGGACATTTTCACATCAATTTTATCATTTCAGAAACCGACAAAACATGACTAGGAACTACTAGGAAGTAGGTAATACAGGGTTATTGGTAAAACATTAACAACCTCGTATGAAGTCATTGTACTCATTGGTACTCATCATTATGAACAACTTTTACTATGGGATCAAAGGTGAAATCGCGAAAAAAAAATCAGCTGTTCCCTACATTTTTACGAGTTATACGAACATAAATGTAGGGAACTGCTGATTTTTTTTCCGCGATTTCAGGTTTGGTCCCATAGTAAAAGTTGTTTGTAATGATGATTACAATGACCTCTTAAGAGGTTGTTAATGTTTTACCAATAACCCTGTATAAGCTTCGATTAAAACCACATATTCAAATGCCTCGAAGCAATCTGGTCTATGAAATACATATAAATTATGCATACTTCGACGCATCCGTGGGGAATCCCGACTGGCACTATCGATCGAACGCGCTGAACCTCGCAGATGGCCGCCATCAGGTGAGGCAGTCTGGAACCGTCCACTTCCCCATCCTCAGGGTATACTGACAGAATTTCTTTACGCACTAGTTCCTGAAAAGATTTTGATTATTTTAGGAACTACTGGGCGTATATTTAAAACTAGCATTGTTTAAAGGCGCGGGGGCACTTAAAATAATCTTTATGTTTAATAAATTAAGCAAAAGTACTGCTTGACACGTCACTGCAGACAAAGTTAGGTTGTTATTATAATGAGGTATTAGTGTGCCCCTTCGCGTTACATATGCAAAAAAATTGGGTTATAAGTTTAGGAACATATGAAGCGCCTTTCAGTAGTCCACTTGAATACATCGTTGAGAACTGACAGCGATGATTGACACTCGATTAAGAATTCTATGCTAACCCTGCTTCAGACGACGCCGCGAATTCATCAAACGATTCGACACAAGACTAATGTTTGCTAAAGCCTGAATACTCACTAACGAAAGCTGTTAAATATATACCGTAGCTACATACCTGTTCTTCAGGATAAAGAGCCATATACAACAAGAACCAAGCCAGCGTAACAGACGTGGTATCAAGACCGGCTCCAAACATATCAGCTAAAAGATACAACATCTGTTCATCAGTCACGTATTTAGCACCCTCATCACCACTCTCAAACCTTCTCTTTTGTTCTAGAAGGAAGTTGTCAAGGATGCACTCTCCATCGGTAGGAATCAAGATATTCGGATCGAAGAAATGTTCCTCAGTTTTCGAAGCGTGTTTGCTGTACTTGATACATTTCATATGGCCCTCGGGATGCTCGCTGAAGAGGTTGTCATGCGGAGCATAAGCTGCTTCCTTTATTGGTGGCAACCCTATAATTTTTCGTCGTCGATCAATGATGCTCGCGTATAATCTGTGTGTTTGAGCCTGGCCACGTGTCAAAACTTCCATTGTTCTTTGGGTTGATGATGAGAAGAATCTGAAACAAATTAAATAGATAATAACGTTTTGTACAGTTGCGTAGAAGACATTTCGTAATTCATTTGTTATCATATCATTATATCTAGGTACTTAATCCTTACCTGATGAAAGGCAAAAAGTTTACAACACCTGCGACTCCCATTTCGTGACAGCCCTCCTCTTGAATTTGTCTGAACCAGTGCCATGTTTTATCTTCAGGAGGGAACTTAAACCCAAATATAATTTCGTTGACGACATTTCCTAGAGAATTCGTCAACATTTGGGACAGATCCATTGGAGAGCCGGCCGCCTTTTCTACATTCTGGAAGAGTATTAATGATGTGATGACCTTTATTATTGCAACACTGCTTGTTTTCACAAAAATAATAGCTATTATGAATTAGACCATTATCATACTACACTAATTAACATTTCATGAATCATTGTTTTGTTTCAAAACAAAAGTTGAAGGTAAATTTGTAATTGTGGTGGCCTCAGAGCATTTGTCATTGTCGTTTAAAGGTTACATTTATTTGATTTATCTTAAACTTAAAATAACGTCAGCAATCATTAATTAAATGTCTCGTAAAAAAACAGTGCAGTCATCGTATCCGCCGAAGCAAAAAATTTAGGAAAGAACGAGTCTTATAAATTTTGTTGCATGTACTATCTTTAACTTCGGCGTTGATCATTTATATTTGCTGTGTAATGTAAGATAAGTTTATGGAAACTACGGATAAGGCACAGAATACTAATCATACCTCCAAAAGTTCGTAGACGCCCGACGCTATCCGTTTTTCCAACTTTTCTCGCGACACGCTGTGCTTACTCATGCCGAAGCTTTTGAGCCACGTAGTTATCAACTTCCTCTGATCCTTCCACAGTCCGCCCTCCGCGCAAATAATACCTTTAACAATATTTTACATTAACATCACAGTCAAAATGTTTGTGCAAGCCCGATATTTGTTTACTCACCATTTCCTTTCATGATGCCGTGCGTTAAGAACAAAGGAGCTCTTCCAGAAAAGTTTTCTTTAGCGAAAGCTTCTCTCACTAACTTGCAATCTGACAACACGACGGCGTACACGCTTCCCATACCAATACCATAAATTGGTCCATACTGCTTAGAGAGCTTAGTTAGTGTGAGGTGAGGGTGATGGCGGTCGAGGAACGGCAAGTAGCCAACGACCGGCAGGCCCCAAGGCCCCGGAGGCAGACTCTGCCATTGTTTTATTTTTTTAAAGATCCAAAATCCCGCGACGAATGTGACTAGCCACAAAAAGAAAAAATCCATTCCGAGCTAAAACAAAGAAGATATTTTGTGCATATTATTACCCTATTATACAGTAGACGAGGACGTTTGCAAAAAAACGTCCGAGAAACGTTGAGGCACTTTCAATAAAATGCTTGTAAAAAAATGTCTGGGTGTGAAGGCAGCAGACTCTTAGTCTGGTCTTTGTTCTGTTCGAGACATCTAAGATAAGTTAAGATTCTAGAAATGCTGACTATTTTGCCAACATACATATTTATGACCGGCGAATAGTCTGGACTTTGTAGTCAGTTGTAATTGTAATTGGTCCTTTGTTTCGGCAGTCGCACTCGGTTGAAAATACTTACTAAATCCCTAAACACTAATAATTTTATTGTTAATTAAATTCACATTATGACTACGACTAAATCACTATATTTTTTTATGACAATAATAGTGCACAATTTATTGGCGTGTGATTTTTACATACAAGTTCAATAAAAACGCGCTTCCACGGGAAATTTGGCTCCGTTTCGCGCGCCAAGCCGCGTGGCGCGTTGTAGTATGTGATCCGACTCGTTAGGCTTCAACAGCACCAACTACAAACTACAAAGCAGCATTTCAGGAAAAATATCGAAAACAAAACAATATTGTTGTGGTTTAATGTTTGATTTCAGCCGCCACTAGAGCGAACTTCATGTGATACATTCACATGAAGTCTTTCGGTAATGATCGATGATCAAATAACATAATATTATTACTTATCATGGATATTGTCATAAACATGATAATATTATCAGCCTAATAATTCTACTGACGCACATAAGCGTCCTCGCACCACGTAGACCTCGACTACGACTCGGTACCTACCTACTTGTTTTCAAATTGGAGTTATAATTTTACAATAATTTTACCATATCAGTTATCTTTCTCATGTGGAAGCTTAACATTAATTGTAAAAAAACAACTACGCACCTTTAGAATAATTCGTTGGTAATTGCTACAAAACACAATAGCGATAATTATAAAAAAAAATTCTAACTGAAATGTTCCCTCTCTTCATTTCCCAACATAAATTATTACAACCTATATTTTATTACAACCTATATAAATTATTTCCTCACTACGGGCAGAGCTACGGGCAAATACACAATAGTCACAATTCGTTTTGTCTTAATAATGTCTATATCTTCTTTATTTTGCAATTATCTTATCGAATGAATAAAATAATAAGTACTATCTATAAGATAAACAAGTTACACGAAAAAGAAATAAGACACAAACCTATAAAACAATCACTCATCCGAGACGCCAAAAAAATATCATTCGTTCAATCTCTAGCGAGTCTGTGGCATGTGGGCATGACAACCAATGCTACCAACATAACCGCCGAAAAAATAAAACATCGTGAATCGTGTGGTGATGCGTCGTCTAGTATTTTGTTATCAATGTATGCAAACACTCCTTACATCATAATGATAGTAATAAAACAGTAAGTACTGCATGGAATCGGTTTGTAAATATATCTCACTTACTTGTTAGAAAGGTTGGTACTGGAAAAGTCACTCAAAGAGTTTTGATTAGTGTCACAGAAGAGAGGTGCGGGCGTCCGACCACTGCGCGCTATCAGAACAACACAGGCGGAGGTCTCTCGTCACGTGGCCAGACACCTACAAGCTCGCCGTCATCACCAATCCCTATTAAATATTACAATATTCCAAGAAGACATTTGTTTTTCAAATCGCATTTAATATTTATGTTGGGGCTTTCTTGGTATAGGTACTCCGATTCACCGATCTGTCAAAGATTCGATCAGTGTCGATTGTAGTGACAAATTCGTCATACATTGGCCGGTACTCAGTATCTTTATGCTTATTGTTCGTGTTGTATATTTCAATGGATAAGAATTTGAATGAACTTCGTTTTAAATGGCGATCATTCTCAGTCCCACCCAGCGGGCCGTGTCCAGGTAAGCCTGATTATTTATACACAGGAATATACGACTACCGATGAATTTAACATTTAAATGCGAATAGAACTGTTATAACTTTTTATGGTTCCCTAATACGAAACCCATTTCTTAGTATAATGTTTTAAGTCTTAAATCCAATACTAGAGTTATTTAAAATTAGACATACCTAATGGAATTATTAAAACTGGTGTAAAATTTAACCCTATAAAATTAAGGACAACGATGACAAACCAGCTAATTATAATATTTGCATAAGCTTAAGCCGTTTGTATAAATAACTAGCTACTTAGCAATATTTACTCGGATGACGTTATTAGATAATCACAAACTTAGCACCGCGGGCGTACATTATCGCATAGCAATGTAATAATATATCATAATTTAAACAGGCGCATTAAATACACATACCTAGTTTATTCTAATTACGCAGTTTAGCATTTTTTGTGCGAATAAATCGTAGTGCATTTAAAAGTTTGCATGTTATGGCTAATAGTTGTATTAATTTTGAACAGATTAATAAGGCAAAGTTTTTTTTTATTATTGATAGGTTCACGTTTGATCACTATCTCACCAGCGAGGTAATCGCGTTACACACTGATAGTAGCAATTGCTTTTGTTTTGATAGTTCAACAGCATTCATTGCGTTATTTGCGCTATTGAGCAGACAATTTTTTCGAAAATATGAAGCAATGGATTAGAAATATCCTTCAAAATGATTCAGATTGTGATTGATAGTATGTTACGCAATTAGGTTCCTGTTGGTAAGCGATGATGTGGTCAACGATGAAGCACGGTGGCCTAGTAGTGACCTATAGTCTTCCGTGGCAATGACTGGGCTGGGGTCGTTGATGCTACTCAGAGAGGCTAGCTAAGGTAATAAAATGGCTGCAGCAAAATCTTACGTTGAATGCAATTAAGACAAAATACATGGCATTTAAAATATCGAAGCGCCTGGAGCCCGAAAACCCACTGCGAATCAAGCGCAGGCCACACCGCCAGCTAGCGGGCGGGCGGGCTAGGCGGGCGGGCGAAGCGAACGAAGGAAACTATACAAACTACGCAAAATATTGGCGAGCTAAACCCCATAGGGGGTTCACACCGAAAACTACGGACAGACGAGCGACGGGCGGAGCGGGCGGAGCGCGCGGAGCTGGCGAAGCGGGCTAAGCGGGCTTTTCAATGACGAATTTGCACGAATAGCGGAACGAACCGGGCGAGCGGGCTGGCGGGCGAGCTAAGCTAGCGAAGCGCGGGCGCGCCAACGCTGGAATCGTCGGATATTTCGTTAGCTTAGCTCGTTAGGTTAGTCGGTAGCTCGCGGTGTGAACCGAAGTATGTAAAGAGTTGAAACGATGTTCGCCCGCCTAGCCCGCCCGCCCGCTAGCTGGCGGTGTGGCCTGCGCTTCAGGCTCCACTCCTGCAAACACCTTAGTAGTGATTCTTGTCAATGTGTCGAGATTGAACAAGTTGACCATATTAAATACCTTGGCGTCTTGATCGACAACCAGTTCTCCTGGATCAAACAAATAGATGCTCAGATGCTGTCACTGCTAGGGCCCGTAAACTTATGTTCATATTAAAAAAAATTAGGAACATTGCCGACCATAACACCCTCAGAAATGTGTACTTCGTTTTATGCCAATCTATTCTGAATTATTGTATAGTGGCATGAGGTGCAGCAGCAAGGACTCATTTGATGAAACTTGAACGAGCACAAAGGGGCATATTAAAGGTTGCCTATGGAAGGCCCTATCGGTACCCCACTGATAGGCTGTACCAAGAATGTGACTTGCTTAGGATAAGACGGCTTTTCATTTTGTCTGTCTTATTACGCTTCCACCGACAAGCACCCCAAACCCAATCCAAATCTAGGTCATGCAGAAAGAAAAAATGGAAAACACCCACTACTCGCACTAAATTCGCCCAAAGAGCTCCAAGTTACAAGGGTCCATTCATTTATCAACACATCAACAAAACCCTGGACATAGTGGGTTACTCAAAGCGTACTTGCAAAATAAAAGTTATTAAGTGGCTATCAGCTCAGGACTATGCACGGACTGAAGCTCTCCTGACTCCCATACTTTAAGTCCCTCGCAAATACTCACCCAGGTGTAACACATCTTCCCAACACATTCCTTTAACAACAAACATACGTACATACAAACTACACTAAACTAAACTCTACACAAACCTTATAATTGTAATTTTTCATGTTTCCTTTAGTAAGTTTAAATATTGTTTAGACTCAGTAACCAAACGATCACTGATCTACCCACTAATGCACTTAGGTACATTGTGTCACTAACGCCGTAATAACTAGATCCCACGACACAGGGTATCCTGGTGTGGGGTCTAGCGCTACTTTTTTGCACTATATCTATATTTTAATTTTTATTTTATTATATCTTTTTTTTTGGAATTTACGGAAACGTAAACACTGTTTTTGGCAAATAAACATTACCTTATCTTAATACATATTATAGCCAAAGATTAGCATTTGCTATTAAGAACGTAACTCGTTTTTATTTAGTTTAACTGGTACATGTTATGATTCACGCAATTACGCATTAACCGTAACCTGGTCATACAGTGCAAATTGATTAAAGCGCAATTTGAATAATTCAACCTTCAAAATAGAAACGGATAATTCATGCCCTACAATACACAGCTCCAACAAATGATTCTGGGTTAGTTCACCAAACCACGTGATCCCTAAGTACAAAGGAATAAGAAATAAATTAAATTAAATATTAACGAAGAATGATATTTCTGATCACATTGTATCGGTGTAGTCAATCATTGCCTCTAAATACTTCGAAGCGGTTCGGGTAAATAGTGCACGGCGTACGTGCGGCCTCTTGCTGAAACTGGGCCTGCGCACTGCCGTGCGCTTAGATTTAGTACTACTAAATAAACATGCTTTCAAATAAAAGGTTTACATAGTTCCAAGCTTAAACAATTAGGAGTGTCGACACACTAGGCTTTGGCCCAGGCGTAGCCATAGACGTGGCTAAGACGCTCCGTAGACGCTGCGTAGCAACGCGTAGCGGTGCGTAGAGGTACGTAGCAGCGGTGTAGCGGCGGCGTAGCAGCGGCGTAGCAGTCGCGTAGAGGCCACATGGTTGCGTCTCGTGTCGTCAATGCGACGCCAAATGCCTACGTAAATATTGGACTAACGACCGTTGTGATTTTTCATTAATAAAAGCATGTAAAACACGTTTTTTTTTTTTAAAGAAGTCCACGCACCTCTATTTAAATTCTTAACATAATACGGTAAGTACCTACTTACTTGTCTGCGTCAATGTAAAACAGTTAGTTTAGTATTGAAAACTGTTGTAGTCGTCCGTCTGTTACAATATGACAATACCAATATCCGTGGTAAGAGCAGAGGAAACAAGTTTTACAAAGCCATGCATCTTCTAATAATTACCCGTATATCCTCGTGATGACTTGTTGAGGTCGGATAAATATTATTATGACCTGTTGAACATCTACGCAATGTGCAAGCAGGATTTCCATATCTAATCATAATATTATTAAGATCGAGAATAAATATCTAGATAAATCTCTAATCTTCAAGTAACTCAATGAAAACATTATTATGTAATTGTATACTTACATAATAATGCATAGTTTGATTGGCTTTAATTTGCCTTTATTTTTTTTCTGCTTTTAAGATGTCTAAAATAAGTCTAGATGTTCGTAAAGCAGGCGGAACATCGATTTGTATGCTTGTAAATGACGCGCGTTATCTAATGCACATTTTTTTTTAAACAGTTACAAGCAAAACCTATGTTTCGATAATTAAATTATGCGATATCAAAAAAAAAAATGCGATATCAAGATCTCTGATCTATACTTTTTGAGTTTGGCTGGCGCTCCCCGCGCGAGACGAACGGGCGAGGCCGCGCGCAGTCGCAGGCGCAGGCGGCGCGGAGTGTGAAGGCCGGTCAGCGGCCGAGCTGTGTTATCGGACCAATCATAACGATCACCTCACTTATATAGTATCTACTAATGCAAAGCATTAGCTCCACCACGTGCCACTCATTTTATTAATTATTACGAGACGCAATTACGCGCGCCAGCTTTGATTGAATAAGGAATGATATTCTCGCACACCCACACGTATTACATTGCGCGCCGGTGTAGTGTTATAGACTGTGGTCAAGTAGTACCGTGCACTTGGGAATGTGAACTGAACAATTAATTGAACGATTGCTGACATTCTACAAATTAAAAGCTACTTTGCAGCCTAGGTCACACGTAAAAGTTGTCTTACTTATAAGATTTTTTTCCAAAGAAATGAGTCGACAAGATTGTTTTATTTCATTAAAACCGCAGACACTTGTTTACCTAAATGAATGCACCTATCTCTAAAGTGTTATAATTAAATGGCACGATGATTCAGAAATCCCTAGAGTTAATATTCATAGGTATGTAATTTTCCATTTAATAAGGTACAATTTAGTTCACGATATCGCAGAAGCCGTTGTTTTAAATCCTCCGACGGTTTTAAATGATTTTATTTTTGTTCCAATTAACAATTTTATAGGTAGGTACAATAACGACAACACTGTTAGCCAGTGACTTATTTAACCTATTAAGTTTTTCGCCCAGAGTGGTACGGAAAACTGCAGGCCTACGTGAGGTGAGCGTCAAGTGAAGGTTCGGTTTTTGAGGACATCCCATTAATAATGTCCCTAATGTAATAATGAATGCCAGTATTACTAGACTCCCACTCCGATTTGTTTAATATGTTAATTAAAAAATACCAGCCAATTATCTATCACTACAATATAGCGAGCAGGGGCCGCACGAGACAATAGCCGCGACGGATCCAGAGCTGTGCGGAGCATTCGAGGCCCTTGTTGCCATTCTCATTCAGCCACCGTACAGTTATCCCGCGGCCAGTGTTACTGACACAATGCAAGGTTAACATGAGGTGGACGCCCGCAAACTGCCCGCATAGCACTTAAAAGACATTTACGTTTTATCGAGCTGTTCTGATCAAACAGGACAAGCCAAAAGCCGAAATCCGTTTCCAAGTAGGTAACTTGCTGATACTCGAAATATTTCTTTTACTTTGTATGGCTACTGCAGAATGTTATTTCCTAGATAATTATTGAAATGCATTTGAGCAGTTTGCCCACCCGTAACCTTGTATAAAAGCTGTATTTTTCCTTATACCTTGCAACTACACTTGCTGTATATCAATTAATATCTGTCTCGATTTTAGGTTCTGTTGTACAAGATTATATATATCTATTAATAGTAATAGATATCTATTCGAACGAGTAAATATATTTCACGTCTGCATGTAAGTGGAGCGTTAATCGATAAAAAGTGCAGATATCAGAACTAGTCGGACGTGTCGGCCCTCAGCGTCACTGGAATGTTCGTCTCATTATGCTCATCGTTGATTAAAGTCAATAACTTCATCGCGAGTGCGGCGCACATTGAGCATCGGCTCAATGGCATCTCTAATGAGGCACTCTTGTCAATGAGCGCAGCGAGCCAGATCTCAATCGCGCCATGTCTCTATTCTCTTTTACTTTCGAACGCATCCAGTGGGGCGCAGCCCGCGGGCTTCGGTCGTCCACTCGGCGCGCGCCTCTTAACAGACTGTATTCTTTTTTCTCCTTTACTCCCGAGAACAGTCTAGAATGCCTGCATCCCATGTATACGTCTTCCTTCTTTTATTTTTAGTTAGTGCGAAAAAGGTAGTCGACCAGTCGTAGCGGCGGGGTCAACGTATTCGAGGCTTTTTACCTCTGCCTGATGCAGCTGTTGCACAATAATAGAGAAATTCCTGGAATCTTCTACATGGGTGATCGAGCTATTTATATCGGCCTGAGACAGGAAAATGCATTGCAAAGGCTAAAAATACCTGCGAATCAATTAAACCATCCCGTATTCATTGAATATTGATAGGCTTAGTCATGTCATGTTTCATTGTAGATTAACTATGCTACAAGGAAGTGTTTTGTGTAGACTAGAACATGCATTTAGTATACATATTATACTCACAGTGAATACTATCTTTTATTTATCAGCTAATAGGTACATTGGAAAGCATTTACCTAATATTAAAAACACCAACTCATTTTATCATTAAATACCAAAGTCACATATTAACATCAGAAAATAACTGTTATTTATTAACTTTCTCGGGTCAATTCAACATTTTGCAACCGTCATTTCACTGTACTTTCTATAGTGATGCGGCGTCCCTACGGTCCTCGGAGTAATGTCCAAACTAGTGTCAATGATCAGCACACTATCATTCCTAGGACTTTGACTTCTCTTAATTGAGTCTCGATTTCCAGTAAACAACTATTATAATTTTAATCATACTGTCTCTTCCATTAAGGAGTCCGTTACTGGATGTGACTGTATTTTGTTGAACCTATGCAACTGCGAAAATAACGTTGTGTACGTTTAAATATGTTTGTACATTTTACAGTTTACTACAATACATTTTTATGGGTTGCGCTTAAAAGGGTATTTCGCAATGCTTGTTTTTGGTGGCAAACAGAGATTGTAGAGCCCAACGAAGAAAGGAATGCTGATGAAGTTCTTATTTTCTGCCTACTTTATAGAGAAATACAAAAATGGGCAGTGCAACAGCAGACAAGTGAAGCTCGCTCCGAATCGAGTTACTTACACGCGCCCAACGGGCCATCGGTGTCCTTGCATTCTTTGGAGGTAGATCAAAATGGTACCGGTTCAATAACCCTTGACAATGTGAAGGGATCAGCTCTTGGACTAAGAGGCGCGGCAGCTTACGTAATGAAGCAGGCGTGAGGGTCGAAACCATTTGGCGGTCATGAGGTACTAGCTGCCCTTTAAACATTTAGAAGAAATATTTTCCTTTCAAACCATCCATGCAAAGCAGGTACTTCGTGTAAAAATATTCAATATAATTCAATCAACATTTTTGTTTAAAGAGTAGAGTAGAGCATCGCGATGAGAATATATTCAAGTATTGGGGTCAGATCTCATGCGCTGTATATTATGTACGCACGATGTGTTGTGATGTTAAGAGGATGAGGTGTAATATTTGGGCAGCATATTGTACTTAAGCAAATTTTACAGGCAATCATTTTTGTCAATATTTCATCTCAAAATACGATGCTTACGTGACAGGCAAACAGTCGTAAAGTGTTGGGAATACGCAAGACTTGGTTTGTACTTAACTCATCTTACAAGTTTTCCACTGAAAACTACTTAGTGAGATGAAAGCCTCGTCTCGACGCGCTCACGAGATTGAAACGTTTCATAGAGCTCACATCCACTAAGTTCTGTGAAGTTTCGCGTAGGTCTAGGTACTTAGCGTGGGAACTTTAATTATAAGATTAAGGGCGGGTTGCATCACGACCACTTGACGCACGCGTATACGTCAAAACTGGCGCTAACTATCGTCAAACCAAGAAAAGCGTTGTTTCAAATTACAATTACAAAATTATGGCCTTGACTTGCGTCAAATAATAACTACGTAATCGTTATTATTTGACGTACGTATGCTACGTTAACTATCCGTTTGAAACAACCGGCCCTAAAAGCAATTAACATCCAACCAACTTTTGCTTTCAAAATAAATTCTAATTTGTGAGTTAGCCAACTCTAATAGATTACAAATACAATTAAGAATTTCTAAAACCTCTAATACAAACCACTAACAACTTGTGGGACTTACTTAGGTAAAGAAGATATTTTATTTCGGATAATATTGTTTGTATTTTTAATCATTTAGTATCACGATTTCAACCGAAAGAGGTCCACACAGCTGGGCTTAGGCCTTCCCCTAGGATTGTCACATCGTTGTGCAGTCCGCGCAGCCGGCAACTTTGTAATAGTTTCTGAATTTGTGCTCTGTGAAAGATACTTCATAGCAGTGGCGAAGGGTAAAAAAAAAAAAAAAATGACAGAAGCCGGAGCAAAAAAATATGCCAAAAAAAAGTCAATAAACCGTTTCATTAAAATCCTATTTCGATCTACTTTTCTATTATGAGCTTATTGCGAATTAGCTAAAAATGACAGCACCGAATTCATGTACTTATTGCTAATCAACTCCATAAAATACCTAACATGAATTCGTCAGATTATTAATATCTGTAAAACATTTTATTCCCTATACTAAGTACTAGAATCTGAGAAAAGTAAACACAGGAAATAATACATTTTATTTAATTTACACTGCAAGTCAGCCATTGATATTTATCGTAAAGAGAGACATTAAAAAATAATTTATAGTCCTAACTGGGCGAGCACGGTTTAACTCAATTACGTGTTTTTATTTTCAAAACTTAACCTTTAAAAGCATGTTTCCTCATAAAGCAAATTAAAATCTGTCAAACAACAATCTACTGCCAATGATGCTATCATAATGATCCTAGTGATTAGGTACTTTTCAAATCTACTCTAAATAAGTAATTTCAACTTAATTAACTATCTACTTACCCTAAATACCTAATTACAACGTGCTTTCACTACACAGACACCCAAAACAAACTTCAACTACGCTAAGTACTTACTTAATAATAGTTCCATGTTCAACTATAATTCTAATACTAAATAGTACCTAAACACTAATTACCAATTTACTATTGGTGATTAGTGAGTAATTAGTAAGGTTTATTATTTTTTGCTTTTCAGTTTTTTCGGCGGTTTAATTTTTTTGATAAAAAGTTTTTATTGGTCTTAAGTATTTACTATTTAGTATCAATGCATACAACGAACAAAATGCAAATTAATTAAAAGTGTAAACAAATTATTACGTCAAAATAATGTTCTACACATGAATAATTGTCAATTATTGTAATGATGTCCGATGTCCGAACTCCGTCCCGATTGTACATATTACGAAATTCCACGAAACCGACCGAATGGCGATAGTGCTCCATCTCGTTCACGCGCACGCATTTTCACTCATAATAAGCCGATCTTCTTCGGCTTATCGCCCGCTCAAAATATAGCAAGCCACGTGACCTGAAGTGACGTATGACGAGTTTTCTAGAGAGAAAGAACTCTCTGCAAGCCGCGTGCGCCTACAAATTATATTAGAGCAAAATCTTTTGTTGTTGGGAAAGAAAGACAAAACATTTAATGTAGACGTTTTGCAATGTTTTAATTTTATGGTGTAGATACCCACAGTCACGAGCACCAATATGTCAACACTTGGCAACTTTAAATTGCGATTTTTTCACGAAATAACGAATGCAATGTTGAAATACGACACTTTACCTACCTACTGATATAAAATGTCATTAAAAAATAAAGGAGAAAATCGCTTTTGAATAAAGTCAAGTGTATATATACTTTTGCTCGTGACTGTACTAGCACTTTGCCCGCGACTTCGTCCGCGTGTATTTCGTACTTTCTTCATGACCTTTATTATTTATTTAGATAAATACTTAAGTATTCGGGCCAATTGTTTGGTGCCAACTCAAAATTACTTAGGTATATACATACATTAGTTTAAAAACTTAGTTATTAAGGTTAAATAAAAAAGGTTTATTATTTTTTGATAAAAAGTTTTTATTGGTCTTAAGTATAAATACTTACTGAGTTTCGAGTTAATCGGATCGCGCGTTAAATTCTTCCATACAAATTTTGATACCCCCCAATGGCCCCCTTTAGGGGGTAGTTTAGAAAAAACAAAAAATGCCCAACTTCATAATTTACTTAGATAAGTATTCGTGCCAAGTTTCAAGTTTATTAACTCAAGGAATAAGATTTTTCATACAAACAAAATCCCCCCTTTTCACCCATTTAAAGGTTGAATTTCCAAAAACCCCTTCTTGGTGCTCCCCTACATTATAAAAGGAAGCCGTGTGCAAAATTTCACATTCCTAGTCCCAGTAGTTTCGGCTGTGCGTTGATATGTCAGTCAGTCAGTTTCTCCTTTAATACATTATATAGATACATTAAATGCCTACAGTATGATATGATTATATTTCAATGATGAATTGACTGTAGAGTGGTTGTGTTCTGAATTTTCGAAAGGAAGCCGGTGAGAATCTAGTTGTATGGTACCTTCGCCACTGCTTCATAGGAACCTACGGTTACAACCACAAGAACTCAATTATGTGTACCTGATACAGAACAATGTTCAGCCTCTACGATATTGCAGTGGGATTCCACTGCATCCTGTTTTGGCTTGTCATCCACATTGACCCATTGTCGGACAAGCAGCATTAAAGTCATGTCAGTCCCCCAAGCAAAATCCTAATCTCACAAAAACATTATTCAATTGATTTGTGAATGGTAAAAAATACCCAGGTAGTTTTAGGTCAAAGATTTTTTACTGCAGCTTTTGTTTGAAGCAGCGGTCACAGTAACGAGTGAACGTTGAACTGAAGCAAGTTGTTGGCGTATACAGAACCACAAATCGATTTCTTATTCTTAACTCAATGCACAGGGCGGCGACGGCGACGGCGACGCCATGTTTACAAACAAAGAGATCAATGCACGCCAAGTAGGTTACCGCAGCACCGCGCCGTATGCGGCCGCGCGCCAGCCGGCCCGTATTGCGCGGGTCGTGGTCTCCGCACACCGACCGCCTCTCAAACGGAACGGACGCACTACCACATAAACATCGTTAATCGCTATTAATTTGAATATCATTCGGCCCAAACAAGACCTCAAAGACACACGATACCCTTGCCGCAGGCTCGCAGGTTTTTGTTGTTCAATTTATTATTCGAAATAAATAATTTGGTTTGACACACCGAGTTGTGATACTAATTTAGATTGTTTATTTATAGATATGACTAAAAATAAACCGCTGAATTAAAATAAACATCAAGATACACAATCAAATCAGGCCAAAGTTTCTGGAGGGCAACAATCGTGCGCTTCCGCAGGAGAAATCGTTACAATGGCCTCTCACAAGCACCGGAAGAAAGTTCCTAGCGATTTGCATAGCGCGTGGCGAGCCACAAGCACAGGCGATCCCGCTCTCGCAAGGCTCTGCGATGGCCCACATAGACATGTCTTATAGTTTATTGTCGCGGACCCATTTCCGTGGGTGCACGACCACGACCACCGCCTGGCTCGCGGATCGACACACTTCGCTCACTCCGAAAGTTTCTCCGATAGAGAAACTCACAATATCTAATAGCACCGACATCCGTCTATGCAGATTTCCAGAGCAAGCCTTCACAGAGACTGTGACCTAAATACGAACGTTACAAAGCGTACATATAACACGTGGAGAGAGGTTGTTTATTTTACACACTGACAACGCGTTTCTTCCTCCGCGTGATCATATCGGTCGTCCGCTCTCAGGTCAGGCTGAGAGAGTGCAAACGGCATGAACGGTGGTTAAAAATAAAATTGATAGTACACACAGAATCAATGACAGCATCAACTCGTTTTCATTACAAATGGCTGGTGGCAAGAAAAACTTGCACTAGTGTTACGTTAGAAAGCGTAGACATTTCACCATAAAGCCTAGAAAGTGTACATAAGAAGAAAGTGAAGAAGTAGGGGAAAAAATGTGCAATACAAGTGCACGGAGGCGCGGGAACGTGGAGCGGCACAGACAATACGCACTCGCTCCGAATCTCGCAGCTTCCAGTTCGATCGCCATCACTTTTTCTCCCTAGATGAAACCGCTGCATTCGCTTGCAAACATTTCTCGACGCTCCACACGTTTGCCTAGTTCTTGTATCAATGCACTCATTTTTACTTTCTTTTCCGTTCGCTCTTGTTCGTTTGTTTCTTCGCGCGCTTCTATACTATCATAGCTATCTATGTAGGTGCATTGATCGACTCTCAATGAAAATAAAAACGTTAGAACAATAATACTTATTGTCTCTCGAAAATTCGAGAACATTTACAGACTTTCTCAATTAATATGATAGGTTTTATTTGACTGTAGTATTGTACTATAATTGATACTGACTGTAATTTATTCATTTGGAAAATTTAATAAATTACAGTCGGTATCAATAAATTATTTACAGTTCAAAAGCTCTATCTAACTTTCATACTTTTTGAGACTGACTTTTGTTGTGGAAAATTCTGACCAGCACCATATGATCAGAGGTTTTCACAACAAAAGTTAGTAATGTGATGAAATTACGAGATAGAAACAAGAGTATTTTCCTGAACAGTGTTTACCTGAAAGTGAAAATCGAACATTATACACACATCCATTATTAGTACGTGCACAGACGTAGATCACGCATCGCACGAGCCGCACATGCCGAAGCGGATTTAACAGGCATTTGTCTGTTTTTTATTACGTGATCCTGTCTCCGTTGAGAATATAGGTATCTATTAGAAGAGAACGAAGATCGAATATTCTGTTATTACTTGATATTTTAATGACAGTTTCTTGTGTCAGTTCCAATGAATCGTTCGGATGGTCACATGCGAGCGATAAGTCCGAGAGAAAATATACAAACATTGTCGATCCAACACGACATACGTGCACTTCATATTCAATTGTCGAGTTTGTATGCACAATAACTATCTGAAATTCAGTACTTAGGACGCCGCAAACAGTTCGTGATCCGTGACAGTCACGTGTTGTATAATTTTTATGTTTTTGCATGCATTATCTCGATTAGTTTAAATGTGGTGTTATATGTTTGTGTACGATAATGTGGCATATGTCATTAGTTGTCACGTGTAACGTGTGGTGTGGCGGTGCGGCGACGAGCCGGGAAAGCCGCCGGTCGCCAAGCAACGTCGAGAGAAAGAGTGTGAAGGAGAGAGATGGGCATTTCACCGCGCGGGGTCAACGCGCTCGCTATACTGTCGCTGATTGTGCCCCAATTGCAGTAAGTGGGTCTAGGCCGGCGTTCGTCGACCCGCGTGACACACTTAGCGGCGCGGGCGCACGACCGCGGTGCTTTCACGCCCCACGCGCGGGGTGGGGGCACTGCACGGAAAGCTGAGAAAACTTACCACATGGGCGGGCAACGCTTTGTTCACTGTATGTATACCTGCGAATGTTCTGTTCTATAGGAAAGCGTTGTGCTTAATTGTTTATTTAGTAAATGCAACGTCACCAAGTGAAATGAATTAATTTGTCAACAGCTGCTAAGTTATTTACCTACATTATTAGATTTTAATGGTGACTGATATCCATGAATACCCATCATTCGCAGAAACTTTAAAACATATTGAGACTGAATCTTTTTAACTTATGCATATAATATTGCTACGAATAATACTTATTATACACCAGCTGCCGAATATCATGAGAAAGGATTAGTTTTGATATAATAATACAAAGTTAATAAATACACCTTATCAAACGCTGAATAGCAAAATCTGTAAATGTTTCTAATTTTTCAAAGTTAATTTAACAAAAATGTGTGTGTTTGCAGTGAAACATTTTAAGGAGCTTTAATTAACCAAGAAGAGACATTGTCTTTTTCAATAACATACAAATATTCGGCTACCAACCAATGTCAGCTAAAATTGCTATTTGCACAAATGTACAGCGGCCTTGGAAATTACAACACAACTCTCTTATATTATCATACTGTACACTGTCACACACGGCAGGACACATCGCCTTCGTTTGCAATTCATCTAAATATACATATGAACGTTTATTTTCTTTCTTTACAAAGAAGGTACAATTCATATGCATGCAACATTGATAATATTAATAAACTACCTACAACAATGCGACTGACATTGATCCTTATGGGAATGCAGCTCAATTAAGCGCAGTGGGGCAACTAATGCGAGTAATGAATAATAGTTTACACGATAGGCGTTTGTGGCTCGTTAGCTGTTGGAGAGAACAAGGTCGTCTGATGTGGAGCAAGGTCAATGTGGACGAAGTCTTCGAGTGATAGCGCGACCTCTGCATTCATTATCGACTCACAAACGTGCGGCAGCTGCACTCATACATTTCTACCGGACGAGGGCTGACATGGAAAAAGAATATTTATTTTATTATATGTGTGGTACGCATACTAGGACGTTGTGAATCGAGTTCGATAAGCGTAATTTGCTTTATCAGAATATAATTAATTGTAACCACGTTTTTCTGCGGCTTGATATACAAGAGAGAAACAAAACAATAAAGTTTATTCAGATTGTGAATTTAATATCAATCGCAGCTGACGTTGCAATATGAAACGAAAAATTAATATTATTGCAATTAGATTTTCGTCAAGCATAAAGTAAGTTTTATTAATTTCGTTCTTCAACTGTTTCAAGTATCCCGTTACAATATTTCGTTATTAAACATGACTGCATTACTTGCAACCTACATTTGTCTATATACGGCATAATTATGACTAAAAACACATAAAGAGCATTCTTATAATTGCTGTCTATTTCGAGCAATTGAAAAAGTAGTCGGTACTGTCTAAAAGTAGTCAGTACTGTCTAAAAGTAGTCAGTACTGTCTAAAAGTAGTCAGTACTGTATAAAAGTTTTCGATGGCACGTCGTGGTCTCCATTAATCACACCAATAAGTAAAGCTGAAACAAAAAGTAGGCTGTCATAGTAATTGATAGCAGCCTTCGCTACACTGTCACAATTAAATGGTGGTTCAAATGGAGCAGGTGTACAAAAAACAAAGTTCTGAAAGCGAGAGAGCGTTCGGAGAACCTGTTGTGTCCGTACCTGCACGACTTGAGACGACTAAATGCATTTTGCACATAGTCGAATGATGTCATCCAGGATATTCGAAATGTAAAGTTGTTCTGAAAATAAAATAAAAAGTCGCTCCCACAAGGTGATACGACTGCTTTTCCCGGCCAATGAACGTTAGTCATAGTCTCGTGTGCATGTCTGGAGAGTCGCTATCGAATATTTTAGAAAAGTGTTGGAAGTTTCCGACGAAGAAATCGCATTATATGTGTCTGTTTAAAAGCACAGATGACTTTGTTATGAGCTTTTTGAAGTTGTTAAACGCTGTAACACTATGTATTTCTTGTGTTCGGCTATCTAATGGTAAACATGCATTTTACTTACTTCAAAAAAATATACCAGACATCAGATGGCAGCATAATAATATCAATAAAAGAACTAAAATAAAAAGGTTTAGCAAAGATGCAGGTGAAGTGTGCGGGGCTCGTAACAGTTGGCATTCAGTGTCAATTCTACGTACATCGTGTGTTGTGAGACATGTATGTTTAATTCAAAATTAACAAGCGATGTGATCGTCTTCGCCGGCTTTAGTTTCAATTTTATAACCATAATTAATGTTAAATTTCATGATATGGATCAGATGCATGTTTCTTGGATGCATAACATAAGTAATTGGTTTAATACGTATGAAATTATAATGGGTAAACTGAAACAGAAATGGGATTCTTTCTTATATTAAAAAAAATAATAATAATATAAATGTTAAAAGTTTGAGGCACTGTTATTGTGTATAGTAGGTACACCTGTATAACGGGTACCGTACGTGTACCGGTATCGTACTTTATCGTTTTCTACTCTTCAATCCCTTTCATTTGATACCCTTAATAAGGGGGTTGAGAAAAAATATTTAATCGCCATCTTGGAGCGGTGGCCATATTGAAATTATTACAATATTGAGTATTGCACATTGTATTGTTACCAGAACTAAAAGTGTATGCAAAATTTCAGCTCAATCGGATACCAACAAATGGTCAAAAAATGGTTTGCAAATTTTGACGGACAACTTACCATACATACCTACATAACAGAACAGTGCAAGCTAAAAAAAATATAAAAGCTTGTAAAAAGAGGACTAACTTCATGAATGCAAAACCGTTTGAAAATAAAAGGCCGAGTAATCTGGAGATTGCTCGCCCTTTTCCAAAATCTGCAACAGATATTGTTCTGTTCCTTGCTATTTAATAAACCGTATCTATCAAAATTTATCTAGCCGTTATGACTCGCGACATTTGGACGGGCATTGCCAGCACTCAGTAACTTTATTATAATCATGGTAAAGCCCTTTAATATAAGCATGGTGACGTCACCTCGCCAACTTGCAAAGCTGATTTGAATCGCAATTAAGTTGGATTCTGCGTCATCCCATTGAAATTGAAACAAAAAGTTGGCGGCGCCTGCTTTTCATTCAACCCTTGGAATGGCCGCTACGTCATCAACTAGACGTCAGGAATTATGAGTCAAGGGTACCTATTTTTATACAGAGATAATTATGTTAGATCTTTTTAAGTTGCGTCATGAGCTCTTTGCACCTGATCAGTATGATTTTGTAAACTTTTTGACATGAGTAGTAGGTAGGTAGTTAAACAGTAAGCGTAAGCGTGCGTTGTAAGCGTGCTTTTAGTCTATAATTTGTTATTATCAAAAACAAAGGCAATATAAGGGTGCTAACTGGAGAACAGTAAGGGTATCACACGGTTAGGGAAAAAATGTAGAAATCTAAAAAATTAGAAAAATAAATTTATTGCTCGTAAATAATAAAAATCACCGATCTATATCTGCAGTAAATTGCTATAGATGTCACTTAGTCTCTTCCCAAGCATTTTTTTTTATGTTAAGAGCGTTTACGCCGTACGGCATTTCATACAAACTTTCAAGCCCTTATTTTTCGAAATGCATGAACCGATTTTAATGAAATTTCATACGCATACGCAGAATACAAAGGTCTAAAAAGTTAGTAGAGAACATTTTCAAAATGTCTTATTTAAGAAAAGATAACTGGAAATCTCTGTTTCTATGGAAAATTTAAAATCGTTCTGATTTGACTGTTATACTATTTTTCGAAAATGTTCTCTACTAACTTTTTATACCTTTGTATCCTGCATAGGCGTATGAAGTTTCATTAAAATTGGTTCATTCACTTCGAAAAAAAAGGGCTTGAAAGTTTGTATGAAATGCCGTTCGGCGTAAACGCTCTTAACGTATAAAAAAAATGCTCTCCTGATATTAATGTTTTTTTAGCCTTACGACCTTATGCGTGGCATCGATATCACACAAGTCACAAGTTCCTCAATTATCGTCACTTCAGCATGAGTCTTGATTGTTGGAGCTAAGTAGACGCGAAGTTCTTCAGTTGCTGTTTAGTTGAGTTCCTCGGGGAGGGCGACGGCGGGGTCGACAACCTCGGGAAGAGAAGGCTCGGGCAATACGACGGGCTCCGGGATGACGACCTCGGGAAGAGAAGGCTCGGGCAACACGACGGGCTCCGGGATGACGACCTCGGGAAGAGAAGGCTCGGGCAACACGACGGGCTCCGGGATGATGACTTCGGGAAGAGAAGGCTCGGGCAATACGACGGGCTCCGGGATGATGCTCTCAGCCTCATCGACGATTTGGACGGGGGTAGGGGTGATCTCGGGCTTAGCGGGGACGACGACGGGGGAGACATCGACGGGGGCATCGACGTTTACGATGATCTGCACGAGGGGCAGAGGGTTGGCGGCGGCTAGGGCCAGCAGAGCGAACAGAGCAACGAAGGTCTTCATTGTGTGTGTTTTTAAAGTTTTTTAACTGAAACAACACATTTTAACTTGTTATTATAAAATAACGACAAATCCCGAATTAATCTTAATCGGTAAAGTAAATAACATTAAGATTTCTATTTAAAGATTTCTAGTTAAAAGCACACAGTGGCAAACTTATTTTCAAATTATTACGATGCGGAATAAATTAAATTGAGCAAAGAATTTTAGATTAAAATGCCATCCAACAGATATGGCACACATAATCAATTTTATACGGGTATCCACCCGTGTAAAGTCACGTATCCATATGAAACTGCAAAAAAGTATAGCTAGATTTAAGACTAGCACAAAATATGGTATTGAATTGTTTAAAAAAAACTGTAAGAGAATTTTAAATTTTTAAAGTACTTAGTAGATTAAATTTGTTCTAAATTAGGTAAAATTGTATTATTTTGTTTTTTTTACTCACCTTGCTTTCACGAAAATCAATAAAAACTATACTTTTTTGTGAAAAACACTCAGTTTATATACAAATTTAAAGCCATAAAAACGTGTTATCGATGTGTTATCAGATTACCACAATTAGGAATTAACTTTTATCAACTGTCGCAAATGCTACCAATAAATTTTTAGTAGCCCCTTCCATGAATAAAGGTAGTAAGCTACTTTATAAAGTAAATAATGACGTTTTAGTCTACTTCAACCTAACCTTACGTATACTCCAATGCGATGGCGTTTAGCAAAAACCAATAAAGCGCAATATGTAATGGGTAAGAATCACGAATCAGACTACGAAAATCGATAATAACCTTTGCATTTTGACCTTCGATAAATATTACTCAAAAATAACTTATCTTTGAAATACTAGACCAACGTATAGAGCCTCAAAGTCTGCTGAAAGTTTAGATCAGGCATCTAGTTAGAAAAGTCTTAAATATTTAGCATCTAACTATGGGATATACCCCTTCATTCATAAACGTTGCTTAAAGTTAAGTACCTAGTGATTAGCTACTTTTTTGACGTTTGAACGTCACTTAACTTTAATCATCGTTTATAAATAAACCCCGTCATGTATAAGATAAATGTTAGTTGATGGTTTAATGATGACCTTTATACCCTAGAGAAAACATGTAATATATTCATTCACCTCATCTCGCCAAGAAATTGAATAGGCCATCAAGCGCTGGTTAGGACATGTCAAAAGAATGGCATAAGGAGAATGTCGAAACAATATGCAATACGAAAGTAGAGGAACGAAAGGTCGGAAGCAACGACGACCTATCACGATCAAATAAAATGTATGCACCTCTGGATGTGGGACCTGTAATGTTTGAAACTTGGGTGGTAAATCTCTTCGATGTGAAATTGCAACAAGCTACGTAGACTTTGACAAATTCTTGGGTTACTTACCTATTATAAAATCCAGGTGAATCATGAATATACTCGGACTAGGTAAGGTGCCTCTGCCCTACCTCTGACGTCTTACATACATGGAGTATGTAAGGACTCGGGTGAGCGTGGAGTATGTAAGACCTCAACCATCTAAAGTAAACTATGACTGCTCTTAGCATTTGTGTAGGTCTCTGGGAACTTCAGCGAAACGCAAGGCACCACTTCCCCTTCCGTGATAAGGTACATTTTTCTTTGGCAGGATACAAAAAGGTAACATGATCTTTGCTCAGGTTTATTTCTCTGTTCGATTATTATATATGCCAGTGTAGCCCTTACCTCAATTTCCTTTGACCCAAATTCAAGTTTCTAGTGAAACTAAGGGCCAGGCATACTTAGAAGAGAGTAAACCTTTAGGTAGTCTCAATAAAACCAGTCGTAATTCTATATTAACTAGACAATAGTACACGACAATGTCAGGCTATCGCTTTCGAGCATCACAAGAATTGCTTTCGCTCAATCGACTCTTGCTATTTGCCCAGAATGGGAAATAATTTCTTTCAATGCCATAATAACTCGCTAGCTCCCCTAAGATCGGGAAAGTCTGCATGATAACAAAGCTCTAGTAATTTAGTATCTAATGAATAGTTACAATAAAACGAGACATTTCGTTGTTACATTTTGTCGATAGATGTGTAACATATGATATGGATTGACTACCGAGATGACAACTAACAAAGAAGTATGGAAGAAAAAAAAACACGTTCCGCTTACCCCAATCAATTGGGATAAGGGCAAATAAGAATGATGCTGGTGTCAGATTGCAAAAAACCTTTACTAAAGTTTATTGGAGTCTCGTGTAGACCCTTTTAAGCAAATAAGAATCACCTCTGTTGTCTGCAGGGATTTCATTAATCATTGCCACAATCGATGTGATTTTAAGTTAAAGAATGTCAAATTAATCCGTCCCATCTCTAGTTTCGTAGCAAAAGCTAGCTTTCATGGCTTTCATAGAACATTTTCATATTTAACTTTTCCCATAGCTTAGCTTCAAAATAACCTAAATAGGTCTGTCTACCTATTTAGGTTATTCCTCACCCTGTCATCCTGCACCAATTGTGTCGTTTGTTCACCTCTATCTAGGTGAACAAACAACATACTTCGTGCAGGATGCAGGATGTGATTTGCTCGTGCCAAATCTACCGACAATCATACAGTAATATGAACTGACTGTAATATGAAACTGGGGTCGATCGTTGCTAAATTAACTAACCATACTTTCTTTATCCAGGGGGAATTGTAGGCATGATTTTACTAAAATATTTATTGATATTATTTTTTTTCAAAACTTTGTTCTTCAGTGGTCATTTGTGAGAGCAGGGGGCCTAAAAAGGCCACTTTGGCAGAATCATTAAAGGATCACATTATGAATCATAATGGACAGTTAACTGTAAAGTTAATCGTATCAAATCCCATTGATGAAGGATTTTTCAGTAATTTTTTTGTCTGTGCCAAAATACCAATCAATCCAATCCCAATCACTTTGATTATACCTACGTAGTGCAGCGAAAAAAAACACGGATTGTCTTCGCAATATTATAATTCATAATGTTAACCTTTTATGATTCTGACAAAGTGGCCTTTTTAGGACCCCTGCTCTCACAAATGTCCACTCAAGAACAAACTTTTGAAAAAAATTTATATCAATAAATATTTTAGTAAAATCGTACCTACAATTTTTTATTAATGGCTATGGGTTTTCCACGCATTTCAATCATAATCGCGAGAAATACGCTTCGGTAATTGAAAAGCTCAATGAGCAGGACTAGCTCTTGCGAATCTGAACCAGCAATGTCAATTTTAAAAATACATTTCAATAATTTCTTCGTGTGGAATGATTAATAACACACACCCACAGTTCAATAGGTAGGTTTAAAAAAATAATCATTTAGCCTTGCCATCAACAACATTATCAGCCTATAATGTTCCCACTGCTGGGACACAGGCCTCCTCTCTGTGAGAGGGAGTGAGCCGTAATCCACCACGCGGGCCCAGTGCGGCTTGGTAGATGTCACACGTCTAAAAATTCGAAGACGTGTGGTTCTAGGACATGCCGGTTTCCTCACGATGATTTTCCTTCACCGTTTTGAGAGCAATGGTGATGATATAATTTACACAAAGTAAAGCGCCGGTCTGGGTTCGAACCTACGACCTACAACTCGTAAGTCGCGGCCGTCACCACTTGGCCACCACTGCGCTACCACTGTTTCATTACTTATGACTAAAACCAATCAGATACATTATCAACAAATAGATAATCGTAAGATAAGCGGCAGGAAATCAAAAGCCCGCGTTATGAAAACTACTGAACGAGGACCAGTCGGTACCGGTACGTTCACCCACGCATTGGAAAACTCGGAAAAGTAGTCATCAGACTACTTGAGGCTCGAGAAACATCGTGTCCATCCGGTGGCTTCTACTCGTATATTACATTAAATCCCGTATATTTCCCCTCTCGGCTCGTTAAATTTGTGGTGTGAGTTGGAAAGCCTGCGCGGGCGCCGACGTGCTCGCATGTACCTCCCGCCACGTTTCGCGTGGAAACTGTGCCACGTCGCGCCTTCTCTCAGTAAAAGTACTTTCTTCAAGCCGCTTTCGGAAACTCGTCTAGAACAAATTTCCTCGCTATAGTAACCTTGTACTATGTGACATAAGGCGTTCGCCTGCGCGTGCGCTATAATTAGAACCGTCGTCGTTTATAGCGTACCGAGAACCCGCAATCGATACCGAACCGTGTCCCGCCTGCCTGCGATCGTGAGAAATATTGCCGCCGTAACATTAAGCTGTGCTGCTTGATCCGTGAAACAATGGGATGTTACGATGATTCAGTATGCGCATTTAATAAAATATTCCTACATTATGATAGGCATAAACATAATTTTATTAGTTGGCTTGAACAGCAGAATGGCAGCCAGAATCTATCCTTCAGTCTGCATTTGATTTATTTGTATTGAATCTGATGGCCTCGTTTATTTAAATGTAACAATCTTTTTGACCTTCAATTTAATGAAAGCTTTATGTGCCCTTGTGGGTACGCAGAATACATTATAAATAGGAGTGTAAATCAAGCTGATATTAATACATTTTCATATTTACGAAGAGAAATTTGTTTGCGTACTTTTTCCTAAGTAAAAGGAAATAAATGGGATGCTACTGACAAGCCTGAAAGGAAACCTCTTGTGCTTGAATGTCATGTCGTAAAAGTTTTATTTTGACATAAAATGACCTGGCAATTTTATTTCTGCTCTGAAGTGCAAGGCCCTCCGAAGTGACTGTTATTAAAAAATATATATATATTTCACATAAACCTACACTTACGAAACGTCAGAAGCTAGGTGCACGGTTCCAATTGGTCGTTTCCTATGGAGAAGAGCCGGCAAGAAACTCCACGGTTACTCTTTTTAAAAATAATTGGCTATTACAATGTTTCCAAATTACAATAGGTATGGGAGGACAGCGTAGGCCTGTCAACAAGTACCAGGTACTTGAAAAAAAAAATGGGTTACAGATCTAAAGTCTACAAGGCCTACAAAGTCCTCACATTTACAAAATAAGAATCTATCAAAAGGATAAATAAAAAATAAAAACCTACTAAAACCAAGTGATTCCCATGATTATGATTTCCATTACAACCACTAATTTTATTAGTCACACAACCATTAATATTAGTCTTGATCTTACTGAAGTATAATATCTGGACTTTGACTTTATAGCTTGTCTAATAACTTATCTACTTAGGTTTAATTATTCTTAATTGGTGACTTTTATTCCCTATTTGTTTAGAAACGTAATTTATTTCCTTAAGAAGTAATTAAGAAAAAGTCATACCTACTTAAAATATGCTCAGAAAATACATTAATAACATTTAAACGTATTATTAACCCTTAGCAACTCGCGTTGGCATTCTTTGTGTGTAGGATTTTCTAACGTTACGCCACGATATTTTCTATAAAATCACGTCTCCGCGAAGCCAGCACAGCGTCTAAGCGGCGTCAACCAAAGACACCCTTCGTTCATCACCATCATGCATCTTACGTTTTCTGACGGTTATACATTGAAGAGTTAATAGAAACAAATGAAGTTTCTTTGTTTCCATTTATGTCGACCATTTTTTCATCTGGCCTGTCCTTTTTAGATTGTGATTAATGACGCTTCTGGCCACTAGTGTGTGTGTTCTTCACCAGTATCAATCAATTGTATCTACAGATGAAGGTAGACATCAATTCTTGTTCTCTCATCATCATGTTTGCTGTTGTTGTTCGCACATTGTTTACATACTATTACTAATCATACTTGAGAATAAAGCAATGCTATTTCCTTACCACTTTAATGGGCTTATTGGTTGACTCGCACGAATTTACTCGCCCAAAACGGGCGAATCGACACTGTAATTTTTTTTCTGTAGGCGATTCGCACGAAGTTAATTTATTTGTGGGCGAATTGACTACTTCAAAAATACATATTAGGTAATTGGCACATTTCGAATTTTATGCACTTTATTGCGTCTATTTGCAGTGTTCTTTTTTCTCATTCAATAAAAATTATATTATTTAAAAGTGTCGATTCGCCCGTTTCGGGCAAGTAAATTCGTGCGAATAAACCAATAAGCCCTTTCTTACATCTTTCTTTCTACTTTCTATGTCACAACACGAACTACAAGTACCTAAGATTCTGACTGCGATAGAAATAGACCGTATCAATGCTCTGTCTAATCAAAGGAGAGCGATTGCCGCCGCTGTTGACTTACTACAGGTATTAACCGGAAATCAAAACATGTCACGAACGTCCTCGTGTAGACAGGCTCGTCCCACCGGACGTACATCAGTACCGACGTGGTATTGTATCGATATACTAGAAGTAATATCCCTAAGGCAAACCTAGACAGCATAAGATTTACTGCGATGCTGATTTCATGGGCATTTATCTGAGGGATCACATTTTCTTATAATGTTCCGACTCTAATAGTCAGTCAATTGTGAATGAGGTCTTCCGATTCTGACCAGTTGTCTTTCTTCAAGCTTCTTTCTTTATTTCGGATCTAATTGCATGAAAAAACACCGAAGTTTTTCACAATTGCTCACTCTTCTTTACGGATTTTTTGATCCCAAATCACACAACACAACATCACGCTTTGCTTAGGTAATCCTAAGCAAAGCTTAATGTTAAGATTTGGAATCAGAATATCCGTTTCTGCACGTCATGATTTCGTCTAGACAAATTTTCAAAAGAAACTGAATCCTGAGCTGACTCCGCGGCTCTCAGTAAACGTCGCTCGACTGGTATAGCTCCTCTGTCAGTCTCATCCAAAAAACGGTTGGCACAAGACACCATAACAAATTAGAACTACTTAAAAATAGACAAAGAGTTCGTTGCATACGATCAAACGAGCAAGGTTCACTGTTCTATTGAAGGAAATAGGTTATTCTGGTGCATGCACTGTTGTGATCTTTATCACGGCATGTTGTTGGCAGCGGTGAAGACACGTGCTGGGTGCACGTGGCGTTGAGGTGGTGCCAACGGCCTGTGGCGGAGGCCTGCCAGATAACTGCAGACTGTACGAAGCCGTACGATAATAGCTGCTACACGAACTGCTTTTAAACTAATTCGTAGTATGGCAGTACTTTCGTTGTGTATAACACAAGTCTTCTATTAAGCCTTCGGCACATCTGTATTGTACGACCAGTCCAATTTCGGTCACAAAAGTAATCTGTGACTAATCGCAGCTTGTGATAGAAGTTTTTAACGATGGAGGGTTTAAATGGAACATTCAAGCTCTTGTAACTTTATTTACAAGATTTTTTTAATAAGAAGTCTTGTTAAATACCTTTAGGAAACTTATTTTTCCTAAACGCACTATTGAAAGACATCATAAAAACAACGAGTAGTAGGCAAGCACTTAATTTCAGGTGCGAATGATATCAAACGATAAAATAATATTACCTCCGTGATCCAAGAATGATAGCAATTGATAAGCTGGCGGTCAGGCAAATAAATAAACAGAAGCTTTTTGTGTGCGTCTGATGAAAGGACATCCTCGCAATTAATTTTTTGAGTTATGTATAAATGAAAGGGTTTGGTTCTTGGTATGTGTATGGTATTTATTTTTATCTCGAATCTAAACCTACTTATAAAGAACATCGACAAATTAAAATTGCTTTTCCATGCCATGCAAATTTTTCGTACCTAACAAAGTCCTTTGGGACAAAATCTGTCGGAATAATCAGAATATCGAACGTTGTCGCTTCATCAGCATAGCCTGTGGGACCCCACGGAACGCCATTTAATAAATTGCCTTTCCCTTCAACACTGCAAGCCAATGAAGCCACCGGGAATTCACCTTTTAATCCCGTAATAAATTGCTCTTTGAAAAAATGCAAATGAGATAAATATAAACGTATCTAATAAAAAAACTTATATCGAACAGATAGCAGTATTTTGTTAGACAATGCAATTCCTTACGGCCAGCGGCTATTAAAATTCTTAAGTCAGTATTTATTCTTCTCGCTGAGTCGAGAGATTGGCTATGCAAACTACACTAGTGTTCAGCCATTGTTGGGGGGCAGCACAATCTGAACGCATAGTTTATGATAGCGCAGCAAATTTTTACTTATGTGAACTATTTTTCTCAGTGAGATCATCATAATGTCTTAATTTAGCTTCATCAATTCTTCTCGGCAATTTTTCGTCATAATTTCTGCCGTTTCTAAGAGAAAAACGTTAGAGTGTATTCATGAAACTGATGTTAAAGTATTAGGTAAACTATGTATATTAACGGACACTTCAGCAGCGGTGGCCCAGAGGTAACGGCCACGATTTACGAGTTGTAGGTCGTAGGTTCGAACCCAGACAGGCGCTTTACTTTGTGTAAATAATTTCATCACCACTGATCTCAAAATGGTGAAGGAAAACATCGTGCGGAAACCGGCATGTTCTAGAACCGAAAATTCGAAGACATGTGACATCTACCAACCCGAGTTGGGCCCGCGTGGTAGATTATAGCTCACTTCTTCTTGAGGAGAGGAGGCCTGTGTCCCAGCAGTGGGAAGAATATAGGCAGATTATGATGAGCAAGGCTTGTGATGGTGAACCACCTGCAACATTAAATTGACCAGTGAATTAAAGACACGCATAAAATTCAGTTGTATAAGTAATAACTGCAATATAATTTGGTAACAAAACCGTAAGTTGTGCTGGATTAACTCCGCTCTGCAAATTGGTGTAAAACCAATCAGAAGGCCTACTTTCTTTGCTTTTAGTCCAATAACCCAAATTCAGTTAAATTTTTGTAAGTGCACATCGAAATGGAATCGATATTTTCATTATTGTCACTTCCGTTATAGCCACCGCCGCGCCGTACTTATAAAAGGAACAATAAAATATTGTTATCTTTTATTGCAGATGGCAATTAGCGTTATAAATGGCTGCGTATTATTTTACTGACGTGAGAATGTATATACAACAATTGATACGATCTTATCTGTCGAGGAAGTACAACTTTATGGTGCTAATACATAGGTCAGCAAACTATAGATCTCTTTCCCAAAACATTTAATGTGAGAACCGTTATCCGAAATACCATAAAGCGTTCCTTCGGATATTTGGGACTTTTTATGTGTCTGGACTTGGACAAAGAGCCGTTAACTGTTTCCAAGGCAGTAAAGCAGTTTTCTTTATTTCCGAGAGCAATATGGGATCCTTCGTCGCGCACGTGTTGAATCAGGTCAGCGAGATTCGTTCCTGAGGCACCGCGCCAGACAGCTAATAAGATTGTTTGTTGACCAACCCCTTAAACACAGAAATATATAGAAAAAGGTTGAACTAATATTGAACCTGCTTTTTGGCGCTGAAGAAAGCTAGCTGTTTTCTATTTCTCATCCAACGGAAGATAACAAATTCAACGCAAAATGAACTGTTAATCAGTAGCTGCGCTGCGTCTCTGGAGACTTGTCCAATAACTTACGAACAAGTATATTAATTCAAGATAATAATATTTTCCACCATTCTGCCTGGTGAGTCATGAAACGTAAACGGTTTTTAATTACTTTGCGGAAATTCATTAACCCGCAAATAATAGAGATTTTGAGTACAAGGTTCCATTATTCACCCTTGCACTACCATGCCACAAAAAGATACGATCCTAGAAATATTGTTATTTAGGTACTCGTATGCAAGACTCTTTGCTTCAGCTGTAGTTTTATTTATTAACAGTCAAATAGGAAATCTATTGGAAGCAACTTAGCTACATTATTTATATAAAGATACGTGGCAGTAGGCTCACCTTTATTTTAAATCCTTCGAGTATTTGCCGAGTAATAATCTGGTAAAATAACCTCCACAAGAACGATAAAAAGATAAGACCGAAACATTCGTATGGTTTCAAATAATACCTCTATTTTGTTGACGACCTGATAAGCGTGGGGTTTGGGTAGCTGGCTTTCTTTCTACATATTGGGTATGATTCTGACCTAGAACAAATATTTGCTCCCATGGCCTGTAAATTATTAATATTGAAAAACCATCCTTTACCCTAAAATTAGTTTGGGCTTTCTCCTTTTTTGCTTATGGTATGCGGTTTGTTTTTTCCTTGACTAGCTCAATGATAAGTTCACTTATTGTGTCACTTCATTTATAATAAATAAAAAAAATAATGTGTAGAAAACCGTCGCTGTTACAACCATACACCAATCTTACACGAATATTGATTTTATTCGAAGGAGAGACTGCTTACCTAACTTAAATTACCTTGACTGGTATAATGCATGCTACGTCAATACGAACTCAAAAACGTGTAGGTTGTGCCTCGAGTCAAATTCTTGAATCTTCTATGTTTATAAAATTCAAAGTCCTGACTGACTGATATAGCAACGCACAGCCTAACCCGCTGGTCCTATAGACATGAAATTTGGAGGGTGTGTTCTTTGTGAAGAGTAGGTATCTGCTCAGAAAGGGTTTTGCATAATTCCACCCCTAAGAGGGCAAAATTTCACGCGGATGAAGTCGCGGGCAGAAGCTTTTATAGTTTAAAATAAAATAGCAGTTGTTTACAGTTTTCATTACTCGTTTTCGGATAGCTCTTAAATCTTAAGACTGGTTTCGTTTTAATGCCACTTAGTAGCATTTGCTCGAAATTAGTTCAACGCGGGTTGCAGCTGCTTCCCCTTTCCAACCTATTTCCTTCATCTGAACATAAATGTTTAAGTTATTGTGCTAGATAGCCAAAACTCAGCCAACATTGAATATCAGATCACTTCCAGATTACCCACCGGTCGGCAGAAAAACATTGTCTTCTACATTTTCCGACTATACCTAAATTTTTTACCTATACCTACCTTCATTTCAACATTTTATGGTCTCATTAAACTCAAGCTTTAGATTCAGAACACATCGAGCTTTGTAGCGCAGTTATTTTCTTTGAAAACGTAATTTGGGTTACATCATTCCAAAATTACAACCTCGAGCTTTTCATTTTTATTACGATTATACTTTCGTTCCTTTTGAATAAGTATATTTATTTCTGCTTTACTGTGAGGTTGCATTCGGGTTTTATTCTTAGTCAGGACTGGACTGGAAGCTTTCCACACTTTAACAAATAAGCCTACCTACAATCACGTTTGTGTTGTCAGCGTAGGCATTTCAGCTGGAAGTAATTAGAGTTCTAAAATATTTAGAAACATAATTAATGACGTAGGTAGTTTTCAAATTACCCTTTCATAATTTATAGCTTTTCATAATATTCCAAATTCGGCAACGAACATTCAAACACTTCTACTTCGCTCGACAATGTAGGTAGGTAGATAACACAAACATAGCAACATGTAGCTACTAAATTGAAGTCTCTCGCGTGCCACTTTTTGTGTTATTCGGTGATTAGGTCATATTGAGGTGGTAGCCACAATAGCCGCGGTAGAAGGCCACACTGTTCGGCGGAATGCGCGCTTCAAGTATCACGAACACGTGATAGACGAAAGTTGTTTACACTTAATTAACACTTACTTACAGAATCGGGACTAAGCAGTAGATTTGACCTCACGTTAAGTATAGGTACGTACTCGTGTTTTCTGTCATGATTTTTGTCTTCAAGCTTTGACGCGATACTAAAGCAAGTACGGTACAGAACCGGAAAATGTCTAGTTATCATAGCCATATTTTAGAAAGTCAAGCTTTTATTTATAAGCGTTATACCGTGAGTGATTCTCAAACGATGCTAATAAACTAAGCACCGTTGCTCCCATGTGCCTAAATCGATGACCAAGGTCACAAAGTGGCTATTGACTATAATAATACTGAAGATTGACTTCATGTATCAATCGCTTAACCTAAAGTTGTTTTAAAGTTATATATTTATAATTATATTTATACAGACTTACATAAACACAAGTTTTCACCATATTTATCTAGAGAAAGAGAGGGAGATAGATACTTTAATAGGCCACATCATAAAATATATGCATTTACTAAGTAAGTAATAAAAAAAAAAGTTATCTTAATAATAATATAGGTAAGTACTGTGCTCGTCCTACCACTACTGATATATGTTCAAATTATAGGCGAGGACGTTGGACCCCTAAACACAAGTTAAATCTTACATTCGGTGCCAGAGTTCATCGAAAACACTCTTTCCCTTAGTTGTAACGCTGAATAGTGTTTAGATAAGTAAGTGTTTTTGTACAAGTAAAAGTAATAAAAAAATTTTTTTTATTTGACGTAATTGGAATTGCCGAACCTTGCAATCAACAAATTGCTCAAAGTAACGAACAATTTCGAACAGCAACGTTGTCACCACACCGCTGCATTTCCCATCGTGTAAATTAGTTCGGAACTCGTGAAATTCGACTGCTTTATTTGACTTTAATGAACGGTATTCGCGTAAATAAGTTTCATGAAACATGAATTGTATTCATTAATTCGTTCTACTGGACAGTACTCATTATTTTGCCCCTAAAAGTCGTTGCTATCGCAGAAATGTCAACTAGGACGACACAAACATTAATTAATTTAGGTATGTCAAAGCGCCATCGATCTGATCATGAAAGTGTCATCGCATGTCATTGTAATTAAAGAATAAATAAATAATCGCACTTTTTAAGTACCTACGATACATTGGGTAGCTACAACTGGCATGTAGTGGGTCCGTAGTTCGGCTTATTTCAGTACTACAACTAGAATCTGCTTACTTAGCGGTCCCACCTATTGACTATTCCCCCAGTATTGGCCGTTAGGTCAAGTTGGTATACCAATTTGTTTTGCGATGTTGACCCTTCTCGTAATACCCCTCCGACACAGGGCTATACAACTTTACCTTAAATAACGACTATTTTATGCCAAGGCACTTTCTATATATGATGATGTAGACGTAATTTATTTAAGAAGGTAAGTGACCACTAAATCGTACTTAAAATAGGATTAGATAGAGAGTGTTATATTATGGAATAATCAAATGACAAAATAAAAAAAATATTTTAACATTGTATAAAATTGGCGTTTAACTAAAATCCGCAATTTTTATTTTATTGCCATATGAAACACGTAAGCAACGCTTTTCTATTCAAAATGCAAGATTTCATTGAGAGCACAGCTGTGTGCGTATAGTACCTACACGACTAGTACCGCGATGGGCGCTGGCGCAGCTCTGCCGCGGCGCACGCGCAGACTCCGCGGCGAATTTCGCCGCTCTCGCCCACTGATCTACATTTCACCTCCAATATGGGTCAATAACTGCCCACGCTCAGCCCCTCCGAGCGCGGCCATTCACCTCGGCACTCCAAATCATTGTTCGCCAAATGTATAGCGTTGTTGGAGGTCGTCGACCCCGCGTTGGTGAGGCTGCTGTCAGCCGTCAGCAGAGAGTCTTCTTCGAACGACACTCGACACGCCGACATCAGCGCAAACGCAAACATCCTCTGTCCATCCGCTATAAACTATACATTATCAAGCCTCATCGTGTATCTACTAGCAGCATAAACAATGTGATAGCCATTTAAGCCATTCCGCAAGCTGTCATTATAGGTATTTTAAATTTATTTTTAAAGTGTTCGTTGCAGTTTATATTATTTAGGACGTAAACAAAATAATTAGAAAGTTTAATAAGTTTTTAAAAGCATTCACTTTGCGAAGCTTTGTTGTGCGCTACGTTTGCATACTGTCTATTGAAATAAGTTCCGATTTTGAAGTGCTGACATTGTTTATGTTATGTGCTATTCGATAGCCATTATATAGTCAGGAAGTCTATCCATACTGATACTGAATATACTTAAAGTACAAATCCGTAATCAATAACTTTAGTAAAATCTAAACAACTTGCTGAGTCGATCGCTTGAAGAGCTTAAAAAAAAATTCCTCTGAGTGTGACATGTAAATAGTATTACGGGCCAGCATTTGTTACTCTGGTTTGTGTGACACTGTTTAGCACACTATCCAAAACGGCGAACTTAATTTGTTATATCAATTTATTAGCACTTGGCCGAGTGGCCACTCTAATATAAAATAAACTTTTGTAAAATACTAACGAATTATACACCGTAATGATGACCGATACAGTGATAACTACATACTGATAAGCAGGAAAATAAAATACGGGCGTGAAAAATTACCTAGGTAAAAACTTAATGGCGCTAAGGTAATATAAAGATTTTTGATATCATTTGATAAAATTTTATTTCTCTATATCGAATATGATATCTTTAAGAAATTATACTTCAATAACATTTTATTGCAAAAAATAAACTTCCAACCTCGCCATAGTCATTGCAGCAAAACTGCGTGTGAAAGATGTAAAACTCGCACTAGATGAAAACAGCTACTCACAAGGCATAGTTCTGTAGCTATCCAAATATTGTTGTGAAGGAAAGTGGCGCGCTGAACGGACGCACACAGCACACTGCCTCCACAAGAAGTGTCACGTTGAACTGTTACATAAGGACTCGCCGTGCTTTCCAAAATATTATTGGATTTTTTTTGCCTTTTTAGCGAACAATGCCTTTGTCACGCATATACATGCGCGTTGCAAAAGCTCGTTGCGCACATAATTGAGACCATTTAGGCCTATCTAAATCTTAATGCTTACTTATAATAACCAATTTAACGAACGAACTTCTCTTTGGAAACACTCCTATAAAAAAAAAAGATACGAAACGTCTTAATTGTCGTTGCCATGTAACTGTATTTTTTACATTCTGAGGAATACTTATTATAGAAAGCTTTTTGTTAATCTTAGTACACCTTGAAACATGTAAAAAGATTCAAGGTCTAATAAATATTTCTTCAGAAGGCTTAAAAAATTAGTTGCGATGTTGTAATGTAGGCTTTTTAGGAATAGTTGCACGCGAAATGTTAGTGGTAACGAGGCACAGTGCGCCCGGGGCGCTGATGGCGCTCGGCGGCCCGCGGACAGGTTGCGTGGCCCAAGGAGAAACATCGCTTGCTCTACATTCGTCGAGTTTGGAGCCGATGACTCCTCGTGACCGTGTCCTCCTTAGCGAGTGCTGCTTTATCTCACCGAATTTCTCTCTTCTGTTCCGCATCATCACGAACAAAAAGTCAAGACCCGTTCGGTGGAAACGCGGCCTAGTTGTGACGACCACTTGGCTACATAGCGCCGCCCGCTCTACAACAAACCCAAAAGCGACTACTTTCGCCCCGGCCCAAGTGCTAATTATAATTGACTGACACTTAAAATGGAGTAGTAGGTATCAGATGTAGTGAAGACAACAACAATTTAGACAAGCTATTCACTATGCACTGCTAACTATCATCAGTCAACGTTCACTTGACTGTTTTACTTACCTTCATTCAGAACTGTACTTTCTTATTTATTAGCCTATCCATTGATGGTGCATTTGTATCTGAACTTTTGTTTAGTGGATTTGTTTAATAATGGCAAAATCCCACACTAAAAACCATGAAATCAGGGTTTGTTTAACTAAACTATCTTCTAACCAACTTTTTTTTTCTCTTTGCCTTAAATTAAGTATAACAAAAACCTTTAAATTTCAGTAAATTACAATCAACGATGATTAATTTTCATTCAAACACAAAACCTTTATGTACGCTTATTTTAAATATAAACAACAAACAGATATTGTAACTAATCTAAATAACTAAATCCAGCTGGAGCGCCGTTCGATAAAGCCAAAGTCACGTGCAAAGGTTCTGTATCTCTGTCCATACGTGTCAACAATGACACGTATGGACAGATATGCACAAGAGTAAATGTACGCGCGTTTAAAAAAAAGTCACTTTTTTTCAGCGTCAGCGCAGTCCTTTGTTGTGTCCGAGACTGGCCTTTAGGCACAGTTGCAATATCTTAACTAGATCTTGACAGTCGTATTGTCTGTCACATGCCTATAGCTTTTGTTCTGTCATAACTATACAACTTTAATGTGGAAAATAAATGGCGATCTTTAACTCTTAACGCTGACTTGTTTAAATTAATTTTAATGTTAACAATAATTTTGTTATCAATGCGTTTAAATCTTTTTATCAGGATTATGTTATAAAGGACTTGATCATTCTTTGGTAGAAATACCCTACGCAAAGCATTAAACACCAAAAATATGTTTATATATCATAAATATAAACATATTTTTTTGCACGTACGGTCACCAAAGGAGATAAGTAACCACGGTCGTCGGGTATAGTAGAAGTTTAGTAAGAAACCGATTGATGTTTTCGAATAAAATAAAAATTTTATTTTTCATTTCATTTAATTTGAACTGTTTGTTTTCTATTAAATAAATTTTATTCGGTTACTAGGCAGTTTACATACATATCCTACCTAACTACGAGTAGGTAATCGTCAAGAATGATGACACCGATTGCAAAAATGCTGTTTCTATGCACTCATTCCATTTTGTGCCAACAATACAACCATGCGGAATTAGAACTTAAAAAAATCTACAATAGCGGTAAACTGTTGTACATATTTTACAAAATTATGCACACCGAACATTTTGCTCCGCTACGCCATGTGACTACAATATTGTAGCGCCGCTGTTCACATTACTATGGTAGGTTTACAAAATAATTATGATTTTTCTAGCTCATAAAGATATCCTTTCCACAAAATTAGAGAAATAAAAAGTAAGCAGGAAAAAAAAACAGTTTCTGCATGCTACGAAATGTTCGTAGGCCGTAGTCTCGTAGCCGTAGCCGAACTGTTACCGCTAGTTTTAGAAACATTTAACTTCGCTTTCGACTTATGTTAATTTTTACATACGAAATGTGTCCAAAATGTTGCTCCCCGATATGTACTCCGGTAAACTCGAAGGTTATGTCCCGATGACATAACATTCGTAGCTCGGTGGCAGAACGACGAAGCTAACTTCGCAATTCTATCTTGAATATTCATTTAGTCAGCATACGAATAGTTGTTTTAAAATGTTATCCCCCTACATGTTAGGTACAGAATAAATACATATGTAATAATGTCGTAGTACGGAAAAGACGTAAGTAAATAGTGTAGTTGTAATCTCAGCGATGCTACGGTTCCGCATTTTCATTCGTGACATTCACATCATTTGTATCCCAAAAAAACTTTTACTTGAGAACCACAGATATCTATGTTGAGAACACTACAAAAATGTAAATAGCATTTTGATGGTCTGTTTAGATGAACTACGTAATTATCAGCAAATACTCTTTGATAAGTGATAGGTATGTCTTAATACATAGTATACTGTCTCCCAAGAAAATAAAAATCTTATTATATGATCAAAAATATAAGAAATAAAACATAAAAATCATACAATAACAAGCTTCGAGTTAATGATCGTCGCTGTGTGAGCACTTGTCAAAATTCCTCTAAGCTCGCTCGAGATTTCATGACGTCTATAACTTTTACTTTTTGAAATACTTTCTTGATTATCAAATGAAGATGATGTTATTATAGTTAGGGTGTGCAATAGGTGCGCAGGCGCGTCCAGTGCACGGCTAAATGTCGCGCGCGCGGCCTCAGCACTCACAAACGGCCTTTGCAGTTCGGTGCGGTCGACGACCCGCCGGGGTCATTGACTGGGCCCGCATTTAGTTTTCACTTTCGTTCACTAAGGATAACTGTACCATATACGTCACGTACATGCCCACAATTCCGTTGACGGACCATTCGGTTCCTTACACCTGCGGGGAATACGCAATTTCGCTGTCACACATTTTGTGCAGTATGCTCCCATCTCACTAAAAGACTCACTAAAAGACCGAAAACAGCATTGCAGATGTGCAATCGTGAAACTCGGGTCTTTAAACTTTAAAGGATTCGATAAACTATAGCAATTAACTTTTAGTCGGACATCCTACACCAATGAACCTCGATGCTTATCTTCGAATCTTTTCGGAATGCAATAATTGTGATCAAGAATTGTGTATTTTTAACTCGCACCCAATTTGACCAACTATTAAAAAAATAATCGTCAGTTGAGTTTTACATTGACCTAGGTTTTTATAACAGTGACTCGTGACTGGTCAGTGGTCGCCTGGTTACAATCAAATGCAATCAAGTACTTAACAGATCAAGTTATTAAAATGTTAAACGATCGCATACCGTAGCAAACGTCAAGCTACGTCCGTCACCTGCATAAGCAATAGGCAGAAGGTTGTTGCACTAATGATTGCCGGTGTCGTAACCCTGGCGTTGGACCAGTGTCCTTTTGATGCATTTTGGGTACAATTAGGTAATTTTGGCGGATAGTGGGGAGTGGCGGTGGCGAGGGGGAGGTGCGGTGCGTGGGGTTGCGGGTTCGGCGGTGGTTGCGCAAGCGGCGGTCGTCGACTCGGTTATGTCAGCGGTTTACGTAAGCGTTACCTCGCAACGCTCTCAGGGCAGGCGCCAATTGTAGCCCCGCGATCGTTTCGCACTTCTCGCGGACTATTTGCGGACGGCTACGGTTCGTTAGCGCTCCGCACTCGCACCTCTTGACCGAGTCTCCGCATTGTTCCTCTGCACCCTCCGCGACGTGCTAACTTCATTAGTGCCGCCGGTGGCGCGGCTCTGCGCTGCAGCCGTGCTCATCATACTAAACAATATCATTAAGAAATTGAACATAGTTCAATTACAATGGGTGATTCAAGTAGGTATATATTTATTTGAAAGGTGGCACGCTTGGTCGGTAGGTACATTGTGTAATGCTAAACAACCTCCAATTAAGTTCAACCTTTCATAAATCGATTAGCGCTAACATCAAATCGTCCATTGTAACCGTTGTTAAGAACAGGTGTGCCCTAAAGGAGTAATTATGCGATATGGTTGCGGTCGAAGTAGAGAAGGGGCTGGAGCGGTTGCGTCAGCGCAGCGTGCGGAGAGCGGTCGGGCTCAACGCACAAGGTTGCCGAGGTTCAATGCTCTAGAAATACGACACCCGACCCCGGGCAACCGCATGCTGCGGACCAAACCTGCGTGCGCGCCGCCCGCTCCGCGCGTCTACTGCGCCGCACCAACATGCAACTCACTAAATAATCATTTAAAAAAGGAAATGAAATTTTCTGTTACGATAATTATCTCTGTCATGATGACAGTTAAGCTGACTTTTATATTAATCCTTTTAAAATTTGACACAGATTAAGTCTTCATCAGGCTTAGTCATCTCAGTTTTCTGTTATTATTCTCCTGGAGAGGAGGGCCCGTCCATGAAGCACGGTAATTTCGGCCAGTAGTTAAACTATGTAGTTCGTCTAAACGATGACAGTTTTGTTTTAACGGTACACGCACAGCTTCGCGGGGTAACCTTCAAAAGAGAGAACGTGGCGTCGTAAGCACGTCCAATGTGCCAACTCTTTTTTATATACCTAGTTGTTTCGTAATTTTTTTATAAATAATTTTGCCTTCGACCTTTGTAAGCCGCCCAATTTAGCCCGATTGGTATTCCTGCGGCGGGCGGCGTCGTGTGCTTTTCGTAACTTGTGGTTCAGCAACGCGCGGGCGCAACGTGATCGTCATTACATTAGCACCAACCACACACATCGAGTACAAACTGCTCCTAAAATACTCATTCATTATACAAATGTATTATAAATATTCGCATTACCAACTGCAACATAGGTACTCGTAATCAACGTAGCTCTGGAAGTTACATTAAAATGCGAGACCTACGCACCCATAAACTATGGAATTGCTTATTGATTTTGAGATCTAGTATTTCGATCTAGCGCTAAAATCCAGTGACACTTGATCGATACTGGATTCAATGAGAATAACCACGGATATCGAAGAATAACTTTTCAATCCAGTCCAGCATTCGCTATCCAGCGCTGGATTGGAACAGAGCAGCCTATTTTTTTTTTCAGCTCAGTGCCTTGCCTAAGATAGAAACACGCTTGTACGATACGACTACATGCAGAAAGCACAGCTAATAGAAATCTCTATTCCTAGACAGCACGTTTCGCCGAAACTTTGTTGATAGAAAACATTGTTTGTAGATATCTCTGTTCATGGGAAGCACTGTTGACAGAGAACTCTGTTCATAGATAGCACTTCTTGCCGTAAACTTTGTTCATAGAAACCACTTTGTTTCCAGATACCTTGGTTCACAAAAGCGCAACGTAGGATGCAAGAGCGAGCGAAGGGCATCCCGAGGTTAGGTTTGGTTAGGTTACTTTAAACCCCTTACACAGAAAAAGGAGCCCCGCGAAGTGGGGCTCCGTCGACATAGGATGCAAGACCGAGCGAATGGGAATACAGCGTATTTAAAAATAAGGATCTAATTGGTTTCCGTGAACCAAAGGCGCTTTCTCTGAACCAAGGTGAAACAGTGGTTTCTATGAACAAAGTTTACGGCAAGAAGTGCTATCTATGAACAGAGATCTCTGTCAACAGTGCTTCATAAGTACCGAGATATTTACAAACAATGTTTTCTATCAATAAAGTTTTCAGCGAAACGTGCTGTCTAGGAATAGAGATTTCTATTAGCTGTGCTTTCTGCATGTAGTCGTATCGTACAAGCGTGTTTCTATCTCAGGTTCCACACTCCTTGATACCTATATTCAAATCCAGTTCTGGATAGGAACTAGATGCTGGATTGCATGGATTAAACCATTTACATTGGTCATATTAATTCATTCGAGCTTTTGAATTCAGTGTATCCAAATACTGGATGTTTGACTGGTTTGAAAAGTGCTTATATTGGTCAAATTTTGATCCAGTGTCAATGAATTAAAGCGTTACATGGAAATAATGGATCAATGTTAATCAGCTTTTATCTAACGTCGTATTTTACCTGTTCTAGTTTTAGAACTCCAACAATACGACACAATTTCTGTAACATCTAGATGCAGAACGCCTCTACATACACATATTTCACGAATATTCATAATTATACGAGCATAATTCAAATGTCACGCGTGTTGCTCATCTCTCAACAAATCGCCTGCTCAACTAAAGATAAATAAAGCTACGTAAACACTGACATTATGTCGCAAAGAAAGTAATAAGTAGGTAAGCCGCTACGTTTACATCAAGTCTGCATTTAATTGTTAATCAATCATTACGCGACACTCAAAAATGTAGCGAGTTCGTCCAGGTGGTTTTCGTCTCATTGTTTCCTTTTTCAAGTGAACCGTTAAACGTTGCCAATTTCTCCGCTCACTTCTTCATTATGATTACAAGAAGGCGTAGAAAGCGTCGCAATGCTTATACAACCTTTAACAGCGCACGTGAGCGACAACACCAGGGTACGATTTTCCAAGTCTCTACTGATTCGCGATTGCCACTTTGGCCTGAGTTCATCGACCTCGTTGGCCCGTGCTACGAAGATGCCCACAATTTTGCACACCGGCGCCAACGTTTCACGACAATAAACACAGTGATGCGATCTTCTGTGTACCTATTAACACGGAGCCGACTAACCGTAAACGGTCAACTGAAAGATCATTCGTACCGAAAATGTTGTGTCAGGAAGGGTGCGTAAGCGCCGGTGCCAGTGCGGTGGTACCGGAACGGCTGTCCGCAGCCTTTCACGCACTTAATTTGGCAGAACCCCCTTCTCACCGCGCCTGCCGCACACCTCCTCTGAGAGAAAGTAGCTAGCCTACGCAATGCTAGGGTCAATGACCGTACTCGAAAATGCTTACTTCTGGCAAAAGTGACACATTAACAGTGAGCATTTCATATTCAGTATGTGTGTCCAGTTTCATGCACGAATGTTGAATGGTCGATGCGATTAGGTCAGGCTGGCGAAGTGCCCTATATTGTGCAGCACGCATCGTGGGCGGCCACGTAGGCAGCCCCGCGCCACTACGTACCCGGCACTTTACTCCTCGTTCAATTAATTCCAAGTAACAGCTACCGTATTCAAAATCTTGATAGGTGCTATTAAGCAAAAACCATCAACCTTTGGTACATAATAAAAAGTCTCCCGAAATAATGGGCTATATAAAGGAAAAGTTAACTGTGAAGATACGTATCTTTTACAACCAAATAAAAGTGGGTACAAAGATGTATCTTGCTCGGTAGAAACTCACGAGCTGTCATCGTAGTAAGTACATATCCGATCAGATAACGAAGGGCACGGCCTAAATCAGGGCGTGATCAGGGTCATCAGAAAAAGTAACCGTATTAAAAATATAACAGAGTAGTGTTCCACTGCTCTACTGAGCGCTTGACAACGCGTAGGTACGCGCCTCGAGGCTGCGGCGATTCGGTAACATAACTGAATTGAAACTTAATATTTTACTATTATTGCTGTTATACATGCAGAGAATAACGCTAATTACAATTATAATGGCTTTCTAAAACGATTCATCTTGTGCTCCAAATGAAATAAAATGCTGTAGGTCAGGTATATAACGGAGTTTTTGTGGTCCAACTATAAATCGTCGTAAAATTTTAATGAACATTTCCTCCATCGATTTCCGGTTTTACTCTTCAGTATAACTCAATTAAGTGTGAGACTGTTATTTATAGACTGGAATTTATGGCTTGACGCTTGATGTTTTAAGGGTTGAGGTTTATAACTGAAAACTTATCGTCGTATTCGTTTATGCAAATACAGCAGGTTATGGGGTCTTGTATATTTTGGGGGTCCAAATTCGTCAACAATTAATCGCAAAAAAATTGCTAACTCGGAACAAAAAAATATTTATTTTAAATAGGTAGGTACATACATAGCTATTATTACACTAGAATTCAGTACATAAATAAGTATTAAATCAATTATGACGTGCATCTAAATAAATTAGCATTATTATAATGAACAGGTCACGTGTGACCACTCCGGTCAGGCTCTGCCTGCATCACATAACACAGCTCGATCGGCCCGGTACGTACATCTGCGCAGTTGTCCATCTGTCCGTGTGCAATCAACTGTTAATTTATTGTATTAGCTTGCATGAGGAATGAGATATCCGTCATTACGCGGAGAGTGGTCTCACAAGAACAAGCGCGCACGTGCCATGGAAAAACACAGAAAACAAGGACACACTGCAATAGTTCATTCAACCGGACGTTATTATTCAACGAGCGCACTGTGATGAAACTACGCAAATCTTCATTATTACTAACAAAGAACAACGTTTCGAAATATTGTAGCACGTACAATGTCGTAGGGCACGTAGAGGGCCCTACAGCAAGCCCGAAATATGACACGCCGACAGACGCAACGAACCTACGCAAGCTGCTTTCTGAATACGTAACATGATTTATTGTCCTAAGCTGCTTTCATGCTGCTGTAACATATTTTCAGTAAATTACAGCAAGTCCAAACTCAAGGTTTGCCAAAAAACGATGGAGCGTAGTATCTCACCGACCAAATTCGAAACACCACAATACGCTCCAAGACAGATATCGCTGATGTTAAGGGCAAGTCTGCGAGGCTGAAGTGGGACTGGGCGGGTCACACTTATAGGATACATCCAGACAGATGGGCCAAAGTCGTCACACAGTGGGTGCCTGAAGACGGACGTCGTCAACGAGACAGGCCTAAGAAACGCTGGCGTGACAATTTGGACCCGTTCCTAACCGATTGGATGGAGAAGGCACAGCACAAGGAAATGTGGAAGAATATGGGGGAGGTTTTTGCCCAGCAGTGGGACAAGACAAGCTAACAGAAAAAAAACAAGTTATTCGCATGCTATGTCACTAAATTACTAATGAACAACCATATAAAGCGAATATTTTGTTAACTATAAAACACGAAATTTCAAGGCTGTAATTTTTTTCTTCTTTATTAATAAGAACTAAAGTTCTTAGTAATTGATTACAATCTAGCCTAATAGACTAATAAGCAATTTAACTCTAACTTAATATTTTACAAGATAGATTATGTTTTATCTAAGAATAGTGTCAATTTGCACTTTTACACAGTTTCGTAGCACTTTCTTAGGGTCTGATAAATTGATAAAACACTTTGTTCATGTGTTACATGTATAACACCATTAGCACCGCACTATTATTCATTCACTTTATAAATACTACACTAACTCAAATATCTCTTTAGCCTACGCACTATGTCCGTGTTGTCTAGCAGCTGAATTGCCTCTACATTCACATGTCGGTGAAGTCTGTGTTCGTGGGCTTCAGAAAATTTTTGAATGATGGTTGTGACGAGTTCCATTTTAAGGTCACGGTGGAGGTCGTCATTTCTAATGTACCATGGAGCATTTACAGCATCCCTGAGTACTTTATTTCGGAATTGATGGATTATTTTAACGTTACTTCGTTTAGTACAGACAGCCCCAAAGTTGGATGCCATACGTCCAAATTGGCATAAGAATGCTTGTGTATAATTTTATTATGTATCGATAGGCAGGATTTCCTTCCAAATAACCAATTCATACTTTTTTAACGTATGTCGAGTTCCTGTCTTTTCTTTTGGGAACTATATTTTCTATCACCAAAATTTATATTTGTCATCAAGTTGTATCACCTAATAAATAGATCTATCGCCACGAAATATTTTCGTTCTCAGATAAACAAAAATTGTTCCCAGGTATGAATTATCAAATTAATGTTAATATATGTGTAAAATAAGAGATCGGACATTATCGAGAACCGAATTAGTTACGAGGTTAATTATTTAAAAAAAAATGGTTAGGTTAGGTTAAAACTGTGACCTCCTACGCACGAGCCGAGCGAGCGAAGCGAGCGGTGCCGCGGCAGCGGCCGGCGAGTGCCAGAAACGACTAAATTTTAAAGAAAAAAAATATGGAAAAAGGATACTTGAAGGATATGGAAAAAGGATATTTGAACTTAATGCAATTTTCTAGTAACATAATATGATTTATTGGTGATCTCTTTAAATTAGTTTGCTTAAATACTTATTAGGACACACCTATTATAATACATACAAAAACATTTATTTGGTACTAGACCTTATATCTCAGGATTTTAGGTGATTTTTTGTGGAACTGATTTTGCATTGTTTGGTGACTACATTTTGGTGACAGATCTACTATTTGGAGGACAAACCCTATTATTTAAGAAACACAAAACTAATTAAATTGGTGATAGCTTAAATGATACCCTTTTCTTTTTGACGTGAGATTTTCAATGCAGTTTGGCGTCAAGAGTTATGCCAAGGTATTTGGCTGTGTTAGCATAAGACACTTGCATGCCGTTTATGTAGATTGGGTGGTAATCGCAGTGTTTGTTAGTGAAGTCAATATGAATTGATTTTTAACCGACTTCCAAAAAGGAGGAGGTTATAATGTTCGACTTTATATGTTTTTTTTTTTATGTATGTTCACCGATTACTCGAAGACGGCTGGACCGATTCCAAAAATTCTTTTTTTGTGTGAAAGGGTATACTTTCGAAGTGGTCCCATTATCATCAAGTTGGAATCTGATGAGAGGATCCCATGGAAATCGAGGGAAACCCTCAAATTTTATAGCCAAACCTATAGCGATTTTGGTATTTTTTAAAGTAACTTGAACATTTGCTCTCGGAAATCATCATTTGGTAAAGTGGAGCTGATGATGAAGACCACAGATGGCCATCGGAACTACTCAATGACAAATATTTCACGGGTTGCAATTCGATTACTTTAATAGGGTTGCTAAGCAATTTATGCTCGTCACAATGCGTATGGTGAGTGGTTGTTGAGGAGTTCTTCTGGTTCTTACCAGGAGAACTCCTCAACAATTAACGTCCCAGCATCGGGAAAAGCAATATTTTGTAAGATGTGATGACCAGCTGACATTAGGCTATTGTAACTTAGATAAATTACAAACTGAACCACTAAAAAGTGAAAAATAAAAACTTAAAAAAAAAAAAAAACTTTAATTTCGGAAGTCGGTGTCTTTGGTTCCGCATTTTCGTTTATTGACACCGACTTCCGAAATTAAAGTTATTTTTTAATTTGTAGTGTTTTTTTTGGAAGTCGGTTGTTTTTTTTTTGTAAAAAATTTTGACTCATTCAGTTTGATCTTCCACTTTTGTGTCCAGTCATAAAGGCTGTAATGACTACGTGCAGAAGATAATAGTTTACGTAATTATGAAAAATACTGCATGCAAGTGCTACGTTTACCGTTTTTCCATGAAACGATATCTACCAAACTTAATTTAACTTTCGCATCTGTATAGCCCTTAGAAACAAAAACTGAAAGCTAAACTTGCCAACTACGTAAAGCAATCCTGAAAAAGCTCTAATGCGGACTAAAGGAATAGAAACAGATAACTAAGCATTTATTTACGACAGATTTATCTTTATTTGAATACATTGGAAAATGCATCTTCATTTTAAAATAAAGATATAAATGCTACGTGACTAAAATATTAAATGAAACCTTGCGCTGAAAGAAAATCGAACGCAGCTAATTCTACGGGCGGCTCGTATATAACTTTTAATAGTTAATATACCCGTTTAACAGCCTCTGGTTGTGCCATCTGTAACAGGAGATGCATATTAAATGACTCCTTTCAATAAAATGACTTCATCAACTTAGTATTATAGCTAGCTATAAACGTGTTCCTCGCGCGAAGATTTCACAATTTCGCTAATAAATTAAGTTTAATACTGAATCTGATAACTTTTAAACTTTTTTTTAAAGAATATTTTATATTGGCTGTTGGGTATTACGTAGGTATTGAGGTAATTTACACATATTTTTCATAATTTTATGATTTAAACACTGTTTTGCACTAAGTTTTTTTTTCTTTAGTATATTTAGACCTATCATGCTTCGATTACTTGGACATTGAATATGATTTTCTGTTGAGGCTAAAATGGTAGATTTTTCTGGTCGATGTAAAAGCGTGAATCCTAAGTATTGATCGATACATAGCTACGGATGTAGAGATCGACGTAGCGTTTGAGATAGGTGCTTTCAGCTGATTTTCAGCGGTAATTAACTACCTACCGTTGTATCTTATTTAAATGCTTCAACTCGCTTCCGATTCATTATAAATAAAAGCTATTTGAATAAAAAAAAAATGAACAACCCTTTTTTTGGTAAAAATGCGAGAGATCTTCCGGAAAAGGTTCTAAACAGTTTTGACTTTAATTTAATGTGTGTTGAGAATATCTACGTGAACGTGTTAGAGACTAACCTAAATATCGAAATATTTAGTTTTCTGTAAAGTCACAAGTAGCAATAGAGTAGAGGTGGCCCCCACCTTACCCGCCTACGTCATGCTAGAGACACGTTTAGGAATACTAACATGGAAACCTAATTCATGGAGACGGGAATCGAACCCGTCTTCTTCCTCGGACCCAGTCTCCTTATTGGACCTTTTGCATTAAGGCTCCTGCAGACAGGCGCGACGCGACGACGGTGCGACGCGATTCAGGTAGAAAGAACAATTTCCATGAAGTTTTCATAGAAATTGTTCTACTGGAGTCGCGTCGCGCTGTCGCATCGCGCGGTCGCGTCGCGCTGTCGCGTCGCTCCTGTCTGCGGATGCTTTTATTGGTCCAGCGCAGCTTCTGGTACCGACATCTCGTCGGCAAAACCCGTCAGGACTTTTTATAAAAGCTAGTGTTTTAAAAATAGATTTTATATTAGATATGATTAGAACTTAATGGAGAATTAATGCGAAACTAAAAAAAGTGTCCTCGCCTACTGATTTTAGGAATAGTTTATGTGAAAATTCTTTACTAGTGTCATTTTTAGGGTTCCGTACCCAAAGGGTGCCAACGGGACCCTGGGGTGTCCGTCCATCTATCTGTCAGCGGGCTGTATCTCATAATAATAGGTAGACAGTTGAAATTTTCACAGAGTGTGTATTTCTATTGCCACAATAACAGCAAATAATTGAACTAAAAGAAAGTTAAAAATTAAAAAAACACCTTTTTTTGTAAGTAGACTTGACATACAAAAAGAACGTGCGTTTTGCAGGCGTTTGCCTTGTGGTACACCCTTCATGTTTTTTGCCTTGTCACCCTCTTCATGTTTTTAATAATAATATCATTTATTTCAGGTACCACATAACCCATATCAGAAAACATCTTTAAAAAATCTATTCAATTACATTACATTACATTATTCAATATTAAATACAAAAACACATATCAATAAATACAAACCAATAAATACAATATCAACACACAAATTAAATAATCCAAATCAAAAATAATACAAATAATATACTCATACTCACTCAGTAGTAGTTTTTCACCCGCTTTTTTCACTTATATTTTATAAAGACCTTCGACTTGAGACTATAATTGTAGGAGTCATGCAGTCGTATGACACATCTCGATATTTCAGATCTTCTACAAAATACACACATCAAAAGTGTCTAGGGATCAACATATATTTTTGCAATAACTTTTCTCCTGATTGATATTAATTAAAATTTTCTTTAAGGATTCATCAAATAAAGTGTTTTCGTTTGTCACAGTAACGATAAACCAAGTCACATTTGCATTAATAAAGAAATTTGCCATTTTCCTAATAAAGGGATTTTTGACATTTGAACCACTAACACAAAAGTTCGAAAAAAAGACTGAAATAACAGTTTTCTTTAAAATTTTATTGGGTAACTTAAACAATTAATAATCCGTGTTTCTACCGCGAACACTAACAACACAAGAACATCGGTTTGGCATACTCAAAATGAGTTCATCCAAATCACGCTGTGGAATGGCCGCCCATGTTCGTTGCAACAACAAAAAAAGGTCTTCTTGCGACTGGATACCCTCCATATTCGGCAGAGCTCTTCTCTGTAGCATATCCCATGCATGCTCAATCGGGTTCAAGTCTGGCGACTGAGCAGGCCAGCGCAGGACATTGATGTTAGCTGCGGCGAGAGTCTGTCTTACAACTCTTGCGGTGTGCGGTCGTGCATTATCATGCATTAACTGAAATAAGGGACCGATTTGCACTTGTAGAGGAACGATGACGTCTGATACAATCGTCTCAGCATAAATTTGAGCGTTGAGGTTGCCTCTGATCCAAATCAACTCAGTTCTTCCGCCGATCCAAATACCCGCCCATACCATGATGGTTCCACCACTATAAGGATGGACTTCCTGGCAGGATTTTAATCGCTGTTGGCGTTCAGGGGTTCTCCAGTGTCGTATACGTCTTGTATCCGGTCTCATACCAAAACGAGACTCATCAGAAAAGCACACGAAACGCCATTGTTCTTCTGCCCAATTTCTGTGTTCAAGAGCCCATTGATATCGAATCCTACGATTGTGCATTGCTATAGGTGGTACCCGTAGCGGTCTTCGGGAATGAAGGTTCACTTCATGCAAGCGGTTTCTGACTGTTTGGTCGCTAATTAAGTTCCCTGAAGAGTGATGAAGCCTCACGGCTAACATCATGGCGGTTATTGTTGGAGCTCTTCGAGTTAAGATTTGAATGTATCGGTCTTGTCTCCGTGTGGTGCAGCGATACCGTCCTCCATGGCGCTCAGCCACGGTACCAGTGCTTCGGTAACGTGTCCAAAGTCGACTGATAACACTCTGACTTGTATTCAGAGCTAAAGCCACAGTACGTTGCCGGGAACCAGCTTCTATCATTCCCACGGCTCTGAGCATTTCTTCCCTGCTTAAATGACGTCGCCGCTCCATAATAACGTTGGTTTTAATCAGTAGTAGGGAAACAGTAGCACTAATAATGTCTTCAATGCGTTGTATGTTTTTATAGGGAAAATATTGACAGCTGATTTTCATCTTTTACTCGAATTTGATTCACAGTTCCTGATTCAAATTATGAAATGCACCAAAAAGGATCCATATAAATTTATAAAATCATAAATTTATTACAAAGCCACATCTCAATCTCAAGAAATCCGCATAAAAATGCTTGATCCCTAGACACTTTTGATGTGTGTAGTTATGTCCTTACCTACGTTTTGTCCTTTTTAAGGTTCCGTAACAAAATGGTAAAACGGAACGTTTTACCATTTTGTTACGGAACCTTTGTTACCGAACCTTTTATGGTGAGACTCAGTCAGTCTGTCTGTCACAACTGGATGTTTCAAGTAGGTACTACTAATGCTATCAACTTGAAATTTGGAATAGTTTTAGATGCCGTTTGCCCAACTATTTTGCAATTAAGAAAGAAATAAAAATATATGTATATTTTTTACAACATGGACATGGATGGAGGGGGTCTGAAAAATTTGAAGTGGGGCTCCTAAGGTCATGTGGGGTATCATAATGAAAGAGCGCAGTTTGCACATTCTCAAACATTTTTCTTTTTTTTTTAGACCTAATTTTTCTTGTAATCTTTACATAAACTTCTATCACATAGAATTATTACAGGTTTTTCTCTTTGAAAACTTCTACATTTTTCATCAAAATTCGAAAACTGCTAGTTTTCGACTTTTGACGTAAAATGTAAAAGTTTTAGAAGAAGATTACAAGAAAAATTAAACAAAGTCTCTGAATAGCACACTTTTCAGAAATCAGCAACAAAAGTTACATTAGTTCCACTATCGGGCAAGAGATGGCGCTGACATAAAACTGCAATATTCTACACCGCAGTGCACAGTGTTAAAATTCTCTGATGAATATGGGCCTCGCCGATGAAAATTTAAAAACATATGATGGTACGGAACCCTCGGTGCGCGAGTCCGACTCGTTCTTGCCCGGTTTTTTTTTTTGGTGGGAAATTATCAAATAACTTCGCCCACTCTGGGCGGAGCGGGAGGGCGTGTCAATCTTTTACTGACTAAAACCCACCCGTGTTACTTAAGTTGCCTATGCCAGGGGGGGCACAGTATTTCTTATTTCGAACATTCGAACAACCCGCAACCCTTAAGTCGAATTTCAAAAAATGAAATACTTCGACATAATTTTCCGCTCGTTTAGGTACCTACTCATGCCGACATAAATTAAACTTAATGCTCCAAAAACCATGTTGTAGTTACCTACGACGTTTATTTAGGCTTACTAACATAATATTAATAAAGATATGCACGCGATGTTTCCACGCGATAAAAAATTAACACCAACTGGCCCAAACTATGAATCATTTTGCCATTTACAAATATACTTATGTACTTACCTATTTTTTAAGTCTTGTATGCATCTACGTGTCACAGTAAAGTTCCGACGATTAAGCTCCAAACAGGTTGTATCGATATTTTCAAAACGGCTTTCAATATTATTTTTATTCACAGCAACATGGAAAAGATTGGTTGTAATAACCTATTTATAATTTTAGCCGGTTTTGTTCAACTTTTTGTTATAGAAGTCCTGTTTTCCAACTTTTTAGCTGAAATGGTCGAAATTCTACTAAAAGCTTTCTGTTTCCAAAATATGACAATACTTAGGTACCTACATATTTATATCAAGTAAGCACGGTATTAGTATCACACAGTAGGTAGTTATTTGTTGCCTGATATCTATACAAAAACTTTTTGGAATTATTTTTAATGAAGTAAAAATTTTCAAATTGACGAATGATTATTCTGAAAATTGCCTTTTCATGTCAGTTCTATATCCATTTCTCTATGAACTCGTGCCTAGCTTGACCTATGACGCGTAGCTACTTCAAACGTAACCACCAAATTCTGTGTTGCCATGCCAACCACCCAGTCCGCATTCACGCAACATGATCAATATGTTACCTATGCATCGAGTTTATAAATAATACAGTTTAAAAACAATGAACGGTACGTTGGTCGTAGCGTGGAGAAATCTAAACATCACAACCCTAAATAAATTGCTATTAGTATGCATACCGGAGCGACAAACGCAGCCAAAACCGAACGGCCTGTGATGGTGTAACCGCGTGAGTGAGGTAGTAATGGACCGGGTTCATTCGCCGATAAAAGCGAAAGTGCTGCGTTCACTGGGACAACGACCGGCTCCTGCGGACAGCCCTGTCGGTTTCCTGCATCCAGGTCATCATCATCAAACGTTGGTGTCTGCGTCACCGACCTCTTGTTAGTCAACAGAGTACGCGCACATAGGAACACTCTTCAACTGTCATTTGTTTTGCTAGTTGGTAGCTATGTTTTATTTTGATGACTAGTTAAGATCATGTTATAAGGTCAAACATACGCGCAACACGACGGTGTGACGCGATTTCCATGAACTGTTCATGGAAATTGTTCTACTAGAGTCGCGCCTGTCTGCGGGAGGCCCTAAGCTTATTATATGTTTCAGTTCAAGCTCCCTATAAGATTTATATTTTATTTAAAGTTTGACTTAGAAGTAGGTACGGAATTTTGTGATGTAGGTACAAACGTATATTTCCCCCGTGATTACAAAATCCGCATAGCAATTTCGAGACATCGCATTATTTGCTATGCTCAAATGTACGGAAAAGTAGTACTAACAAAAAGCGATTCGTTTTTTTAGAATTCATGGCTTTAAAAGTGACTTATATATGTGACTTATATGTGACTTATATATAATGTAGGTACTTGTTTAAGCAACTATAGGTATCTGTTATTTATTAATATCCAATTAAATTGGAAACATGTTTTATGTGAGTTCAATGAACTGTGTATGAACATTAGAGCTTGATTGCTTTAGGTACCTAACTAAAGTAATTTTATAGCTTCCCCTATATTCGATTTTGGACTAATTCTGTTCCTTATCACTTTTCCATTCTTTTTATGGTCAAATTGTTCAGCAGTTGCCAAGTAGAGTAAGTTTCCGTGGGGGATGGTTGTGTAAAGACTAAGTAGAAGAAAAAAAAATACACGCGGCAAAAGCAAAAGCCAAAAGTCGGGCAAAATCTAGTACTAGCTTTTGCCATACACAGGCTACATAGACAGGTCGACGGTACCAGACTAATAGGTATACAATATAACTACATTATTCTGTTGTAAAATATAACACTGTCAAAACATCAGCCACTTGGCATTGCTGGAAGGCTTTTTCTAATAACTTTATCATACAAGGCAAATACCTATGCACTACGCAACTATTCAGCAGCTGACCATTACTGACAGTAGCTGTCGGGTCACCCAGTGCGTTGTCCGTACAAGTAATATTACAGCCATTCTGCCCGTCCCTCGACGCGTGAATATTTCATTCCTCGTCATCTCATAACACGACGGTTCATTCCCATAAATATTCAAGTCGTGAGACGTCCATTAGCCCCCGTTAAATTAACATGGACTACGAGCTATGAATTTTGTAAAAAGCAAAGTTTAGCAATGTGTGCCGACAATAGCTCGTTTATATGCATGTACATTACAAATTGCTTCAATATACACACTTAAGTAGGAAAAATACCGTCTGACAAGTGCTGAAAAATTAACAGTGTATTAAAGTTGTAGGTACAAATACCTCTGGCTCAAAACGAATTGTGAAAACAACGAGTTTCAAGTAATATCGTTAACGAGTTCACGACGGAAATGGTTTTTGACATTCATGCCTTTTTCCACTCTGAAAACGAATTAAATTCTTGTTTCATAGGACAGTGCCTACCGGGTCTAACTTTTCACAATACCTACGGGTCTTATCTACACAAATATCTACTACACAAGGTACAACCTTAGGTAGCTTTAGATCTTGCAATTGCCATTCAACCACCTACAAGTGATACACTACATGATGGTGACCTTCAAGTCACCATCATATAGGTAGGGAAGACTTTGTATAACTAATGTTTTTTTTTACACATTTTTAGTACCTAAGTAAACGTTGCACAGTGGGTTACACATTTCATATTGCAAGTAATCCTCTTTAATGCTCCAACTAAGCGAAATTTCTAAACAAACGCTTGCTAAATAAACGAATTGTACTTGTCACAATTCCGAATAAATAGAGGAAATAAAGTGATTAGGGTCAACTATTCATTTTTTAGGCGACACCGCCTGCCAGAATAACAAAATGTAGCCAGCGCGACATGTAGCTATTTAACTTCACCAGGCGCTTTGTTGTCTGGCTCGAACCCCCAACCATTGCATCGATCTAATCTCGTTTAATGTTTCAAAATATAGCCTGTTATCGTCTGCAATACCAAGTTTTCACATTCTAGCACTGGCAGGAAAATAGAGGCACAAAATAATGTAGTCAATTAAGTTAGGTACCTACTAGATTTCAAAATCTATAGGTATTTATTTTACCTTGCCTTTCCTACGTTACTAATATTTTCGAAGAATCAAAGATTGGTATCGCCACATGAATCATAATAACGAAGGCTATACGCCTCTCGGCATTGTAATTAACTTATATTTTACGAGTGACTAGAGCAGCGCCCTTGCTTGCTAGAACATTGTTATGAATTACAATAGAGGGCGTAAGCGTATCCACCCAAAATAAACAGTTCAAAACATAGTCGGACTAGAACACCTAGCTATTTGCTGGTTCTAAAAAGTTACTTTTGAACTCTTTTCAACTAATGGAAATAGTAGGCACTAGATTGTAAGACGTAAGTGACTTTCCCAAATTCTCCGTGGCCTTGATTTCGTTTTGCCACTTCAATGTCGTTTCCTATTTCAATAGTTCTTCCTTTTTTTTTCATTTCGGTATTTAGATATCTACCTACCTAAACTAAACTTACCTAACTTATACACCCATAGGTATCTCAAGGTTGATTATTTCCTAATGAAACATCAGAAAAGTATCTTCCTGTTACTCCCTGACATCCATTAGAATTCAGTCCAGTTTATCTAGTTAGCGCCCTACTATAGCAATATCATAAACTAAAGTATAATTTGCTAGTAGACAGGATGTAGTATCCGATAGTGTCATCGCCTCATCGCGAGCGATTGCTGTAATGAAAACAAACATTCGCAAAATAAACAACAAGAACTTGATGGATGATAGTGGCGCATTCTCATATATGTTTACTGCATTGTTCAAATTTCCCTCTTGCCAGTGGAGACAGCTAGTCGCGTACCTGTCTGGTGGGCGCAATCGTTACTGAAGCGCGTCGGTCTGCATCGGCGGGCATGCGCACACCAACCGCGCGAGCGTTCGACCAAGTTTAGTGAGAAGTGAGGAGGAACGGCACTGCACGCTGGCTGCGAATGGTCGAGTCGCCGCCGCGCCGCGCCGCCCGCACCCGCAGTCCACCCGCCGCGCCGGCTCTGCGCGCTCCACGCCAACCGCATCATGGTGAGTCATTGCTACAGTGCGAATCTATTCATTTACGACGACCTTTAAAGTTTAGATACAGACAAAAATAAAACGATACGCTCCACTTAATATACCTAACCAAATGCTAGTGCAAAAAAACCTCTTGAAGTAGCATATTCGAGTAATCTTCGTCACAAAATGGCATTAACCTAATTATGTCGTGTTTGATCACACTTAAAGAAATCGCGGAAACTGCGTACCGATCCTAATGAAGGTCAATCGTTAAAACCACTTATTCTCACGAACTAACATAATATAAACATAATTTCAGGTAATGGACAACCGTGTGAACGAAGATAACGAAACAGAACACAACTCTTCAATTTTTATAACTAATTTTCAAAATGGAGACGTCGTGAACTATTCACTTGTTTTAATCAAGGGAATTATAACAAGAGGCAATTCTAATAACCATGAAAAACTATTATGTACATTAAAAAGTGAAGACTTTCAAAATAAATCGCAATGGGACGTTTTTAATGGAGAATTCAAAGTGATAATAGAACTGAAAAGAGGTGAAAATGTTATTGATTTGGAATATACAGAACAGCAGCGGAAAATATTGCTCCTTGACTATACCCCAAGAAAAACAAATCTTCGGGTCACTCCAGTTTACATCATATGTCAAGGCCACGATGGGTGTTTTCAAAGTCCGCTAGATATTGAAAACTCGATAGAAAGTGCCTGTTCCCGAATAGCTCTTGGTTCAAAGTTAATTCAAAGTTTAACAGCCGAAAAACTTTTCGAAAGTGGAATTGGAAGAAAAACATTTCAACTTGAGCATGAAGTAAATCCCAAAAAACCAGAATGCATTATACTTAGAAGTAGTCTGAACGTCAACAAGGCAAGAAAAATGAAACAAACGGAATTATGGTCACATTTTGGAAGAGAATTGATGCTTTCCGACTTAGGTAGTAATGAAAGAAAATTCCTGGGCTTCATATCCTGCACTCGATATAAAGGTACTGACATCGATAAGCCTATGACACACGAAGAAATTATATCCCTTACTGAAGCATATGCTGCATTAGGGGGAGGCGGTTTAGCGCTTTTCGGGACAGCTTGCCTTTACACCTGGCCAACGACTGTAGAAGAAATCGTTCCAAAATTCTTAGATGCAACACCTGTAAACGTAAGACGATTTATGGATGACAGTGGATACCGTGGCACATTGGGAGGATGTTTTGCAACTACATTAGGATCAGTTTTTCACGAACTTGGTCACACGTTTGATCTCGGACACACGAAAGATGGTATAATGGGAAGAGGTTTTGACAATTTAGACAGAGTTTTTGTTATTGGAGAAAAACGATCAGCTTTAGCTAAAGATAATATGAATAACTTCAGTGGAAAGCCAGTACAACATTCTACCGTTTCACTACAACGCAATATAAGTGTTACAATGAACGTGGCGGAGCCATTACGAGTTTTAGGACCAAGAAGTAAAACCACACTTGGGAATTTTGCTGCTATGTCCAAATCTGACATAATAAGAAGAAGTCCAAACGTAACACCTATAACCAGGCCATCAAGTGTTTATTCAAATATAACAAATAGACTTACAGATTCAAAGAAAAACGTTAATCGGACAAACGGAAACGATTCAATTTATTGGACCAGAAACTGTGCTGTGTTATTGTCTTACCACCGGTGGTTCAACAATGAATATGGAAGAGAAAGACAAGCGATTACGAGGTATCTGAAATTTGATAAAAACAAAATGATGATCATTTCTACTGCCGGCATTAGAATAGTTGAAGTAAGAGATGAATCAAATGGAATGGTGTTAGATTCGTATGAATTTACAAATCTTGTGCCAGAAAAAAGATTCTTGGTTCCATTTACTTTTTCACCAAAAACCAAAGTGCTAACAATAGTTGTAGAAGATGATTTGGGAAACGTGCTGAAACAGACGTTTTCATATTAAATATTTGTAGTAACAGTATTATGAAAGTTGACAATAAAGTGAACAAAATGAAGAAAACAAGAAGAAGGAAGTATTATAATTACATAAAAAAGAAAAGTTTGTCTCCTAGACTAGAAATACTTTTAGTTAACAAGTGTACTCTATCTAAAAAGTGAAGAAAAAATCTATGAATTATTCCTAGAGTGCAAAGTTTATTAAGTGGTAACCCCAAACGACAGTGGGCAACTGGAAAATAAATAATATGACATGACATTCATTGTGCGATTGTGTGCGCCTGTGCGGTGTTTGTGTTTGTTTCAAGTTGTTTCAGTCCATTTCAGTCAGTCAGTCAGTGAAAATAGCATTGTTTCTTTCATAATTTTGATAATTCAGTAATTGAACGAGTCATTATTTAGCAGTTTGGTGAATGTGTGTGATATAATATCTGTAAATTTGTTCAAAATAATTTACGCTAATATTTTTGTACTGAAAATGGCTAGCACCTCGGATAGTAATGAACAATGTTTTTTTCTTGCTTTAAAACACTTTCCACCAGTCATAAATGGAAGAATTAACGTAATTGAGTTTATAGATGCATCTACAGACTTGGTGGCAATAATAGGTATGTATGAACACTTCATTCTATAATAAGTTATAGTAAGTATCCAAATAATATTAATTTACTTACCACATTTGTGTATCGTTATTTCAGAACGCCTTGGCGCATTATTTGCTCCCGTAAAGTATGACATGCAAGGAAATATTGATGTAAGTGATATGAGTCATGTTTCTTCTCACAAATAATAATTACTTAGTCATCTCAATATTCTCAATAGGTGTGATCATAATATTGACTACCTACTGCTTTGTTGTTTAACTAGGCTTAAATCACTCCAAATGAATCATTGTTTTTGTGATTAAAACTTTTTTTCAGAAAATAAAAAAGTTTTTCATCTATGACAAAAACTCTTGCTTACTTGAGTTGATGCTTGCTGAGACTGCTACTGACAAACCTGGAACAGTAGGTGTGCTGTGGCTTAGCAGGTGCGTAAAGATCATTAAAAAAAAATTTGCAACCACACAGTATTTTAAAACTTGTTACTATGATATTAATTACTCCGTGTTTATATTTACAGGGCCCTGTTGTTTTTCGAGATTATTTTTACGCAGGTCCTATGCCATGTTCAAGCCAATGATATTGAAGTGAATTTGAAAAAGGTATTTACGGTGGCATATGAAGGGTCTGTCAAAAAGTATCACAACTGGGTCACACAGCAAATATTTTCTGTGAGTACAATTTGTACTGATATTCAGTAAGCCTTTAGCTAATTAAACCTACTATTACTACTCATTTTATCTATCATGTTTTATGTTATCTAAGAATTCTTCTGATTAATCTAGATATTGCGGATTGTTGTATGTTTATTAATATTATTTACTTTTCGTTTCCAGTTTATCTGTAAAATGTCTCCAAGTCTTTCTGAAGTAATGAAATCTTTTGAAATGGAAGGCAATATAAAAGAATTTGGTATGAAAATAGAAAATTTCCAGGGACCTTTACATTTAGTGAGATGTACACTTGATGACTTCTTCAAAGATAACAAACTATTCAATGAGCCCATTGATCCATTAACTTAAAACCATTGGAAGGAAGTATGAAAGTAGGTACTTACTTAAATCTGGAGTATATATTTTTTATTGTAAGCTTAATTTAGTTACAATATAATATTATGACAGGTACTTGGTTGGCTGACCAGTAAGAGGTTTAGATATGACAATTATATTTAGTAGTAGTAAATATAATGAATGTGCAATTGTAAATAGTATTAAATACCTAATAATGTATTTTATGATAATGCCTAAGAGTGTACCATATTATAGTGCTGTGTTAGTAAGTTTAGAGTATGCGCCAGAGGCTGGTTCTTGGTTGAAGGAATGAGGATATTGTTTATTTTATATTCCATAATAAAATGGCACCTAAACAATGCATTTTGATGTATGGTAGTTCAATGACATTTTGTTTATACCTTTTTATTTATTATTAGAAAAAAGATAATATTGAATGTCCAGTGCCTTGTGAAATATTTGAAGGCAAAGTAAATAATTTTATAAATAAAAGACTATCCAAACATTTTACCAAGAGGTTATATTTGATACAATAAAGAAGTATAGGTCATAGGTCAGTTGTATTGTATAATACCCAAGATATTATGGTCTAATAGAGGTGCTCATTCTATGGTTTACAGATAGCATTTCGTGTGATATCCCTATATACTGATAAGTTAATTTAAAAATCATTATAAGTGTACAATACTTAAACTTGGGACTCTCTTAATTTAGGTTAAACTTGTGTTTACAAAAACGTGTATCCAATAATGTTTAATTATTATAAATGTGTTATACTATTTTAAATAAAATACCAAAGCTTTGCTTTCATACACTTTCACTCTTATATTCAAGTCCTTAATTAATAAAATGAGCATTTAATGTTGTGTAACAACAAAATAAATCCTTTTCATGTAAATTGAGTGAGTCATTATTTCCCCCATTACAATCATAACAATAATTATTATTGCTATGATTCAATCATGACTGGGTCTGGCAAAGTACCTATCCATTATTACAATAATCCATTACAAAATTATTCAGATTCCACCATTGACTTTATTACTATTGATGAATATATAACAGAATTTATTGTCACCTGTCCTTTGGTTGTGACAAATAAATACTTTTGGCGAAGTTGGATGCTTGTTTCAGTGCCAAAAAACTAAAGACAACTTCAGCAAGTGTGAGCAACCACAACATTGTGTGCAGTGTTGTCTCCATGGGAGTACTCATCAAGTATGGGTTGAATAGGAAAAAGCTGACCAGAGGCATTTGCATAAGTATAGTCAACATGAGGAATCCTGCTAGTTCTGGGACCTGAAAGACATTCAATTTCAATTAAGCATTTGTATTTTTACAGTTCCTGTTTACAATTTAAAATCCTATGATTAAATAAAATAGATACTGACCCTGCGAGACAGATTTCCATAGTGACCAAGATATATCCTTGCTGACTCAATGACAACCAGTAAAGTAAACACAGTCAGTGAAAGGTACTTTGTTAGGTGTCCAAGAATATTCAACTGAAATAAATACATACTTGATTAGCAGACATACTAGGATACTTGAAATGGTTAATAACTGCAAATTAGGTATATTGTGTTACAATCGTTAATTTACCTTTGAATATAGAAAAAAGCCAATGACAAAAACCCAAGTTATGTATAAGTAATAGTTGAAATAGAGACATTTTTGTAAATGTAGCATCGTCCTGTATTCCATTTTGAGTCACCAATGTAACAATGTAGGTGCAGATTTTTTATCAACCTATGGTAGGATTAGATATATTTTTCATTATCTTGTGTTATTTGTCAGATGAGCTCAGCCTAGGCGGATATATTGTTCATCATCATAATGATAACATAATAACATTATCTATCATTTATCTTTGTATGTACGTAAGCTCTTTTAAAATTGGATCAGTCAACACGACTTGATGATAATATGAATATAATTTGTTAGGATGAACTCTGAGAACACTAATTTCTTACTAACTCCAGATATTAAATAAATAAAACCCTTATCGATTTTATCAACAAAATACCCTTGTTGTCTGTTAGTGTTGGTTGACAACCACCACTCCGGCAGCCCTTGTCAACTTTGTAGGGAAGGCATATTTGTAATCTGTGCACTCTGTGCTCAATAGCGGAACAAAACAACCAGAATTTAATTTTATTCAAAGAGTAAAGTAACTAATAGGAATGCAAAAGCAAAATCCGAAACTGGCACTCGCGCTGACAGACATTTGAATATTTTGAATTAAACTTTAGTGTTACCAATGCAATAATAACAAATTCCCATTATTGAAATGAAAAAAAAACTGGCCAAGTGCGAGTCGGACTCGCACATGAAGGGTTCCGTACCACAAGGCAAAAACGCCGAAAAAAAACACGTTTGTTGTATGGGAGCCCCCCTTAAATATTTATTTTAATTTTATTATTAAAGTAAAAATACAACTGAGTATTTTGTGAATATTTCAAGTGCCTACCTGTTGCCATTATTGATATCGAGCAAAAAAAGGGCAAAAAAATCGCGTTTGTTGTATGGGAGCCCCCCTTAAATATTTATTTTATTTTGTTTTTAGTATTTGTTGTTATAGCGGCAACAGAAATACATAATTTGTGAAAATTTCAACGGTCTAGCTACCGCGGTTCTTGAGATACAGCCTGGCGACAGAGAGACGGCAAAAACGCCGAAAAAAACACGTTTTTTTAAACAAAATAAAATAAATATTTAAGGGTAAATAATATTAAAAATAGGTTTTTAGAAAAACTTTTAAGCAAAAATAAAAAACAACCGACTTCCAAAAAAAAAACACTAAAAGAGAATAAGAACTTTAATTTCGGAAGTCGGTGTCGTTGGTTCTTCATTTTCGTTTATCTTGCAATAACGCCGATCATGCCTTAGAATAATAGGACCGTGAGCGCTGTCAAAAATGTGAAAAAGTGTTTTGTTTTGAGTTGAATTAAACTAACGTGACATTTTCGAAATTGTGCTTCTGGCTGACAATCGCAACATAACCAAAGAAGATCACAGAACACTATTACTCATGAAGACGAAATGTGGTGTTCCGAATTGTTGACAGCTCTCAGCTGTCATAATCGTAATATCTAAATCGGAACGCATGTGAGATGATGTGAGCGCTGAGAGCGATTATAGCTAATTCGGAAAGCGCCCTTAGTAAACTTGCTTGTGGTCTGTATTTATCAAAAAGTACTCTGTTGTCTGTGCCTCAGTGTTGCCAAATCGTTCCTTTTGGAACATTTTGCGTTCTATTTTACGGTCATGCGTTCTCTTTGCGTTCCCATCTTTTGTGCGTTCTTTTCGTTCCTTTTTGTATAAGTATGTATGTGTTCCTTTTTGTGTAAGTATTTGATGACGCCGCGTCGCCGGCGCCGTCACCATGGTATAGAAAAGTTTTAAGTCTGTGTACTGAAGACTAGGCTGTAAGTACTTAGAATCCTTTGCCTAACCAGAAAGGGTGGATGAAACAAAACTTAAAACCCAAACATTGATTACCAAAGAGTGAAGTAACTATAGAGGAAATTGATTACTCTTTTCGTAGGAAATTATATTATATACAGACCATGGACGTAATATATAGAAGTAACTACGTCCATGATACAGACACTTTAACAGCCCTTATGTACAGTCAACAGCAAAAGTAGATGATCAAAATCAGAAATTCAATACTAATGAACGGAGTTCGCGTCAGAACTGTGTGGCGTCGAAGTACTACTACTTAGAATACTTACTACGTAGAATACTTTTGAATCACTTCGACGCCACACAGTTCTGACGCGAACTCCGTTAATTAGTATTGAATTTCTGATTTTGATCATCTACTTTTGCTGTTGTCTGTACGCCAGTGACGGCATAAATCTTCAAGGAGGTATGCGAAAATATGAGCCTACACAAAATGTTCTACAAAACAAAATTTCTTATAAAAATAAGCAGTAAGCTGTAGCACCTGTATTTTGTGGCTGTAATAAAATTATATTATGGCTATAGGAAAGGTGTTTTTTTTTTTTTTTTTTTTTTTTTTTTCATTTGCGTTCCCTCACCGCTAATTTCGTTCCTTTTTAGACATCCCAGCGTTCTAAATCTTCAATCACTACTGGCAACACTGCTGTGCCTGTCTGTGATTGAAATTGAAAGGACATCACATAACCTAAAAGATCTTTCCCAAATGTTGATTTGATGAAAACTTGAAATAGTCAAATTGTAAGTACAATTTATTATAAATGTACATGCAATATTAATCACACCTACACTTATTGTGATTATGCCTACGCTCATGTTAACCCAGTCGCTCCGTTGGACTCTTGGTAAGTTGTTTTTAGAACATTTAAAAAACACTAGGATTTTAATGATTATGAAAGAAAATTCATAAATAATGTGGCTTTTTCTACTTGTTTTAGGTCTTTTGCGGCCGGAAAGCTCTCAACTGGTGCTTGTAGCTGGCATAAAATATTTTCCACCACCAAAAAATTATGACCGTAAGTTTTTTTATTTTTCTGCACAGTTTTACATGTACAATTGTACTAATTTAACTTATTACCTATGTACTAATAATAAAAGTTCATATGGAACACCAAATATCTCAGGAATAAACATCCTATAATTTGGTGTTTGTTATTTTTAGCCAACTTCTAAAAAGGAGGAGGTTATCAATTCGGATGTTTTTAAATATATCTGAGAGAGACAATATTCGAGCCCATAAGGAGATACTACTTACTTAAGTGTTTTTCTATTTTTAAATATGTCTGAGAGAGGCAATATTCAAGCAGGGAGATATTACTTGTGTTTTTCTCGAATAAATCAATTTAATCAATGTTCCGAAAGTAATCTAAGTATTTTTTAGCTTATTACTGTCTCATTGCTGGGCAAATACAGGTGTCCCAGAAATCAACGTCAAGCTGGAACCGGGTGATAGGCCAGGTCTTGTAAGTTATCAGAAAAAAAAAAACTTAGTCATATACTTTTCAAATTATAATTATCAAACAATAAATCAGAAAAGCTTGCACCTTGTGGTGATCTTTCTAGTCCTGTGACTACAAATACTGTTCTTAATTTTTTTATAGCAAAGTAAATTTTTTTTGCAATACAGTTGGTTAAAGTAGTGATGTAATTATTTTGAATTCAATGTTGGATAAAAATCTAACATTTTATTTAAATTTGAGCAATGAAATTAAAGCACTGCGCTTTAATTTTAAACTGTAATTTACAGAAGGGTTATTCATGTTTATATTACAGAAAAAAATCTAAGAAAAGTTAATATTTGTACTCTCACTGGACTTGAAAGATCATCATCGGATGTCAGCTTTTCCAATTTATTTGTTGATACTTATAATTTGAAAAGTATAGACGTCAGCACAACAATCTGTCAAATTTCTTATTGATTTTCAACGTTATCGCTAAAGCATAGGGTTCAAAGTTGATTGGGAAAATTTGACAGTTTTGGGTAGCTTGATATGTTGGCGTCTGTACATGACCAAGATTTTTTAAATATTTTTCTGATAACTGTCATGACTTGCCTATCGCCAGGTTTCGGCTTAACATTGATTTCTGGGACACCTTGTATAATATAATATCCATAAATAATATGAACAGATTCATCCAAACAGATATTGATATACCTGAACGTCAGAGGCTTCGTATATATGACAAAGTGCCCATATATCCCTCCAACTTGAAGCCACCTAAGATGCAAAAGCGTCTTCGCTACATGCGGGGTCCAGAGCCAATACACACAAACCTACAGTTGCAGCAGTATGGTGTTGTTGTAAGTTGTAATCATGCTTCTTTTTTCATGTGCAAAGATTATTAGCATTTAAATATCACCAAAGTTTCTTCGTTAATTGTGTTATTGTGTTCTTTTACATCAAATGATGCATTGTACTTTCACATTTCCATAATTGTAAGTGCTAAAATTATAAGCAGAATCTATAACTTTGAACAACACAGCATTAACTAATTGAATACCTAAACTTTTCAGGCTACTGGTGGTGGCAGAATGCGTTCTGAACATTTTGAAATGGCCCGTCTAGTGGTTGCAAGGAAGTTAGATCAGAAGAGAATGTTTGCCATCTGGAGAGTAGACCCGCCATGGCAGCCTGTTACCAAGAAAGGTCAAGGTCAACGTATGGGCGGAGGTAAAGGAGCTATCGACCACTATGTGACACCTATCAAATCTGGCAGAATTATCCTTGAAGTTGGTGGCAAGTGCGATTATGCTGAGGTATGTGTATGTTTTTTAGTCAATGGTGCTCATTCTGCTATTCAGAGCTGCCAAACTACATAGTTCACCTATAAACTACAACAATAGTTAGCCAGGTTATCCATGATGCGGGTGAGCAACGGAGTGTGTGCTGTTGTGACGTGTTAGTAGTTTTTACCTTTTGTAACATTTTGTTAGTCTGAATGAGATTGCGTTCATGACACCTGTCAGAGCGACAATTCAAGTAGCTATCAATTTGGTAAAACCCGTATTGGTTTGTATGAAACTGACAGGTGTCAAGAACGCATTCTCTTGTTGGCTGCACTATAGTGTATAACAGTATCACTTGGGGCTGTGCTACAGGGTGCTATTTTTAACTCAAAAAGTTGGGTTCAATTCCTGTCTAAACCTATAGGTATTCTTATTTAGATGGTCTATATTGAAACATTTTTCCCAACTTCAAAAAAAGGAGGAGGTTTCGATTCTGATATCCAATTTACAGAATAAACAATTTCATTTCATCTCGGTAACAATTTGGCAGTATAAAAAAAAAATCTTCAATGAAACAAAAGTCAAAAACCAAAGCCATAAAATTATTTTTCACTTTTTCTTTAAGTCGGCATGGTTTTTTGTAACATGTTTTTTCTGACTTTCAAACATATTTCCATAAACCCATTATCTGCATTTCAGGTTTACCCTATGCTGAAAATAGTGGCTGAGCGGTTACCATTCAAAGCTGAGGCCGTTTCCATGGAAATCTTGAAAAAGAAGGCAGATGAAGAGAAATGGTTGGAAGAGAACAACCAGAATTATTATACGATGAAGTACATCATACAAAACAATATGGGAGGATGTCACAGGATGTTGTCGCCGTTTGACCACCGCTGGTATGGAAAATATTTGTAAATAATCTTATTTAATTAGTGTAAGTAGTGAAAATATAAAAATTAAATTAATACTTGTAGATTTTATTTTACTACCTTGGATTTAACAGGCCTGAACATAAAAACATTCATGAACATATAAGTACTTTTTTTTATTGTTTACGTCTTGGTTTCGAGATAGCCAAATACTTAAACACAATAATGCAAGGTAATGACAAAAAGGCTCTCATCATCATCATCATCAGTTCAGCCGAAAGACGTCCACTGCTGGACATAGGCCTCCAACAAAGCACCGCCACTTCGACCAGTTCTGTGCTTCTTGCATCTAACGGGTTCCTGCGACCTTCACAAGGTCGTGGGACCACCTTGTGGGAGGCCTTCCAACGCTACGTCTTCTGGTACGCGGTCGCCACTCCAGAACCTTTCGGCCCTATCGGCCATCTGTTCTGCGAGCAATGTGCCCTGCCCACTGCCACTTAAATTTGGCAATTCTTCGGGTTATGTCGGTTACCTTGGTTCTCCTGCCCATTGTGAGCGACCATGTTTCAGTGTCATCACTGGCAACACGCACTGGTCAAAGACTTTCGTCTTGAGACACTGCGGTATGTGGGACGAGAAGATATTGCGTAGCTTCCCGAACGCTGCCCAGCCGAGTCGGATTCGATGATTGACCTCTTTTCGAAAATTTATAAATTTGTTTATGCTTTAAAAAAAGCTAAAGATGAGATATATAAACCAACTGCGATGATGGTGTATCACGCCTATTCTATATGTTCCATTATTCGGTATGGTATCATTGTTTGGGGAAATTCCACGGAAATATCTAGAATACCAATAGCAGAAAACAAAATGCATTCGTGCAATCTTTTACATAACTGGTCTGAATCATGTGTTTAAATCACACAAACTTCTTACCCTTTCTTGTATTTACATTTACGAAATCGCAAGTTAAACTTAATTCTAAACTCTTTGAAGCTAAAACTAATTTAAACAAATGAAAAGTCACACAGTATTTACTGAAAATCCCTGTACAGTCACGAGCATAAGTATGTTTACACTTGGCTTTATTCAAAGACGATTTTGTCCTTTAGTTTTGAATGAAATTTGATGTTATTACGAAAAACGTATTTTCGAACCCATAGGTTTTGTGTAGTGTCGTAATTTTATTATTTTTTACGTTACATTCGTTATTTCACGAAACAATCGCAATTGAAAGTTGCCAAGTGTTGACATATTAGTGCTCGTGACTGTACCTAGGTGTGATGTACCTACAAAATGTTCAGGAGGATTTTGTGTTTACTTAAATCGACAAAATGTATGGAACAGCTGATTTTTTTTCTCGATTTCGGGGTTGGTCCCATAGAAAAAGTTGTTCAAAATGACGAGTACAGTCAACAGCAAAAGTAGATGATCAAAATCAGAAATTCAATTGGAGTCAAAACTGATCACGAAGGTTTTCTATATAAATAAAACAAAGTCGGATTAGTTACACCATTTATAACTCAAGAACGACTGGACTGATTTTTATGATGTTTGATTTGTCTCCGCCCCGAATAGCAGAATAACTACTAAAACATGCGGAAAAATTCACAAAAAAAAAAAAATTAAGAAAATCCATTATCTCATACATTTTGTACATATATTATGATGGATTCTGGGACGGTCCGAAGTTCCGTCGGTCAGCTAGTATTATACATAGAAGCTGTTGGTGTACCTTAGTAAATAAATATATAAATATTTGTATGCCATCATTACATGGCGGAATGTGCACTGAAATTTTATCTAAGTAACATCTTTTGTACCTACCATATTTTATGCAAATAAACTTTTTTTTTTACCTTAACCGTAACGTTTTTTCCAAGATTATAAATTCATATTGGGAACCTCTACCCAATCAATGGTCGTAAGCTACCAGTTGTCCGTGCTAGGAATAAATAAATGAAACAACATGTAATTAATAATGGTTTATTAAATTTGATATTTTCATGAAAGGATTTTCGTGACAAGCCTCAGTTTGCATACATGTATTAAACCTTGTAGCAATAATTACTTTATAAACTCCTTTCTTACAATTATGGCAAAAACTCAACAAAAACAAATGTATTACAGTAACAAATACTACAGCGTAGAGTACTTAGTATCTTATGACTCGTCCCTAACCTAACGACAAAAGCCAAACAACACGCTATTAGTATTTTAGAGAGTATCATGGTTCACGAATAAAGATAGTGCAAGCTGATACGTGTTCCACAGAACACTAGGCTGCCTTCTGTTGCTAAAAGTAAACAGTAGAAGTTTGTAGTCCACAGCTCCTATTATTACATTATTTTAGGGTCACATTAATACACAGTACAATTCATAATACAGATAAAACATTTACTATTTAGTGTACAATTGTAACAGACATGAAACATCTCATATTGTGTGCAACTCTACTCTGTCCATATTATATTAAGCGACTTCTACCACATATATTTTCTATTCTGCATTGTCATCTCCACCATAAGTACCTATAAATTATATAACGTCATAACAATATTTACAAAGCCTAACATACTAACTTACAAGTAAATGCAATTTACATTTTCAATAAATTAATAATGTGTTTACAATATCATACAAGCGTTACATTTATATATGATATGGCTTTTTATTTATAAAATAGACTGCATATAAAATCAATCCCTAGCAGTCATTTTATCACAACTTTAAACCATTGTTAGTACTGACTTGTGAAAAGTTATTGGTACATTGTGAATATTCCATTTATATCTTATAGTAAACAGTTTTGTTACTATAATCATTATTATTAATATTTAGTTTAAATAAGTCTATAAATCAATAATTCAGTGCTTTCTGACGAAACGAAACTAATTTCTGTATTTAATTTTAGTTAGGCTGTCTTTACGTAGCAATAAATAAATCGAACAAGTATACATCAAATATTTCAAAAGATTTCAGTAGGTATTTCTGATAGAGTGGAACAGTAGAGAATTGAGCAAATAAATTAGCTCAGATTAATTATAAGAATAATATATTTGACTAGTTCTGTATCTCTTAAACTATACTTAAATACTATATTCCCTAGAAACTGGCGATTTGCAGTCTTAATTATAATAACTATTGTGTTTCATTATCCAATACACGTTAGGCGGGAAAATGAAAGTGATTTTGCATCGAGAGATTTATAAAATAAATGCATTTTTACGTTTAACTTGCGTACATTAGCTAAGCTATATGTTAAGACAAAAGTGAGGTAGCGTTTTTACCTTCTAGTGGAAAAATATATACAGATCTAGAACGAATGCAACGTTTTTTTGGTATGGGAATATTACAATAGCGACATATCCTAAGGTTCGCGAATCGTAGGCAAGGATACGCGGCGCTTAGTGTACAGCATTAAATGAGCCCGTTACCATAAGGAGATAGTAATATCAATATACAGACAAACCTCGCGTGAGTAATATTTATAATTTATTATATTCATTGACATATTATGAGTATTAACTACATGCACACAATTATCATTATTAGGTACTTTAAATATGTGCAGCTTTGTAGATGACTAGAGTAAATACGTTTAACGATAGTATTATTATGTATAAAACAGTTACAATTTGTATAGTTTCGATTTCGATCACTGCAAGGATCCACTTTGAGACACATATTGTATCGAGGATAGTACATTGACTGTCAACAACTTTACTCGTAAGCTTCGCTCAGGTGCTCTAACAAGAATTTCAATTGAGTTTTCATGAAATTATTTTTGTGAGCGATGGAGTCGCACAGCACTTGCGTGGGCGCGACTGCGTTACCGTTGCTAATGTTCTCGTAAATGTGCGCGTCTGGGAACGCGTTGTTGTTGTGCGAGTCAATGGTACTAGCCTCCAGCCCGGCTGCCCCGGACGTATCAGTGGGTGCATTGTATACGTCGATTGGCGGAGCTTTGATGATATGCTGATATTTAAACGTAGACAATATCTGCCGGATCTTTGCAATGATCTGCTCTACTCAGGCGTTTGATTCCTGCGAAAAATTTTAAAAATACATAAGTCAGAATTCTGCAGCAAAATCTATAGGGTATAGAATTTCTAAATAGAATCGTGAAGTTAGAGACTACTTTCTATGCTAGTGGTAAGAGTTAGCTGCTTTCTAGCATTCTACATTGATGACGAAACAAATAATGGTTCAAGAGAGGTGAGAAGTGGAATGTTGTGTCTAGGCGATCACCCGAAATATCGAATTTGCTGCAGGTGAAGTAATGAATAGGTACTTAAAATGAATCTTAACAGGTATAATTAAGTGTTATAATACTGCACGGCATTCGTATGTATAGTCATATAAAATGTAAGTACTCATATAAAATATTATCCTAAATTTCATATTAAATGCATCAAAATTGAGGCTCTATCATTCATAAGAAGGTACATCGAACATCGAGACAATACATGATAGAACCGCGTCGTGCCGGCGCGTGACGTGGCGAGCGGTATCGATGCAAGCACACAGCAACACTACACTAGAAGCAGGTGGGACGGTGTGTGGCGGTTTATACCTTGAGGTTGTGGAAATAATGCATGATCTGATCGTAGTCCATGTGAAGCTCGTCCAGGCCGAGCACCTCGGGCGCGGGCTCGCGCGTGTCCGCGCCGCGCGAGTACATCGGGTTGCCCACTATCGTGGCGCGCTTCACCTCCGGAGAGTTGTTCCCTGCACCGCAACGCCACATTATCATCATTGTTGACTACTTCCACAGTATGTCTACCTAAGTATAATATAGCTGTACAAGGATCTTTTGGCGCGTAGCCCAAATCGGAACAAACGCCGCCATCTTGTTTTTTTAATACATTCCATTCACCGAAACATCAATATCATCTGCCTAGCCTTTTCCCAACTAAGTTAGGGTCGGCTTCCAGTCTAACCGGATGCAGCTGGACACCAGTATTGTACATGTTATTGGGTAATACGATACCCTTGAGATTCCATTCACCGAAACAATTGCATAAATTGCACTCCGACCCCCAAGATACAAGCCCTGCTTAGTTTGGGGGTCAAAGGTCAAACCAAAAAATTATGAACTTAATTTTGTTTAGGAAAGATTACTGTCTGTCCTACCATCACCTTTTCTTTTTGCCAATTGTTTTTTTTTAGTGTTTACCAACAGCTCCCTTCTGTCATCGTCATTCGAGCGACAAAAGATTCTTGTAGTTGTGTATTTTAGATGAGTAGACATTGGGTTATGCGTAAAACTCACCTTTGTTCTTGTTGGCGGCCTCCACGAAATCTTTTGACTCTTTGGATCTATTCTTGTGCCTCATTTGTACTTCAGGTAGGCCTGTAAACATTTAGCTCGTTAGTACAATACTTCAATCGAATGAAAATACTTAATTCGAAGAGATAATTACCGATTCCAGAGTCGTGCATATAGTCGGGGCTTTCAGGTTTGGCGAACGTCCGTCGTGAGTCGTCAGTGCCTCTGTTGAGGCCGATGATCTCTCTGTAGTCCTTGTTCTCCATCACGAGAGGAGCGTCGTTGTCGAATTCAAATAATCGTGCGCAGTCGTCCTTGTCAGTTAGCTTTTCCACTGGGTTGTCTTCTAGTTCATTTCTAAGGGGGGCCGGGTTCGAATCGCGTTTGTAATCTTTCATGTCTCGGTTCAATAGGTAGGGGGAGTCCAGTTTGTTTAAATCAATAATTCTGTAAAGGAGATATAATATTTGGTTAGTGACCAACAGACTTTGCGGGAGTACGCCCATTTGTTGTCAAACTTACCGGTCTGAGCGGCGGCCATTTTCTGGAGATCTTCGGTAGTCGTAATCGCGGTCGTGTTTCTTTTGATGATTTCGGGAATGGTTTCGTCTTGAGGGTGGCATGACTGCGTCGGGCAAAATCTGGAACAACATAATAACATTTTAATAAAGATATCTCGTACATTTCGCAGAGAATTTTCGCACTAGATTTTCTTTTATTCTTACTTTGCTGGGGTTTCGTGGTGGCACTGGCAGTTGTGGTTGTGGTGTGGACGAGTTCCTGTGGGGTGGGACAGGAGGTCGGTAGTCGTCTGGGTTGTTGGCGTCCGTCCTGTAGACCAAATGGAGTAAATTATACCATAATTATTACAATAATGCACAGAAAAAACTACTAAGCGCAAAGCTTGATTACAGACACAGGTTATGACAAAGATAAAGGCAAGACGGAGCATGCTACCCATAGACATTACATACCCATTTAATTTGTGCTATTATAGTAAGGACAATCATAGAAAGTTTGTGCAAAAAGAATGTTAAAACACCAACCCAGAAGTGATTTTAATAAAAACACAGAACATACATCACATTGCTTTGAAAGAATAAGTGCCAAAAGCTTAAAAACTTGCAAAAATCACTTACTGCCAGTGTCCATCTCCGGAGTGATGCCGGGTGTGTCGCGCCGGTTTCTTACAATACGTGGTGGTGTCAATGACCTTCTTATCATTCTGTGACGGCAGTTCGATGGAGTTGGGGTTGTCGAAGCTCGTCACCATCACGTTCCCATTCTCTCGTATCGCGTCCTCAGGGTCCACATAGTTGTAGTTCAAAGGGTTGGCGGTGATCCTCATCTCGGTGTTGCCATTGTCGGTCTGTTGTGCCGAGTTTCTGTTCGCAGGGAGACGGTTGCCGTTCCGTTCGATAGTCGCGCGTCCTGGAAAGTTGAAAGCTTCATTTTTGACTGAATTATTAAGTGCCTTTAGAATTATAAGCATTAAAATAATATCATTTTAATGGAAATAAATATTGAATTTAAGTCGTAAGTTATAGGTATTGTAAGAATATTAGTTAAAAATACAAAAAAAATGGTTGCCTGTAAAGTCGGTTTTACGGGCGAAGATTTTACGTGACAACGTCTTTTTCTCGGTAGAATATTTATTGATATGAATATAATTAAATTGCACAATAGGAACAAGGAATTGAATGATAGTTGAGTGGGAGAGAGACGCAAGGCATTCGGCGGGCCTCTCTCTCGTTCGGTGACTCATCGTAACGTTACCGAGCGTTACACTTTTTCATAAGTGACTCCCAGCCGCAACCTAATTTAAGACGTTGTCACGTCAATACTGTATACCTACCTACTAATACTTAATATAGGTACAGTCAAACGCATGTCATTGGTTGCAATTTAACAGTCTCGTCTTTATGTCGTAGCAATAATCGGTTTTCGTAATTCAAGTGACATAGGTACGATTGACTATACCATGGTACACCAAATATGAAATTTATATATCATTATGTCTCAGTTCCATATTTTCATGACAGACTAATAGGTTCCCTTATGTTATAACCAACGGCAGTTTGTCCATCTCTATAAAATATTACTTAGTCCTACAAAAAATTATAAAGACAAAATCTTACCCAGCCACACCCAGTCATGTGCGTTAGTAGTGGACTCCCGGTTCGGCTTGTCCCGCGCCAGGCCGAGCGTGGTCCCGACCAGCCCGGCCACCTGCAGGCGCCCGCCCTCGGCCGCGCCGGCCGGCCCGCGCGCGCCGCCGCCGCGCTCTGCGCTGGAGGGTTTCACGCGGGTCGCGTATACTACGCACGATACTACGAATACCTGGAGAGGGAAGATTCATTTGTAAGTCGGAATATTATGTTTCTTCCAGTAACATCGTCCATTCAGCGTATCAAGACTCGCTTGAGGATACAAAATGGTGTCACTGACTCTGGCAGAGCCACCATCAGGGATTTTAATTTTGATAGCACAAAAAATTAGTCGCTAATTCGTCGAAATTTGTCGCCAAATATCAGAATTAGTCGGTCACTGGTTCAAAAGTTATAAGGGTTTATAGGTGGCCGATCTGGAGAGTTTCCCCAGCAAGACTACATTTATATCTCAAAAACTAGGGCACCTAGCGAAGATCTGTTTTCTCCCATATTTAGTCGCCAATTAGTCGAAATCAGTCGCCAAATATCAGAATTTGTCGGTCACTGGTTCAAAAGATATTAGGGTTTATATGTGTAGGTATAGTCCAAGAGCTAGATCGAATAGTTCACGAAAAAACTTCGACTAGCTCTTGGACTATACCTTACTAATTAAATTCATTATATCTCCTAAACTAAGACCCGATTAAATCTGTGACTTGGCGACTAAATTTGGGAGAAAACAGATCTTCGCTAGGTGCTCTAGTTTTTGAGATATAAATGTGGCCCTGCTGGGGAAACTCTCTCCAGATCGGCCACCTATAAACCCTTATAACTTTTGAACCAGTAACCGACAAATTCTGATATTTGGCGACAAATTTCGACTAATTAGCGACAAATTTTTTGTGCTATCAAAATTAAAATCCCTGATGGTGGCTCTGCCAGAGTCAGTGACACTACAAAATGATAGAGACAGAATTACCTATGTTTAAATTTGTTTTTGGTGAAAGTGGGCCTAAATGCTTATTCAGTTTAATCTGCTGTCAAAAGTTTTACCTTGCTTTTTTACTGACGACATTGAATTCATTAAAAAAAGCTGGCAACATAATAGCCACGCTTCCAGAAATCAGGGGTCAGTGGCGTTGTGTCCGTAGTCTCTTTAGCAGTGATTAACGGTACGTGGTTAGAGTTAGCATTAACATGAGTACCTACTAATTAACATTGTACTGTGACCATGAGTCAAACTTGCAGATGTGACAATACCTCGCCTATTAATATGCTCACACTAGACATTTCTAGTGCTAGGTGCTAGCAAATTAATAGGGCACATTTTTATAAGGAAAATAGTGGATAATTAGTTACTCACCACGATTGCAAAGCAGAATGCACCGAGCACCACGTATATTCCTGTAAAATAAAACAAACTTTAGAATCATTCACCCTACATTACGCTGTCGGTTTAAGTCTTTCTAGTCCTAATGGTATGGCAATACTAACCGATGACAACAGAAGTTTGTGCAGTCTGGTGCTGTGAATGCGGCGCGGGGTTGTTCCGGTAGATGGAGTTGTACTGCTGCGCCTGCGCTATCGTCGGCTCGTGGTTGTTCTCGTCCTTGAATGATGGGTAGCCTAGAACATAAAGATTTAGTGCTCAGACTCACATGCCTTTCATATGAACATGGTGAAGATCTGCTGATAACATGATACTAGGCGTTATTATTTAAGTTATGGGTAGGTACACTAGGGAATATTTCTCCCAAGATACAGGATTTTCCTAGTTTGGGGGGCAGGGTTCTTAATTCTTACAGGACTTTTGACACCACTACCATCCTTTTGTATCCAACCGTATAATTCTATATAAGTCTGCATACCTTTCTGTTACTCATTATTGTCAAAGTTTATGTTTTTGTGAATAAATTATTATTATTATAAAAAAAAAAAAAAAATATTATGATCACGTCGCGTTTACATAACGACACACAGGCAATAAGGCAAGTGGTTTAGCTGGTAACCAATATCAGGAGAGTAACCAAACTCCACAAAGCCACGACGATAATACGATAACCCGATTTTTTTAAATGAAAGTATCCTACCTTTAAGAATATCTCCAAGCTCAGCCATCCCGCTCCTCATGCCGCCCCTGGCCATAATATCATCGTTCTGCGGCGTATCAGGCCTTTGCGGTGCGTCCCCTCCGCTGAAGTCGACATCCACACTAGCGGCAGCGGTTGCGATCGCGCCGGGAATGTTCTTGATGTTCGCCGGCGTCTTCGTGTCACCCTTGCCCGGGAGAGCCACGCGGCGTAACGGACCCGTTCGGCATTGTTCGGGAGTTAGAAGAGTTACTCGGAGGAGTTCGCCGCTACCTGCAATGTCCGGTTAAATTTCAGAGGGGCAATTATCAAATACAGAAAAGTTCTATACCTTTAGATTACAGGAAAACCTATAAGAAGTCTGTGGTCTTAAAACAACATAGTAAATCTCTCAATATTGTGCGTAAAAACTTACATTTTCAGTTGGAACGTATGGGAGAACATGTTTTTTAATACAGTTGCTCAAAAAGTGGTGTATTGCAGGGACGTATAGCGTTCGGGAAGTGGGCTATTACATACTAGTGCTTTTTTTTTACCTTTCCCGAACTCGTGCGTGTCTCTTTCCCAACTGTCAAAATAATGTCTATTAAAAAGAAAAACCAACCATGAAGTTTTTACTAAAGAGTTTTTGTTATTCATATAAATACGTATATTTCTAAAAAGAAGCTACTAATTTATTTCAATATCAGATTTAATGATTTAATTGAATGAGTTAGGTTAGGTTTCATCTCATTAAATTTCATTTTCATTTCATATCAATAAAAAAAATATACCGAAGACTAAGCTGTATGGATAGTTCCTTTTGCCTACCAAAATCGGTGAAGAAAAAAAACTCTGCTTATATTCTACGGTTGGCGCCATTTTCCAGAAATTTTCTTTGTGAGTTTACCTAGTTGTTTGTTGCACAAAATGAGTAATTTCGACCCTATTTTTTTTTTAATTAACACCACCGGAACTCAGTATAATTGCACAAAATGCTTCGGAGAACATTTTACCGGAAAAGTCAAAAAGTCGTTACATATCCACATACGACTAATTTTTTGCGTGGAGAGAAGAGAAAAAAGCAATATTGTGTTTTTATTATTTTATTAAATTGCTTCATTTTTTCGCAACTGTATTAAAAATAGTCGTTCAGTACACCTGCGGAACCGTCATTGCAACTTGTTCCGACTGTCAACCCTCGCCTTCGGCTGCGCCTCGGCTCGGGTAGACATTTGTCGGAACTCTTTGCAATGACAGCCTTTCCGCACTTGTAATGAAATATACTATTTCAATTACAATGATAAGTTTTTTTTCAGTTACCACATATAAATTTGGGTCAGATTTAAAAAAACCTGGTAGATAAAATATTCATCGTACGGAACTCTCTCCACGCGAGTCCGACTCGCACTTGACCGGCTTTTTTTACATTTGGGCAAAATTTCATAAAAATCTTCATTGGGCTATGTAAGCTTAAGTTGAAAGACATAATCAACATACCTTCTCCAACAGCGATAACTCTGGGATGTCGGGACGCGTACATGGGCGCGAAGGCGACCACCTCAGGGTCGAGGCTCTCCACAACGAGGAAGTAGTCCGACACCGCCACGTCACGCAGCGCCGTGTGACTGCCGTCCGAGAACTCCAAGTCTATGTCCAGTAGGCCTTCCTGGAATATCAGATGTTTTTTGGAGTTAGTTTCAGCTGTATAAAAGGCAAACAAATTGGAAATATCTAAATATATAAATTTCAAAGTCCTGACTGACTGACTGATATATCAACGCACAGCCTAAACCGCTGGTCCTAGAGACATGAAATTTGGAGGGTGTGTTCTTTGTGAAGAGTAGGTATTCCATTAAGGGTTTTTCGAAATTCCACCCCTAAGAGGGTGAAATTTCACGCGAACGAAGTCGCGGGCATAAGCTAGTTGCCTATAAGATTCAAACATGAAGGTTACCATGATTTTCTACTGGGGATTTGCGGTCTATCTAATAAGTTAGAGTTGTGATATTGGTAATTGGCAAACTCATTAGTTACCTACTGTTGAGCTTTCAACTCAAAATTAATGGCATAGATAATTTAATTACCTTTAAGACCATTTCAAATATATAGATTCCTTCACTAATTTGGAAGGTAATTACACGCTTCGTATATCTAAGTAGACGGTAGATAATGTCTTGGCAAACGGAGGGTTTTCGATTAATGCCGAGGTTCGTTCATTGCGGTCCTAAATAGTTGTCTCATGACCCTATTCCCATGTCTGGAATAGTCTGGATTCGAGATTGATATTGTTTGGGCGTATTCTCCTATAAAATCATTCGTCAAGTTATAGAAGTAATTCATTATAATTTATGTTATTAACAAACCTGATATTGCGCTGTAAGTCGCCTGGTGACTGTAGTTTCGGATACATATCCGTTCTCGATGGCGGTGTCGGGCGAAATGTTCAGCTGCAGGCCGGATATGACGCGCACCAGGAGACGCGAGATCGACACCTTGTCGTTACCCACGCGGACTTCGCGCAGACCAATCACACGTCCTAGAGAAAGAATATTATACATTTACTATGGATGGGTATCGGTATCTAAAAGGAATGAAACAAAAGAAAAATAAAACAAAATTTTAACTAGGTAAGTATACATACTAGGAACCTACTTATCTACGGGCGACATGAGAGCATTAACCACGTAGTCAATACTTAAAACCATAGTTTTAAGTATGGAATTAAAACTATGGTTGTAGGGAAATAAATAAAGAAATACCTACTTAGTTTACCAAAATAAACAATATTCGTGATTTTGACAAAACACTACTGTGGACTTTACCTTATAGGACATACAAGACTAAGGGTCAGTTCACAACGAGACGCGACGCGACGCGCAGTTTTCAAGATAGAAATACAATTACAGACCTTATCTGCTACACAAAAAGGTACACGATTCAGTGAGCTACGCCGCGCGGCGGCGGCGCCGCGCTGCGTAGCTCGACGTAGTAGGTAGACACTGAATTGTGTACCTTTTAGCGTGTAAACTGCGCGTCGCGTCGCGTCTCGGTGTGAACTGACCCAAAGTTTTTATCAGAGAAAAGAATTGCCTGAATTGCTCTGGATTGATGGATCTGGGGGCTAAAAAGGCCACTTTGGAGAATCATAAAAATATAGGCGAAGACAGTCCGTGTTTTTCTTTTTTTCGCTGCACTACGTAGGTAGGTAGGTACTATCAAAGAGATTGGGATTGGATTTGGATTGGATTGATTGGTATTTTAGCACAGACAAAAAAAAATAACTGAAAAATGCTTCACCAATGGGATTTGATACGATTAACTTAACAGTTAACTGTCCATTAAGTACCTGTGTTATCCTTTTATGATTCTGCCAAAGTGGCCTTTTAGACCCCCTGGTCCTTTTGATTAAACTTTAGTGAATGTTAATAATATAAATGTTGCATGCCGAATGGTGAATTATGGCAGAGCTTTAATGAATTTTAACACCTATTATACATATATCCCACTGATATTACAAACGCGAAAGTTTGTGAGGATGGATGGATGTTTCTTACTCTTTCACGCAAAAACTGGACGGATTTGGATGAAATTTGGCTCACAGACAGTTTATAACCAGGATAAACACATAGGATAATTTTTATACCGGTATTCCCATCGAAACTTATGCGGGTGAATCCGCGGGGTGCTGCATATTTACAAAATAAATGTCTATTCTATTCTACAAACCTACTCAAAGTTTAAGTCTAGCTTAGAGTTAAATAGGTAGGTTCAGGAGTGGACTATTCAAATAGATAGGTAGGTATTTATAGTACCGAATGAAACACCCACCTAACTACTAAATAATACTACCATGTCGTGGTAATACCCAATCACAGTAAATGCTGCGGTCGATTTGCAGAGGCTTTCCCAGCGATAAGGCCCAAATTATTGATATTTAGGTTAGGTACTTAGGTATCTTCCTAAGTCCTACATAAATAACTTTAATCCGGGCTCAGACTATCTAAAACCTATCTCTACCTATATAAGTAAAACCGCTGAGATTAGACTAGTCAGGATCAACTTGTAACTCAACGGATTCTTATCTTTCCCAGACACATAAGTTTAAAATCCGATAGTTACGGGCGAATTATCGCCTGTCGACTAACTTCTAGGATTCAGTCGAGTCACGAAGCATTTGGAAGCCCAATTGGTGATAGACACGATAAGATGAAGTTTCGAGTCTCCCCGAGTTACTTGTAGGTAGGAACTGGAAGTCGTTTAGCCTAGTGACAAAACGTCACAACTTCTACAAGGATACCAAAAGTTGCGAGAGGCCCATGTGGCACAGTTAGGTACTTGTTCGGGCCATGTATGTATTAATATACAGCCTATACCTTATGTTGGCAAAGGTTTCCTATCTGTGAGAGGTGGTGGGCCGAAATCCTCCACGCGGGCCTCCTAGTGCGGGTTCATGGATGTCACATGTCTTCGAGTTTTTGGTTCTAGGACATGCTGGTTTCCTCACGATATTTTCCTTCAAAATATTGACCTATTTCAGTACAAAATGCTGGCAACTTCTCCACATAGACTTCTAATAAGGTTACGAGATAATATTTCTATTATGTGTCACCAAGCTTACATTCCCTCAGGATCACCTCTGGGCGAACGGATTAGTGTGCGCAATAAGTTGTAATTAGCGCATAATACGAAGGATGTTCATGTCTGGCTGGCTGTTTAGACTTTTGCCGTAATAATTACATAGCTTCCAATCTGTCTACGTCATCAAATGCTGCTGATTATCAACATTAACACCTTTATTTATAGGTAAACGTTGAGCAATGTTAAGAGCATAAAAAATACGTTTAAACGTCTCTTAACTTAGTGCAACGTTTATAAATAAAGCGGTAATAAATCAGTCTACTCACGGAAATACATGACACCATAAATTACCTGTAATAGGCGACAGCACTTGCACTTCAGTCCGTCCAGTGCTGCGCCCTTGCAGCACGCGACCTCGCAGTGACGCAATCCGAGGGTCCGAGACTCGTGTCAACACGAGTTCCGTGACCTTCAGCCACGTCCGACGTGACACGAAGTACGACACGCGCCCCGAGTCGTGGTCCTTCGCCAGGAAACGTGCGTACACCTACACAACAAGGAAAAATGTTTAAATTAAACTTTTGAAAATGTCACGCAAACTTTGCGTGTTTGACCTTTGCAACACAAAGGTACACCCACAGTTACGCCAATTACCGTGATTGGGGGGAGAGCCCACTGCCATTTATCGCGGGCAATTTTGAGGTTTTTTCTTACAGAAAGCTAATTATGCTCCTACACTTCGCTCAAGCGTTGGCGTTGTTAAGCACCTGGCTATTAAGTACTCAAATCGCCAAGCAACCACTCTGTTGAAATACTTAAGTAATTAATTGTTGAAGAAAAGAGGGTAATAAATACGAGGTCCAAGCCAGGTAAACTTTAACAAATGGACAAAAAGAAAATATTTTTACAAGGTGTTTAATACTAACCCGTGCCGCCAGCATACGAATGATCTAATCAAATTCACAATAAAGAAAATCTAATTGCACCGTCTATCAGGACACAATACCCTATGCTTATAAGCAATTAAATTTGAGGACAGCAGGTAAAAAAACCTAATTAAATAAGATATAAGACAAACGCTACTGCCGAGCATGAGGTCCAGGGTTCGATTCCCAGGACTGGCCAAGTCGTATGTGGTTTTTCCATCATGCATTTCTCAGTAGCCGAGACCGGAGTCTGGCCTCGAGCCCGATTGATGGCAATAGGCTCAGCCCTTATTAGATGGCACTTAATAACTGGCGTAGTGTTGGTGAAGGTAGGTATGGGTATGCCTCTGCTTACCCTTCGAGGATTACATGCGTGATGTTATGTATCTGTAAATAAATGGCACCCTTACCTCAACATTGCTCTGCTGGTACCGCAGGCGGCACGAGCGCTGTTCGGACAGCGAGTTGGTGTTGTCTGGTCTGGCGCCGCCCCAACCTCGCGCAGACAGCGAGCGCTTCGCCCGCTCCTTCGTGTTCGCGTCATCGGGGACTTTCCAACCTATGTCATACATTATTCAGTTAGATTTTGCGAAATTAAAAATGTTGTACCTAAAGGGCTTTGAAGGTCCGGAGCAAACCTACCTTTGATTACTCTAAACCTTCAGAATGATTATTTCAAACATGTAAGCAACAAGGTGTATCCAAAAAAAAATATGGATGTCACGTGATCAACTTTGAACGTTAATATCTCGGAAACGTGACGCTTTACGGGGTTTGGTTCTATTATATTTTCTGTTTGCATTGATGCTAGCTATTGATTTATATAGAACTAGTAGCGCCCCGCGGCTTCACCCGCATAAGTTTCGATCCCGTGGGAATATCGGGATAAAAACTATCCTGCGTCCTTTCCCGGGACTCAAACTATCTCTATACCAAATTTCATCTAAATCGGTTCAGCGGTTTAAGCGTGAAGAGGTAACAGACAGACAGACACACTTTCGCATTTATAATCTATGGATTCATGCGTAGCTGCCATTTTTTTTTTTTTTTTTTTTTGGCATACCTTAGTATGCCAGGCTCCATATAAAAATCTTCAATCCCCTTTAAAAATAGTAGTGCAAACCATAATTATTAATTTTTAAGCCTTTAAATCTATTTTCGTACTGTAAAGCAATTACCTAAGTATTTAATAATTATGTCAAAAGTTAATTAAGTAGTTGATTCTTAGTTTATCGTAAATCAAGTATCTACATGTAAATGGTGATCGTCAACTTACTTAATTAAATACCTAAGACCTTATTTAAAATTCTAAAGTTGTTTCCAAAGAATTTAAATAGTTAAAAGTTAGAGGCATCTTGGTAGGTATTCCAAAAACTTTAAAGTCAATTTATTCAACTTGCACTCAAACGTTCAGTCATTCAAGACACTACAAGTGCGAAATAATGAGCAACAACACAAACTGACATTTTGAATCGATCACAAACGATGTTTACCTTTGATTTGCGACAGCCTATTGTCATCGACATCAATCTCCAGCGGGTATTCGGGCATCCATACTGTGAACCGCGCCAAACCGGTGTAAGTGCCGTATTTGACGATCACTGACGCGTTCGAAGAGCCACGGATCTCTGAACCGTCAACGTACACTGAACTGCATGATGATGATACCTGGGCAATGACAAACACACTTATTATTACTCGTTGCGCGGGTACGCCATCGCTGCGCTCGTTTATTTGGATATGACGTACGTGCGTGATCAATCCTTTTAAAAATAATTTGCTTTTACAATGTTTTCAAATTCAGGTAAACGAACGCGTAATCGCGTATTCGCGCGACAATCGCTTTCGTTTAGAACTCAGGGTTAGGTACCTGCAGTAAAACTGTTAACTGTCACCTTGACTTGCCCTACGATTTATTAGTTGTGGTAGGTGTCCAGGGCCGTCTTTAACCTAAGTATTGGAGGCCCTGGGCCCATAAGGGTCACGGGGCCCCTGTGTAGATAAGAGACAATAAGAGAAACATACTAATATTTTTCATAACTGGGAGGCTAGAACCTTATTGTAAATCGCACTGCAAATAACTTATGTTGTCATTGAATCGGGTACATAATAATAATGCGTAGAATGCAACGGTGGCTGCAACGAATGTTTTTTTATGAGAGCAAGCGGGGGCCCCGAATATCGCGGGGCCCTGGGCACTTGCCCAGAGTGCCCAGTGGACAAGAGGGGCTTGTAGGTGTCCCTGGTAGGTAAAGACGTGGTGGAGTTAGCTGCAGAGTCAAGAGCCGACATTTGACGGTTAAAATTAAAAGCTCTGTTCTAAAAAAAATTTTCTTTATTATTTTCAACCATTTCAATAGGTCTGTAGAGGTATTATCTCACAGTCTTTCCTTTGTAAAATTAGCGAAGGTATCGGATAAAAGATCAATAGAGACATTCTAAAAATAACTCTAGGTATGTAAAGTCAGACAGCAACTCTAAGGTAAAGTCGGAGAAATTAATTGTTATGCAAATTAACTACCATCTTAAATTGTGCATAGCTATATTCATCACAACTGTCATTCTTTGACAGTTGTATGAAATGGCTATAACACGGCAAATTGACGTAGGGTGTCAATTTGCTTATTTGTAGGTACCTACCTTCTCCCTTCATTAAATCATTATACCTACCTTCTGAAGTGACCTAAAATATATTACAGAGAAAATAACTTAATCTTCTACCTAAAGATCACCTTACTTTCACCCTTTACCTTTAGCACGCTCTCATCCTCAGAATGGCAGGAGCTCTGCAGTGTGACGTCAGCAACCTGGCCAGCCTGTGACACGATCAGCACCTTCATAGCCTGAGACACCTGTCGACCCGTCAGCACAGCTGTGTTGAGAACCTCCCAGTTCTGGTGGAAAAATATCAAATGAACAAATCCGCTTGTAATGTAGATTTTTTTATTTCTTTTATTTATTTGGGAAAATAATCTACACAAAGTTAATCCACATCCCGAACTTAGCCCCGTGGTGGATTACGGTACGGCCCACTCCCTCTAACCGAGGAGGTCTGTGTCCTAGCAGTGGAAACATTAGAGGAAAGGATGGTATTGTGGAATAGGTACTGTTGTTAATTTGGGATAGCAGTGTTTCACAAAAATGAAAAGCACCATCTCGTATTACGGATCATAAAATGTTCACAAGTAGAGTCATCTATCGATATGTTTACACGGATAGTCTGTCATTTTACTAAAATGGCGACCAGAGATTAAAACGTGGAACAGCGCGTGAGAAAGTTTTTGAGGTATAGGTACGTGTTTAACCCATTTCCATCGCTAAATTTTCTTATGATTGTCCTGTTTAGCTTTACTTATGTGTTGTGTAAAATAGATATTTAATTTTGCATACTGGCATTGATATCAACAATCTGTATATTTATAAATATATAAATTTAGGTTATGTCCAACTACGTCTTGTTGCTAATTTGGAATACCCGATGTGGTGAATGAAAAAAAAAAGAAGAAAAATGAATGAATGACCGATTTTAGAGAGTTGCTCTCTGGGATAAATTTTGTTATCACAAACCTTACACTTTCTTCTTAAACATTGACTTAGTACTAGCGAAAATAACTAAGTTAAGCATGGTGAATATAATTTGGAATACTCCTATACCAAAATACCTGCACGCTATCTCCAAAACTAAATTGTGCCATTGCATTCAATCTAAAATTTTAACCTGTAGGGATATTTAATTGTTTTTGATAGCTTGCACATTGATAGTAAGATAATATTGCTTCAATTAAATCAAGGTTTAATTTCTTAATACCTCACAGAAAAAAAATTGCAGGTCTGAAACAAAATGGTATTCCAAATTACCATCCTTTCCTCTAAATGATAAATGATTTTATTTTTGTAAGTAGGTTTGCACAAACACTTTTACACGTCAATCATATTTTTTTTAAACTAGATGAGTTCGGCGTTTCCTATCTGACTACTCTGAGGAGAAAGTCCGTAACAAACTCAGAGGTCACAGTTTATTTTAAAGTCCAGACATAATCTTGGTCAGGTTATATGAAGACCATGTAGATCGATGTCTTTTGAGGAAAGAACCACCACACAGATTGAGAGGACCTGTCCAGTCCGTGCACGCATTTGTCAGAAATCGTGCAGCTCAACTCAAGACTTAAGGAGCTCAACGATTCGACGAACAATACCAAGGAAAGGACATTTGGATAGGCCACATAAATTACTCAAACTGCCAGATATATTGCTGCCATTATAGGTTGATTGCTGATATTATCTAAGAAAATAAACAACAGTTATACATTACAGTACCTATTACACAAAATTTGGGCTACAGAGTATCTAAATGTATAACCCACGACATTTTCCAGAGAATCTACTACTCGTAGTCTTGAGTATTTGGTCCACATTATCACCAAGCTGGTAACGATGCCTTGGCATAGTGTGTCTTGTCGCCTTGTCTCTATTCTCTTCTCACTTTTACGATACACAGTGAAAGCATATTCCTAGACAGCTTATGGTTATATCGATGACTAGCTTCTGTTCACGGCTTTGCCCGCGTAGTTGTCGGAAATTATCCCTCGGGAACTTGCTTCGACTACTAGGTACCTATGCCCTTCCCCAGGATGCCATATATCTCCTTGTCAAATTTTATCGAAATCCGATCATTGGTTTAGGTGTGAAAAAGTTACATACAGACTAAATTCACCAACGAAATTGAACGAGACGGGCTATTCATGGTCGTAAAGACAGGTGAGAAAAAGCCCCTATTATTTGATAGTAGGTAATAAAAAAATCCATTAGTCAGAAGTAATCAGTTGATTAACACTTGTAAATGTAACCCCGGAGATCGTTAAAAAGAACGATTCGAAGCCCGTCGATCTTAGAAGGTATTCATTTGATTACTTTCTCTTAAATAGCTTTAGGTAATAAATTGTCGTGACCTAGAGAGATACCCTAGTACCTAGTAAAGTTACCATCACCACGCCTTGTTTCCTCTAAGGGTGGGGCAGACATGTATGTACCTACCTATAGCACACCCACATTTCGCCAGTTATGTTTCAGTCCCATGTAATAGGGGGCGAGCCTATTGCCATCAACCGGGCGCAAATACAGACTCCGGACTGCTGCTGAGAAATTTCAGATAGAAATCCCAATAACACTGCCCGACCTGGGGATCGAACCCAGGACCTCATGCTCAGCAGTACCGCTTGCGACCACTAGACCAACGAAGCAGTCAAGTTAATGTTATGTTACCTCTAGTGCTATAGTCCGCGCGGAACTAGTTGGCCGCGCCTTAGGTGGGGACGGGACTGAGGCGGCGGGTTGCCAAGTGTTCGCAACCGCACATGAGATTAATGACAGCAAGCGCCCCCGCCCCTCCGTCCCACCGCTCACATACCTAAGGCGCGGCCAACTAGTTCCGCGCCGAGTATAGTTAGTGGTACCTAGTAAAGTTATTGTTCTAATTCCTAACTGTCCTTGTCCCTGACAGGTTATAAAGGTGACACTGGACACAAACAAGTAATTCAATCCTAATAATGGCCACTGTCTATTAATCTACGGCTACAATAGTGAAGTCGTAGGTACATACAAACACTCCATCACTCACGTCGTAATTTAATTGCTATAATCATCTAGTTGGGCGGTAGACAAGGAGCGAGCGTTCATCCGTCAGTGAGCAGATATGAAGAGCCCACTCTACCCACTCCAGCCGGAGCGCCCGCGGCCCGACTTAATGACTCCACGCTAATATTGAGATAAACTAATTGCTTTATAAATATTATTCTGTAACTTCATTTAAAGCCACACCGTCGCGGGACCGCACACGTTGTTGCTGACGTATGAGAATTATACGGGCGCCCGAAACAATGTGCTCGTCTGCCAAACGAGTCCCCAAAGTCCCACAAGCCGATACCCCGATTTAATAGAACGTTCAAATTAAATTAACGACGAATCCGTGTTAAAAGAAATGGAAAAAAGCCAAATTGCTTGAAAAGATCATAAACGTGGTTCGTGTTATTAAAGTTTGATGTAATTTAAATGTTAGGAGATTTTTTTGATCCCTAATTCGTTATTGTGACAGACTAATGGCTGTAAAATTATTGCGCAACGAATAGGGCTATTAGCGTCAAATATTAAAATAAGTTACCTCTTTTAAAATAGAGAGAGTTTATTTTTGCGAACTGTGTTTATAATAAAGACGGTATTTTTATGATACCGCAAAACTAAGTTATGAACATTGATTTTGATCAGGCATTCATCGACATCAATGAATAATTATGACCATAGTAAAGCAGTTATTCACAATGTGACGGAGGCGAACAAGCCGCGCGTGAGCAGACACACAGCCACGCGGTGGGCGCGATGGGCGCGGTGGGCGGCTGCGACCCACCATAGCCTCCATTAGCTCGCGATAAAGCTCCCATTACACCACTTCATTCATAATAAGAGTGTATCATTAAAAGTTAATCTCAGCTATTTCGTACAATCACGCTCAGCAGACATAATAATACTTCTGAAATTAAATAAAATTCAGATGAAAATAATATCATGAATGCACGATGTACCATTTAAGAACCCAACAATAATTACTCCATCTTTAAAGGGTCAAATTTAATTTGCTAGCGAAACTCCACAGATGTGATGGGTATCGATATCTAAACATAGACAATAAAACAAAAAGGAAATTAATTAATTTGTAAAAATAATTTTGTGGGGTCATCGACCGCTTTTAGTGCAGTCACTTAAAATATAATTTAAAAAAATCAGTTTTTCTTTGTTATAAACTTCACAGACCTAAAAACACTAAAAGAGATTATCCCAACTCATACTTTAAGTAAGAACACTGACAGCGGACGTCGAACCAAAAAAAAAAATTTGTTTTTAGGGTTCCGTACCCAAAGGGTAAAAACGGGACCCTATTACTAAGACTCCACCGTCCGTCTGTCTGTCTGTCTGACACCAGGCTGTATCTCATGAACCGTGATAGCTAGACAGTTGAAATTTTCACAGATGATGTATCTCTGTTACCGCTCTATCAACAAATAATAAAAATAAAAAAAGTTAAAATTTAAAGGGGTATAAAATAAACGTTTTTTTTCGGCGTTTTATGCCTTGTGGTACGGAACCCTTCGTGTGCAACTCGCACTTGGCCGGTTTTATTTTATCGTGTTTAGATATCGTTACCCATCACGTCTGCAGAGTTTCGCTAACTAATTTGATTTGACCCTTTTGTTTCCGGATGGGAAATCATTCACCCTGCAGAACTGTTTAACTCACACAGAATCGTTCGCGCCGAGTGACTCTAATAAAAACCTTTGGAACCCAATAAAGATATCGTTATAGTAATAAAAGGGGCTCCCTTCGTTCCATTAATTACAAAGAAAATACCTTACGGGTAATTTATCGCTTACAATCGATATCTTAATAAATTGTTGATTTCGAGCACCTGTCTCGATAATAGTCGAATAATCGAGTGGGTGTCCGTGATTGTAATCACTATTCGCATTTATTACAAAGATACGTTTTAAATGGAAAGTAAGATAAAAACGTATAGGTGTTAACACCCGTTAATCGTAGTAAATTGCTAGGTAGTACGCCGTTCATAAGAACATACATCTTTTAAAGTGTTATGCTTTCACTGAAAGTATCTCAAAGTTTTAATCAAGAGCAGGCCGTGAATATCAGTATAAATGCTTTCAACATGCTATAAATCCTGTTTGAATTAATTTTATGTAGCAAGTACGGAAGATGACGTGACTACAGTTACCAAGTCGTTAAATTACCTTAGAAATTGGCAGCACAGCTTGTATGTCATCCTTTTCAATGTCAAGTCTGGTGTTGACTCTGTGTTCGTGAGGTGGTTCTTCCGTGGTAGAGGTCATGGTAGGGGCTGAAGATACTTTGGCTGACCAGCTGATGCGGGCAGTTCCTCGTCCTGACTCTCCCTCCGACCCCTCCCCGTCGCCCTCCCCCTCAGCGCCGACCTCCACGAGCCACGTGAGGATCTCCTCCCAGCCAGGCTCACCGACGCCGCTGCTCTCCTCAGAATCCCTATATCATTAAATGAAGTTACAATATTCATAAGCTTACTGAGCCTAAAAGCTTTTATTACCAAAAAGGTTGTATATTGAGGTCGAATATCTTGAAGGTGAATTTAACCCGGGTCATAATAAATCAATAGTCGTATTATCTAGTCTTTATTTTCAAAGATCACGTTCTATTTGGGTGTTGTCGCTTTACGTTGCGCAGTGGAAACACGAAATTATCTAAACAATAAAAAGTTAGTCGTGACATCGAGTTTCATTAAGCGGAAAAGCGCTGACAAAATTTATGGCTGTGCAAATGCAAAGTAGTCGTGGGCGAAATTGTGAACAAATCCCGCCAAAGAAATGAGAAATGGAAACATTCTGTTATAAAACGTGAAGAATAAAAATAAATTTTCATTTTGGTGCGAAACTCGTTTAACTAGATGTATATTTATGTACGCGTACATACAACAAATGAACGCCATGGGCGTTTATGAACCATACACGACTGTTGCATAAATTACATAAAAGTGTGCATCTAAATTGAAACTAACAAACAACAAAATATTATTAGTGTGGCATAGTGGCATCCGAAGTTTTGAAAGCCTTATTATATGACCTTTACACAATAGGAGTAAACAGCTCAATGACGAAAATATGAAATACTTAGTAATGGAATTCATTCTTGAAAGTCTCTCGCTCAGATGACCTAGGCGGCTAGCTAGAAGGCACCCACTTTAACTACGACCACTCCGATTGCAAGAGCATTTTATCGCTAAAGTGGGAAAACGTAGAATTGCAGATGGCATTTTTATTTTATCGGATTTATTTTTGAAAATGAATGTCTCTTTTCAATTTTATTGCAATTTCTGCCGCTATTTCAGCGTGAAGCTGAAATTGCTCTCGTTCAACGATCTTATTGTTTAATTTTACAATATCTTTGCGGGGACTATTATCTATGTCGCATCCGGATACTTTTATAACGGAAAATAGTAGTTAGTGTTAATCTTGTCGCTCAGGAAACTGCAATAAAGTGCTCTGAAAGTGGATGTGAAAAGGAGCTTTGTCCTCAAGCTTCTAATTTAGTTAATTAACTTCACCTAGTCTAATGTAATTTCCACTAACAAGCTAAGAAAGGGGTGCTTTGTTCATTTCGAATATGATGCCACACTTGGACTAATTTGGAAGTAATTTTAACATTTGCTAGTTCGACTTGGGGTCAAATCCACGCTTAGAACAACGGTAGAATCTAGCTGCTGTTAATTACATTGAATAATACCTTGACGCACATGTGTGTAGCCAATTTTGGAGAAGCTTTAGGATCACAGATTATGCTCATTACTACGAGATAACTGATTAAGTAATTACAGTTTATCGATTAGATTCACCCCAATAACCCGTTTGATCAGCAAATAAAGCGTCCAATCAAACCATTAACTAACAGTAACTACGTCATTTTAGGCGGGGTACATACGTGTCAGGAGCTTCGTCTTCTCGTAGTGGTTGTTCGAGTCTTGTCGCCGTGACGGTGGCGGCACGTGGCTTCACTTCGGCAGTCACCGCCCAGCGAGAGTTCGCGGCAGTCACGCTCACCAGCCGTAGACCTGACTTCACCTTCATTCTACAGGACAATATAAAGTTTTCAATATCAATATTACTATTTAGTCATTCACCGAGTTCTTCCTACTTCTATGTTCTGTCGGAAAATTTACAGTGCAGCAGTGCAACGAATGATAACGAATCTCTAAATGGATCTATTGAAACATAATAATTCATCACAATCATTCGCGATTATAAAATGAGGTACTGAATATTGATAGTCCATTGTTGATTGTTGGCAATGTGACGATCCAGCATAAAATAGCAATAACCTGCATTAATTAATAACTAAATAAACATTGTTTGCGTATTATCTTTTGTCCCCATTCCCTCACTTGTGTTTGACGGCATAATGTGCGCTGTGCACTTCTTCCGGTCCTAAAGTACACTGACACAAATGCGCCTCTTAGAATACCAATCGTAAAAGAGAAGAGATCAAAGCTATGTTTAACTGAATGCAGGTTTCCCTGCATTGAGTATAATTTATTTCATGCTTTGAACTTGTTGGCTAGTTTTCCAAAAGTTAGATTTACGTACAAACTTACACTATACGGATCTATACAATGGGTATCGGAGGATCAGGCTCACGTAAAGCCGCAGTTAGCTAAACTGTCTCACGTTATTGTTGGAATAGTTAAATTTATTTTAATAGCTAAGCCAAAGGAGACATAAATTTCCATTTAGTCGGTTGCAGTCGAGTATTCCCGTGCGGGTGCGACCAGAAACGTAACTCAAAACGAGAAACAGATACTCGTATCCGCGATGAAGTTTTGGAGCAGGTGGCGCATAATATACGAACGATTGTAAGGAAGTACCCAATATAACTATTACATACACTCTAAAGTGTAAAAATAAAACTTATTCCAGCTGCATGTCCTACGAACATATCCGCTCATTTCTTTTGAAATAGACTGACGCCTTTTAACGATATCGACAGGATATTGATTCCATTGGATTCTCGTGTAGCACTTGAAGCGTCGCGGGTGTAAAGATTGCAATAGTGCACGCCGGGACACAATCACTGCGAGCTCCACAATCGCGCAATCACGGCCTTTTTACGCGAACAGCTAGAAAATTGTATAGGTACGCTGTATTTTTCATTTACGTTTTTATTGTTCGTATATAATGTGTGAGCACTGAGATAAGGACATCGTTATAAGTGAAGTGCTCGGTAAACTGAATATACCTAAGTACGTGTTTTATATTGATGGGTTTATTACAGACTCCGTAAGCTTTAATTATGACCGATAGATTATTGTCGATAAATTGTAGTGTAGCTAATTAAATGCCTATGAAGGTAGCTTGGTAGGATCTGTTTTGTAGATTAGAATTACCGAATTTCTCTATTGAGTTCAACAACAATAGGTACAATTTTATTCTCCTACTATTACGTGCAATATCATCGTAGATTTCAAACTATCATAATTCTATCTACAAAATTGTATTGGTGATGTTGAAAAGGACTGTAATATTCATGGCTGACTTTAGCAGCATTTGTTATAACTATCTGATCATATATCAATATTTGCGCAGTGTTCTTTGAATTTTCGTTTTCCAATGGTTTAGTGCAGTGGTGGTATATTACAGTTAGGAGCAATAGAAAAGCAGCTAGGAGAAAGCCGTAACTCAATATTAGAGCAGAGCTTGGGAAATTGTACGAAGAATTATGATCGTTTGGTAGTCAGAGAAAAGCTTAGTTCCTTCTAGGCAGTACCTACATAGTCCGTAAAATATTAAATGTACTAAACCAATATAAAAAACTCAATCTGAGAAGAAGGTCTTTTCAAATGTAACAAAGAAATGACTATTACTCGTACTATGTAGGTATGAAGTTAATATTTCTTTTCATAAGGATTTCAGAATTTTCACAAAGAGCTTGTATTAATCTAAGTAAACGAAGTAAGACGCTATTTACTATATCTAGACATAAAACAAAACATAATCTAAATAAAGGCAAAATGATAAAATAAATCAAATAAAGTCCAGAAAAGCGTCTTAAATTTTACACATAATGTAGTTTCTCGATAAAAATGTCATCTCTTGTTCTAACTACTTAGGTACTCGTATCCTTTGCGGTCGTCTAGAACGCGACCAAGAATTATTTGAAGAATAAACTTGATCCCAAAGAGCAATAAATTGTGTCAAATAAACGAGGTGATTCTGGAGGAGTCGTTATTCAGTTACAAACTAGAATAACTGAAAAAGTTTTAATTGACGCTTTGAGGTCGGCAGTTTGCTGTTAAGCCGTGAGATTCGACCGCCTGTTCGGTACTTCAGCATACGTACATGTGAACTTGTTTTGTTAGCAGTTGGCACCTCGTTCGTCCTCCAACCACTGCGGTGAGCCACTCACAACTTGCCAAAAGTTACGACAGAACAATAGGTTTAGTTTGTAGCAACTTCAAATTTTTGTTTACATTCTGATGAGAATAAAAACATAACTGTCAAAATCTAATGAATTATTTCATGTCCCTTACTTCCCACGCAAAATAGAAGATCGCGGTTGACAAGCAATAAACCAGTCCCAGTTGGGCGGAGTACCAATAAATATTAGTGAGCGTGACATAACACAGAGATGCGCAAGTTGTTCGTCGTTAACTTGAAGTGGCTCATGCATTGACAGATTTTCTCTCGGTGTGGGTTTACAAACCGCTATGTCAGGCTTACAGAAAGTCTGACACTACCTGGGTGGCATCGAGGCTACAGTTAAGTACTGCCGTTTAGTCACAATTTTAATGACCATTGTCAAGTTTTTGCCAAGATACGAGCACATTCGAAGGATAAATTACAAGGCTTTACATGTACATCTACGAACAAAGTAAACATGAACTCACCTGATGACAACATGTGAAATTGTATGGCTAGTGTCACGCCGCACTACGAAGGGCAGATGCAGTCGAGAGTGAGGATACAGTGGTGCTCGGGGTAGAAGGAGAGCAGCATCGCCGGCTCGAGCTTCTCTATACCCAGCACGAGCTCCAGCCAACGTGACGGAACCCAGGGGCCATGCAGGCTGCACAGACACTCGCCCACACGCGCCTTCAGCTGTTTCTCCACTGCCGGCTTCAGCTGCACTGTATGCTAATCGCACTGTCCGTGGTGGTCTCTTGCCCTTTCCATCCGCAGGCCACCACGCAGCTGGTACCGTTAATTCAGCGAGGCAAGCACCTTCCTCGCCTTCAGGGCCACATGTCGCAGTTAATGTTCGCGCTCCGTAACTAGCATGTAACGTAATACACACCCGACGCGGCCGTGTCGCGGCACGTCTTGCACCGCCCTCACCACCGGTATGGAACAGCACACGTAGCACGGGTGCATCTCGAGGAAGCTCCCGGAACACTAGGTGCGCAGACACATCTAGTCTATGCGCAGTAGCGTCTTGCAATTCCATCAAAGACGCATTTCTCCTTGGTGGTTCCAAAGGATCTGGAACTGCATATCGCGCTGGCACTGTCTGTTTAGTAGAGAAGGGTCCGTACGTAGCCCGCACTGATGCTGGCGCAGACCCTTGTAATACTGTGAACCGATCTAGTGATAACAGGGCGCCGGGCAGAGCCGTGCCCATGGGTTCCGGCGGTGGACCCGAACCGCTCCATCTCGCCGTGTGTTTTAGAAAAAACCCACTATCCTTATTTTCGAAATGCACTTCGACGCCAAGCACCGTTCCTGAAAAGAAAGAAAACTATTTTTAACACGTAATAAAACATTTGTCATCGATTTAGGAATGTGTAACACGTGTAAAATGTTAAATAAGTGTTTTATTTTTGGTATTTTGACGAGAGATAAAAGGGCGTTGAAGCACAACATTGGCGCCATGCCAACCGCATTCTGTCCTGCAGCGAGACGTCATTTGCGTTAGTTTTATGTTTACAAACACTTCGATGTTCTTAAGTCGAATTTAGTATTAACGTAACGATGTCCTAATCGCACTGTTTCTGTAATCGTATTTTAAAGAGATCTTTGGTAGTGAAGCAGGTCATGGTTTATGTCTGCCTAATTTTAAAGTAACACGCTCCATACCTGCGAGATGGTTATGCGAGGATACGTAAAATGTTATATGGCGGTAATAACAGAAACATTTTATATGTAAGCGAGGAATATAAAGGAGATTAGGTATAAGGACGCGAGAGTGGTTGGTCTTGTTTCTATGAGGGATGGCTTCGCTCGGGGCCCGGGGCCCGCGTCACGCGTCTCGCAGGCTGCGACACGGCCTCGTCACTCGTTTCATTTATTGAGCCAGGATTTGTGTCACGTTCCTCTTACGGAGCTCTTCACGGAATTCATTACGCGCCCTATTTATGATTCTCACTGGCTGGTGTCTTATAAAATATTTTGTTACGTTTATAATTGAGTTCTTATTTGGTTTAGATTGTGTTTCAAAGTTTATATATTTCTTTGAGACATTTTTCTTATACCTACTATAGAATATTAGTGAGGTTTATTTTGAGCTGAGATTTACATTTGTAATTTACATCATATTAGTGTAGATATAGCAGATCACAACGAATGCCTCACATTCTGTTTCCCAATTATGTGTAAAATAAGAGCTTAGTTTCAATTATTAATTCAATACTTAATCAAATCGAAGAATGAAAGTTGAAACCATAGATTTATAAGAACGTCCAGATGCCTAGTACGCGCTGTCCAAATGCTTCGAATTCAAACACACCAAAATAGCGTGTTCGTTCGTAAGCCCCGCCCACAGGCCGCCATTACGCGACAGACGTTCAAAGCGCGTCTACGCTGTTAAATATATTGAAAAAATGACTGTTTGTGCGGTGAAATCGTGTAAAAACTACACTCCAAAAAAAAATAAGGATACGAACATTACTTTTCACTTGTAAGTTTGCAATTTTATGATGAATTTCTTTGAAAATATTACGAAAACTAAATAAAAACAAAACGACTCCATAATATTTGAGTATTGCCAAGGTACAGTGTGAAATATTTTTACCCCTTTTTTGTGCTGCGATATTTTAATATTGTAAAATGTTACGAAATCAACATTATTATTAACAAAAAAAAAAGAAATGATATCAGTGGTTGCCAAGGGTATGAAATACTTTTATCATCTCTTAAAATATTGCGATATTATTGAGTCAACAAACGGATTTGGAGTAAAACAATATTTCAGGTATGTTTGTTACGTTAACGTACGTATGTTTGTGTAGTGATAACTCTCAAAGCAGTACAGTACGCGGCAAATAAGTTGAACCATCATGACGGTCGACTTTGAATGCGCAGTAACCGATTTTCGTGTTTCAATCGAAGTCCCGGCCACATGAGTAGATAAACCGTACAGAGGGAAAGCTTACTAAGAACGTGTAATATTGTTACCTATTTTGGTAGGGTTGTCACAATAGGTGAAAATTTGAGTTTAAGTTTGAATACGTTGTTTTATTTTATTTTTTCTTTTATAGCTGCCTGCGGCTTTACCCGCGCGAAAGTAGAAATACATTCAGTCAGTCGTTCGATCTTTAAGAAGAAGTACCTAACAAACATACACAGAAACATGCACACACACCACTCACAAACTTTCTTCTTTATAATGTTAGTATGATATTAAAAGTTTTTTGTTCATTCACACATGTTTACGAAAACCATGTTATAAAATAAAATTATAACAATCTCCAAAAACTATCATAATAGGCACTCGGTATGAATGTAAAAGGCGGGTTTCATTTTGTACACATATATTAACTACATAATTACCTATGTCAATATGAATAAGAAAACTACCCGAATTTTCCCATATTTTGGGGTAATCATTTTGCGCTGGTATTAGAAAATGTCACGCACACAAACGCAGAAACGATAATAATACACTTGTGGTGGGCGGTCCGCACGCACACGCGCATTACAAAATGCATTCAATTTGAACGTTGCGTTTTCTTCTTATAAATCTATGGTTGAAACTATCTTCGCCGAAACCAGTACTTGCGCTGATCACAAAACAGTTAGTTACAACAGCAGACGTAGGTATTAATTGGTTGTCATGAAATTTCCTGTGAACGGAAGCTATTGCTTCATTTGCAAGGAAACGGCAGGCAATTCCACGAATACGCCACATCCCTCCAGCAAGGGGAGTAAGGATAATAAAAAGCTTTAGCACGTGACGCTCTTAGGACAAAGAAAAATTCGCACAGCTTTCAAGTTTCAACCTCGTTGAGAAATGTTACTTTAGGTACCGTCAGCAACGACAGCCGATTAACACTTCAGTTTTTTTAAATAATAATTATTGAGAACAATAAAAAAATAACACGAAAATGCTGAAAAGCAGTGTATCGAAAATTTCAGGTCAATTTATTTAGTTGATACTTACTTAAATGTTAGTGGTTCCCTTCATTGCTGACCGTACCACCATAGGTCGCATGCAACGTAATTTTTTATTAACTTTATTGTCTCTTTGTGAATTCAAAATAAGTGCTAATTACCCAAGGCTGGGTGCTAGGAACGTAATGAGCGGCAATTATGCAAAGCCATATTGATTTTTACATTCCTGAGCAGATGTTATTGATCCGGGTACCTACCTAATGAATATTCAATAGGCTAATGGCTATGGGCTTTTAAAAATAAAAAGCTGAAATGCTAATCTTCTTCAAACACAAATCATCAGTCAAGTGTCTAGAGAAACATTTTTAGGTCGGAGGTTTTGCTAAGAAACCGTTAGTACTAGAAAGCTATAATTTTGTAGGAGTGTGTACATTAATTACGCCGACAAAGTGGTAAAATAAAATTTTGGAAAATATATTTTTTTAGGGTAGCTCCCCTACATGTGCAGTGGGGATGAATATTTTTTTCGTCGTCTACCCCATCGTGTGGGGTATCGTTGAATAGGTCTTCTAAAATGACTTGGGGGTTGCTAAAATTATTTTTAGATTTAATGCTCCATTTACGCAATATTAAACTTTAAAGTGCAAATTTTTGTTCCAGTAGGGCGTCCCCCCCCTCTAAAACCTAAACTGCTGGCTCGAAAAATCTGGAAAAATTCACGATGACATTGCATTTCATGAACTTTAAAGGAAAATTTTAGCGGTTAAGATAACTTTATTAGTTTAGCAGTAATAGTCGTTGAACTTGGGTGTTGGATAATTTTGTACCAAATACAAAATTCTTAGCTCAGTGTCGAAGCGCGTACGGTGTTGCTTAGACGTGTTTTTTTGCGGTCATTAGCTAATTACATCGTTATCTATTGTGCGTCTACCTACCTCAATCGGCCGCTCGGCCGAATCATCGGTTATTATCGCTCGCGCGAATCTACACTTTATAAGTAATGAATACGGACGAGAATCATAATGAAGACTTAATCAACACGGTTATAATGGACGACGAAGAAAATACACATTCAGAAGACTTAACACAATTATTTGAAATGGAGGACAACGACACATCGAAAGACAGATCGCGACCTACGAAAAGAGGAAGAGAAGATGATGAATGGAGTGAAGTTAGGAGTAGAAAACACAGGATGAGAGAAGTAAGAGGGATTACGGAACTAAGTGTTACTTGTAAAGATAAAGTTCCTAAACAATTCGCCCTAGCAAAATTATTTAAGGAACAAGGAATATTAAATATCACCAAAGTGAAACATATAAATCCGTACAAAGTTATTATTGAACTTAACAACGCCGACAGCGCTGAGAAATTAATCAACTCCGATCATTTTAGTGGTTTAGGATGGCGATTTCAGCGGCCTTTTGAAGTTGGATTATCTTATGGAGTCATTAAAAATATCGACTTAGACATCTCGGAGGACGAATTACTTACATGTTTATCAAGTGCATGCAAGGTCGTGAATGTAAAACGCCTACAACGAAGGGACAGAGAAGCAGCCACATGGACCGATAGCGAAACATGGAGAATAGGATTTGAAGGACCATCTTTGCCCCCTTATGTGCTTATATACGAAATGAGAGTTTTGGTAGAACCTTACGTTTTTCCTGTTACGCAGTGTTCTAGGTGCTGGAGGTATGGTCACTCAGTTAAAATGTGTCCGACGCTTAAAGTTACATGTCCGAAATGCGCAGGTAAACACAATGTTGATAGCTGTGAAAGAAGTTCTTTTAAGTGTGTTAATTGCTTAAAGAATCACATGTCATTGGACAAAACTTGCCCTGTATACATAAAGGAAAGGAAAATACGCAGTATAATGAGTGAGTTTAATGTGTCTTATAGAAAAGCCATGGATATGTATGTACCTCCTCTTGCACCCCCCTATGAGGCAGATGTCAACACGCAGACACTAGCACCGGCGTATGAGGGAGACGCAGTTACGCAAGCAGCTACTATGACCTCAACTACGCCTACGTCACCTGTGTTACAGTCAAAAACTACTTACGCCCAAAAAACAGCAAGACCTATACCAACTAAAGAACCTACATCCACGCAAAGAGACAATGTACCACAGACAGACAAACCACAGAAGGAGAAAGAAGATGAAACAATCAAGAAAAATAATAAGAAAAAACAGCAGGAAAAATCACCTCAATACGAAGCTTCCCATTCCCGGGAATGCGATATGGACATTCAAGAGGATACGTGCAGGGTAGAGGCTAATGAAGACGACACAAATGAGGATTCAGAAGACAATAATTCATTCGGATGGCTGGTAGATAAAATTAAATACATTTTATTTGTGAGGAATAACACTTTTAAAGACAAAATTATATCTATTGTTCAAATTAGCGTGGAGTGGGCAATATCTTATTTGCTAAAGAAGATAATACCTAAGGGTGGTTTTTCCTTTAAAAAATATTTTAGTAATGAATACTGTTAAAATAAACATTTTGCAATGGAACTCACAAAGTGTATTACCCAAAAAGATAGACTTAGAACAAATCTTGTTTTTAGAAAAAGCTCACATTGCTGCCCTATGCGAAACGTGGCTGGAGTCCGACTGTAACTTTACTATAAAAGATTATAACGTGTTTCGTTGCGACAGACCAGATTCATACGGAGGAGTTGCAATTCTGGCTCATAAATCTATCAAGGCACAACAATGTCGCAGTACTATTACAAATCCGGGTATCGAGATAGTTCATGTTAAAATTTTTAACTGTAGTTCCATTGAAAATGTTGTTTCAATTTATTGCCCACCTAACGTCCGCACTACACAAAGTGATTGGGAATCGTTGTTTTCTATAGCTAACTCTAAAACCCTAATTTTAGGAGATTACAATGGTCATCACTCAAGTTGGTCCACGAAAACAGATCAAAGAGGTACTCAAATTTTTGACTCCTTAATTGACCATAGTTTTGTAACTTTGAATGACGGTAAGCCGACTCGAGTAAAGCTAGTTAATGGAATTCTACAAAAATCGGCACCTGATTTGTCTATTGTTTCTTCAGACATAAGTTTAATGTTTGAGTGGAGCGTAATGAATGAATCCCTAGGCAGTGACCACATGATAATCAAACTGAAGACGTCAGATAATTATGTTCCACGCATCGTAAAGAAAAGAAATTTCACAAAAGCCGACTGGACAGCTTACCGTAACTTTATTCAAGATGCACTAGTTGACTATACTTTGCCTGTTAATCCCCAAGAAGCTTATAATTCCTTTTTAGATATCATCAACAGTGCAGCAGATGTAAGCATTCCTTATTTTAAATTTAGCCAAAACCCCTGTAATAAATTTAAACCAAAGACTTATTGGTCTCCTATGTTGTCTAAAGCGGTGGCGGAAAGACGATTAGCTTTAACATGTTTTAGAAAAAACCCAACTCCAGATAATTTAGAATTGTTACGGGAAAAAACTTGTGAAGCTCAAAAACTAACTAGACATGCTAGTAAGGAGGGATTCCGTAAGTTCTGTTCTTCAGTGGATGAGGTCACTTCGGCTAGTGACATGTGGCGACGCATGCGCTGGTTGAAGGGATATCGATCAGCTGGACTCCATGTGGACGAGACTTTGGCTGAACAAGTCCTCTTTAATTTAGCTCCTGATTTTACATGTCCCCCACTACCTACCTTTTCCTCTGTAAATCATAAATTGGAAATAGATATAACAAGACAGGAGTTTGACAAATGTGTGAAATCTAAGGATACTGCACCGGGCTACGATGATATTTCATTTTCGATGATTAAAAACCTCCCTGACCTTGCTAAAAATATTTTACTACATCTTTATAATTTGTTTTTATCGTTACATTTTGTTCCTGAACAATGGCGCCAAGTCCGCATAGTACCAATCCCCAAACCAGGTCGAGATTTGACTTCCGCTTCTGCAATTAGACCTATATCGTTAATGTCCTGTCCATGTAAAATCTTTCATTCCATTATTAATAAGAGAATTGAGTGGTACTTAGAAAGTAAAGGTTTTTTTGCTGAGGAAACTGTAGGTTTCAGGAAAGCTCATTCATGTCTAGATAATTTAAATTTACTAACCTCGAAAATACAAATTGGTTATTCAAAAAAACTTGTGACTATCGGATGTTTCCTTGATATCGATAACGCTTACAATAACGTTGACGTCACCGCTCTTCTGTTAACCTTGGACCAACTTCGAGTGGGATCACAATACTGTAGATATCTATGGGAATTTCTTAATGAAAGGTATTTATCAATTAGTGGTATAGATAATACTGTAACTAGAATTGCCAGAAGGGGCTTGGCACAGGGTGACCCCCTCTCGCCATTACTATTCAATATTGCGACCATCCATATCTGTAAAGCAATACCCAGCTCCATATCTGTCTCTCAGTACGCTGATGACTATGTACTTTATATAACTTGTGATAATATTGTTCAAGCAGCCGCTGAGTTACAGGAAGCGTTAAATATCTTATGTTATCAATTTGATTCCCTTAATCTCAACATATCATCAAATAAGAGTAAAATTTGTATTTTTGACAGAGGTTATAGGAGACGGTCGGTTAACTTATCAATTAGAGGTAATAGTTTGGAGGTTGTGGACACGGTACGATATCTTGGTGTGTGGTTGGACCGTTCTCTCAGGTGGGGAAAACATATAAATGAGATTAGCCAAAAAGTTCTCAAATTCATTAAAATCTTTAAAGTGTTGGCCGGTTCGAGTTGGGGTGTGCATCCAAAATATTTAAGAAGACTTTATCTAACTTTAATTAGAAGCCGTATTGATTATGGAAGCATCTTCTATGACAACAGTGCAAAAACTCACTTAGAAAAATTAGATAGATTACAGAACCAAGCTATGAGAGTAGTGGGTAGTTTTATTAAAACCACACCAATTCACGTGATGGAGAGCGAATTATGCCTGCAACCACTATACCTACGTCGACGCTTTTTGGCTAGCAAATTCTGGCTTAAGACTAAAGCTTTACAGGCAAATACCGGAAGTATCAATTTACTATCCGAACTGTCTTCATTATGTAAAAATTCCTCATATTGGCAAAACAAAAAAATCCCCCTTTTAATCTTGGTTAATGACTCACTACATACTTTAAAAATTCACAGCAGTCAGAAATTAGATATGTTTTCCCTGAATACTTGGGTTAGTAATATAGATAGTGATAAAATAATAAAACACGACGTAAACTTTATGTCTGGGCCTAAAAGGCAATATAATCCTGTTAGCTTAAAAAACTTATTTATTGATTACCTTACTTCCGAATACTCGACTTACGTAAAAATATTTACAGACGGATCTAAGGAGGGTGACAATATAGGGGCTGCGTTTTACGAGTCAGAAGTAAATTCAATGAAATTCCGAATAAATGCCAGTGTGTGTATAAAGGAAGCTGAACTGATCGCGATCGCAGAAGCTCTGTCTTATGTCGAATCAATCCACCAAAAACATATTGTAATTCTCACAGATTCCAGAAGCTCGCTCCAACATTTGGCTCGGTGTACCTCGACCTTTCGAGGAATACCGATAGCCTACACTATTCTGAAAATTATTTTGAAGTTACAATCTGACGGAAAGCACGTAGTCCTTCAATGGATTCCATCACATATTGGAATAAGTGGCAATGAAATTGTTGATCAACTAGCCAAGCAAGCCATATGTGATGGAATTCCTGTTAACTTTTCTCCTTACTTTTCAAATTTTATACCAAAAATTAAACAGGATTGCTACTTACTTTGGAAGGAATATTTTAATAAAAGATCACTAGATAAAGGAATCTGGTACAGAACGATCCAGCCGCATCCCTTGAACTCACCGTGGATAGATAACCAGTTGTTGAACAGATGTGATACTGTTATTGCACTAAGGCTTCGTTCCGGACATATTCCGTGTAATAAGTTTTTATACCTAATGGCAAAATCAACAACAGATAAATGTGATTTCTGTAACAATTCCGTTGATGATGTTTATCACATATTGGCCGAGTGTGTTCGCAACGCAGAATTTAGGTATAGTTTAGATTTTAGGCTTGGAGAAATAGGTTACTGCAACAGTGTTCTGGCTGCGCCACTTTCTGACGCAGCTAGAGCACTTTACAGACTAGCTATGCTAAGATTAAGTTAAAGATTGTATAGTTATAAATTGTAATGCTAACCAGGGCGGCATAATCGCATGCGCGACAAAGCCCTTTTTCTAGAATAAAAAAAAAAAAAAAAAAAAAATTCTTAGCTTTAATCCTGTAAAGTGACTAAGATGAAGTAGTTGCTTGTTTATAACGGGTAAAGACTTGCATTGAAAAACATTTTTTTTTTATATAAGTATCAGAATAAAGAACAACAGAATCGTACTACATTGTGATAGCGGGCTACTACGGAACCCTACACTGTGCGTGGCCCGACACGCACTTGGCCAGTTTTTTTATGGAGTGTTTTTAACTCCAGCTGGCAACAGTGGCAACTAATTTTCTGCAAAATTCTCACCGATTCGATTGTCTATAATCTCGGTATGGTACACGATTAACTCAATCAGTCCCTACCGTAACAATAAGATTGCTGACAACCTATTTGCAATCAATATTTTTAATAAACGTTATTGTTCGTATGTACGCGTTTCCATACATTTTAATTTTTTCCCCGACGCAGTCGCAACAAAAAGAGAAGTTTCGCGAATTGATATCGCGTTTTCCGATCGCACCCTCGATAGTGGGCAGCGTTGGCGGGAGACTGGGGGGCAAGGGACACATGGGGGCACGGGGGACAAGGGTACACGTAGCGGGTGTAATAACTGCCACAGAACTAAATCCTTACATATGGCCCACGCGTGCCCAGTACCCCCTCCCAGCCGTCTTTATCACACTGACCTTCCAATAACTCTTATTTTATATACATATTCATGCAATATATACATAATTTCCACAAAATATCCAGCTCTTATTTTTATTGTTACTACCCGGACCGTAGATGTAGATAGTGTAAAAATACTCGACTGGGCACGAATACCTTAATATTTCTTTTTATCATTTTCTATACCACATTCAATTGAGTAAATGTAGACTGCGGTTTGATAAAGTTGCCAAAAAAGAGGTAGGGCAGGCTTTCAGACACATTTCGTCTAGCTTTTTGGGTGGCATGCCTACCAATAGGTGCTGTCTCCTTATCATTCCCCGAACTCGGTATTATTTGGTGAAGGTTTCTATAGAGCTTTCAAGAAGATAAGATAATGCAGTCTCTATGTGGTATTTTCGTAGGTATAGTTTTCTTATTTATTTAAGAGCTTTTTCGAACTTTCCCCGTCTAGACCTACCTCTACTTTGCGCTTTCTTTCCGGTGAGATATGACAAATTTCTCGTTTCAAACGGCCAAACAACAATGTTGAACTATGTTCATTGTAAAGTTTAGAAATACTACTTTTCATGCACGGTATTTTCACATTCTACATTGTTGATTATTATATGTTATTAACTTATTACTGATAGCACAGCCTCCACGCCAAACCCCTTCAGACATTATGTACAATATTACATTGTAAATTATTATTTATCCTGACAACATGTTTTTCCACGTAGGAATTCACGAAAAGCACCGCTAAATCCAGGCTAAATGTGTATCCCACAGCAACCTCATTATATTAATAATATAATATTGCGTTGGAAAATCCGGACATCCTGTTAATGAAACACTGTAGCCCTCCAAAAGCACCTTTGTGTTGTGTTATTAATATAACTTTCCGCGAATTCATTACCCCGTACATTTTCAAAATTAACACAACAACCGCGCTGCCTGATACGTTACGATAGCCGTGTGAACGTATGCTACATAAAGCCTCATTGAAGGGTAATAAAGCGGACTCGGACGCGACTATGTGTCGGACTGTCGGACTCCATTAATGGTAAATATTTGTTCATTTGTCACGCTGTGTTGCCAATGGACAGCTCTTTGACGTGAACGCAAACCGCTGCTTTTACATAAACGCCGCATAGGTATCTCCATTTTCAGTTAAATGATTTATGAAACACACGTTTGTCTCGTTAAAAAGTCAACTGGGTTGTACCCTTTTAGCTCTTATCCTGCTATAAGCCTTTGGGATAAAGGGTACTTGACGTCATAGGTTTTGCGTGGTTCCGGAATATTTTAAGCGAGCTGCTTAGCTTAGCGCGACCGAGCGGGGATCGTTGCAAAAACATCGATTGTGTTCGGGCTTCAGGCTGTAATGTACCTACTTATAGCCCATTGAATAGGGGAAAATAACACGATGAATGTTAAAAATACGTGCTTGGTTATAACGTGCAATATCTAAGCAATTATGACATTAACATTTTTGCGACGAGAGGTAACGCTTTTTTGAATTTCTCAATTAAATTGAAAAAAGATGTAAGCAAGGTATAATAAACGAATAGCTAATAACCCAAATATTTGATTGCTTTCGTTACTCAAACACGAATCCTAAACCAACAATCTAAAGGGCTTTCTTAAAAATACCTCGATGAGTTTTCAAATTAAATTAAGATTTTTCATGTTTACCCGTGGGCTTTTTTGACTGTATAATTAGGCTGTAGCATAAGCATAATCAGCCTATAATGGTCTCACTGCTGGGACACAGGCCTCCCCTCTGTGAGAGGGAGTGGGCCGTAATTTATATTCTCTTTGGCCGTAATCCACCATGCGGGCCCAGTGCGGGTTGATAGATGTCGCGTGTCATCGAATTTTTGGTTCTCGGTCATGCCGGTCTCCTCATAATGTTTTCCTTCACCGTTTTGAGAGCAGTGGTGATGAAATTATTCACACAAAGTAAAGCGCCTGTCTAGGTTCGAACCCACGACGTAGGTAAGGCGTAAGTCGGGGCAGTTACCACTGGGGTACCAGTGCTCTACTCCTCTCTCATTACGTTGTAATAATATGTAATTGCTTAGCATCGCACAATAGAGCGCATTAGCCACAAATCGATGACCATCGATCCATGTGTATACGCAAGAGTAGCCAAGCAGAATTAATTATTTAAGAACAATTAAGTGCAATTGGTGGATCATTATGCAATAGATAGCAGAACTACTTATTTCACTGCACCAAAGTGAAAAAACTGACCAAGTGCGAGTCGGACTCGCACACGAAAGGTTTCGTACCACAAGGCAAAAACGCCGAAAAAAACATTTTGTTCAGTTTGTTGTATGGGAGCCCCCCTTAAATATTTATTTTATTCTGTTTTTAGTATTTGTTGTTATAGCGGCAACAGAAATACATCATCTGTGAAAATTTCAACTATCTAGCTATCACGGTTCATGAGATACAGCCTGGGGACAGACAGACAAACGGACAGTAGAGTCTTAGTAAGAGGGTCCTGTTTTTAGTTTTACCCTTTGGGTACGGAACCCTAAAAAGTAAATAAAATTGGCTATACATAGTAACCAAAGTGGAAGGAGGGAAGATAAGCTTTTAGCGTGCAGTGGGACACAAACGGCTGATAAAATCTACTCGATCCATACTAATATTATAAATTGGAAAGTAACTCTGTCTGTCTGTATGTTCCTTTTTCACACCTAAACCACTGAACGGATTTCGATAAAATTTGGCAGAGAGATAGATTGCATCCCGGGGAAGGACATAGGATAGATTTTATCCCGATATTCCCACGGAATCGACATTTACGCGGGTGAAACCGCAGAGCGCAGCTAATAATCAATAAATCCAGAGTCATCATCATCATTATCTGCCGAGCCTTTTCCCAACTATGTTGGCGTCGGCTTCCAGTCTAACCGGATGCAGCTGAATACCAGTATTTTACATGGAGCGACTGCCTATCTGACCTCCACAACCCAGTTACTGGGTAATACGATACCCCTTGGTAAGACTGGTTGTCAGACTTTCGCAGAAAATAAGAGCATGTCTGATGGTTTGAGAAACAGCATTACGTATCAATGTACTCCTACATTGACACATAATGCCATTTATCAGACCAGTAGTTGATGATACTCGTAGCATATTTTCCTATCCGTTGCTTCGATGAACACAATAGCTAACGTGACTCTCTCTGCATAACAAATTATTTTTGCTAGAGGAAATGTCTTTGAATTATCCTCCCTACACGAGTATGTTATAGCCTATAGGATACATGTACCTCCATCCATATTGACATGATCCATGCCAGTATGGAGATGTGAACGCTTTTTGATATGAATTTTATTCGAGTTTTTATTTAGAGATTCACGGATCCAAAAAACATGAGATAGATCCGATACAGGGGCGTACATTTGTGTGTAGGTATGTCCAAACATTGTTTGTTGACGCATATATTTGAAGCTGATTACGATTAGCGAGCACGCTTCGTGTTTACTAACGTTTGTTTTTATTGATTCTATTGAAATTTTGTACAGTTTGCGTGCCGATTAATCTAACAATATGTACAATATAACTCGAGTTTAGCTATTCGAACAAGAACAGTCCAAGAGTTTATATAAAAAAAAATCTAGTGATAGTCAGACTCGCGCCCCGAGAGGGCTCCGTACAAATTTGTAGGTATGTAACTACAAATTTACGGTTTTCGGATTTTTTCCTTTACTTGTGCTACATGACATTGCTTCTTGTCAAATTTTATGATTCTAGGTCAACGGGAAGTACCCTATAAATTTTGATTCCCTTGAGAGTGTCGAAATACACGTTTTTTGCGGCATAAACAGCCGTATCTTTTTTTTACGTTAACTTAGAAGTTTATTTTTTCACAGCTTTAAGGGACCGTAGACCTGAGTATATAGTTTTATTTTCAACTTGATACCTCCACGTTCCCGAGACAAAGAATCTTGACAGAAAGACAAACGGACAACAAAGTGATCCTATAAGGGTTCCGTTTTTTCCTTTTGAGGTACGGAACCCTAAAAAGAGCTATTTCAGTATGGCAAGTTCAATTCTCATTAGAGTTCCATGTTGACTGAGAAATAAAGGAGAGACGTAGGTACGTAAAACGTATCAACTGCTTATCTTCAGTTAAAGTCGTAAAAGTGAACCGAACGAAATGGGTTGGTTAATGGTGCTCGGCGATGGATTACCACCTTGTCACCATTGCAATCTTCCGATCCTATACATTATTGGATACGACGCTCTTGGCTCCGAGGGATCGTTACTGTTGATTTACTTACTCGTTCTCTTTTCTCCTCAGTTAAGGGCAAAAATATGTATAAGGAATATAAACATTGAAACGGAAAAATATGGTTTTATTTAAGGAAAACTCATTTCAAAGCATTTCAAAATATTGGAAGGCGTGCAATGACGCACGATGTCGTTTGAAAACATGGGCCTAATGTTTGTTTTCAGTAAGTCATAAAAAGTTAACCGCGATCCGCGGATATATTTTGGTTAGATCTCATCATAAAATAAATATTCGTTAAGCAAAACCGAATCGAATAGCTCCTAAAATTTGTATAAAACGACAATAAACTGGGAAAAATTGAGGTGAAAGGAGGCGGCGTAAAAAATAATGGCGTACCCTCAGCGGATGGGCAAGGGTGGCCTGCTAAATAAATTGTTTGCCTTTTTCAATTTCACAGCGAATCCGCAGTAGGTACGTATCACTGTTACAGCTTCAGCGCATATGTATGGCACTGAATTCAATCTGTTGTTCGGGTATCAAATACAATCAACTCAACAACATGTTGTGGTTGGAGACTTGTAGCGTTTTCTTGTTATACCTATATATTTTTTTCTATATTTCAAGTCCTTATTGACTAAGCATCATGTAGGAACTTTAAAGACATGTAGATACTGTTGATATACTGGCTGTATATTCCGAAGTTAAAAAAAAAACACTAGGTAAAAAAAAAAAATATAATACAAGTAGGTACAAGAAGAAGGAATCACCAAACATTAGCACAAAGCGTGAAAGCGAAGAAAAATACGGCCTGAAAGCGATAACTCAGATCCTTTACCCCATAACCACAAGGAAGTGAACTTGATAGATATTGAAAACAAAGACATTTTCTCTCGGTATATTCCCGATTCGGTAACGGATGTATTCAAAACGACATCGGATTCGGCTTACGACAATGCAACGGTGAGTATTCATGAGCGCGGGCCCTTATGTCAGTGGTTTTATGACAACAGACTTGTCACATCGTATAACTACATTGTATTCCTTTTTATGTAACATACTCGTACGAGGGAGTATTGATTCGCGGACGTGAGTTTGATGGATTGACACTGTAGCAACATGGAAGGAGAGCAACATTTTTCGCGCACTTTGAAACGAAACTTTTGTTGGCAGTCTCGAAGCGGAGCGGGGAAAGTTTTTATCAAATTAAGTCGGTGTTGACATCAAAGACACTGTAACATTATTTCTAAGTTTTTGTTACAACAAACTATTAAAGAATATTTAAACATAAGTGATCGCCTGGATTGTGTTACAACTTACAAGCAGAAGTTTTCAAATACAATTTTCCGTTTGCATTTGCAATATTTAGAAAGGAATATTGCTAAGGACCCCCTACTACATTTCATGACGTACTGTCACATAAAGGAAAAATGTGCATCAGAGACGTGCAATGTTAACAAGAATGCGCGCCTCGTCGACGACACCGTACATAACGTATTACTGGCGACAGTTTCTCAGAACGTGTTACGCCTGACTCACGAAACGGGACGAATGGTGATTTAACAATGTCTAAAATAGACTTCCTTGTGGAATGCGACTACATCAACTACAGCCATAATACTAATATCTGTGATCACCGAATAGCTGAACAGTTACGCACGACATTATTCTTGTTCGAGACCTTTCTCGGATGCGGATTCGAATTTGAAGATTGCTCAACTCGAATGGATTATTAGCTATGGTGAACCGACAGTTTCAGTTGTGAATTTTCATGTTACATTATTTTATCCAAATTAATTATACGATTAAAAAGTTATAATGGAACGGCTCCTGAAGTATTAGATACATCTTGTTAAAAGGTGTCATCTATATGTATATATGAGTAATATATATAGTAGGTATATAGTAGTATATAATAAATAATTGCCGTGCGTTAATCTCGCAAAAACTTGAAAATGGCTCGACCGATCGTGTTGAAATTTTGGTAATTTGTTATGTGCGCGCCGGAGAAGGTGGCAAACAAAAACTAGTCATAGATAAAAGATGATGTTCTTGCAAATGAGTAATACCTACGTAAGTATCATGAACAGGCATGAAATCTGTTATAATTATTTTAAACATTGGTTGTGCTGGGAACATTCTATTGCGACATTATCATTACTTGTCCTAAATTATACCTACCACCTAGTTCGAAAACTCTTGTTTGGCATATCTAAACAGTTTGCGCGAATGTTGTTGTAGGTATGAGCAAACCAATAATGGTGGGTCATCCATTCTCCAATATCGATAGCAAAACATATATTATTTAGGCTGTCAACTCTTCCGTCCTCAATGACATCATCCACTCGAACCTTGGTCCTTGTCGAGCTGAACCACTCTCGATTGTTAGTGGTATTGTTATTTATTCTTAATAACCCCTTCCGCATGTAAGTATAACTGTAACCGCGATACACGTCATGCTACTCGACGAGACGTTCTAGGGACGTCAACCTCTTGAGCACTCGACCTCAAGTGTGCTTCTATGAAAAGCTCCTATACGCGCAATATGTTCCTTCGAGATAATTTACGCCTCACTACATAATTCAAGAGCGGCTGGTATAAAAACTTACGTTTGTTGTGCAACATCTAAGCACCTAGGGAAATTAAGTTTGATAAACATTTCGTACCCTATTTTGTTTTTGAAACGCATTAGTTTCTCACCCCTAGCATATTTTGTAAAAACTCGTTGGCGGTGTAAAAGAAAGAAATGGTGTAAAAGAAAGAAATGGTGTAAAAGAAAGGAGACATAACACTTTAGGGTTTAGTTAAGGGATGAAAACAGCCAGACGTCGTTTCTGTGGAACAGCAATTTTTATAACCAAATTACACACTGATTTTCGTACTAAATTGTCAAATTAGCGTTCGTTACAGTATATGTTCTTGCTCTTTTAAGTTACATTTCCGCATTTCCGAGATATTTATTTATGTTATACTGTATTCAAACTGAGTCAATGTAGTCAAATTACCTTTCAGATTTATTCATAGATATTGTACCGTTCATAATTCAATCTAACCAAATGTATTCATCAAGCAACCTACACCTAAGACAGGATTATCCCTCGCGGGTAGTCGGGTACTTGCCGGAGAATGGATTAAGTACAATTAGTAACAGGAACCATTTCACAGGTTATTGCTTTAAGGAACAACTAATCGTCGTGAATCCCTGGCCGGAGACGGATCGCCCCCGCACATTCTTGTCTTGTTTACTATCCGTCTTGTAGTGTCGTGCCGTGGGACCGGACGGCTGTATGCGCTTTTCCTAATCATTGTGAACAACTTGCGTAGGCCTGCGTAGAATGGACGTACTTTTGTACACTTAAATTAAGAATGATTTATATGAGTAACTGTAGAGTCCGGCAAACTTCGTCGTATAAGGTTTCCGATTCATTGTGGATAATTTAACGCGTAGAAACTTGTGGACACTCACTGTTAGTGACAGTTTAGTCATAACCATAATACTGCATACTTTGTAGCAGAGCGTGAATGGATAAGCTAAACATACTATGTACCTAAGCACTAAGAAATTTCCATATTTTCCGAGCGCTCGTTTGGCCGACGTACGGGCTGAGCGGTGCCTGTGAAGACACTTCTTGTCACTGCCGCCTAACGGTAGACCCTTATCCGATGTTTGATGACAGAGATTTACTACTGGCCACCTGTTTGGATATGATGTGCTACATCAGCTGTTTTGTTTGATAAACACTCTGGAAAGTTTTCTCTTCATTGCGTGCCGTTACGACATTATCGCCGCATTACTATTTATTCAACCGAATATATTGAACAGGCATTAGGCAAATGGGCTTAATGGCTTGTAAAGTTGGCTGTATAGTCGCATTCTACAAGATATTTACATGTTTATTTATTCAATTATCGATAAGATTAGTTTCATAAAACATTCAAAGGGATTAGACTGATTGCGCAAATACTCTTACACAGGTCGATGTTATGTCGTTACTCGTTACCTATCTGCATTACGTGGTTTACGCCTTTGGCTTTAATTGGCAATTACATAGGTTTACTGTTAGTGTCGGTAATTAGTCGTGGGGTAAGGCAGGCGGTGACTGGGCTCAGTCGGCTCACTCGCCGAGGTCGCCCAACCGCCTCCCCGCACTCCACAATAACTTGTCGCACCCATCTAAATGCAAATAAAGGGAGGGTACCTACCCTTGATCTTTGTATGCGCATCCCTCATTTGTCAACATTTTGTTGAAAAAGGTGATATTAAAAATATTTGAATATTTATCGCTGGTTGGAATTACAAATGGTCACTCAAAGACGACGATGACGAGGATGACGGTTCAAAGGAGGTTTGTCGTTGTTCACTTATACATTTTTTTAAATGTATCCGGCACGTTGTTTAGGTAACCTATTTATAAGATAACTTGGGAAAACTAATGAACATTATCTAAATACCTACAAGACTCAGTGTGTCTTAATGAAGTTTAAGTGATTAAGCCCAAAAGCTGCTTTTAGCTAAGGAGAAAATTAATCCTAAAGGAACATGCAATGGCTTAAAATTGCCAATTTGCCAACAAGCTGGCGTGCACTGTGTGCCAGGTTGGGCACCGCACAGGCACAGATATATAGGTAACTTAATTCTGTGTCCTGGCAAACCAATTTAACTTCGGCCATCGCTGACCAAGGTATTCCGACAGTATATGGCAATCGTTTAACTCCGGCTTTTGTTTTAGGCACCAAATATTAGTTTGTTGTAAAATACGAATACAAGGAATGGTAACGAAAGCGATTGGTATTAATGGTATTACGCTGTTGATATCGCGGGTGTAAGCAGCTCGTGTAGGTGTTTTTACATACATATTCAAAGTAAAAAAAAAAATTAAATGTGTAATAATGAAATTAAATTCTAAGCATAACCTACTTATCAGGATAGTAGTGTTATGTTATGATAGTAGTTCTCCTACAAATACTTCTCTCTATCTATTGTCCTATCGCAGGTAGGTATGCTGGAAGAGATTTCTTATTAAATAAGCATCACCTTTATACAGACGCCAGCACATCAAGCTACCCGAAACTGTCAAATTTTACCAATCAACTTTGAACCTTCTGCTTTAGCGATAAAGTTGAAAATATATTAAAAAAAAATTACAAATTGTAGTAACTTTATGTGCTGGCGTCTGTGCCTATTTTTCTATTCTGTTTTTTTCTTGCCTGTGTTTAGTGTGTGCGTGTGTAGGTACATAAATGGACAAATAAATATATATATATAATTACTTTTTGAAACATGCGAAAACTCGCCATTGTCTACAATTTGTTTTTGATTATCATTGTATCACCAAAGAAGAAAATCTTATAAAGAGAAAAGTGATCTTAACAACGAAAAGATAAAATATAATAGTCAGTCGACCTTTTGTGTTGAACACAAAATTTACGAGTGTCCACAAAGCTCTAAAATTAATTTTACCAGAAATTTTGCTGTAAACATTTGAAAAAAACATGGTAGCGCCAACAACAGGCAACCTTTAAAGAGTACAGAAACTCTACTTTATGTATCAGGAATGGGGTCATAGCCATGTTCAGCATAAGTAGCGACAATTTTGTTGCCAGATACTTACGATATCAGCTTACAAAATTACCATGAACTCTGATAAACTACTCCGAACCATGGAATAACTGTTCCGTTCAGAACCGATAAATTTATGGGACGCATTCTTTTGATATTATTGTTGAGAAACATCGTTGTTCAGTGAGTAGATGAAATGAACAGGCGTTTTACTGTCGTTTCATTTGACAGAAACGACTCGCGCGTAACATAAAAAAATCATCTATATTATTTTAAATTAGGGTTTATACGGTCAGTGAAATTGTAATCGTGACCAATTGCAGTAAGTAACGCGCCCTCCCGCTGCGCGTGTGCCGGCGACGCAGCAGGGAAGCGTCACTCACTATATGCATGCCCATAGGTACCACAATGAGACAAGTGGCTTATGAAGAACCCGATTCTTCATGATTATTTTATTACATATCTATTGACTATCGACAGTGATTTGCATTTTTGAAAGCTTGGGAACAGTTGTGTAATTTAACTTATTGACTCTTACTTCTGAAATTTATTGTTCATAAAATAAATACACGTTCTATAAAAATAATGCATGACACGAATAAAGGAATAGAAATAGGATTATGGAAATAAAGCGAAATATTTTAACAAGCGCTAGCAGCCGCGCCTACACCAAACGTGAGATTTGTGTAAACTCTCCGGATTTAACAACAGTGAGGAAATCCTTAGAGAATCCGTTTCGCCCCGTTACGAGACTCCATTTATTTGAAATATTTGTGTAAAGAGAATGCCGCAGAAAACCTAAAAACACCCAGAGTAAATTCTCTGATAGATTCGATTGTGATTGCAAGCAACAATCGCGGCTTTATTGTACATACTTATCAAATAAAAGCAATATGATTTCGCAAAACTTTGATAACAGACAAGTTAACCTTTTATTTTCAGACAAACTGTTCCGAACAATAAAGTTGGTTAAAATTGAAGCAATGGGACTCAAAGTTACTTTTCACAAGGTGGGCTTAGGTGGGATAATTTTGAGATTGCGAATCGCGAGAGATAATATATGCTGAAAGTTGTCCAGTCACGAGCACCAATATGTCAACACTTGGCAACTTTAAATTGCGATTTTTTCACGAAATAACGAATGCAACGTTGAAATACGACACTTTACATATACCTATGGGTTCGAAAATACTATGTTCCTACTAATATAAAATTTCATTCAAAAATAAAGGAGAAAATCGCCTTTGAATAAAGCCAAGTGTAAACATACTTTTGCTCGTGACTGTCCATCAGCAAGATTGATACATTAGCAGCAGAGCTAAGTGCATAAGGTTGTGCGACACAAAGCAAGATGATGATGCACTCTCTTTGCTCTCACAGTTATTGTCACTGCATGAGTCCCTTCATACTCCCTGTGTTTTGTTTCCTGAGGTAACTTCTTTGTTAGACGGCTGTATTTTCACCGCGGAAAACTTGTTCCTACGTTCCCAATTTTTGTTGAATGTCGCGAGCTGAAATGTGTAGGTACTCTACCTTTACCCATAAAAAGTTTTATGTTTCACGTCTAATAATAAGATGGAAAAGTTAAATTAGCTAGCGAAACTCCACACACGTGATGAGTATCGATATCTAAACATGACAAGCACGAAATTAATTAAATGTTTTTTTTAGTGTAGTCGCATAAAACAATAAAAAAAAATATTTCAGAAAAACATATATGGTTCACAAAAAATATTTTCCAACAAAAAATGAACATTACAGAAAAAAGTGTATCGTTGGTGCCTGTATCTACTAATGAATGAAAATCATTGTATCACAGACACCAGAAAATATCAGATTTTTGTGTTACTTTCACAGATTTGATGGGTAGGTATTGATGTTTAAACACGATGAAACAAAAGAAAACAGATTTATTCAAGTAACAACACTACCACTTACATTAACCCCAAAAAAAACATTAATAAAATCACACAAATGTTATAAAGGCAAAAGTTTGTAAGTGTGTGTGTGTGTTTATATGTTTGTTACTTCTTCACGCTCAAACGGCTCAACCAATTTTGATAAAGATTGTATGGAGGTAGCTGACACCCTGGATTAACATATATGCTACTTTTTATCCCGATATAACCACGGGATCGACATTTACGTGGGTGAAACCGCGGGGCGCAGCTAGTTCTTTATATTTTTTACTAGCAGCTACCTCCATACAAAATTTCATCAAAATTGGTCCAGCCGTTTGAGCGTGAAGAAGTAACAAACATATAAACACACCCCCACACACACACACACTCACAAACTTTCGCCTTTATAATATTAGTGTGATTTTATCAGGTTTAGATATTGATACTCATCACGTTTGCAGTTTCGCTAGCTAATTTAATTTGATCTTGTTACTCGCTTTATTCGCCGAGGGGCCCGTGGTTTAATAATAGCAGCCGCACAGGTCGATCGATCTTGCCGGGGTTAGTCTATGGATGGGTGACTATCTTTACATACCGAGACCCCTCGGAAAGCCGTTGGTCCCGGCTGTCATTCGTAGATCTTTGACAATCGTTACGGGAAGTCAGAAGTCCGAAAGTCTGACAACCAGTCTTATCATATTACCCAGTAACTGGGTTGCGGAGGTCAGATAGGCAGTCACTCTTCACATTCGCCTATAGGTACCTATGTGGGAGCAGCCATGGCGGCTTGCTATAAATTGTGAAACATGTAGAAATACATCGTATTGATTGATTACACCACAGTTATTGGCTCAATTGGAAGTAATGACCATTTTGTTCGACGATCCATTGAATCTCAATTTAAATGTGGACGCATTACAATCAACCAATTGTTTAGGAATTGTGACGGGTGTCATTTGTTACGATAAGACCTTGTTATTATTAAAAGTTAAGTAATCATTCAATGGTGATACATTTTGGAGTAGTTAATTGTTTGCATAATTAAATGCTCCCGAGTTCATTGTAACAAGGGTGAGGTGTGTCTGTGCGCCACAGGAACACGACTGACTGCACCCCTGTGGCTGGGAATCCCATGATTCCAAAACCGTGTAATGTCACGTAACGCGATCCTATCGCTGTAAGTACAAACGAATGTTTCCAGACAGCCTACAAGGCTCCCCTTTGCTACTTTAATATCATATCTGATATTGCAGACTTTGAAAGCTTTTAAATAATTAAAACCATTTGTCACACATGCAATAGGCTATTTGACTGGTTTCTGATAAACATCTCAGATTATTTAATGGTGTCTAACGAGCCCACAAAAACCTATTACTTCAAATTGCATAATGTATTTCTTTTAGAAAATAGTAAATAAAAATGTACTGTTTAAATAAGCCGCCAAAACGCTATCTTTAACAATATGGCGTCGTGACGTCAAAATACACGTAAACAAACGTTGAAACGGTCGAGATACTAGACAAAAGTCATCTGTTCTGTCAACGATAGACAGAAATTGACTATATCATGACGTCATCATAAGTTCAGCCAATCCAGACCGTTTTCGATTACGTGGCGCCAGATTTAAAAAGACGAAGTTTTTTCGGGATTTTTTTAATAAATAATACATTGTTTTGTAGTAAAATTAATGCAAATCGATTTTAAAAGCGATAATCTATACGAGTGTCAATAATCATGACCTTATTTTTTACATTGTCAAATAGCCTATTCCAAGCCATAAATGACTCTTTTTGTGATTTTACTTTCTATGCAGCCTAAACTCATTGGGTATCAAAATAATACTACTCCTAAATGAGGGATATTCAACACAGAACCTGTTATCCGTGTATAACAAGAAAATTAATGAGTAAACCAAGCTATAAACGAGCAAGAACACTCAATGAAAGCATTCAAAACGCTTTAGAAGATCATTTACGTTTTAAAGCACGCAGTGTTCACGAGTAACACACACGATTACATTCAATTAATTTGTTCGCTCGTTGGGACGAAGACTAAGCTCTGCGATTGTGAGCGATTTATTTAAACCCAGATATTCGCCGTTTCACACACGACTTAGACGCGATAATGTCAGGGATTTGTTATCACCATTCCATATCAAACAAACCCTCTTTTATACCACTTAAGCAGGTCCCTTTTAAAGTACCGACTTCGGTTGCTGAGTTGACATAACAGCGCAAAACGCAAATTGCCTGTTTTAAAACTACATTCGCAGTAAAGGCCTTTCAATCGATCCGATAAAGCTCTGACCTCCGTTTGAACGTAAAGCATGATTTTTTAAAGAACTCGTGTAAATCGATATTCGTGATCACGGCTCCAGTGCCGCAGCAGCTCTTTGAGGGTTCCGGTGCACTTCTCGATTGCTCGATCAGTAATTTAATTAAAGTGAGTGCGCATTAGAGATGCTGAGAGGTAAACGGGAGCTTCGCTTTGCTGGGCACGGCGGCGTCTACTGGGAATACGTTTTATTTGAACTACGGGAAATTTCAGGCATCTTCTCTTGTACATATTTGAGACGATGCTGTAATTGTTAAAAGAAGCGTGCTATCATGCCTCAAATTACTAAAGTCTCTCGAACGTTAACAGGTCGATTAAACGTTTTATATTACGTCCACTTATTTTGCATAACGTACTAGGCCAGTTATAACTGTTATGATTATACGCACAATTAAAATACTGGGGCATAATTTCCCATAAATGTCAATTAGTGTTTAAATGCCAAACATTTTAACCCACTTAATTCGTTGATTGTAAAACATTTACAACGTATTTCAGTACACTATTATAAAAGTTAATCGGATGGTGACGGTTAAATAACCATTAGGTAGAAGTGGTAGAACACGAACTCGAAAACCAAAGCTGTTTATAAATAAACCCATAATAATAAAAATGTAAACGTGAAAGCAATACTAAAGTAGCTAGAATTACAGGGTTTCGCTTCAAAAGGCAGCATTTTTCTTCCATTTCTTTTGTAATAGCAATTCGAGTTGATTAGACGGACGTGGAATCAGGATAAAGGTATTATCTGGTGAACGTACCTGCGAGTAAAGGGTATTATCGCATGGTTTTGTAACCACTGAATGGTGAGCTTTGAGTTAATTAACGTTCGGGGGTACTCGTTCGTGTTCCACTAATGAATAAAAGCAAGTAAGTATAGTGTACCTACAATAGTTTAGTACTAGTACAATAGCTGCCTAATGCTCTGCAAAATGCTTTTGTAGATACCAAATCGGCCTAAACCCTATTGTCTGCCTTAAATCTCTGCAAACATAACAGACTTTCCCTGCTGCAATAAAACGTTGGGGTGCTTTATGGCTCGGAAGATGTGCAGGCTTGCAGTAGCAGATACCGAGTAGCAGCAAAATGTGTCTCTATGGCTTATTGACTGTATGACCGTAAAACTTTATGGAAAGGTTTTTTGTTACCTTCTATCTAAGTATACATACAATAAATAAACTTGAATTGTCTGTTTGTAATGTCAAAATCACAGCTTTTTACTAAATGCATAATTATACAAGTAGGTATGTATATAAGTACCTACCTAGAGTACCTATAAGGAAAAATCATTTAAAAAAAAAATAGTCTGTCTGTCTGTTTATGTCTGTTTGTTCTGGCTAATATCCGAAACGGTTGGACCGATATTGACGGGACTTTATAAGGAGTAGGTAAATTAGGCTACTTTTATTTTAGAAAAAGATTTAGTAAAAAGGCACATTATTGTTTTCCGATATCCACGCGAACTAAGTCGCGGGCACAGAAAGTTGTAAAATAAAGCTCATGTATGTTGTTTTCTTGTGTCAAGTTAAGTAGGTAAGTGGCTTATTATGTATTTAAAATTCAATACACGAGTATTACTTACTACCGTACTTAGTGTCTTACTTAGTGTAGTAATGCAATCAGTAGTGCGTGTCCACGACATATCATTATTAAAAGGCACGATGAATGGACACGACGCGGGTGTCCCCCCTGCTCGGTGGCGACGCCTACGTAACCATGCTCCCGACTAATTACATTATTAAAACATCATTGATGACACTATTATTAAACCGTATTTATACGGGACTCGTATTATTATTTTAATCTTTATATGGATGAACTCCCAGATTGATATATGCAGCTGTGGTTGGGTTTTAATTTAACTCCGTAATAGCTTTAATTTGAGGTTTTATGGACAGAGAGCAAAACCGCAGACGGCTACATTATTGGAATAGCTAGAGCTACATTATTGGACTTGTAGTGATGAAACTGGGGGCCTAAAAAGGTCACTTTGGCAGAATCAGAGGCAGAGGCAGAATTGAAAATATGAGTCATAATATGGCGAAGACAGTCCGTGTTTTTCTTTTTTTCGCTGTACTACGTAGGTGTAATCAAAGAGATTGGGATTGGATTTGGATTGGATTGATTGGTATTTTAGCACATACAAAAAAAAATACTGAAAAATCTTTCACCAATGGGATTTGATACGATTAACTTAACAGTTAACTGTTCAACAAGATTCATAATGTTATCCTTTCATGATTCTGCCAAAGTGGCCTTTTTAGGCCCCCTGTTCTCAGTTTCAGTTCAAACTGTATTAGCAAACAATATTTGAATCCTAAATTAGAGAGAGTACTATTAGACGGATATTGCAAAGATATTGGACGAAACCCAGACAAATGTATAATTTGACGACTACCATAAATTTACATTAGCTAAACGGTATTGTATTTGGAGCTTATGTCCTTCTATTTTGCAAGCATCCGTGCTGAATAGAAATGCGGGGCCGGGTATTGTTTCATTAATATACTGTGCTGACGAAAAGAAATATTTACAAGACATGACAGGGTAAATGAAGTGATAGGTGGATTGAACGTGTTCAGGTCCGGGTGCGAATAGCGCAGCGTGCGAACTGGCAAGCGGGCCGGGCGGCGGCGGCGTCGCGCGTCGGTACTCGGTACGGGAACCATTTACATAACCGGACGTGTCACGAATAATATGGAAATGACCCGGCGCCCTGCGAGGAAGCGCGGCTGCACTACGACCTGCCGTCACTTCGATATTGCCTCCATTTACAACGGGAACGCAATCTCGTTGATGCTAATGTAATGTATGTGCGTACATTGAAGCGTGACGCCCGCGCCTCCCAGAGCTCATACACCGCTCCTTTTGTCACAAAAGATTTAGTGCATGCAACTAACACATTCTGCATTTCAAACGACCTCCCTCATTACTCGTAGCCGTAGCACAAACAGCTACGCGGAGTCTGTGTGCGCGAGCTTTGAAACTTTAAAACTACAATTATATTGAATCTTGAAAATTATTTAGACTTGCAGACGTGTGCAAATTACGTGAACCTGACAGCATAATTTCAATTAATTATCTCTTTCCCTTGTGTTGGCAGACAAATGAGTCCCGAGGGCGCCGTCCGGGCTGAAAACATGAAACTTTGTACACATCCAGCCCGCCCACCGACTGTTCCAGAATCCTAACTTTTGAATTATGTATCCTTCTAAGCTTTTTTACACATCCCGAATGTCATGGCAACACGATACTTCCCAAACCTTTCGAAGATTTTTAAATATGTTGACACCATTTTCTTTCAGAATATGTGAATGATTTGAAGAGCATTTAGAGGCCGTTTAAAATCTAAATGGGTTTCGAAAACATGTTACGGTTTAAAAAAAAAGTTGTTCGAAGCGAGACCGCCGGGGTTCCTGTGCCGATATGTCGGTCGTCGGAGTGGCAGCCAGCTTCCCAAGCGAACAATGACTTCAGCATCGGGTCGAACTCAATTTCACGCGTGATTTGTACACTTTTATTTCATTTCCACTCCAACTGAATTGGCGGTAGAGTAGGCGGCTGTATTAAGCTATTCCTACAGGAACACCCAAGCTACGAACTACAAAGTTAGAATAAAAGTAAAATTTATCACAATTTTATCCGTTCAATACGTATCGGATAAAATATGAAGAGGGTATAGTGGAACTATGATTAATGTTTGCTAGTATTATACGGTTTTCAGGCGAACAATGCTGTGTATAGTAAGGGCGTCGCGTAGCGCAACTTGACAAACAGCGGCTCGTGTAGCAACATCTTGCGGCTCACGGTAAAGTCGAGCCGACAACTTGATATATTGGGTTGCTTTGTGAGGGCGAGAGCGGGTAAACACACGCAACCCGCCGCCGCCGCCCCGCCGCCGCCACGCGCACCCAACATAGATAACGTCCTCCAGGACGAGGCTACTAAATTATTTTTTATCTTCAATTCTTGCACAAGTCTTCGCACTTAGCTGAAGTTACAGGAAGCGTTTTGGAAGTCGAAAGAATCGTTAAGTGGAATCAAGTCGAAAGATACCAGTTACAAAAGTGTGAGACTTACCCTTGTTACAAATTGAGTTAATCCTTTCCTTGAGAGTTGAAAGCTTTCTATTCAATTTTTAAGAAACCGCGACTCCATTTCGCACCTCATGCGATATCATTTTATGTAAAAATTGGTTAAAATTCAAGAGTTATATGCTGTGAGCAAACGACCGTAGGAACATCATGAGAGCAGCAAAATTCCACGGCTCGGTAGACAAGCCGCGTCGCTTGGAACTTTATGACCGGCAAACGATGCGTATGTGCACGACAGTAAAGGCGGTACGTCGATAAAAAGTCCATTGTCGACACCGGGCCGCTTAAGGGTTCGCAAATGACGGGAGGAGCACGAGGAAACGCGATAAAAACTGAGGACGACCGACTACGTACCGTCCAACGACAAAGAAATGCTATGTTGGGCTGAGAGCTCGACAAGCGTGAAATTTGATTGGCATCTACAAATAAAACATTGGGCAAAGAGACCGTCGCGTAGGTGTGCGCAAACCTCGGGTGTGACAAGCTGGCGAAGAGAAACGTCCTCGATAACGAAGGGTTCATTACCTGAAACAAACAAATGTTTTATTAAATAAACTGAATATACTACGCAATAAGTAAAATTGCAACCAACCAAACAACATGTTATCTATATTTATTAGACAAAGGCTAAATTAACTATGAATGAATGAATAACAATGCGACGACCTAATGTAATTAAGATTAGGTAAACCAGACCCTGCTTAGTAGCTACAAATACTAATTTCATTAAAACTTGTTCTGAGATAAATAATTGGATTCTATAAATCTTTCTCTGAGCAACATTAGATAGGTACTTTGATCAGCAACGGAATTTATTGTTTCGTTAAGAAATTCTTCGGTCAAAGAAATTCCAATTAGGTATGTCTATGAAAATGGCTTCCGGCCATAGCTTCCGGCTATTAGAAAAACAGCGCGAAGTTAGCGATATACCTACCAATATACCTAAGTTTTTATTTTAAACCGCCTACATAGTATTCAGTAGGCCGGGGGGCCCTTGTTTGTTATTTCACTAATCCAGTTTATGTCAACACTTAGCGCCCACTAAATTAAACAATGCGTTTCGAAATATTTCACGCACATGCTGAACTACTTATTATGGTTTAGCCGATATTATAAATAAATAAGTAGTGTGTACACTAACATGGTGTTGAGGTCATGCACAGGGCGTTATGAACTTTTGAAAGTGGGTTAATTCAAAATCACTCAATCCGTTGCGTGACTCGGCAAACGGTCGACCAGCTTTCGTGTCTTTCAGTTGCCCTCTGTATAAAAGTAACATTTTCACGTTGTGTTTGTAAAACGTGGAATAGTTTCACAAAGCCGCTCTGTTTCACACGAAACCGTTCGATTTGGCAGTTGCTTTGCAAGTTTCGAAGGGCGTTGTCTGCGTCCATTATGCAAATGGAGGCTCCGCGAGCCGCGGTGTACGTATTAAGCCGATCTATTCACAGAGTGCCCGACAGACGACAGGATTCAACTACAACTTGAATCGTGGCAACGGGTAGCTCGTAAATAGAATAAATGCCGGCTAGTTTCCCCGCTAATGCTGAAACGCAAACAATACAAAAACACTTTTTTGTCGTTTGAATTACAAGCGCGGCTAAAGTTTTTGTTAAAATACAGCCTTTATTCAAATAACGTTTGGAATTCAGCGGCAGGTATTTCTGTTGTGTTTATCGCTTTATATTTTTCACTTAACTACTATTGTATTTTGGAATTAAAAAACAATTTGTGTTTCATAGCAGACTTTATATTTTCTCATTTTCTGCGGGCATGTTGGTATTTTATGTTATCGTGCTAAATATTGTTATAAAAAGCTCATGTGTTGTATGCACAAAATGTTGATACAAGTAATGGTTGTATAATCATCATCAGGGTGTATCATGTGTGTTGGTCCCCGGGGTGCGGCTGTCGCTGCTCCATTCCGGAGAGTGGCGACACGAGCCGACAAGTGTTTTGATACTATCGCGCTAATGTGTTCTGCTATAATCGATACCGACACACGAAAGCGGAATTTTTATCACTCCATATAATGTGGTATCGAACAGTTTCATGAGGCCGTTGACTGCCACATGCGGTTAATGTAAAAGTAGATATTTCCTTAGTCAACAAAGTTTTTTCTTTACAACGTCGTTAAAAGCTGGCTAATGCTACTACAAATAGATTTCAAGTTTATAATGGACATTATTTTCCCTTTTTCTTGCAGACGGTTGGAGCCTGGAAGACCTATCAACAACAGCGTGGGAGCCACACAGATAATAATATAATAACCAGCTCACATCCTTTCTTTCGTACCCATGTCGGTAATAGAAACCGAATGGGTATTAGCTTAATTAGTAATCTCTTTACTAATCTCGTAATGTCCAGAAACTGCTTCCCACGACATGATACATTATAATACCCTTCCCCGGATGTTTACAAAGGGGACACGTGTACTGGCTTTTATGTAATAAAGTGGCTTCGTAGATATCCCGATGTCGAAGTAAAGGCTGCTCAAAAGCTTTTTAAACCCATTTATGTATGAAAAATATGCAGTGCTTACGTAAGTAGAGGCCAGCAAATATTTTCCCCACTTTCCTTCATAGTTCCGGTTCGGCGAAAACTAAATAAAATAGTTTACAAGGGTTTCTCCCATAGGATACCACACCCTTGTTAACTTTATTTGACTGAAATTCGGTTCTGTAATACTTTTACTGAAACTGAAAACGTAGCGATAAACAATATAATAAATTATAAGTTTATGTGGCAGGGGGAGTCCTGTGTATTCAGAATGACGATAGACTAAATTATATTTGCATACGTGGGACTAGCACTAGGGGAGTGCCTTCACGACAGTTTAGTTTGTGTAACTGTTGCGTCACTCAAAATGTACGAACATGACATACATTTTGAGAATACAGGATATTACTCACTAGAACACTGATGAAACTTACCTAATAGACAACGTACCTAATTCGGCAGTTGCAAAAGAGAAGTCATCAAATCCACCTCGTTTTAACGCTTGCAAAAATACTCGCTCTACTCCATTAAAATTAATAAACTCATTACATTCTGTATCCGCTTACATAGAAACTCAAGTTTCATTTTAAATTCTGTTAACTTATGTTATTGTGTTCCGGATACTCGGCGCTAGTAATTTGTTGTTGCGGTAGTAGCACGGAACAACCGCCTCTAGCTGAAGGTTTCATTTAAAGATATTGCACCGACTCCGCACTAATATTGCCAACGTTGTGAAGTAACAACTCTATTGATCGAGGAAATGAGAAAGAGCCAATTTTAAAACAGAAAAGGAAAAATGCCTTAGCGTCCAGCAAGTTAATTAACAGACCTCGTCGTCGTGTAAGGCCCCCAAAATAACAACGGTAAGGCAAAAAGTGAAACATCGAGCTTTTGTTTGGTGTATTTTATTTCAGCATCACACAACGCTGAAAAAAACTATTGAAAAATGAAGATTTTTATAAGTATTATAGGTACTTACCTTCGTTTACTTTCGGGATAAAAACAAAAAAGTTGAAAAAAGCAACCTTCACATTTCAGTCATATGAACAATTCGTTAAGTTTTAGGACTGTGTCACAAAACGCCTAGTCGGCTCATTGTCTATCGACATCTGCGACACCAATTCGTTCTGCGTCACGTACTACGAACAAACTTCATGGGAAAACTTTAATTGGAAAATACTCCTAGTTTGTTCAGAATAGGTATTTTCAACGCTATCAGCTGTGCACCTAAAACTATTGATTATTCAACGATTCGATGTTACTATAAGCTTAGATTAGATCTTTCTTGCTGTACCTATGTATTAGGTTTGGTTTTAATTAGGTTTTGCTATACCTAAGTAGGCACCATAAATGTACGTGCCGTATTAGTTCCTCTAAGTAGATTAGTAAACGAAACTATTTTGGGTGGATATTGCTAAAATTGTCACGTCTACCGACCAACTGCAAATTCGTGATCTGAGAATTATGCTATTAGTATGCAAGTGAAATGATACTGCAGCTGCACATTTCTGATAAAATCCCCGGTCATCTCTTACGTACGATATCCAAGAACATCCTATTAGTAACAGATGCTATGGACGTTTATCACTGATCACACGAACATTCATGAAAATAAACATTCACATCAATATTCAAATCATATTTTGCAATCATACTTGGCAATCAAGCGTCACACAATGTAGGCATCCAGACATTGTGTCCCCCAATCGAAAAATAAAATCTAGATAGGAATTCGAGCGAGTATTTAACCGCCCACCGCCCAAACGTGACTGCTATCGATTGGGACTTAATAATAGAGCTATATTTTCAGATGCTACGAATGATACCTACAATGAGCCACCGATTATGCGAAAAGCAATATCGTCCACTATAAATATTAGCTCGGGACTGGAAAAGAGCAATTCGAAATAAATTCAATTAACTTCGCCTATCAGTCTTGTGTGGCCATGTAATAAAGTTTCGTTTACAATTGAATTTCTTGGAAACTGCGGATTACAATAAAAGTTACTCCTACTTATTAGATTTTGGGCACGTTTTATCAAGTTTACATACAAAACAGAACTAGCTGCTTTTATGTTCTCGCACAACAATAGATATTCCAAAACTACGATAAACAATTTTAACAATGAGGGACATAAATCGGCTGCCATGTTGCAGCTTGCAGCCGATTGTATTCTAGTTCTAGCTGATGAGATAGATGCTGCATATTATAACAGCAGCGAGCACTCGGCGGGAAGCAGCTGTGCGGCGCGCATCATTCAACCCCCTTATAATGAGGCCGCGCCTTACCACACGGTGTAAGCTCCTTCGTTTGCTATGCTAATTGGTCGGATAAGCTGCCAACACGTACCAACCTGCCTAATTAGAAAACCGTGGAAAAAATTGTGGCTTTGCAACGTATACATAATGAAGCAGCTCCAGGTTAGAGTTAGGAACTTCGTATTGACGGTGCCACCGCGTACCGTCACAACCACATTATCGTCGTGTTTATAATTTTATTAGGAACCGGAAGCAGAAAGTTTTGATTCGAATGTTTCTAAGGAATGTTTAATTTATTTTATTTTATTATACAAGCTATAAAGAAGTTACTGACTAAGAAATTAGGTTTACAACCTCTTTAAGTAGAAATAATTTGAATCGAGAGCGCGTAGCTCGTAGCAGCGCTACGCGACCATAATATATTTCCCTCAGCCACTAATTAACGCTGTCAACATGATGTGAGCAACAAAAAGTTGTGAAAACTAAAAACGTGGGTATTCATGTGAGGCCATTCATACGCATCTGCATGTTCTCGCATGTAAAGTATTCACACGCTCGTTCGCAGCGCTAATGAAGTTTTTCGCGCCGCGCCGTTCTTTTCTCATCTAATTTGCGTATTTTTATCACATAGTGAAAAGATTTTTTTTGCATAAGATTTCTAGACATAATAATGGCAAGATTATTCCAATAAGTTCTGTATTACATTAGAACTTTTCACCATTTGTAGTCTTTGAACTTTATATTAATGAGTAAAAATAGCTACCGAAATTACTACATTATGTTATGGTCTCTGTCACAATAAGGCTAATTTACAAGAAAATACAACAGTAAACTAATCAAAACGCTGTTTCGAATTTTTTTTTTCCGTTTGCACGCACACTGTTTACAAAGTTTGGCACAAACTCAATAATGGGCTTGTCACTATTGCACTCCCGGTACCCAAATCAAATTACCCGGCGAAACGCGGAAAATAAGGAGAGGACTTTTTACCTTTCTCTCTACATTTTGTCGGATATGGTATTTATCAGCACCGAACAATACGCTGTTACTTTCAGAATTGATGTAAAAATAAAAGTAGTATGAAAGATACAGTTGTGTTACGTAGACAGAATACGAAAACATTGAGTTTTCACTCTCATCCTTTTGATCGAACCAGTATCAAGAGTTTATTTATACGAAAGAGCTACTTACCTACACAACTTCGCAACTTCTACCTTACCTCCTTCTCCTTAAATTGCCAAATCGTCTTTGATATCGACTCCTACTTTCGGTATTAATTAAAGTGTAGTAGATTAACATTTAATCAATAAACTTGGGTACAACTTGTAGGTACTTGTCATCATCTTCAATTAGTGGATTAGTAGTCAATGACGTCTCGATCCCTCGCTGTTGAGAGCGGCCGCACCACAAAGCTTATAGTAGGTACATTGTTGAGTTAACGAACACTAACAACAAGAGCGTACTCTATTACAATGCCGAACATATCAATTAATATCTATTTCTAGGCACTGTATATGACTAATTCCACGCGAATTTAACAACCGATCTTTATTCTAAAGCGATGTAGATTATCCATTTGAACCGGAATATAACGTTATTGTAAGTTTGCTTAAGTGTGCAAAATCGAATAATCGTACATTGTAGGCAGATAATTACTGTCCTGCGGTCCGTAATCGATTGACTATTTCCCGTTGTATCCCTCTATTAGTTGATCGAAGCAGCCGTTTAAAGATAAACAACGCTTAAATAAATACATATTTCGCGTGGTTAAATATTTATGCGGCTACTTTTGTGCTTAAAATATGGCATAAATTACAATTTATTTTTGCTGTGATTCTTTTATGTAGGCCTACATAAAACTATGACGTGTATAAAGAAAGAGTGGCATCGAACGTACAATTTATTCAAAGCCCGAGCCACGTGGACCCGAGGAATTCCGGGCTGGACCAAGGCTCAAATTCTCATTACATCACGGAATTTCACAGCAATATTCAATTTTGAAAAATATACTGCGCTGGTGATTATTTATTACAGAGTATGTCCAATAACCAATAATTATGTAAATAGGTAGGTACATACTTTTGGATACATTATTAATATTAAATTGGTAAAAGAGTCAAAGATGCGTAGTAAAGAGCGCAACGAAGTTTAATTGGAAATGTCTTCTGAAATTGATAGGTAGCGCTTTAAGAAGTTTAGCCAATTTGCTCCGGGAATTTGAGAACGACTTCGGATTCCATTTCCTCGATCTCCGCGTTCAGTAATTCAAATTTGAGCGAATACTATCTTTAAACAAAACGAATTATATGAACAACGTTTTCATGACGTGTAGGTTCGTGTAAATCATGATTTTTATGTAGAAAAAGGTTAAGACAAAACGTATTGTACCTAGGTCCCTATAGTGACGTTTTTTCCTACGCTTCAGCTATTACAACTACAAACTTTTTATGTTTTCAATTTTCAAAGCCCGTTTCGAATACTAAAACGGTGACTTTTTCAGGCTTCAATAGACGCATGATGTCGATATAAAAGTAGCATCTGAATAGAAACTATATTAAAAATACTATAAAGACATTCAATATTTTTAAGCATTCAAATATAAGTAGTATTGAGGCATTCAATATTCATGCATTTGAGAAGAAACTTTTGATGCTCATAAAAAGAAAAAAGCCGCAACTATATTTTATGTATAATAATAAGATAGTAAGTTCCGAACCACACATACATTATAGTAAGTTATTGAAACACGCTCCATCGGCTGGGCGACCAAGTGCAACGGCGTAGAGGAGTGGTGCTTCAAAACGCATTAGCATTACTTGCCTGATGAAACTTATGCATATTGTACGTCAACTTATTTAAACTAAAGCTAGAGGGAGACAGAGCTATAGAACCTAAGTGGCTTCGGCTGGTCCCGAGCTCGACGGCGAAGATCCAGCTTCTGTCAATGTTAGCTCTACACTTCACTGGTACACTAATCAAATAATTTAGATGATGTAATATAATATTAGTTTTGTTTGATTGCTACGTGTGGTATCTATCGTCCTTTTTCTTTTGTTACATTGGTATGCCACTCGGAAAGTGACCTTCCTTTTGCTTAAGTATCTACCTAAACTTTATCATGTTTGATCGCAAAAATCGTAAACAAATAAACTGTTCAAGAATAATTACCACAAGGAAATCCACTCTCGACTAATAGAACAGTCAAAGTAAAATTGGGCTATTTCAGGAGCTGTGCATGATCATATTTGCTTATGTGACTCATATTGTGTAGTCTGGTATTGCGCCTGCACTTACCCCGAAACGCAAGTCTTCAACCATCCAACTGGACGGCTCGTTCTAATAGTTATTAGCAATACGTCAGACCCACTTAAGTTTGTACAAATCAAAACGTAGGTACAAGGCAAATTTAATTATTCACTATATATTCAAATCCTTCCTTTCACAAATTCCGTTTAGTGTCATAAACGTTAAATTGCAAACTAATAGCACGAGCGCTCACAAAAGTCAAAATATTGCGTTAAGCTATAATAAATAATGTATTTAATTGATCATGAAATTAACATCAGTTCCACGTCCAGTATCCGTAAACGATAAGTGTTTTCAAAGTTTAGCTTTAAAAATTAATCTAGTATTTTTATTGTAGTCTTCCTTCCTGGTATCGTAATAACATTCTTAATACGACTTCATGAAGTTTATATGGTTAGCAAGTTGTGTAGGAGTTCTTTTATTCATACTTGATTGCTAGCAAAAATATTCCGTTTTTTGAAAAAGATATTACGCCTACTTTTAAAAGTTTAGAAGCCCGACTACCGACCGAATCATAATATTTTCTCTTAGATAAAGATTATGAAGAAGATTATTCAAATTTTAACAAAGCGAACTTTTTCTTAACTTGTTCCAGTGTCCTTCTTTCTGGGGAACAATTCAAACAACTTGAATTTAAACGGTACAGTGTTGATACAGCTTCAATTTTTATAGTCTCAGTGCTAAGCGGAGCGAGCACGGCGGTGCCAGAGGCGCTTACTACTCCTGACAATATTTGAACATTGCATTGAACAAACATATTCCTCAACAAAAGCTTATTCTAACAGCTCCCTGGCGATACTCCGATAGCGACACTTTACAAACAATGACTATGAAACTCGTACAGAATGTACAGTGTACCCTTTTACGAGCTTCTTTAAAAAAATCCGTGTACGCGTGAAGATTACGCTTTTATCCCTTATGAGGCGAGGACAACTCATCGCCTTTTCGGGTATTGTCGGTTTTGCATACATAATGTTCTTACTTTAAGCTAGTATGTTTCCTTCCACAAGACTTACTTCACCGTCTATCAATCTTTAAACAGATACACTCTATATTTTGTCTTCATCCTTACTTACGTAAAACATAAAGACACGGATTTTAATGGCAATCATTTTCCCTCCCTTTTGTTTGGGGTACCTAATAAACTTTTGCACACATATTGTGGAAGTGTAGCCACGAATCATTATAATTTCTTCATCTATCAATCCGTCCACCTGTATCTCGTAAGCTCGCACTTGTATATGTATTTTATCTTTTCCCGTTTTTATTTAGATTTTTGGAATCGCTTCATATTATTTCATTGGTCTGTGTTCGATATAACACCTCGCATATTACCAAGATTAGATATTTATTAATAATATTTATTTAATATTTTTTTCTAATATCATTCGCAGGGCCAACATGGCCGGAGATCGCACAAGACAGGGAGGTTTGGAAGGAAAAAGGGGAGGCCTTTGCCCAGCAGTGGGACACAAACTAGGCTAACAAAAAAAAAAAAATTTATTATAATAAACAAGTATTCCTCTACAAAATATATTTATTTAACAGTTGTTTGAATTACGCCATGAAACTGTCATAACCTGTGCAAATAGCTACTAGGTATGCAGACATAAGTCCACATTATTCTAATTTCTACCCTATATCCAAAAATAGCTGTTGAACACCACTTAGGCATAGGTAAAGGCGAGTCACATCCGTTCCACAAGGATGCCTATGTTTTATTACATTCCTAACACACGGCAAGACATTACGGCGTACGTGCGCGGTCAAAATTACCTCCCTTGTTCATTCATGACAATGCCCTATTAAAGATACAATGTTACAATGTACACGATCTCTAATATTACCCAGTTAAAGAGGCTCGTCTCGAATGTAAAGCTCCATGTTGGAGTAGAGATATAATTTCGGGTGCTCATTCCAATATACGCTTGGGGCTTAAGAACTCTCATTATCGGCTATTGTCACGTTCGCGTTCCTTGCAATGCAAGGCTTGCTTTTTATTTCTAGTGAAAAAGTAGAAATACAAAAGAAAAACGCGGTTTTCATCTTCCCGTCCTCATCAATATTTCCGAGAGGACCTCGATTCCGACATAAGCCTTTGTTATTGATGTCAACATTGCCTCTCTTTGCGCTACCGACTAGATATTAAATGACAAAGTAGTGCATTATTGCTCGGAAGTGCCTTTTGTGAACATTTATTACTTGAGATTACCTACTTGATATTGTTTCGATAAATCGGAATTGTTACGTTCTTAGTACTTGTTTTTGCCATGAAAGTTTTGCTTTATGAGATAGAGCAACAATATAGGAAAATCTTTGGAAAATGAAGAAGCAACTGAATTTGAAAGAATATTAAATTATTTTCTATACCTACGTAATTGTACCTACACATAAGTAGGTACTAAAAAAAAGGTTGTCTTTAAAAGATCGCTCTTAGCAATAAGACCGCCCATTGTGTCACCCTTTGTACAGTTTCTATATTTATGTCTGTAATTTATATGGTGTACACAATAAAGAGTATTCTATTCCACTAAATTCATCCCCCAACAAGTCTAAAGGAACAGACAATCCAAGGTGTTTCAAAGTCACCGCAACTTACAGTAAGGGAAGAAAATACACTCAGTTTTCTTCAAATTCCCTTCACGTCTGCACTTACAAGCAGCACTATTCAATGTTTTATCAAAATGGGAACCGAACTGAAGGAAATACGTCCTTGATACGCATGCACGAACATGAACAAAATATAAAGCATTCACCAGAAGAAAAGATGACACATTTTTACTCAATTAAGGAAAACCACCAGTTCTACATTGTACGATATTAAACTTACTGAAACAATATCTTTGAAGTTAGACAAAATTGTCAGACCATCTTGGCGCTAAATACTTAAACTTGGTGTTTGACTAAGTCCCGCTCCCGTTCCCGTTTGCCGACGCGCGGCGGATCCATGCTCTTGGCTCTATTTCATTAGCCTGGCGTAGACTACATCTGATTATATCATAGCGGAAATTGAATCGTTGCGAACAGATAGGTCTGGTACAGCACGCTTACATAAACTAAGCAGCAAGTTTATACTCTTGTATAGACACCACCTCCGAAGTCACAACAAAGCCATATTTAACTGTACAATAACGGTAATTTACTATTTTTATTTATTATGAAAATGTTAAAAAGCAGCAGCCCATGATACCTATTTCTGTCAATATAAATAAACAGTTAATCATGATAAATTGTTGCTTTGATTAATGTTAACTCTCGAGTCGTTTCTGGAAACACGCGAGCTCGCTGCTCAACCCTACTGTGCACGCCATTTGATAAATTCCCTTTTATCCTCAAAAATGTATACTTTTTTTATTTATAATACGCTTCAACGCCTTACAAGGCCCTGTGATGTTGACCCGACATGTTGTCCCGTAAATCGAGTCGGTCTTCGAGGCATGTTTCATTAATATTTATGACTGCAACATTATCATTAAAAATATATTTTGACTGGCCGGGTATCACCGATACGCCCCATTCAATATCCTTTTACAACCGCTACGCTTATTAGAGTTTATAATTTCGAAATCTGAATATAAAATATGTTTTGTCATCTAGAAAAAGGGTCTTAATTATTTTTTATTTTCTGGGTACATATTAAGAAAGGTAATTCAACATTTATTTGCCTGTCGTGTGCAAGTTTACGAATCGTTTTAGAGAAATAGGTTAATGCAGTGCTGGTAGATAACGGGCTAGCAAGCGTGTCACTGGTAATGTATTATGCATATAGGCACATAGGTACATAGATATCTTCTATCTCCTGACGTTTCCTTGACTTACTGTCCGATACTGATTAGAATTGAAGGAATAATTTAGTCGTGCTAGTACTTACTACGACGAGTTTAGATTTAATTTTATCTCTATGAGTCAGAATAAAGAAAGGATGGACAGATTGTGAAAAAGATAATATTAATATGTATCAAGAAATTCATTTCTAAGATGACAGCTAATAGAGACGTGCAGAAGAAAAAATATGTCCTAAACCAACCACAAATAAACTGTTATAAAAGCCTAGAGGATAGTGACGATGCCGATAAGCGTTCAATATGCTTTAATCTACGGTGCGGTATTCTGCGTATTTAGCGGAAAAAACTGAAACAGTGGCCGAAGAAAAATTAAGCCCAAATTGTTAATAATCAGCACCTTAATTGCGTAACACATTATCAATCTCAATCTGAATCATTTTGAAGGATATTGCGTTGCGGCATCCATTGCTTCATATGTTCAAAAAAATTGTGTGCTCATCAACGTAAATAACGCAATGAATGTTCTTGAGCTGTCAAAATGAAACCCATTGCTACTGATAGTGTGTTAGAAATTACCCCGCTGAATCTTCAATCGGTAAGGTACTACGGTTATATCATATTAGTGGCTTACATGAGCACTTAAAGCGATCACCAGAAAGATTTCAATCTCAAACACCATGTTTCTACCATATAAAAGATCTTGTAGTTATTGTGGAAAATCCTGGCTGAGTACCGACTAAAGGCGGAAAAGGATGATGTTGTAGCAAAACGGATATACATAAAGATAATTGATGGCATTAGGTAACTATCTTTCGAATGTCTAGTCTTAAGCTACTTAGCTTGCAAGGTAAAACAAGTGTGAAGATTAATAGATCCTACATTTATTATAAGTTTGCTGCCCATTTCTACTTTCTTTTAATGTCTCGTAGTTAGTGGCTGCTATTAAATTGCTTTTAGTTGACCGCTAACCATTAATAACTCAGCGCAGATTTAATGCGGGAAAGTAAAATATTGCTAACATTTACAATGTAGGTACTACGTTGTCCAAGATATTATTTTTGATAACACGAGTTGGGTTACATTTGTGTTATCCCAGTTGAGCTTTTATTTACCAAGGAGCCTTTAGTTTTAGCAGCACGAAAGGGTCAGATTTTATTTGGGTCTATGACTTTTTTTTTCGCGTGTAAGTATCCTAATTTATGGCAATACGCTATTGCTTTTGTAGTTCATTCTTTTACAATAACCTGATAAGCTACCGTAATATTTCCAGTAGAGGACTGATCATATAGTGCTGGTGCTACCGCTCGACCCAGAATCTCCACCATAAACAACTACCGCCACTTGGTTCGGGGCATGCCATAATCAATTGGCTAAGCATATGTATCAAGTGTTGAAATTCAAATATTTATCGTCGGTTCCCAGGCGCATGCGCTGGCCGACCGTTGACCCTGCGCCCGCGCGCCCGTTCGCCGAGAATGCGTCTGCTTTCTGTACGCTGCGCCTGAGCACCCGGATCGGGACATGACAAACAACTACAAGTTCTCGATACTGCAACGTGAATATGACGTGACGACACAAACACCGAACCACGACATAGACATATACATTATGCGTATTTGTCTATTTGCGTATTTAAACTTCTTCGAAGAAGGGTCAACATGCGGAAGAGCTTTCAACATCGAACTAAGTAGTTGAATTGTAAAATTGGCCCATTTAATTAATGAATAGGACAATTAATTCCCAGTAGAATGTATTTGTCTAATCATACAATGGCTATACAATTTGGAACGCCGAACTGTCGGAGTCACTGGAGTACGCTCCAAATGTCTATAACACCTAATTTCCTAACAATAACAATATTGATCTGTCAGCTGTTACGCAACCGACCGTTTGGCCAGTTGGCTCTCACTTACGGCACCAGAGGAAGCCATCTACCGTACTACTATAAACATTTAATAACACACAATATGCAGCTGAACATTTATTGCACGGAATGAGTTATAGTGTCTACAAAACATTTTGTTTTCTCTGAATAATCATGTTAACCCATATAGAACGGAAACTGAAAGCATGTGTTACCGAAAGAATATGTATTCGACGATAACATATAAACAGCCGAAGTAACAAGTCGATAAAATCAACTACTTGAGCCGAACGAAAAAATATTATACCGTACCAAACAGATCTGGTAAATGCCGTTCATTAAGCCCCAATTATATTGATTTTAATACATTTGCCAAGTCGGCAAAGGGAATACGAAAATGTTGTTATCTCTATAAATTAAGCATGAAACGTTAAACCATAACACTTGCAAACCACTAGTAGGTAAGTAATTACCGTAATGAAAAGGGTAATTGTATTTAATAACTGGTTTGTATGTCGTTTTTATGAAATTAATGGAAAGTCGGTAGAATCACGTCAAAATGTAAACGCGACACCGAAAGCTACGATGAAACATGCAAGTAATACGCCGCAAAATTAATGACCAAACATGCCAGTGACTTACGCAGTCAGACATTTGACTTTTGGTATTATAGAGCACTGGCATTGCATGTCAACTCGACTGTAATTACTCGTGTGCGTCCTGTTTGGATAACCCTAACGTTAACCTAAATTATGTGCTGAAACTCGGAAGTCATAAGTCAACTTCATAGCAAATTGCTAGAAATTAATCTTCCATATATTCAAGCAGCAAGATGTACCTGCAACGCTGTATGTTATGCAATTAGTTGATTAGTGCCACCCAAAAATAAAATATCAACGTGGTGTGGCTTTTGCATCCCTTGAGCTAATGTAATAAACATGATGGAAGCTGAAATATGTTTTAATATTATGTAGTTAGTTAACGAACGAGACGGGTCACTGGTTCGCGCAGACACGAGTCAATTTAATTACTTAAATGTCAACGCGGCCAATGCACCGAAAGCGTCGAATGCAGGGATTAATATCAGTATTCACTCAGGCAACCGCTCATACAGAATATACACATCCAGTCAATGGGATCAATTCTTATTCCATTTTATTGAAGGCATAAGAGCGCAGTCTATTACATGCAAAGTCAAAGTCGACTACACTCACGGAGTACACTTCGGCTTTGACATTGGAATTCATATTTCTCTAAACGGCAGCACATACCGACGATCGATTCAACATGCGACACTGTGCCAGTATTCCCGGAATTTGTTTTGTACCAAAGTGTATAAAATTGGTATCAGCACCTAGCTGATAGCATCTACAAATATGAATAAAAGCTTTTTATTTGTTTTACATACACGCTCTATAGTACCTACTTTTATGTATGAAAAAAAACAAGCATACCGTTTTAAAAATGAGGCATACGGCCGTTTAAAAAAAAACAGAGCTTTAAATGGCTTCATGTGGGTAATCACAATGAAGGGGTTCTATTATTAATATCGAGTTAGAGAGCGCTTTACCTGAAGAGCTCTCGAAGTCATTAGGTCGCGGCGCCCATTACGGACAGGTCTCATAATGGAATCACCTTATGTTACGACCCGCTCCCCGGACTAATGGCGTCAGGCTTTAATACTGTTAGGACTCTTAATTAATTTACACATTACTCGTTTATATGATTGATAACAAGAATCAGAAAGAAATTTTTAATTTTCCACGGTAGGTAGATTTAGTATTTTTTACGACGTTCGTTTCGTACATTTTTCTGCCGCAATCACAGAGCTGGATTCCCGCAGACCGCTAATAAACATTCCAACCGACCTAACCTCTTGTGGATCCTCGAGTCAGGATTCCACTTAGAAAGAAAATAAAAAGACGGGGCTTGTTGCTATTTTTAACTTTATATCCAAGACATTGATAAGTAGGTTTTTAAGAACCCGTTTTGAAGCATGTAGAATTGTAGAGGCACAAGAATATTCAAAGTCCGAGCTGAGTTGGAGCACAGAAATCTTGAAAATAATAATCCTCGCCTAACAAGTTTCAAACTTTTCAGAGCAGAGGCTTGGGTCAGAGCCGTCAGGGGTGCACTCACTGGGTAACTTGCAGTGAATAAATCTTAATAAACAAAGTAGTTTGAAAGAAAGCGCAAACAAGAACTATAAACAGTAATTAGATAGTAATTTTAAACTTTCAAGTCATACGTCTTATGGATTTTCTAAGCTTTTTAGTTACAGACTATTTAAAAGCTCTGCGTTGTCTCATTCATCCATGGTCACCAGCAATCGCTCCAGTATATAAAGCGCTAATGTTTCATCTAAAACATGACAAAATATAAATGTCACGTTTTCAAAGCTCAAACAAAATCGAATAAGTTTCGTTTGAAGTTAGGTAACAGGAAAAACAAATGGGTTTCAGCTCTAGCAACAAAAAGAGTTGTAATTAACTTAAGTAGTTACGTAAGTACAAATGTAAGATGAATTTAATCTTTTAAATGAGTCTAACGTTACAACTTCCCCGGATATTACGGTCCTGTTCGCGGGCTATGCATTTCCTCAGCAAGTTTAAATATTAGTTCGAACAAGTTCCTAAGTTTCTACAAGATTTTCTTAAGAAATTCCATGTTAAACACGTTTCTACCTAAGAACTGCGCAGTTTTGCTTGTTTTTTGGTCACGAGCCGTTTTTCGTGCCAAATGAGTAAACGGTAAATGTACTCAGATAGCTATTTAATTAAGAACTAAGAAGCTGTTTAATTAATTGAAAGTAAACCACATGAGCTTAACATGAGCATTAATGTCAATTAACAAGTATTAATGGAAGCTGTGATTCGTGTAGCCGGCTTCTGTTAACTCCTGCGAGTATCGGTTCCGTTTGATTGAACACCCACTGAACTGAGCCGCTTAATCACGGTTACACGGTGTGTTGCCTCATTACAGAAATGTGTTGCTGCAACACTGACTCCAACCTTTCACACGTTTTACTTGAGAAGGGAACTTTTGTATTAGTCTGTTCAATGGAGCAGTAGGTACATTCGGATTTCAATCGGACCCGAAATAAAGACACTAGATATATAATATGAAAGTTTCAATATCAGAAATAGGGTTCTCAATTTCAAAACTTCAACAATAAAGAAAATGCTAGACTTCGTTTCAAAGATATTTAAAAATAAAACAATGCTGATGCTAGGCAAAACGAAGGCAATAAAGTTGAGCCCCAACAAGTCCCAACTTTGAGAAAGGTGTTTTTAAGGGTCGAATAGGCAATCAAATGCAGCTAGTACTTGTAGTTTCTTATTGTAAGTGAATGTACTCTTACTTTATATTGTTGTCTGTTTAACAGAAATCCCCGTCCATAGCAGCTACAAAGTTTTAAGAAAATAAAGAAGGAAAATACAAAATAAACTATTTCTGCTTCAAATGTATTTACATTTTGTAAGTTGTTGTATCTATTTATCTTACTTTTGACTAGACTTGTAGAAACTTGTCTGAAGTTTCCTACCTAATCAAACGAGAAGTTTGCAGAAAATAGCGTCAAAAGTTTGACTACAGCACCAGAGCTGGTTCAAACTTGACGCCCGCCTCTGCAACGAAACGTTCCCGGGAGACGTCTCGAGCTAAGTAATTCTTAACTGCACAAGACTAGTTTTAATACTCAGGAAGAGAAATTCAAGCATCATAAGGAAATCCGGTGTTCTTAAGTTACGAGTTCTAGTATATAGATGAATGCCGTAGTAAAATTATGGCACACAGCCATACGCCTAAATTATCCATAAAATATTTGGCAATATATTTTTTATTAACACGCTTTATGAGGTCTTTAAGTACTTTTGAGATGTCTTGCATTTTCAGTTCGACCGATGTGGGCGATTTTTGTAAACTCTGAACAAACAACGATGTTATAAGTAATTGAACCATTTTTTTTATATAGATATTTTGTCAGATAAGATCTTGGAAACAAACGACTCGCATATAACACTTAAAAACGAAGACGTAATTAAACGGCGGCTAAGTGAATCCGAAGTTTTATTATAGAACATCAATAAAACACCCACATCGGCCAGCACTTCACGAATTTTATCGACAATGTGACGATATAAAACAAACTGTTAAAATTTTACATCCGTATCTAGAAATTATATTTAGCAGCTACAATAAGAACGTGGGTAGGTATTCAAATAGAGCCCATACCTTAAGATGCTCAGCACATTAAGAATCTCATGAAGTTTTTTTTAGTTTAAAGCTTACAACCATAATTATACCTAGCGCTACAGCCTAGGTACTGTGCGCAACATAAGTCTCTAAGTCCTACTTGGCTCCTGAGAAATTGTGCGTTAGGTACATAAATAAATAGAATAGATAATCGGGGCTTTCCATTTTGTGTAAATACACAGTTTGTGTTCCCCTGATTGATGACGTCTGAAAACGTAGACGAAAATTCGGAGGAAAATATTCTAACAAAATTCGAGAAGTGAAACAAGGATTGCGTAGATGTTACGACCACCCCTGTCCTCATCCTAGCCGCGCCGGCGTCGCCGTCGGCGAGTGGCTAGACGGCGCGTCTCCATATTGCCACAATGCAACCTCGTTAAACAAACGAGCTCACATACACTACTCTAGTCTCCATGATGTTCTTTTGTTTTACAGGTGAGGAAGAGACGCGTTAATCTACGTGGATGAGGAAACATTCATAAAATACGACGCGTACTGCCATAAACCAAGACTATCAAGTGTCAATCACAGTGATGAACGTTGGCGTTTGATGTGTCCACGTTGCGCCATCATACCAAACATGACAGATGACGTAACCACTGGAGGTATAAGGTATAGAGGCTACAGAGTAACTAAACTTATCGAACAGCGGAGCTTTCTTCCGTACCTAAAAGATACCGATATCCTTGAAAAACATTCCATTCCAAATAGGATTCGTTTCAAAAGAAACTCTTGAAAATGAAAGAAGGGTCTGCTTTGTGATGAAAATAGAAATCGTAACTTGTACTCAAACGTAATTTGGATACTCTTCACGATTTAATGATATCGGCTTCGTCATAGCAGCAAATGATAAAATCAATACATCCCACATTCCCACATTCAAGTTACGAGCTTTTCCGATGAATCTAAAAATAAACTTATTGTGCAGGTTATTTTTAGCTACAGAACGCTTTCGTACTTCACGATTCTGAATAAAAACATCTAAGTAGTGGGTGTATATTCAACTTGGTGATTTTCATTTACAAGGAAATATAAACAATAATTCATGCCTTGCGTGACTTCCAAACAGTATTGATGCTGCTAGGAGTTCAGTTAATCGTAAAAGTGGAAGCTACATAAAATATGACCCAATTGGCATGAAACAAGGCACAACTCCGAGTCAAAACTTTGGCAAAGTAATTCCTGAGCAAAATTTTGTTTCAAAAGAAAGAATTATTTAGGTATATACAAATGAAAATAAAAGTAATAAGGCTACTTTTGATGACCCTGCACTTATTCTATAGACTGCTTATAGACTCTACATTCTGTAAGCTGAACTTCTTCATCCGGTGTAAGTTGGATACCTAATTATTACAGCGAGTCGTGGTAAGAATAAAAAATCCACCTGAATACAAAAGCCTTTTTTTGCCATTACCATATTTACATAGTTTTTTAATTTACCCCAAAACCAGTTACAAATTTACAAGTTTACTCTGGATTAGAATTGTGTCAATGAATGTTGATCGGCTTAACCCCACTCTAAAACCTCCCCAGCGAACTGTAGGTGTAAGTCAGAACACCTTTGCCCTTTTGGAAAACTTTGGCCTTAGATACTTAGGTAGGTTAAGGTTTCTTAATCTTCACCCTAATTAACATTCATTACGACTAAATAAATATAAGTTCATGCAGTTGCCTTAGGGTCGTTTTGTATCAACGGTTTTGGTTTTTGGAAACTAAGGTCCTATATAAAGATTTTGGTGGCAATTCTACCTAAAAGGATTCAAGGGATGCCCATAAGCTAAGCTACTAAGCTATGAAATGTAAGCTTTGGAATTGGTAAATGATAGCTGTGAGGTATGTAGAGCATTTAACGATCGGTTACTTATTTAATAATTAGGATATGACTATCAATATTCATTATCCATAAATCAATATCAGTCTTCGGTGGACGTTTTTTCACAACAACGTTTTGGTTCATGTGGCGACTGGCGTTCCACATGAAATGATGCAAGTGCGACCATCATTCATACATACACTAATTAACAAAGTCTAGGGAACAAGTCGATTATTGTGGACGTTTGCAGCACTGGACCGACACTCAGTGGGCTCGTGTTTTTTTTCTGATGAGTCGCGCTTTGTATTTCATACCGATTCAAGAAGAGTGCGTGTTTGGTGAATTCCTGGTCGCCAGAGTCGAGGCCAGAATCCTCAGGAAATTCATCAGTACCACAACGCAACAATTATGGTGTGGGCTGGAATTCGCCTGGGTGGAAGAACGAACCTCGTTTTGATACGATGCAATTTAAATACGGAACAGTACTGTGATGAGATTGTGCAACCTATGGTCATCCCTTACCGATAGCAGTATGGCCAAGATTTCATGTTCATGCAAGATAATGCACGTGTACACACAGCCAGGCTGGTGATGAATGTGATCTGCGAGAACAATATCACACTATTAGAGTGGCCTGTTCGGTCCGCTGATCTCAATCCCATAGAGTATGCGTGGAATTTGCTCGGGAAGAGGGTTTTGCGACCTTCCCCAAAATTTGAACATAGAAGAATACCTTTTTGCGCACCTTTGCAGAGTATGGAACAATATTCCATAAGTGACTATACAGGGTGGAAACTTTCAGCGGGGCAGTAAGGGGAAGTACCTTATCCGTTGCAGCTACGCGAAAATGGTCTTAGGAGACTATCCATAACTTTTTATGGAATTTTGATCCCCATTCACAGATAAAAAAAAATACAGTTAGCAAGAAAATAGCCATTTTACACAAAAACATTTTTTGATGCCAATCGATCCTGTTTCTAATACTGATCAAAAACTTCTATGGGACCAACCATCGTTGGAGTACTCAAAAAGTCACAAATTGCAAAAAACTTTTCCCGTACATTTTGTATGAAAATTTTACGCAAAAGCTTTTTTAGTGACGGTTGAGATCTTTTTGTTGACTGAATAATACGATAAGTTTAAAAACAATTCAAATTTCGAACTCGTTATTACTTTGACTTTGAACCCAAAATTTGGTGATCAATGGATAGGAACACATGGTCCATGGCCAGCGTGTAGTCCAGATCTGACACCACTAGATTTCTTTTTGTGGGGCTACCTGAAAACTGAGGATTACGAAAAGCAATACGATAGTGTTCAAGAACTTAAAGACTCACTATTTTGTATGGAATTCATACAAATAAATTGTCAGCAGCCACTAGGTCGGTACAGAAACGAATCAATTAATGTATTTGCCAAAATGGCGGTCATTTCGAGCAATATCGTATCGTAGGGCAAGAAACAGCAAGATTTTAAATAAGAATAACATCATCAAGTTATGTTAGTTAATAAAAAAAGAAAATTAATACCTACGCCTTCTTTTTGATATGTGTAGAATTCTACGTGATCATTTGTCTTTTATTTTATTGTTTGTATTTCAGTTACACAATTAAAATCTGTATTAAATTACACTTCTTTTGATATAAAATATGTTACTATGAATACCCTTCGTTCCCTAGACTTTTTTGAGTACCTAGTGTAGGTATGACACTAATTTTGGATTAGGACGCTCTGTCACTAAATACGGAGAAACACTGCCCAATAGTTATTTTTAATTTAGAAAGATTAATTTTATATTTCTTTGAGTGAGCCTTTGTGGACATTTTGATACTTACTTATTTTTAAAATGAGGTGGCTATTTGGCAGTTCTCATACGTAGATACTTATGTTAGCACGCTTGGTGACACGCAAACGAGCAATGAGCAGTCAGCCCTATAGTTTGCAAACTTCAGTGCCTCTAATAATCCTCTTCATGTTCCCATTACGATTTCGCGTGCCTGTGTGATTACTGGCAATGCAAACAATTCTCAAACCACAATCAGTGTTTTTGCTGTCAGTGAGCGCTACAAAATGCAAATTGCAGGGTCAGCAACGAACGTTTTGTGCAGCGGCTAACACGTTGCAACCATTATCTATGTTCCAGAGCACGCCGCAAACACAATGAAGCCGCATTAACTTGCGTCTAGGGAATACACATATTATTACTTGCGTGTAATTTGCTGCAAAGCGGTTGTAGCTCTTGCGTTGTTTAGGATAGAAACGCATTAGAATAGTTCAAAGCCAAAGTGCTAAATACACATTTGAAAATAAAGCTCGCGCCCGCATTTGTCAGTTGTTGAGCTAATCTTGAAAATGAATGGTTAAATTTTGTGGTTTCCACTATAACTTTAAATGTTTCCCGAGAAACGTTTTGTGTGAAATTCACGTTATTTTTCCTTTCAAAGTGTTAAGAATTTCAGGCTGTTTACATTTCGCAGGGCGAAAAACAGGCAGCAGCGGTGAAGTTTATTACAGTTTTGCTTAAGTTAGTTGGCTGCACGCAGGTTGGTAGCTTTCCTGATGAAGATCAAAACAAGCCGGCTTCGCTCAATTGACTTTTAAAACTTGCATAAGACATTCACTAGCTGGCACACTGTTTCTAAGTCCTTCTTGCGTTCTAAGGTTGAATGTTGAATCATAATAATATACCAAATTCTTCAAATAAAAAGATATGTCTTCGTGAATTGACACCTCATGTTCGATATTTTACGGCGCTAACAACGGTTTCTTTACTAAAGCTACTTCGACTTTTTCTATACATATATGTGTTTTATTGTCTAAAAGCTTTTCAAAGTTTCAATTTTATACTACTCGTAGGTAACCGGCTTGTTGTACTTCAATGTTATTTCGAGGCTCCGTTGAAAAATACCTTAAAAGCAATTGTACAGTGTAAGGCACTCTCTAAGTAGTCGCTTTGAATTCTCAGGATAGGCAATTCACAAGAATACACATTTAATCAGGGTGTGGCGAAAACAACCCTCATTAAAGGGAATTAAGCTTGAATTTCAAAGTTACAGCACTTTATTCGGGCAAAGAGTTATTTCATTCTTTATTCATTGAAACTGGAATTATGTACATTACTTTGTGGAAAAAACGAATCGGTTATTAGCAAAGTACTTTAAAGCTACTAAGTGTTGAGGATTTTTTTCGGAAACGTTTTTATTCACTCATCAAACGAGCTGTAAAACGCCTTCTCTTCCAATTTATAACTGTAGTTCAAATAGTATTGAAGTAATTTCATATAAGTATCTAATCATGAATTCAAAGTTGTTAATAGAAATTAGAAAACTACCAACTTGAATGTCTTACTTAGGCGTAGCGTGGGAGATTTCATTATTTAACGTGTGACCAAGTCACAGAAAGTACTATCTCCATCTCTTTTCTAGGAAAGTTTCCCAAGGTGTAAGGACCAAGGATACATACAAAGCAAATACGAAGAATAAAAGGAGCAAGTTCGAAATTAATTTAAGAAATGACGTATTTTATATTAGGGTCCGTGCACACAGCGGGAGACTTCGGCCATTCCCGGGTTCGCAGGGACATATAAAAGTACATAAAGTTGCGACCACAATGGTCGTGGCGTTCAACTTGATTGCTAAACGCTTTACCAACAAAAGGAACTGTTTAATGTTACGGCACGCACCGCTAGCATTCGATACGGTTTAATAGTGGCTTTATTTCACGGCCATAGTTAAATCCTCGGTATTAGCGTCGCGCATAGGTACGTGTCATTGAAAAGCGTGTAATTCTATTATATAAATCTGTAGTCCAACAATCTGGAATGACGTCGAGATTAATGTTGTGGACACACAGAATAAATCTTACGAATAAAAAAGAAATAAATCTTAAAGTAAATCAATCAATGGGTTTACAACAGTTCGTGGTAATCGAAGCCTTTGATGGCTCAATGCTGAATATTGATGGGTTCGTCATTATCCTATTAGGTGTTAGCCTTAGAATCATTAAGTGTATCTTTATTCTGAGATGTTAGTATTCAACTTTTGAATATTAGTATTATACTGCGCATGTGAGACTATAACATTTAAAAATTTTAGGTTATGATTTTGTTGATGCAGAAACCCAACTCTTCATTCCTTTTCAATTTTGAAATGACAAAATAGCCCTAGTAGGTAGGTACTAGAAAAATGCTAACGAAATCCATCCACTTCTCAGTATTGCACATACCTACCTACTCATCAAATGAAAGATGAAATCTCCTCTCGGTTTTCACAACATCCTGTCGGCGATTCTCGGACCTCCCAAGAGGCTGTCACTAGATCAAAGCTTATATATTCCAGAAATATCTGTATATACGAACTATTGAGGGAACTTAACCAGTAGTACTCTATGCCTTATCAAGCGAATAACTTTTATTTCAAAGGAAGTATTGAGCTGCGAGGAAATAATTATATGAAGTAATCAACACACGTAGTACGAATCTACGAATGCCGCAGAATTCTAGACAGGTTTCGCTTAATCGAACTATACTACAAATTGTTGAGCCGGTTTGCTTAAACGATTGAGCGATTAATTTAATTTAACGTGATTTTATTCACACATTTAAGAGCACATCTATTAAAAATTTGTAACGCGAATTTCTTCCATGACCAAATATTGGTAAATACTTCACCCGATTGAGCTCTAAAATATATAATAGTGGGTACCTATCTAGTTACGGCTCTCTATTAGCTAAGTAACTGCAGTAACGACTGATCCTTATGTACAGCGGTGCTATTATGTAAAAATCTCACCGTGAAAACTTAGGTGAAGTGGGCGTGGAGTGAGCTGTCAATGTGTCAATTCCTAGAAAAAACAAACTCACTTTACCTAAGTTTTCACGGTGAGATTTTTACAGAATCGACCGGCAGGTAACAATTTATATTTGCATGCAACGACAATTACTTTATAGCTCGGAAAAACTATACTGCAGTGGGTACCTATCCCGCGGATATCTATGGTACCCATATACAGGTTGGCAAACACATTGACGCACAAACTTTAACCATGAATTCAGCTCACGATTCTAGACCCCCAAGGTTAGACATTTTTCGCGAAAATAACTGCCTTATCATAGAAGGTCCAATACCTACGCCGCGCTGTCAAAATGAACAGCATTGTAATGAATAGCAATTTTTTTATAAAAAAAATATACTGCAGTGGGTAGGTACCCTATACAGGGAGATATACAGGGTAGCAGGGACGACGCACAACCATGGATTCAGGACCTGATTCTGCGTTGAAATTATTCGGAGGCTATTAAAAAAAAAATTGCTACTCATTAGAATGCTGTTCATTTTGACGGCGCGGCGAAGGTATTGCACCTTTCTATGAAAAGGCAATTTTTTCGCAAAAAATGTCTACTTTTGGGGGTCTAGAATCATGAGCTGAATTTTACGCAAAAAAAAAACTGCCTTGTCATAGAAAGATGAAATACCTACGCCCCGTTGTCAAAATGAACAGCATTGTAATTAACAGCAATTTTTTTTAAATAGCCTTCGAATGATTTCAGCGCAGAATCATGTCCTGAATCCATGGAAACAGGTTGTGCGTCGATGTTACTGCCAACCTGCAAATGGGTAGGTAACCACTGCACTCTGCAGTATATTTTTTCCGATCTTTAAAGTAATTTTCGTTGCATGCAAACATAAATTGTTACCCGTTCATAAGGAACAGTCGTTACTACAGTTACTTAGCTAATATAGAGCCGTAACTTCAAAGTTAGAAGTTGGGAACATAAAGCGTAAGTAGTAGTCCACAGCGAAACTTTCAGCATTTACCGTATATGAAACATAAAAGATAATGAATCATTTGCACGGTAATGTTGCGTATTAATCATGATCTAGTGTTGGTAACATTATACGCGAAGTTTAAATGTGAGCTCATATAGATACGACCTGCATTTTGACAACATAATAGCGGCCATGAATTAAAAGTCGAAAGAGTGTACGGAATATGAATGAAAATTTTCTTATTTATTATGTTATCATTTTATTTCTCTACAACGAGCACAAAGTAGCCATTTTTCAAAACAACACTAGAGGGCATCACGTTTCTGAAAGCACTTCAGTCAGCTGTTCTCGGAAGCTTTAAAACTTCATTTTTCGACTAAAAACAAGTTAGCAAGAGTGCGTGTCTTGAATGGCGGGTGAGTCGTTAACTTTGGCGTGGTTATAAATCTCGCGAATGGCCATCTTTATCGGCGTCCGTTAGACTCCCACAAACTGACTCTTCAAAGCAATATCAAAGGGATTTTAATTGCCAGTCGACCGACACTTACCCGACATTATTACTCTAATAACAATCTGCAGATAATCCCTATGATGATGATGATAATTACAAACTAAAGGCTAATAGGGAGTTCCTTAAATAATTAAAATGTTATACCCGAACCTAAAGTTTTACTGCTAACAAGTAACAACATTTTTATCACTCGCTGGCGCCGCGGCATCTCTGAACAGATACAGGAAATGTCAAAACATTTCCAGTAAGCCAGTAAACAAACTCAAAATAAACTTTTGTCAGTATAGACAATAAGGGAATAAGTTTTGTAATTAATGTAATGTAGCTGGGAATATAATAACACTTTGTCGTCATTTTAATACAATAAAGCTTAGTACAGTTAATACAACGGCTATTTCAGTTGCAGCAGCACCAAATTGAAAATGAAGAGGTGAAACTTTACGTAATGTCGCCACCTAAAATTGCTTAAATAACGAAATTGCAGGGTGGCATGGCAGCTCTAGCGTAGGTGAAGCAGCACCCAAACAGCTTGGAAAAGATTAATGGGCTTAAAATTGCATCGCAGCTGTGCAATAAAAGCAAGCCGGTGGAATCAGCGGCAGGCACCGAAATGCAGTGTATATCACTTACGACGTGTGAGCGTATCCCGACTATTTCACTGGACACTGGAATTAAAACGATATGAATTTTAAAGATCGCCGCGTTGACCCCTTTTTGCAGACATATTTTAACCACCCGTGTAGAGATAAAGCCGTATTCATTTAACTGCTAGCTAAATAATATTATGAAGAATTACTGCGATTTAAATTTAATGGAGCTCTCTTCCGACTCTATTATTTTAATGGTATTTCTACGTCTCCTATTATCGTGCTGAGCTTTATCAGAGTAAAGTTCAGGCAAACGTTATTTAGCACTTAACTGACTCATTGCTCTCAGATTACTTGGGTTTAACGAAATAAGTTTAATTCTTGCGTGCAGAGATCGTATGTGATTCCGAAGTTACTATTCACTTTTATCCGTGGAGTAAAATTGACGTCTGCCAGTTCTAGTATGGGAAAACTGTCAAAAGTTCAAAATTTGTTCTCAGAATAATACTTTATTCTAGGTACTTACAAAGTTTGGTGGAATTCGCCCTATAAGCCATATAATTACTTATCAGGGAACATTTTGCCGAAAGGATAGTTTTGACGTAGGTATACATATAGTAAAGAATTTATTTACTCATGTGCTATTATTTACAGGTGGGTGAAAGAAACATAGACAAAACTAAGAACGCACATAAATCATTTTCTTTAACGTCTAGTTAACAAAAGGCATTAAAAAAGTTTATTCAAAATTGATATCGAATAAATCTTACTGACCAATGAATTATAAATTAGAACACTCCGAACGTTCATACTTTTGCGGAGCTGAAGCAAAAAGCAAATTGCGTTTGACCGGTCCCGTCTGAAGAACGTTCTAAATAGGTACGTAGGAGGACACGCCGCACAATACGAACAATTGGGGACACCTCACTCCTCGACAGTTATAAACACTAAACCCGACTGAATAGAGAAGCACTAACGAGAAATATATTGAAAACGATCCAAGAGAGAAATTAGTATAATCTTCTAGCAACAAAAAACGAAAGGTTCCTTTGACATACGAAACATGGACTCTATTTTGGAGATATGTATTATTATTTCAAAGAACATCTAAGTTTTTATTACGAAGGAACCTTATTATTATAGCCTTAAAGGTTAACATTTTTATTCTTTGTAACAAAACATGGGATAGTAATGTCGCAGGCCATTAATTTTCCCAGCTAAATAAAGTTTCAGAAACGAAAGAGTCCACCACGGAGTTTTCCTTTGTTGTGGAGGGCAAATAACTTGCGGAACAGGAAAATATACAGGACTACGAGAAATTCTTGAGATCAAACGATATAAGAACAGAATGCGTTCCATGGGAAGAAAGATTGACGTGGGCTTTTGTTTCTTAATAAGTATGTGGAGTCTCAAGAAACAAGTAAATTGTGTTAATAAGGTAGAGCACAAAAGATTGTCTAGCTATCATACACTAGAGAAGTAGGTTGACATGAAGTACGTAATAAAGTTTTGATAAAACTAGGCGCCTGTGTAATTACAACGAATAAACATCATTCAGTCACCTACATACATCACTCAATTCTTATCGAAACAATTGAAACAAACAACTAATTATAGGTACTGTCGAGGGCCCTTACAAATTCACTACAACAATTTTACTAGTAATTTATTTTGTCACTCAGTATAAGCAATCAGTTAATTTATTCAGTATGAATGGATGTTGCTAAGTGACATCAATTAACTTATATCGGAGTATCGGGACTGCATGCACTTGGGTTTATGTATGCGCCACATGACACGACTGACGTCAGCGCGTAAGAATGTAGGTAAGCGTTCAAACTATCTAAGTATCTACGCTCTTCGAACTTGTAGAGCTTTTCTTCTTGTTTTATTCAAGCTACAGCCAGTTTTACCTACAAAGCTCATAAGCTTTGTAGGTAAAACTGATTAAATTCTGAGGACATATCCTGCAGAGAATAAATTACAGCATCTTACCAGAATTAAATCTCATAGACCTACAGTGTGACCTACAAGTTAAAAAAAAGACAACAGACTCGCCATACACAATTAGATGTTATTACATCTACGACCATATTTGGATAGACTACCAAAATAGAAATGGAAACTAAACTACTAAATAAACGAAAGTCACCATTCCAAAGTATGTAAGAATAATCCTTGGGGAAAGCTTCGCTGGAAAAGGGAGCTCTGTGGGGAGTTCACAGTATCGACTAAACAAAACAGGATCAGAATTCAGAGGTCGTGCGGTCGCTCCAAATGTAGATAACGCGATAATCCATAAAACCGTCTCAGTTATACAGTTCTAAGGAAGCGAACTGAATTCTTTTATCTAGATATTCTTGCATCTTAAGCATTGTAGAATACTACAGCTGACACTATATTGGGTGAAAGGATATTGTATGGAGTAGTAAACTACGAAATGGGACAAACATTCTCGGGCGAACCAATAACAAATCGGCAGTAAAGTTACTCGATTCGCAAATTAAACCAATTCGCGATGACGTCGGGTGGATCGATAACCAGATAAACAAGTTGGGGTGGGGCAGCGACCCCTGTACTCTTGAGGACGCAGATGCCCATACATGGGACAGCAACATTACGATAGTTAAGACGGTTTAATCTGGTCTCGGCAAACTGGGGTGGACTCATATAGACACACTTGTGGGACATTCTTTGCAATGATTTTACTAGTTTGCTGATTCCGCACAAATTGTAATTCAACTGAGGGGAAATAAGCTATTATGTGCTACTTGGGAGCTGCGGGCTTTCGACCCTTATTCGTATCTACTACATATAATATTGAACTGAAATGTGGGTAGGCATGTTGTGTGTCCCCCTTATTAAGTGGCCCTACAACTACTTATTCTCAGAAGTGTAGTTTTTAATGGATAGAATTCGAAGCTATGAACAGAAGATTAACCGCCTATGTGTCCCTTACAAGCACATAATAATACTAAAGATACACATGCCGGATTAATAAATGAAGGTATCGATGTAACCAAAGGAGTTTCGCTACTAAACAATCTGAACAATGCGGTATGCGGTAGCGGGTAGAGGTACAATCACAAAATTTCTGATATATGTTTACGTAATCACACGCATAACTCTGTTAAAGCTTTGTAACCTCGAAAATAAAACTTTTTGTTAGCATGTTTTATTCTAAACCAAAAAATTTAGAAATTTTTTAATATTTCTCGTTGGCCATGATCGTATGTCAAGCTTTATGACTTAAAGCTAATGGATCTCATGTCTGCGATAAGAACCCCAGACACATTAGGAATCTGATTCCCAAAAAAATAATCCCAAAACACACACTGGGAGAGGGGGAGCCACACGTCTAATCCCCTGAATGGCGCCACCGCTTGTGACATTCTGTGACAATGTAGAGCAAATGACTCCCCAAGTCCCTGACACTTCGCGAGACTTGCACAGTTCGCGCCCCGTTTAATTTCGACCGTAAAATGACATTAAAACCTTTGACGATTCTTGTACGGCAGAATCTTGAAAACAATTTGTATTTAAATAACAAAGTTAAAAAACAAATATCGACTAGGAATATAGGTTACTTTAAACTATTTGAACACGCAGAGGAAAATATTTTCCTCTACACTGATATATTCATTCAGTCAAGCAACATCGGATCTACCGCAAATACCGCACCCACCTACATAGGTAATACCTAGGTATTGAAAATCCATTTGTAAGGGGACTGGACGTTAGCGAGCTTCAAGTTTCATTTGATTTGAGGTGTATCGGATAGCCGGTCCGTTACGTAGGTGCCGTATTATGTGGCTTCGTGAGCCGCAAACCGCTCACTGTACACCTCACTCAGGAAACACGCTAGTCTTGGGATATTATTCAAGGATAAATTTTATACAGCTGCTAGTATCGATTTCTTATGGCTTTACACATTAAATTGTAAACTCCAGTTGCATTTCTCATGTCTAGAATTTATGGCAACAAAAAATTAAACAAAAAAAAAACAAAGTTAAAGCACCGAATATCACACCAAGCTACTCACCGGTAACAAAGAATCAATACCACATGCCTAAAATAAAATGTAACAATAGCCTGCGCCGCATTATAGGACAACCGCTTAAAATGCTTTCCATGTTCGGAGTCATCCGGCGGTGACCGCTCGCAGTACCCGCACTCGCGTGTCGGCCCGGAAGTAAGACTTGGGAATCTAATCACTTGCTCGATCTTATCTCCTTCCAAATATTTTAACTTTCATGAAAATAAATAATCGCCATGTCAGAAAGTCATTAATTTCAATTGTAACCAGGATGTTAGTTGTGACTTGTGACACAAAATACAAAGAGTACAGAAGGCAATCTACATACAAAATGCGCTCGAGCAATGCACACTTAGACACCGCTCACGGACACGTTATCTGGCACTGGTTAGGACTAGTGCGAGCGCGAGTGCCATTTCCCATCCACTTGAGACACGCGTCTATGAAGTGCAAAAATGGAGCAACAAAAAAATGGCTATCTAAGCTCGATATATATACATATAATAGTTTCCTATTTTGAATCAGTACCTAACTTTTTATAAACGAAGTACTTAACTTTTTTGTAAGGTAAATTCACGCCACCAACTATTACGTAAGTTGAAAACATGATTTTTTGTTTGTGTAGATATTGTGTTGTTTTTAGTTTATTTGATAGGTTTAGGTCTAAAACGGATAGAGCAAAATAAAAATTGTGTAAATACGGTAATCCGTTTTGAAGTTATTAGGGATTTTCGATAGTGAAAATTGACAAATGTAAATATTTATAACTTATGTTTTTGTTCTGTAAACTTTTTGTATTGTAATACTATGTTTATTGTTTTGTTTTAATATTGTAGAATAAGCTCAACAATAAATCAAACAACTATAATATAGATACGAGTGCCACTACCACGATAGTTTTTTGTGCATAACCCAAAGTTGACAACCATAGCGCGACCGCCGAGGCGTAGAGTTATGAAAAGTGAAGAACATACATGTGATTGCTTTCTGTAGTCTGTACTCTCTGTATTTTGTACTTGTGACGCGAAAGCGCCAGATTGTTTAACGATAAGGCTATCGTAGTTTGAATTCATAAGCATTCATAAAAGTTTTTAATAGCGTCGGTAAGAACCGATAATAGCTGTGCTAAAGTCTAAACATAGTGCTTATAAGTCACGCACGTCAACGTATGACGCTTCTTTGTTATCGAGTTTCTTTATATTAATAACTGCATAAATAAATGTTCTTAATGACCCCAGCCATCTATTTAAAGTTAAATATGAATGTATAGATAAATCGATTGTAATAAAAACATCTTTAGCAAAAAATACTGTTATGTCATTCAGCATTTGGCATAAGAGGCGCCCTCAAAAAGCGAGCGTGAGTCGGCAAATTGTAACTAATGGATCTCCCAGAAGATGACTCATGAGTCCCACATGTCACTCTAAGTAAGTCACAGACTGATTTTATAGAGACGCGGGTCGGGGTCCGTTATTTTTGGAACGATGGGGAATGGGGCCAGTTTCTGTATGCATACAAAAACTTACCCTTACGAATTCACTGACAAAGTAGGTTACATATACGCGGCTTCTACATTTGGGATACAGTGACAGCTACTTAAATGTAGATAAAATTACTTGAGCGACGATCTTTAAAACGAAGCAATGACGCCAGCTCACATTATACTCAGAAATACTAATTGATCTGAATTAAACAATGAGATGAATGTCCGTATGCTTATGAAGTGACTGAAAATAACTTTGTTCTGCTTTTCAGAACAGAAGCAGTATCAATTACGATGTGCAAGAACATACCACGCTACCACGAGAGAGAGAGAGAGATTCCAATGAAATACTATGAAATTGGAACACCGTTAATTTCTGAAAATCATAAATAACAGTTCGTCTTGCAAAGATATCCATATCACCACAATAGGATTAAATAAAAGCTGGATTTCAAAACGCAAAACATGGATTCCCATTGCGTAAAAGCAATTCAATCTCCTAAGCACACATGCGGACTTCATAAATCTCATGTCAGATCGGTAGAAGCGCGTTTTATGTCATAAATACAGCGGGTATGTATGTCAAAACATGGGGGATTTGGGCGCACTCTCCCTATGCGGACGACCAAACGCCGCGCGTCGCGCGACGCCAGCCGAGATAATGAAAAAAGAAGATTTATGATCAAACTCTAATCAAATTTTATTACCATCTACGACCCTTCTCGTTATTATCCTTGCGTACTGCGTTTTCATTATCGATTTATAGTTCACTATGTCATCTTTCGAAGCGGCTGCCGTACGTCGCTAAATTAAATCTAAAATCATCTAGATTGATTCTAGATTCTTTTGCCTTTTAGACCAAATAATTTGAACAGCGACTATAAAACTTCAAATTGCTCCAATATAGCCTAAACACAAGCAGATGAAAAATCAAAACGTAGCCAAGTTTTCTTAGGCAAAGGGGTCGTGAGTCACATTACCATAAAGCTTCCAGCACGGAATGTGGTGTTGTAATATAGCGGGCAATAATATAGCCATTCGTACGCAACGTGGAATAACGCACCCCCCCTACCACCATGATCCCGTCCTTCACCTCTCTGACCCAATTATGCGGAACATATTACATTTTTTAGCCCTTTTACCTACACCAGTTACACCTCTCCACTCGTAAATGGCTAATAATGACATAATAAAATGACCATGAACTTGAATATCGCGAAATTCAAGAAGGGTTAACCCCCCACATCACGTTTTGTATAAACAAACGAAACCGGTTTGTCACCCACCAGTATAACACGAGTGCTTTAAAGTTCAGTATATAATTGTATCATAAAGTAAGCGACGTTCAAATTCCATTATAGATAAATAACAAAGATATAATTTTATCAATAAATGTGAAACGAAACAGCGCCTCACTCATTCCTTCTTTATCAAATAAGCTGATATTGCGGCCCAGTTCTAGGATTGCCTGATTATAAGTTCATATTATTGGTTGAGAGGTCATCAAGAGCATTATTGTTATGTCTCCACTTTTCATTCATTGTCCATTCAATTTACGTTTTCTACGGCGGAAGGCAATCTTCCGCTCGTTTTTTGCAACTATGTATTCTAAGGAGCTGAAATTAAAATTTCTTTGCTAGCGTCTCTCCGCTTCGGAATATAATGGGTTTTTAATAGAACTTCACTATTGTTAAGAATAGTAAATTGTTACGAATATATATATGTATCTATTTATATTTTAAAATGGACAATACTCTTTATAACCTTTCAAAATATTTTTACAAAAACATGTTTGAAATGGCTCTCAACTTGAGTAATTAGTGCAGAGGGTGCAACAAAAAGGTCTATTATATACAGTAAAGCGCAATGACTTGAATTAGTTATTCAGTTGATTATGCCTCCCCTCTAGCCACTCTATCATTATCGTTTTACTTCACGCACGTGCCGACTTGCGCAGGCACCCTTGTGCTCTTCAAGGTCGATAATTATAGCCTGCACAGTCTTTTGTTCCACGCTCGCTACCCTCTCTTTAAGAATAAATATTATTTTGTCTTCGTGTAATTTAAGTAGGTACTTTCAAAAGTTCTGTACAGAAGTCATTGCTTGATATGTTTATATTGTGGTTACCGTAAATGCTAAGTCTGAATTAAATCCCTTGGGTATTAATGAAAACGAATGGCTGTTTTTTTTTCATGTCTATGATTGATTTTCGATCAACCTCTGACTGGTTGACCACTGTTCACTGTATCACACTCGAGTACCCAATTTCTCACAAAGCTTCGTATTCAAAGTTTCGTAGCTTCCCCAGATGCATTCTTAATACACCTGTCTTATGGATGTCACATCAAAACCACTGCTTTTCTTTAACGACAAAGCTCTGCTCTTCTTCAGATAATTAGAGACGAGCGGACCATCCTGCGGTTCGTTCCATTGCACATTCAGCTACTTGGAAAATGGACTAATCCAACAAGCAAATCTCGCTGAACCACATTGGATGCCTGCCATGCATAAACTGCGGCTTTGCGGTATAGACGACAGAAAAAACTTGTCAAGCTTGCCAAAAATTGGACTTGACTGTTTTTTTTCGATTAACCACTGTTTTGTAGTCTTCTGATATTATTGTAACAAGATTCAAATCCCGATAGAGCGGTTGATTCGATTGATAGTAGATTAATTGCAAAGTCTGTTGTAAACAGTTAGACGTTATAACTCGAAGCAGTTTGGGGACCCATCGTCATGCCGCTGGGGAAATAACTCGCGGACTGCCTGCTATTTCGTTGAAAGCAAAAGAATCTCAGAGTTAATACTGCACCAGTGTTTCCTAGTGAGAATAACTAAGCCATAAAGCACTAATATAAATTCCAAATGTTATAACCGTTTTATGAGCGGATTAAGAATTATGGCTAACTACCGCAACGCTCGTTATCCCACATATTTTGAGTTTTAGGAAAAGCAAATTCATTCTCAAGTTTATACAAACATTCCGTTGTACTCCGTCTTACATAAGCGGCAAATGAGGAAACTTTTGTAATAAGTTTATTTATACTAGAGATTAGGCATAGCGGGTCGCTGCGGACTCTACGGGGAAATTTAAAGCTGCCCAAATTGCACCTGGGAAATCACATTCTCACTAACATGTTCTAAAGAAATAACAAAGGGTCCTGGACTAGAATAATAACTGCGCTTGGAATGATAAAACTAGTGGATGAATGTATTATTATCATTTTATCATTTTCTCTTCGCACTTCGAGTCTCCTTCTGCATTGTAATTAGGGAATGCAAATCCGTTCGGTTTCAAAATCCGGATTTTTTAGAACGGATTTTTGGTCTAATCCGGATTATCCGGATTTAACGGATTTTTCATGAAAATAAACAAATCTACCCATATTAGTTTGTTAATATGATGTTTCTGATATTTGTGTACCTAAATGGATTAAAATAAAATAAAAGCACATGAAAATTAAATCAAATGAATGTTTTAATAGTACACCCAGCAGCCATGGTATTTATTAATAAAATTTTGAATAAACCCACAAAAATAAAAAATAATTTGATTTGATTTTCATGTGCTTTTATTTTGGGTGTACTATGCCATATCCAATGCCAAATAATCCAAGATTACTTGATCGACCAAAAGTGGTCTTTCAAGTACTTAAGAACTTTCTCGATTTATGTTCTCTTGTTGTGTTTATGTTTGTGTTGAGTTGTGTGTTGTGTGTGTGTTGTTCTCGATTTTTGTTTTCTTGCTCGATATTTTGAACGCTCGATGTATTGAGTGGACGGTAGATTGAATGTTCAATTTATTAACCATTCGATATAATGAACGTTCGACTATTTAGACTTTCGATTTATAGTGGTCGATCAATTTATATTCGATTATTTGGCATTCGATTTGGATTTATACACCCCGCTCGCTCCCCCGTGAACCGATAAACTCGATAGGTACTCACGAAACCTGACGCGCGAACAGCGAACTCGCTCGTTTCGATTTTTTTGTTACAATTTCTTATTATTCAAAAAATCCGGATTCGATTTTCAAATCCGGATTTGAAAGTCTATTAAAAATGTGCGGATATCCGGATTTTTCGGATTACGGATAGTCCGGATTGCATTCCCTAATTGTAATCGTCTCTTTCGAGAAAAAAATAATTTTCTAGGTTTTCTGGTCAATTTCAACACCAAGAACAAAATTTATAGTAACTGAAAATTACACCAACTGCAGCGAAAAACTAATTTTGACACAAAGTAGCCTATCCTAACCTAACCTATGGCGCTCAGACTTGGTCTTTGACCAAAGCTCAGAAGTCCAAACTCAAGGTTTGCCAAAGAGCGATGGAGTGTAGTATTAAAAAAAAATCAAACTCACTGACCAAATTCGCCACATCATATAACGCGCGGCAAGATAGGCATCGCCGACGTTGGCGATAAGTCTACGAGGCTACACTAAAATGGGACTGGGTGGACCTATACGATGCATCAAGACAGATGTGCCAGGATCGTCACACAGCGTCGTCGCCACCGAGACAGGCCTAAGAAGCGCTGGCGTGACAGATTTGGACTCGTTCCTGACCGATTGACCCGCAGAAGGCACAACATAAAGAAAACTGGGAAATTATGGGAAGTCCTTGGCCCAACAGTGGAACAACAAGTTAAATAAAAAATAAAACAGGTATTAGTAGTGTTCTTACTCTAAGCGTTTTGAATCTCAGGGACAATTGCCTAAAATAGGTTTGGCCCAGGGACTGGATCGTATTAATAGGTATACGTCCTTTGGATCATTGAACAACTTAGACTATTCTTGAACTCTTGAATGAATGTTTATAATAAGAAAATGAAAATGAACATTTAACGTTCACATAAATAAAATTCACACGAGTGCACGACCGAACCTCGGCTAACGTGCGCGGGCGCAGGCCACAGACGGCGCAACCCGTCGAGTGTAAGTGTAAACACACACACCACTGAGATGAAACGTTGGAAGCCGGCGCTGGCCACTTATCGACTCCTGCACCCGTTTTGATTATGCCTACTCTGTCAACACCCCAAAATAGATACTAACAGAGTGCCGTATTTCTACACCGAATTGAGAAAAAATTGTATACCTATTATATATGGTTTATATTATAACGTGGTTTATATTATAGTTTATAGTTAAAATGTATAAAATTCGTTCGTCTTATGGTGCTCTCAACCTTTTCAGCTAATCTATAATCGGCGGGGTAATTGCTTAACACACTATCAGTAGCAATGGATTTTATTTTGACAGTTCAACAAAATTCATTGCGGTATTTAAGCTGTTGAGCGGACAAATTTTTGGAACTTATGAAGCAATGGATTAGCAATATAATTACAAATGATTCAGATTGATAGTGTGTTACGCAATTAGGGTGCTGGATAATATACCTACATAATCCTACTAATATTTTTTTTTTTTTTTTGTTAGCCTAGTTTGTGTCCCACTGCTGGGCAAAGGCCAAATAATCGATTAGTATCTATAAAATTGATAACTAAGTCCGGATAAATCTTAAACAAGCTCTTAACGTATTACAGTACTGGCCTTATAAAAAGGATCTAAACTTCATCTTAAAACATTTTATGTAGAGCGGTGTACTAAAATAAATTCTTAACTTAAAATGCGTTGAAAAAATGAGCGGAGGCCAGGTGCAGTCCATATCCGCTCGAAGAGAATGAAAAAAAAATGGGTGCTCTTTGAGAGGTAGAGTACTAGCATTAAATTCGTTTTTTTTGTGCTAGACAGACATTATAAGGCTAAAGTGAGTATCTGAAGAATTTTATGTTTAGTTTGGCTAGTTTTTCTATAGAATTCATCAATTACGAGAGCAGAGGATCCCATGTAGGGAGATTCTATGGATTCCCATGGTCTATTTTATCTTTCGATCCTACTTTTAAAGGTGTCGTAATAGTATGCTCCCATTTATCAGACAATGGGATTAATAACATTAATTATAATAACCTTGATTTCGCTCTAACGTTAACACGGATAATCTTTGTAGCCAGGCGTCTCCGAAAAATATCTAAAAACTTAGCGCGCTCTTGTCATTGTGATTAGCAAAACTTGTGCCAAAGTAAGCAAGTTTAATGTCTTCGCAATAAAAAAGTCAAATCTGAAGAAAAAGTTTCCCAACGTACTTTGTAGGTTGTCAGTGACAATGCGGCGAAGTCAACCCATAGTGGATTCAATACACCTAACAGTAGATTGATGAGGGAAAGACCCCACTTTTTCCAACTTTTCTTATTTTTCCTCGCAAGAAACTTTTCGATTTATCATATTCTATTTGAAATGGGGTTCGGAACAAATTATTCGTGAGCAAAAGTTTTCAATGATAGCTTCCTTCAAAGAGATGTAGACAACAATGGGTTTAAAAAACCTATCAATTTTCTACAGCGAAGAATGATCCCATTGTTTATTAGACATTTTATTGTCTTCTTCGGTCTAGTTCTGTTTCTTCCTCCGTCTCTCTTTGGTCTTAATTGCGATTGCAATTTTCAAGGTCCTCAATCATTAACTCCATTAATTCCGGTTTGGATTCGCTAATTTTCGTTTAGGAATATACCTATGTTTTGTATAACAAGGCTGCTCTTATTGTAAGCATCCCACCTTTTTATAGCTGTAGATGAAATCCAAGTTAGCGAACGAATGGAAGATCAGTGTGCACGACACTGATCTCATATTAAATGTTGTTTTAATATTCGTGCTGATACTTTGGCCCATTGATTGAGCGATTTTATGTTAACAAAAGCAAACCCATCGGTCTGCTAACTCCGACGTCTACCTGCGTTGAACACCTGTCGCAGGCTGTTGCCTATAACTTGTATTAAAACTGAAATCCCAGCTGTTTAGGAGCATTAAAAATGACTTAGTAATGCAAATTTTTGGTCCAGGCAGAATTCTCTTCTTGCTCATGTAGATAGGTACCTACTGTACTTATTGTAACTAGGTAAGGTAGGTACCTTTTATGCTTCTCAACAAAGGCTAAGGAAGGTACCTACTGACTTTAATAGGTGTAGGTACCTACATTGTAAAATGGCAATAGTATTTGATAATAAGAAGATACTTATTATGCTGCATCACGATTAATATGACGCATAAAAAGGCAATTCTCATTGATGGTACCGGCAGATGTCCATTTAACAATAGACCGTGCGCTTTCAATAATAATACGATCTCATCGAATCGTGATGTGATGGTATTCTTTTATTAAAATAGGAAGGATAGATTTCTGCTGAACATTTTTGAGATAATTGTATAATTCAATTGAAATAAAAATGAAAATGGTTAACAAGAGTCTATTGGCATGAAACAACCATAAATTTATTGTTCTTAGAAATGAGATTGGCGCCCCGCAAAAAGTGCTCTTTCTCAAACGATCCCATTTGTTCCCTGAATTGCCCGAAATGAGGGTCCCTCGGCAGAATTACAACTTATTTTTCAAGCCGTATGACACCTACAGTGAGTAGGTATAGTCGAATTGTGAAGCTCAGTTTCTTTAATAATTGTAGGTATTCTTAAAAATACAGTAGTGCAGGTCATAGTATACCTAAGTAGGTAGGTACCTACTTAGATAAGCCCGTTAACATTGGCATAATGTAATCTGAAAAGAAGGATATACTTATAAGAAAACTAAGCACCAGCTATAAAACTACTGGACGGCTGCTCTAATTGGTGGAATATAATTATACAACGTCAATCATCATCAAAATCTACAAAATATTTGGACACTTAGGTATACCTACTTATGAGGCAATTTAACTACAATGCGAAACAAATTATACATTATGTTTTACGTAGAATCAAACAAGAAGCATGCAACCTTACCTGTTAGTAGGAACAGCAGAATTAAACGCCGCATGACGGAATGCTTTCAAGAGCAGCGTGGAACGTTTACGCGCGTGTGTTTACCGGAGCCATCGTCAACAGTCCCGTCAGTCAACTATGTAGTCAATGTTTACGCGACTCAGCTGACGTCTTCGTCTATTATGTTCGCCAATTAACCACACACTCGCGCACTGCGGGATCCGCACGCTGCAGTGTCAACGGCCACGAGCTTACGAGAAAAACTAGACACTTGGCGAAAGCTGTCCTTCTGGGAAGCAACCGGAACTGTCCCACTTTTGCCGCTATCTTCCAGTGACTTACTCATTCATCTTGCGAAATAACAAGTGCGGAAACTAGACGACAGTCCCTTCTGTGATGAAAACATCACACATGGCTAGAGCGACGACGAAAGCTCTCTCGCGCGCGATCGCAGCGCACGGCGGCTGAGTCGCGAGTTGCGTGAGTGGGCCGGCAGCGGCCGGGGGGCGGGGGAAGGGGGAGGGGGTCGTCCACGCCTGCGCATCGCGCCCGCACCGCACCACCTCCAGTATTGACCGACGACGCCTCCTTCCTACATTTCACATCCTTAACTAGGTACTACGAATTCTCCTTTGAAAAATCCCCTAATTCCATCCCTCCGATTGAGATAGGCCACGTCTATGGCCCATGAAATAAGCTCACCTGATATTTACAAGCAATAAAGTTTTGAAATATTAAAACTAGATTACTCGCTACAGTAATTTTGCCTAGTGCTGGGAGGATTGAAATCCCAGGCGCTCTGAAGAGTGATGAAAGTTATAAACCATGTTGCTAAGTTAGCGCGAGGGCAAACAAGTCAACCTTTCTTAGGAATAGGATGCGTTTAAAAATATTGGAATGTGCCTATAGGCTCGTTAGGTACCTACGCTTACAATGAAATCATCATGTATTAAATATTTATGGACATTGGGAAAATTGATTCTCTATAAAAATAGGTACATGGCGTACAAAGACTACTTTTACTAATCCAGATGTAAAACATTTATCCAAAACCATCCCTCTCCAATGTAAAATCCAGAAATAGGACGACGTAATAAAAAAAAAAGTAAGCAGAGATAACCTTCAGTCTCCATTCCTCACGAATGCATAATAAAAAGGTCGTGAAGTCGTGATTGATCTAGTCTAGGCGACAGCCTAGTTGGCCTGCAGCCTATATATACGCAGTTGATGACGTCAAAGTAAGTTGGCAACGAGCAGACGCCCGCAAAGCGAATTAACTTGGGATGTAGTGGCACTCAAGGATGACATAAGCTATGTCCTATAAAGAGGACCAAGTCTATCGTGCTAACTGCTCCACTGTTTACTAAGTGTTCAGACAGAGCGGTATTAAGACTATCCACTAAGTTATAATTTCATATTTATTTTCTGAAAGATTAACCTGATTCTTTACCGTCGTCTTTTAGAAAGGTATAATCCTTAAACACTGCCATTATATAACGAAAACTTTAAAAGGAGTATTGGAAACTACCTACGCACGACCTCTTTCCAGGGATTTTATTCCGATCAGGGAAAGTTCCGTGTACCTACCTACTGAAAACGGAAAATTTATTTATTTTATGTCGTTTGAAGGCTTCTCAGGAAGTTATTGCAAGCTGATTTTCATGATAATCCTAGAATTTAAAGGTTCCTAAACAGAAGATTTTATCACGCTGAAGTTACTTATGTAGGTATATAAATCTAACTACGGCTCGTAAATTGAAAAGAACTCTAGATAGGTTAAAGTTTAATTGAAGTAGGGTTTACGATTGCAAACTGTGCAAAATGCTGTACTTATTTGCGATTTCATCCCCTTTGGACAAAACAAAGCAATAACAGTAACCATATTTACTTATTTACATTGACTCTTTGCAATTTGCGTGAAATGAAAAACGGGCGTTGTATCGCCCGTTTTCGCAACGTTTAATTTTAGAAGAAAACTAGACTGTACGACGTTTAATTTAAAGTTTACGATGTTGAAAATAAACTTTCGAACCTCTAGGTTTGGTATAAAATATAAACTGGCAAATTACGTTAGTAGAACCTGTAGGAATGTTTTCTTTGATATTTCCTAACGTCTCCAAATAGTTCCCTCTATCCTCGAGCGGGTTAAGAGTTTTCAGACTGAAGGCTTCTCGCCAACCAAGTTATTAAATAGTGTCGGACGGAGTCGGTAGATGGCGCTGGCGTAAGTTACTTTCCAAACACAGACCGTACCTCTCAGTAAACCCATGGATAAATTGCATTGTACGAAACTTAAAGTAGGTAAACAAAATGTATTGGGAAAATAAGAGCGTGTCCATGTCATATAGGTTTAATGGTTTAAAGGGGACTTCAGTCCAGATACAGTTTTTTTAGAGAAGGATTCTTGATATTTGATAAGTCGTGCTTTGACGCCGAATCCCGATCGTTTTACGTTTTTGCCGAAGAAAACAGCCTGTATTATTGCATTGGCTCATAGTCTGACGACAGCTGGTAACTATGTGACGAGTCCTTGGGTGAAATCCTCGAACCAAATGCAAATGTCGTTAAAATAGATTGCAGTAAGCCTGTTTATTTCTTTACCCCATTGTACGGCCAGAGAATTTGATTGTTGAGCAGATTGATTTGATTTGAGACGTTTCATAGAACTGACAAAGAATAATTTTGTAAGTTGTACAAACAGCCAAAGCTATGGAAGTGCGGAGTCTCCTAACACAGGCGTCATCATGCTTAAAAGGAGGCTCCAATCATAAACTAATGTAAACTAGTTGGTACAGAAATAAACATTTTGTATTTTTTTTTGTATTTGTATAATAGTAAAGTTATGATTTGAATTTATGAACACTGAAGTTGAGAGTCAATTTGCTTATCAAGCAAGTTCTCTGACTGTCTTCTTCTTGGTCGCGTATTTCATTACTGAAGGTCGTATCACTGAAAGACCTTTTTGGCCGTTCGGTTCTAGCCTTCTCTCAGGGCGGTCGTAACAAAGAGTCCAGTGAGGGCCATTACTTGGTCTGACCAGAGCGGTGAGGTGACCGGCGGCGAGGTCTTTTCCCATCTACCTAACTGTGCATAAAATATTACTACACACTACATACCAACCATCATTATCTACAACTATTTTAGACTAGCTTCTGCCCGCGACTTCGTACGCGGATCCTGTTGGTTATGCCAGCGACAACGGGGTAGTCAAAATCGAAGATCTGAAACGTCTGATGTCGAATTCTAAGAACCCGGGGACTGGATAACAACGGGATGCGCGAGACTATTCAAGACGTAATTTTCAGGCAATAATGAACCAATAGGGTGGTAAACTTGGCCTTGCACTTTGAATGTTGGCATAAATGGGCCTTCTGAAATCTGTTTCGCAACAAAAGATGTCATTTGAAAGGCATTATTGTACGAACGTATGTTGTCCAAGAAATGTTTTGACTGTAATGGTCACCGATTAGCAGTGATCTTAATATTTCTGGAGGATTTTGTAATATTTCAATATGTACTTTCCCACCTGAGCAAGACATACCGTTTGTTTCTTTTTGCTATTTAACAGCTTCACAAAAAGTAAAAATTTTAACCATACCTCCGATGGCGGAATATGTGGCGTAGTCAATCAAAGGAGTATACGTAAATGCACTCCGCTCCTTATCAACCCAAGGAAGGTCGCCATGCCCTACGGCTATATCTTGAGACACATCCGATTCTTCAGATGATATCGACATTCTGTTCAGAGAATGTCGAAGTCGATCAGAATTCAAACGTTCGTTGCGCTCTTCTTAATCTGTCTCTTCATGCCGTACTCCAGCAATTCTTTCTTTCTCACTTTCTGATTATGAATATTTTGTTGTGTGCGTGTTTGGAACAATGTATGATAATCTCACCGTATCAGCGATCAGTCGCGCATCATATTCTTCACTGGTCTCTAGAGATCTGGATGTAGATGCGTAAATACGCTGAGAACGCAGGCGTGCTTCGCGATCCGAAGAGGTTTCCACGGAGCGAGTTGCAGCCTGATGTTCTCAAACAGCATCAAGTCTCTCCTGACGCTCTTCGGTAGATTCTTGGGATCTTATGATCCTCAATCTTTTAACTCCTTTGGAACATTGGGAAGATTGGACCTCTTTCTAGGCATGGTTATAGTTTTATTATGAAGATACCTGATCAATTACAATCTAAGTGAATGCTCCCCTACCAAGGGTGTCCAGACACGGGATCGTCTGGCCCATGTGCTGGTTTGGTCCCTGGGGTGGTCACGGCGTGCTGTGTGTTCTGGTGCGCCGGTGATGGGGAGTACTCCCCAGCGGAGGGTCCGGTGACGGACAGCCGCGGCGGGTTCACGGATGAGTGCTAACGCGTGCCCATGTTCCCGCCGTAAGCGGCAGAGGAGGACACAGTGGAGTTTTAGTGGGTTAGAGTCCCACATAACTGCACTATCTCCCCGTGGTAGTGCAGAATGCATGAGCATTTCTTCACGTAAAAAAAAAATAAATGGGAGTTTTGGCCAGTAGAGTCAAATTTTCAATAATATACCATCGTCATCGAAAATCAGTCCTAAACTGTTACCGCCTTCACCGCGTGGAGGTGAAATTAGTGATAGCTTAGATTTCCACATCAGATGTTTCTGATCTTCGATTTTTATAAGTCAACAGGAAATGCCCATCAGACCGAATAACTTTTACTAAGACGTCATTCCTATATGTGTTATGGTGTAGCTGGGCTCTCGGAGTTCCCCATCAGGTGTTCCAGATCTTCAAATTTATTCTCTCAGCAGAAAATCCTCATCACGTGGAACAATTTTTGCTATGGTACCATTTTTGTATCTCTTATAGTTAAGCTGGTCTGTTTCGGTTCTGCATCAGGTGTTCAAGTTTCCAAGAAACATTATAGCCTGAATGTTGTCCAGCCATAATAACTATACAACAAAAAAAAAATCATTCAAATCCGTCCAGTAGTTCCGAAGATCGGACGCGCAGGCCCGAGGCGTGTACGTACTCTGATAGAATACCTTAACAAATGTTCGCCGTGATTCTTTAAATTGACATAACTTTTTTATTTATGAACCGATTGACATGAAATAAACACTAAATGTTAAGTGAAGCCTACTACAATATATTAGTGAAAACCGCATCTAAATCGAATAAGCCGTTTCTGATATTAGCGTGCACAAACAAACAGACAAACAGACAAAAAAAAAATTAATTACAATTTCGGGTTCGGCATCGATATAATAACAACCCCTGCTACTTTTTTTTTATATATTTCCATTGTACAGACACCACTTTTCTACAAATTTATTATATGTAATAGATTCAAAAACAGATATTTGTTAAAATTGTTATAATTATAAACAATTGATTCAAACTATGCTACAAACTATTATCTAAATATACTACACAACTAAGTAGTTTGTAACGTTTGCCTTGCAAGTTTTTCCTGGGTCCACATTTTGATGAGCTGTTTTCTGATTTCAAATGCAATTACAGCTGTTGCCATTCCAGTGTTTAAACTGTCTACTCCTCTTTGTAACGGAATATTTAATCTTACGCCGTTCATATTTGATGCTAGCCTGAAAAAATAAATAAAAATAAATAATAATTTTATAATGAATAATTTTGGATCAGTTATAATTATATTGACTGTTACATTAAAGGAAAAGCAATTTTAATAAGTTTTACTGAGAAAATATTAGCAGTTAGTAGTTACAGCAGACGGTTTATGTGATGCAATTCAGTTTGTAACAAGCTAAAAATGCGTTTTCACGAAGTTTGTTTGAGTTTTAAATCAATAAAAAAAGCGTTTTTTTTTTCAGTATCGAGTTGATGCATGACTGGATGTGAATCTCGAACTGACAAGTGAAGAAACAACCAATCTGGTTATAGCTCAAGAGCTAATTGAAGATTGAAAAAATAAATCACCTGCCTAGCATTTTCCCAACTATGTTGGGGTCAGCTTCCAGTCTAGCCGTATGCAGCTGAATACCAGTATTTTACATGGCGACTGCCTATCTGACCTCCACAACCCAGTTACTGGGTAATACGCGATACCCCTTGGAGAGACTGGTTATCAGACTTTCTGGCTTCTGACTACCCGTATTGTCTGTCAAAGATCCACGAATGACAGCCGGGACAGCTTAACGTGCTTTCCGAGGCACGGAGGGGTCTCGGTATGTAAAGATGGTCACCCATCCACAGACCAACCGTGGCAAGCGTAGCTTAACCTGATCTATCAACCTGAGTGGCTGTTTTATTTTAGCCACGGGCCCCTCGAAATATCAATAGGTAGTGTATCCATAAGCTTTTTATTAGTAAAGTAAAACTTTGCATTGACTTACTTGTAGCTATCATGACTTATCCCTTCAGTTTCTCCACCTATTATTAAAGTTGTGTGTTTTAAAGAAGAGAATTGAACACCATAGTATGGCAACACTGGCATCTGATTTCTCTCATCATTAGCCTTTGTTTCATCTGTATCATCTGAAGTTGTGGTGTTGCTATCAGCAATAAATATTGATGTGCTCGGTTCCAGGTGGGTTGGCATTTCAGTCCAGTCTATTGAGTGGTAAACAGGGAGCCTGAAATGAGCTCCTGCTGCACTTCTAATCACCTTGGGGTCCCAAACATCTACACATCCTGAAATAATATAAGTATGGGTCCCATGTAAAAGGTGGCAAGCTTATTGCTATGAAATGGGCGCATATCCAGACTATGGGCTGCTACTAAGAAATTCCACATGCAAAAACCCAATAACACTTTGCCCCACCCTGGAATCAAACCTAGGACCTCAACCTCAGCAGTGGCACTTGCTTGTGGTTAAACATAACTGGCCTACCATTACTTATTTTAACATTTCAATGCTAAAGTTTGTAATGTTCGCTGCCAAATAGCAATAATGAATGCTTTTTTAAAAGTACCTTTTGTCAGTAGTACTTTCTCGCAGCCAGCACCAACAGCTACACGCAGTATGGCCCCCAAGTTGCCAGGCATTCTGATGTTATCACATATAAACTGAAGAGGCAGAGGTCTTGACAAGCTCTTCACACTGTCTGCATTAGGAGTTTCAAATACACCTGAAATAAATAAATGTAGGATTAATAGAATATGTGATAGAATTGGCCTTTACTCAGTCTGTAATTCTCATGTACTGTTTATAGCTTTGTAGTAGTTTACTTCCATAGTCCATAAATTACAAATTTAAAATTTTTCTTAAAGTCATACAGCATTTAAAATACATAAAACATAACTACTCCTTAACCTTTTAAGCGCTTGGCTAAATATCAATTGCCGTGCCCCTAACGCGCGGCTACAAATTGATAAAATAATACCTACAATAAATAAGGAGGAGCAATAGTTGAATAGAACGAAAAATCATGCATGTTCTCTGTCGCAGAAATACGACATGAGCGGTCAAATGGTTAAAGGATTGGCCCACAATCGCAGTAGACCAGGAAAAGTGGAAAGAGGGACAACACAAGCTTATAATAAAAAACATCACTAACGGCGCATTCCATCAAACTTTTATACCTCAAATTAGTCCTGAGAATATTTTTTTAATTTTTGACAGTTTTTCCATAATAGAACTGTCAGACGTCAATTTTATTCCACATAAAAAAAAATTATCTGACTTTGGTAAAATCAACTCTTAATCGTAAAAACCAACTCACCAAAAATACCAGGACTAGTTTCAACATCAGACCACAGTTGCATCTCTTTATAAGATATTTTATAGAATTTTACCCCAGTTCTAGGCAAGAATGGTCTTAAATTGTTTAGTTCTTCAGATCTGCTATAGATCACATACTTCAACTTGCATTTAGCTTCTAACCCATCAATTATCAACCTCCAACCTTCTACCAGTGTGTGACCTGATCGCAATCTTTCTTTTTTTGATTTCAATTTCACTAATAAAGAACTGAAATTGAAAAATAATAGAATCAATAGTCACATTTTGAAAATAAATTGTAATTAAGAATCAGAACAGCAGGTTGGGTTAGTTAAACATACCTTAAACGCCCATCATTTTCTTTCAATTTTTCGAAAAGAATATCACCTGTGTCATCAAAAACTTTCTGTTGGCTGAGATAAAAATTGCGCTTTTTCAACTTTTCGTCCCTTTTTTGTTTGATCTGCTTTGATTTTTCTGGCGGCAGAGATGATCCTGTATTTTCTTCTTCAATATCATTTTTTTCAGCTAAATTACCTTCTTTGGCTTGTGTTTTGTTAAGAATGGAAGGATCTAGATTTATGACCTTTTCTTTTTTAAGATTAGATTTTTCTTCGAAAGGTAATAAAACCTTAGCAGGAGACCTGTGTGTCCACCTCCCATATAACCTCACTGAACCATATATCAGCCCAGGTGGTTTACGAGTTAAGATTTGTGACACCAATCTATTGATACTTCTTGCCATAACTGTAGTTTAAACTCTATCACTTCTTTTCTTTTTTTAGAAAATCATACTAACAAGTAGTGATATTAAGCAGTAAACGCGTTTTTATTACTTTTTACACCGGTTGTGGTTTTTTTTACCACTTTTTACAATATTTTGATGTTACTGTCAATGTCAGGTCAGTCAGATGTAGATTGACACTGACAACTACAAGTGACAACTGACAAGTCAGAACATCATTACTATGGCCGCATTCCGAATTAGCTATAATCGCTCTCAGCGCTCACATCATCTCACATGCGTTCCGATTTAGATATTATACGATTCATAATCAGCTGAGAGCTGTCAACAATTCGGAAAACTCGTGAACGCGCTCACAATGCTTAGTGTCCTTACGCACTAGCGGTTGGACCGCTTGAAGGCGTGTTGTGTCCCGAAAACCAAATTTCTATTCTTATATACTGCTCCTTCACAATTCCAAGTAGCTTCTCGTTGTTGAATATCAACAATGAATTTCTCTGTGTCGAAGTTCACGGCTGCGCAACTCAAAACACGTGCAACTTCACCAGCGGCGGCGGCTCGCCGCAAAGTGATTGAACCGCCAGTGCGTATACACAAGAAGGCGGCTGGCGCTGGCGCGAAGCGGGCCGCGGCTCTCCATTCAACCGCCGCGGTTGAAAGTTTTGTTGCGGTTTAGTGCGTACAATCATAAGCGGTTGCATATTAAACTGGAAAAGCTGCTAACCGCGCGGCTAGCCGCCCCCGCGGTTAACCGCTAATGCGTAAGAGAGCTTACTCAATGTAGAAACGATATTATTACAGTATTTCTTTGTATAAACGCCACATTTCTTCTTCAGTTCTTCTTCTTTAGATAAGTGGCGACTGTCAGAAGCACAATTTCGAAAATGCCACGTTAGTTTATTATAAAGATGATGCAACTCAAAACAAAACACACGCTGACACATCCTCACACACACACTGTAATTTTTGACAGCGCTCACGGTGATATTATTCTAAGGCATGGTCGGCGTTATCGTAAGATGGCGCATGTCATGACGTCATCTGATTCTATGACGATTCACGGGACTTCGTTATCGCGCTCACGCTAATTTGGTACGGGTTTAACCTTGCGAACGCCAGAGCACAAACGCACGCGCGTGCCCTCCACGCCAAGCCACAATTTAAAAAAAAATTAAGGTATACTAATAAAAACACACAAGTAATTATTTAATTGTTTATTTCGTGATAAAGTGCACCGCATTTTTAGTCACATATTTGTGTCGCTGGCGTACACGGCACGCGCTTGCTTGTCACGTATATGTGACAATGGCGTTCAAAAGGTTAAGCACGCTCAAATCGTTTATTTCCCAACTCGGAACGCAGGGTATATTACAAGAGGAGAGTCAGAAAGTCACAGCAGAAAGTTGTCATTGGCCGCATTCCGAATTAGCTATAATCACAGCGCTGAGCATTGACATCATCTCACATGCGTTCCGATTTAGATATTACGATTAAGACAGCTGAGGAACACTCGTGAACCACAGAATATATATACCGTAAGTGCAACTACGTCACGCCTCGTCGTGATATTTTAACATGTAAAGTTTGTACTGTTAAATTTTGTTCTAACGATGTTTTTATTATGGGTATCATTTAAGCTATCACCAATTTAATTAGTTTTGTGTTTCTTAAATAATAGGGTTTGTCCTCCAAATAGTAGATCTGTCACCAAAATGTAGTCACCAAACAATGCAAAATCAGTTCCACAATAAATCACCTAAAATCCTGAGATATAAGGTCTAGTACCAAATAAATGTTTTTGACGTGACAACGTCTTAAATTAGGTTGCGGCTGGGAGTCACTTATGAAAAAGTGTAACGCTCGGTAACGTTACGATGAGTCACCGAACGAGAGAGAGGCCCGCCGAATGCCTTGCGTCTCTCTCCCACTCAACCGAGAAAAAGACGTTGTCACGTAAAATCTTCGCCCGTAAAACCGACTTTACAGGCAACCATTTTTTGTATGTATTATAATAGGTGTGTCCTAATAAGTATTTAAGCAAACTAATTTAAAGAGATCACCAATAAATCATATTATGTTGCTAGAAAATTGCATTAAGTTCAAATATCCTTTTTCCATATCCTTCAAGTATCCTTTTTCCATATTTTTTTTCTTTAAAATTTAGTCGTTTCTGGCACTCGCCGGCCGCTGCCGCGGCACCGCTCGCTTCGCTCGCTCGGCTCGTGCGTAGGAGGTCACAGTTTTAACCTAACCTAACCTAAGCATTTTTGACGTGACAACGTCTTAAATTAGGTTGCGGCTGGGAGTCACTTATGAAAAAGTGTAACGCTCGGTAACGTTACGATGAGTCACCGAACGAGAGAGAGGCCCGCCGAATGCCTTGCGTCTCTCTCCCACTCAACTATCATTCAATTCCTTGTTCCTATTGTGCAATTTAATTATATTCATATCAATAAATATTCTACCGAGAAAAAGACGTTGTCACGTAAAATCTTCGCCCGTAAAACCGACTTTACAGGCAACCATTTTTTTTTTTTTTTAAATAATTAACCTCGTAACTAATTCGGTTCTCGATAATGTCCGATCTCTTATTTTACACATATATTAACATTAATTTGATAATTCATACCTGGGAACAATTTTTGTTTATCTGAGAACGAAAATATTTCGTGGCGATAGATCTATTTATTAGGTGATACAACTTGATGACAAATATAAATTTTGGTGATAGAAAATATAGTTCCCTTTTATTATTATGAGCCTGTGTTGTCCCACTGCAGGGTAAAGGCCTCTACCCTCTTTCCACTTTTCCCGGTCTACTGCAATTGTGGGCCAATCCTTTATGAAAGAGTCCAGCTCATCCCGCCACGCCATCTCTTTCTGGGCCTGCCGCGCAGTGCAAACTATGAGAAATTGTTACTAAATGTGTTACCTTTCATGATATATTGCAGCAATGTGTACGGCAAATTCTTTCATTGCATGATACATTTCATGTTACGTTTCACCAGTCTGTACTCACCATTAGGCGAAAGCGCTAAGGTAGCCCGCGAAATTCAATTTTTTTGCAATTTGCTAGTCAGTATTATGTTGTATTGTATGTACGTTGATTAAAATATGATTCGCGACCGTAACAAATTTGTATTTACAGAATTATAATCATTAAAGTCATCAACACAACTCTCTAAGACCAAGTAATCCCACTGAATGACTATTTCATGAAATCTTAACATTTTGGGATTATAATAACTTATCAAGTTGTATTACTAATTCTAATGATTATAATTCTGTAAATACATATTTGATGCGGTCGCGAATCATATTTTAATCAACATAGAACTTAATACTGACTAGCAAATTGCAAAAAACCTAAGAAAATTTGAATTTCGCGGGCTACCTTAGCGCTTTCGCCTAATGGTGCGTACAGACTGGTGAAATGTAACATGAAATGTATCATGCAATGAAAGAATTTGCCGTACACATTGCTGCAATGTATCATGAAAGGTAACACACTTAGTAACAATTTCTCATAGTTTGGACGTCTTGCGCGCGCGAATTGTGCATTTGAACGCACCTTAAGAAAGTTTCGGGAATAGCCTAGCCCTCCTCGAAACTCATCAGTCTCTCCAGCAAAAATAAACATATTTCATTTTCATTCTGTAGCAGCAGACCGTGACATGCTAATATTAAATCTTTTCTGACGGAATTCACAAAACATTATCATTTTAATGAGTAATTTTTATTTATAAAATTATCACACAGCTCTAAAAAACCGGCCATACGTGTGACTGTGAGATACAATTTTTTGCGTAGTCTGTGGTCTCTCTATAGCCTTCTATAGTTTTTTTGCCCGAACAACATTACATTTTCTTATCACTCGTCAATCGTCAGCTGAAAATAAATTTGTGGATTGGATGTATTTTGTGTTTATTTATAAATCAGTCAAGATTCGCTAAACAAAATGGCAACGGGAGTAAAACCTCGTGATGATGAAAGTTGTCTCACTAGAGAAGACCTAGAGACAATACAAGACGCTATGAAGACGAAGAAATTTCGAGATCTTTTAGCCGACTACTGTGAGGAGATACGTGACCCGGCAAACCAACAACTTTATCAGAAAGAAATGACCCAACTCGAGAAAGAACGAGGCTACGACGTAACATTCCTTAATCCGAAGGGAGGTTATGTTATCAAAACAAGTGTCGCCGGCGACAGAAAAGCATTCATTAACATCTGTAGCAACGATAACGTCGGCAAACCGACGTATAAGGTAGACGAGGTTGATGGTAAGAGAGGCATGAACTGGCAAGTACCATACTCAATAATACCACCACGAGAGGACTATGACCACAACCGAAAGCGTTGCGTCATTTACGACGTAATTTTCCATTCATACACGCTCCGCATGGCGGAGGTTAATAAAGACTTTCGGGAATTAGTAAACAAAACCGCCTTTGATGCATTGAAAAATACTTATAAGATTCACCTAGACAGTAACAACTTTCGGTTCCCCAAATCTCAGTATAAAGGAATGTGTACACCTGCTGTTATCAGAACAGAAGACCCCGATTATCAACCTCCAGGAGAGGAAGAAATGGACAGTTTGACTCCCGAGATGATTGAGAAGCTTTATCCCCAACGCAATTATTCAGAAAATAAACCTGAGCCAGAGACTCCCAAAGAAACATCTAAACCAGCAAGAAACGCAAGAAAAAATCATGCTGAGTTTGCTCATTCATCTGAAAATGGGTACACCATACCAAAGTATGTCATCAAACAACAAAAAAATGTAGACCTTCAAGACTTCACTTATCATAAAGATTGTAAACAGTACAGTGCTATACCAAGCCACATTGTGGTTGAAGTATACCTTCCACTTCTGTCATCTACAAAAGACTGCACTCTGGATGTTCAAGAGAAATATCTCAAGTTAGCATCTGAGAAACCAGCCAAATATAAACTGGATATTACACTGCCTTATTTAGTTAATGATGAATGTGGTACTGCCAAATTTGATAAAAGCAAACACACATTAATAGTGACTTTACCAGTGATCAAAAAGAACTTAAACAATAATAATGAAAACTCTTTAAAGGTAGATAGTGGAGTGGAAAGTGAAGAAAATTCAGGTTCACAAAGTGATGAAGATAATAATTATAACTCTAAGCTGATTGAGGAGTTGTCATCTTCCTCTGCTGACACTCTAGCACTACCTGAGCCATGTTACATTGCTACCAGTAACACTGAAGTATTTTTGGACCCTTTATTTGGTTACATACTGCCTCCCTACACACACAATGTTTTGGATGACATTGTAGCTTTAACATTCCACGTTAAAAATACAGAGCCAGACTCTGTCAAGGTGAAAAACAATGGCAATGAAATTTACATCAAGTTCACATCAGTTGGTGCTGGCTTTGTGCCTGTGCACTATGCGGCTATCATAACATTTGATGCAGAAGTTAAGTTTGATAATGTAACAGGAGAAGCATGGGACAATAATGTCATTTTGCAGTTGGAACTGGCTGGAGCTCTGCCCCAGAAATTCCACATTGGTTTAAACAAGGATTCTATGACTTGCGAATGCTTTGATGTATCTCAGGTTAAGAAAACAAAGCTTGAAGAAAAGCCTGCGGGACCTGAGACTGAAGATGTTACACCTGTTGTCGAGGTAACCAACTTGGGAACTGAGACAAACATAGTAGTGTCATCTAATCATATGGAGTATGATGAAGATGATGATTTCGAGTCCCCAACATCAATGGACAGAGACATAGTGTTCACAGACTCTGGCAGTTGTGAGAATGGTGCCAAAAGCATACTCCGCAAGCCAAATATGATGCGCAGTTACTCAGAGTCCAGTGCATGCGATATTGCCTCTTCTATGGACTATATCAGTTCTGATTGTATCCCAGAAGAATCAAGTTTGAAAAAGACTGTTAGGTTTAGTGATGTCATAGCCAAACAGTTTTACAGGTAAGTTGAGAAACGGAAACATCTATGTAGCAGTAGATACCTACTTAAAAATGGACTGTCTAACATGGCTTATTCATTTATCAATGTAGGTTATCAAGCTGAAGTTGTGTCTGTTTGAATGTGGATAACAGAAAGTCACTGATAACATTTATTTATATTAATTTGTTATTATAATAATATCATAACTACCTACTAGGAACTTTAATATATTATGGTTTTACTTTACTATAGTTTTTCCAATGGGTATCCTATCCTGTTATGCGCTTGGCTTATCTTGTACAGAATCGTAAGGCCTTATCTTGATATCTTCTAAGGCAATATCATGTTTTGTATGTCCTTAGAATTAAGATAAGATATTACAAATAATATTAAACAAACAACTCATAATTTTTCATCATAGCTGAAGCCTGAAGCTATTTTTATGTGTATTCCAGGTACAATTCATCTATAGAAGGCCAGAAAAAGAAAAATCAACGCAAAAAGAGTAAAAAGCGGACTCAGGATCGGCGAAAGAGCGAAAGTGAAGCTGAAGATGATTTTAGTAGCAGCTCTCAGGTACTTAACAATCAATCTGAAATATCCATTCAACAATTCCTACTATTCTAATCAGAGCCAAAGACGTGCCTCTATAAACCGCGTTGCGCTGCCGATGTGGCAGAGGCATTTTAACGACAAGACCTTGGGGTCTACTCCGAAGTGGTTGATTGTCGTGTCGGCCGAATGTTCGGTCATTTTCTGATTCGAATAATTTTGTACTACTACGAATTAAAAAAAAAAAGGTAAAAAAGGGTAAGGGTTCTAAAAAGGTTCGGATTGGCACAGTTTGGTCGGGACCTATAGTCAATATAGGAAATGAAAGGTAGTAGAAAATGACCGAACATACGGCCGATACGGTGGTTAACCGCTTCGGAGTAGACCCCCTTGCTATAAGAAGTGGTAGGTTGGTAGGTTTTTCATAATAATTACAGCAAACAATGTTTTGATAACGCATTTCATGACTACAATAAATTTTACATGCCTACATAGGGCTGCGACTACACATAGGTACAATGTTTGTTTGCAAAAATGATGAAAAAAGTGTAAACAATAACAATCAAAGAATAATAAACAATGGTTCATACGTCATACCATTTGATTACCTACGCAAAATGTTTAAAATTATCACTTTATCAGTAGGTAATTACATATTAGCTGATGCTAATGTGTGGAAAATTTGAGCCTGATAAAATTGGCTTACGTAAACCAACCTTTTCATCATTGGAAAGACTGCTATTGTTGCTCTTTAGATGTTTTAACAAATTTTATTGTTATGCGCTGTATGCGCATGACAACGCTATGGCGGCGGATGTGACGATAAAAGTGTATGGTTATTAAGTATGCCGTATACGTCCTACAATACCGGCATCAGATATCGTTTCAGCCGGTATTTAGACTACACGATTTATTCGATCGCTATTGAGGGGTTCGTGAGTAAAATAACCTCGCGGGTGAACCGATCTGCGATCACAATCTCAAAACGTCCATAAGTTTCAAAAATAGAAGTGAAACTTCTACTAAAATAGAGATGAGATTTAGGGTGAAAGAGAGTGTTATATCTTTTGTTATCTCTCATGTAACCTAATGTGCCTAAATGTGACCTGTCCTTGAAATTACACACTCAATTCTAATTTTATTATCGAAGCACAGCTTCACTTCATCAAATAATATTAAGGATCCTATCACAACTCTCTGAGCAATTTTACGTACTTAAGTATAATAAAATGATAACTGTAACATAATAACTCTTTTCTTATTTCAGAACCTGAAGCCAAGGTTGAAATCAGTTCTGAAGCCTCGACGTGACAGTGGTCTTGCGGATACATCCGACGCGGAATCAGAGTGTAAGAACACTGCGGATGAAGGATCCTGCAATTCTGCGAACGAAGATGGCTTCAGCGAAAACGATAACAATGAGAAAGCATCATTCGATAAGTCAGTCTTTAACATAGTTGGTAATGAGGAGAATGATGATGATAAATCTGAGGCCGACATATGGGAATCGGAACCATCAAAACCTTCACAAGGAAAGCGAGAATCTGTTACATGCGACACTATTCAGCATAACACTACCCTCTACGATCCCGATAAGTTAAACAAAGGCCAATACTTAGAACTAATGTTCAAAAATGATCTCATATTTGATTTAGACATGTGAGATTGACCATCTCTATTAGAGCTCCTGTAGACAAGGGCTTGTTTGCAATGTTTTAACCTTACACTTATAGATGTAATTTATTAGAAATCCAGTGATTTTGTTTGTGTAGAAACACTTAGTTTAGTATTACATAATTCCTTATGATTATGACTTAGATTATTAATGATGTTCCTTCCATGGTGTATTTTCAAATTTGCTAAGTTTATGACAATAGTTTATTTTCTATTTTAACTTATAATTATTGTAGTGTTCGAAGTTTTAAACACTCAATTTAGATAAAGTATGTTGTTAAGTTCAAAATTATAATTGGTATACTTACCAACATTTTAAAAATTATTATGCAGAACTTAGTAAATTTAGAAAATATTAAATTACTGTGTAGCATTGTCTCAAAATACGGACATATTTGGTCATTGTAACTGCTCATTTTAGACAATATATTTAGTAGTCAACCTGCATTTTGATGGTACAAATTAGATTTACGTCACTGTATTGGTTAAGAGATAGGAATTGATTTTATATTGAGAATAAGGCCTACCTCTAACCTAAGTTAGATAATAACACTATTGCACAGCGAATATAAAAGTAGTTGGCTAGGTTTACACACTGCAAAATATTCTGAACACTTGATATGCTTTTTAAAAATGTACTGTATAAGTGTCCACGGAAATTATACACTTGGTTTAGTCAATTCGTAATAGTTATACTTGACGCTTAACACAAATCAGTGCCTTTCGTCTGTAAGTAAACAAAGCCACCAGTGAAAATATTTCCGTCGACTGTTGTCATAAACCATGCATTTTGTTTTACTTATTCACTAAGAATCTTGTATGTAATCTTCTTCGTGTCGCTAGCACGACTGTATTTTATTTATTTAAATCGTGTTTTCCCGAAACTTTGCCACTCCACGGCGTTGTCGGTGGCAGCGCAGATGTTACTTTGACTGCATGTTTTGGGACACAGAGGGCAGGATAGGAGGTGAAGCATGGTTTGTGACATAGCTCCACAATCACACCCTACTGCCGTATGAACGAATTAATGCCTTGTATGTATTGAACATACAAATAAGCCAGTTATGTTTGTTGTAAAGTTTACAAATTATTTAATGATTAATGAATTGTGATTTGGTGACTTATTTAATACACGAATGAATTCGAAATCGATGTTTGCTTTAATATTTGCATGTAAGTACCTATCTAGATTTAATCTTATCTTAAATTCTTGCCGCGGTTCCGTCCGCGTGAAAGTCGGCTATCAACTTTACTTACTACTAAGGTTATAATAGTCCTTGCAAAGCCTTGCACGCGTCATGTGACTTCTATGATTTTAGGTATGTAGGTACCTACGCGACGTTACTGCCTAACCCGAACACGCGGAGTACCAACCTATCTAGTTTAGCATAACTTTACCTACCTACATAATATAAATGATAAATGATTTTATTTTTGTAAGTAGGTTTGTATAACACTTTACACGTCAATCATGTTTTTTTAAAACTAGATGAAGTCTGCGTTTCCTATCTGACTACATATAAAATTTAATCAGCCTACTTATAATGTTCCCACTGCTGAGACACAGGCCTCCTCTCGGTGAGAGAAAGTTGGCCGTAATCCACCACGCGGGCCCAGTGCGGGTTGGTGGATGTCACATGTCTTCGAATTTTTGGGTCTAGGTCCTGCTGGTTTCCTTACGATGTTTTCCTTGACCGTTTTGAGAGAGCAGTGGTGATGAAATAATTTACACAAATTAAAGCGCCTGACTGGGTTCGAACACTTCGAACCTACGACCTACAACTCGGCCGTTACCATTGGGCCACCACTGCACTCCCTACTACCTACCTAGGTACTCGAAGTTTCTCAGAATCGCATACACAATACGTAAGTATGTACCTATTAGCAAATAGACTCATCGTGTAAATTATATCCACGGAATAGAAAAAACGAGTGGAAGTGCCCTTAGACTTCCTTAGTACGGGAACCAGTGTCGCCAAACTCACACAATTGCAAATTAAAATAAACATTTCAATACACAGAAAACGATGATATAATTGGCTACTAAATATAAATGCAACTTTGGCGAAAAGTTTATTTATTGTTGTTCAAAATTAAGTCTTATTACAACTACTGAATGTTGTTTTTATTTTACATGTCAAAATCAATGAAGTACATTTTTCCATGTATCAATCAAATTCGAGCAATCCCCAACGAGTTCAGCTACTCAACGCTAGAGGGCGCTGTACTAAATTACTCTATTTAGCACGCTAACGTCATTGAAATAGATGTCATATTCGTATGCACCTGTTATCTATTTTTCTACTCAGCTAGGGATGAGGACAAGATATCTATAATTAAATTCAAATATCGACGATGAAGTGACAAGAACCTTTTATCTACCAGAACATAATTTTACAGGAAACGAAAAAAACGTTTTATTTTTAAACGCAAGGTATGAAAAATATTATTATTGGTTATATATTATACAAGGAGCGGGTATAGTAGGATATATGAGACTAGTGTATAATACTAGGTACGTAAAAAAATTAAAATCGCAAAAATGTCACTTAGGAGTTCTTGTCACTTCATCGTCGATATCTCGAAAACGGTGCGTCCTAGGCAAAAAATAACCAAAATTTTTTCGACCGACAAAAAATTTAAAAAAAAAATTCAAACGTTTTTTTTTTTAATATTTCGCGGGTTTTTTACGTCAGTTCTTATGGTTTTCGACTAGAGCAACAATTTCTTTTCAGAAAAGATTTTCATCCGAGCCACCATTTTGAAAATATAGAGCGTTTTATATAAAATAAAATTTGGAGGCCCATAATTCGGAAACGGTGCGTCGTAGGACCATGCTTCTAAGAATCTAAATAGTTTCTATGGTCAAGGTTAATTCGAAACTGCAATAAAATTGGGACAGTTTTGAAAAAAAAAAATCGAAAAGTTTTTTATGTCATCGCGCCAGTGCCCCTGGCTACACTTCAACCGGACCCAGTTCTTTACCTGAATTAATAACAATAGAAAACGTATCTACTGGTTATTGAGAATGTTCTCCTTGTTTTTGAAGTCGGTTAAAAAGGAAAATGAATTCAATTAGTGTACTCTATTAATAACATTAATATTAAATGTACTTAGGTGATGTCCCGAAACCCCGACATTAGTCCCGAAAAAATATTTCAGTCGTAAGGAAGTCTCAGACTTTCGTCTATGTTCTTCGAAGTTTAGGCAAATAGGCACTACCTATTCCTATCACTGTTTATTAGTATTAGTTCTTTTTGAGGCCTACGTCCAGCTATGAATGAATGATTTTGGTTTATTTGTCAGAATATAAATACTCAAACTCAAACCATATAATTCAATTAATCGAGAAGAACAACAACGAGTACATAATATGTCATGGTAACATATTTATAACGTTTCACTATATAAATACACATTTTATCGTTTTATCGATACCGAACTATTTGAATGTGTCCCATCCCTAATCGAGTAGCGTCGAATTTTCTAGAATGTATACGATGATATTCAAGACAGCGAGCAAGTTGATTTAGACTTTGAACAATGGACATAAGGTAGTTTTTAGTTCGCAACAAAGTAATAAATATGGTTTTGTCAATAAAAACAAATAGATTGAAATTTATCATAGTTTTATACTTACCGGTGATACGATACACCTCCGCAAGATACATTTTTTGTCCTGCTATCGTTTTTGCATGTAAAAATTGCACAATAAGGCATGTTTGTAATATTTTTCGTTACGTTCGAGACGTCCTATCACAGCAAGTAGCTAATCGCGATTAACCCGCCTCAGAGCCGGTGTTGCGGAGCTCCGCATAATAGTGACACACGCGCGATAGCTGCGTGGCACTTCCACTCGTTTTTTCTATTCCGTGATTATATCGCACGTGGTTATGTGGAGCGGAACTCTTGGAAAGAGTTGAGCGCTCAAACCTTTTTTCAATTCTTACCTATTTTCTAGTGTGTGTGTCAGTGTGTGGGTGGGTAGATGCTACGAGCGAGCCCGAACCCTAACTCGGACGTAACTCAAAGAGCTTATTCTTAACCTTCCCACATTTAAAGTGAGTTAGGGCTTAAAGGTCTAATTAGGGACATCTGTTTGAAGATACAATAGCCACTAAACGGTAACTTTCCCTTCTGCTGAGAAAGTAAACTAAAACTATAAAGGCTCCCGCAGACAGGCGGCCTAAGCATCGACGTCGAATTAGGTAATGGATTAATTATTTTCATTATCTAATGCGCGCTTTTCTAATGTGACGATAATATCGTGGATGCTTGCTATTACTTTTGACCTCTCTTCATTGGTTTCGGAATACACACACACAGTTGACAGTATACCTATACGGCGGTACCTACTTATACTATTATATTTTAATAAACATACTCAATTATCACTAACATACCATATTATTATAAATTCGAAAGTAACTTTGTCTGTCTGTATGTTACCTTTTCACGCCTAAACCACTGAACGGATTTCGATAAAATTTGGCAGAGAGATTGCATCCCGGGGAAGCACTTTAGGCTCGTTATACCTCACGGGCGAAGCCGCGGGCAGAAGCTAGTCTGCAGCTATAATAAATATCATCTATACGACATACCCATCAAACCGGTCTACTGCAACGCTGCATAGAGGCAGAAATAGGTACCTACTTATAGGTAGCACTGAAAGCTAGTTCTACGAAAAGCCGATGTACAAAAATCTCTTTAACTCTACTACCCACCTACCTACCTACTAATAATTAAGTACGAAAAACTCTTTTCTGGATCGTAAATGTCTAAATTCAATTCAGCCGGTCGATTCTGTACCTACAAATCTCACCGTGTAAACTTACGTGAAGTGAGTTTGTTTTTGCTAGGAATTGACACTATTGACAGCTCACTCCACGCTCACTTCACCTAAGTTTTCACAGTGAGATTTTTACAGAATAGATTCTCAAAATAGCAGGTCTGTCTTGCCTTCATAATGTAGATACCTAAATAGACTTTAAGCACTTCAAACATTAAAGTCGATTAACTAAATACAGATCTCATGACGATACGACTGCAAACTTTTAGATATAACGACGACAGGCTTATAAGAACTTCATCTTAACTTAGACTTAGCAGTGTTTTATCGAAGCTCTCGTATTTCAATAAAGTACCACTTTAGATATGTGCTAATTTTGAAGTTGGTAAGTAGGTAGATATGTACCTATATCTATCTGAAAGATTTTGCATCCATTTTATAGTTTTATAGTGCAAACTCAACGATATTACAAGGGAAATCTTGTATGGTACCTACGCATTAATGGGGTACCTACCTATCTCTAAACTAAATGATCAGGATCAACATAATGATACGAATAAAAGACTTAGAAAGAGGGGTAAGAAAAATAAAAAAACAGCCGTCTGTATATATTAAAATGATGAAACAACACTAGATACTATTAGGTCCGGGAATTGCCGATTTTTAGTACTGGCTATTGTGAAGATCAATATCTTTCATTCAACTTAGAATTCCAAATTCAAATTAATTTTATAATATAGCTTGATATTTGTTCAGCACGCAATACCTATTCGACGTGTAGGTTATACAGCATCATATTGTAGTCTTTGCGTGTAGGTATGGACATAGTACCGCATGTGAACGCACTTTCCGTTTTTGGTTTGATCGCTTCCGTTCTGGTTTTGGTCTCAACAATGAGCCCCTTGACCGACCGGAGACGAAAGTCGATAAGGATGAATTGAAAGCCATAAGTAGGTACTGGAAGCAGATTCATTTCGAACCACGTTGGTTGGTAGTTCATTTACTACAAATTGGAAAGATAAAGAAGCTCGGTAAGTGGGTAAAAGTAAAAGTACCTACCGTATGAACTCACTGAACAACAACAAGAAAATCGCGTCGAAGCACTGCACAACGTAAAACGCCCCCGAGACGGTCAAACGCTTTAATTCAAACCTTACGTGTTTGATGACCGGTTTGAAGGTTCATCAAACGGCACTGCTCAGTTTGGTTCTTTACGCCGCTGTCATCAAACTTTTGACGCAGATAAATTGTGAAATTTGGTTCAAAGAAGGTTTCTCACACGAACATAACAATAACATCTACAGAGAGTGCTAGAAACTACCGCACCAGACACGGATATCGATTGAAGGAACTTTCTTAAAATGAAGAATGGATGAAGGTTCTTACAAAAACTTATTGCTTAAAGTTGAACTAATAATACGATAACAGGGTACCCACTAATTATGAGGCAAGATATTCCAGTGAATCAAAGATTGTCTATAACCTTGATCAAAATCCAGTGCAAACTGAGTATTATTTGTTCAAACGCGTCGGAAGGCGATCAAACGACGCGTCAAACACAACAAAACTATGAAATTTTATCAAACAAGCTCCAAACCCGTTAATGTTTGACAAACCTTTCAAACTAGCTGTGTGATCGAAATGGTTTGAGTCCAACAAAAATCTACGTGTTTGAATCAAACTTTTTGACCATCTCGGGGGCGCTTCGCTTAGTTCATCGATTCCCGTCCCAAGGATTTTTTATAGCAGAGCCTCAACGAACCTCCATTTCGATTAATTAAATATATAATTTTCTTTAAAAAGTATAATATTTTTTACTATGTAAAACTGCAATTTCAAAGGAGGACCTAATACTACGATGCCAACGTTTTTTTAAATATAAATCAGGTTTAAATAAAAAAGGGTTGCTGCGGGGCCTACGGCGTAGCAGTTGTAGACAAGAACCCACGGGGTCGTAGCAAATGGCCGATTTGTAACCCATCACGACCGCTACGCGCTACGCCATCGGATGTGTTTTTTTGTCACTTTCTTTTCTTTCAACTTCAACATTAGCGGATTAAATGGATCTATTACCCAATTACTTTGGATCAAATCTAATATAACAGAGAATTCGCTTTGTAGTACCTACATTACTGTTTCCACATAAATTATATGTAGGTATTTTATTGTGTACGGGTGCAATTGGGAAAATAAACAATTGGTTTTCTGATCAGCTGCTGCCCAACAGACCAGGTTTAACAATATACTATTATTATAACACATATATCAATTTCGTGATCATCCGATTACATGGTACCTATAATATTCATAAAATCATAACAGAAGAAATATGCGTGTAGGTACAAAATACCTACTCCTGACTTCTCTTTCGAAACCTATTATTCGTTCGCGGTGAGGATGACGATCACAGCTCGAGATTTTTTCGCTAGCATTTTAATTTTCGAGCAATCTGAGCTTGTCGCCGGTCAAACGAAGTAGGTCGGCCGGTGATCGCAGAATTTGCTTTCGAATTTTTATGATGTGGCTACGAATTGCCGATTATACAGTATATTTTCGCCGTGCGGCAAAAATTTGTCTAAATGGCAATTCGACTTGGCCGCAGGTGACTAAAATCGGAAGTTCCAAAGTAGAGTAGGTAGGTTTCGACTTTTGTCGGGCGGCGACATGCAGGTCGCACGTGGCGGGTGACTAAAATCGACCGTGGAAATGCTCAGTCGCTGGCGATCGCCTGCCGCATGAAGGTCGACATTTTGATGCAAAGTCACCTACGATTTTTATCTACCTGTGTAAATGGGGTGGCGATTCGGCTTGTGAGGTGATTTGGTAAGCAACCTGCCGCACGGCGAAAATCGACCTAGTGTAAATCCCCTACTTACAATTACTTGTGGTGTGAACGCATATTTATAAAAACAAAAAGAGCGGAAGAAATTATAAATGAGAACTTATTATTCACCATACGTTCCCACAACAATAATAATTAACTTTATTGCGTTATAAACAAGTTTTAATCTAAAAAGATCGCGGACATCTAACAAAATAAAACGCGTAATATAACAGTTAATTAATCTACGGGCAATTTGTATGCAGTCAAGTCATGGTGAAAAATTTAATTAACTAAATATACCGTTTAATATTGAGTAATTTGTCTGTGAAACCAATTAAGAGAGAATAATTACGTGCGCAGGCGGGACTCTGTGTTACTCTGCCTTGAGAATCCTGCCGCCTGCGTTTTCGAGTTTTCCTTTGTTGTTCTTGGTGATTGGTGACAGGCGCCAGATGTGTAGATGTCACATGTCTTCGAATTTTTGGTTCTAGAACATGCTGGTTTCCTCACGATGTTTTCTGTCACTGCTTTTGAGTGCAGTGGTACTATAATAAATTACAAACAGTAAAGCGCCTGCGTGGTTTCGAACCCGCGACCTACAACTCGTAAGTCGGGGCCGTTACCACTGGGGCACCACTGATCTATTTCTATTTAACTTGTTTGTTAGTTAACCGACTGGATAATAATATTCACGCCTGTATTCCCGAAAGGGTTGGCTAGATGTGTGTGCCTATCCATATTTTGGTAGTTAAAAATAAATCCCAAGAAAGTAATAGGGTAAACCCATTGCCACCCGGTACGCGGCTGAGAAATTCCAAAAGGAAAAACACAATAACACTGCCTAACCCAGTTGCGAATCCAGGATCTTGCGAACAATAAACCAGCAAGGCAGTCGCTTTGATGAAGAAATAGAAGTTTATTACTTCTCTATGTTCATTATAGCGAGATTGGTTCGTGCGTGAGTGTTACCTTCAACAGCGCTGTAGATTGTTCTTATTACTTAGTTGTGAAATTACCTAGTACAGAACTTGCGCTGTTTTTTGATGTTCTCTGAAAACTAAAGGCTTTAGTGATACAAAATGGCTGTCGCAAGGATATGTGCCATAAAGCGTGAACCTGCGAGACAAAGTTAAAAGGTCTTAGTTCCTCATGAACTATTATTTCAATAATTTCAAATTCAAGACTAACATGTAGGTTAATAGATAAGTAATAATAATAAACGACAACGATTATCGGATCAGGTGCGTGTCATTCAGCGTAACCATATGTTGGATGACACTGTACTTGATCGCCTGCGAAGTGAAATGCAGAGTAGCCATGTCATCACTCCCCAGTCGCAGACTGCTGTACTACTACCGCAGTCTGATACAAGTCATGCTGACGAGGGGAGTAATGACAGGGCTACAAACGTAAGTACCCAATGTAATGAGGAATTGAGGAGTGCTTTGGAGGATGCGATTCAGGAATATCGCTTCATGTCACCCGAACTTAGGCCACGCTTACCTCGTTTGCCCATGCATAACAAAAATAGGGCGCTGGTGGCGGTTCTGGATTCGCAGTTGTCAAACTATTTTGATGGCTGCGAAGACCTCACCGATGCTCATTCGATTCTGTACTGCGCGGCTGCAGCGGCATGTCGTGTAGCTCACGTCAAATTTGCCAATGACTCTAGAGCTACACGACCGAAACCAGCCGTACCAGCTTGGCAGTGCAGAATTGAACGCCGTATTGGTGGGGCCAGAGCGCTCATTGGCAAACTAATCTGCTTCAGGGAGGGCAATACTCGCCCTAGAGTGATGCGCTTTGTGAGACGGGCATTCTTGGGGACTGATATCAGTCCTCAAGACTATATGTCTTGTGTCACGGAGCGCATCGACTTCCTGAAGCAGAAAGTGTATGCATGGGCGAACCGTATTCGTCGGTACAGGCGGCGAGTGGAGCGATACACTCAGAATCGCACATTCCAGAGTGATGAAAGGTGGGTTTATAGGGCTTGGGAGCGACCGGACCAAGGTGTTACTGACACGTGCCTACCGGATGATGACGCCATGTGCTCGTTCTGGCGAAACATCTGGTCGGTGCCTGTCAGTCACACCGAGGGTGATTGGACTGGGAAGATTGAGCGAGCGTGCGATCTAATACCAGAAATGGGGGTACTTACCATCAGCCCCCAAGATATTGCTCGTGCAGTCCGACCGTTGCCTAACTGGAAATCTCCAGGGCCGGACCGGCTGCACAACTTTTGGATAAAATGGTTCCAAGGGTCGCACGCCTGCTTGGCATCCCAGTTCCAGTCAGCCTTAGAGTCAGGGTCGCTGCCCCAGTTCCTAACGACAGGAATAACCCACCTGCTCCATAAATCAGGTAGTACCGCGGATCCCAAAAATTATAGACCGATCACTTGTTTACCGACGGTCTATAAAGTTCTTACATCCATTTTGAGAACTAAAATTAACAAACATATAGACACCAACTCCATCATGTCTGTCTCTCAAAATGGATGTAAGAACGGGTCCCGGGGTACTAAGGAGCTTCTCCTCATTGATATGGCCATTAGCCAACAGGTTCGTCGTTCCCGAAAGGATCTGTCGACATGCTGGATAGATTATAAGAAGGCCTATGACTCGGTGCCACATACATGGCTCATGAGGGTGTTGGAGTTGTACAAAGTAGATGCAACTCTGCGCACCTTCCTGATGTCGTGTATGGGGCAATGGAGGACGGTCCTTCGATATCCAGGATGTCGAAATATTCAGAGGAATAGCGAACCGATAAGGATCGAGCGAGGCATATTTCAGGGTGATAGTTTGAGTCCGCTTTGGTTCTGCTTAGCCTTGAATCCTCTAAGCACGCTGCTGGAGGATTCAGGTCTAGGCTATCGGCTGAGGAGAGGTGGTCAGGTTATATCGCACCTCCTCTACATGGATGACCTAAAACTCTTTGCCCCCAACAATTTGCAACTGATGGAGCTACTGAAAGTAACTCAAACTTTCAGTAGCGCCATCAGGATGGAATTTGGTGTGGACAAATGTGCGGTCATGCATGTAAAGCGAGGGGAGATTGTTGAATCCGTGGGAACCCAACTCTCGGATTCCACAAACCTTAGAACCCTCTCCGCATCCGAAACCTATAAGTATTTGGGTATGTCGGAAGCGTTAGGCATCAATGTTACTGACATGAAGCAATCGTTGAAGGAGCGCTTCTTTGGCCGCCTGAAAAAAGTACTTAATAGTCTTCTATCAGGCGGAAACAAGGTGCGCGCCTTCAACGGTTGGGTCATGCCGGTTTTGATGTACTCTTTTGGCATACTCAAATGGACTCAGACCGAACTCGACGCCCTGGATAGGAGGGTCCGTACGTTGCTGACTGCAAATCGAATGCATCACCCACGGTCATCGGTAATGAGGCTGTATATCCCGCGAAAGTGTGGAGGTCGAGGGTTTTTAAACGCTAAGACCCTCCACAATCGCGAGATATGCAGTCTCAGGGAATATTTTCTAGAAACCGACGTGGGGATGCATCGAGATGTAGTCGCCGTGGACAAGGGCCTCACCCCGCTCTCCTTGGCTAAAGAGAACTGGCGCAAGCCAGTAGTGCTTGACACTAATGATCGCATGGAGGTATGGCAGAGTAAGGAGCTTCACGGACGCTTTTTCCGGGCCCTACATGGACCCGATGTTGATCTACTAGCGTCCGTAGCCTGGCTGCGTTTCGGTGACCTCTTTGGGGAAACCGAAGGTTTTGTCTGTGCAATTATGGACGAAGTTATGATGACGAACAATTACCGGAGATTTATTGTGAAAGACGGCACGGTTGACATCTGTCGGGCATGCCACCGGCCGGGAGAATCAATCAGGCATATTATCTCCGGGTGTTCTCGTCTAGCTAACGAAGAGTACTTGCATAGACACAACCTTGTAGCCAGGATAATCCATCAGCAACTTGCTCTGAAATACAACCTTGTGGAATCGGAGGTGCCGTACTACAGGTATGTGCCCGACCCAGTTCTCGAAAATGGTAATATCACATTATATTGGGATCGATCCATCATCACTGACAGGACTATTGTTGCCAATAAGCCTGATATAGTGGTGGTGGATCGATCAGAGCGGCGCGCAATGATTGTTGACATAACCGTCCCGCATGATGGGAACCTCGTGAAAGCCGAGAAAGATAAACAAATCAAGTATCTTGACTTGGCTCACGAGGTTGTCGACATGTGGGATGTGGACTCAGCGATCATTGTGCCGATAGTCGTGACAGCCAATGGTCTAATAGCCAAGAGCCTCGACCAACACTTGAGGAGGCTCTCGTTGGGCAGCTGGATCAAGGGCTTGATCCAGAAAGCGGTACTTCTGGACACGGCCCGAATAGTTAGGAGGTTCCTCTCTCTGGAGCCCTGACCGCCGGTAGCTTGGACCCTGTTCCCGATACCGGTGGGCTACTATTTTTTATATTTTTAAATGTTTTTATATTTCTTTATACTAATATTTAAAAATATAATTTATAAGGATTTTATTTGAATAAAGGAGATAATAATAAGTCATATTTTTCTGTTGTCTATGGTTATTTTTTAATTATTCTTTTTTTAATTTGTTTAAAATTAACTTGTATATTGTTTTTATGATTTTCGTGTATTTTGATTTACTATAATGTTAACTAAAATGTCCTTGTCAAACCACATACCTACCTAGATAATACGTGTATAATGTGGTCTCCTATAATAATTGGAAGCGCACACTTGTATTTGTCCCTGTTTTGTAATTGTATAGCCTCTGTTGGCGATCCAAGAAAAAGCCAGTTGAAGTTGATGAAAATCAAAAGAATAGAATAGAATACTCTTTATTATGTACACCATATAAATTACAGACATAATAATAGAAACAATACAAAGGAAAGAGTAAGTTAAAGTAAGTAAGAAAGAAGGTAAGGAGGTAAGTTTAAGTTTCTATTAAAGATGCTTATTTCATAAGTACTCGTAACTCTATTCAAACAGTTTGCCAATTTTCCATTTATTGACTGATTATACCTGTCTCGTGAGTAAAAGTACCTATCAACTGAAAAGAGATGTTCAACTAACTTTGAGGATCAAAGGTTCGCGGAGACTTGAATCAAAAATATTGCTGTCTACATAACTCGCTCGAAAGGTTGTTGAAACGCTCTCAAAAATGTAATTTTCGAACATACGACTCCGTTGAACTTTCGATGTTACCTCCATACTACCTATTTCTGAAGGGACTTTTCTAATAAATTTTGGTCCATTGCCTCTGGTTGAATTTGATCATCGTAGAAAATGTTCATTAACGGTTCGAACGTGTCAAAAGCAATAAGATTGTCTAGACGGGGAATCGTTAAATTACTTATTTCTTTGTATTGAAAACAAAAGACAGAAAATTACCACATTTGAAGTTTATTATCGAATCATTTTGATTCAGAAATGGAGCAAATATTATGAACAGTTGGTTCATTTCGTGTGAAAAGACCGTGGACACAAAAGTGTATTGTAGTCGGAGCTTTTGAACAAAAATGTAGTTGTGGCGTGGAACCAACTGTCCAACGCCCCACACGCGACAGTTAGCGCCGCAGCAGCCCGGCAGGTGGAAATGGCTGCCTTTTAATAAATACATAGGGAGCTGTTTTCAACGAGCTTTCAATATTTCGCCAAATGTGTCCACGAAAGCATAATGGACGTGCAATTCAATAGTGATTGTTGTGCATCTACAATAATATGCTCATATGTTTGGCATACATTATGAGCATATTGCATATCTCTGGAGTGGATAAGCTATAACAACAATTTATTCCATCCTTCATAACATCTTGAGAACTATCATACATTGGCGCTAATAGTCGATGTTAACCGAAATAAAGAGTTCATACTTTATTTTAGCTAACATCGACTCTATAAGTAGATACCACCTATGTTTTGTTTCTATAACTGAATTATACAATGTAGGTAGGTATTGTTAGCATCCGAGGCTAACTGTACCAGGATCAATTAAACGCCTATTAATACGCGCGTAATTATTATGATCTATATAATAGGTACCTATTTTTCATAATATAATTATTTTATCTCATGACATACGCTTGTCAGCTAAACTGACTCCTAATTCTTTTTCGGTCTTCTAAATACGTACCTAATAGAGTTTATCCCATAATTGTGCTGTTCTATAATTACTAGAAAAGGTTGCATGCTTTAAACTATCATCATCATCATCATTTCAGCCGAAAGACGTCCACTGCTGGAGATAGGCCTCCCTAAGCACCTCCACTTCGACAGGTTTTGTGCTTCTCGCATCCAACGAGTTACAAACTATGCATGCCATAATCTCTATACAACAGAACGCCACGTGGAAACTATACATAGGTAGGTACCTATGTATAGTTTCCACGTGGCGTTCTGTTGTTTCTGCGTACTCCTATGCGTAAAAGCGGGAGTGTGAGGGTATGCGTATACGTTTGTGAACTTTTTTAACGCCAAAAATATTCTCAAAGTCCTAATCTATGAGGAAATGTTTGATTATCGCCATTAATAGGCTTGTCACTTATCATTCTTATCAGAGAGGACTATTACGGACCCTAATGTACAATAAGGTTATTTGACAAAGTGTTGGTATCCAAAATATGCGTCTATTTTGTACGTATTTTCAAGGATAAACTATAGATAAAACCATTGCGACAGGGATTTTTTTTCAATATTTATTATATTAAAGACGATAAATTCGGGTGCATTCGCGGGCAGAGCCAGTTATGAGTGCATCTTTATCATATTGCAATAAATAACAAAAGGGTAAAAGCTAAGTATAAACAACAAAGTAATCCTTTAGACGCTGCACTCAAAATCGTTTTCCTCCGTCAAGTTTTACGATTTTATTCATGGAGTTAAGCAGTTAAGTTTACGTTCTCCTTTTCTCGTATGCACGTTAAAATTCTCCTATTTTTCATTTATGGGACCCTGATAAAAATTTATTTATTTTTGCTGCTTGTTATTTTTCTACGAGCAGATAAAACCTAGCTTACCTTTCCCAGTTGAAAGTTCGATGCGCTTTCTTTTCCACATCTCTTTTTTGTAACAAATTATTTGTTTCCTCTCACTTTTTAGACAATCTGAGTTGTACCTATCTATGTGTTGTTGCCAACAGTTCCTACTGCTCGTATCGCTACGCCGCAAGGCTGTTACGCGCTTAACCTCCCATCGCTACGCTGCAAGGTAGTTACACACTAACCCGGTATCGCTACGCCGCAAAGCAGCTACACACGTCATAATAACGCCTGCCTGTAATAAATTTTGGTTTAAACCTGTGCTTACTTTGAATTTGCTTTTCTCGTATAATTTGAGTTCTGCCAAACATAATATTGCGGAAAGCCCCGCCTGCGGCCTCACAAAATGTTATGTAAAAGCTATAAGTACGACATACGTTGTCTTTATTATATTGTTTTGCAAACACTTACTGTTTTTTTTATATATAAATCTACTAAGCGTCTCAAATAATTTGGAACTCGTCTTCACAACAACCGAGCCTATTTTTCATTGTGTAAATTAAGGCAATGAAATTACTGAAAGACGAAAAAGCCTCGCAAATGGTTTTATTTAATTTTACAAAAAACAAATTCTCGGAATCAACGGGAATATTTTTTATGTTCTGAAATCTTTTGAAAAGTAAACGTCAAAGTTTGGCGATGGAGATCTTAGAATGTTTTCAAAATATAGTAAATATTTGCTGGTGGAGTGTAGGCGTTCGATATCATGTATTGGTATTGGACATTTGTTTTAAACTTTTTAATTAAAAATGTTTTTCCATTTTCATTACGTCAATATGCAAAAAGTAAAAAGAAAATGGTAGTAAAACATTTCCTTGAAATAAGGAAAACGAAGGTAACTTTTATAAGTAAAAAACTCGGAAAGTAGCAAGTTTCGTTCTCAATTATGCAACTGCTCACGTTGAGTTGTGAAACTAATGAATCGAGCGAATGCACCGCGTGCCGATGATGAAACCATACACATATGTTTATTAATTAATGAAACACGAGCGGAACGACGGAATTTTATATTAAATGCTTTCTTTTATTTAGGTATAAAATAATTATATTGCTCACGTTGATAGTTTTTACTTAGATGTATTTTATACAGTATATTCTAAGATCTACATAAGTAGTGTGATTAACACAGCTAAGGAGTAATTAGTTATTTAAAGCAAGCCTGAAAATAGCTACTTTCTTTACTAAAGTTTAGATTTTTTTTTTCAGGATGGTAAATCATCAAATGAATGGTCCATCTCTGGGTGGAGCGGAAGGGAGTGTCAGACTCTTACTGACTAAAACCCACCCGTGTTCCTTCCCTATCTAACCCTTTATGTTCCGGGCCAGCGGTAACCCTTTCGGACAATCCCGCTGACCAAACTTTAGATCTTAGTCTCGCTCAGTAAATGGATACACTAAAGATAAACGATATACATTTCAGAAAGTTCAATACATTAGAGGTAAGTACGTGAATACTTTTGACCCAATTCGTTCAGCTGTTTCCGATGACTGAGAACAAAGGATCGCCGTTCTTGACGTCAGATAAAGTGTGATGGCTGTTATTTTTAACGGCAGAACGACGCTATAAAATACAGAAAGAATGGTAGGGGAAGTAATCCCGGAGCTGAATGCTATTGTGGACGTTGTAACAATGCAGTGATTAATGAATATGAAGGACCACTGAAGGCTTCATACACCCGCCATGGGATCTGGAGGCGATAGTCCTCGCGCGCGTCTATGAGTGGCGCGCGGAGGCACTAAGCCGGGGGGAAGTTCCGCTTCCGCGGCAAATCGCTGCGGAGCGGACTGAGCTCCGGCGCGATCTCATGGCGACATGGAAGGAACGACTGTCGCAACCCAGCGCAGGGCACGCCGCGATAGCGGCGATAAGACCCCTCTTTGAGGAGTGGCTAGGGAGGCGCCACGGCGCCCTCACCTACCGCCTGACGCAGGTCCTCACCGGACACGGAAGTTTCGGGAGGTTCCTGCACATCATCAGGCGGGAGGAAACGCCCGGGTGTCACCATTGCCAGGATCGCCCAGAGGACACGGTGGAGCACACGGTGGAGGTCTGCCCCGCTTGGGCGGAGCACCGCCGTGTCCTCGTAGAGGCGATCGGCAGCGGCGGCGACCTCTCGCGCCCGGCCCTGGTGCAAGCCATGGTCCGGGGCGAGAGGGAGTGGGAGGCAGTCACCTCCTTCTGCGAAGCAGTCATGCTAGCGAAGGAGGTGGCGGGACGGCTCAGGGAGAGAGCCTCCCGTCCCAGCCGCCGCGGGAGACGCTCCGGGCGTCGGGAGCCGCGCGACGACTCCCGGCCACCGTAGGCGCGGGCCTGCGGGCGGAGAGTAATGGGTAGCTCACCGTCCGATCAGGACCAGGCCCGTGCCGGACGGCGCGTACGTGTTCCACGCGCGCCTCAAAGAGATGTCAGCATCGAGGAGGGGCCCCATAGGGCCGAAGCCTGCCGGGTCAGCGGGATTGTCCGAAAGGGTTACCGCTGGCCCGGAACATAAAGGGCTAAGGAAGGAACACGGGTGGGTTTTAGTCAGTAAGAGTCTGACACTCCCTTCCGCTCCACCCAGAGCGGGAGGGGTCATTTGATGATTTCCCATCCGCAAAAAAAAAAAAAAAAAAAAAAGGCTTCATACACAGTACACGGAATTGTGTGTCCCTTAACAAAACACACGCTATTGTCAGACTTATTCCTTCAGAGTAAAGTTTACGATGGTTTCATCAATAAAAAACGTAAATATGACGTGTGTCGCTTTAGTTAAGTATTTAATCGTAAACTTTTATCTTGGACAGGGACGTTAAGTTTTTGGATTCACATGTCTGGATTATATTCTTTCAAAATAAGGTGTTTAGCTGTAATAAGTTTGTAAGCGGGATTTTTATTTTTCGTGACATTGGTATAAGTATAATGTCAAGGACCAAGTGATTATTGGGACATTATAAAAATGCTCGGGCAGTTTGAAATATGCCCAATATGAGAGAGGGCTAGACTAGGGACATAAAAAATGTTAATAATATCTTTAAGACTAAAAAGTAAAAAATAAAATGAAAATAAGTAGCTCCCGAACGGATGAACCGATTTTGATTTTCTTTTTTTTTTACTTTTTTTTATTTTCTTTTTTTATTTCAAACGTAGAATCAATATAGACGACGTAGGATGCAAGAGCGAGCGAAGGTCACCCCGAGGTTAGGTTTGGTTAGATTACTTTAAACCCTTTACACAGAATAGGATGCAAGAGCAAGCGAATGAGAATACAAATAACTTTAGTTACGATTACGTGCAATGTACATGTGTATTATCAGATTGCCCAAAGACCTCACGGCAATATTTATAATGTGGAGGCAATGTGATAAATAAGGAAGTTCCAATTATAATAAGAATTATAATTTAAACTTCCAACTTGCAAGTAATAAGCTACTTAGCGCAAAATAAATATATTTCGCCCTAAGTAGCTTATTACTTGCCCCTATTTATTACCTGGTCCATAACATATATACATAAGTTGAATGTACAAATTAACTAAATAACTAATTGTTATTCACTTGATATCAGCATTCCTCTAGAAGTAAGACTCCCTCCACTATACGTTCACAATTCATTTTATCGAGTGAGTCTACTCAAACGGTGCGTTCACCTAGTTTGACATGTTCCATTTTTCGGGACTTCGTGCCTCTGAAACGTGAAAAATCCCGTAATAATACTCTTATCGTCCGCGCATTGAGTCCATTACTGTGTTTTCATAATGGAAATCGATTCGCTTACAAACTTGAGGAGAGTTTTATCGGCATCAGAGCTCAATGCAAGCACATGTGACGTTGTGACCTCGGGTTTACTCGGATTTGATACCGCGGGCGGTGAAATCATATTATCGTTACCATAATTTTCATTTTACTTGGTTAGATACTCAGCTACACGCCAGGGAAGGAATTAGTGTAACAGTATTAAAACGATATCTTTAGATATACTGCGTATTCTGAATATACAGCGTGAAATTTTAATGGTTGTTTTCCCGCGGCTGAACGATTTGTACTCAGTACCGATTCATAGAGTTATTTTATTTTTATTTTTTCAAATAATTATAAAAATATGATCTCAACTCGAAAGCAAGAGAATCAATAGTAACTCTCGTGCGCCCCTACCATCTTTGCAGGTAGCAGGACGACCACGCGCAGTCGTGTTTTTGCGCTGTAGCTATACTATTCGTTCGAGATCGCGTTCGAGTGTGATTTTTCACAATTGTAGATCTGTCATTTTTTAATACTTTATTTTGATTTTTTTAAATCTATTGTACTATCAAGACAAAATCATTTCGCTTCGGGAAAACAACTATTAAAATTTCACGCTGTATTTGCAATATTGTAATTCGATGTAGTATTTTTTCTTTCATAAAGCTTTTCGAGAATTGAACGCAAACGCGTTTGGATACGTTCGTATACACAGACACGACTCACACTCATATATATTTACAAACATTTATTACGTTGCATAAAGGGAAGCTTCAGTGAGCGTAGAAACTGAAACAGCGCTTGTTATGCTATCAATCATGCCACGCGTGCTTTTTTGAGCTCTATTTTTATCTGCGTAACGCCAAGAAAAGATACACAAGTTGACAGGACGCATATGCCCGTGAACGCTATAGTTTACACAAGAGGTACCTTCTAGGACAGTTTTTATCGATACAGCATCTGGTCGGTAGTAAAAGGAGCTATAAATTACGTAAAGCTTAGCTGCCCTAACGGCAATTCTTTCTTGTGCACTGTAAATCCTGCAAGAATAATTCCGGTCCTTTACCCTTTTCGCTTTAAAAATTCCACTTATAAAAATTCATAATATAAATCTCGAGAGCTTTTCCGGCTAGTAAGCGACTGCTACGTGCATATACCTGTGCAAACATGTGAACATTTTGGCATCCGCAGCCCTAAGGACAAAACGGTAGGTATCCCAAGTAATGAGGTCTTTAAGTATACTGAAGCCAAACACAACAAAGTGGTAAACTAGTGAACGTAACAAACGGCTGCACGGAATACACAGCTCAGCCAGCCTCGTTTAGAGTTAACGAACATTTTTTAGTTACGTAGACGAATGACGCACTAAATAAAGTTCTAGTTATTTTTAATTAGGGCTGGATTTTATGTTAGAAAAGTAAAGAATTTCACGAGTACTAGTAAAATGGAATTAATTTAATTTATGTAGCCAGTCTAACAGTTTTTCTGACATCGCACACTTACCTACGACGTAAACATGGAGGTCCTTTGGGAGTCTTATGCTCTAGAAGACATACGGCTACGGATAGTTTAATAATTTTTAATCTGATGAGAGATTGAAAGATTGGTGTATATTCGGCCATTAATTGCCTTCTTGGAATGTTACAACTTGTTAGAAAAGTAAAAAATTAAGTAGGTCAAACAGTCAATCAACTCAACCTATCACAGTCCACTGCTGGACATAGGCCTCTCCCAGGCTGTGCCACAACACCCTGTCCTCCTAGCTGGGGGCGTCCCACACTACGTTTGCCGATACGCGGTTTTAACTCCAGATCTTGTCTGCTCCACTGGCCATCGGTCCTTCGACAGACATGGACAGCCCACTGCCACGTTGCAGTTTGCTTACTCTGCAAGCTATGTCGGTAAGTCCGGTTCTTTTCCGGATAATTTCATTCCTGAACTTAGCCCGCTGAACAACGTTGGATTTGTGGACCAGCCCGACTGTCGGTGTTCACGTTTCGGCACCGTATGTCATAACGGGCAGGACGCAGTGGTTGAAGACCTTTGTCGGGATAGGCAACGAGAAGCCTTGACGAAATTTCCAAATGCGACCTAACCCAACTGGAGCCTAGTAGTTAAGTACTGAAAATTATTCAACAAGCGAGGACTTGCTGTGTCTGAGCAAACAGCCAGGTGTCGACATAAGATAATTTTCTTATCACCTTAAGTCTTAAACGAAGACTTAATTCAAGTTTCTTTTTTACAACGCCATTAACACTTTCGACCTCGAGGATACGTTGATGGGTCATAATCATAAAATTATTTTGTTGATAACAGATGTAATAAGCCAAAAGTTCATTATATCCTCCGTCATAAATAAATGGGTACCTACTAAAATCAAATATGAACTCAACAGATTGAATGAATGGTTCATGGTCATATAGACAATAAACCTAGAGCTAGAAAGTAGTGTTCAGCCTGAATACATTAAATAAGGCAGATTAATTTAATATAAGTAGACCAACTTTACAGTTACCTACGTAAGTCTCGAAAATCTAAAATCCTCGAAAACCTACTAAGCGAGCAAAAGTGATGGAATTACTTTTGAAACGCAAAAGAAGAGTGATGGCTATAGTGTGCGTGCGCTCAGAATAAAACGACGTAGGTACCCATGTGCCAAAACGAATTTACTCCATTTTTTACCGACTTCACAAAAAGGAGGAGGTACTATGTTCGGCTGTTTGTATGTTTTTTTTTTTTTTTTTTTTGTATGTTTGTTCATCGAATACTCCGCCAATTGTCGACGGATTTTCAAAATTCTTTTTTTGTTCGAAAGTAGATCGTTCTGAGGTGGTCCCATTGTCACCAAGTTAGGATCTGATGATGGGATCCTAGAGAAATCGAGGGCAACCCTCAAATTTTATAGGCTAACTTATTGTTTTTCGCATATTTTATGAAGTATCTTGTATATTTGTGTATGGTTGTCACCATCTCAGGTAGCTGGGCTGATGATTGAAGGTACAACTCCTTAACAGTAAGAAGTTACTCGAACAGGCAAGGACAGTTTTAGTAAATTGTTTTGATGTTTGATTGGGCATTTGCCACATTTGGTCTCATGATCATTAAGTCATGACCTGATGCTGCAGTCAGAATAGTCTGCAGAGTACCTAACTCCTCGACAACTAACAGCAGATATATCGTATTTAGGCTCATTGAAAAGGGCTCGATGTGTGGATAAACGTACTGTTACTGAGGAACACCGAAGACCTGATGCTGAAGCCAGGAGCATCAGAGAAAGTAAAAACCTTGAAATTACAGCACCGTAGTCGTGTTTGGGCTCATTTTAAACAGGACTAATTTTAAGTTCAATGCAATGTTGACATAAGTCTGGCCTGATGCTGCAGCCAGGATTATCAGCATCTAATCTAAAAACTAATAAAAGGAGAACTCCTCAACAATTAACGTCCCTGTATCGAGAAAAGGAATATTTTATAAAAAGGCGATGGGCAAGTTGACATTAGGCTATTGTAACTTTGTAACTTAGATAAATTATAAATAGACTCACTAAAAAGCGAGAAATAAAAACTTTTTAACAAAAAAAAAACCGACTTCCAAAAAAAACACTACAAACTGAAAAATAACTTTAATTTCGGAAGTCGGTGGCAAAAACTAAAATACTGATCCCTAAGACACCGACTTCCGAAATTAAAGTTATTTTTCAGTTTGTAGTGTTTTTTTTGGAAGTCGGTTTTTTTAACAAAATAAATGAATTATAAATTTAAAACTACTTTGAGTAAACTTACGATATGATTATTCTCTATGTTTTAAAGTAAATTCCATTGAATAACTCTTAAGCGTTATGCCGTGATGTCAATGAAAAATTGATATAACTTTGCAATTTTTTTGTAACGGGAAAAAATGATTAAATCGTGTATTTCTTTTACATGATACTAGACCAAAGATTTAAAAAACATATACCAAAATGTTAAACCCCTATTCTTCACACGTTACACGAATTTATAGAAAAACCTTATTTTTTTCAACATATCACCTTAAATCATGTCCCGATTGAGGTACATTCGAATTTCACTCTAAATTACTTACTTACATTTTTGTTGTTTGTACACACCTTCAATAGTTATAAGGTCATAGAGAAAACACTATGGATCTCTTCTAGCGACGCTTAGGTTGTCTATGGCCTTAATAAATACTTATACAGTGTGAGTCTTCATAATGTGTACCTACATAACGAAATGAGGGAAACATAGCTTAATTTTATCGACGGAAAAAATATTTGAAAAAATAAAAAAATATTTAAAAGGGTCTTTACCTGCTAAAGTATGGTGATTGCAAGGCATAACAGTTGATAGGAAATGATGCGATTGAGTTATAAACATGGTATTTATACGTTTCGAAATCTGATACGATGGAGAATAATTTAAAGTAATCAAAAAGGGTAGGTAATCGGGTCTTTTATTGAGTAATTTTACAATTATTGTAAAAATTTATGAAAAAATATCAGATTTTTGTTAAAAAAAAAACTATAATTCTCAATTGAGGGGCGATTGTTTACACAGGGGTCACAGCAGTGAAAAATAATTTAAAAAATGCTACAAAAAATTTTAATTTTAATTTTTATAAATATTTTTTCCGTCGATAAAATTAAGCTTAGTTTCCCTCATTTCGATATGGGCACATTATGAAGACTCACAGTCACACTGTATACTTAAATGTCGTACCGAGCCCATTCCTTTTATTCAATTTTGTTCTAAATCTTTTCTGAATAGAATGGTGAACACGAAAATATACTTACCTACCTAATCGAAATATCAAATATGAAATGTTATTATCTCGCTCATGAACGCCAAAGTCTCTATCGCCCTTGACTCGCTTTTATCTGTCAATTTAGTCAATTCAGTAAAGGTGTCACCATTTTGAAGATAAGCCAACATTCATTGCCCTGGGGGCCTAAAAAGGCCACTTTGGGGAATCATAAAAGGATAACATTATGAGTCGTAATATGGCGAAAACAATCCGTGTTTTTCTTTTTTTCGCTGCACTACGTAGGTTTAATCAAAGAGATTGGGATCGGATTGATTGGTATTTTAGCACAGACAAAAAAAAAATAGTTGAAAAATGCTTCACCAATGAGATTTGATACGATGAACATAACGGTTAACTGTCCATTATGTTATCCTTTTATGATTCTGCCAAAGTGGCCTTTTGAGCCCCCTGTTTCTCTTGTCAATCTTCCGTAGATAATCCTATTAAAGTTCGCTGGCGTTTAAAGTTTCAGTTGTTCTTCAGAGAAATGGAAGACAACACAATGTCGGCAATTACAATTATTCACACGCCTCCTTTATTATTTTAAAACTTAAAATTAGTTTGCTAACTACTCGGCCTACCAAATTAATTAGAAGTTTTTATTACAGCGTCAATAATCTTGCTTCCCTGAATACAAAACAACCCGCGGTCCATTATACAATTGTGCAATCGTTAGCACAAGTAGGTTGCAGGCATCACTCATTACTTCTTTTTCAGATTTTTATTACAAAAATTCTTTCCCAAAGTGTTAAACACACTTAATGTAAGAGTTGCGACACTCAACGTGTTTTACGACACATAAAACTTTCAGAATGAATTATCTTAATGTATTGAGGGCGTAATATTATTATCCAACGGTCAATTTATTAGTATTGATGTTCCACATCAATAGAGAATTATCGGATATTCTTACTGAATAGTAACTCCTGAAAGGATTTATTACGAATTGATGAGAGTATCCCTAGAGGGAGTTAAAAGAAATGGCTAGGTTTCCGTGACTAGCGACCATAAAGAACTCCACCTAGGTACCTGCTATTTTATCCTCAAAGGGATTTCCTAAACAAACTGAATTATATCAGAATAATTCGAACAGAATAAGCGGAACAAAACAAATCCGATGAAACTCTCAGAAAGTAGCTGGCATAAAGAAAAATTGTTTGCTTCCAAATAAACGCTTTATTAGATTTTGCTGAATAAGGTACGAGGAGTTTTTTTTACTGGGAAAAGCTGGTGACTGATGTGGTGATGGACGCCAGCGTGAGGTGCTGACTCCGGAGACGATAATGAGGATGTAAATTGGCGTGTGGCGCGAGCAGGGTGGAGCGGGCGCGGGTGGCCCGGGCCGCCCGCCCAACCTGTGGCGTATCTGTTGCGCGCCGTCGACCGCGCGCCCGGCGCCCCGGCCCGCTACGGCCCGGCCGCACGCAGTCTGTGTCACCGCGCCGCCGACGCCGCCGCCGCCGCCGACCGCGCGACTCTCACCCGAACAAATACACTTTTCCGGTTCAAAACACGTGCAATATATCAATACATTAGATAAATCTTCGCGCTATTTGATTAACACAAATCTCCTGTTACTTTTACAAAAAATACTTCAATATAATATTTTTATTTCTACACTTCTTAGTTCTTTTCCGATCTCATAATTTTTTTAAAGTGTTTTTAAGTTATTGTTATCATCGGATCTTTTATTGCTGGAAAAAATATTTATGTTCAAAACTGGTCTCCGTTAGTGTAAGTATTTATTAAAAAGTTAACTTAGTGAAAGAAATGGTTTTGTTTACACAGCACTTTAGGCTGTATATAGCACATGATATATTTACCTGGTTAAACGTTAAGTTTGAAAATAACTTGAATGTAATTACTTAAATCTTAAATGTAATGTAACCTTAGGCAAAATATTTGTCTATTCAAACCATTTTTAATAGACAGACTTTCCATTTTTTAGGATTCCGTACCCAAAGGGTAAAAACAGAACCCTATTACAAAGACTTCGCTGTCTGTCCGGCCGTTCCGTCCGTCCATCCGTCTGTCGGTCATCAGGCTGTATCTCAAGAACTACCGTAGCTAGACATTTGAAATTTTCACAAATTATGTATTTCTGTTGCCGCTATAACAACAAATACTAAAAATAAAATAAATATTTAAGGGGGGCTCCCATACAACAATAGCGATTTTTTTGCCCTTTTTTGCTCGATATCAATAATGGCAACAGGTAGGCACTTGAAATATTCACGAAATACTCAGTTGTATTTTTACTTTAATAATAAATAATAAAATTAAAATGTAAGGGGGGCTCCTATACAACAAACGTGTTTTTTTAGGCGTTTTTGCCTTGTGGTACGGAACCCTTCATGTGCGAGTCCGACTCGCACTTGGCCAGTTTTTTCAAAACAATTTTCTTTTGAATGTGCACTGATTTTAATGAGTGTCAAATCGAAATATTAAGTAAGATGTTTTATCGACGTTACGAAATTATTTCCTTTTGTATGATCTCTCTTGGGTATTATTTTTTAAACTACTAGCTGCGCCCCGCGGTTTCCCCCGCATAAGTTTCGATCCCGTGGGAATATTTGGATAAAAAGTATGTGTGTCAGCTACCTCCATACCAAATTTCATCAAAATTGGTCCAGCCGTTTGAACGTAAAGAAGTAACAAACATATACCTAAACACACACCGACACTCACAAACTTTCGCCTTTATAATATTAGATAGTGTGATTTCTAAGTTAAATCTACCTTCATATTCATGTAGGTGTATATTAAAGACGCCTACTTATTATATTACGTGTTTTTTGCGCTCAAAGAGCTGTATTTTATGTACAATTTTATGTTATTTCTTGAAATTCTTTCATACCAATTGCTCTCAACTCAATTGGTATTCCTAGAAGGTTGAATAAAATGATATCTACCTATCATTTTTAATGGATTCGAAACAGTATTATACAATAATATTTACTCTCGCCTTGATAATTAATTACACATAATCCTCATTATCTTAATTGAAAATTCCAAGTACGTATTTACTTTTTACTGAAGGTAACACTTTGCTACTGGGTAAATGTACAGACGCCAGCACATCAAGCTACTACAATCTGTCAAATTTCTTTAATAGATTTTCAACTTTATCGCTATAATATAAGGTTCAAAGTTGATTGGGAAAAAATAACAGTTACGGGTAGCTTGATGTGGTACATAAATGTTTAAAAAACTCTGATTACTTCTGCCTATTACTATATTTTTTACTTTTATTTTGCTTCCTGTTGTGGTTTTAATAAATTTGTTTTAAAGACATTATTTGACACATAGTTTTTACACACATACAAAAACTCACGCCTTTTTTCCATAGGCATAGTTACCTACTTTTATCTTAATACTTGATTGAAGTTGAATTTTGTTTCAACTTTTATTCGAATTGTTCGCCGTATCTCGAATTCCACTTTCGCACGTAGAGTTCCATTCTCAAAGTTGTAATAAGCATAAGAACTCTTAAGTAAAGACCCTTGTAGCTATTGCCTTGTCTGTCTTAAAAACTTTTGTACAAAAATGGAACATTAAGGAAGTTGCCATTGGGATATTTTGCTCTCGGTTCAATTTGCAAGGAAATCATTATGTCCCTGAGGGTCCGGACACCGATTTGGGGCTCTTGCTACTCACTATTTACCAACATTTACACAATGGAACCCTACCGTCGGAACCCAAGGATCTTTTGATTTGAGCGTTCTGTCCCGTTTTACCTATGTCACGTTGAATAAGTGGCAACATGAATTTTATTGTTTTTTTTTATGAATCGATAACTATTTGTCATAATATTTAATCGCGAATCTCTTAGCAGTGAGAAAGTAGTGCCTACTAGACGCGTAATATGATATTAAATTAAACTACATTGTACATACATTTTCCTTATTTGCCGACGCTAGTTGCTGAAGAGCTACATTTTCTACCACATGTAGGATCGCCAGATACGAGTCTATTGATGCATACTGATACTTACTGTAGATTACTCTAGTAAAGACGAGCCTGCAATCCATCACAACTAAGAGTTCACTACTAACTGTTGCATAACATAACAGCGCAAACGTTATTGTTCCAAGCGCTGTCTCGCATACGAGCTACTTGAAAATTATTTTTTCAGCGATAACCAAATAAGTGCCATGTTGGTACATACAATACAACTGATTGACACTCATTGGAAATCAGTAGCAGTGATAATAATTTATACTCTAATCTAAATATATTAGCTTAAATTCAGTACAAAAGACTTAAGGACTTACCCTCCCTCCAGACCTCCTGGGATTACTAATTCCAATCTGTACCTAGCAGCAGCAATCTGCTCTATCCTCGGTCATTAGGCCCTGAACTTATCGTAGATAAGAACCGTTATCTCTGCCTGGTATCTAGATCGATATCTAGGTACATGTACACATTTGTAAGGTTCGGGTTTCAATACCACACTCTGATACAGTCGTTTGACAAATCAAGATTTAATTTAATGAATAATTTGATATGCGATTTTGCAGTATAGTGTACTTAGTCCATTAATTTTTCTTTTCGTTTGCTACCTAACAGGACCAGTCAGGAAACGAGGACGTTAGTTGTGAATGTGTGAAAAGTTTAGTGATTGACAATTGGAAGATTGCATCGAAGAATAAAGTGCAGTGTAGTGCGTTCGAGAAGTATCGTGCGCGGGTCCCGATGGCCGGCTCGGCCCGGCCGCGCTAGATCGATCCCGCCACAGCGGCGCGGCTCACGTCGGTCAGTGCATTCCACCTACTTATACCCTATGTGCAATAACTCTGCTGCAGATCTAATACAACACACGCCTACTTCAACACAATCGCGATAAAAAATACGATAATATCGTGAGTAACGCTACACAAAGCACGTGCGCAAACTTTGCAGTTATGAAAGTTCTAATTTTGCTCGTGTTGTGCGTCGGCAGTAAGAGCACAGTTCAGGAAACAACAATTAATGGAAGGATATTGAACTATTGAACAATAGGTACCTACGACACAACTGAGTTCGAGAAATCCAATTTGGACAGTTTACGTTCAATTGAATTGCTGCTCCTGTTTTAACGATGATACGATGCCGTTTCTAATGTTCTGTTCAACGATCAGTACTATTGCCAGTAAGGTAGACGCACAGGTACAATGTGGATCGATGCCAAAACTTTTGTCTTCTGTTTCTCTTTAATCAAAAGCTTAAATCTATAAATTAAACCTGTGTTTTTTTGTTAGAACAAAGCAGTGGTTACCGCCACAAAAATACTTTCACTGAAATATCGCAATCATAAACCGGCATGGCCTGGGCAGCGGAGATTTATTTATTCTAAGCAATACTTACACGTTCCGTGGAAATGTTTATTTACGGATAGAATACGAGAAGCTAGTGAAATGAGAATTACTCTCGTAACTTTAGATTCCAGTTTGAAAAGATATAATTGTTGTGTGTATTTATAACACACCCGCAAATTAGGTAAACCCTTTTTGTGAAAACATAACGCGTCCCGCAGTTACGTCAGCAGATACGTATTTTAAGCCAGAATTAAATATGAATGGTTGGTACAGTATCGATTCTCTTATTTTTATACACCTTCAGCGTTTTTTAATCGTAATTTATCAACCTTTTACAAAAATATATTTTCCTACCTGCCTAGTCCATTCGTTTCAGTCTTAACTTATCGAGAACATAGTTATAAACATGCATTATAGTTACTTTCTGTTATCAAAAAAATAATAAAGCAGAAAGCTTTTAGAATCGTACTAAACTCAACCCCAAGGGTATAAAAAGGATTCAAACCTATTTACACAATATTTTGTTGGCTATCCACACATTTTCGGAAAATTAAAGCCTTAACAGATTTATCCGACTCAGATGGGTATGGCTAAAAGATTATAGCATGATAATGAGAAATAAATGAAAAGGTCTATTTTCTGGGCCGCTTTTATTTTCAACTTCAATATTTTAGGGAAAGCTCCCTTATTTCCCGTAAATATATTGAAAAGCTTTACGAACCCTAAAGCTACAGTTTGTTAATCGAATATTTGGTACCTGTTGTGTTGATTTTAGGGCCGTTATTTCATATTGATATTAGCAGGGAAGGTGCGGAAGCAATCATTTCAAATATGAATCACGATATCGCAGTGTTGACAAATCCAGATTGTTCCGCACAATCAGCAGATAACCTATTTCACGTACACTAACAGATATTTATTAGGGGCCGATAATATGGGTAGGTAGCTATTTACCACCTGAATACGTTTGAGACTAATGATCATAGAGAGAGAGTCAGAGCGCCCAGAGCGGGAGAAGTTATTTGTTAATTTCCCACCTAAAAAAAAAAAAGATTAAGATACCTACCTACCTACTTCGGGTTATAGTTAATTAGCCCCTTTATTGCCAGTTAGTTGCCACTCTACCCTAATTCAGTTTGGAAAATTAATTATTTACTTTACATAAGTAGGTATATGTACATACCTACTTTCCGTTGAAATGTAGCAATGACTATATGTTTTGCTTCAAACATTTATTTTACTTTCCCAAAAGCTGATAAAACCTAGAGGTAACCTCACCTGATTTAGAGAATTAATTAAGTTGATCAATAAATTGAGGAAGGTTACGATCTGGCGTCGGATCTTTCTGGCTACCTGACAAGTAGGAAAGGTAAATCCTAAAAGAAAACGAGGTAGACTAGAGTTAGAGATAGCAAAAATAACAGAAGGATTTACTTTAGCAAGTATCTATATTATGTTGATTTTGCACTTCAAATATCTGAAAGAATTTGATATTAAAATAATATAAAGTCAGGTTTACTGCCTGCGCGAAAAGTAATTAAAAACACGAATACACAGCCCTAGGAAGTAATTATGCAAAGATACGTCACATGACACAAAGTGTTCCGCGTAAAATGTGTGTCACCGTTCGTCAGATGGGGGAAAAATTCACGGTTCGTATCATCCACTCGGCCTGGAAATTATCACATAAATTAAGACAAGATCATTAAAATGTAATGTACAGCGTTATACTGACCGACACTGAGGTAAACATGGCTGAAAACCACGACGTTTTTACACGCAAATATTTAATTTAAATATTAATGCGCAAACTTAATATTAATGTTATGTTAAATTGCTTCGGATGAAATGTATTGTACGATGTTTATTTGCTTATAACGCTTTTACAATAATTTTAGTGAATTTACTTTGCCTCTATATCGCTTTTGGCAGATGCAGCTGGTAAAAAGCCAGGTTTGTTGAAAAACACAGCTGCAGAAGCAAAGACTAAAACTATACAAGTATAAGTGTACCTACACAAAACTTTCTCTTCTACTCATACACACCGTGTCTTCATCTCTTTTTACCCATTCTCCTATCGCAGAAATGCTGGAAGATGTTCCTTCAGAAATAAGAATCACCTTTCTACGTATTTTTTTTTTCTGTTATTTTATTTTTGTCTTTTTATACAAGTCGTTTGGAAGTTGAGTGCAAAGCTTTAAGGAATGTATATAAACGATTTGATTTGATAGTTGACACCATTTCATTTACAACATTTTGAGCCATGCAAGTCCTAGACGAAGTAGGTTTTCTTTATTTTTAACTACAAACATTTAGTCAAAAATAACATTATACCAACTTTAACTGGGAAAAAAATAAAAAAACGTACTTCGTCTGAGACAAGTATAGCTCAAAATGTTGTAAATGAAATGGTGTCAACTACCAAATGGCTTTGTATCCAGCTACCAAACACCCTATATATGTGTACCATGAATGGTTAAATAAAATAATTAATTCACGAAAAAAAAAACTTTCGTACAGTTGTAGATAAGTAATATGAAATTCACTATACATTTCCGCTGAGCGTTTAGTTACAAATTGTTGAGCTTTCGAACAAGTTCGGAAATATTTGTAAGAATCTTTTTGAAGGAGTTGACATCGTGTAGATATTATAAGATTATGTTAAATACAGTAGAGAAGAAAATGGTGACATTGATAGCTTATTTTGGCCATTCTTAGACTTAGTGACTTTTTATTCTACGGGGACGATAATGTTAACTAAGAATGATAATAATATATTTATTTATATATACTTTATTGTAAACCAGAAAAATACATAATATGAGAAAAATACCTACATCAAACACTAAAAAATATACAATATCTTTGTGGACTGCCTGCTAGAATGAGGCTCATAAGTAGGTGTCTAGTGGAATGAAAGTAATGTAAATTAAAATACGATCTTATTGCCGGTGGATAGTGTTCATTTTAGAGATGAATTGTACATCTTTCATTTATTGGTCTCGGTTCCTTTTCAGTCCCCCTATACCTACGTTTCTTGTTGCAATCGCGTTGAAGATTTTTGCGTCAAAGGATTTAATATCAACATCCTTATTGGTATCATCTTTTTTTATAAGGTATGTGGAGTACGTGGTACCTTTTTTCTCTATTCAGTATCCATCCACCTTCCAAACTTGGCAATAAATATGAATAAGAATAATCATCATTTATTTGCAGAAAATATAGGTGTTACTACTTGCAAAAGTTGGTGACTAATGTATAGGTCATATTTTGCCTGTTTAGGGCACGCAAATAAATTTTAGATGACTGCCTAATAGGTACCTACTTATTTTAATAGATAATATATACAAAATATATACAAAATATACCAATGTTCAAATAGATTTTTTAAATTAAACAGTAAATATACACACATAGCAAGACTTAAAATAACATTTTGTCTTTGTAATATAAATTATTTCTATGTTAAACTAAATAAACACACGCCACAAAACGACTTATAGGAAACTTAAAATAAATACTTTCATGGGTAATATAGGTATATTTTTACAGTTGAGTACATATTTTAAAAAACCAATCCAACACGTACCTACTAACTGTTAAGTATTGAAAACAATACGTATTGGAAAACACTTAAATTAGATACCTTACACGAGTTGGCTGAAAAGCCGACCTAAATTACGCGCTCATTATTAATATTTAAGGTCAGCCTGTAGCCAATATTCTAGAATAGGTAAACGCTGAAATATTTATCTTATCAGAATTCGTCCAACTGAATCGAATATCATAGTAAATCACGCAAACTGAACGGAATCGAATCTGTCTGTTTATCATTCAATCACGCCTCGGTGAGGGATTTCACCAATTTTTGCTGTAAATGCAATGTTACTCTACTTCACTACAATAGGCTATAGGCTAGTAGACAGTCAAAAATACCTTTAGGCCAGTAATTTAAAACATCGCAGTTCGCAAAAAAATGCACTGAGCTGATTTTCTTGGGATGTTGTTAGGATATTGAAAAACCAAGTTTGCATTTTTGATAGACCTACACGCTAACTGCGTGACTTCTTTCAGTTTCTTTCAGTTTTTAACATAGCATAACTTCAGGTGCATCTTACAGAAACACAGCCGTAGCTCTGTAGGTTCAATTGAATCGGGATATTAATTAAACAAAAAACTTTTATGAAATTAAGTTGATTTTTTACATTTTTAGCTTACAGCCTCGAAAAACCTCGATTGTTTAAGTTTTTGACTAATAACTAACTTCTTAAAGGTGCATCCTTCGGAGAAAGCTACAATTAGCGTAGCCCTGTATTATAGAACCCGAGATACAGCACTCAAACATTGGCCATTTTTCACAAAAAGTTCCAAATTATAAGGGTACCTACTTAGTATTGTTCTGTTAAAAAATACGCTGATTAGACAAAATGAAACAATTGAAGTCACAAGAGCCGCCATGACGGAATTTGTCTACAGAATGCCCCATTTTGACAATCAAGTAATTATTGTTTTTCTGTTAAAGTTCGCTGAAATATTCATATTTTGAAATAAATTAACCTCAATTAACATACCTATGTAACTTTTAACTGGTCTATTTCATTACACGTGGATATAATTGAACGTGAATTTATTCAACTGAATGTTAATACTACATACATACGTAGGTACATTATTAAGTACCTACTATTTCCCATTAAATTGTAATTAGAAAAGAGATGTGAGAGGCGTAACATAAATATCAGGTGGGATAAAGGTATCTAGGAATTTTCATAACGTTTTCATACATACGTGTCATTTTACGGCACGATCGGCCGGAAAATTTATACACGCAGAGATAGGGAAATTGCGACATACATACATAGAAATGGCAGCTAAAAAAATGGCATGATTTTGCTTTTGCAGACGTTTAAATATACGTACATAAAAACATGTAAATTATGATGTGGAATAGTTTCATATTGAAATATTCCAATAGCTAACCGGAGAAGTAAAATGAAAGTATGAGCCGCTTGTAAGTTTATCTAAGAGTATGGGTACTTTCTTTTTTAAAAGTTTTTATTCAAATAGCCTTGGTTTTTAAACATAAAAACATATTATTGCTACGTATTTTTGGTAAGATAAGCATTCGTTTCCACACTTGTTTGCTACAATAAAAGAAACGGCACGCTGTTAGAGGAATTGTTCATTTGTTCCTAAGATGTAGCGGGCATCATGCTGGCATTCTATTACTTTTTAAAACTCATTTCATTGTGAGCAGTACTTACCTATGCACAGCTGCCTATGTAGCGAAAAGAAAAATATAGCTACCTCTTTGTAGAATTAGGTAGTGGTTAAGGGCGGGTGTTTTGGGGGATTGTCTTGTGTAATTTTGACGTTCAAAAACTGCTGATTCTCAGTCTAATTTGAATAAATGACTTTTGATTTTGAAATAACAAGTTTTCCGTGATAAAAATCTGTTATTGAAACTTGAGAGTAGCACGAAAAAAATAAAAACTTTTTATGTTGATCACGTGGTCCCGGCAGAGGACGATTCTTCTTGCCAATGTTAGAAGTGTTTAGGATAATCCGGCTAGTCCAAATATTTGTATAGTTATCCCAAAATGTAACACGAATTTTCCACTGCAAATCCTGGTTACTTTCGTGGAACAACGTGATAATTTCCAAATTAAATACTTAACCTTTCAAATAGATGCACCGCCCGGGATTTTAACGAGCCTGGCAACCCTGAATTGGTAATGTAAAGCCGGGTCCACACTAGTTAATCTTGCTTTGTACAATATTCTCCCTTTGTATCATCAGAGCACTTGACACCTCGCTTTTGTGTCCGGGTTGTATGTGAAGTCATTTGTTATTGATATTTAGGCCGTTGGAAGCGAAACCTCGTTCAGGGCCCGCACAACGGTGTTCATAGAGGTAACGTACCTTTTTGGAACTCACATGTTTGCTATAAGTACAGTTTATTCGGAGCCTATTATTTTAATTTCACATTTTGTCTTTGAAAAGCGAAATAAACAAAAGATTATCTTAGTTTTAGAACATTGTGCACGTTGTTTGTCCGTCATCATTGTTTCATTGAGGCAGGTAGAATATTATGGTATGAAAGCATATTTTTTCATGGCCATTGGCCATACAGTGAGTCAGAAAAACTCAAAGGTTGTTGGAATAAATTAACTCGAAAATATAAAATATGACAAATCTAAACGAACTGCAGATCTAAATACTTACGTATGATGTCATCATTGTGCATAGTAAGTAGATGCTGGTGCTCAGATTTATATAATACATATATTTAACTATTGGTTATCGACACAAAATTATGACAATAGAGGTCACCAATTCATATCTACTTATATAAAAACTGTCTACTTACTCTAAATGCTGTAAAAATATTTCTGAAAATAATTTGAATTGTGTAAAGACCTAATGGCAAGAAACAAAGTCTTGGAATAGCAATACAACAAATAATTACAATTTAAAAGAAAGGAATAGCTTTGAGTCAGTCTAATAAACGTTACTTTTGGAATAGCAATTTCTACATCGAAATCAATTTATGTAAACCATTTAGCCAGGACTGTCTTTCATTCTACGGAATCAATTGCAATACAACATACTCTCACAAACTACATGTCTTTTGTTCTGTCTAATCTCTTATGCAATTGTTAGTACCTAAGAGCTCTTATTTCTCCATTAATAACAAATTCAATTAGCCAAATACGAGAGTGCCTACGATATATCGGCGATAGCCTCAGCACATTGTGTCATAGTACATTATGCTTTATATGAAGTGGTCCACATAGATGTAAGAAAAATCTCCTACCTACGAAAAATATCTTGGTTCAATCTATGTAGAACAATTTACTTATATCTCGTTTCTAATTAGAAAGCAACACTGAAGTTATTATGGTCTTGTCTAGAAGCGTCCTGTTCTAGTACGTGCTTCAGTGGCCAGGTGCGAGGATATGCCGCCATTACACTGACCTTTCTCGTCTAATGTTTACGTTAAGGGACTTGATAATGTGTAAAACCCGTAAAGTGTTAAGCGAAGGCAATTTACACTCTATTTTTACCCACAAGCACAGACTATTCTGCAACGAGCGCATGAGAACAGATTATTTTACACGAAACGATTCGAATATTTTCCGAACACGATTACCTCAGCAGCTGTTCCAGAATAGTTTATAAACATTATTGTACAAATTTAAACCAATTTTTATTACCTCCCAAAAAGTAAGCCAATTAACAGCGAATGAGTCAAGGCTTGCATTGTTTTCCAGATCCTGGCATCGAGCCAGCTCTCGCTACCATCGATAATAATTAATAGAAAACTCTCCTCAAGATATAGGTCAATTTGTTAAACACTTTCTAATAGGAGTACCTACATAAGATGCACTGCATTTCCTTTGAAAGCTTTGCACAGTAGTATAAAGAGAAGTTATTTTCTTGATCTTAACTTTTTCTAAGTTGAATGTTTCTTGCTAATGAACTTTTTATACATGCTAATGGAAAATTGTTTGCGCACTTTCCAATGTTCGTTGACGAGTCTTACTTTAGCTCCCTTGCACTTGGATTCAATTGAGTAGTTATAATACTTATGAGTTTATAACACTTTGATAACATCGTTTAAATCAAATTAATTTACAGTTCAGATAAAAGAGAAACCACTGCAAGCTTATCAGAATTTCATGATATCTGAAATAGATTTCACTGACCTGGTAACATTGATCTGTTGATTAACGATTGAAACATGTAAAAGCGAGGAAGCTGTGTTTCACTAAAGATGCTTCACGAGCGAATTAGCCATTCGGAAATGATCTCAACGATAATGAATGTGCTAGTTTTTAATCAGACTATCGTAATGCCTGATAATTCGAAAATAATCGATGTCGGAATCTAACCTTGAACATTGGACGGGCCCGTTAACTGGAACCTATACAACTCTAGCGGTTTAATCAATATCAAACAGATAGATAAAGGTATCTATTCTTCTGAACCCATTGTCTATATTTATGAGCTCAATAAAACTAGTATAGACACAGTAAACACGTCTATAAAAAGATATGTGCGTGGCTTTGTTTCAGGAAAATATTTCTATGATTTCCTAGGAGCTGCTAAGTTTTGGAATTTTTCTGTACCTAATCCATTCATCCTAGTTGGCTTGACCTCGGCTTTGACATTAACAGTCTAAGAGAAGATCTCTAACGAATACGGCTTCGTATGTCTGGATCTATTTCAGTTATAACAAGCTGATCAGGGGGCCTTAAAAGGCCACTTTGGCAGAATCTTAAAAGGATAACATTATGAATCATAATGGACCATTAACTGTTAAGTTAATCGTATCAAATCCCATTGATGAAGGATTTTTCAGTTATTTTTTTTTGTCTGGGGTTAAATACCCCTCAATCCAATCCAAATCCAATCCAAATCTCTTAGATTATACCTACGTAGTGCAGCGAAAAAAAGAAAAACACGGACTGTCTTCGCCTTATTATCATTCATAATGTTATCCTTTTATGATTCTGCCAAAGTGGCCTTTTTAGGCCTCCTGATGTAAGTATGCATACTTTCTTGTTTCGATCTAATAAGATCCGATCTACTCTCCTGCTCCCGTAGGAGGAACTTATATACCTACAGATATTCTCACCATCAACGACTTAGTTTATTTTTGTGTCTATACAGGGTTAGTCTTCAAAGACCAGCCAAATTTGGCCAAAGACCAGCCAAAGGGTGTGGTACAGACCATCAAACTGAACAACTTTCTCCATGGGACCAATATCGTAATCGCGAAAAATTTATCAACTGTCCCATAGAAAACTTCAATAAATACTCGACCTAAACGTAGGGGACGGCTGAATTTTTATTCGCGATTACGATGTTGGTCCCTTGGAGAAAGTTGTTCAGTTTCATGGTCTGTACCAGACCCTTAAATTTGGCTGGTCTTTGAAAATAAACCCTGTATAAGAGAAAACTTTATGTTTTTTCTATTGTTGTTTATGTTACATTTGTTTGATGGTAAAAAAAAATCCTAATATATCTCAAATCAGTTTACTCCAGATCTGAACAAGTGTACTTTTCGCTTCGATCTGGATCCGGACTATTGCATTGTACAGAACATTTGGCACCGCGCCAACAATGAGACCACACTTTGTTGTTAATAGTCTATCGTATATCTATCATCGTTCTTAATTTTATTAGTTTATTCACCTGTGTTGCAAACTTACCTCAAAGAGACATTGCGGTATTCATCTAGAGAAATATAAAATTGTAAACTTTCTATACGTGTATTAACGTATGTTAGTTCAAAACGCTCGGGTTATGAGGCCCGAGTCTGCGTTTATTGTCTGGCTCGTTCTTTGACCAAGGAATTAGCATTGCCATTCAACGTGGCAAAGCTGCCAGTCTCCTGGGTGACGGTTCCGGATGACAGCGGTGCGGACGAGTACTTGGACGCCTAAGTGACCAAAAAACAAAAGGATTTTTTGTAAGTATATTTCGTATGTAAGTTATACTACCTATAGTTAATCATATAATGTTAACCAAATTTGTTAATTGAAATAAACATTTTTATTTTATTTATTTAGGTACAAAAAGTTAAGTACAGCCGCTCGCGCATCGCTGTCTCTTTAGAAACGAGCCTGATTGATTTCCGAACGTAATAAAAGTGTTCTTGCGTGTGTGTGTAGGAAACCATTACTTACATGTCTACTGCGTTTGCTTTAAAACAGATGAAACTCGCTCCAGATTGTTTAAAAATAGGTAATATTCAGAAAGTTGATAATTAAAACATGTAGGTAAATATCCACAGTGATTAGTTGACGAACTAACCAATGTAAAATCAACATCGGCTGGCATAAATTGAAACCAGAATAGTGTGAGAAATAAAAATAAAAACAAACAGGACAAAACGCATTTGTATAAGCTTCCACTCCTGTTAGACACTCCCGCGAGAAATACCCTCTTTCGGATTCATTCGAGTGGTGTGTTGTGTACCTATACGACAGTACGAGGACCGTGTGAGAAACAAAACAATTTATGTATTAAAATATCAATGGTCGTGCTGAGAATACACAAGTGTCACTTTAGTGAGTCACCTTTATCTTTCTGATGTCAACGTTGACGTGCTAAAGCGTTAAATTTTTCACTTTGTCGCCGGTCGTCGCCGCTGGACACCTGATGTAGGCCGCTCGGTAAATTTAGCTTAATTACCGTCTAAATACAGATATTTACCTGGAAAGCCGGAGTCTTCCATGTAAATATCTGTAAACGGACTACAGTGGGTACGTTGTTATACACAGCGGATAGAGATACTTGATGTCTGGCTGTTATTATTACGTTGCGTTACGTGTACGTTACGTAGACAGAACGCACAGTACTCCATACTTATCTCGGATTTTTGCGAGAGTTTTATGAAAGTACTTTATCAGCGGGTGAATATAGCCAATCCGAGCCGATAACTTTACAAAATTTATATACTAGTACTTAATGGCTGGCATTAATAGAGCTGGTATCAGTTGTACGATGTTCTATTTAAGTGCATGTGGGTAGTAGCAACTTCACCGCTACTGCATAGGTATTTTATAATGAGGTGCGAGTCAGTGTGCACCTAGCCGTTATCAAGCGGTGCATTCGCTCGAGCATCCTACACGCCACTGAACACAATAAAGGATTTATGCTCCTATATTCGGTTATTTTTACACAAACATTTCAGTTATTATAGCGAATGTTTATGTAAGTATATACTTACATACTTCCACATTTGAGAACACAATCACATACAACACAAAACACAATATCGCAATCGAATAAGAAATTAAGGGATATATTTATAAACGATGACTAAAGTTAAGTGACGTGTAAACGTCAAAAATGCATGGTTAAGCAGTCGCTAATCATTTATGAATGTGTGAACTTGTGCTAAATTCTTTTATATTTTCATACTCAAATGGGACCCATTTGAGTATGAAACTATAAAAATGCCTTACATACTAGATTAGATTAGATTTCTACCACCAGCCACCAATCTCCTATGGAAAACTGTTAATGGTAGAAATCTAACTTGGAAAGATGTATTAATGATTCTAATAATTATAGGTAATTCTCTAAATATGTACCTACCTGTTATTGTCGCAAAACATATTTTGATCAAGATCATTGACCTGCAAATTGCAAAAAATGTAAGAAAAATTTATATTTGCGGTCTCAACTACCCATTCACCTTAAACTCAAACAATGTGGTCGGTTTACAAGAATCTGTGAATTCTTGAAGAATAGCGTCCCGGGTAACAGCAATTGTTTTGTTCTCATTTACAAAATATTGAATTCTTGAAGCATGGCCTCCCGTAACGGGCATTGTATTATTCTTTTTCACAAAATAATATTTTAATTAAAAGTCGCAGGAAACTATTGGAACAGACTTTCCGAGGTTCAATTTTTTCCTCAATTATCACTCTTTGTATCGTCTGGTCCTTTGATCTAATAATAAGTAATCATAACCTACGTTTAATTATTTTGAGGGGCCCGTGGCTAAATAATAACAGCCGCACAGGTCGATCGATCAGGTTAAGCTATGCTTGCCGCGGTTATTCTGTAGATGGGTGACCATCTTTACATACCGTGACTCCTCCGTGCCTCGGAAAGCACCCTAAGCCGTTGGTCCCGGCTGTCATTCGCTGGGTTGTGGAGGTCAGATAGGCAGTCGCTCCATGTAAAATACTGGTATTCAGCTGCATCCGATTAGACTGGAAGCCGACCAAAACATAGTTGGGAAAAGGCTAGGCAGATGATGAACCTACGTTTAATTATTGCAGCTGTAAATTTTTTGGCACTTTCACAAACAACAAGATAAAGAATTAATAAACCTTGTCTTTGACGTTTCAATCAGACTTTACAAAGACTATCGGATCTGTTTGATCGCCTGCTAAAGTTGATCAGTGACGTACTGGGAAACTACTCAGCCAGATATTAACACTTTCACCTTAAGGAGATAAATCAACAAGAAAATTAATCCAAAATCATAATAGTTTCTCGTTCAGAAGAACCTTTATCTACTGATATCTACTGCTTCAAATTAAATTAGCTAGCTAGCTAGTGATGGGTAGGTATAGTACCGATACCTAAACATGAAAAATATATAAAAAAAAATATATTTTGATGATTTTTTTTTTGTGCGGTCACCAACCGCTGTTAGTGTAGGTAGTCACTTAAAATATCAGTTTAAGGGGGAAGCGCTAAGGTAGCCCGCGAAATACAAATTTTATTACGTTTTTTGCAAATTGCTGGTCAGTATTAAGTTGTACGTTGATTAAAATATGATTCGCGGCCGTAACAAATAATTATGTATTTACAGAATTATAATCATTAGAATCAGTAATACTTTAAATGTTTCGTCGGGCAAACTTTAAGTATTTGGTACTGTCTGAGCAGCTTTGGAAAAGTTTCTAACTTTGTAACAGGAATTTAATCTGACCATCGCTCAATTAAGATTTAGGGTCAGTTCACACCGAGACGCGGCGCGACGCGCAGTTTTCAAGATAGAAATACAATTACAGATCTTATCTACTACACTAAAAGGTACACAATTCAGTGTCAACTACGTCGAGCTACGCCGCGCAGCGCCGCGCGACGTAGCTCACTGAATCGTGTAGGTACCTTTTTGTGTAGTAGATAGATAAGGTCTGTAATTGTATTTCTATCTTGAAAACTGTGCGTCGCGTCGCGTCTCGGTGTGAACTGACCCTTAGGTTCAGAGGTTTAGGATTCTCTGAACCGGACGGTTCATTAAATATGGATGTTGTTAATGTGATGACAACATGTAGTATCCGACTGACTCCTCTTTAAAACTGCAAAGAACAGAAGGCTAATTCTCGTAATTAAAAACATTCAAAATCTAGTCTCGATCTCATCTCAGCGACTAGCAATGTCTAAAACTTGTCGAATCTGTAGGGAAATTAGAGGTCATTTTGACAGATTGATACCGAGATTAGAATGCAAATGTTCCTAAAGATACGGGAATCGCCCCTCGGGTTAAAACAAACGAGTTATTCCGGTCTGATCCCTTGAACCGGGGCCTCCACCCTCCTCGATCCCCTGCTAGTTCTTCTTCTGTTTTAATCTCTGTTTTATCCACTATAAACTTTCTCAGGCAGCTAAGAAGCTCAGAGCGGTAATTCTCGTAATAATAAGAACGTTCACAGTCTGTTCTCAGTAACAATCTGTCAAAAATACAGCTAATTTCCCTACATTTTTGATGAGTTTTTGACATTGATGGTCGCTGAGATGAGATTGCGACTAGATTTTGAACGTTTTTAATTACGGGAATTGGCTTTCTGATATTGTTACTTTGTTAGTGAGAAGAGAACAAAAGCCAGGACTCGTAAGTACTTCAAAATCGTTAATTCAAGTCGCAATTTCAGCGACAATCAATGTCAAAAAAAAAACAATATCAAAGTGTGTTTTATGTTTATTTTTTAATTTTTTGTTTGTAATGTGCGTTTTGTTTGTGATAATTGTAAAATTTGTAAATAAATTGTAATATGTAGGGAAAGTAGAGGTAATTTTGACATAATATTGAGACAGATTAGAATGCAAACGTTTCTAAAATACGGGAATTGCCCCTCAGGTTAAAGGAAGCTTAGGTTCAGCTTGATCAGCTAAGAAGCTTACATCTTCTTAGTGAGAGTAGAGCAAAAGCCAATTCTCGTACTTCAAAATCGTTCAAATTCAAGTCACACAAGTCAAAGCATGACAAATATTTTTTTTGTTTTTTTGACAGATTGAGACTCGGACAAGAATGCGATCGCTTTTAAAAAAATTGGAGAGATTTGGTTGGTTGGTTAGGACTTAGACCGGTCTGGCAGTCTGGCTCCTGTTGCAGGTCGTGAGAACAAAATAAAAAACTCAAATCGAAAGTGATTTATTCAAATTATACTTAGGCTGAGAATCAGCATTTTCATTTTACATAAGACCGTCCCTCAAAGCGCCCGCCTTTCACCACTTCCTAGTGCTCTCGTTGGGAAGAAGAAGTGGCGCAACAAACTCCCCACCACAGATTCTATATTCGATTCGACAACATTCGATCAAGCTCGAGTGCTGGGGTTGTCGTGAGTGACCGGGATCTATTGCCGACCATCCTTCCTCGGAGTCGATTGTGAGCTGAAATTATATCTATAACGCATATTCCGTGATCTAGATAACAGATAAGTAGGCCTTTGTTCTCGTTTGTTCACTGTCTGAGAGTATCTACCAAAGTAAATAGGTGATACCTACCAGTATTTAAATATGGTATCGTAGCTGACTTATCTAAAAATATAAGAGTGATATGCGTCTGGTATTCGTAGACGTAGACAAATGTTACGAAAAACATGACCATATATTTACCTAATAAATACCTACTAAAAAAGGTCTGACATCTTATTTTTATTTTCAAAAGAAATATAATATGAAAAGCGTTTAGACGGCGTGTCATGTATGGAAAAATAAATTCAAATTAATTAATGATTCAGATACATTTTATATCTATTAAAGTTTCATTGTTTTCCATAACAGCGGTGCTGTAGGTATTAATATTTTATGCTATGCTTGGAAACAGGGAACCTAATATTCCCCAAATAAATTTAGCTGTGAGTTACTGCAAACTTTTTAGAGAGCAAAACCTTTTCGTTTAATAATATTAGGTAAATTATTCCCCGGTGGATTCACATTGTACCTTTTTTAGGGAAACTACCGTAGGTAAGTAATTTTGGTGGAATGGTCCCGGGATTAGTGGTCCAGAGGCTGCTTTATTTGTTAGCAAATTTTGGAAAACGGTCTTAAAAATAACATTTAATTTTTAAACCATCATTCTCTTACCGTTATCCCAATTTATTCGGGGTCCGCGCAATATAACTTTTCTACACTGAAAGAAATAAGCAGTACATAAAAATGAAAAAACATTGATCTGAACTGCTTTAAACAGTTCCATATGAGCCTAACGTTCAAAACAGTATTTTTTACTGATCCGAAAACAGTTAAAGCTTGAGGCAAAATGTTACCGTCATGACAGTAAACTTTAACGTTTTAAGTAGGTAGCTAAAAGGTCACAAAATTAACTGTTTATTTATTTGGTGATATCGTCCAAACCATTGAAATTTACTTAGATTTAAAGTAAAATGGTGGTTTTCCTTCTTTTGTTGTTTATTTTAATAAATAGTATGTTCAATCAGTAAAAGTTACTGTTTGGTCTTTTTACTGTTCTACAAACATTTCTTCTTACTGTCTTAAGTCAGTAAGTCTTAATGAAATCGCTCTAATGTAAGAAATATTTTTTTTCAGTCGTCATCTCTGTAGTCACCCTTTATCTAGTCATATTATCTCTCACACAGTCCATCCATTGTGTATTTGGTCTTCCCCTACTCTTAAAACTAACATTCGTCATTATTTATTTTATTGAATACATCTAAAGAACATAGACCTTCGTTGACGTCACATCTTCAGTGACCATAAACATTGTAAATGCTCCTAAATGCCCTCATTCGTGCCAGTAAGCATAAGAATCGGTAATTGGCCTCTGCACGTTTGTAAAGTACGTCCACTTTCCATTCCCCTTCAATCTCCGCCATTGTTTAGTAAGATTGCATTAGGTACCCTGTTGTATGATGTACCTAGTACCTGTTCGCACTTACATTTTGAACCAAACATATCTTCCAGTTACGTCTGTTTTTAACCGACTTCAAAAAAGGAGGAGGTTTCTCAATTCGACCGTATATTTTTGAAACTTCTATGTGAATTAATTATTCTTGTTTCGCTCTGTTCTGCCATTCACAGATTTGTTTCCATTTTGTTGAAATGCAACAAGTGAACACTTAGACGAACACACATGTGTTACATGAAAACACAATTTATTAGATATCCGATAGTTTCGTCCCCTTGCCATTTTTCCACTCGACCGCTTACTGAAACCACCCATAACATAAAAAGATGTTTTGCTGTTGTTGCGTGGATATTTACAAGTTAACACCTAAAATGACATTTGGAAAGCTATGCAAGACGGACGATACTTGAAAACCATATTACGCAAATTAAAATTGAACACAATGACAACTTTCAGACGTAGGTATCTAAGTAGAAATCAATAACATAATGTTTTGTAAATGTAAGAACCATGTTTCCGTTTATTATGATTTTTTGATGTTGACTTGAAATAGCATGGCAGTTGAGAACGTGTCATGCTCACTTAAATGTCTCACCGATGGTGGCGCGTGTGTTGGATCATTCGGTTCCCTACAAAATGGTTGAGCTGGATGGTGCTGATCCACGCGTCATGTTCGTGAACGGGCGCCGTCGGTTGAGACTGGTCATCTCTTAACTGCCAAGGCTTATTTTTAATCTTATGTCTTGAATTGTTTCTTCATTTCTGTCTTTTTTACATTGTTCTCACATATAGAAGCAACAAGAATAATGTACCCAGGATTTTGTAATATCTTGATTTAAAAGAGTGTCCATGGAGTTTCTTGCCCGTTCTTCTCCATAGAGATCTACGCTTTGGAATGGGCAACTCATGGACGTAATATATAGAGTTACTTCTATATATTACGTCCATGGGGCAACTAGCTTCAACTTTCTGACTAACTGACAGACTATTTAATCTTGACAATTCAAAAGTGCCTGTACAAGGTTTAATTGAAATAAATGATTTGAGTTTGAGTTTGAGTTTGAGTTTTGAAAGATATATGCTGATGAAAAAAAAACTCAATGATAGGGATATGGAAAGTATAAAGTCATTAATATTCATATTATCTTAGTCATAATTCAGCCCCAAATGTCCGCACCGCTGGACACTGGTACAATAGATTATCAAAGAGGAAATTGCGATAATCATCATATTTATCACGCTTGGTGAGCGATAAACGTAGTTTGCAGGCAGGAGGACACAGCCATCCAGACATATAACATATTTTTCACATGAAACTACGTAGAAGATACAGAAAACCATGTGCTACGACCCTTAGGCGAATCACACACTACAACGCATCACGCTGCGGGGGCAGGAAACAGCCAAATTCTTCCCGTTTTTATTGAATTTGTATGTAAAAAACCACGCGCGGGGCGCGTTATGTGCGCCCCGTCGCGTGCCGCGTTGTAGTGTGTGATCCGCCTTACATATGTGCCCCTTTGCTTCATATACAAGATAATTTAAATCCACGATTAACATTAAAATTAGTGCTCTGTGAGAATTCTCAACTACGTTACTATGTAGAACTCCTAACGCAGTCTTAAAGAAGATTTAATAAACTCATCTCTTAACGAGAAGGAAATTATAATTAATCAGAACCGCGGGTATCCATATCATAAATGAGCAACAAAATACATAGGTAATATGTAGGACAGATATTTTTTGATATGTCGTTACATGAAATGGTTTTTGAAGATCCTTTCTAATATCTAATATTTATTTAGGTTCATGTTAATAAATATTATATCCTTCCCTAGTAGGGCGTTAATTATCAAAAGCTCGTAGACATTGTTTTTAAATTGTTTTAAAAAGAAAGTGCAGTCTCATTCGGTAGGTACTGTGAAGATCCAGCCGGGATCTCCACAGTCATTATAGAAAGACGATAGAATTGGATATTAATATATTGTTTCAAGGTATTTATTGCAACACGATTATTATAAAAGCTTATTTCTATCTTAGGAAAAACCCATAGAGTAAGTAAACATGTATAAACATATATAAGAGACGGAACTCCCATAGAAAAAGTTGAAACACGTCGCTTGTATGAAACGTGCGCTAAATTTGTCATATTTTATCTGTGATTAGCGCACGTTTCATAGTTTATTTTTTTATTAGACAGTTGCGATAGTTTCTTTTTTTATTAGAGAGTTGCGTCACACAGAGACGGAACTCCCATAGAAAAAGTTGAAACACGTCGCTTGTATGAAACGTGCGCTAAATTTGTCATATTTTATCTGTGATTAGCGCACGTTTCATAGTTTATTTTTTTATTAGACAGTTGCGATAGTTTCTTTTTTTATTAGAGAGTTGCGTCACACTGGAAAAACCATCTATCAATCTATGACATATACCTACGTCTCAACTTTCGAGTATCAACCAACAACAAATATTACCAGCCAGTGTTACTTTAAGGTCGTAACACAGACCAAGCCTCTACAGTACCTACTAGTTAGTACATTGAAGAATTCTCTAATATCGAATACGGTTGAATAAATAAGGGTATCATTTAAGCTATCACCAATTTAATTAGTTTTGTGTTTCTTAAATAATAGGGTTTGTCCTCCAAATAGTAGATCTGTCACCAAAATGTAGTCACCAAACAATGCAAAATCAGTTCCACAATAAATCACCTAAAATCCTGAGATATAAGGTCTAGTACCAAATAAATGTTTTTGTATGTATTATAATAGGTGTGTCCTAATAAGTATTTAAGCAAACTAATTTAAAGAGATCACCAATAAATCATATTATGTTACTAGAAAATTGCATTAAGTTCAAATATCCTTTTTCCATATCCTTCAAGTATCCTTTTTCCATATTTTTTTTCTTTAAAATTTAGTCGTTTCTGGCACTCGCCGGCCGCTGCCGCGGCACCGCTCGCTTCGCTCGCTCGGCTCGTGCGTAGGAGGTCACAGTTTTAACCTAACCTAACCTAAGCATTTTTTTTTAAATAATTAACCTCGTAACTAATTCGGTTCTCGATAATGTCCGATCTCTTATTTTACACATATATTAACATTAATTTGATAATTCATACCTGGGAACAATTTTTGTTTATCTGAGAACGAAAATATTTCGTGGCGATAGATCTATTTATTAGGTGATACAACTTGATGACAAATATAAATTTTGGTGATAGAAAATATAGTTCCCAATAAATAATGATCCATTTTACCTACTTATACATTGGGGTATTCCTCGAAACGCAGCAACTTTGAAACGCACCAAATGAAACAATATCATTTATTACGAATCTTTCATGCTTCTTCTCTATGTTTCATCGTTGATGCATTTCGAGGAATAAAATTACAATATTTTTATGTTGATATTATTTAATTTTTTTTAAGTGAAAACTTCTTTAGGCGCGTTGGGCATTTATTGAGATTGGGAAAAAACCATTGAACTCGCGCCACTGTTACCGTAAGCGACACCGCGCGTGTTTTGCTTATAAGACGATAAAAAAAATACCCGCTTCGGATATGTTCCGCTGTCCTCGGGATGTAGGTACTTGGTTTTAATGTATATCCGATATGTCTGTGAGTGATGGCAAAGTATTCTGTTTGTGTTTTGTTTTCAATTCTATCGGTACTACCAGAGCGCTAGTTTATTTTTTCGAGTATTACTTTTGGTGCGTTTTGAGGAGTCCATACTAATATTATAAATGCGAAAGTGTGGCTGTCTGTCTGTCTGTATGTTACCTCTTCACGCTTAAACCGCTGAACGCTGCAGGGCTCGGAAACCGGTTGAAATTCTTAACCGGTTACGGTCATTGACCCCAAACCGAAATCGATTTAGGTTAAGGTTTGCACTTAACCGGTTTTTACCGGTTTATGCGGGAAACCGGTTTTTCATTAATTTTGGTTTTGATAGTAGAAATTAACCGGTTAAAACCAAGTTTGAACAACTCTCGCGAGCACGGTCTGGACGTTGCGATATCATTTAGTTACAAAATTTTATTACGGAATTAACCGGTTAATTTGGGTGTCACAATCGTTTGTGCTTAAGTAACCGGTAACCTTTATCATTTGGGTTTCATAAGAACTGTTCACTTGTTTAACCGGTTAATGAAGGAACGATATATTTACCGGTACTTAATCGAAATTAACCGCTCTTTTTAAACCGGTTCAGAGCCCTGGCACGCCGAACCGATGTAGATATATGGAGATCGTTTGAGTCCCGGGAAAGGATATAATAGTTTTTATCACGATATTCCCACGGAATCGACACTTATGCGGGTTAAACCGCGAGGCGCTGCTAGTACTTACCACATAAAATGTATTCAATGATTTTTTTCCTCTAACTTATTAGATTCTCGAATGACAGTGACTATATACCCTGGGGCTCAAGTTATTATGACCTTTCTCCGGTCGAGAGGTATTGGCAGTAATAAATTACCTCAGAATGTATTATACATTATACCCGCTGAATGTAGGGGAAATTCAATTACATAAATATCTACTTGTTATCGACGGCCATGGCTCCAAGTTTCTATCAATAGGTACAGTCAACAGCAAAAGTAGATGATCAAAGTCAGAAATTCAATACTAATTAACAGAGTTCACGTCAGAACTCTGCCACAGAGCCACACAGTCTCTGCACACAGCTCAACAACAACAACAGCAACAGCTCTGCCACACAGTTCTGACGCGAACTCCGTTATTAGTATTGAATTTCTGATTTTGATCATCTACTTTTGCTGTTGACTGTACATACGAGTACGTTATATGTATATCGTAGGTAAGTAGGTATGTCTTGTCTATCTCTCACATAAACGGACCCAAATCAAATTTGGAACTATGTATTATTTCAAGTAAAATCATAGTTTAGAAATTAATAATAGAGTAGCGTCTATTCATATTTGATATGTAGAAGACCAAGATATTATTTAGATAACTAGGTACTCTATTTTGTTACATTATACTTACGCAAGATATCCTTCAAGTTTAGAATGTAGATAGTATATTAAACTATTACCTTGAGCCGTAATATCAAGACCAACTGTTTTAACAAATACATACGACTATTTTATAGCGAGCAATGAGTTTAAACTCTAGCTTTGATCATTACACACTCAATGGCAATATATGTCATGTCTATAAAATAAATGGGTAAAACAAATGCAAAGCAGTTTGAAATGTCCACGTTATATAAATCTGTAATCTATTGTGAGACACAGATGTGGGTCTCGGCAGTAAACTGTACTTTATTTTTGGATGCGTGTGTTTCAGCATATAAGCAGACAATAGAACGACTGTGTTGACGTGTTGACACATGCAGCATTCGAGAACGGCTGAGTAACCGTCTGGATACGACCTATCGCTATCTGGAATTGTGCGGGATTATGAAAGACTATTTGGAGCAAACTTCTCGAATATTGAACAAGCATCACATGCTAGCACTAGACTTGCAACTACTACACGTTAATATGAACGATATTCTGTTGTTTGTTCTAATAAAAAAAAAAATAATATTAAAAAAAAATTAACTGCAAGTATTGACAGACGTATTCAATCTCTTCTTTGCTCTTGGCATGATCGTCGAATGTGTTTGTTTAGAAAAACAAATGAATTTGCTCTCCTATATCTTTCTATCAGTATTTGCATTATCTGTATAACTTTAACTCATCATCTGCCTAGCTTTTTCCCAACTATGTTAGGGTCGGCTTCCAGTCTTACCGGATGTAGCTGAACAACAATATTTTACGTGGAACGACTGCGTACCTCCACAACCGAGCTGCTGGGTAATACGATACACCTTGGTAAGATTGGTTGTCAGACTTTCGGGCTTCTGGCAACCCGTAACGACTGTCAAAGATCCACCAATGACAGTCGGGACCTACGGCTTAAAGTGCTTTCCAAGGCACGGAGAGGTCTTATTAAGTCCAGATTGTCACCTATCCACGGACCAGCCGCGGCAAAAGCTACCCGAAACTGTCAAATTTTCCCAATTTACTTTGAACCTTATGCTTTAGCGATAAAGTTGAAAATCTAGATATTAAAGAAATTTGACAAATTATAAGTAAGTAATTATCGACCCGTGTGGCCGTTATTACTTAGCCACAAGCTCCTCTATCGTTATCTGTATCTCTTAGGCTATCATAGAGAATGTAATCTGAGACATGATCCATATCCCTTTATCTCCCCCTTGTTCAACCTTCAGTAGGTACTTGTAAGGCTTCAGATTATTAATGTTCCTTCCCTTCCTCTTTGATTTAACGAGGAAATTTTCTGATTGTACAACCCATACCTGATAGGGTTTGATAAAATTAAAATACGCTCAGAGCAGAAGCCAATTAAAGTGAAAGCGCTAGGGTAGCCCGCGAAATTTTTTTTTTTACGTTGATTAAAATATGATTCGCGGCCGTAACAAATATGTATTTACAAAATTATAATCATTAAAGTCATCAACACAACTCTAAGACCATGTAATCCCCAAGAATGACTATTTCAGGAAATCTTAACATTTGGGGATTATACTAACTTAACAAGATGTATTACTGATTATAATTCTGTAAATACATATTTGTTACGACCGCGAATCAAATTTTAATCAACGTAGGTACAACTTAATACTGACCAGCAAATTGCAAAAAACGTAAGAAAATTTGAATTTCGCGGGCTACCTTAGCGCTACATGACAGGGTCGCGGGTTGTTCGAAAAAGATACCGTGGCCCTGGCACAGGCAACTGAAGAAACACGGTTGGGTTTTAGTCAGTAAAAATCTGACACGCCCTCCCGCTCCACCCAGAGCGAGAGAAGTTACTTGATAATTTCCCAAACAAAAAAAAAAGTGTATTACACACTGATATTTCTTTTTTTTAAACGTTTCCCCACTCTAGGAATTTCTTCTGTATTGTGGGTGCATTTAAAAAAACATTTAAACTCACAAACACAAACAGCCAGACCAGGAACAACTACTTGTAGGTCATACAAATATTTGTTTATTGCAGGAATCGAACCCGCGACACGCAGCGCAGCAGTCAATCGCTTAACCACTGTGCCAACCGTGCCGTCATATTGTAAGAGCAAAGCCTTGTTGCATTTAATAAACATAACTCAAGCTGTGAACCATGTGTGTAAGACGTAAGTAGGTTCCAACAGCTATTAGCGAACCCTGATACAACTTAGACACACACATACATATAAATAAAATACAAGTGTCTGTTTGTAATGTCTAAATAACAGCTTTTTACTATCTTTATGAAAGTATAGACGGTACCTACTTATTAACAAAAAAAACTATTTTCAAAGTGTTTGTATGTCTGTTTGTTCCGGCTAACCTCCGAAACAGCAGGACCGATATTGACGGGACGGCACTGGCAGATAGCTGATGTTATAACGAGTAATTTAGTTATTATTTTAGAAAATAATTAGTAATAAAGAGACACATTTTTGTTTTCCGACATCCACGCGAACGAAGTCGTGGGCACAGCTAGTTATTCATAAAATCTGATAAAAGGGAAAATAGCTGCAAAAACATTAAGTACATTAAGTACTACGATTGGATTTATAATTCTATAGAAGACGGCTTATGGGAAAACCGTGAGCATTTCCAGAATCTGAAGCGTATATACAAAACAAGCTGCGCCCCGCGGTTTCATACTCTTATGACTCGATCCCGTGGGAATATCGGGATAAAATGTAGCCTATGTGTTAATCCGGGGATTAGCTACCTCCATAACTAATTTTATTAAAATTGGTCTAGCCGTTTGGGTGTGAAGAAGTAACAAACACACTCACAAACTTTCGCCTTTATAACATTAATATTAGTGTGATTGTAAGCCAAACTTTAGTCATTTTGAAATTGTTTATGTTTTCCTGATTTCGACGTGTAATCCAATATGATTATGGATTGTCCACAATCCTATTGCATGAGATAGAAATAGATTTCTTTTTTTTTTTAATAAATGTATTTTGGTTTTAATGTACGCATTCCATGCCACTGATGCCGCTAGCAAAGTGGCCAGGCTGCTGCGCTCAAACCATATTAAAAAAAAATAACAAGAAAGTACCATCGACATGAAAAGAAAAATAATAATATATTGAATCATTTTTTTTTAAGAACAATTTCAATTACGGCAATACCCATAAATTATTAATGCAATCTCAAAACAAATAAACACACAAGACGAACAGAAACAAACTTTATCAATTATAACTTCAATAGACCGTCTGACTTTCTGTATCATTTACATACGAAATCGATATTCAAAAACTTGGATATTATGAATTTTGATTTAAGTACTTATAAACGCAGATAAAAACAATGATAGTCCTTTGTGACTTTGTTTTATACGTCTAGGTTTTCCCTCAACCATATTCATACGTAAGAGGGTACTAGATTATCTTTCGGTAAGGTAGGTAAAGGCCATCAAGTGCCTTCTTCGGTCAAAGGCTACTTGAGATAACCCTGAACGTATAACCCATAACCTGCAGCATTAGGAATTGTACCCGAGTATTTGACTCACTAAGGGAGGTTTGTTAGAACTTCAAAGGGGTAATTAGGTACTGTGTGGTTAATTGACTCATCAAATTGGCCATCTTCGGTATTATCCGCTCAGAACATTCATCCAATTGGAAGTTACTGAATAGCCGTGATTTATAATTGGTTGGATTGCAATCCTATTGTCTTGAATCGGCAAAGCTTTCAACTGCTGCTGTTTTGCGTTGAGATAAGTTATGAACGCCTGAGTTTAAGTTATTTCAGTGCATAAAACATACGCATTTGGTTTGCACAATATCGAAAAGTTTTCAGATTTTTCGATGATGATCTTTTTAACGACGAAATCTGGCGATAAACAGAAGACCAATTCCCGTAATCAGAAATGTTCAAAATCTAGTCGCAATCTCAATGCAGCGACAATCAATATCAAAAACTTGTCAAAAATGTAGGGAAATTAGAGGTATTTTTGACAGATTGACACTGGACTGTGAACGTTCTTAAAATTACGAGAATTGCCCCTCAAATCGTTGAAATTTCAAAATACATGCCATGCTCAATAAACAGTTAAGCGGCCTGTCCAATCCTCCGAGGCAATAATTAATTAAATTACTGAAAGACACAGACAGACTGATTATATTTTTATCCGATCGTTAAATTAGTTTTCAATGAAACCCAATTAAAACCCGTCCGATCAGTTGTCCCGTGAATCTGGAACAAACCGATAATTTATGGAAATTGTTGTTTGTGATGTCTCTGAAGATGAAATAACTTCTAGAAAATATTTTTTATAGAGATTTTTCCTCGTTTTCGTCAGTAAAATGATAATTTACTCGGAGTGGAGTGATATTTTAGGAGAAAAAATAGCAAAAATATATCAGATACCTACTAGTGTCAAACTTATATTTTATCGTTGTGCTCGAATATGACTTTATTTGGTATAGTGGTGTGGTATAGTAGTTTAATTACTCCAATTCATTAAGTATCTACTTAATATATGGAGCGCCGTCTTAACATCATGCAATTAGATTAGGCACCTATATGCTAACAATATTTCCTAATTGTTATCCTAGGATAAAAGGAATCTAGTAGGTAGATACTTTATTAAAACTACTATACTATAGATTTAAATTAAATGGAAGCTTATATGAAAAGTACCCATTTTCAGATCTTGTAATTCGAGTACTATTTCCGCCCATTTAGAGATCAAATTTCAGTTCATTCCTACAAAGTGATAGATTTTCAACTTTGTTTAACTAGCAGCTGCAAAGCTTTTACCTATTAGCAAGTCTAAAGTCAGTAACAGCGTATTCGATGAACTGGAATATCAACTGTTGTCATATCAGTCTAAATTTCATCATTCTTTTCATCCTGGTCTACTTTAGTAGGTTTTTTATTGGATAAAAAAGTAAACTCATTTATTGACACTAAATTCGTCATTTCGTTAAATGATTTATGAGAAATTGCTTAACGAGAGGTCTAAAATTGGCGTGTGTCTAAATGGACATAAATATTTCACAAGTAAATTGGAACGGGAGCCCGGGGAGGTCAACTGAGGTTCACAGCCGCAGGGGGTGGCGGCTCCTGATGAGTTGTCAGCAAAAAATGGCGTCAGTTGCCTTATTATTTATTGCTTGTTTTTCATTTTGAAGTAAATACGAGCAAAGGAAGAGGAAGTGAGCAACACAAAATTAATGTATTCACTCAACTTGATTAATTTATTAGAGTTGAATTTATTTCGTGGTAGCCTTTAGCATTTCAATTTCAATATGATTGACTGCCAAAGTGGAGTCACGAAAGGAAATTTCCTCAATTTCTTATTTCAATTTTGAGGACAAGTTGTCAAGACCACTTGGAGCAACTCAAAAATATGTAGCCGAGAAAGCTGACGGTTATGGAAAATTTTGTTGATTATAAATTTCCAACAATGGTTGGCAAACATTTCCTTCCGATATAATTTCGAATAAAGCTACTATAGCAGAAATTACGCAATTAATAATAAATCTAGGTACCTATCGCATACACGTTTTAAACAGTCCCTTTGGTTCACAGACAATTACTTACACAACGCGGAACCAAGCAATCAATCATTCTACCAATCCACTGAACACGTTTTATGTATGTAAAGTGTTTTTAAATCCTAAATCCTTAATATAGACCTGAAATAGGGCGATAGGAGTTTTTTTGGAATATCGTTTGGTTGAAAAAATTACACTTATAGACAGGGGTGCATATGGGAATTTTTAATTTTCCCTACTCATCATCTGCTAAGCCTTTTCCCAACTAAGTTGGGGTCGGCTTCCAGTCTAACCGGATGCAGCTGAATACCAGTATTTTACATGCAGCGACTGCCTATCTGACATCCACAACCCAGTTACTGGGTAATACGATACCTCTTGAAAAGACCGGTTGTCAGACTTTCGGACTTCTAACTAGCCGTAACGACTGTCAAAGATCCACGAATGACATTCGGGACCAACAACGGCTTAACGTACTTTCCGAAGTACGGAAGGGGTCTTGGTATGTAAAGATGGTCACCCATCCACAGATCAACCGCGGCAAGCATAGCTTAACCTGATCGATCGACCTGTGCGGCTGTTATTATTTAGCCATGGACCCCTTTTTCCCAAGTAATATTCGAAATCCACGCGGACGAATTCGCAGGTAAAATCTAGTTTTGTTTTCAACAAAATGTTTACTTGTGTAGTTTGTGATAAAAAACAGACCTAATTCGTAGTCAGAGGAATATAAATCAGTAAGACCCACATGATAAGCAATTTCACAAATATTGGTAAAATATGACATGATATGATAATCCTTGTTAGCTCAGACAGTATATACGAGGCTTGAATAAATTGGGACAGGCTCATATGTCAGCATGAACGATTTTAGGAAATTGATATTTTAGATATTTGAAGAGCATTGTTATTTGACGGCAGGATAACTGTTAGCTATGGATCTACTTGTTCAGAGATAAAATAACATTCGGTTATATAATTATTCATCTGTTATTTTTGGAAGTTCGTGTCAGTAAAACTATCGACTACTAACTTCACACGTTTCTCTGAGGCCCTCTTGTGATTTATCTCTGTACTATATCACCTGAGAGAAAATATACAAAATATTTACTTGTACGATTATTTTATATGTCTGCCCCACATACAAAATGTAAACTAAATGTTGGTGATGGTTACTTTGGGAGGAAACAACTATATGCACACACACGAATGATACGCGTCGACGGCCGCCGTCGATGCGTCGCCGGCTGCCGTCGACAACGTGCCGTGCGTGTATTTGAGCACCATACCTACTCAATGACACGAGCGACACGTGGTCGACGACTGCAGTTGCCTCTGTCGTTGACGCATGCCGCTCTTGAATATGAACACTAAGTACAACAACAACAACAACAATGTATAACACTATTCATTACTCCATTAAAATTAGGATTCAATGAGTGTCTCTAAAATGTACGTACAGATTAAGTACAGACATAATGACGTGTAGGTATTTCTTTGAGACAAAGAACTCCCCGCTCGAAGCTACTCACTAATATCCTCTTTGTAAATAGAATTGAGTCTGACTAATGCTTATTTGGAGGTAACTAATTATTCCGCCAATAGGCTTTATCAACAAAGCCTTTATGTCGTTTCTTTTGTAGATAACTTACGAATCATGAAAAAGGTAAGATTATCTCCATGGTAAGAACTTGGATTATCTCTTTGTGACCATAGACGTAATTTTCAGTGAGTATACAGAGTGGCAAGGACATGGAAGCGCAACCTGTTACCATGGAGTCAGAACATGGATCTGAATCCCCTTGCGTTGAAACCTTGTTGTCGGTTATTTAAAAAAAAATAGCTCTGCCTTGCAATTTGACCGCGTAGGTATATTGCATTTGTCTCTGAAACAGCAGATTTTTTTCTTGATATACATGGGGGTCTAGAATCTGTTTGTGCATCAATGTCATGTCACCCTCTATTATGTCAGCTGTTAAGTGCGAGAGCAAGGTTAATTTCATGAAATGTTATTAAAACAATAGCACCAATATATGCATTAGGTATACAATACATCCACGCCTACTCCACTTATAAATAAGAAAATATTTACAAACTTTGCGTTTACCTTGAAACTGAACAGGTGTACGGTTCGCTTACCGATGTTTTGAAATTAAAATACAATTCGAGCCAATTAAAACTTTGAATAAATTGGATTATTTATTATATGCCAAATCTTAGGATTGATTTCTCAATAGCCAAATAAACCTTTTCAGAACTCAGAAGGACCATTTTGAAGTATTAGAGATTTGAAGTAGGTAAGTACCTATTGAAAGCTTTTCTAGGGAAGTTCTGTCAATAACTCAAAGACCGCCCCGCATTAGTAGTTGTTCTTTATATATTTACGTAAACATAAGTTCTGTCTCACAAATATTTGTTATTACATACATATTTAATGCCTCCCCTGTGTCACTACACGAAGACAACATGAGAGCGTTATGATCTCCTAATAAAAACACTATAAAAGTATTGTACGATTCATCTTACAACTAAGATTTAGTTTATTGTATTTTAATATTTACATAATTTAAAAGCTAACAAATAATAATATGTACCTACAAGTAAATGAAAAAGTCTGCATCGTTGTCAACAGGAAAAGTGCCCAAAAGGCAAGCAGCATTGCCACGTTGTAGGTACCTACTATGGGAAATGCTTGATTCTTAAATTTGGTCAAAAAATAGGCCAGCCCGCTGGTCATGTGAGGAGTCAACCAACCGCTTGTCAATGTCTCGAAAAACTCTAACAACTAAGATTGAATGGAATATATATATCTGTGCCAATGGTATTTAATTTATGATATTCGAAAATAAACACAGAATTTATAGCCACCTTTTCTTAGTATTTAAAACAAATGGCAAAATCTGCTGGAAATTGTGTGAAAATCTGAAACAACTGAGACAAGTGGTCTGTACACTGTGCTCCAACCGCCGAAAATAAATCTGGGCAATTACGTTAATATAAACATTATAGCTATACAAGAAAATAAATGTTTCGGTTCGTCTGACACTGTTTAAATTAATTTCTCCGCGATCAACGTTCAGATATTTCATAGCTTGTGATTGGCACTTTTATTTATTTCTGGGTTTATTTCTGTTTCACGGCGTATTGTTTTTGTGAGTGCGGTCGAGTAGGATGGGGCAGTGGAGCATTGTAATTATCATGTAGTTGTTAGACTTTGTGTAAGTACAATAAGTAGAACGACGACGTGCTTAATTAATTGCCATTGTTCGAGGCCCCGTGTTTGCTTTATAAACTTTTCTGCTTTCATTCGTCGACCGTAGGTTCAATTGAGGTAAGGGACAAAATACACAAAATGAGTTAAGTATACAGTTTTGTTCAGAATTTTGCGCTCTTTCGAATGGTGTATATGAAACAATTCTAGCTTAAAAAAAATGTCCCTTACCCTACTGATTTTTGGATTCAAATTTCCAATCAGCCCCATAATAACAATGTATCTGAAAAACTATGCAATATAGCAACTTGAAATGGTGTAATTATCGCCGCCAATCCACTTCACATAAGGTAAGGGTATTCTTCATACATTTTTTCAACAAGACCTATATACTATTTTTTCATTATAGATTGGATCCAACGTAGAGATCAATTTAATGTAAGGGACAGGACTACAAGATACTTGGTCAGTAAGGGACATTACTAACAAAAGACGTTGGTGTAAGGGACGTCTATTTTCTTATATAGCTAGGTAACTTATTTAAATAAATGTTACACAGGTAGATAGAGCACTAAAATACAAGATTATGTGTGAAATCAGATCCGAAAAAGGTTAATAACAAAAAAGTTATAGGCGATTTAGTTCGAAAAAAAAACTTTGTCGGGCTCTCCTGAAAAATCGTATTTTGTCCCTTACCTCAATTGAACCTACGGTCGACGAATACAGTTTTGCTCCTCTTCTTTCAATACTAGTATTAAATAAAGTGATGATGACTGCCCCGTTGGTCTCATGGTCGAAAGCGTCGGGTAAAGTGATAATGGGGTTTTCATGAAGAATTTCTTAGTAACAGCCCGGAGTTTGGAAGTTGGCAGTGTGATACCCCGATGCCTCAGAAAGCACGTTAAGCCGTTGGTCCTGCGTCTTATCTCTCTCCAGTCGCGTCGGATTACGTGCTGTAATAATAAAAAAAATTTGTTACGATATTATTATGTATACTTAGGTTAGGGTATGTATCGTTAGGGTCTTTGTTACCTGACAATAAATGGTTTATTATTATAATAATAAATAGATACGAAACTATGACTATTATTAATAAACATTTAATATAACTAACTGTGACAACACTACTAACAAAAAGCCTCAAAATACAATTTACAAGCTAAAACTAAAATATAGGTATATTTACTAGGTTTTTCTCGCGTTCATTTAGAATTTGACAATCAAATGATTCGAAAGACACGTGGCGCCATCTCATCATGTGCTGCGTTTTACCAACTTTTAACTCAAAAACTACGCAAGCAAAGTTAATCCTTATATGGGAGCACCCCTGACGCATACCTTATCTATTACAAACAATACATAGTTATACAATTGCATTAAAGAATTGAAGACACCGACTAGAAGAATCGTCCAAATTCGCATAGAAATGCCGGAGATGCAGTACATTTATGCATATAACTTCGTATATAAGAATAATTACCTAATGTATTATATACTAAAACCTTCCTGAAAGTACGTAGATCACGTTAGTGAAAGAAACATCAAAATCGATTCATTAATTTTTGAGAAAATTGCGGACATACATACCTACGGGTCGAATACAGAACCTCCTTTTTTGAAGTCGGTTAAAAATAGGCCGGCCCTCTAGTGACTTGGAGAGTCAACCAACCCTTGGCAATGTTCCGGAAATATTGAACGCATCTCCTATCTTAAAAAGTTATTTGGTATATTTTCATTTCAATAAAGTTCACAAGAAGTACCTACCTAATAAACGTGAGTTATACCTACTGTTGATATAATTTTTTTACATATAACATTTATATACTCTAACACTTATTTCGTTTAACGTTACTGGATATAACGTTTATTTAATCGAAAATCATTTGGTCTATCTTTTAAAATATTTAATGATACCGTATTTATGGTTAACACCCCGATTCAGAGCAATCCGACTCGGATAGGTTAGGTTAGAAGGGTGAGGCGGGAGCCGGAGCTATCGAGTTATCTTGGCAGGTGGTAATAAGTTACTAGGTTTACCTATCTACTCAGGATACATGTATGTATTAGACTAAATAGGTTTTATGTATTTTGAGTGGTATTCAAACGATTTTATATTCATTATTTGTTATGCTTATAGAAATTAGTTATTAGGGTTCCGTACCAAAATGGTAAAACGGAACTCTTACGGTGAGACTCAGTCTGTCTCTGTCTGTCTGTCTGTAACAGCTGGATATCTCAAGAACTACTAATGCTATCAACTTGAAATTTGGAATAGTTTTAGATGACGTTTGCCCATTTTTTTTGCAAATAAGATAGAAATAATTTTTTTTTTGCAACATGTACATACTGAAAGGGTGTCTGAAAAATTCGACAGGAAAAATAAAATGATGTCTCTAAATAGCACACTTTTTCAGAAATCATCAACAAAAATTACACTAGTTCCACTATCGGTTCAAGAGATGGCGCTGACCTAAAACTACAATATTCTATACCGCAGTGCACACTTGCACAGTGTTAAAATTCTCTAACGAATATAGGCCTTGCCGATGAAAATTAAAAAAAAACATATGATGGTACGGAACCCTCGGTGCGTGAGTCCGCTCTTGCCCGGTTTTTTTTAAATTATATCAATCGTTTATTAATTACTGATCATTAAATAAAAAAAAAAAAAGATTCAGTTATTAAATCTTGTAAATGTTAGAGATTTTGTAATCTATAATATAAAAATGAATCGCTGAATGTGTTGCTAAGCGCAAATCTCGAGAACAGCTGAACTGATTTCGCTAATTCTTTTTTTAGAATATTCCTTGAAGTACGAGGATGGTTCTTACGCAGAAAAAAAATTATATATCTATAGGAATAGGGTAGAAGTAGGGTAGGAGTAGGGTAGGAGTAGGGTATGAGTAGGGTAGGAGTAGGGTAGGAGTAGGGTAGGAGTAGTGTAGGAGTAGGGTAGGAGTAGGGTAGGAGTAGTGTAGGATTAGGTTAGGAGTAGGGTAGGAGTAGGGTAGGAGTAGGTTAGAAGTAGGGTAGGAGTAGGGTAGGAGTAGGGTAGGAGCAGTGTAGGAGTAGGGTAGGAGTAGTGTAGGAGTAGGGTAGGAGTAGGGTAGGGGTAGGGTAGGGTAAGCTGTAGGACACCACGCAAACGAAGTGGCGCCGGGCAGCTAGAAATAATTTATATGGCAAAACAACGTTTGCCGGGTCAGCTAGTTATATCAATTTATTACACATTAACATTTATTACTTACCCCTACGAGTAGGTACACTAGCCAACATTACCTACACCGTTATTAATATTGACTTATCCTACCTATCAAAATTAAACCAATGCAGCAATGTTATTCCGAAGTAGATCTGAAGCCCTAGGGAGCGCTTTGCCGTAATCACTTAATTACGACACATATTATGTATCTAAGATACAGCTCAAGTACACATGGCGCAAGTCAAACAATCTATTACTTCCAACCTGATGTTCTGTCAACAACTACTTGTTGATGACAAGCCTTTCATAGGAAAATGTTCCCCTATTCCATTCTATAACTGAGTGATTCATCGGCAAGTTTACACAAAGAAATATTAAAATACTGGGTGCAATGCCACGAGCAAAGGTAAAGAAATAAGTTCCTAAAACCGAGAAGAGTAAACAAACAAGTGTACAACTTTGAGCTCGTAAATCATAAAAAGTCGTATGAGTTCCTGACGCCACTGCGAATAGAAAACTTTCACAAACTTGAAGGAAATACAGCTATACCAAAAGGACTCATATTTTAACAGCATAATATATCATTTGCAAAGTGCGAAATGATATATTAACCAGTAGGTCGAGATCAGAAAGAAAGATCTCATAATTATTCACAACCAGGAATATCAAATGAGAACTTATGCATTATGTGCAGTTTATTAATAATAGCGCGCCGTCACTTGTTATTTCTGTTTAAATTAGTATCAACCGTGCTACTGCTAAGTACTTGCTACTGAAATACAGGAATCTACTCTAATTATGAAATGAACGTGATAATTTACAGGCTATGTTTAAAATAAGAAGTAGGTACCTATGTATTTAAGACCTCGTCTTATATTATTTACGTTCCTGAAATTATAAAGTTTCATTGTTACTCAGTATGATGAATGTCTAAATGTATAGATAGTAGAATGGCGAATAATGACACAAGAATAATAGGTAAAAACAAGAAGAATAGGTAAAACTTCAAAAAAATTATCTTTACGACAACAGACATGTTCGATATCCGCCCAGCTCAGCACAAAAAGCACTTGAAATAAGTAACAAAATACTCCAACAAAAGAAATGAATCCGCGCAACGAACAAAGCAGCTTATTGTTTGCAATAAAAAGTTATTCCTAATAAAGGGCGCGGATTTCCAGCTTAACGTTCAGCGCTACACTGAAAAAAAAAATCGGTAATACCAATCGATTTTTCGGTAATATTCACCGCTTTGGTCAGTAAAAATAGAGCCTATTGTCCAAAGAAGTATAACTAACTGAAAAAAAACAGTTGAGTTATAACAGTAGATTTTACTGTGCATCTGCAACTGTTTTTTGGTCGGCTATTCTTATTGTTTGTAAGACAGTAAATGATAAGACAGTAAGAAAAAACAGTAAAGGAAAATCAGAACAGACAGTAAAGAAAAACAGTAAAGAGTGTCTTCTTTACTGTTTTTTTTTTACTGTTTCTAACAGTAGGTTTAACTGAATCATGATAGTACCTATAATCGTCATACAAACAGTTGATTTTACTGTGTTCACACAGTACATACTACGTAGGACAACATGAATGAGTACTGTGGGATCAACGTAGTAGTAACCATGGAAGGCCAGTTATAAGTACTGTAAGCAACAGTAGTGGGTAATTTGTGCAGGACGTTAGCAGTTACTGTGCGATCCAGTAGAACGAACTGTAAGCGACCAGTTCTGTTCATTGTAAGTATGCATTAGTAGTGACTGTTTCCTCACAGTAACAGGCATGTAAATTCACAGTAAGGTATACTGTGGTTGCTCATTAAAATATACCTTGCTGTCCAGTTGGCAGTACCTTAGATATCAGTTATAATAATTGATAGTACACATTAATAACAACCGTTCCCTCTGTTATTTGTACAGTTGAGATACGTTACTAGTTACTGTACGAAAACGGTAACTAATACTGACTGTCAGGTATCAGATACTGTGAGAATACTTTAAACGATACTGTGAGGTTTGCTAGTAGGAAATGTGGGCACATTAAGGTATACCGTGATTATCAGTTATAACAACTGTGTCTCCATTAAAAGTAACTGTGCCTTACAGGTTTAGGTACATATTTCCACAGTAACATGCAGTGACCGCGCATTACCTAGTACTGTGAGACTCAGTTACCATAACGTATTGTCACAGGAACGGGTACTATAGAAGCTAAGTTGTAAGTACTGTAAGCGAACTTTATCCGGAACTGTTCATTCGCAGTGACAGGTACCTGTTACATCACAGTTACTACTGGGTTGAGTACCCAGTAATTACTGTGATGTAACAGGTACCTGTCACTGCGAATGAACAGTTCCGAATAAAGTTCGCTTACAGTACTCATTCGCAGTGACAGGTACTATTCATGACAGTAATTACTGGGTTGGGTACCCAGTAATTACTGTACCTGTAATTGCGAATGAACAGTTCCCAATGTCGTAATATTTAATATTACGATACAAAGTAGTAATTACTACTGTATATCGATATTATTAAACAATATCCAATGTATAGCATTATTTCAGTAGCAGTGTGGAATTTCAGTAAAAATGCAAAAACTCGTAAGAATTATATTTATTTTTTAAGATTATTATATTAGATTACAATTACCTATATTAAAAAATATGTAGGTAGGTACTATAAAAAAAAAGTATCAAAGCAAAAGAAAGAGGAAGAATGAAGAGAGGTGTGGTGGTGGTGAGGAGGAACACACCACACCTAAAAACCAAAATACTGTTTTTCTCTCTTAATTTGACAGATAATATTATGATATGCTACATGATAATAATATTCATAATTTCAATATTTACCAACTAAATATGTAAGTATGCTTAAAATACATTAGTGCCTTTTGACAAAAAAGTATGAGTATCACATTTTAACTTATTAATAAAATGTATTTAATATTTAAACTTAAATTATACATATATCCACAGCCTTGATAATGTTTGGCATTTCATAAACAATATTGTCGACAATCACATACCTGGCTGAAATTTTTTTCAGAGGGCCTGCAACTATTATGTATGGCTGAATTGTTAATCCTAGATGTAAGTACTTTTCCTGGCGTGCTTGCTGCTGTTCTTAAAGCTCTTGCTCTTCTTTAATATGAAGGATGAAGTTCTCGCGCAGTTCTACCGCTGACCTTTTCTTTTTCTTTATGTAAATAGGTCCGAGCAGATGCGAAATTAGCAGAAGAACCGCAAGATTGCTCGTCTCAGAATCTGGGTCTGAAAAATAAAAGAAATCATTTAGTACCTAAAGTAATTAAAAAATATGTTCGAAAAATAGTTTTAAGTATTATTTTGTACTTGATTGACTCTAACTGTGATACGAAAATAGCTGGAGTAATAAAATGTATTTATGGTTACAAATACGAGTAGGCACTTCCAATTTAACAAATCGAAAAAACCCCGCTGAATAGAAAATGAAAGTGACATGATGGTGGTAAAGGTGTAGTTTTCATATTTGTAATATACAGGTTGTTAGGTTAAACGAGGGACACACTTTGAGGGGAGTTAGTACTCATGAAAATGAGCAACTTTTACTATGGGGCCGAACCTGAAATCGCAAAAAAAAATCAGCTGTTCAGTACATTTTGACGAGCTATGCAAACATAAATGTAGGAAACGGCTGATTTTTTTTTCGCGATTTCAGGGTTGTTCCCATATTAAAAGTTGTTCATTTTCATGAGTACTAACTCCCCTCAAAGTATGTCCCTCGTTTGACCTAACGCTCTGTATATTTAATTTTTTAAAATGAATTTTAGACTATTTTAAAACAAATTACATTATACCCGACTGCATTTTAAAATATGTAGTAACTGAAAAGTAATAAACAAGCTGTCAATTCTACAATAGAAAATATTAATGTAAAATGTTTGTGTGTGCATGTATATTTGTAACTTATTGTTATAATATAATATGTAACGAATTTTGATAGAATTTGATATGGACACAATTTAGACCTGTTGGATTGACACAGGCTACTTTTATTCCCAGTAAGCTCGATTAACACCGCGGGGCGCAGGTAGTCTAGTAATAAAATAAAAATTACACAAAAACAACTCACCACGAGAGAGTTGTTTCAACTCTGCCAGGTATGTGCTCTTTCTTGAGATCTTGTCAAATGAAGCAAGCAACTTTACTTTGAGCAGAGGGAATTTGTCATCGAATGCGGTTTCGTTTCCTGGGTACCAAGCATGAAAGTCGGCAATTAGCTGAAACCAAAATACTGTGATAATAGGAACCTATGTTAATATTGCACTAAGTTTTTAAAATTACCTATACTAATGTATAATTTTATGTAGTTCATGGCTCTCGGGGATCTTGATTAACTTAATCTTAATTTGTTCGGCCGATTTGGTTTAATAAGTCACCTCATTAACATAAAAACATAAGCAGACACAAACTTTTGCTTTTATAATATTAATTAATATGATAATAATACATACCAAGGTATAGCCCCGAAAGCGTCGAATGCAGGGAAATTCCTGGATGTATGATTCTCTTTCATTTGATAAAATGCGTTTTAGTCGTTCCTTGTTAGTTTTGTCCCATTTTTCTGCACATGAACTGTAATCATGAACATTGCTTTTTAGCCATTCTATCATTTCCTGTATCTCCTGGCTAGTGTCGTCGTCATTGTCAGCAGCAATCAAGTCATCAAAATGAGTTGTAGACCTCTCGCTAGATGGTTTCAGTGATAATATTTTTTCGTGGTTCAGACTTTGTTGCGGCGATATTTTGCCTTTAAATTGGTAATGGCATCAAAAAGACCACCGTGAGCCCGTCCCAATGACCCATTGGGTTTCATATAATAAATGCTGATATTCTCTTTTGGAAACACTTTCTCTGTAAGTAAAACAAGTACATAATTAAAAAATGTGGGAAAGTAGGAGTCACTACATAATATATTATACTTATTGTCTATATATAATATGGTTTCACAAACTGATTTACTGATTTGGCGTATCAAATGAACCTACGTACATTTGTGCTTGTAATTAATAAGTAATTTAAACTTACTTAATTCTTCTATCCAAGTAATATAATATGTTTCGGCTGTTACGGGGGCCTTCGGATTTGCCCGAAGTGTGTGTGTAGCTATTTCTCGAACTAGTATACCTTACGGTTTTGTTCTCCCAATGGTTGTTGCCTTTCTTTTAGAAGCTGCAGGCCATCAGGAGTCTTTTCAAGCAGCGTTGTGAGACTCTGAAAACAGGGAAGATTGTTAATAGACCGCCTCATTTGCCTAGTGTTTAGTTTAGTGTATTTATTGATAACGCAGCTAGTAATTAAATAAAATTATTAAAATTATATCCCAGTTGGGAGTTATGAGTTTGAAAGGCGTTTGACCTAAAGCTCCGCCCAAACACGAAAAATATTAGGTTGGTACAGGGCCACTATGAATAGTGTTAATTGATAGATAACTTACATCAAGACATAGGGGACATGGATTTGCATGACAACGAGGTGCTTGGTGATGATTATGCCGAACTGATTGGTGAATTTGTAAGTCCACCAACATTGTCTCCGTACACTTCCACAAGGTTCTCAAGATTGTCATAAATCTGTAAAAAAAAACATTTATGTTCACAAAAAATAGATGCCAAGGCGTGACTATATTTTTATACATAAATTATTATGTGCTTACTTTACTACACCACTCAGTTACATAGGAATTTAGCTTGGAAGCATTCCACTTCAGAAGCGCTCTTTTAAATTTGACTTGTGGGCCAATAGCTGGTATTAGCTCCCGGATTTGTTCATCATCGAGCAAAGAAAGCGCCTCTAAGTCAACTTCATGTTCTGAAATAACAAAGATTTATAATTAAATTAATTACAGTCTTGCATACAGATACAGACAGCAGCACAGACAGCATTCTTAACACAGATTTTCATTAGCAAAATTTATTAGTATACTTTATTTTACGTTACGCACTCGACAGTCTACCTACTGTGCAGTCAGTAGCTCGCAACACATGTAAACAGTTTATGCCAGTCAAGCTACTGACCTGCACGAGTAGGTAGCTATACCTAGGTAGGTACACGATGCAAGCAGTTCTAACACGACTGCGTAGCGTACTTAAATGTAAGTACCTAGGTAAAGTATAAACCATACAGCCATAGGTACATAACATACATAGCAAACATATTCATGTAATACCTACCGTGTCCACGGGACACACACATCCTATCAATCAAGTAGATCCTACTTCAAACAAAAAGCGTAGGTACCTAGGTACTAGGGTTAATTAAATTATCTGACTAATCCTGCCCCGACACGGCGTAAAGTGAATCTTCACAAGGTGAAAAATAACAGAGCATTCCATAGTGTGTAGGTTATTATTATTACCATTAAACTCTCTTAGACGTGAATGGACTCCAACAAGTCATCACTGAAACATAAAATCTTATTCAATTTGGCCCTAAAATTGGTAGGAACGTACTTTCAAAGTAGGTAGGTACATAAAACTTAGTTACTTACCAATAAATTTGTCGAGATATTTCTCAAAGCCCCACTCCTTTAATAAACGTTCCATATCGTTCATGGAGCACGCACAGACTTGGTAAACTGCGTTGTCACTATTTGTTTGTTTAATATTTTTGTGATTTTTACACGATCATGCGAATCACGGCTACGCTACGACACACAAGTCACACAACGGAAGCGAACTGATCAACTGACTGTTGGTTTGATGGCGCGGCAGTCGCCGACGCGCGCGCATCGCATGACCTTCGCATGTCGCGCTAGGGATGTGTATTTTCTAAACATTATCGATTCTATAATTATAAGAGCAAGGTAAAAATTTGGCGTGTTTTAAAACAACTACATGAATGATATGATTTTATTTCTGTAAGTAGGTTTGTACAAACACTTTTACACGTCAATCATATTTTTTTTTTAAACTAGATGAGGTCGGCGTTTCCTAACTGACTATTCTGAGAAGAAAGACCGAAACAAACTCAGAAGTCACAGTCTCTTTTAAAGTCCAGACAAAATCTTGGTCAGATCGTGTAACTTACATAAAAACCGAATTCAAATTTCTATTGCACGATATATAATTAAAATTCGCGTCTAATTTAGTTTGATCACACATGGTACCTCTTGCTTACGCATGTTGCCACGGAAACCATTAGTTACCACCAGTGATTGTGAAAATTATCATGATTGTGTAGATGATATTTGAGATACGTATTACGGCACACGTATAAATTCCTCAAAATCAACTTTTAGGCAACAACAGAAGAATCATCAAAATCTATTGAGAATTGGCGAAGATTTATTATCTATTCATTATTTATAGGTACAATATTGATAGAATTTTCATAATTGATCTTTAATTGACGGAGAAACCGACGAACATCTATAAAAAATACATACAGCCGAACATAGAACCTCTTTCTTTTTTAAAGTTAGTTAATTAAATAGGACTTAGTACTATGGACTGTTAAATAGATATAACAGTTGTTATTCCAATCACACTACTAAGATAAAGTTGTAATCGACATCGAAACTCGTGATGAGGTGAGGTGAGTACCTACATCACTAAATCACGATGCAACGTGCGTCCACGCCCCGCGCCCCGCTCCCTTTCCAATCACGTAGACAGTTATTTTAAATGTTTTGCTATGAATATGATTTAATGCTAATGTTTTAAACATTTAAGGCGAAAGGCCATAAAAATACTTTTCTTTTGTTTAGGTACTTTAATTAGGCAGAGATGCGAAATTGCTCTTGTTACATAGGTAGGTATAAGAAAGAGTAGGGTCTGATATCTAATTAAGTATATAGCCTTTAGAGGTACCTACCTAAAATGCCAAATATGTACTAACCTAGCAGAGTCTGATAAATCTAGAGATGCATCGGGTAGGCAGGTAAGTAATATCAGTGCTCCGCCGTCACTCGCGCTCACTTTTAAGTTAGGTACCAGGTAATACCTATTACATAGGTACCTACTTACATATAGTTAGGTAGGTACATAGTTACGTACAGTTTTCTTACCCCCAATTTGCAAGCTGACAACAGCTACCTACCTAGTGGATTTTTATGCTGCAGTAGGTAGGTACTTAAAAATATAAAAACTATTTACAGCGTATTAGTAACCTAGGTACATGTACCTACCTATGGTAGGTACTTACCTAATGAAAAGGTATATCTGGGGTCTGGGGGCACGGGAGTGCCCCGCCAAGACGAGCCAAGCGAAGCGCAAGGGTACTACCTACTACCTACCTTTTCTCGAAGCACTTCGTCGTATTTTTGAACCTTCATAACTTGGGTTTGGATTATACCAGATAAACAAAATTTTCAGGATATGATGTCAGTGGTTGACTTATTAAACCTATAAAGTTTCAGTTGCATAGCTCTTATACTTTAGATTTTATTGATATCTAAAATACCCCGATTTCGTCACTGACTCACTGATTCACTGACTTCACTGATGATCATCAATATTCTAAGGGTCTTCCTGAAGTCCTAGAAAGCTGAAATTTGGTATGTAAGCTAGTAATAGTACACAAACAACAAAAAAACTCTGAAACTCGGAACTTTTACCCTCCAACCCCTTAAAATAGGGGATGGAAGTTTTTACGAGACTACCGCAAATTTTGATGCTAGAGTTCTGAAAATTGATATAGGGACTCCTTGTTATAAATAATAAAATACGTATTTCAGGATTTTCAGTAAATACCTAAAGCCCCCAAAAAAATTTTTTTTTTCATAAGCAACTTTCAAAAAGATGTGAAATCCCACCAAAAACATTTTCATGTAAAATGTTGCCAAGACGAGACCACATATGGCTCGCACTGTCAAAAAGTTATCAGATCTCATGTAGAGCCAAGCTTCTGACTCTACACGCCCTAACTTCACAAACTGTACACCTTAGTCAAAATATGTGGCTTGGCCGTTTCGCTACCATCACATGGGCGTAAGGTGAAAAATTTATTCACTGTTCATTACTTTTCTGTTATACAATAGTTCTTGTAGTAACGAATATATATAATAATATTAGGTATTGGTTTTGTAACAATATTTTGATTTAAAAGAGTGTCCATTGAGTTTCTCCTTCTCCATAGAGATCTACGCTAGGGAATGGGCAACCAGGGCAACTACAGTACTTTCTCAAGTTATTATGCCTTGTGTTGTGACTGTGACTGTTGCTTTGTTTTATTGTATTTTTTAACATTCAAAAGTGCCGTAGGTAATGGTCAAATGGAACTAAATACTTTTGAGTTTGAGTTTGATAGTACCTATTAACTGTTTAGCTCCTTACTGTAAGCTATAAAATCTGTTCAGAAGCAGTAAAAATAACTGCTACGATATCAGTTAAGCCAGAAAACGGCAATACTTAAAAGAAACTGCTTGTTTCAGTAACTGTTAAATGTTCAAACAATTGATATTAACTGTTTAGCTCCTTACTGTATGCTACAGGAACTGTTCAGACGCAGTAAAAATAACTGCTACAATATCAGTAAAGCTTCAACACGGCAATACTTAAAAGGAACTGCTTGTATCAGTAACAGTTAAATTGTCAGACAGTTGATTTTAACTGTTTAACTCTGTACTGTATGCTACAGGAACTGTTCAGAAGCAGTAAAAATAACTGCTACGATATCAGTAAAGCCTGAACACGGCAATACTTAAAAAAACTGCTTGTATCAGTAACAGTTAAATGTTCAAACAGTTAATTTTAACTGTTTAGCTCCTTACTGTATGCTACAGAAACTGTTCAGAAGCAGTAAATATAATTGCTACGATATCAGTAAAGTCTGAACACGGCAATACTTAAAAGAAACCGCTTGTATCAGTAGACGTTAATGTTGAAACAGTTGATATTAACTGTTTAGCTCCTTACTGTATGCTACAGAAACTGTTCAGAAGCAGTAAAAATAACTGCCTACGATATCAGTAAAGCCTGAAAACGGCAATACTTAAAAGAAACTGCTTGTTTTAGTTACCGTTAATGTTTAAACAATTGAAATAACTGTTTAGCTCTTTTACTGTATGCTACAATAACTGTTCCGAAGCAGTAAAAATAACTGCTACGATATCAGTAAAGCTCTAAAAATGGCAATACTTGAAAGGAACTGTTTGTTTCAGTAAACTTTAATGTTCATCCAATTGAAATAACTGTTTAGCTCTTTACTGTTTTTGCCCATTTCAGTGCACGGTCAGTAATCAATTATTTTAACATAAAAATAAGTTTCCTGTACCGTTTTTTTTTTTACTGTACAACAACAGTAAAAAGTCACGTTTTATTTTTTTCAGTGTATTCAATCGAGAATGAAGATTTAAATTGTTTCTATGTGCGGCTAGTAGCGGTGGATTGAGATCAAAGAAAATAATAGCAGATATGGCGGTGGCGCGGCGTCAGTCGGGTCGCTCCTGTACAAAGCTTACGGTAAATTATGTACGTACAAACAATACGGAGACTGATCTGGATTTTATTGTTCCCCGTTCATATACAGCCCATACATATATATCTTAACATCTGCCTAGCCTTTTTCCAACTATGTTAAGGTCGATTTCCAACATAATATATCTATGGTTTCGAATCTAACCGGATACAGCTATAGAATACTATACTACAGAATATCTGTATTTTACATGGAGCGACTGTCTATCTGACATTCCACAACCCAGTTACTGAGTAATACGAAACCCCTTGGTAAGACTGACCTATATTCTACTAATAGAGAGATATATACATAATTTCCGCTTAACAAAACAAACTAAAATACAGGGTAGGTACATAGTTGGAACACGTAATTCGCTTCTACAATGTCTCATAATGTGCTAGTAAATGTAAAATGAGAAGAAAACTAGGAATGATTAACTTTTGTAATCCTGCTTAAGTTGTAAGTTTTAAACTTGGAGAAATAGGTCATCACGAAGCTGGCAGGCGCTCTACTCTGCGAGGATTAGGAATACCTATGTCTGTATAATATAGTTATGACCATTGAACGCTGAGCATTATATTTCATCGAAGGTTTTTTTCAGTCTCAAGTTAATGCACGAGCACTGTTTGATGATTGTGCTTCCGTAATATCCCTGATGGCTCAGGCATTAGTGTAGTGTAGTGTGGCCCAGTGGCCTTACTAGTTATAGTTCGTGGGTTCGATCACTTCGAACCCCGGCAGGCGATTTACTTTGTGTAAATAATTTCATCACTACTGCTCTCCAAAACGTTGAAGGAAAACATCGTGAGGAAACCGGCATGTCCTAGAGCCAAAAAATCGAAGACATGTGATATCTACCAACCCGCACTGGGCCCGCGTGGTGGATTACGGCCCACACTCACTCTATGAGAGGAGGCCTATGTCCCAGCAGTGGGAACATTATAGGCTGATTATGACCTAGAAATTGATGTCAAATTATTTGTTTCAAATACGCACATAAAATACACCTTTGAACGTCAAAAATTACAATTAAAAAAAACGTATTGATTCTAGTCGCCCATTCCAAAAGGTAGTTTTCGTATGGAGAAGAATGGGCAAGAAATTCCACCGTTACCTCTATAAAATGTTTTACAAGGTTTTCTATACATGCATTATATAATTATATGTGAAGACGATGCACCTATAATAAAATTAGTCTACCACAAAAGGTAAAAATAATTAAAAATAAAGCAATGACAGGTATGTAAATCAATTATGTGATAGATACATGGTGCTCACATATTTACAAATATTGTAAAAGTAATTTTCCTAGAATTTTAACAAGTGTGTGAGTTACAGTAGTCACAGAATGTAAAAATCAATGTCATAAAAATTAAAAAAATATATAAAAAATTAAATTAACCACCAGTTTGATTTTGTATAGACTTTAGAATTCTAGATTGTCCTATGGAGCAGGACCAGAATGTTTCCAAGCATTCTTATCTTGGATATAGTCATCTAATTTTTAATATCCTTGTTTACAAAGTGTACTTTTAATAAGAGCTGAATACTTTAATAAATACTGTAGGAGCAATTTCCTAAACATCACTTATTTCCAAGCCATGAAGATGAATACCGTTGACATTTTCGTTTCTTTCCTATGCTGAACATAAATAACAGATGTTATGTGGTTATAAAACACGGCTCGTAAATTTACTATCCAATTCCTACATCGTATGTATGATCTACCTAAAGATATATTTATGTGCCAGGAGACTAGACGAGACGTAGACTTATTTATGTTCGAAAATATGTAACAAAAAAAAACCGGGCAAGAGCGAGTCGGACTCGCGAAATTTTCACCGGCGAGCTACTTACTAGATCTCGTTCAAACCAATTTTCGGTGGAAGTTTACATGGTAATGGACATCATAATTTTTTTTTAGTTTTATCATTCTCTTATTTTAAAAGTTACAGGGGGGGGGGGGGGGACACATTTTACCACTTTGGAAGTGTCTCTCACGCAAACTATTCAGTTTAGAAAAAAATTATATTAGAAACCTCAATATCATTTTTGAAGACCTATTCATAATACCCCACTCGTATGGGTTTGATGCAAAAAAAAATGAGTTTCAGTTCTAAGTATGGGGAACCCCCAAAATTTATTGTTTTTTTTTCTATTTTTTTGTGAAAATCTTAATGCGGTTCACAGAATACATCTACTTACCAAGTTTCAACAGTATAGTTCTTATAGTTTCCGAAAAAAGTGGCTGTGACATACGGACGGACAGACAGACAGACAGACATGACGAATCCATAAGGGTTCCGTTTTGCCATTTGGCTACGGAACCCTAAAAACAATGTAACGACGGCTATATAAGTTCGTAATCGGGTTCACAGAGAGGAGCCCTGTGTCCCAGCAGTGGAAACATATAGGCTGATTATGTGTATGTGTGTGTTATGTTCGTTATATAATTGGGTCATCTTAAGTTAAAAAGCATCATTACTAAAATTCTTATAAAACATGACTAAAATTAGTACTCGTACAATCGATATTACGATGGTTTCGAATACTCACAGTCACCCTTCACATCTCTCAATATTTGTTTTAATAATAATAATCGTTTATTTCAGGCATTAGCACCCATAAAATTAAAATTGAAAACTTACACCAAAACACAAAGAAGTACAATTATTTTGTCTCCCTCAGTACATGCACCGCATGAAACACAACTTTTACAATAGCATTTTTACTTGCTACCACACGTGAAAAGAACGACGCCCTGAGCTTCCTCATGAGCGCAAAGAAGTCGGTAACTCCGCTCTCAGCAAACATCTCAGTCGCACTACACCGCCAGGGCAGGTTGAGCATGACCCGAAACGCGTTATTATATTGTACACGAAGAGTGTTGTATGCACTCTTCGTGTACTTGTACCAAAGTTGACTGGTGTAGAACGACTGACAGTAAGCCTGGAACAGGGTTACCTTTACTTGCTTCGAGCAATGGAAGAACCGTCTATTTAGCATGTTACTTCTACATGCAATGCTACGTCTTTGTCTTTCCATGTCATCGTCATCTTTTAAGTTGTCCGTTATGATGACATTTTACGTTTTACTAACGGGACACGTTTTACTAACGGGACCCGGGTTTTTAGCCACTGACATAATAGAGGATTATTCATCAAACTTTTTGTTTCTCCTTGTGTTATTTTCTTTATAATAAACTTATTTTCTTACTTTCCTTTTAAGTAGGCGACCCTTAATTGAATAAAAAAGGCTGTCAGTTATTATATTAAAGTCTTTGGGAAAATCTTGTCTTCAAAGTGGATAGACCTCAATCAATATTCATCAAAATTTATTCTGCGTAAACTTAAGAAGAAGTCTTTGATCAATATTGATTACACGTATTATGAAGTTTGGTACAATTTTCTTACATGATACGGCCTCATTGAATTTGCGAGTGTAGGCGTATTCGCTGTAACGTTGTTATGTTATGTTCTCTTTCATCTAAAACAAGTCGATCGTTTACCTGAATTACCCGTTATGCTCTGTTTTTATGACATGAAATACCTGTTCCGAGAACGAGGCAGGTAGATGATAACAGTAACTGCGTCGTGTTATCTACAAACCTTATGTGATGGAAAACTCACAAAGCTTGCATTGAGGGATTAGGAGAGATTCGGGACGTATCGCGTACCGCCGGCGTACGAGTTTGAAAGGACTTACAGAGAAATTACATTAGTCGTAGTATCCAGCTGGGAATTGTTTAAGAATCCATTTCTAGAGTCATTTCGATTTGTTTCCTTTCATCTTACTTCCTCTCGCTGAGATTCCGATCGATGATTGATTAATGACTAAAGTGATTTATGGATGGTTCCCGCAAAAATAAATCTAGCTACATTTTCACTACGACATGACCACGTGCGACCGACATGTTCTATTTTTAATCTAACAAAAATATCTACTGGTTAGAGTATCGAAAACTCCTGATATAAAATTCTGAAATCACACAAAATTGTATCAAAATAATTTAACTGAAATTACGAAAACACACTCGTTATCCGAATAAATTGAAACCAATTGAGAGTTACATTGTTTCCGACATATGAAAAGCGAAGCAAAACTATCACCGGCTCTGGAAACTTACCAATGTCTGTGTTAAATTGTCCGTGTAGCATTTCAGTAGCAGGTCAAAGCTAGTACGACTGAAATTCCCAGCATTAGTTAGAAATGCCTGCAAATGACTGTATGTGTAAGGCTGCACCGACCACTTTAATTGGTTGCGGTATGCTGAAATTCACGGCTCGCTGAATCGAAAAAATCGCCTTTAATCAATGCCTAATTAATTAAATTTAACGAAGTTTACACTTGATGCTGTAATGGATATTACTTGTAAATAAATTGATGTATTGATTACTAATAATCTCGCCGCTGAACGCGGTTTAGTATAATTTGCCTCCAGTAGTGATTGACAATGTAATGGACACTCATTGATGGACGGACATAGGGGAAATGTAAATACGAATTCAATTGATTAACAAACACTTTTTAATCAAAGAGTTCAACCAGTTACTAAAGTGCGAGTACAAGTTAACTGACAACATATTGTTTATGCTAGCGTTGAAATACATGATTTTCAACACCATATTTTGCTGGCATGTGCTTTAGAACCAGTAAATAGAGAGCGATGGTAAGCCGATAGCTCGCAACGTACCTAACCTACACATTCCGGTTGGTTATTAGTAAACATGACCTATTGATATACTTCCGTGGCTCGCGCCTATACTAAACCATTTGTTTCAAATAAACCAATTACAGACACTTTTGAATTGTCAAGGGGTCGGTCAGTCAGAAAGATGAAGCTTGTTGCTAGCTGCCTAAACTACCTACACCGCGTTTCAATATAGTCAAGAAAGGATTCCCACCAAATAAGGATACGTCCCAAGTTATTCAATTGTTTTCTTTCTCGTGCACGAGCTCTATTCAAATGTATGAGTGGAATTTTTCAATATCGGTCTGCCTTTGAATGCGCGTTACTGTTGTTCAGGAGAACACATTTTATGGAAAATATTTGAATTTTATGTGAAATAATTCAGAATGTAATGTGTTTCGGACAAGGATTTCAGCATGTTTACAACTGTTCATTGAGCAGATTTATCATCATCTCCGAGGTTTTGACAGCTGCCTTCTGTCTCATATTTCTTTTATACAGCTTTGAAGTTTTTTTTAATAATCATCGGCTCATTCGTCACATACGAGTAAAAAAGCCCTCGTTGGTCTATTACCTTATTATATATCCAATAAAGCTTCTATGAAATAAGACCCTCTGACGAGTCCAGCAAATCCCTTCAGATAAGGATATCCGAGGAGGATTTCCAACAAAAGTACGTAATCAAGCATATACCTACGAGGATAAGGCGGAGTTGAGTGGGCTTGTGAAATAGAACTCCCAGGCCAATAACAACGTTATTAATGTCCTTGAACTTACTACTCATGAACGTTGCCTTATCTGTAATAATCAGATACCCAATCTATAATATTATCTCGTGTTTCGTATGCATGTTTATATAATATTTCGGGAATAACGTCAAATTATTTGTCAGGAACTTATTGGCGACAGCATTTTTTACAGAAGTCCTCTGCTGGACATAGGTCCAATGTGCACGCCATTCAGCTCGATTCTCTGCAAGTCTCATCCAGCTGTTTCCAGCTAATCTGCGAACATGGTCTTCGACCTAGCTTGACGTCCTACCTTATAATACGTTTGCCGATTCGCGGTCTCCTCTCAAGAACATGTCTACCCCAACGGTCATCGGTTCCACTGCTAACAGGTATTCTGAGAGCTATGTCGACAACTTTGGTTCTTTGCCGGTTTATTTCGTTCCGGATTTTATCCCACAGAGAGATTCCAAGCATAGCCCGTTCCGTATCTCGTTGAGCGACCTTAAATTTATGGACCAGCCGTACCGTGAGACCGTACACGTTTCGACTCCGTAAGTCATATCAGGCAGGTCTTTAGGAGGCTCTATGGAACAAGCAACGAAAAGATTCGATGAAACTTTTCAAACGCTGCCCACCCCGGCTAAATTCTTCTGCAATTTGACCAAATGCGACCAAATCCTGCAAAGAACTAACGACCTTGCCAGTCCAAAAAACTTGATTCAATTTTCCAAATTGATTGCTAGAGTTTTTTCCGAAAGCGAGTTAGATTTATGGTATTGTCTGCCACCCTAAAACTTTCAATTTTTAATGGGTTTGAATAACTCTACCTAACGTAGCACTCATGGTTTTATAGGAATATTTTGAGTAAAAGGGTTTATGTAGTATTAACATAAAACATGTTGGTAATGTAAATTTCGGTCAGAAATCTCGTTACTAAAGGCATTCTTTTACCTATTCCTAATACCACATAATCATACATAATCAGCCTTTAATGTTCCCACTGCTGGGACACAGGCCTCCTCTCTTCGAGAGGGAACGGGCTGTAATCCACCACGCGGGCCCAGTGCGGGTTGGTAGATGTCACACGTCTTCGAATGTTTGGTTCTAGGACATGCCGGTTTCCTCACGATGTTTTCCTTCACCGTTTTGAGAGCAGTGGTGATGAAATAATTTACACAAAGTAAAGCGCCTGCCTGGGTATGAACCCACGACCTACAACTCGTAAGTCGGGGCCGTTACCACTAGACCACCACTGCTCCTCCTAATACCATGTATTTGAACAATAGTCAGAATTTATGCCAGTCAGCACAACTATCTTCTTTGATAGACTTTAGCGATTGTGACGGTAAACCAAAAGTATACGTCTATCAAAGGACGCGGATGTTTGACAAACGGGAATAAATAAATTCACACCTAAAACCTTAACTAGCTTTTGCTATTCACAACCATATGGCTATGATACACATACCTTGATATAGCAGAAATAACTTCTTAACAAATATTTATTGCCATAAGCATAGTTGCTCTTACCCTAAGGCTCAGTTCTAATCAGTTAGTTGAATTTCTTGGTCTTTAACGCGTTCTTCGTGGTGAAGGGCGGGCGTTTTGGGGGACTGTCTTATGCAATTTTGACTTTCGAAAACTGCTGATTCTTAGCCTAATTTGAATAAATAACTTTTAATTTTGATACGATACCGAACACAGAATATAAGAACCCACATAAGTCCGCAGGGTTACCCTGTTACCACGAAGTAAATGTACTGACATACTTCGTGGTTCATACCTCCTAGCCTCCTACGAGGTTCTCTGTAAATCCGCAGTTTTCCCGGAAGACAAGATACAGATAGGTACAGTAGGTAACATGTTATGTTCATGACCAATTTCTTTTCCGCACTCTGTGAACATTGTCAATTTGCATACATACATACGTTAGAGGGGCTTTTACTAATAATAACAGTTTAAAAAAAAAATTGTTGTTGTTTTGTTTTGCTTTTGAGCATACCAGATTTTATAGGGCAGCAATTAGCACTCGGTTATTAATTTGTAACCTCATTTACCTTGAATAAGTCATTAAAAAAATATCAGACTTTATCAGGCTTCTCCTATTTGTGGCTCTTGAATTCCTTGAAATCACGAAATTTCTTATGCGTGTTATCTTTCTTATCCTACCAATTCATCATGTATGTACGATTACATATATCCCTAGTTACTTACATACATAATCTTATGCCAGTTTTCCTTGGGAGTACGCAGAAACTTAAATTTTGGTATCTGAGAATAGTAATGTTTTCAGACATCTGAAACAGGTTTTATTTCTGTGTTTTCTGATTCAAGCGAACCTACCCACTAGGGACACCACAATCTTAACAACAAAATACCACAATACAGAAATATAAACCAACGTTGTGGGTGAAAAATGAAGTACTTGCTCCTAAATCACAAATTTCCCGAGGCACTCGCGCTTAGCTCCAGTTAAATTGCGCTCATTAAAAATTATATCGTGTACGTTTAAATATAAATAGGTATATTTAAGATGTTACAACTAATATTTGTGATGTTTTCATACTCACTTGTGTATTTTCGTTCCAACATAAATTGTGGAGGTAGGTATGCTGCATTCTAGTCGCTTAGTGCCGACTATGCCGAGTATTTAGCGCACAGTAAAGATTATTGTTAATTAGTTTCTGAAATACTGCTTAATATTTCGTTGGTAGAGTTTGTAATTTCATTACGAATAGGTTCCAAAGGCTAATCTTAAAATAATGCTGCCACCTCGCAGAGCATACTATCAAGCAAATACCAAGCCTGCTACAAATTGTCAGGTCCGTACAAATACCTACGCATTTTCGATTAAAATCGGTATGATTATAACAACTCAATGGGAACACATAATTGGGTATTTCTGATAAAATCTTAAATTTGTTAAAATCGGTCATTCTCAAAATCCGTTTTGGTTAAGGATGGTTCTTGAGGAGTCTAATCCGTTTTGGTTAAGGATATCTTTTATCAGGTGAGGTATCAATTGAAGTAACAAAAAAAGGTTACATAAATATAGACTGTATAAATAGAACAATAATACCTACTCTTTATTTCATGTCGTAATATTTACAATTAGAGAATGCTACAAATACCTACTTGTGTACCGCGGTGTACTTTACATATTCAAATAACTACATTTTTGCACAATGATAAAAAGTTATTCGACAAACCAAAAATAAATGCTACTAAAAGCTAAACTTTTCCGAATCTAAATCCGATAAAACACGTCCAGAAATAACCGTAATACATACTATTTGTATTTGAGCTGTCATCATAGATTTTCCACCGAACTTTCCACCAAGCAGTGCACTGCTCTAACGATATTGCTTTCGTCCGCATTGAATCAAATCGGATAAGTTTGCTAAGAAAATACCACATTTCTTTTCACAACTTATTCTTAGTAAATAAAGACTAAACAACAGCCGAGAAAGATAAATAACGTAATTAATGCAATTTGCTACGTCAACATAAAAACATTATTTCACGTTAAGCTAAGTAAACATGTGTTGGTTATATGGAAATTCTTCGCTTAGACAATTTATTTATCTCACCAAAATACAACATTAGTTCACCTCACGTACCTACTATTAAAATAATTTATAATCAAAGAGCGTCTTGCATATGTACGTGAAAATGCCGCTAATTAAAACTTTAACAGTTTGTACATAAGAAGTTAAACACAGGAATACTTAACTTCAAGAAATTATACCTGCGGAATACTTACCTACATTTTGAAATGTGTTTTGATTTGTTTTTGCAGTTTAAAAACGTAAAGCCGTAAAGGTAAACAATATATTTTTTCTCGAAAATATGGATAAAAAGCCAACAGGCAAAACTTGTTCTTCGTCGTTCGCTCGTTAAATAATGATACTAATTCCCGTAACAAAAGGCTAATTAACCCTCTACAATTAATTTTCTTAAGTATACAACCAAATTAGTACACAAAGGAGAAACTAAATAACGTTTGCATTTGCACCATCAATTTTATTTCAGGTTAAAAATTATTTGGAAGTTTCTGAATTAAGTAGAGACTCGCACCTTTTTTGTAAAGAAGACTAATTAAGACAAATGGAACGAAAAGATAAAAGTGTTTCGCCAGTATTTTATATAAAGTGCGGATGAGATGGCACAGCTACATTAAAAGAGTTCGTGGCAGTCGGTCTAGGGTGTGTTTGGTCAAAGTGTACGTTTGGCCAATGGAGCGTATCGTTAAAATATACGTTACGTCAAAACCCCGCATTGTCAACATGTCTAATGCTGCATTCCACAAGCCACCCAGTAGTCATAACATGCAAATTGGCACTCGTGACACACGACTCTTAAAATTAATTACCTTTATACGATTATTTAGATTAGAAACGGTTGTGAATTTGTTTGTTTTCAGTATAATATCTGATAACGTTAATTAAATTGATGTTCCATTAAAAGTATATTTGGCTTTGGCAATATCCCGCGGATTTAGGGCTTCCGAACAAAAGCTACGCTGATTTACTCAGGTTATTTGGTCGATAACGCATTTTTAAATGAATATTTTCGGAATTTTTCTACGAAATCTGTATTGGCCACAAAGTTTGTAAGCTACGATTATATTACCAGTATATTTTAGCCTACATTTTCAGAGACCAAACAAAATGAAATTAGGTGTAATATTTTATTTTAGTTAATGAATGTTGTCTTAACTGGAAGGAACTGCTAAAGTCCTTGGCTTTATTCGATAACTTCTTACATATATTATTTGATTTCTGTCGAGAAAAAAATAAACGTAGTTAGAATCTCACTATCCGTTACTATTTTCTAAAACCTGGAGATATCATGTTCGCGTAATAAAAAGGCACAAACAGTCATGTCAGTCTGACGCGCGATATTACATATCGTGATCGCACCTACATTGTGGATATTCAAATAAAATGACATACATAAATACACTCACAGGCACTCACAATTTCTTCCCTCATATTATAAATATGTAATATTATGATAACTTGATGTTATTTTTAGATGAAAGTACTCCGTTTTATTACGTCAAACGATGAATACATTTAATCGGATGCATCAAAATATATGAACGCCAAACATTTTTAACGAACTGTACTGGATCATCCTGGGCTTACGATAAAGTGGGAAGTGACATTCAGTTCACAAAGCCGTTCGCGGACTATCGCGCAAAGTTAGAAGTTTCTCGGATAGGTATCTGCGGGCCCGATAAAAGTCGGAACAAAATTGCGCGACAAAGACATGAAGTCACATATATACTGCCCAGCTGGAGTGGTACCATAGTGGCACTGACTCAGTGAACTATGTTTGTCAAAAGGTCAATGAACATTAGTGCAGGTGAATTTGTAAGCGAATTGTAAAAAAGTGGCAAACGTCAAATAGGGCGCTTCCAGAAATCCAGACTATAGTTGTAAATAAACCAATTTAAACCAAAAAAATCCGCTTCAAAATGGTTTATTTCATCGGTTTAAAACGGATTTGCATTCTATTAAAAGAAAAAACATTTTAAACCATTAGTAAACCGCTAAGTTGTGGTTTTAAACCAAAAAGACGGTTTAAAACCAAATGGTTTCAAACTTTTAAAATCCGTTTTGCATCTATATTTCAGACTCATTAGATAGATTAGGTATCTGAAGAAAATGTGAACTAGAATTCATAGCAATATAATTTAAAGTTTAGGACTGCTGTGTGCACGTTATAGGTATGTACTACGATGGGCTGAGTAAACTCCATTATTTTATCAGTACAATTCTTTCATCTCAATGTCGGGTATAAATTACTTTATTTGTATGAATTATTTCTGATGTAAAGCACATGTTTACAGCTTGTGGTTTACCAAGAATCTTCGAATTCGAATGCTTAAATTATTAGATCATAAAGACAAAAATACTAGTCTACAAGACATTACACGCCGTATTTACGTTAACTTTCCTGGTTTCGATATAAAAATAGCTGAGGTACTGAACCCGTTGTGTCGGTGTACTGTGCGACGCAAATAGTCACAAGATTGACGACGACGTGTAAAATTAGTAAATATATTTAAGCATAACAAAAAGTATTTACAAGGCACACGTTAGCTGAAACCGGGAGGGACGCCCTAGGAGGATATATAGTGTCTATAGTGACCTGATTGGTGATGTTCTTCAGAAAAGTCAGGTGCGTAGTATTCGCAACAGGCGTGCATGTATGACCAGATGTATTAATGTAAACGATGCAAAAGGAGTATGTAAGGATCGTAGCAGGTGGCGTTTTGTAGTTTCTGCCTAACCCCCTGGGTAGAAGGCGTAAGTTTATGTATGTATGTTAAACTGAACACATGCCCAGAAGAGTAGCAGCATTACCACGTTAAATGGGTATACCTACAAATTCTTTGATAAAAAGTCTTCCTCCAAGACGCAATTTTTTGTCAAATCTTCGAATATTTTTTCTTTGAAATGAAGACGCACACTCAGGCCCCATGATCTAAACTTTCGACCTCAATCGGTTAAAAGCTACTCAGAACCAAAATCAATAAAGATACTAAGGGCGAATTTCACCAAACTTTTATACTTAGCAGTGGCGAAGGGTGAATTCATGACAGAGGTAAGCCGGAGCAAAAAAAAAACGCATGTAGGCGTTTTGCAATGTTTTAATTGTATTAAATACCTAGAGTATGATATGATTATATTTCATCATTCTGAATTTTCGAAGGCAAGCCGATGGCAATCGAGTTGTATGGTACCTTCGCCACTGATACTTAGAATACTTCTTAAGCTATGAATAAATTTAGAGTTTTTGGCAGTTTTTCTATACTAGAACTGTCAGACGTAAATTTTATTCCACGGACAAAAGTTAATTCTGACTTTGATAAAATCAGCCCTTAGTCGCTTCAATCAGCTTAATCACGCTAAGTGTCATATTCTATAAAAATACTTATTTCATCTTCCTTGTGTGTGTACGAGGGTCTATTTTGGATCCACATCCACTTTAGAGTCACTATCGTCTGCTCTAATACTAACGTAACGAGCATTCCACTGCCGAGTGACCTAATTAAAACAAACTCATCTTGTATGATAAAACCCTACTCCACTAACAGTTAAGTACACCTCTTAGAGTTGAAACAGTAATTACGTCTACCACATCACCCGCTCCACGTTATTAAAACTAAGTACATGGACGTAAGCTGTCTTAAATTGAAAACTGCATAAATAACATCACGCTTCACGCAAGAGTAACCGTGGAGTTTCTTGCCGGTTCTTCTCCATAGGAAACGACCAATTGAAACCGTGCACCTAGCTTCTGACGTTTCATAAGTGCCCATGTAGGTTTATGTGAAATAAAATATTTTCATTTTGATTTTGCTTGTTTTCTCTGAAAAGACCGGCAGAGGTACATCTCTGCGTATCTTCTTCTTCTTCTTCATCCGTCCCTTAATCCCAGTTCTACCTGGGGTCGGGTCTTCTTGTACAGCGGTGCCAGGACGATCTGTCCTGGTTTGTCATAGCAAAGGTTCTGTGCTTTTATCTCCCTCTCGATACTGGACCACCATATAGCGGGGGTCTTCGTCTTCCCAGGCGTTTCGTAGGGATATACAATACTGTTTTACTGAGTAACTATCATCTCTTCTCATTACGTGGCCGTACCATCTAAACCTGCATCCCACACAAGGTAGACCTCTGACTAAGTTTTACAAAAAACAAAAAAATACAAGAAACGTTCCGCTAGAGTTTGTGTCCCATGTAATGTAGTGGACGAACTTACTGCCATCAACCGAACACAACTCTAAGCCGAGTATTTTTTTATAGAAAACCCAATGACAAGGAAAAATAACTGCTGCCTAGAAAAGTAGCCTAACCTTATAAAGATCCCAATATTTCAGAAAGAATGATTGCTTATAGAAAACTCGAGTGTGGCTGGCTGGCTGATCGGGAGATTAATCGACCGGTGTGCTCACAAGAGATTTGCACACGTTCCCACAGAAATACCCACCCTTTCTGTGCTGATCCTAGAATAAAGCTAGAGGACATTGTTATACTTATGCTCCTAATTGGTGTTTGGTAGAAGGACCGACACAATTTTTTGAGGGATTGGAGATGACATTTGCTAGCACAAAATTGTTTTATTTTTAATTTTTCTTATGAATTTTTTCATTGAAATGTTTCGTTCCTTGACACAATTGTACGACTTTGGAAGCACCCCAGTAATTTTTAGAACCTATGGTACATAAATGTAGGTATATTGCAGTTGCAGATAACACCAAAAATTATTGCGCTCTATTACAACCACAAACAAAAAAGTTGTGCCTATATTTCGGGTGATTAAAATTATCTACCGTGACACTTAGACAGGTATTATGGGTGAAAACTAGGATAATATGACTCTACCTATCCATAAGAAAATTGTGTCGGGCCTTCTCCCAAACATCCCGTATAAGTATAGGTTTCTGATTCCGAAACTATAATTAAATAACAGAAACTATTTCAACTAATATGATTCGCTATTGTAGAACCAATTTTCAAATCTGTCCACGACAACGGATATCTATGAATATACCTAATAACAATAATCTTGTCAGACTTTACTAAGTCTGCGAAGTTTAAAATCAATATATTTTAAAAGTATATTCCGAAATTCACTGGCTGATTTTATAAAATAGGTATCTACTATACGTGTGAGATAGCATAGCCTTGCAAAAACGTGAGCATAAACTTTTTAAATAGGATTTATAAATTATGTATAGGTATGTTTACAACTTTTCTCATTGTTGGAATCAATTTTCCGCTAAACCCCTTTTTAGCGCGTCAAGTTGTTGACAGTTGATCTGACAGAATTACTTCCCCTTTTTCGCTCGCTATATTTTGTGCCAAAATGTCCCACTGTGTTTACACAGTGGGACACATATTGACTAGGAAAGGGCCTATAGTTTGAATTTTGTCGACTATGTTCTATAGTATTGGGTACCTAAATTGTTTTAAATAACGTTCAATAGACCGAACAAATTAATTTTTCATAGAAGAAATGATTGATTGAACTGAAAGATTTTAGTTCACAAGCGTTGAACCCCACCCGCTAGCAATTATGTAAAAGAAGCGGTTCTTTACTAACGTTCAGAAATACAAATTCATTCCGGTTTGAATGGGACTTTGATTTGATATTCATATATTTTAATAGCCTCTCGGCCCTCATCCATGGATTCTAAAATATCGAGAGCGGAAAGAAAAACCTGTTCAGTTCCGTTAATTATCGGAAGAACCCGCAATTTTATACTTTTAATGAAGCAAAATAAAATACATCGCTGCTTGTTTTCAGCAACCATAATAATTATCGCTCTTCATTTATACGTTAATTTTCAATCATAAATGTACGTAATATTAATGTAAATAATATCTGCGATAGGTAACGTAAGTAGGTACTTAATTTAATTACTTTACGATAATTATGAAGTATTCACTGACGCATGTTTTAAAACTTAACACGGCTTCAGATATTATTATTGAGTCTTAGAGTATCTGCAGGCGATAACTACGTTGATAGAATTAATTCTTGTAAAATTAACAGTTACATGCAAAGCATTGGATAATCAGCAGGACAGAGGCCCTGTGAGAGGAAGTGGGCCATAATCTACCACGCAGGCCCAGTGCGGATTGGTAGATGTCACATCTCTTAAAATTTTTGATTCTAAGACATGCCGATTTCCTCACTATGTTTTCCTTCACCGTTTTGAGAGCAGTGGTGATGAAATTATTTACACAAAGTAAAGCGCCTGTCTGGGTCTCGATCAGGATCGACCTTACGACCTACACTCGTAAGTCGGAGCTTTCACCACTGGGCCACCACCATTACCTAAGTAACGATTATTAATTTCATAATAGATTTATGAGCAGACTACTCGTAATATCTTTCGACCTGCAAACCAACATATCTTGTTTACGTGGACCGAAACAATATGGATAGCAAAAGGGCATAAGGCAACCTCAGAAAACCATTAATTCATATTTACTGCCACAGAATTTATGAAACATAAAAAGTTTATGGTAAAGTAGGAAGGCTGCAGCAGTATTCTAACGCGTTCCCTACGTTTTATGGGTCACCTTAAATGGTGCTTTAATTAGACATATAAGATTTACGGATGGTTAATGAGAATCGGGACGTAAAACTTACCACCTACGTTAAGTTGGTTCGGAGGATAATGCTCAAATTCATCAATCAAAATCAAACTTACTGATAATCAAGTACATTACAAAGTTCTGTTTACAATGTTTGGGAAACTGGTTAATATCTTATCGTTCACAATAAAACTCATGCAACATATCCCTTTACTGCGAAGCGGACAGCTAATATAAACTTATGGAGTTTAAGTTGGGTATTAAGGAAAATTTAGCTTTCTTCACGCGTTGCATGTTTGACAGGTTCGTAAACAGATGTTATTAAATAAGCATAAGCATGTTGTTATAATATGTACTTATGTCGTGCTTCCTTCTTGTGAGTTTCAAAGTAAGGAGTAATAACAGCCTTAAAAGGATTTATGTTTCAACAACTTTCAACTGAAGTTTGGAGCGTTAAAGCATTCTAATAACCTTCATAAATCGTGAATATATTATGTTTACTTAAATGAAATAAGCTCAACAAAAGCCATGTCCCGATCTTAACCAGTGAGTCTATAAATCAAAGTATTCTTATCTGATTTCAATTAGACTTTCCGTCAATAGAATTAGAGAAAATAACAAGCTATGAATTTTCAAGAGCAATTAGGGAGATATTCATAAAATATCCGTGCCAAGGAAAATCAATTTAACTGTATAAATCCTTGAATCAGAGCAATTACTTCGTTTTATATAAGATGAATGTTTAGCCGGCTATATTGCTTTATCTGTCCCGACATCCGCGTATAAGGAAGCTCTTAAGAAACAGGAAAATAATCAACAGGAATTATCTAAAATCGAACATGCAGCTGAGACAAAGTGCTATTAGTTAAACACCAGCGATTAAAATTGTCAATTCACGACAAAGAGAAGTTTGAAGAAGTGCTCGTAAATAATGGCATCATTATCGGGAATCTAATCTGTACACCATTTGCTAATAATAGGCTTCGTTACCGGGCGATGAAGCCCAACAGCTACATTATTTTAATTTTAAAAGCTCCATTTTTATTGGTTGGAACAGAAATATAACATTCAGAACTCATATTTTTATGCTCGGCATATTTTCCACTGGTAAGATTTGCGGACATGACTATTTTTTATTGAGTTGAGCCCCATTCAGATATATTATGCTTACTCAGCTTTGAGAAGGAACCAATCCTTTGCTTAGGGCTCCTTCGCGTAGGTAATATAAAAAATAGTATTTTTTTCCGAAGTTTGGTATTTTCTTTCAGTTAATTTTGTGTTAATTTTTCGGTAATCATTCTAACACAGCTTAGTTAGTATTACATTTAACCACAGATCGTTGGAAGTTAATTTGTTTTTCGGAAGCTTTATTATTTCCTATAAAGAAATATACCCACAAAATATCATACTTACGAGTTTTATACCCTTTCTCGGTGATAATACACATCTCCAAAAATAAATTGCAATATTCACGCTCCATATACGAAGCCAGTTTTAAACTCAGTTATGGGCCTGTCGGATGTTAACCGATTACCACTTCAGGGGTCACCGCGCAAGCCCCTGCCAATGTAATAACACAGCTATAAAGTCAGTACATCACTGACTAAACATGATTATGTAGATTCATCATCTGTCTAGCCTTTTCCCAACTATGTTTGGGTCGGCGTCCCGTCAAACCGGTTGCATACTGATTATCAGTATTTGACATGGAGCGACTGCCTATCTGACCTCCACAACCCAGTTACTGGGTAATACGATACCCCTTGGTAAGACTGGTTGTCAGACTTTCAGGCTTCTGACGACCCGTAACGGCTGTCAAAGATCCACGAATGACAGCCGGGACCAACGGCTTTACGAGGCACGGAGAGGTCTTGGTATGTAAAGATTGTCACCCATCTACGGACCAGCCGGGCAGCGTAGCTTAACCTGTTCGATCGACCCGGCTGTTATTACATAACTATGTAGATTGGCATCATTTATTCGATTTACATATAGATAATAGTTATTACACGCCGTTTATTGACACATCTAACAAGGATTGGGGAATACTTGAATGCGGAACCCTCAATTAGATGAGTGACAAGTTTGTGCCGAATTAGCGATGTCAACGTAATATCAGGAAGTGTCAACGCGTCACGGTTAGTGACGGCTTTAGTTGTTTAGGCCTATCTACAGTGATTTTGCGATCGTAGAGTATTTACAGTCCGTTCACAGTTATCTTACCTCTGACAGCAGCAATCTAACAGCAACCTTATTGGAATGAGAATAAAGATCACTGTGATTTGGACAGTGATGCAAAATCAGAGGTAAAATAACTGCGAAAGGACTGAAGGGTGAAATCAAATAGACGGTGCAGCACTACAAGGGGAAAGTTTCACCAACATAATGAACATTGAATATTGGAGATGTGTCAGACTCGCGTTACGCTAGTACGCGGAATTGCATTCGTTCGTAGATTTGTTACATAATATTTTTCTTTTCAACATCCAATTTTCCAATTATAGCAATTTTCTCGTAAAGGAAGACATGCTGCTCATTAGTAGCGACTTGATGTGTTATTGATTTACAAAGAATCGTTGTGTTTTTCCATGTCTGTAAAAACACAACTAGTCTTTACAGTTACAGTAACTACATGGATCGAAACTGCCTTCTTCGATATTCGCAGATAAGACGAAGTATCATATACAGTGCCTCTAAAAGTTAGTTGACATTTTTCCACTTCAGCTGTGATTATGATTTAAAATAAAAAATAATCAGGTACTCCTAAGGGATTGGGATTGGTTATTTTTTATGATAAGTATGCTAAGGTAGTTGAATTAGTCAATAAAAACGTTATAGCAGTTCAAACATTTGGATGACTAGAATTTTAAATCAAAATATGGTGTGTCACAGCTGAAGTGGAAAAATGTCAAATAACTTTTGAAAGACTGTAAGTCAATCCTAGATACACATGGCCATTATTTTTAACGCTCCTATTAGGCATTAATTAAAGCCTCCCAGTGAGTATAAACGGCAACATTAATTTGACCCTAATTTACATAATACACGTCTACGATCGCTGGGATATGACAAAATAGCTTTGTAAATTTCGCTGGATCTCGATCCGAGAGAGGGTGATTGTTCTCATTAAGCTTTTGTTCTGCCGCTTTTTGAAATTCGCCTTTAATGAATACTTTGAATCGAGCTAAGTAGGAATGAAAAAGGCACAATTGTGCATTTTTAACAAAAGCCAACTCTCGCAATTACAGTCATTCAGTCGATCGAGGTAACTTGCGCGAGGATTTATTTGAACTTGCCTTCAATCACCGAAAAATACAAAATCTAATTATCTAACTAGCCTGTGTTGTCCTATTGCAGAGCAAAGGCCTCCCTCTCCCTTTTCCACACAATTATGTCTTTTGCGAGTACCGGCCAGTCCTTTCGGTAGGAGTCAAGCTCGTCCCGCCATCTTCGTCTCGGCCTGCCGCGAGGAAGTCTTGCGGTTAGTGGGACCCAGTCGGTAGTTCTCTTAGCCCATTTGTCATCTGACATGCGGCAGACATTTCCGGCCCAGTCTCACTTAAGTTTAGCGGCTTTCTGGGAAACGTCCGTGATATTGGTTTTGGCGCTCAGTGCTGTTGCCCTAGGATACTATACTAAAGAAAATTACAAAATTCCTTGGTAAATAAACCCAGTTTTTGTATTACTTCCCTACCTATATCAAAAATAAGCCTAAATACCTTTTATAAATATACCTTTAATGTAAGCCCACAACATTAACGGACCACTCTTTGTGAATAGCAAATGGCCAAAAACCTCCGAATCATCAATCTACTGAGCGGCAAATGTGGAAAATGGCGCGAGTAAAATAAGAGACGTGAAAAATCTCTTCGCTATTGGTCGACCGGATACAAATAGCTTTTATATAATGGCGCGCCTTATAAAAACCTGCGGAGTACCTACGTGTTGGTCTACAGATTTAGTGGGGTTCCGTGGAAATCAATAAATTCTTTTTTTTAATAGGAAATAAAATTCATGTCGCAGGACTTATGAAAAATTGGTTCGATTAGTCAAGGAGCAATTGCCAAGTTATTTTGTGTAACTTTTAATAACTCTGAACGTATTCATTGGTTGAAGGTACCTGGTTGGGTTAATTGAAACAATTTCAATCAAAAGTTTATTAAACCTCCTGCCGAAAAATGTTCATACTTGAAGTTTGATTTTTCAGGGTCTGGCATTTCGGAAATTCTAATTTTTAAAATTAGAATATCCGCAGCATTTATCTGGTACAGATTATGTCGACAATATGTAATTAGGTGTATTATTTCATTACACAACTCTTTAAAACTTCTTCTTATTCTTCTTATTTATAGTAAAATCAGCTCAATTATAAGTTTCAAAGTTGAGAGCAGTAGTGTGCCAGAGGTATCGGCCCCGACTTACGAGTCCTAGGTCGTGAGTTCGAACCCAGGCAGGCACTTTACTTTGTGTATTTAATTTCATCACCACTGCTCTCAAAACGGTGAAGGAAAACATCTTGAGGAAACCGACATGTCTTAGAACCAAAAATTCGAAGTCATGTGACATTCACCAACCCGCACTGGGCCCGCGTGGTGGATTATGACCCACTCCCTCTCATAGACAGGATGCCTGTGTCCCAGCAGTGGGAACATTATAGGCTGATTATGATGATGATAAGTTTTAAAGAAAATCATTAATAAATTATAAAATGAAAAGCTAAACTTATATTTAGTTATATTAACGTGTAATGTATTGGTTGTTTCAGGTGGAGGGGGGTGAGCGCGGGGTGCGCGGTGCGGGGGGATGCCCGTGCGCAAGGGGCTGCTCGCGCCCCAGAACACCTTCCTCGATACCATCGCCACTCGCTTCGATGGCACGCGTAAGTACCTAGTACTACCTGCATCTACTGAATGAAAATCTTAAATTCATGTAATCACTGACAGATAACCAGATAACGCACGGCCTTTTTTTTTTTTAAAAAAAAAAAAAAAAAAAAAAAAAAAAAAAAAAAAAAAAAAGATAACGCACGGCCTAAGCAACTGGGGCTAACTTCATACTTAAACATAAAATGCGCAAAAGTTTCTTTAAATGAGATTTTTTGAAAATTTATCTGCTACCCTTTAGTGTATTAATTTAAAAAAAATCCTACCTGTACTTTTGGCAGTTCGTGATTTTAGCCGATGGAAAATCATAGGCACACCTTTGGGTACACGGCATATCCTAATATAATTTTCATAAAAAAAAATTACAATATTTACCTACTTACACACTAGCAAACTTTTCAACACGGCACTGGCGTTATGTCATACCAAAAGAAAATTTACTTCCAGAGTTTGATGGTAGCAATATTACCATACTGGTGCAATAACAATATAGAGGTATGAGGAACAGGGTGTAAAGTTCACTCATCCTCCATAGAAGAGGGAGGATCCTCTGACGAGACGGGTGTCGTGTCTGGCGGGTAACTGCCCAACGATTCATGTCGGGCAGTTGTATCTATGCTAGTTGCGCGGTAAACTCTGCTTGCGAGATGCAGGATTTTGCGTGACGTCAGCATAACGCGTTGTTCGCATGTGGCGTTGTAGATACCGCTACAACACCTACGGTTAATACTGTCTCAGTTACGCCCATGCTACGCCACTACTACGTCCTTGCTAAGCCATTGCTAAGCCACTGCTATGGCTTTGCTACGACATTGCTACGCCACTGCTACGGCTTTGCTACGACATTGCTACGACACTGCTACGCTATAACCGTGCTATGGCAGTGACAAACCTCTTTATAATTTTTTTTTTCGTGAATTTTTCCCATGTTTTAATAGTTATTCTGCTATTCGGGGCGGAGACAAATCCAACAAATCAAAGACCATCAAAATCGGTCCAGCCGTTCTTGAGTTATAAATGGTGTAGGTAACTAACCCGACTTTGTTTTATGTATATAGAAGACTAGCTCTGCCCGCGACCTCGTTCGCGTGAAAGTTCTTATTCCCTCGACCCATCTCGTCGCATTGCATCACCTGCCCGCGTCTCCTGCCCTATCACTTCGTTTTCGCATAGCGTTTTAGCTCGGCTCGCTAAATAGCCTATAGCCTTCCTCAAGAATTGGCCTATCAAATAATTATTCAAATCCGACTGGTAGTTCCAGAGATTACCCCCTACATACAAACTTACAAACAAACAAATTTTATTATAATATTAGTATAGAACTATAGATAAGAAAAGCAAAGAACCCAACCAACAACCAACCAACCAGAGACAACCAGAGAAAGAGAGAATCTTTATTTAGCAATAGATCATGAAACACGTAACCAACAAGCGGTTTCAAACACAAAATACCGCTTGAAATTAATCATATACGACACTTTAGCATGTTTCCATCCCTCATAGCCTAACACCTTTATAATTTCACAAAACTTTCCTCTTCTCCTACGAAACTTGGTAATTTTGTTACACCACTTACACTTCTATCCAATTTTCACTGAAAGTTTTTTATGAGAAGAGATTTCCTGTAACTGTGTGCTTTTAGGGTTCCGTATCCAAAGGGTAAAACGGGACCCTATTGCTAAGGCTCCGCTGTCCGTCTAACGTGATAGTTAGACAGTTGAAATTTTCAAAGATGATGTATTTCTGTTGCCGCTATAACAACAAATACTAAAAACAGAATAAAATAAATACTTACTCCCAATACAACAAACGTGTTTTTTTCGGCGTTTTTGCCTTGTGGTACGGAACCCTTCGTGTGCGAGTCCGATTCGCACTTGGCCAGTTTTTTTCCATTGTGTTTGTAACTTTAGCTTTTAAGTACTGTAGAAAAATATACTTAAGCTACAGACCGAGTAATTTATTAATTTATGGAATACTAGCTGCGCCCCGCAATTTCACCCGCATAAGTGTCGATCCCGTGGGTATATCGGGATAAAAAGTAGTCTATATGTTAATCCAGGGTGACAGCTAACTCATACATAATTTTATCAAAATTGGTCTAGCCGTTTCAGCGTGAAAAAGTAACAAACATATAAACACACACACACAAACTTTCGTTCTTTTTCTTCTTTATAATATTACTGTGATGGCCTTTTCCCAACTATGTATGTTGGGGTCGGCTTCCAGTCTAACCGGGTACCGCTGAGTACCAGTATTTTATACGAAGCGACTGCGTATCTGACCTCCACAACCCAGTTACTGGGTAATACGAAACCCCTTGGTAACACTGGATGTCAAACTTTCGGGCATCTGACGACCCGTAACGACTGTCAAAGATCCAACACGCATGACAGCCGGGACCAACGGCTTTACGTGCTTTCCGAGGCTTGAAGAGGTCTTGATATGTAAAGATGGTCACCCATCCACGGACCAACCGCGGCAAGCGTAGCTTAACCTGATCGATCGACCCGTGCGGCTGATAAGCCCCTGATTTGGTTTTTCTGTTAGGTTAATTAAGTTGCAAGCAGAAGTTCGGAACTAAATAAAAACTTACTGTACCTAATATAATAGTAAGTTTACTTTGGCTAACCCCTTAGAGAATGGAGGCGTGACGTGTATAACCGTATTACGTCCCTAATTCAACTCGGACAGCCGACAGTGTCGGCGTAATTATTATATATAATTATTATCTAGAACATGCAGACGCTGCCTGCATCTAAATCTACGTTATCTTACGAAGCCGACGTGAGCGCAAACTACGTAATAATCTAATTAACATTTTCATTCTCGCCGCCATACTAATGTGGCATAACGAATTTAAACGCAGTCACGTTTAGCGCAGCTCCGGAAATTAATCGATAAATTAATAAACACTGCATCAGACATATTTAATGTAAAAGATCAGGGCTGTCTATAACGGAAGTACGAAAATGTTACTCTATAGTGTAATTATTAATTCACTGGAGTAAACTGACAGATGCTAAGCCATATTATTTATTGTAATAGTGATGAGTTCCGTTCGTTGTGATTCAGTTCATTCACACAAAGTCAATGTTTCTATTAACTTTGTGTTAGTGTGTATCGAAAAAACTAAAACACTAGCGGAATTAACCAGCGATAACCATTAACGATTAGGAAGAACAGTGGGGCGCGTCTTCGTGGATGGCACTATCTTGTAACTACCGTTATATGATGGTTTTCGGCATGCCAGCTTTTCATCGTACGTGAAAATAACAAACAAAGTGCCGTATGCGTAACCTGCTGAAACAATAGTTCAACATACTTGCCGTAACTTTCAGTTGAACACATACAACACAATCAATGTTATAGTCCTAACTTCGAACTACAGTTATATTAGTTACTCCAATATGTAGCTTCTAATATAACAAGTTACTGCACATGGCTCCAGGCTGACAGACGTACTTTAAGTTCATAATGTTCTAAGTTCTGATTAGAACTGTAGTGTGAACATAAAATATAATTTATACCTACAAAAATATGCGAGTACTCGACTACTCGTAAGTTTAATCCAACATTTTCTTCTTATTTATTCTACGTTCTCTTTGAGAGAGTAGGTTGCAATAATATGCAATTATTATTGTCGAAAATAAGAGGTTTTTTTATATTTTTAAGGTAGTCCCTGATATTGGTCTTCAAAGTTGATAAAAGACAACCGCAAGAAAACGAAACAAAGCAAACCGTTTCAGTTATCCTTAAGTAATTTCCTCTCTTTATAAATTGTTCTGGCGTTGTTTTAATAAAAATTATCTTAAAGAAGCCAATTTTTTACTTTTATTTTTCATCCCGGATTTGAAACTCTGGGAGAAAACTTTATAGACGAATATTGTGAAATCACAAAGCTATAATCAAATCTTCAATCAAATTATTTTGAGCGCAAGCCAAAACATGTGCTAAATAATTATGGAAACAAACACCTAAATTAACAGGCATTTGTGTTAGCCAGTGATGTATTAACTTAATGCCCATACTTAGACTTAATAATCATAATAAACCTTCTATTATGTCTTGTGTTCTGTCCTTCAACCGATTAAACATAGATCTAATAAAGTACCATAAACTCCGACAATCAACCATCAACGCAGTTGAGACATCGGCTCCCAATCAATCGATCTTCACATAATATGTAAATATACCCTGTTTGAGGAGCAACTCTTACTGTTTCAACAGTCTCGAATTACGTAGCCACTCTATCCAAACGTTTGCTCCACAATGCACTCCTAGGCGATAGGTTTATTTAGAGGTACCTACACACATACAGTAAGGTGTAATGGTATTGATTTTACCTGTGTATGCAGAGAACAGAACACATTATCGGAATGTCTAGCATGAAGCGGCATCGTCTGATGAAAGCGATGGGAAATTGCACCGTCTGAGATTTCAACGCGTACCGCAAATTAGCTACCTGCTAAAATAAGATAATACTCGTATACTGAGGTGGTTCTCCATTTACTGAAGTATCTCGTTAGTAACTGTTAGTGTGGAATAATAGATTGTTTGTATTCGGAAAATCAGTTTAATGTTTTGTCTTTGATATCCAGGCGTGAACAGTTATAGTGTTACGAACAGAATACACCAGTGATTGTCTGAAATGGTACGTATTTGAATATCGAAGATTAAAATACCGACTGTTAAAATATCGATGTTCGAAACATCGAAAATGGAAATATCGAACGATCATATAACCGAAAATTAAAATATCGAAAGTTTATATTATCGAATGGTTAAATATCCTACGTCCAATATATCTAAAATCTAAATATCTACAAAAGTTACATCGAAAGATCTAAATATCGAAATACAGATTATCGAACGTCCTAAATATCGATGGGTACATATATTATTTGAACATCGAAAATTAATAAACCTACGTGTAAAAATGGGTTAATTTTCATCATTTAATACATTCATTAATTCACCCTAAAAATACGTACAAGTTAAAATATCGAACTGATATAAGTAGTATGAGTGGAAAAAGGTTGCTTCTGCAACGTCTCCGGCGCTACGGGAAGTGCAACCCCCTCGCCCGCTGTAACAAAGCATAGGCACCCGTGGGAACCGTAGCGGCTGAGGCTGGTCGCCGGAGGCGACCAGCAAGCCGAAGCTGCGGAGGTGAACATGGGTGCCTATCCTTTGTTACGCAAGGGCGAAGGGGTTGCCCTCCCTTCGCGCCTCCGGATTTTTATATACACTCTAGGGGTAACAGCCAAAAGACTACGTAAATTCGGGGTGCCCCAATTCGGTTTTGGAACAATTTCGACCTATTTTATCCATGAAAATCAGTGTCCAGTGTACAAGCCTAAGTCAATCGTGAAGGTATTATTTAAATTAAAATATTTTCTTGAAAGTCAATATGTTGTGCAGGTTGTGCTACTAAAGTTAGTGACAGAAACATATCGCTGCAAAACCGACTCCACGTAGTCTTGTCTGCCCTACCCCTAGAGTGTAATTTAGAATCGCGTAGTCGCGGAGGGGCGAGGCAGCCCGCGAGCTGAGGAGCAGGTGGTTTTAACAGTTTAGACCATCTGCGACGTTAAGCTCGCGTGGGACTGCCGGAGCCCTGCAGCGCCGGAGCCGTGACAGAAGCCATGCTTGCTTGCATGTTGCATGATTGCTGCATGCTTGTTTGCTAGATGGAAATCAGTTACTAGGTGGGTTACAAAAAAAAAACAAGGAAAACCTCATGTAATGTAGGTACTTTAATTATTTTTACATAATAAAAACCCAAACGTAACGTAACGTAGATATTATGAACTTCGATGTATTAAATGTTGATATTTTGAACTTAGGCATAATGTCATTCGATATTTTGAATCATTCGAAATTTTAATCACTCGACATTTCAATCTTCGACGTTTTAAGCGTAGGTATAACAATTTTCGACATTTTGATACAATCGATATTTAAATTTTCGATGTTTTGAACATCGATATTTTAACAGTCGATATTTTAATTTTCGATATTCAAATACGTACCCCTGAAATCTGAATCATATTGTCATGACAATAGCAAATTAACTTTTGAAGTATAAGTCATTAAATAGTGCATTTTATTCACCATAAAAAACACCTTCATTAATAACATTTTCGCTTTTTGCAATTTAATTGACTCGAACATATGTTTTCGGATCGAAATTGAGCAGAGTGAAATAAACGATGCTTGAAAATTTGGACCATTCAAATGGAGGAGAAACTTACAGATGAATGATGATGAAGTATGACGACGTTATTCCTTCAGACTCTCACTTCTTCAGGCCGTTGCTCTATTATAGACGAAAGCGTCGAGAACGTTATTTGCAGCGCAAGAGACCTCAGAAATAAAATTGAAAACACAATTATTTTTCAACCTTCACGACTAAAAATACTTAGGTTCGTTGATTAATTAAACTACAAAATCCGTCTGTATATTAAATTCATAGAAATGAATAGTTTAGTTTTGTTAGTTTTATGAGTGATCAGGATCACTTATTTCTGAGATTGCTGGTAAACCTCTAATTGGTGACTGTGTAAGACCGAGGATATTGTGATATATAGTACTTAAAATATATTATAGGTACATAGAAGCTGTTGGTGTACCTTAATAAATATATAAATATTATATCTTGTTCTTGTATTAGATGTGACATGTGTTGTATTACGTGTATTTTGTACAATCAAAGAGGTTTTTTCACTACGTATGAATAAGTGAACATTTTATTTTCATGTTACTTGGAGTGGAAACAGAAGTCCTTTCGTAAAGGGATGAATGGGTCGCCTTTATTGTAATGGTTACCGAAACATTGAATGGGTACTTTTGTACAATGTTTTTTTAGTAGATTCATTTTATTTTTCGTACGGTACGTTTTTGATTGGAATTTACGCTCAAGTAAAAATTGTGTTTTACTTGGCAGAGTGGGATATTAATACATCGTATTGTAAAAGGCACGCCTGGGCAAAGGCCTTCCTCCACCACCCCTTCCATCTTTCCTTCCAGTTTTGACGGAACCTAATATCCAGCTCGGAATAATTATATTATTTTCCGATGATATTTGAAACGTTTTGTTTTAATTAGTATTTAGGTACGTACTAACAAACCTGACCTAAATATAGCCTCACTTCAGAGGTTTCTATTAATTAGGCAATACGTTGCAACATTCGCTTTTCGCATTCAAACCTTATGTTTGTAACAGCTATTCAGAAATTAATTAATATGGCATTCGTATTTTGGTTTTCCACTAATAAGAGATGTAAATAATGATGTAGGTACTTACATTCACACCTACCTGAAAAATAGAGCATATTTATTTTTATTATACGGTGTTTGAGATAGTTTGTTGTTTCCTTATATTTCGATACCAAACCGCATGGCATCTGGGTTTATATTAGTTTGCCGCAAGACGCCACAAATTTTTGAATGTAGTTTAGTTGTACCTAGTTGTTTAGTGTAGTGTGTTGTAGTGTTGTTTTGGCATGTCAATAAAATTGTTATTGACATACATGTTCTCCTATACATTCCAACTGCAAAAGTTTGTACGCACAGTATTGAAGGATTTACCATGTTATTTTTATAGTAGGTACGATGCTTATGACCAAAATTTTTGCCTAATCGTTTTACGGCCAAAAACGTATGAAATTGATACAATTGGTTATTCTGAATCCAAAAAACCTGTTTTTAGAAATTTTCCGCGTCACGTCTCTTACCTGACCGCATTTTTAAATATGTGTTTTTTCTAACGAACTGTGTTTCATACACAAGAGCCATTAGATTCGGACCAAATTGGTTGTGACAGACGGTCATACAGACACACGAGTAATTCTATAAAGGTTCTGTTTTCGGATATCTATGGTTTTTTCATTCAGACGTACAGAACCACGGATATCGATAAAGAAAAGTAATGTAAATGTTCTGGAGATTGTAATCCAAAATATTTATATTATTTTGCTCTGGGATAAGCTTGTTACATATTCGCATAGCATCTAAACAGCTGACAAGCTTACCTAGTTACCGCGAATTGCATCAACCGCGGTCACGAGGCGCCGGCGCAGCACAACATGATGCAGCCTGACACCGGACATCGCGGCCTCCGTGAAATCGTCACTTTTGACACAGCATCGATCAACCGTCGACTACTTTACCTATTCATTAATATTGTAATCTTTGTAGAATACATTAAGTTAAATATGTTTATTTTCAATCCTCCGGCTGCAGCCTTCGTAATTAGCTTCACTTCAGCACACTTCAGCATTAACTAAGTAAATACAACAACAGTAGAGATAAACGGGCAAATTGAGAGATTAAAAAGACAAGCCCAATTTATTTAGAGAATCCTTTTAGCGCTGCTTACAATTTGAATTAAGTACCTACTTATGTACAATGTTACTGTGAGACTTACTTTGGAATATGATGACTAACGCATTCTCATCTGCTGATATGTGATTCTACTAAAGATTCGCTCATCTTCTTCTTGTTAACTTTAGAAACCACTGAAATAACTTTATTATTAACCTTTTGTCTAAGTTAATTTAATGAGTCTCACTTAATACGACGCTAGTCTGTTTTATTCATTTCAGTATTATATAAATAAAAGTGATGAGATAAACTGCACGAATATAATGCAATTTAATATCCAACTCTACAATCTTCTAACGTAAGGATAATGAGATTTAGGACTCTTGTTTATGATTAAAAAACTCACTGATACATAAGCACTGATGGACCTTTCTTACGAACGCACTTAGTTTATAAATATAAAGAAAGAAACTGTTTTAATAAACGATCGAATCCTTAAAGTATTAAAGCTAAAAGAGAAAAAGCTATGAAAAAAGGTAAAAAGAGGCATGAAGACTGCGGATCAGCTGCTATTCAACGGCCAACCATAATCTCTCTCCCTTTGCCTTTATAGGAATTCTGATGAATGCAGGGAATTAACTTCGCCAAAAAACACGTTGAAAGCGTACCTACAAGAAAAATGTAAAAATATTTGTACTGGAGTTGAACAAACTCAATTTATTTCATACAAGGCCAGGACTTGCAATTTCGGCAAAGAGTAGAGCTTACATCGAACACAGTATATATTTCAGGTAAGGATTCGTTATTACAGCGATTTGTTGATTCGGGATAAACATTCGTGATGTATTGTGTTCATCCAACATCAACAGATTGTCGAACAGTTTACACATATACGGATTACGAATGAATAATTGTACCTGCTCGTAGGTATTAATGCGTAATATAACAGACATAAGCATCATAAGCATGTGATGCACATCGTCTTACTGAAGTAGTTTGATTGCACATTATATTGGCTCAAATTGGCGCCAGTTTCAATTAACTGCCTGTTATTTCTGTTCCGCTCCCTGAATCGTCGGCGCATTGACCGAACCGATTCAGTAAAATTAGCCACAGATTCGCAAACGTGCACTATACTGCAGTCATGACCGCGATAAAGTTATTTCTAGTTGTAAATGGTGTACGAGTTGTACGACCACTTTAACATTACGACGTGACATAAACATTTGTCAATGATAGGTATATAGATTTATATGCAAGGGTTATTTGAATGTTAATGTTTATCAAAAGCTCATATTTCGAAGAGACAAATGGCTCAATCAATACATCAAAAACGCTCGCCGGAGGGAAGTAACTGGATACCGTTTGTTCGACACAGATCCCCGACGTTTGTCGGGAGAGTGCGAGATTGTATCGCGTTGAGGCTCAACGTGACGGACACGATACAATCTCGCACTCTCCGCACCAGGGAAGGTGTGACCTCAACGGTTGAGGTCACACCTTCCCTGGTGACTTGTGTCATAGGTCCATTCATATCTCGAACTCCTAGAAAAAGGTTCTCTATATTTAGCTTTTTTTAATAGAAAATCCTTATTGACGCTGCCATTTTGTGGTAGCAAGCCTTCGTCGGTGGCAGTCTTTTTTAAAAGCTTTTATTTTCTTGTCTATTTATATTTTTTAAAGTAATTTTCTTAGTTTTAAGTGCTCCTTTTTTTACTGTTCAAGTATTTCCTGTGCGTGTCCCAAATAAAATATTTTTCTTTTCTTTTTATCAACTCCAATGGCTACAATATACTTACTTACGATCTTACTGTAATCAATGCAAGACGTTTCAAATATAATCTCTTGTTAAACCTTCATCAAATGGCGCACATACGGTGTCTTAACATGAAGTAATTAATATTGTCGCGTTGATCCCATTAATTCATTAGAAAGGGCGAGCCGATTATAAATCAATTCCATCTATGTCTATGGAACGTTCTCTGCAATTAGCAGATAGATTTCCTTATTCGTAATCAATGGATTAAAGCGTTTTGAAGGCTGTTTACATGACCTTCATAAACAATTTGAAGAAGGTTCTAACTCTTAGAATTTTGCGATTGATGAGTATTTTATAATGTCCTGAATACTCAGCATATGAACGTATTATTTATTTGCAGAAAATATAGGTATTAGTACCAGTTGTAAAAGTTGATGGTTTAATGTAAAGTTCATATTTTGCCTGTTTACTTGCAAATTAATTTTACATAAATATTAGATACTATACTACTAATAATAATAAGTATACTTAAAGTACCTTAAGTAGACACAACAAAACTTAAAACCATAAAACAACATTTTGTCTTTTATTATTACATCGGTGCACAAACACTGACATACTTATTTCGCGATATTACAGTTGGCAAACAAAATGGTGTTCTGAAAATCTGAAAAGAGAAGGTCTAAGTGTGTCCTATTTTTAGCCGTTCGCGTGATGTGGAATGAATAGAGTCGCGAGTGTGGGAGTCTAGTCTGCGTCGTCGCTAAGAAATTGCCACCAGCAACGAAAACTGTTTACAACACCCGTATAGACCAGTAGCCCTAACACGAACGCACGACGTAAAGAACGGATTTTGAATCGAAAATATCCTGTAGCATTTTGGTATACATTTTGGCGAGAAGCACAATTAGAATCTACCTATTACCCTTGTTATTAATAAAGTGTTAAAACTGAGTAGTGATTCTTTTCTGTTATTATGTGTGCGTATAAACTGTGAAATAAATATAACGTGCAAAACAATTATTTTCCATTTTAACATTGTTCGATTTTGTCCAGACGTGGGTAATGTAATGTATCGTGTTATCTAACGCGAATTCTGCGGCACTACGAGCATTACACGTAGCGCTCGGGCTGGCGTTCGCGCTGATCCATCGGCTGTCGGACTTAACGCGAACACAAAGGCTCTCGCAATCAAACACTTTTTTTTATTACACGATACATTAGGTATATTACACACGTCTGGACCCGGCTTAACATTTTCTGCGCATGCTCGTGGCAGGCCCACAAAAGTAAAGCAAAAAGTTTATAAATGACATCGCCCCAAGCATTTACTTTCTTCACCTTACAGATATAAATGTAGGTACAGTCAACAAAGGAGTTAAGTATACAGGAGCGTCGGATATAGTTGAAGTTTACTAAGAAACCGATGGATGTTCTGGACTGAAATTTAATTTAATAGATGAGCTGTTTGTTTTCTATTAATAAACTAAAATTTTATTCGAGAATATCCATCCGTTTCTTAGTAAACTTCAACAATATCCGACGCTCCTGTATACTTAACTCCTTTGTTGACTGTACCTACCTGCCTATGTTTTTTTTATAGATATAACAATATAATTTGTCGCGAAGGATGTCACGCGTGTAATAAGTTCTCATTGCCTCAGGGACCAGGGTGATGTCCACCATACATATAACAAGATTTATATCTAGTCCTTATCAGACCGTGTCTATGTGCTGCGGATGGGAAATATAACTAAAACAACGGCTCGCCCCAGCGGGATTCGAAATAACTTGTTTTTGGAAACAGGAAAGTATAATAAACTAAGTAGAGTGAAGTAAATAAATAACAAATTGCTCTGATTTTAAAACAAAACCTCAGTTGAGAAAAAATATGAGAGCTACTAACTGACCTAGGTACTTACATCGATCCATATCCTGATTTTATTTGGCACTTCTGGCTTGGTGTTCTTTAAGTTCGCAAAATACGTGTCTCTGCGATTTTGACAGAATGTAACTCTAATCTAAATTGGATTAAACTACATTATGAACGTAAAGTACCTACGATGAGTATTAAAGATACCAAAAAAAAAAAAAAATATGGTTAACATTATCATACCTTAGGTTTAATGCTTTGTAGAAATGGCCGGACTAACGTCAAATAATTTCAATGATATATTTTATCTAAGGCGACAAAAGAGCAACTATGTTATTAGTCTCATATTTGAGAATAAAACCGTTGAACGTGTAACGCAACCAATTTAAAAACAAAATACTTTTAAGTCTGTTGTATTGATAAAGTAGTGTCCAACCGAAGGTTCGGTTTCGGTCAGTTTCAAAAATCAGGTTTCGGCCGCAGTTTCAGTTTCGGCCAAAATGTGGCCGAATCTGGCGTATGATTTGATAGAATACGAACGACTGACTGATAGACAGACAGCGTAGACTATGTCAGTTTTTTGATAAAATCTGTCCTTAATAAACTAACTTTTTCTTTGCTCTATAAGTTTCGGTTTCCATTTCGGTCGAAACTAGAAGAGGAGCCGAAGGTTCGGTTACGGTTTCGGCTGAAAATCGTGTTTCGGTCGGTCACTAAGTACTTAAACCTAGAGAGCATTTAATATATATATTCTATCCACCCTAATGTATTCAAGTCTGTCTACATATTTGCTATAGGTAACTATAATATTATTAAAAAAAACTCTTTTGATCTCAGCCAATAACTTAGTCTTCACATTTTAATATTGAACTAGACAGACGCTCACTCTTCTTCGAACAGTTAATATTTGCCCACACTGTAACAGAATATTAACGAACTTTAATAATTTTTAACTGTTCATTAAAAACTTTGCCCCATTAAAGGGATTTCTGAGCTTTACATAACAAACACGATGCTTCAATATTCGTTGATTTTAAAACATAAGCTACCTTAATTATTAAGCAAGTAATTTATGTTTTCGTTATTTTAATTAAAAGGAACTGTTGTAAGGGAGTTAATTTTGACTTTGACATGGGTTTTTAGACCGTAGAAACAATTCTTCAGTGGTAAAAACTTGTTGTGGAGAGTTGAACGTTGTAGCCACAGCAACGTCTCCACAAGCTGGCTTTCTGTTCTCTATTGTGTTACCTAACTTTTTTATCCATAATCTAAATTGCCATAATTTGTTTTGTCCTAATCATCATTTGTCCGAATGATAACTTGCCCGAACGTAATGTCACATAATATCACATGCGATAAAATTGAAATCCCTAAATACAATATGCCCTAAATTTGTTTGTCATAAATATTACCATCAATAATAAACAAAAGACTTAAAACCGTTTTCAATAAAAGTTATAAGTCCTAAATTCAAATTATTTAATGTTTATTTATCCTAATAATGTTTTTGAAGCAATGATTTCAAAAGTAAGGATACGCCCGTCTGAACATTTTACATAGAAGTTCTTCGTTCGAAGTTCGCGCGCACCACTGTCAACTGAGTCGCGTTGGCCCTAAAACCGTCATTTTAGGGCCAGCGCGTTGGTGCCATTTAGTCGCGCCGTTAGCCCGGTCCTTACGCTAGTAATATATATGTCAATGCAAATTTGTATTACATGCATGCAACATGCAAGCAGCATGCAAGCAAGCATGCAGCATGCAAGCAAGCATGCAGCACACCTACGCCGGGGGTCGCGGGAACGTACGATCCTTTCGCAACCACCGATTGAAAGTAACCTAACCAAACCTAACCTCGGGGTGCCCTTCGCTCGTTCATAAATATGTTTTCGGAAACTTAATAATTTTTTCGGAAGTTTAGTATTTTTGTTTGGAAATTAATTAATACTCGTATTATTTGAAAGTACTGATTTTTTTTCGTAGAATTGTAATTTGAGCTCATTTTGTTACTTAAATTCAACATTTTTTTTTTCGGTTAATTTTGTGTTAATTTGTCGGTAATTCATTTTAACAAAGCTTTTTTTTTTTTGCGGATGGGAAATCATCAAATGACCCCTCCCGCTCTGGGTGGAGCGGAAGGGAGTGTCAGACTCTTACTGACTAAAACCCACCCGTGTTCCTTCCTTAGCCCTTTATGTTCCGGGCCAGCGGTAACCCTTTCGGACAATCCCGCTGACCCGGCAGGCTTCGGCCCTATGGGGCCCCTCCTCGATGCTGACATCTCTTTGAGGCGCGCGTGGAACACGTACGCGCCGTCCGGCACGGGCCTGGTCCTGATCGGACGGTGAGCTACCCATTACTCTCCGCCCGCAGGCCCGCGCCTACGGTGGCCGGGAGTCGTCGCGCGGCTCCCGACGCCCGGAGCGTCTCCCGCGGTGGCTGGGACGGGAGGCTCTCTCCCTGAGCCATCCCGCCACCTCCTTCGCTAGCATGACTGCTTCGCAGAAGGAGGTGACTGCGTCCCACTCCCTCTCGCCCCGGACCATGGCTTGCATCAGGGCCGGACGCGAGAGGTCGCCGCCGCTGCCGATCGCCTCTACGAGGACACGGCGGTGCTCCGCCCAAGCGGGGCAGACCTCCACCGTGTCCTCTGAGCGATCCTGGCATTTTAACACAGCTTAGTTAGTATTACATTCAACCACAGATCGCCGGAAGTTAATTTGTTTTTTGGAAGCAATATTATTTCCCATTTTTAGCAAATGTTTTGGGACTAACAATTTTATTATAAGTGAACATTCGGAATAACACACATTATTTAATACAATACTTAGGATATATGAATTTATTTCACACAAAATTAGGAGAGGAGATTCATTTTTATTATAGTACAACATTGTCTCAGATAGGCAGTTCGGATTTCGCCGGGAAAGATCCACCGAAGACGCGGTGTCACTTCTGACAAACCAAGTCTCTCACCACATAGAAAATGGAGAATGCTGTATTGGTGTCTTTCTTGATTTGGCAAAAGCATTCGATACCGTGTCTCCTGGGCTGCTTTTGAAGAAACTTGAGGCAATAGGTATAAGAGGTACTCCTCTAGAATGGTTTTACAGCTACTTGACATCACGGTATCAATACTGTAAAATAGACAATCACCAAAGCAGGCTGCTCCCAATCACGTTTGGAGTTCCCCAGGGCAGTACCCTTGGCCCGACGTTGTTTACGCTGTATATTAATGACGTAGTAAATCTCCCTCTTAGAAACGCTGAAGTGATCTCCTACGCTGACGACACAGCCATCGTTTTCCATGACAAGTCATGGGACCAAGTTTATCAACTGGCGGAACAAGGCCTCTCTCAGATAGCGCAATCCCTAGACTCTAACCTACTGACACTTAACGTTAGTAAAAGTAAATACATTGCCTTCTCCAAAACTAGCTCCTCCAGTGCACCTCAATCCATGTCCCTAAAAATACATACCTGTCCACAGAAACACATTACTTCCTCACAACTGCCACCCCATCCCTGCGTATGTAAAGTCCTTGAACGTACTGACACGATCAAATACCTCGGAATAATCATAGACAACAACTTAACGTACAAAGCCCACATTTTTGCCCTTTCTTCCAGAGTACGAAAACTAATACACGTCTTGAAAAAACTCAGGGACTGCACCCCTATCGATATTCTGCGAATGGTCTACTTCGCACTTTGCCAGTCAATCATAAAGTACTGTATTTGCATTTGGGGACGCGCTGGTAAGAGCACATTTATAACGCTAGAAAGGGCGCAACGGGCACTGATCAAAGTCGCACTGAAAAAACCTTTCAGATTCCCTACAGACCTTGTCTACCATGAATTTCAAGTCCTCAGGGTAAGACAAATATTTATACTACAAGCAACGCTTAAATATCATGCAACAATAAAAAATCGGCCTGATTACAGGGACATATTAAACAAGCGTGTCTTCAGAGTACCCATACCAAATGCTAAATCCGAACTAGCTAGACGCTGTACCCATTTTTCCCATCCCAATACTTACAATAAAGTTAGCCAAATCTGCAACCTAAAAGACTGCTCAACCTCATGCTGTAAGAAAACCGTAACTTCAGCTCTTTTAAAATTATCATATGAAGCCACCGAAGCTTTGATATAGCACCTTTACGCACATACACACACCTCCTCACACACATACACACACCCCCATACAAACATGCACACACACAGACAAACACAGACACCATAGTACAAGCCTTATGTTAAACCAATAATATTTTATTTTGTGATCAGAATTGCACGAATGATTTATTTTATTTTAACTCTACTTTTGTAACTATTTAACATCCTCAAACTGTAATGTATTCATTAACATTGTAAAATCGCACTCCAGAGCCACAAGATACAAGCGATGCTTAGTTTGTGGCTCACCGATTCCGTCATATTGTATATTTTTACTTTTTGATGAATAAAACTTATTATTATTATTATTATTATTATGACAGAATAGTTTTAGGAGTAAAGATAATGATGTAATACAAAATTTAAAATTTTTGAACATTATGGTTACTGAAGTTTATAGCAAACGTGTTATGGATAATGATTTTCGGCCAAACAATTTTAGGAGAAGAAAGGGAGTACCCTGGCTTTCACCTAAATATTTAATCGAAAACCGTCCGACGATGACTAAAAATTGGGTGATTATCTCGTAAAATTTTCAATTTAAAATTACGGGCAAAAATGATCGTTAACATCAGATTGTTTATACATTCCTAAAGTATTTTACGGCAGTGAGAGATTTATTTTAGATTATAATCTTTATTTAACATAATTTATTCATGAATTTTGCTACACTTTCTTCTTGATAAAGGCTGTTGTTAATAGAATGAGTGATTAATTTATATTGTTCAGAATTTCACAAAATTCTATTTCATAAGTATATTATGAAATAGAATAGAATATTTTTTGTCTAATTGTGGTAAAATAAACCTGTTATTTAAAGACCCCTTCAATCCCTTTGGGTGCATTATGTCCAATTCGCAAAATGTCCAACTGCCCAATTCTCAACAACAAAGAGATTCAAACTACACAACGAGTGTCTTTATTTTTGGTGGAATCAAAAAACAAAACACACTCGCACGCACTCGTTTCTGCAGCTATCGCATCTGTCCCATTCATAACAAGCTCATCGCAACGCACTATTATGAAAATAAACTGTAAAGCATATTCTTTATCGATCTGCGTTATATTTAACTGGCGGGAATCGACAAATAAATTCGGACTAAAGCGGGACTCTTATATTCACGAGATACACGCGATATTTTGCCCACGTTAACGCTAGAGTGAGCTTTGTGACTTGAAAAGTTGAAAAGATGTCTGTGTGTGTATCTATGGGTTGAGAGGGGCGATAAGGAAGCGCCAGCAAGGTTGTCATCCAAACCAATTTTGTAGGAATGCACTTCTACGTTGGAACTAATGGAATCCAATATGATTTCCCCTCAATTATCGTTCGAAATAGTTGGCGATTCTCAAATTGTTTGAGTGATTTTAGAGTTTCGTTACAGATTTCGTTTACGTCGAAACTTTTCCACGAATTTTGATGAATATACAAGTTTTAAGGATGAAACAGAACTTTCTGCATATATTTTTCACCTCAATATTCTAGTGGTGCCAGAAAAAAATCCTATAGGTATCTGGTAATCTGGTCAGCCCACGCTGCTATACCCTATAGAGAAAACCTACGTGATGATTGAAAAATACTTACCTATCTATCGTTATTTTTATTTGATGGTTCCACACGTTCCTACCTAACTCTGATGGTTAGCCAACCATGCTAGAGCAACTTGTGGGAATGCAATTGCGTCTATGTTGGGGAAATTGCTTGAATATTAAGGCGACTGGAAAGCCAATACAATTCCCTTCCGGTTGGTTCGCAACATCACCCGTTGAATGTTCTAAATACTAATACTGTCATATGTTTGTTACGGGTTCAGCTAGGGATGTGTAAACCCGAATTGTGGAATTTCGACCCCAAATATTCCAATCGTGAATTCCAACTATTTTCCCTAAAAGCTCCTAAAACCAATCTATGAGATTAGTTTTAGGAGCTTTAATGTTCAATTGGGTTAGTTTTTCATTAGATTGTTGACAAGCATTGTAGCTATTTTTATACGACTCAAAAAAAAATGTTCATTTATTTTTCGCTTCCATTTTCTTTATTTTTCAAGTCGATACCCGTAGAATTGTCATTTTATTGTCAATTATTACGATAAGGAGGAAAATGCTTAAGTCTATTAACTACGAAATAGCTCCACTTTTCCTTTACAATTTTCCTGCGTTTAAATTCCAATCCCTCGCGACCACTGGGGCTTCATAAAAAACGTAGACGGCATCTCATGGGTGCAAACACTTACTTCAAATGCTATGAACAAAGTTCCGGGATTAAACGTTCATCGTCCACTCGCCGCTTAAATGTGGGGGAGGGTGGGGGGAGCGCTCACCGGAGAGCAATCAAAACTTTAACCTAACCTGTACTGTACCTAAGCACACTTTTATGATATTCAATAGGTACACGTCCACATAATTCTTTTATTTTATACCAAAAACGAATAAAAGCTCCGGTTTTTCTTAAAGTATCTGTGAATACGGCCGAATAAATCCAAAGCTGCTATGAAAGTTACAAACGAAATCTGACAATTATGGATGTTTGGTCGAATATTCTTTAACCGCACATAATAGAATCGGTTCGTTGCTTTCCTAAGTTTTCAACCAAAATAAAGCTCTCAATAACTTCGTATCATAGGTGAACCAGTAACTACCTTGTTAAATTTGAATAATTTGATTGAGAAGCTCACGACAAAATAATTATCACGCAGATCCTTTGATCTTGCCAACGAGGTCAAGTGCTAGAAGAAACCCCAGCAAGCATTTACATATCTGCGCCCCTCCTTGCCTTTAAGAGCACTTTAATCCTTCAGTCTGGATACAAATGCCTCTAACGGAGATTACATCTGCAGTCATAGTCACAAAAATTCGATAACCGTTGTGCAAGATTTTATGACGTCGCCGAAACACACGTGGTCATACCGTGGGCGCCAACCGAGGCCTGCATTATCTATGTGTACCGCTGATGTCATAACTCACCCACGTTATAACAGCGGGTGACGCTACGCAAAGCAATGCTTATTTCACGTGGACTTCCTCTGCGTGGGATACAGTTGGTGGCATTTAAGTTGATATTTCAGATAAAATTGGTTTCAGGTTTTCTGATTTCTGTCGAATCAAGTTAGGCACTCTCTTGGCGTCGTATTTAATCGGAATTCAGATTCTGTATGATTGGATGTCTACAATGTGTAACTGAATTAATGCACATTATGAAAGTAGTTTGCTCAGAATCGTTTACTGAATCGATTTTTGTCATTTTTTGTATAGGTAATTTTATATCCCAGAAATAATTAAAACTACGTAAATTACAGTCACTCTTCCGCCGTACGTCAAAACAAACCAAAATGAACGAAGTACCGACTACGCTAAACCCTTATACGTGTGCGATTGTGTGCGTGCGTAGATTTGTAATGTGACCACAAATTTCTCCCATAATCAGTAACTAATTTAATAAATAAACAATGTTTTATACTTACAAAATAGTAAAAACTCAGTGTATGTATTATGATTATAACATAATATTCTAATTGGGGTGTTTGATGGTATGAGTTAATTCCAGGACATGTTGTATACCAAACAATCTGTACCTATGTGTAAATAGGCAAGAATCCATTATAATCAGGTAAGTAGGTAAATGGAAGGCCACTAACCCGACAGTTGGGATAACAAAGCACTTACAGACTCAGAGTGTAATTACATTAGCATGGCACGTTGTTTTAGTGTTAGCTCAAAGCGAATATTAGAAAGGCAATACCTACCTAAATCCTTATACGTGTGCGACTGTGTGCGTGCGTAGATTTGTAATGTGACCACAAATTTCTCCCACGATTGTGGGAGAAATTTGAAATACTGATTAGTATAACTAATTTAATAAATAAATAATGTTTTATACAAAATTGTAAAATTATGATTATAACATAATATTCTGAATTTACAAAGTGTAATTACATTAACAGGCACGTTGTTTTAGTGTGAGCACAAAGCGAATATTAGAAAGGCTAAGTGTGAAACACTAGGAATCGTATAAACGAGTAGCAAAGCCACGACACACGCGACGCGCGACTAATTTGATTTTATGTCGCTAGACATTAGAATCATGTTGGAAGTTGAAATGATTTATTGTTTCGAAATATCCGTTAGCATTTGGCTTTAATTTACATAACAGTTTGAGAGATATATATAAATAATAATTTACAATTTTTTTTTTTTTTAATGTTTCCAAAGTGACACTTTTGCTAACTACATAGATTTTTAATTAATGTTTGAAAGTTTCGGTAATAAAACAATACCTACTCAAAGAAAGAAGCACAAAAGTAGAATAAATTCTGTGGAAAAGCTTTCCTTGCGAAGTTTATGTGGCTGAGGATAAGGCAACGGTGTGGTTTAAAAGAAGATATTGTAGTGACAAAAATTGAAAAGAGTAAGCTTAGATGGTTTGGTCATGGTGAGAGGATGAATCACAAAAGGTAGTTTAAGACAGGTGTGAGTGCAAACGCCTCCGGGAGGGTACGCTCTAGGAGGACACAGGAATATGTAAGGATCTTAGCAGGTGGCGTTCTGTAGTTTCTGCCTACCCCCATTTTCCCCCATGGGAAGAACGCCTGAGTTTATGTATGTAACAATACTGCTAATATCATTTTATTTTAATTTATACGCTGACGCGGAATAATATGTAAATTCTCGTTATCGTTCTCAATTTAAAATCCGCACCGTCTGTCTGATGTCAGGTTTAGTGCTACCACTGTTTTCACTGTGGATGTGTGCTCGAAAATTACTTTCCCAAACTCAAACTCAAACTCAAATCATTTATTTCAATTAAACCTTGTACAGGCACTTTTGAATTGTCAAAATTAAATAGTCTGTCAATTAGTCAGAAAGTTGAAGCTAGTTAGTAGTAGTAGTTAGTTAGTAGCCCACACTCGGTAATGTCAAATTATATGTCATGCAAGCCTAACCTAAAGCATGTCATTAAAGCTTTAGCCTAGGGCTGGGCAATAATATTGTAGGTAAGTACTGAATTTTATTTTGACTGGTCCATATTTGATTTAAACTTGGACCCTCAACCAAAAAATTCGTATACTTACACACACACATTACACATCACGTTACATTACACACCACACCACCACCACACCCCACATTACAACCAAATCCCCCCACACAAACCAGACCCCCCGCACCCCACATTACACGCCCCACATTACATTTACCTTAAAAAAGTTAGCGGAATGAAATTACGGAACGGAAATCCTTCGTCACGTTCGTAATTCAATACAGGGTGACGGGACATCGATGCACAACCTGTTACCATAGATTCAGTACATGAGTTATGTATAGTAAGGTCAAGCTCCGCTTTGATGCATAAAAGCATAATTATTCTGTTTGGCCCCAAAAATGTATAATAAGCTCGTCCCAACACATCTGAAACAGCAACACAAGGTTGTTAAAGTTGCATTTAAAAAAAACGCATAAAGCCAAATGCTACTACAGCTTATCAGAGTTCCTAAATGAGCGATATAGGCAGATTATTGCGACATTTCTCCTAGTTAATAAGAGCCACTTTACGAGCAAGTGTGTTAAAAATGTTATTATAGTGTCTCAGATTATTTTTTCAGACAAATTTTGACATTATGTAAGTAATATTGAACTTTTTTATTACTAGGCATTTTTAATATTATCCAAAATAATTGTTTTATATAATTCTAATTTGACATTATGACATATCTTTACAATAATTAACTGACCGAAGCATTTATTTTAACCGGGATATCTATGATTTTAACATACATTTTTTATTACTTAATTATTTTTTTACTGTTGACATTTTTTTAATTATTATTTTTTTGCTGAATTCACTTAAAATTTTGACTTTGATTCTGGACCCGCCCGCGTTTAAATTTTTCGTCGTATGATTTTTTTTTTAATAACCGACTATAAATTTCTGCGCTAGAAACATGTGCTGAATTCATGGTTACATTTTGCGCATTGAAGTCCCTGTACAGCGCCCATGACATAAGGCACTGCTTTATGCCCTTTGTAAATAATCTACTACTGTGGAAATAGCACAGCCGATACTGTACCACACTGCTGACGTCACAAAACCAATTTTCGTCGGATCAGTAATATCCTTACCCATTAATCAATAGTGGGCACAACTACACAGCTATCTGCTACTACGTAGGTATGTGCACTCAACAATATTCATACAGGCAAAAATATTCATCTTTTCTCTGTCCGGCTATACATACGTATTTATTTTTATTGGCTGTTTCAGCTGTTTGATAACTTATAGTTGTAGAGGAGATACAAGATAACTGTCCGGTGCCCCTTATAATACTGATCTCTTTGTTTTGATAGTCGATTCAGTATTTCAAATAATCATCCGCCTAGCTTTTTCCCAACTATATATGTTGGGGTCGGCTTCCAGTTTCACCGGATGCAGCTGAATACCAGTATTTTACATGGAGCAACTTCCTATCTGACCTCCACAAACCTGTTACTTGGTAATACTATACCCCTAATTAATCAAATATTTATTGAACTAAATATTTGATTAAAATCGAAACAGAAGTGAAATTAAAAGAATATTATCTCTTCTCTATTATATGAAATACTGACATTCAATGTATCGAATAGGTAATTTTATGTCAATTTAAGTGTGACTGTACCTATACGGTTATTTATTTAATTACTAGCTGCGCCCCGCGGTTTCATCCTGGTTATAAACTATCTGTGTGCCAAATTTCATCCAAATCCATTCAGTATTTTTTGCGTTAAAGAGTAACAAACATCCAACCATCCATCCATCCATCCTCACAAACTTACGCGTTTATAATATTATAGTAGGATAGTAGGACTAGTTGCACCCCGCGGTTTCACCTGCATAAGTTTTGATCCCGAGGGAATATCGAGATAAAAAGTATCCTATGTGATAATCCAGGGTGTCAGCTACCTCCATACCAAATTTTATCAAAATTTGTTCCGCCGTTTGTGCGTGAAGAAGTAACAAACATTCAAAACATACCCACAAACTTTCGCCTTTATAATATTAGTGTGATTAAGGCTAGGCAGATGATGAATATTAGTGTGATTAAGCAAGGTACACACACTAAGCAACAGTTGACTCTTTTCTCATCTCCACCATTTCTCTCAACAGACAGCAACTTCGTGCTGGGCAACGCGCAAGTGCCGTGCTACCCCATCGTGTATTGTTCGGACGGGTTCTGCGAGCTGACAGGCTGGGCGCGCGCGCACATCATGCAGAAGGGCTGTGCGTGCAAATTCCTGCACGGGCCCGACACTCGAGAGGAGCATCGGCACGAGATCGACACCGCGCTGGAGGCCAAGCACGAGCTCAAACTAGAACTTATATTTTATAAGAAAAATGGTGAGTTATTTTCAAAATCTAAAGGGTCGGGACGAAACGATCAAATGCAATTGTCAATTTTTACGTGATTGATGCAAATTGATGCTCAAATTGTTCGTCTACGAAATGCAATTGAAGCGAAAATTACAAATGATTGCAATTAAATCAATTGAGATTGATCGGTTCCGTGCGGAACCGTTAAGGTCGAGATAAATAATAGTAGATTATTCACTAAGGGGATATAGTGGTGTCTTATTGTCGCGGGCGCTATTTTAAAGCTCGCCCAAGACGAAGACACCTTTATCCCCGAGGAGAATACTCTACTTTTCGCATCTACTGCGAGGTAATAAAAACCAATTCGATTATCGAATTAATAGTTTGTGAAACTGTTAAATAACCGGGGAATACCTAGTTATAATGCGCAGTATCATACACTATTTACCCGACTACGTGACAGGACAGGGTTATGTTTTTTTGCGTACTTAACTTTTCGTCTCTTTGTATGGGTAATTCCTTATACTTACCCTCGAAGCAGCCTAACGGCCAGATGGATTTTAATAGATACATGAGGAATCTATCGACTCGTTTGGGTCGCGCAAAGATTAAAGGCGGATTTTAGACGATAACAAAAGAGGTCTTGAAAAAACAATAGTACATACCATTACTAGGTGGGGTATGAAAATAAAGGGCTTGAGGAGACGATTCTAAAAATATACGGCGACAGCCACTAAAACCTATGAAGTAAGAACTCTTTAGTCGACCTGTAAATTAATAGAAAAAAATGTTTTTTTTTTTAATGTTACCAAACGTTTTTCTCAGTTGACATTCCAAATTTAAATCACATTAATGACCAGCGGGTCATAATAAAATTCAGTACAATAATAATGCCCGTTAAATGACTTGCATTCAAACCTAACATAGGTTTGAATGACATTTGTAATTTGACGTTAGCGAGCAGGTGGTGTGAAAACACTATTTAGCTTTATATGCTTTGGCTGGGCATTAATCTTATCACTAGCACGACTGTCAAAGTTCAAGTGCAAGATATCTATCTTGCACTTATGAGTTACCTACTCTAATGAGTTATTGAGTTAGGTACTTGAAGTGATGAGATATGCCTCTGCATATCTAAACCAAAACCCGTACTTAAGCAATGTTTATTAATCTCGATCTAGCCATCCTCAGGTTGGCTCTAGTTAGATTACAAACAAAAAAAAAAAAAAAAAAAAAGGCATCGCATAAATTCACGGTTAGCTTCCGTGAGTGACTTCAAAATGTCATAACAGACGTTTCCTAATCCCGAATTGGTGTTGCACGAACTCGAAGAACAATTAGCGGGTCATGTCTTAATTAATCTATCTTTTCTCAGTTTACTAGAAGTTGCACAAAATAATTTGAAATTCATTTTATCAGCCACCAAATATTACAACGTATACCTAAGTACCTACTTGGTAAAATCTGAACGAACACTTTCTGGAAAGCAACAAAATAAAATATAAAATGAACACTAAGTATAATAACCATTATGTGAATTGCCTTTTAAAAGCGCCAAACTCAATATCGCCGAGAAGCTTTTCCGTTGAATTGCATTCGTGAAAAAGCAACGAAAACGTTTATGAGCTTTGCACTACGAGCCGCGCGCGCGACGCCCTATCGAAATTTCCAACATGCCAGTTTTTTTTGTAATCAGAATACACCAAGGTTACTTTTTTTCAAACGTGTTTCTTTATTTGATTTGGCCGATCGATGAACCGACTCATAAAATAAAATTGTGATATTTTTCCTCTGATGTCGCAGCTTCTATAAGCCACAGGTGCATTAATGATTCGCTTATCTATTAATATTAATTACGCAGTGGCATGCACTGTTAACGTCACACGCTCTAGTGACAAAAGAGACAAAGACATAGTAAAAGGTTATTATAATATTTACGTAATAGATTAAAAAGCAGAGTCATAAAAACCCGAGATATTAATTAAAAGAAAAACTTTTAATTTGACCCTCGATCCTTTGCATTAATAGCTACACAAAACGTCGTCTATGCCACAATCGTAAACAAAAACCAATAAGAGGTTTACGATTCCATTCGACAAAATTAAACTTTTACAAGCAACCAGCTGTTCCTCGTCAGCAGCATTAACTGCCTTTAGAACGACGCTCCTCCGAGCACCGACACCATATTGAGGGCCTACTTCAAAATAACGTCCGGTGAACGCTTTACGTAACATCAATGTCTCGACTACCGGTTCACAAAAATTCGAAGCTTCATTCATACATAATTCAATGTTTGTTAAGGCACTCGTTCCTTCCTTTGAATTTGAACCGAAATTAACATTCATTAAAATTTACAGGATCTCCCTTTTGGTGCCTGCTCGACATCGTCCCAATTAAGAATGAGAAACGAGAAGTGGTTTTATTTCTCGCCTCCTTCAAGGATATCACCAACACCAAGATGGCCGCCATGAACACTAATGAGAACTTCGACAGCGGTGAGTGCCTTTGTAATCATGACACTCGAAACTTCCTAACAAAGTGCAACCCTCAAAAAATGATATTAAGTATATACTTTCCAAATAGTGACTTTGTTCCAAAGCCTTCTGAATATTTAATGAGATATTTTTCGAGGATGCTGACAGTTGTGCATTTGTATTAACTCATCACTCAGCACGTTGTTCTAGTGCTCTAGGTACATCTATAAGATTGATAGCATTAGATTGAGCGCCCGTAGCTCCCAGTTGCCATAGCGAGTTGCGAGCATCACCGCACGGTAAAGTTCCTTTACGAGTATTGTATCGTACCCTCTGTGTAGACTTTATAAACTAGTCTGTAGCTAGACAGGCAATAAGTCTGAGTAGATAGAAATAGATTTAGTGAGTAAACACTTTGTAGCGAATATAACTCAATTGTTTTTCTATGTATCTACATTGCATCACTTGTCTCAACACGTATTAAGTAAATGAGGATGAACTTAGCGCCGATCTGTTAGCAAAGGACCTCATTCAATAACTGTATGTAGGTGTAAGCTTAACAGCAACACTAGTTTAATGATATTTTAATACCTACTCTTGCTTGTTTTTTTATAAATACTATTTAATCTTTTTTAAAGGATAGTCATGCTTTAAGTTACTAACAATTGTCATTGTCATTTCTACGTAGCACGTTATTGTCAAAGTGTTTATTATAACCGGATATACCGGTTTACCGGTTTTTTTATATTTGAATTCTGGAAAGGTTTGAGGTTAGTTTGTTTCCCCGATATACCAGCAATGTTTAATAAAACTTGAAGCATGGGCTGTTTGTATAAGAATTCAAATACTCTTTGCCCACAAACTTGTATATCAAATTAATTGAAACCACCCTGTATTTCGATTTAACTTTGAGTAATAAAAATAACTTACAGTATTTACTGACCCCTTGTTATCTGAATAGACCGAACATGTCGCCAGTTTGCGTTTTATGAATTGTTTCATGATCCATACGCCTGCGCAATACCTACATGTTTCATTTCCTAGTTTTATTTTACAAACATTTTTTCGATGCACACTCAAATTATACAAACATGCGTGACTGTGAATACAGGCGGTTTTTAGCACACTGATCAAAAACCTACCTATTAATTCATAAAAAACACATTTTATTTTTTTTACTTCGTGTCCCACTCTTGCAATTTAACCTGTAGAGGTACGTTTAAAAACACAAACAAACCTAAAAAATAAAGCCAGATTCGGAAAAACTGCATATGTATTTGTAGGTCAATCAAATATTTGTTCTGTGCGGAAATCGGATTGGCAATACGTGGCACAGAACATAGTTAAAAATCCGTAGATTCCTTTAGTTTTTATCATCATTCTGTGTATCAGGATCAAAATTCTTAGCATTCTAAAATTCAGAGGTGAACTAACCGCCTGTATTTTCAGCTAAACCCATGCTAAAGCTAAACCCTAGACTAGACAGATAAATACTCTATTACTTTGCAGACTGCATGCACTATTGCATGTTAAAACTCTCATAAACACTTTTACGTTATTTTTAGAGAGTTTTAAAATGGAAACCTAACCACTGTTGCCCGTTACTTTACCTATTTGAGTTTAAAGCTGTACTTTTCTGTTAAACTTTTAAAATATGATTGTAGCTTTCAAGCTTCAAGAGTCAGTTTTGATTAGGCTTTAGTAAAATTATGCTTAATCCGCGCTTCTGCTTTGTAGCGGTTTGAAGTAGGTACCAATAAACAAATTTTAATATTCATAGTGTCGATGTAAAAGCCAAAGAAATGGCATGCTCTAAGTTAAATAACCTTTGTTTCGTATCTTAGGATCAATGTTAATTTTAATTTCTTAGAGACCCAGTTATTCATTTTGTAGTATAAATAGAAATGATATCATTTGAATTCAATAAATAAAACATTTTAAAAAACTAGACTGTCTTTTCTGTTCAATTGTTTATATATCGTAATAGAATCAGTCTTCAAAATTAATCAATAGAAACAGCTATTTGTACGTCCATGAGTATGATAGAGGTCAGTGACAGAATGCCATAATTTTTTTTTTACTTTAGGCTCAGCTAGGTGTATTTTTTGGTATTTTACAAACTTTTTGATAGAATCTTTTGAAAAATCATCTTCGAGGCGTGGTTGAAGATGATTTTTCAAAAGATACACTGTAAGTACAATACAACTGGCTGAGTCTGAAGTAAAAAAAAATTATGGCATTCTGTCACTGACCTCTATCTTATTCATGGACGTACAAATAGACTTCTATTAGAATACGTCCTCTGTGGACGTATTCTAATTGAAGTCTATTTGTACGTACTTTTTGATAGGTCCATGATCTGTCACACCCTATATCAAACACTATGGAAAATAATATCAAAACGAAACTATTGAGTACTAATATCAATCATACTTCTGTCATTATTTTGTAAAACGTTTTATTTTTATAATAAACCAAACTAAATAAAAGAAACGTAGCTTTTAATGAGTCTACAAAATCATAAACATAATTAATAAAAATCATGATTAGAAACTAATTTAAAAATTAAATTGAAAATGAATAAAAAATAAATATTTAGGTAAGTACAAAATAAACCTGGCTGGAAGTTGAAATAAATACTATTAAAAAAAAAAAAACATTAGAAAAAGAAGTCATTATTGGCATCACGCCATTATTTTCCAGCAAAGTGGCCAGTATTTTTTTTTTTTATTTAATATATCTTAACCACGAAGGTTCTATTTTTACTCACAGTTCGAAACCAAACGAAAACGTTAATGAAATAAAAAAGTAAGTTTCGCGCGAACACCCTCTAACAAACACTATGGAAAATAATATCAAAACGAAACTATTGAGTACTCATATCAGTTTCTACGTTTATTGAATTAATCACAACACAAGGCAGCACTCTGTCTGGTTTCAATCAGCTAAATGTGTTATCTGCGTCCATCTAGGGAATTAATTCCAACGAATATTTATTAGATTTTCCCATCCCAATGGTCCATAAAAGCAAAAACGAAACGTGTAATACCGAACACAAACTTTCATTAGGTAAGTAAGAGTAGTTTTTGGAAACCAATACCAAAGGACATCATTCTTTTCTTACCAAACATTAAAGTGCCGGAAAATAAAAGTGCTGCTGTCTTATGCGAAATGACCTCTTGAGCATTTTTTACTATTACAACTAAACTTTACCATTAACCCTCCGGCTGCTATTTGAGACTGAAAATGCCCAAAATCATATTTTAATAACTGACTTTAATTTTTGGGTAGGTATAAAATATTCGACACTTGAATGATATCCTTTTAATTTTATGAAAACTGACAACTAAATTCAAAAGTGTTCTATTCAGTTGCTTGTACAGTCGTCTGCACGTCGCCGCGTCATCGGTGGTTACAGTTTGACCTTAAAGAGCTTCAATAAAGGCCAGCTTATACTGGTTTTTTGACCAATAACGTGCGGCCTACTGTACCTTTTTAACAAAGGGCTAAACGGCAAACTTTCTTTTGAACACCATTTAGAAACTAAACTAAACAGCTTTGTAATGTCTACAATGTGGGCATTTTGTGTAATTACAAAAAGTTTTGAAGTCAGAAGAGTGCTTGTCTACAAACTGGGGATTAAGTGATCTGTATCGCGTTGACTGTTCTCCTAAATACCTGTTGTAAAGGAAATTTTAGGTAAAACTTCGACTGATTTATCAAATATTTACAAGAAAATCTACATCTATTTTTAATTACAGGTAGGTAGTAGTTGTAGCGGTCATTGACCTGCCGAAAATTTAGGTAATGTCTAATTAGTTATCTTATTGCTATTGTCATTGTCGTACTCGTACATAACATAGTTGGGAAAGGCTAGTATTAACATGATCATTTTTTAATTGAATAATAGGTACCTACCTATATTTAATTTTTTTAATTTAGAACGCATTGTATAAATAAAATACGTTCTTTACGCATACCATACAATAATGACGAAACAATATTAAGGTATCAATAAAAATATAAGAATCGAATTGAGAACCTCCTCCTTTTTTTGGAGTTTGGTAAAAAATATCACCGACAATATCCAGGACAATATCGATTTTACAGCTTTTGATGGTCGTCCGTTAAATAGCCGTTCGTTAAATATTATTTGGATTTAGATCCAATTATTTAGATATTTACCCTCGCTTCCTCGTGCTTTTGAAATTTTAACTCTATCTTTTGTTTATCCTCCTCCTCTGCATACTTATTACAAACGTCATGTTTAAATTTACATTATGTAATGATTACTTTTAATTTTAATGATTATGATATTTCAATTGTCGCACCGTAGGCTGCTTGGTACTTGCTTACTTTAATTTCTGGCGACATCCTGTTTTTGATACAAACTCACGAAAGTTCTAAATCACAATAACCGCGTCAGGCTTTCTAGTAGGTACTTATCAATATATTAATAAAGTTTATCAGGGCCGTTTTGATTGTCAGGAAATGGCCTAATAATAATCCAATAAAAGTTTTCGTATAAACGGAAGTCCCGACAATTTTATACTTGGTATTTTGAACTTTCTCGGTATCAAAGCAGCATCACTGCCTACTTATAAGATTTTCTTATATTAAATGTAGAAAGATAATTCTTGTACGCTAATCTAATTTGCTCCGGCATCTTTTTTTCAAAACTCCCTTTCACTGAGACATTTCACTTCAGTGATTTACAGTTAAATAAGTTAATTTCAACGACTTAAGAGAAATCGAGAAATATCTTTTATACGGCTTTATAAGAAAATCCTTCAAGGGGCAAAGTTTCCTTATAATAAGTAGACATTACTCGTAGCTGGTACTAAGCCAGTGGTCCAGTGTGTAACAGGGTGGTTTATGCATGCAGGAGCCGCGGTGCGGCCTTCGGCTGGCGTGGTCACTCTAGCGTTATCCCCATTTGTACCCGCAGCGGCACTCTTGGGCGCCCGGTTCCGCGCTGAATCTAGTTGCCTACTTCCAGACCCGAATGGCAATCTTGACCCCGAAGCGCCGTCGCCCGCGAACATGGGCAGGCGACGCTCTAGGGCGGTACTATACCAGCTTTCAGGACATTATAAACCGGACAAAATGAAGTCGAAACTAAAACTCAACAATGTTAGTAAGGTAAACTTTATTTTCAACCGAGAGGCATTTTAGTTTTCCGCTACAGTAGGTACTCGGGCGCCCGCATCCTATCCTTCCAGATTGGGACGGTTCCTGAGTACTTGTGAAAGTTTCATGAATTAAATATGGCGCGGCGCCGAAATAATTTTAATAAAACAGTTGACTGTTGAAAGCTGCAATAAAATTATGTAAATTATTTCAGAATCTATTACACTCATCGGACCCTCCGTTACCTGAATATAAAACATCAGCATTAAAAAGGTCTAGATTAATAATACCACACTACGGGGTCTTTAAAACATTCTGGGATTGGCTGATCCTCATAGCCACGTTTTATGTGGCCGTGGTGGTTCCGTACAATGCCAGTTTCGTAGACGAAGGACACCCCAGGATAAGTGTGACGAGTGATGTCGTGGTAGAAGCGCTCTTCATTATCGGTAAATCACTTCAGTAACTTTTTAATATCCTTTAACGGAAAGTTTTACACCTCATATATGCATTTTACAGATATAGTGCTCAATTTCCGGACGACATTCGTAAGTAAGAAAGGAGAAGTAGTCTCAGATTCTAAGGCGATAGCCCTTAATTACATCCGGAGCTGGTTTGTGGTGGATCTCCTGGCGGCGCTGCCGTTTGACCTACTTTACGCGTCCGACGTGTACAGCGGCGCGGTGAGTTAACACTACCAAGCAATTACTGTAACAGAGTTATTATTAAGGGGCTTACATGACCTAAAGCGCGGTCACTGTCGAACTGCATAGAAAAGAAAGAGAAGCGCGATGACACAACGCTGGTAATTTATTGCAATTATTTAATTACAAAAAATCTATTGTTTGGACTAAAAAATTAAAACACTAGTGTATATGTCCGTATGTTGCTTGTAGAATAATCTGACAAAAAATCAGAATGATTGTATGTATATTAGTATGGGTTTTATTGTAAAAAGAAAGTTTTTAGAGGTATCTTCATGATTTTTTTCTATTGCACCAAATTAGTTATACATCCTGAAGAATATCATATACTTTTCTGATGTTGTTTACTGTAGTCGATCATATACTTTTATTGTTTCTAAAACTTGCGTTTTTTGCGTTTAGGTCCTGTAAGCCCCTTAATGTATTGTTTAAACTAAGCGTGCCGAGTCATTTCACCGCACCCGTATACAGCCTTTGTATTTTGTTGTCTGCTATACCTACCTACATTCTGGTCCTCTTTTCTTCGAAGTGAGTAATTAATCTGTTACTTTGTTCGAACAGGAGTCCGCACACGGGAACGTGCATTTAGTAAAATTAACAAGACTGCTCCGACTCGCCCGGCTGCTACAGAAGATGGATCGATACTCGCAGTACTCGGCTTTAATACTGACGTTGCTAATGCTCTCTTTCACTTTGCTGGCTCACTGGCTCGCCTGCATTTGGTTCATCATAGCCGACAAAGAGATTGAAATTCACAAAAACGAAAGTTGGGACCTAGGTAATTTTATGAAAGACTGATTTAAAGCTTAATGTTGAAAAATATTAGACTATGACCCTAACATAATGCTTATTCAAAGTAAACACACCCAAATAAATCAACTCGATGTAAATTCAGCAATCCGATTTTCAACTTGTGCAAACTTCAGCAGTGAGATACATCAATAAGATTCTCGGAGATAAAACTTTTTTATTGCTTCGTTTGAGTAAAGTCAAGTTGTTTAATTCTAGGATGGATAAACAATCTGGCGGAGAGGCTGAAAGTGCCGATCCCGAATATATCGCACAGCGAGAGTTACGTGACGGCGCTGTACTTCACGTGCTCGTCGCTCACTAGCGTGGGATTCGGCAACGTGTCCGCCAACACGCTCGTGGAGAAGATCTTCAGCATCATCACCATGCTCATCGGAGGTACGTCAACTTCCTACAACATTCCAATCTATTTTCCCACCTGTTACTCCCTTATTGAGTCAACTTTTCGACCTACGTTTACATTTTGCTCTATCTTGTTTACCTTGAATATTACGTTCTTGTATCTAATGTTCCTGTGTCGACTTGTAAGCAAAGGTAAACACAAAAATCAGTTTACATAACACTCAAGACGCTTACTAGCAATGCTTACTAGACACTAAATTTACCCAGCATCACAGAATAACCGGTTTCTTTGATCGATCGTCGAAAATATCCAGGTTAATATACCTAAGACTGTCAAATTCTAATTTGGGAACGTGAACGGCTCAATGCATTGAAGTGGAACGTAATGTAAATTAATATCTGATTCTTATTCAAGCGTTCTCAATCACACGTCACGTCACATCATAATTAATGTTTAAGTTATGAAATTGCACGTAGTTAATAACACGGGTAACTTTTTGCGGTGTGCAAATAACGAGCTTGAAACCACAGTGTCAACCTCATAGCCACTTCATACGACAATTAAACGCGTTGAGTATTCATCAAACTTTCAGAGTATAAGCCCACGTTCGCACGGACGTAAAAATATCGCGGCGTGATTTTGTCGCGCACTGAATTTTCAACTCTCAGTGTTGAGCCGACGGTTGAAAATCCAACAGAGTTCAACCTAGCCCGCCAAAAACAAAAAAAAAATCGCCGCGGTAAAAACGCGCCCTTGCGAACCTGGGCTTAAATAGCACATTTCCACTGTTTTAGCACTGATGCACGCCGTAGTGTTCGGAAACGTGACGGCTATCATCCAGCGCATGTACTCGCGCCGGTCCATGTATCAAAGCAAGTGGCGCGATCTCAAAGACTTTCTTAGCATAAACCAAGTGCCCAAGGAGCTGAAGCAGCGAATGCAGGACTACTTCCAGACTATGTGGTCGTTGAACCACGGCATCGATATACATGAGGTAAATAATAAATTATCTACTCATACTTAGGTATCTTTCTTTCTCGCGTCATAGTAGGACTTCCAAATTAAAGTGTCAAACAAAGTGTGAGTACCTATTGTATGTACTACTGAAAAAAATAATGACTGAAAAAAATAATTTCTTACTAAAGCACATTCAGGCGATTTAATTAAGACTGACTTTATACAGTAAGAAGAAATGTTTTCAAAACAGTAAAAGACAAAACAGTAACTTTTAATGATTGAACATACTATTTACTGAAAAAAAAAAACAAAAAAAAAACACCATTACTGTAATGTAAGTAAATTTCAATGGTTTGAACGATATCACCAAATGAATAAATAAAACAGTTAATTTTGTGACCTTTTAGCTACTTAAAACGTTAGTTTACTGTCATGACGGTAACATTTTGCGTCAAGCTTTAACTGTTTTCGGATCAGTAAAAACGGAACTGTTAAAATCAATTCAGATTAATGTTTTTTTCATTTTTATTTACTGCTTATTTCTTTCAGTGTCTTGTGGTCAGTGCAATGAATTGAGAATAATTAGCGGTATTAAGTAATCATGAAAATTAACTTACCTATCTGATAACAATCATTACACTGAATTTGCAAAATACCATTTTGTTTTAATTCAGCAACAAAAGCTATCTATTGTTTTTATTCGTCATTGCGAAATATCGAAAGGTCAACGCTTTGTTGAGAACTTTTATAAATACATCATTTTTAATACGCACTGGTGAGGAAGTATCAAATGCAGATACGGGTATAAGATAGATAACACAGCTTTGAAGTTCGTCCGAACCCCAACCGAGTTAAATGGGTTGGAAACGAAATATAATGCGATAAACTTAATCACCTTAACTCTGCTACATTTTAAAATATAATTTTGCTAAGCCCTTATATTTTTATAAAATTTCATTTACGTGGAAAGTCAACCCAAATCTAGGTTGCCGCTTTGAAGTCATTTGATAAAATATTTCGTAGTAGCTGCGTTTGAAGGGTCTTTTTATTTTTAGACTCTGAAAGAATTTCCCGAGGAGCTGCGGGGTGACGTGTCACTACATTTACACCGTGAGATATTATCCCTCCCGATCTTCGAATCAGCGTCACAGGGCTGCCTGAAGCTGCTGTCTCTGCACATTCGGAATAACTTCTGTGCCCCCGGCGAGTACCTCGTGCACAAAGGGGACGCGCTGACGTACATCTACTACATATGCAACGGTTCTATGGAAGTCATGCAAAACGACATGGTCGTCGCTATTCTAGGTGAGTCTGTGTCCCACACAAATGAAGCCATTGTTCGTACCACGCCACATTCAACTACCTACCTACCTGCTACGTGCCATTTGTAAAAATATTCATAATCCTTATAATAAATAGGAAAAGGAGATTTGGTGGGATGCGACATGAATACCCATTTGCAAGCTTACAACGGTTCAGGCTCGTCACACCAACAGGGGAATAATCCTGATGTTGTGGTGAAATCGAGCAGTGATGTTAAGGTAAACTGAATTATTCATTTTCCACTTTGTAAGTATTGTCGTTAATATAAAGGCACTTAAGTATTTTTTTCTGTCTAACAATGGCGTTTTGCTTTCACACTTACAGGCTCTAACCTACTGTGATTTAAAATGCATACACATGGGTGGCTTAGGTGAAGCTTTACGGCTGTACCCTGAATACCAGCAAGAGTTCATGCACGACATCCAACACGACCTGACTTACAATTTGCGAGAGGGTTATGAAGCTGAGGCAGAGTCTGACGGGAACGGTCACCCATCACTAACGCTACCTTCAATATCAGAAGATGATGAAAACGCCGCAGAGGACTCGGCTCTCACGCCCAAAAAACTTCCAGGATCAAACGCAAACAGCCCCCGGCATCAAAAATTCAGGTGCTATTTTGTTTGATGCCAAATTTCCAAATAAACTTATGAAAATAATTTCAGTTAGGATTACAAAAAATATTACATCGTGTTGGGTTTAAAATATCAAAGCATACATGTTTTCGGAATTGAATTGGTTTTCTATTATAAATAAAATTGGAATTCTTTGTCTGAAATAATATTGGATACACGTATTTTACAAATTTTGACTAATACTTTTATTTTGAACGGGTTTTTTTTAATCATATAATACTGGTGGTAGATCGCTTTTAGCGATAAGACCGGCCATTGAGTCGCCCCTTGTATATATTATATATATCTGTAATATTTATGTTGTACATAATAAAGAGTATTCTATTCTATTCTGGTGTTTTCAGAACTGATGGACAACCACGGCTATCTCATAAAGAATTACGTGAAAGAATAGAAAGACAGCGCTCTATAGCGACGCCCAAAGTTTCAAGAGCTGATTCATTGGAAGGTCTAAATCTAGAAGTACATAATACGAGGTCGTCTGTAGACAGACTTGACACCCAGGTATCAAGCTTGCACCACGACGTGGCCGCGCTCAGCATGGAGGCAAGTCTACAATGACGTCACGTCTCGAGTAATCCCACGTTGACCCACTTGTCAAACCCACGTGACGAAGATCCTTAATAATACAATGATATCATTCAGTCTTCAGATAAGGATTTATGACCTCGTGGTGTTCTCTATTCACCTACTTCTTGCGATGATCTAATACATTTTGTATTTGAACTATTTCGAACCGGTTCTTCACAGTGCTTGGTTATTAAATCCTTGAACATTCTTGTAATTTCCGACTCAACTGCACTTCAAACTTTGTAGCTGAACTTTAACACTTGAAAACCAACCTGCGATTAAGATGTCTTATGTTTTAGGTTCGCCACGCCATCCAAGCCCTGCAAGAGATGACGGCGGCTCCCACCGGGTGGCACGCAGCACATTCCAATCCTAATCTCCAGTGGAGCACTCCACCAAACCAGCTCGCGCGAAGCTGTAGCCATCCGCCTGACGTTTTCTGTTGGGATCAGGTCAGTAGAGCAACTGTGGGTAGCAAGGGAATTTTGACACCTCCTTAATTGTTTATTTCCATAAATTTCTTTATCTACAATGAACATTTCATATCCAACAGCAAGAGCGGCCGCTTACCCCGGAGCGTCCGAAAGCGCACAAGGGTACACAAACTGAGCCATTCCTTCACCTCATCACGCAGTACATAATGGAGCACCCGGCGACCGTGATGTTACTGCTGGGTATCGACCCGATGGCGAACCTGACGCCTGTCATGCCCGGCACCATGGACTACTACACAGACACGCGCGGCCGCCGCCCCAGCACGCTCGAGCAGATCATAGAGTCCGAGACAGGGAGTCAAACGCCCTCCAGCACCACCAGTGAAAAGTTCGAACAGATTAGAAGCCCCAGCGGCAGTGTAAGGGATCTTGAAGTTCAAATAGAAAACGAAGTGAAGAAATCTGAGAAAGAAACTATACCAGCGACCCTGAGACGCAGCCGGTACTCTGCCAGCGACCTGTGCGAGGCGTCCGAGCGCCTGCTCGCCACCCGCTCCACACACCCCAGCACGCGCTCCCTCAAGTTTAATATTAACAGCTAAGTTCATAATTCCACTTCGTCTTAAATATGCTCATTAGTCTTTAGACTTCAAATAATAAATGCCATTAGTTTAATTGTACATTTGGTTACCTTAAATTCTACCTTGTAAGTGTATTTCGTTTATTATTTTATAGATAAATCTACCTACTACTGTAATATTTTATCATTACTTCTCAATCAACGAAATCTATCTATATCATTACGAATATTTTCTAGTTAGTATGTATAAGTACATACTGAACGATTGTACATATCAAGTTTATGAGAAGTTTTAATTGTTAGCTTAGCTATAAAACTACTTTATCTAGTCACTGTTTAGGCTTAATGAAAGAGAGAGACGTTGGGAATAATTTCCGACTTGAATCCGATTGATTAGTAACAGATATTGAAATTCCAATAGACTCGTAGGTTCTTTTTGTGGGAGTGTCGCGGGAAACTTCAGCGTCGGCGTGTCAAATTACACAATTATTGGATCTTTTAACAAATCCATGAATTCCGTAAGTTTTCCTAAATTAAAGACAGGTATCATAAGCCCAAAGTTTCGTTTCAGTGAATATTAGGTCACCACCTGTCGGAATGGAATATAGAAACGTTTACACACAAAAAAAACGTGTGTTTCAGAAACTGGCCTTGGAGCAACTCCTTTGTAAAAATATAAAGACGTTTGTCAGACACTTACCTATCCATATTTTCATAAAACTGTTCTCTATTTTTATTACAATTTCAAAAGATAATTCATATAATTCGCGGCATGTTTATGTAAGACAATACAAAACATAAATTCATCTACGTACCAAATCTCCCTCTGATCTCAATATACGTTTTATACCTATTTATAGAAACACGATGTGGTCTTCCTTTGAAGTTATTTGTTACCAGTAAACTAACTCTGATGACGAGTTAGCCAACTGCCTTGTCTCTGGTCAACTATAACTTTGTGCCAAAACCTGCAATGTTCGTGACAATGTCACAAAAATTAATTAACAATGTCTATTCTCATAAAGTACAGCAAATTATTGCTATTTAGTTTTATAATAGAACAATTATTTGTACATACTTAGAACATTTCGAGCCCTCTCCGTTTTGTGACCAAATTAGTAGATATGTATAATAAAGAGAATATTATATAAATTATTTTTTAATTAAGTGTTATCTGAAGCAATCTTCTCAAACTACAACTGTGAGATATTTTCCATAGGCACTGTCTTTTAATGTTTTAACGCATATTTTATAGGTTAGGTAGTACCGCGTGTCACTCCAGTTGAGGAGTATTGGCTCGGCAACCCATAATGTTCAACAGTTCGTCTCACTTATGTACCTACCTACTGTGAAAGAAAGCTGTATTAGTAAAATGTGACAAAACAAATACGAGAAGATTCTCCTCAAAGATTTTATTTTTCAGCTTGTCGAATGATATTCCAAGAACTTTTAATTACTTATAGTTTATTTGTCTGGCATTAAGCTAAATAAACAACAGAAAAAAATAAGAAACAAATATGATATTACGAAGATAACAGCTAATTAACTGAAATTCAATAATAGTAAAATAAATGTTGTATAAATATTATCTGAAACTGTTTGTAAGCAATACCTCTAGATTATTTGTTAATTTACGTTTCAAACATATTTCTATACCTACATCTATGTAGATAGAGATTTTTAGATAGGTAAATGTTTTTGCCTCTTCACGATGATCTAAAAACTTTGATGAACTTACGACATTTTGGAACTATTAGGCATTTGTTTTGACTTCGAGTGTAGTGGGGTAACCTGCTATTGGGTAATTTATGGTCCCACAAGAGTAGGGATAGCACTATAAATCTTATTATTAATTAAATGTAAATTCTAGTAGAAATGAAATTCAAAAATTATCTTTGATAATAAATTGTTATAAGAACGAAAACGCTTACTAGAATAATAAATGTGGTGTACGTTGTATAGAACCCATGAATGTGATATGATGTTAAACACGTGCAGTGCCTAAAATCTCATTTATTTATTTAATTACTTAATTATTCTGTATCTTTTATTATAATCTAAACTATTTTACTAAACGGTATGATTACTCATACGTTTTGAACATAATTTGTACATATTGAAACTTAATCTTGTAGTACAAAGTATTAGTTACCATAAAGTTTAATAAAGACAAATTGATGTTGAAACTAGTCTTTCATTATCTTGTAATAACATGTTACATTTTACATCCTGGATAATCAGATTGTTCCAGATTCAGCCTTTAATGTTACCACTGGTGGGACCCAGTCCTCCTCTCTGGGAGAGGAAGTGGACTGCAATCTACCACGCGGGCCTAGTGCGGGTTGGTAGACGTCACAAGTCTTCGAATTTTTGACTCTAGGACATGCCGGTTTCCTCACGATGTTTTCCTTCACCGTTTTGAGAGCAATAGTGATGAAGGTTCGAACCCTCGACCTACAACTTGTAAGTCGCAGCCGTTACCACTGCGCCACCACTGCTCTATCGATCGTACGTGACTACGTACTTACCTACTAATGAGATCTTGCGGCTAAATGAATTCAAGATGAAGTTATAATATATATAATAATAATATTTATTCAAAAATTATAAGGTACGAAAATTAGTACCTACAGTTTGGCATAAATAAAAATTATATTGCTAAGACTTACGTGCCTGAACTAGGTAATCCTGTGTTTCAGGCGAGAAGAGCTAAAACAGTCTTTTAAAATTAATAAATAATCAAAAGTTGACAATAGACAAATAATTATATGTTGAGTAGCTTAACTTGTAAGTTATAAATAATAAGTAAATATACCTATATACACAACGTGTACATTTATACTTTCACGCCAGTCTGGTCTCGACATTCAATATAAGTACTAGGTATAATGTAAATTTTCTCGGAAAGGTGGAAAACGTCAATAGCAAAATAATCTTTGGCGATCTGAGGCACGTACGAAATATTGAAAAATTTACCTCCTTATAGTGTTTTGACGCGTTTGTAGGTAGGTACCGAATGCCACTTATTTCGGTTATATTTCTTCGAACTTCTTTCAATATTTTTTTCATAGCTATAGGTACCTACAAAAATATTATTTTATTTATTTTAAGAATAAAGACATTAAAATAGACTTTCTAAATCCAAGAATCTCCAGGAGAGTCTATTATATTAACTGGCCCGCCGTAATAAGCGCACCAAACACCCTTCATTCCTCCGAACTCCATTAAAGCAGCTTTTATTCAGGAGAGAAAATGTTCACAAACAATTCATTCGAGGAACTTTAGCCTGAGCGCCATAGTATTATGAAAACAATTCAAGTGGACAGCCAACAACTATAGACGAGTTTCTGCTGAAGTCTGTGTGTATATCGCGTGTAGAGCATTTTCATATAATTAACCGAGGAATCGTAGCTAATTAATTGCATTCGTTCTGAAAACCTAATTATTGTCTAGAACTCATAAAAACTTGCCAGCAATCTGTTGGTACGAGTATCTGTTGATAATTAAACCAAACACTAGAATTATATTAAAGTAAACGAAAATGTCTCCTGAGACCAATCAAATTGAAATCGCACCTCGATCTCCTCTGCAGCATTGGATTAAGTACTCCTTTTCGATGAAGTGTTTATCAACATCTGACAGGAAATCGTTTTTCAAAGACCAGAGAGAGAAAGGAAAAATTGTTAATCTTTCAATCGCACAGAACTGTCGGATATTTTCGTCACAACATGTTCTCTCCATTTTATAACGACGTACTCGTAATGAATGAGAGCTTTTAAAATTTTACACGATACGATGAAGATAGTTCACAACAATAATAGACTATTATTTTCACGAGAATACTAGTCTCGAGATAGAAAATCTTATTATATAATAAGATTGTCTATCTCGAGACTAGTATTCTACAGGGCGATTTATTTTTCTGACGGTACTATATACCTTGGCCGCCACTTCCCCACGATATTTCCACCTTCGCACTAGATTAAAGAACGTGTTCTTTAACTCAAAATATAAAGATGTTCAATTGTTTTTTTTTTTTCTTAAAATCGTTTGTTCCCATGTGGTATCGTCGTTACCATCGTCATCTCGTCGTGTCGTACAGTGCAAAACTGTAAGCCCCATGGCGCATGTTCCTCGCCATCGTGCATCAACGTATATTAAGATTTCCGTGTGATACATTACGTCGCACGCGGGTCATCAACACACTTGAATGAAGAACTACTTAAATCTTCATTTTTAGAATAGGCACAAATTATGAAGGAATAGCTCATGCAGTGTAAAAAATATTAGCCAATCAGTAAACTGATCGCCGTTGAGATGGGCCGGCCATCTGGCACGATCAGAACGACCGCTTGGAAAGGCCCACACGGAAAGAGAAGGAGAGTCAGACCAGCAGAACTTTGGCACAACGAGATAGCGGAATTGACTGGCAAGTCTTAGATTGTGAAAGCAAAAACCAGACAACACTGGAAATTACTGGAGGAGGCCTATACCCGTCGAGAAGTCCTTAATTAATATTACTTACTTTATTATGAACTTTCAACTCAGCCTATCGCATTATTATGAACTTTATTTATTTGTAATTAAGGAATAAAATAGTACATTGTTATACAAGGGTCGAAAGGAATACTTTTCATTCCGAATATAAGAAAAGTAAAAAATTGTTGTTTTTCTAAAATATTTATTGATAAGTAATAATAACATGAATAGTAACTATTGAGAAGATAGAGCAATTTGTGGAAAATAGTCTGTTTTAAATTTAAATATGGAACCCACCGCGTCACCGCCGCGGGCCGTCCCGTATTTTTTTTAATTCACACTGGCTGTATAAACCCTCGCAAGACCGCAGCAGTTTTCTTAATTTCATTACAAGTGCGGAAAGGCTGTCATTGCAAAGAGTTCCGACAAATGTCTACCCGAGCCGAGGCGCAGCCGAAGGCGAGGGTTGACAGTCGGAACAAGTTGCAATGACGGTTCCGCAGGTGTACTGAACGACTATTTTTAATACAGTTGCGAAAAAATTAAGCAATTTAATAAAATAATAAAAACACAATATTGCTTTTTACTCTTCTCTCCACGCAATAAATTAGTCGTATGTGGATATGTAACGACTTTTTGACTTTTCCGGTAAAATGTTCTCCGAAGCATTTTGTGCAATTATACTGAGTTCCGGTGGTGTTAATTTAAAAAAAATAGGGTCGAAATTACTCATTTTGTGCAACAAACAACTAAACTCGCAAAGAAAATTTCTGGAAAATGGCGCCAACCGTAGAATATAAGCAGAGTTTTTTTTTCTTCACCCATTTTGGTAGGCAAAGGGAACTATCCATACAGCTTAGTCTTCAGTATATTTTTTTTATTGATATGAAATGAAATTTAATGAGATGAAATGAAACCTAACCTAACTCATTCAATTAAATCATTAAATCTGATATTGAATTAAATTAGTAGCTTCTTTTTAGAAATATACGTATTTGTATGAATCACAAAAACTCTTTAGTAAAAACTTCATGGTTGGTTTTTCTTTTTAATAGACATTATTTTGACAGTTGGGAAAGAGACGCACGAGTTCAGGAAAGGTAAAACGCTATACGTCCCTGCAATACACCACTTTTTGAGCAACTGTATTAAAAAAAAAATTGTGACTGTGACTACCTAACCAAATTTAGTTCTAATTTTAAAATTCATTCCCGCCCTAGAGAGGGAAGCAATCACTATGAGTCTTTCCCGCCCAAAGGTGGGAAGCAGCGTCTTCTAACCGCTATTCGGATCAAACAAACACTACTTTTCGAGTATGAGAAATGAAAAAGGCTTTTTATTTAAAAGGTGATACCCGTAGCAGAGCTGTCACCACAGTGTGTGACACACATTTTAGTATCTCCACTCGTGGAGGCTATTTTGTAGGTACTCAAAAGGTCAAGAAAGAAAGTCATAAACCCACATGCTCCATTAAAACGTACACAGAAAATAACTTGTCCATAAAATGCAAAGCTGTGCAAGTTGTAGCCTTCGCCGCGCCGCGTAATAAAGTAAGTAATGATGTAAATGTAGGTCGTGGCTCGTGACGAGAAGGCTCGCTTTAATTTGCCGCAACCCAGCTTGAAGCATTCCTGGAGTTATGCGGCTATCAAACTATTAGTGAATTTGTTTTCCCGACTGAAAAAATATGCACGGAATTCGAAAAAATTAAATATAGGTGCGCTAGCCCTAATTGGGATTTGTAAACAAACTTTCGCGCACTTTTAACACAAGAATTATAATGTGGATTTGATTAGATGGGTAAAAATCGTTTACTTTAAAACTGCACACCCCTCCACTAAAAAGTTTGTATGAAATTTTTAACGGAGGAGCGTTCAGTTTTATAGTAAAAAATCTCCAACATGACATCAGTCATAAATTCTGATAGAAAATGTAGGTACTTTGGTCATGTGATGACATGAAAATGCATAGACAGTTTGTTTGTAAACTTGCATAGAATTTGGTTGTAGTAGCAGGCAGGATGATTTTTTTCACTGAAAACGTAAAGAAAATCGCCTGCTATAACACTTACCTTCATAAAGTGAAACTAAATTAGATTAATGCGATGAGTCTTCGATTCATCCGTTCAAGTTGAAAGATCAGAATCACTGCAAAAATAAGTGTAGAAACTACTGATGAAAAATAATCTTACACAATGTATTTCCATTCCAAAAGTCAATTTAAATGGTTTCAGGAAAATTTACACTACCTGCAGGCTGCGACAGCTTTTTTTTTCATTTCACTTGAGTTGATACTTTTATTTAAGAATCTCTGCACCTGATACTTCATTTAAATTGAATGAAAACCAACTGTGATTGCAGTTCGTTGTTTACGCAATTACGAAATGAAAACGTAAAAGGAACTCACCCATTCGCGATTATTCCAAAAACACGAAGTAACCAGAAACTAGCCAGAAACACGTTAAAAATTGGACCACTGCTGACCTCTAGCGGCGGATATCCTAAATAATAAAGGCATAATGTCAATGGGATGGTCTAAATAATGAATAATTGGAAAAAGTGGCCATTGACATCTTCTATGCCGTCAATTTCTTGTAATGATCATTAGAATGCTCATATTTCGCGTGACATTCATATTATCATAGAATTATTTTACTAAGGTGCGCACTACTGCATAATAATATACATTTGGAGTACTTAGGTACATATCACTGAGCACTACACACACATACTTATGTATATGTGTGTAGTGCTCAGTCATGACTTCATCTTAATCTTGGGGATTGAGTGCATAAGCACTCAATCCCCAAGATAAAGTCATTAGCATGCCTACTTTTCGGAGTTACGAAGTACAAGCAGCCGACTTACGTGTACCTACAACAAACTGATCTGGATCGCTATTAGAAGCAGTGCCGGATTAGCCCATAAGCAAATTAAGCATGCTTAGGGCATCACGTCTCGGGGGGCACCATAAGGCAGAAACAGCACCGAAAGTACACACATCAAAAGTGTCTAGGGATCAAGCATTTTTATGCGGATTTCTTGAGATTGAGATGTGGCTTTGTAATAAATTTATGATTTTATAAATTTATATGGATCCTTTTTGGTGCATTTCATAATTTGAATCAGGAACTGTGAATCAAATTCGAGTAAAAGATGAAAATCAGCTGTCAATATTTTCCCTATAAAAACATACAACGCATTGAAGACATTATTAGTGCTACTGTTTCCCTACTACTGATTAAAACCAACGTTATTATGGAGCGGCGACGTCATTTAAGCAGGGAAGAAATGCTCAGAGCCGTGGGAATGATAGAAGCTGGTTCCCGGCAACGTACTGTGGCTTTAGCTCTGAATACAAGTCAGAGTGTTATCAGTCGACTTTGGACACGTTACCGAAGCACTGGTACCGTGGCTGAGCGCCATGGAGGACGGTATCGCTGCACCACACGGAGACAAGACCGATACATTCAAATCTTAACTCGAAGAGCTCCAACAATAACCGCCATGATGTTAGCCGTGAGGCTTCATCACTCTTCAGGGAACTTAATTAGCGACCAAACAGTCAGAAACCGCTTGCATGAAGTGAACCTTCATTCCCGAAGACCGCTACGGGTACCACCTATAGCAATGCACAATCGTAGGATTCGATATCAATGGGCTCTTGAACACAGAAATTGGGCAGAAGAACAATGGCGTTTCGTGTGCTTTTCTGATGAGTCTCGTTTTGGTATGAGACCGGATACAAGACGTATACGACACTGGAGAACCCCTGGACGCCAACAGCGATTAAAATCCTGCCAGGAAGTCCATCCTTATAGTGGTGGAACCATCATGGTATGGGCGGGTATTTGGATCGGCGGAAGAACTGAGTTGATTTGGATCAGAGGCAACCTCAACGCTCAAATTTATGCTGAGACGATTGTATCAGACGTCATCGTTCCTCTACAAGTGCAAATCGGTCCCTTATTTCAGTTAATGCATGATAATGCACGACCGCACACCGCAAGAGTTGTAAGACAGACTCTCGCCGCAGCTAACATCAATGTCCTGCCCTGGCCTGCTCAGTCGCCAGACTTGAACCCGATTGAGCATGCATGGGATATGCTACAGAGAAGAGCTCTGCCGAATATGGAGGGTATCCAGTCGCAAGAAGACCTTTTTTTGTTGTTGCAACGAACATGGGCGGCCATTCCACAGCGTGATTTGGATGAACTCATTTTGAGTATGCCAAACCGATGTTCTTGTGTTGTTAGTGTTCGCGGTAGAAACACGGATTATTAATTGTTTAAGTTACCCAATAAAATTTTAAAGAAAACTGTTATTTCAGTCTTTTTTTCGAACTTTTGTGTTAGTGGTTCAAATGTCAAAAATCCCTTTATTAGGAAAATGGCAAATTTCTTTATTAATGCAAAGGTGACTTGGTTTATCGTTACTGTGACAAACGAAAACACTTTATTTGATGAATCCTTAAAGAAAATTTTAATTAATATCAATCAGGAGAAAAGTTATTGCAAAAATATATGTTGATCCCTAGACACTTTTGATGTGTGTATTTGCTAGCACATGAATGGCAAGGCTGTTTATCAGCAAGATATTACTAGACCCAAAAGTCACTCTAGATATGTGCGCCAATCTTTACAATCGCTCGTCGATGTTTTGGAAAAATACGAGGCGACTAGTGGATAGGAGCGCCAACAGGCGTGGATTGCTTAGGGCATCAAGTACCTAGTCTTAATCCGGCACTGATTAGAAATACGTAAATAGAAACAATACGGATATTCCCTACTTATAATTTGTCAATGTTGCCGTTTCCCTTGTTCACAAACAAAACATCTTTTTCTTTCTATTTCATTACGAAAAGGACAGAAGATAAATTTTAGTTTAGTCCTATAAAATAACCAGCGCCTGACGTAAATTGATGTAATTTTAGTAGGCAATGTTTAATCACGTCTAAACTTGTAGAGTAGTGTCAGGCGCTGATTAATTTGACAGGACTAAACCAAAATTTATCTTCTGTCCTTTTCATAATGAAATAGAAAGAAAAAGATGCACTGAACTTTAGTTGAGTTTGTGAACCAGAGAATCGGCACCAATGTCGGCCAGGGACATCGATGCACAACCTGGCTTTTACCATGGATTGAGTACTTGATTAGATTTAGTCTTTTCTATGAAACAGCTAATTTTTGTGTTGGTAACCGACGGAAAATATCTACGCTGGGGGGTCTAGAATTATGAGCTGAATTCATGGTTTCTGTTTCCGCGTCGATGTCGATGTAGATATATTTATAAATTCTTGGAACATACGGTGTGATACTTGCCGACCAGGCAAAGGTCTCCGGTTCGTAGTCACTCTACCTACGAAGCATAGGTAGGTATAACACCTACAGCACGCGTAGCATGACCGCCGTAGAAACGGGTTTTGTCGAAGGAAGAATAGACAAAATGACAGATTGTAGAAATATTTGTACGTATTCTACGCGTCTAAGCATGGCAATCTGTCATTTTGTCTATTCTTCCGTCGACAAAACGTCGTCATGCTACGCGTGCAGGTTGTATAACAATTTATGCACAATAAATCTACGTTTACCGTTATGACTACAGACGACGACAACTACATGTTTTTGCCAATCATCATTCCTCTTTTGTTCTCAATATTGAATTAATGAAAATCTATTGTGAGCAGTTTCTGTTCAGTTAGTTTTTCGCTCTAAATGTCTCTTTGTTTCCATTATTTCACGTAAATACTACAGGTGTTCATTATTTTGGTGGATTGTTTATTTGTTCTGAAACGAAACGAAAAATGTATTGTGACACTGTGCTTGTTATTAAGTTGCTAATTACCCGACTCCGGCAGAGCCAAAGGAGGGTTATGATTTTAACAGGCTATGTACATTTGTATGTTCATCTGTTCGCTCATAACTCTTAAAATCTAGTCATATTTTGATAAACAAGATATCGTTGGAAGCGCCATGTTGTTCCGCGGATTATAGACTACCTATATGACGTCACATAAAATCCAAGATGGCGGCTTATATCACCTATGACAGCACATCTAAACCATAGTAAAAACATATAAGTAGGTTATCTTCATACAAACGCACCGAACACGGTTTGTATGTGAGGGCGCTCGTACGTATGCGTCGTCGCATGCACACACTGACTACATTTATCGCTGCTAAAGGTGCACCAGTCGTGGGTGACTACGCCCGCGCCGTACGTAATACCGCCCGCGCCCGCGCACTCTCCGCCGCTGCCCTGCTGCTCGTAGTAACTGATGTATAGACTGTGGTAATAATTTGTACGTGAACCTACCTACCTCTTTTAACAATTTTATAATAATTTATTTGAATAAATACATGATTCAGTAAAACCGCGTTATAATTAATCATATTTCGATCGTAATTTTTCAAATAACTAAACAGATAACATGACGTATAAAAAAAAATGCAGTCAGGTATATGTAGAAAAAATAATAAAAAAAAAACTTTGTAAGTACTATTAAAGATTCCTGATGTTTACCCTACAGGGGAAAATTGTTTTTATAGAGATTGACTATGCATTTTTGACGATTGAATCACTACATAGTAGTAACAAAGTCGCTTCCCGCTGTCTGTCTGTCCCTATCTATGCTTAGATCTTTAAAACTGCAAAACGGATTTTGATGCTGTTTTTATTAATAGATACAGTGATTCAAGAGGAAGGTTTTTATGCATAATACATGCATAATTGTAGTAGAGAAAAGCCGAGAAATTCAAAGATTTGTAATGTGATGTCGTAACAAACATATTTTTGTGCGCTTGCATTGCAAACGCTGGCCAAACCTTACGAGATAGATCAAATTAATGTACTACGGAATTGTATATCTTAAAAATATCAATAAAAAAGTCCGCAATGGTATACCTATGTTTATCTCATAAGGATAACCCACAGTAACCATTTTTATCTTTTACATATGACAAAAAAAAATGGGTTATTTACCAAGCTATTTTAAACAATACAGTATTATTCCTTATCCAATTAAATACATTAAATACGTGGTGCATTTTATGAAGATCTAAATTGCCCTTTACGGCATATCATTAAAATTAATATTTTAGAAGATATCAGAGATTTAAAAAGCGGGGACAGAGCGGCTGGCGGGCCGGGGCGGTACGAAGTTCGCTGGGTCAGCTAGTAAACTATAAGTAACAGCCCTACGTGTTTAGGCTATTTTAGCGCTCGCTCGGGGCTCGAGTTGGCCTACACATATGTTTTTACTATGTCTAAACTGAGTTTAAGAGCTACTTATCGAACTACCCACGTAGGTATCAATTTTCCACAACAATGATTACACTGACAGCTCTTGAATGCACTAGATGTGATATAATATTTATATATGATGATAATATAATGTAGGTATATTGTAGGTATATACAACGTTATTTTTAGTATATGCGAAACCTGAATATAGTTTGTTCCAAGTTTGTTCAGAATAAGTACTTAACTGAATCGATTCCAATATTTTTTACCTCATGTTATATTTTGTCCCAAAAAGATTTAGAAAAGGTTAAAAGTTGGACACCGAGCGACACTAAGTAGGTTATCCAATCTCCGCGCCGAACGGTTGTTGTACCTAGGTATTAAAAATAATGTTGCATATAGATATATCATGCATGAGAGCAGTGGTGGCCAAGTGGTAACGGCTGCGACTTACCGAGTTGTAGGTCGTAGGTTCGAACCCAGTCAGGCGCTTTACTTTGTGTAAATTATTTCATCACCACTGCTCTCAAAACGGTGAAGGAAAACATCGTAAGGAAACCGGCATGTCCTAGAACCAAAAATTCGAAGACATGTGACATCTGCCAATCCGCACTGGGCCCGCGCGGTGGATTACGGCCCACTCCCTCTCACCGAGAGGAGGCCTGTGTCCCAGCAGTGGGAACATTATAGGCTGATTATGATAGATATATCATATAATTATCATCATCATCACATCTACTAGATGTGATCGCTGATCGCGTTCAGTTTCATTGGTAAAATCCGTTCTAAGTAGGATCGCTGATTCAAACAGATTTAATGTCTCTGTAAAACGTTTCTTCTACTTGTATTGCATTGTGCCGCGATGTCACGTAGAACCTTCTACCTACATAGATACCTACATGACCTAGAAATAGGGAATAAGAATAGTAATCAAACAAGTATTTGATGATATCCTTTTCACTAACTTCCAAACCAAACAAAGCTAGCTTCATACATATAATTTTAATAGATAACGAGCTGACAACATTTTGTATATGTAATTAAAATTATCCAGCTTTGATGCGAGCCGTGTCGACGTCTGTCGGGGCGTGCGCTCGGGGCTCGCGAGCCGTGAAATGCAATTTGCTGACGCTGCAACGAGCGAACTACGCCACTTATAAACTGCAGCTATACCCATGTATAACTAGTCGATATTTCGGCACAAACTTTAAGCTCAAATTTTTCTGAATATATCATGTATTTCCACTACGAAAACATGGGCTCCGTTCGCCTGGAAATGTAAATACGAACCGAAAACCCCAAACTTTTAGTTGATCGAAAAACAACAGTAGGTAGTGGTCCAGTCTCGTTACAGTTGCGTCGCCTTTCTCTGATACGTTTTATATTATTTTTGTTCTCGTTAACAATCTCATTTACCTCCGTTGCATCTGTCTATTTCCTCTGAAATGAAATTGTAGATATTAGAAAGTATCGGAAAAGCGCAAAGTGAGGAGGAAAACAGGATCGCCTTCGGTTTACTTTTATTTTGTGTTCGGAAATACGAGACTCGTAAGTACGACGACGGTAATGGTAGAATGAATCTTAATTCCTGCTCCATTTTATTCCAAGCACGTGAAAGCTGGCCACTTAATTACCCCATAAGCATTAACAACCCTCTATTATTGCAACCGTTAATGTAAATATTGAAGGTTGAATGTGAACTATTTCGATTTCGAATAGACCATAATTTCCCGTAGATAGGTAGGTACCGGTAGAGCAGACTTGGGGCTTATATATTATCATTCCACGCTCATTTAGGTAACGGATTATATATTATCATTCCACACTCATATAAGTAACCGAACTGCTGTCGAAAATAGCGATTTCGCTATTATTCTGCGGGAAAAGCCGACATTCCTTTGAACCCGTACGCGTAGAAATAATCGTTCAATTACTAATCCCCAACCGCTCAAAACTCCATACCTACCTCTCTCTATGAACATACACGGTATCGGATTGGACCGCTAACACTGAACAAATACGGGATTGTAAAGTACACAAATAGTTTTATTTGCTGTGTGATTACTATCGGGTGGGACACACGCGGCACCGGGAGCTTGATTGATTGCCTGACACGCTTGTGGAAGTGTAATCTCGTATATGTACGTGTCACACATGTAACATGTATAGCTGACTACAAGTCTACATGAAAATTTATATTTTTCAGGTTTGTATACAGAGGGCGGCTTATGGCTGTGGGTTCGTCAAGCTGCGGGTAATGATGCATGTAGTTACTGATATTTATGTTGATACAACCTGTATTTTTCCAATATCTGTTTAGAAACAGTCTCTTTTTTGTAAGACTACTGTATTTAATATTGCTTATAAAAAACTAAAGGGTATTTAGCAATATTGTTGTAGGTAAGTGTTACTTCAAAAATAAAGGTGTATTTTATTTAGAGCCACTTTTAGCTCTCAACGGGTGTTGATCCATAGAACCACCCCTCAGGAACACAGCAACGTAGATGAAGGTAAGAATCTCTCGTTACAGAGCGAACACAAGGATGTTCAAAGTCGCATCACGTTTCCATTGCCAATAAAAACAACATTCCCGTAAGCAATTTGGAAGTTAGTATGCAGATCTGTAATAACTGCTGTTGTTTCACTTGTATCCTCTTACGTGAACTATCGGGTAGCTGAAAGCTGGGGGTGGCCCGATCCGATGAAAGCTCTGGGGATTTGCGTCTTTAATATTCTCGATACGGGAGCATCTTCTGGAATAAAAACCGGTTAAGAGCGAGTCGGTTCCGTACCATCATGTTTTTAATTTTTCATCGGCGGGCCTATATTCATCAGAGAATTTTTACACTGTGCACTGCGGTGTAGAATATTGCAGTTTTATGTTAGCGCCATCTCTTGACCGATTGTGGATCTAAGGTAACTTTTGGTGATGATTTCTGAAAAAGCGTGCCATTTAGAAACTTCGTTTTATTTTGCCTGTAATCTTTACATAAACTTCTATCTCATAGAATAATTTCAGATTTTTCTCTTTGCAAACTTCGGAGATAAAGGGGGAACGGTATATTTTTTAAATTTTACATCAAAAGTCAAAAACTATGCGGCTAAACTATAAAATGTTTGAGAATGTGCACCCTGCGCTCTTTCATATGATACAAACATGCCCTAATAACCCTACTTCGAGTTTTTCAGACGCCCTCTTTCAGTCCCTGTTGCAAAAAATATTCATATATTTTTATTTCTTTCTTATTTGCAAAATAGTTGGGCAAACGTCATCTAAAACTATTCCAAATTTCAAGTTGATAGCATTTGTAGTTCTTGAGATCTGTGACAGACAGACAGACAGACTGAGTCTCACCATAAGTATTTTCACATTTTGAATTTTAAATAACATATAAATCAATGTTTTAAACTGACAAGACTGAACCGTCACGCTAGGGTCGGTGACGCTGAATCGGATATACTCGACGGCTTCAGTCGGTCAGTAACGCTGAATCGCGTTATACTAGGCTCATCATATAAGTTTTCACTTCTACCTTGTGGTCTTAAGCACATACCATCTTTTCTCTTGTAGGTACATATTTAGACTAAACCAGAACTTGAACCAGTCGTGACAAGGAGACTAGTCAAAAAGGCAACTGCTCCTTTAAACGCAGTCGTTTGAGTGGGAGGGTGTCATTAACAAAAAATGTAAAAATCCATTAGATACATAGGTTAGTAGTTATAATTAAAATGTAATAAAATCTAGGCTGTAATGAAAATCACAGCTAAATACGCTGTCTACGTAGGTAAATGCGGCAGCCGTGCCCACTATTTATCGATCTACACCTGCAAGCAAGAGCCCATTTGTTCCATATGCACGAACATAATGGCTGAATCAAAATCCGTCGCTCAGCTTCATTGACTCGCATTGAGAACACGCGAATATGGAGAAATCTAATGAAATGTAAAAAACCTAACGTAATTTTAAGGACAGAATAAATTAGGAATCAGTGTGAGATGTACCTAACATTGATTACAAATTGGGAGAGCTAAGTTGACTGTGTTAGTTAAATTCGTTTTTCAAATTGGAAACACATAACTTCTAGAAAAAGATTTATTTATTAACTAGCTGCGCCCCGCGGTTTCACCCGTGTAAATGTCGATCCCGTGGGGATATTGGGATAAAAAGTACCCTATATGTTAATCCAGGGTTTCAGCTACCTCCACACCAAATTTTATTATAATTGGTCCAGCCGTTTGAGCGTGAAGAAGTGACAAACATATAAACACACCCCCACACCCCCTCACAAACTTTCGCCTTTATAATATTAGTGTGAAAGTACCATTTTACTAACACCTTTTCAATTGCTAAGCTTATATTTATGATTAACGACATTTATGAAAATTATACATTAGTCGCGGTTTCTTTAATTACCATCAAGCAATAAATTACATTTTGGTGATTAATACAATCTCTCCAACTGACAGTAGCGGAAAACGTTTTCAACACCAACGTCCACAAATTACTGTTCATGTTAACGCTTTCAGTCACATTTATGTAATTAAATTTAATCTCGACTGTGAAAACAGATCAATCATTAAACTATTTCTAGATCTGTAAATACAAACTCTAGAAATCGAGATTCTAATACTGAACGTAATTAACCATAACAATTTGGAGAAAGTGTTATAAGTATTTAGCATTCGCAAAACAGGTTCAAACTTATCTTGTCTTGGTTGTAAAGTTCACGCAATTCGCAAAACAAGGCAACGCTTAACCTAATACGTGGAATACCTGTTACACCCTAGAAAGTTTATGTAAGTATCAGGTATACTAAGAATTTTGTGATTCTCACATCACTCGGCACTTTACAGCGTAATTTTACGTTATGAGTTCACGTTATGGGCGTGTTTAGTATTCTTTCTGTGAGATTAGAATATTTTTGAGGACAATCAGCAAATTAATTAATTCGAAAGTTAACAGATTTGTTCGCGGAAATCCTAAGTTTCGTGAAACCATACCCAGATAGCATTTAAATTTGCTGCAAGTTTGTTTTTTATTTGATATTTAGTTGTTACGGCAAACTTGTTGTGGCAAATTTATTTCAAATTAGCTGTAAACTTGTGAATGTTAAAATGATATGGCAAGTTTGTTTTGATACTGTTGCAATATTGTTAATGTAAACATGATCTGTCAAGTTTGATCCAATAATACTGTAAACTTGACACGTTAAACGATCTCGAATCATCAACAACCATTATAAAATCCGGCCAAGTGCGAGTTGAACTAGCGCACCAAAGGGTTCGGTGTGTACCATAATCATTAATCATCATCCATCAGTTCCATTCACAGAAATGGTTCCAACACACAAATAATTTTTAAATTTGGGTAAAATGGAAAGTGTTCACTCCACCTAGGCACTACTAGTTATTTAACTATTAACGTAGTTAGACCACTTTAAGTAAAGGCGTAGGTAGGCCATATTTTTATATTTTTGCTCTATATCATGTACCTAATAACTACGTTACTCGGAACGCAAATCCTTTGTAGAAGTTCATGCAGAGCTCTCACCTCGCTGTTACGTTCGCCGCACAACAAAAATACAAGGGTACACGCTATTAATTACGAAATGTATTTGAGAGGCTTTATTTATAGTGTTCATCTCGAACCTTAGCCTATTTTCATAGGCTGAGGAAAAATTGTTATAATTAATTATGATCAAAACATTATAGGTACAAAAAAAAACGGAAAACTAAACGCAATTGTCAACTGTCAGTATGAAATATGAAAAAACTCAACATAGCTGTCAAAAAGTGGCACCATTTGTTTATGTAACTTCATTCTGTTTCTTTCCGTGTTTCCGTTTCTTTCCTTGATTCGTGAAAGTGCTTACTCCGTGTTGTTTGTGATTGTGATTTATCGACGACCCTGTCTGTGTTTTTGGATTTCTCTTACGTTTGACTTTGCTTGTGTTACTGGACTCGATTGGATTGCTCTCCTGTTGGACTAATTAAATCGTCTTATTAGAATATCCCTCGTGACTGACGGTAAGTTTGGTTTGGTTCTCTAACCAGGTCCGCTGCGCCTGCGGCATGTTTTCGTATATTGCTAACACCGTGTTATTATCGAAGGTCGTGTTTTTATTGTTCGGCGTTTTTTTTGCCGAGTCCAATGGATATCACTGTATGTGTTAGCAAAACACGAAAACATACCGCCGCGGACCCGGCTTTACAGTGGGGTGATCATTATAATCAATTAGAGCTAATGCAGACCCTAAGAACATTATATAAAGTCACATAACCTCAAAAAAATTCCCCACTTAAAATAATTTAATAACAATTTATTTCACCAGTGGCTGCTAACTATCTCGTAATGTGGTACGATTCCCTAATTATAATACCAGCCCACATACATCCCAATGTAGGGCACGGGCCTCTAAGAGAGAGGGAAATTACTGTATGCCCACCGCCGCTGCTTTGAGATTTCAAGCAGTTTACGTAGCAACAATGTAAAATAAAAATTCTTAAAGGATATGGTATGCAATAAATTCTTATTTGTAATTGGTATATTGTTATTAGGTATAATAATCTTTATTATACATAGGTATATATAAATATATTTATTTTCTTTCTTATTGTTGGCTGGTGAAAATAATACAACTTTTTTTCTTTAGAAACTTATGGGGATGCACAACTTCGTTTAAGAAAAGCGGAAGAAACATCAAATTTAGATTCTGATGAAGAAGTGAAAAAGGAAAACAAATGTTTATCTTCCAGAAGACTCTGAAGATTCTTCAGATGAACAAAACCATCAAATATCTCCCCCGAAACCTAAAGCAGCAGAATCGTCAAACACTAATAAAATGGATGCCAACTCCATTGCGCGATGCCCACCGAGCTCAACTGTGATGTTTTCCAGCCAGTCAACCGAAAATGTGTCCATCTGGTGATATATTTATAATTTATTTATGCAGTATTCAGAGGATGTTAATGATATTTTAATTTTAATATTTTTGTTACAGACTGTGCGACAAGCAAACAATTGGCAATCCAGCAAATCATCTCATCCAGATGGTGACTGACCTGTCGAAACAAGTGTCAGAAATTATTAGAAAAGTGGACCTGTAGGGTGGCCGGAAGAGCCATTGACTCCACGAAGGCAAGATCCCTTTTCACTGCCACAGTTTCTAACAAACCTGCCAGTAAATGACGATGACAGTTTCTGTCATTTAAATGAACAAGTCAAAAATGGTAATTGGACATTTCATTAAATATACATTTAATAATGTTTCATATTAATAGTCATCTATGTGCCTACTTTTTACCCATGAAGCACTGACTTATGTAAGTCTAAAACTTACTTCAGTAGTTGCACAACTAACAATTGACTTTGTATGCTTTGACCTTTATTTGAGAAAAAAATTAATTAAAATAAGATGCACCCAACATGTACATATGCCATTAATTACCTACATTATATACAGTATTTCTTTTTTCAGATACGATTCTTGGCAGGTATTGGCGATAAAAACCTCTGTTATTTTGTCACAAACATGCTTAGAAGAATACTGCTGGATGAAGTAGCTGAGCAATATTCTCTGACTGGGAAAAAAATGAAAAACTCCAACACAGAAACTTGCAAATTAATATTTCGTAAGTATTATTGTAATTCAAGTTTTTTTATTAATGTTTTAATTCCTACATAACCAACAGTCACATTATGAAACATGCTGCTTAATGTCAATTATAGTACATTACTAAAGCTGTTTTATTTATATTTTCAGAAATGTGTAAAAAAGTGCATGGAAATGTTACCGACGATAAGCTGAAAGAGATAATCAGTGACTGGCTAAACCAAGCCAAAATAAGATTGTCAAGAAGGTAAAATTACTCTCTTATAATAATAGTCTGTAGAGCGTTGTAGATAGTCTAGTGGGGCCTACTGGTACTGGGTTCGAACCCCGGCGCTGACACCGATGACTTAAAGTTGTATAGGTAGTTGCATACATTTATTTATTTCATAACAAGACGACTCGTTTAGGGTGACTGCAATTGTATTGTATTTCAATGGTACCATTAATTTGAAAGTTAGTTTTGCAGGTGTTTATTGACTAACAGCTATTTTATTTCATTGTTTCAGGGCCGAGAGACAAAACAAAATCGACCATGATGCGAGTCTAGTCTAGAATAAACAGGCATCTTCTGGGCACGCTCGTTCCATAATAGACCATAAGGTCTAAAGCGATGGATAACCATCGCTTTCAATCAGGCGGATCAAGGCCGGCCCAGGCAGCAATAAAAAGAAAGTCGTTCCATACTACGTTTTTTTTAACTTACGTATTTGTTTTCGACTTATTTATGATTGTGTTTCTTTATCTATTTACCCAGGCTGTATGAATAAATACCCTTTGAAGTGCAATGGTGAAATAAACCCGTTCAATTTTAATTTCAATTGATTTCATTTCATATTTTAAAGCTGTCAAGATTTTTGTTTCTTCATGAGGCCTACTCGCAAACGACGACACATTTTTTTTTATCGTAGTGGTTCGCGTTTGCGAGTAAGCCTCCTGAAAAACACCAAAACTCGTTGCTTTGTGGTATATTATTAAGCATCTGTCTTAGCAATACACCATTGATTACAATTTATGCAACAAACATTAAGCAAGTATGTGACAACATTGTAGGTAATTTGTCATGACAAAGATTTGGCAACATTGCAATGACAAAGAGTTGGCAAGTTTGCAATGACAAAGAGTTGGCAAGTTTGCATTGGCAAACATTATACAAGTTTGATGGGCGGAAACTAGACATTTGATATAAGTTTGATAGAAACTTGCCACAAGTTTGTCCTTTGCCTCGTCAAACTTGATGCAAGTTATCACATTTGATATTTCAAACTTACTGCAAGCCTGAAACAAGTTTAAATTGCTATCTGTTGAATCTAAAGTTCAGAACGTAGATCAATGAGTTAGAAAATCTCGTTCTCAAAGCCGATAAGAAAGGGGGACTGGGGGCAAAAAGAGGGAATATGAGGAAACAATGAAGTAAGGCTTTCGAGGAGACTTCATAAACGACTTATAGACAGCAAAGAACACATCATTATCCTTATTGTACCTACACATTTTACACGATTTCGATATACCTAGGTATTACGACATGAACAGACGCAAGTTTATCAAAGATGAGTTTTCCTCGAATAGAAACAGTAATTTAAAGGGATGGCAAAAAGCGAAATGATATCATGATGACAAGACGAAACTTGATGAAAACCCCTCAAAACTTCTACCAAAGTAAAACTAACAACTTCTCGTTTCGCTGTAGGTATAGAGAGGTTCGTGTTATGATACTTATTTGAAGGACCTTTGAAACTCTGCACTGAAAGAAATAAGCAGTAAATACAAATGAAAAAACATTGATCTGAACTGCTTTAAACAGTTCCATAAGAGCCTAACGTTCAAAACAGTATTTTTTACTGATCCGAACACAGAAGTTAAAGCTTAAGGCAAAATGTTACAGTCATGACAGTAAACTTTAACGTTTTAAGTAGCTAGTCACAAAATGAACTGTTTTATTCATTTGGTGATATCATTCAAACCATTGAAATTTACTTCCATTACAGTAATGGTGGTTTTCCTTTTTTTGTTGTTTTTTTTCAGTAAATAGTACTTATGTTCAATCATTAAAAGCTACTGTTTTGTATTTTACAGTTTTACAAACATTTCTTCTTACTATATAAAGTCAGTAACTTACTGACTTTATACAGTAAGAAGCACTGTGAAAATTCTTACGACACCACATTAATTCGCTACATCGCACATCCGCACATTATTTCGCTATAATGTGGTGTACTAAGAAATATTTTTTTTTAGTGCGGCAGGAGTGTTTGCAGGTATAAAGTCTCGATCACCTGAAGGGGCTGCGAAAATATTGGATACTCACGCCTATAAGTAGCAACATTAGCGATGTTACCGCTCCACGCTTCGTCATCATTTATCACGATTGATACGGAGGTGAACTGTGAGGGAAATATGAAATATCAATCAATATTTATATAAAACATCTTTACTTACTTGGAGTGACTTGATGAATAAGTGACTACGGGTCGGTGTTCCACCTCGTGCTTTATTTACATAAATTTTCCTAGAATTACGTAGTAATGAATTCTTATTGTAGAGCAGTGGTGGCCCAGTGGTAACGGCCGCGACTTACGAGTTGTAGGTCGTAGGTTCGAACCCAGACAGGGGCTTTACTTTGTGTAAATTATTTCATCACCACTGCTCTCAAAACGGTGAAGGAAAACATCGTGAGGAAACCGGCATGTCCTAGAACCAAAAATTCGAAGACATGTGACATCTGCCAATCCGCACTGGGCCCGCGTGGTGGATTACGGCCCACTCCCTCTCACCGAGAGGAGGCCAGTGTCCCAGCAGTGGGAACATTATAGGCTGTTTATGGAATTCTTATTAAGTATAAATAAAGTAGGTAAGCACTAAAGTATTTCATTAATAAAGCCAGACATGCATTGTCATTCTTTCAAAGTACAATCAACTACATTGCAGTTTTCACCACACGCAAGCTGTAAAAATCAACTAAGCGAACAGCGGAATGGGTTACTATTGTTCTCGGACAGGACCAGCCCGATTGATACACCGCGCGCCGACAGCGATTGGTAGCTTACAAAATTTAGATTTGCAACCAATGCATTATTGACGTTCATGTACACAGATTTAACAACAAGAACAATACAGGGTAAAATACGACGACGATACATACCTACATTTTCCCGTTTCAACTACTTAATCTCTGAACTCATCACCTTCTGTTGCTGAGTCTTTGCTTAAGGAAAATGTTAATGGTTGCGATTCGGAATTCCATTTTGAACATATTACCTGTAAAGATTTAATTACAACCTTTGACACTTTAAATGTAAAATATACTGCAGATCTGTGGGGTAATTCTGTAGAAGTTGCTAAGTACATTATTGACATTGTAGCACTGCATCTTCTTACTTCATACTTGAGTAAAAGGATTCAGAGCATTCACTTTAACAGAAATAGATCTCCCGGATCTATAGTAACAATGGGAGTCCCACAGGGCTCGATTCTTGGTCATTTCTTATTTATATTAATGCCTTGCCCTCATAAAGGATAATCGTGATACTTAGTATTGTTTGCAGATGACACTTCACTTTTTTTTATACTTAAACGTCAGCAGCTGATTACTGTCGATGTAAATAGCGCGATCTTGAAAGTAGTTCACTGGTTCAATGTTAATAATTTACTTCTAAACAAGAAAAAAACCAAATACATTAAGTTTACGCTACCTCACGTTAGGCAGGTGAAAATTAATGTGTTGATAAAGGGAGAAGAATTCAATCCTGAAGACAGTGCAGTATTCTTGGTCATAACTTTGGATGCTAAGCTTCAGTGGGGTCTACATAAAGATCAGATAAATTTTCAAAAAAGCTAAGTTCCGCAGCTTAAGCTGTTATACAAATGTGAAATAGAGACAGCCCGTTAACTGTACTTTAGCTATTTTCATTTCATAGTGTAATGTCGTACGGTATTCTATTGTGAGGAAATGCCGCCGATATTCTGACTATCTTAGTTTTGCAGAAACGAGCTGTTCGATCAATTTATGAATTAAGTCCAAGACTGACTTATTTCTCAGAGACTGTAATGACTGTGCCTTGATGCCTTCTCAGTATATTAATTTATGAAAATTTATTATATGCCCAATAAATATAAAAAGGTTAAAAAAATACAGTGATATCTATACATATAATAAATTTGTAGAAAAGTGGTGTCTGTACAATGGAAATATATAAAAAAAAAGTAGCAGGGGTTGTTATTATATCGATGCCGAACCCGAAATTGTAATTAATTTTTTTTTTGTCTGTTTGTCTGTTTGTCTGTTTGTCTGTTTGTTTGTGCACGCTAATATCAGAAACGGCTTATTCGATTTAGATGCGGTTTTCACTAATATATTGTAGTAGGCTTCACTTAACATTTAGTGTTTATTTCATGTCAATCGGTTCAGAAATAAAAAAGTTATGTCAATTTAAAGAATCACGGCGAACATTTGTTAAGGTATTCTATCAGAGTACGTACACGCCTCGGGCCTGCGCGTCCGATCTTCGGAACTACGGGACGGATTTGAATGATTTTTTTTTATTGTATAGTTATTATATGGCTGGACAACATTCAGGCTATAATTTATCTTGGAAACTTGAACACCTGATGCAGAACCGAAACAGGCCAGCTTAACTATAAGAGATACAAAAATGGTACCATAGCAAAAATTGTTCCACGTGATGAGGATTTTCTGCTGAGAGAATAAATTTGAAGATCTGGAACACCTGATGGGGAACTCCAAGAGCCCAGCTACACCATAACACATATAGGAATGACGTCTTAGTAAAAGTTATTCGGTCTGATGGGCATTTCCTGTTGACTTATAAAAATCGAAGATCAGAAACATCTGATGTGGAAATCAAAGCTATCACTAATTTCACCTCCACGCGGTGAAGGCGGTAACAGTTTAGGACTGATTTTCGATGACGATGGTATATCATTGAAAATTTGACTCTACTGGCCAAAACTCCCATTTATTTTTTTTAACGTGAAGAAATGCTCATGCATTCTGCACTACCACGGGGAGATAGTGCAGTTATGTGGGACTCTACCCCACTAAAACTCCACTGTGTCCCCCTCTGCCGCTTACGGCGGGAACATGGGTACGCGTTAGCACTCATCCGTGAACCCGCCGCGGCTGTCCGTCACCGGACCCTCCGCTGCGGAGTACTCCCCATCACCGGCGCACCAGAACACATAGCACGCCGTGACCACCCCAGGGACCAAACCAGCACATGGGCGCCAGACGATCCCGTGCCTGGGCACCCTTGGTAGGGGAGCAGTCACTTAGATTTTAATTGATCAGGTATCTTCATAATAAAACTATAACCATGCCTAGAAAGAGGTCAAATCTTTCCCAATGTTCCAAAGGAGCTAAAAGATTGAGGATCATAAGATCCCAAGAATCTACCGAAGAGCGTCAGGAGAGACTTGATGCTGTTTGAGAACATCAGGCTGCAACTCGCTCCGTGGAAACCTCTTCGGATCGCGAAGCACGCCTGCGTTCTCAGCGTATTTACGCATCTACATCCAGGTCTCTAGAGACCAGTGCAGAATATGATGCGCGACTGACCGCTGATACGGTGAGATTATCATACATTGTTCCGAACACGCACACAACAAAATATTCATAATCAGAAAGTGAGAAAGAAAGAATTGCTGGAGTACGGCATGAAGAGACAGATTAAGAAGAGCGCAACGAACGTTTGAATTCTGATCGACTTCGACATTCTCTGAACAGAATGTCGATATCATCTGAAGAATCGGATGTGTCTCAAGATATAGCCGTAGGGCATGGCGACCTTCCTTGGGTTGATAAGGAACGGAGTGCATTTACGTATACTCCTATGATTGACTACGCCACATATTCCGCCATCGGAGGTATGGTTGAAAATTGTACTTTTTGTGAAGCTGTTAAATAGCAAAAAGAAACAAACGGTATGTGTTGCTCAGTAGGGAAGTACATATTGAAATATTACAAAATCCTCCAGAAATATTAAGATCACTGCTAATCGGTGACCATCACAGTCAAAACATTTCTTGGACAATATACGTTCGTACAATAATGCCTTTCAAATGACATCTTTTGTTGCGAAACAGATTTCAGAAGGCCCATTTATGCCAACATTCAAAGTGCAAGGCCAAGTTTACCACCCTATTGGTTCATTATTGCCTGAAAATGACGTCTCGAATCGTCTCGCGCATCCCGTTGTTATCCAGTCCCCAGGTTCTTAGAATTCGACATCAGACGTTTCAGATCTTCGATTTTGACGACCCCGTTGTCGCTGGCATAAGCAACAGGATCCGCGTACGAAGTCGCGGGCAGAAGCTAGTAACTAAATAATATTTAAATTCTGCATTCATATTTTTTGAACTAGTCCAAAAATGTTTTTTTTTAGTATGTTTTATCTATTTATAAATCATCTCTATTCTTAATCGATTCTTAGGGCTGAATTTTCCATCGCCAGATAACTTTTTTAATCTATATCTATACATATAATAAATTTGTAGAAAAGTGGTGTCTGTACAATGGAAATATATAAAAAAAAAGTAGCAGGGGTTGTTATTATATCGATGCCGAACCCGAAATTGTAATTATTTTTTTTTTTGTCTGTTTGTCTGTTTGTCGGTTTGTCTGTTTGTCTGTTTGTTTGTGCACGCTAATATCAGAAACGGCTTATTCGATTTAGATACGGTTTTCACTAATATATTGTAGTAGGCTTCACTTAACATTTAGTGTTTATCTCATGTCAATCGGTTCATAAATAAAAAAGTTATGTCAATTTAAAGAATCACGGCGAACATTTGTTAAGGTATTCTATCAGAGTACGTACACGCTTCGGGCCTGCGCGTCCGATCTTCGGAACTACTGGACGGATTTGAATGATTTTTTTTTTGTTGTATAGTTATTATGGCTGGACAACATTCAGGCTATAATGTTTCTTGGAAACTTGAACACCTGATGCAGAACCGAAACAGACCAGCTTAACTATAAGAGATACAAAAATGGTACCATAGCAAAAATTGTTCCACGTGATGAGGATTTTCTGCTGAGAGAATAAATTTGAAGATCTGGAACACCTGATGGGGAACTCCAAGAGCCCAGCTACACCATAACACATATAGGAATGACGTCTTAGTTAAAGTTATTCGGTCTGATGGGCATTTCCAGTTGACTTATAAAAATCGAAGATCAGAAACATCTGATGTGGAAATCTAAGCTATCACTAATTTCACCTCCACGCGGTGAAGGCGGTAACAGTTTAGGACTAATTTTCGATGACGATGGTATATCATTGAAAATTTGACTCTACTGGCCAAAACTCCCATTTTTTTTTTTTTAACGTGAAGAAATGTTCATGCATTCTGCACTACCACGGGGAGATAGTGCAGTTATGTGGGACTCTAACCCACTAAAACTCCACTGTGTCCTCCTCTGCCGCTTACGGCGGGAACATGGGCACGCGTTAGCACTCATCCGTGAACCCGCCGCGGCTGTCCGTCACCGGACCCTCCGCTGGGGAGTACTCCCCATCACCGGCGCACCAGAACACATAGCACGCCGTGACCACCCCAGGGACCAAACCAGCACATGGGCCAGACGATCCCGTGTCTGGGCACCCTTGGTAGGGGAGCAGTCACTTAGATTTTAATTGATCAGGTATCTTCATAATAAAACTATAACCATGCCTAGAAAGAAGTCAAATCTTTTCCAATGTTCCAAAGGAGCTAAAAGATTGAGGATCATAAGATCCCAAGAATCTACCGAAGAGCGTCAGGAGAGACTTGATGCTGTTTGAGAACATCAGGCTGCAACTCGCTCCGTGGAAACCTCTTCGGATCGCGAAGCACGCCTGCGTTCTCAGCGTATTTACGCATCTACATCCAGATCTCTAGAGACCAGTGAAGAATATGATGCGCGACTGACCGCTGATACGGTGAGATTATCATACATTGTTCCGAACACGCACACAACAAAATATTCATAATCAGAAAGTGAGAAAGAAAGAATTGCTGGAGTACGGCATGAAGAGACAGATTAAGAAGAGCGCAACGAACGTTTGAATTCTGATCGACTTCGACATTCTCTGAACAGAATGTCGATATCATCTGAAGAATCGGATGTGTCTCAAGATATAGCCGTAGGGCATGGCGACCTTCCTTGCGTTGATAAGGAACGGAGTGCATTTACGTATACCTACTCCTATGATTGACTACGCCACATATTCCGCCATCGGAGGTATGGTTAAAAATTTTACTTTTTGTGAAGCTGTTAAATAGCAAAAAGAAACAAACGGTATGTGTTGCTCAGATGGGAAAGTACATATTGAAATATTACAAAATCCTCCAGAAATATTAAGATCACTGCTAATCGGTGACCATCACGGTCAAAACATTTCTTGGACAACATACGTTCGTACAATAATGCCTTTCAAATGACTTCTTTTGTTGCGAAACAGATTTCAGAAGGCCCATTTATGCCAACATTCAAAGTGCAAGGCCAAGTTTACCACCCTATTGGTTCATTATTGCCTGAAAATGACGTCTCGAATCGTCTCGCGCATCCCGTTGTTATCCAGTCCCCGGGTTCTTAGAATTCGACATCAGACGTTTCAGATCTTCGATTTTGACTATCCCGTTGTCGCTGGCATAACCAACAGGATCCGCGTACGAAGTCGCGGGCAGAAGCTAGTCCATAATATAAATACTAGGAACAAACACAAATTTGTTGTACCTGCAACAAGGCTCAAGGAAATAGGTGGCTCGTTCAGATGCCAATGTATACGCTAACTGCCAAGCCACGTTCAAGATCTAAGCCTTAGTAAATTCAAATCATTCATTAAACGTAAGTTGTGCCAGAAAGGCTTATTATATATTTTTTTTCTAAACTGAATAGTTTGCGCGAGAGACACTTCCAAAGTGGTAAAATGTGTGTCCTGTAACTTCTAAAATAAGAGAACGATAAAACTAAAAAAAATATATGATGTACATTACCATGTAAACTTCCACCGAAAATTGGTTTGAACCAGATCTAATAAGTAGCTCGCCGGTGAAAAATTAAAAACATATGATGGTACGGAACTCTCGGTGCGCGAGTCCGACTCGCTCTTGCCCGGTTTTTTTTCTCTGTGTTCTGTTAGTTTTTGTCATGGTCTGGCAGTTTGACTTTATGTGGCCTACCCAACTGTCTTTTCGTTGGTATTGTTCGTCGAATCGTTGAGCTTCTTAAGTTTTGAGTTGAGCTGCACGATTTCTGACAAATGCGTGCACTGATTGGACAAGTCCACTCAATCTGTGTGCTTGTTTCCTCAAAAGACCATCTCAGACATCGATCTACATGGTCTTCACATGACCCTACCAAGATTATGTCTGGACTTTAAAAGAGACTGTAACCTCTGAGTTTGTTTCGGCCTTTCTTTTCAGAGTAGTCAGATAGGAAACGCCGACCTCATCTAGTTTTTTTTTAATATTTTTGACGTGTAAAAGTGTTTGCACAAACCTAAGAAAATAAATCATTTATCATTTATACGATTCTATCCGTTCATGAAATATCAGAAAAATGCGAAATCCAACTAATCCTAAAAATATTTTTCAATATCACCAATTACTCTTATGTATACCAGACACTTCAGAAAGCCCGCTCTTCAAGATCAGTTTATAATATTTCTATGGTAACGGTTACAGAGTTCGTAGGCAGCTACGAGTATCCTGCCTACGTACTCGTGGCGTGTGCACGAGCATTGCTAAGTTCTACGAAACGTGCTACGAAGCTACGCGCTTGACCTTTTTACCGTATATCACAATAATTTATTATGGCCAGTCCATGAGTTTCAGAGGCATCTCGTCGCAGCAGTCAGCACTTCTAGTCTGTTATATGGGCGTCATAAACCCTTTAAGTTAATCGCTTTCACACATCCTTTCCACGTGGTTGAGCAGTCGAGCTGCCGAAGTGCATAGGTACCTTTTATTTTCTGTTTACGCTCGGATAGCCTAAATAAGTACAGATTTAATTTTGAGATCTGCAATTGTATTATGCTTTATTTTTAATACTAGATGTGCCTTACTAGTTTTATTAAACACTAGCTTCTGCCCGCGACTTCGTCCGCGTGAAATTTCACCCTCTCCCAATTCACCCCGTTAGGGGTTGGATTTCGAAAAATCCTTCCTTATACCTTGTCTACATTATAAAGGGAACCTCTGTGCAAAATTTCAGCTTTATAGGTCCACGGGTTTGGGCTGGGCGTTGATGAATCAGTCAGGACTTTTCTTTTTATTTATATAGATTATTATCCTATTCAGTATAGGTATTCAAACGTGTTTTGAATACCTTTAAAGTTTTCATACAAATAAAATTTGTCATAAAACCTTGTTCTTTTTTCATTGACGCAGAACGTGTAGATGTAGAACAATGCAAGTTTAAAATAACAAAAATCGTGCTACAACAATTTTCGATGAAAAAGAATAAAATTGCAAAAACATATCACTCCACGCCTGCATCACGCCTGTATTCACCGATAGGCTGGGCAGAACTGTTTAGTTTAGTACACCAACACTACCTACCAGTAAATATTAGATAAACAATTAAAACAAAGTTCGATTAATCATCTCTCTAGAGTACTTAACGCTTAGTAGGATACTAAAGCTAACTCCATTACGCCTAAATTATCAGCCAATTACTACTTAGGAGATTAGCTCCCATAAACGCTATCAAAATCGGCCAGCCAACCAACATTTCGTGCCGAAATCGACAGACTGTAATCATCGAATCAATTTAGCACATATACTAGCGACCCGCCCCTGCTTTTGCACGGATGCGATGGTGCGATCTACATTATTATTCTTATGTGACGACTTGCCAAAACTTCGAAATATCTGTGACATATCCTAAATAAATAAAACAAGTCGGTTTAGTTACACCATTTATAACTCAAGAACGGCTGGACCGATTTGTATGATATTTGATTTGTTGGATTTTTTCCGACCCGAGTTGCAGAATAACTATTAAAAAAAGTTCACGAAAAAATAATAATAATAACGTTGATTCTAAGGCGGTAGGAAGTTCGCCAGGTATAAAAGGAATAAGAAAGGATTGCAGCAGATGGCGTTCTGTAATTTCTGCCTACCCCTATGGGAAGAAGGGGTGAGTGTACGTGTATCAATGTATTAGTTGTATAAACCAGAAAAAATGCTTTAAATATTTGTGAAAATCGCATCAAAATCCATTATGTATAAGAAATATGCTGACAAACAGCAGACACGAAAAATGAGCGTGTTTTATACTATTTAGAGATACCGATCACCGATGCTACAGCGTCCGGGATCTATCGCTACACATAATTATTTTAATCATAATGGATGGGTATTACCTATTCATCCATCATACTAATATTATAAATTCGAAATTAACTCTGCCTGCATGTATGTTACCTTTTCACGCCTAAACTACTGAACGGATTTCGATAAAATTTGGCAAGGAGGTGGCATCCTTGGGAAGGACATAGGCTACTTTTTGTCCCGTAGCACGTTCTCGTGGGATAATTTCTTCGAAACACGCGGGCGAAGCCGCGGGCAGAAGCTAGTTATCACACTTCACACTATATTATAAAGGCGAAAGTTTGTGAGTGCGTTTGCATGTTTGTTACTTCTTCACGCACAAACTATACTGAACGGCTTTGAAATTTGGCACACGGATAGTTTATAACCAGGATTAACACATAGGATAGGACTTTTTATCCCGATATTCCCACGGGATCGAAACTTATGTGGGTGAAACCGCGGGGCACAGCTAGTTATGGTATAATTACTTAATGTATATGTCGCCAACTAGCTTAATCAGCCATTCGGTTAACTGCCTAGCCTTTACAACGTCAACGACACAACAACTGCCGCTCACCAATCGATGGCCAGACTTTAAAAGAATATTTGTATCTACAATTTTTAACAGATTCAGATTCAGTAGTTTTTGTGCCAATCCGGAACATACCTACATCCAGACAAACAGACAAACGGAATTCTAAAAACTATATTTTCGGCGTCAGAATCTTTCCCACACGCGTAGCAATTTTTTTTTTTTCAAAAATATTCTATGTATGACTTTGTTATTATTTTATTATATGTACAGATTAGGTATACCTTACTGAAAATTCATGCCTCTCCGAAAAATTGCACAGATTCATTTTGCCTGCAACGGGTAACGTTAAAAAGCGTCCAGAAAATACTTGCTCAATTTTCCACTCGATCGATGTGCTCGTAGGTAAACCAGTTGACCAACATAGTGACAATATCAGATCAATATTTTATTGTCCCTGATGTATGCAGATGTGCAGATTTCGTATGCATCTTCGTACACAAAGTTGTTTATCACTCCAATAATCACATGCATAACATTGGCAGCCATAGATATTTATGTTTCTACAGTAGCATAAGCATTACATAATCAGCCTATACTGTTCCCACTGCTGGGACACAGGCCTACTCTCTGTGAGAGGGAATGGGCCGCAATCTACCACACGGGCCCAGTGCGGGTTGGTAGATGTCACATGTCTTCGAATTTTTGGTTCTAGGACATGCCGGTTTTCTCACGGTGTTTTCCTTCACCGTTTTTAGAGCAATGGTGATGAAATAAATTAACACAAAGTAAAGCGCCTGTCTGGGTCCGAACCCACGACCTCCAACTCGTAAGTCGGGTCCGTTACCACTGGGCCACCACAGCTCTCGCAAGCAATGTTCACCTGGGATACAGGCCTCCTCTCTTCGAGAGGGAGTGGGCTATAATCTACCACGCGGTCCCAGTGCGGGTTTGGTAGATGTCACGTCTTTAAATTTTTGGGTCTAAGACATGCAGGTTTCAAGTCGAAAAGAAAAGAAAGAAAGAAAGAAAAACGACGACGACGTTTTTCTTCACCGGAGCAGTGGTGAAGAAATTATTTACACAGAGTAAAGTCATAATAGCTATAATTCGTAGCTATGGTAGCTAAATATTCGTTGGAGTTTCGGACTAAAAAATGCCGACATAAATTTTCATTAAAGTACATCTGAAGTCTAAGATTTATGAACGTTGTTTGGATAACAAATTGAGTAACAGTGTTGACTAAGGTCTTATCTATATAGGTAGGTACTAGTAGTATTATAAAAAGAGGTAAAGTTTGTAAGTTTGTTTGTAGGGGGTAATCTCTAGAACTACCAGTCGGATTTGAAAAAATATTTTTGTATTTGATAGACCAATTCTTGAGGAAGGCTATAGGCTATTTAACCTCACGCTATGACCCTTAGGAGTCGAGCAAAAAGAAAACAAGTCAGAAAGAACGCTTAGCAAAAACTAGGTAATAGCGCGGGCAGGCGATGAGATGCGACGGGGTGGGTCGGGGGAACAAGAAATTACACGCGGACGAAGTCGCCGGCAGAAGCTAGTAACATAACAAATACCACGTTAGAATTACTTTTATAACAAAAAAAAAATGGTTATCATTTCTTTATATCAGATAAAATGTTGTTACAACAAAAATAGTGAGACGTACCTATTATTTAGGCATCTAAGTACCTCCGGAAAATAGTTAATATTGTTTTTTTTACCTTTTCTTTAAAGCATTGGATATTGTCGATATTTCGATAGTTAAGTGCCTATAGGTATTACATTCTCTCCTTCTAGGCTTCTTTTTCATTATGTGCGTTGAGGTTTTCGTTTGGAAGCTGGGTCTACTCCGAAGCGGTTAACCACTGTATCGGCCGAATGTTCGGTCATTTTCTGATTCGAATATTGTTGTCCTACTACGAATTTAAAAAAAAAGGGTAAGGGTTCTAAAAAGGTTCGGATTGGCACAGTTTGGTCGGGACCAATAGTCAATATAAGAAATGAATGGTAGTAGAAAATGACCGAACATTCGGCCGATACAGTGGATAACCGCTTCGGAGTAGACCCCCTGTACTTAAATAGGTACTACGCTGTGCCCCAACAGAACCTCTCTACAAGAAACGGAGAAACTATGAATCACTAAAAGTCTCTTTTGATGGGCACTTCAATAAATTGCTCTCTGCTACTGGTCTAAGGCATGATAATATAATAAAGAAAGCATTCATGGAAAAGTATACACAATTTTAAAAGAATAAGGGTGGACTTTTCTTGCCCATTCTTTTTACCTAGAGTAGGTAGGTACGGAACCCTAATTTTTTTTTTTTAAATCGTTGCCCCACACTAGGAATTTCTCCTGTATTGTGGGTGCGTTTACAAACATTTAAAGTCACATACACAAACAGCCAGACCCGGAACAACTACTTGTAGGTCATACAAATATTTGTTCCGTGCGGGAATCGAACCCGCGACACGCAGCGCAGTGCGCCAACCGTGCCGTCAAATGCGCGAGTATCCTTCTTCTCCATACAAAACTATCTTTTGGAAGGGGCGACTAGCATCAATTCTATTTTTATTTATTTTTTTAGCTTTCAAATGTGCCATTTATGTGCCTATCTCATCATCACCTGCCTAGCCTTTTCCCAACTATGTTGGGGTCGGCTACCAGTCTAACCGGATGCAGCTGAATTGCAGTATTTTGCATGGAGCGACTGCCTATCTGACCCCCACAACCCAGTTACTGGGTAATACGATACCCCTTTGTAGGACTGGTTGTCAGACTTTCGGGCTTGTGACTACCCGTAACAACTGTCGAAGATCCACGAATGACAGCCGGGACCATCGTCAGATCGATCGTCATCGTCATCGTCGTCATCGTCGTTATGTGCCATAGATATCCGTTATGTGCCTATCTATATACCTATATAAAATTCAAAGTCCTGACTGACTGATACATCAACGCACAGCCTAAACCGCTGGTCCTATAGACATGAAATTTGGAGGGTGTGTTCTTTGTGAAGATTAGGTATCTACTAAGCAAGGTTTTTCGAAATTCGACCCCTAAGAGGGTGAATGGGGGGAGGGTGAAATTTCACGCGGACGAAGTCGCGGGCAGGAGCTAGTTTGAAATAAATTATTTGACTTTGACTTTATACCTAAGTAGGCCTTTAGTACCTATTTTATTTAAGACGGGCTTTATTAAGACTGACTGACTCAAGTGAAACAAAGTTTATTTCGCCATGTTAAGGGTTAAGTCTGGCAAGAATTGAAACAACATTCATTCTACCCAGTCCCGAACGTCACAAAACAGAATTGGTAGCTTACTATATCAATACTTTTACATGATGAAATTGACTAGGTATACAATTTTTTTCAATAAACTGCTTTTTAACTTTTCACAGACTATAGCCAGAAAGCTTGGGCCGGACATGTTTGCCGCATGTCAGATGACAATTGGGCTAAGAGAACCACCGATTGGGTCTCATTACACGCACGATGCCATTGTGGCAGGCCGAGACGATCGTGGCGGGACGAGCTTGACTCCTGCCGTAAGGACTGGCCGACACTCGCAAAAGACAGAATTGTGTGGAAAAGGGAGAGGGAGGCCTTTGCCCCGCAGTGGGACAATATAGGCTAGTTACATTAGATTAGACTAGCTGCGCCCCGCGGTTTCACCCGCATAAGTTTCGATCCCGTGGGAATATCGGGATAAAAAGTAGCCTATATGTTAATCCAGGGTGTCAGCTACCTCCATACCAAATTTTATCATAATTGGTCCAGCCGTTTGAGCGTGAAGAAGTAACAAACATATAAACACACACACGCACACTCACAAACTTTCGCCTTTATAATATTAGTGTGTGTGTTGTATTTATTAAAATCTCCCTACCACTATCATTACAGGTACTTAGGTATAATGTTCTGAGCGTATCTTAATTATTTATCAAACCCTATCAGTATCAGGTACGTGTTGTATCTACAGTCAGAAAATTTCCTCGTTCAATCAAAGAAGAAGGGAAGGAACATTAATAATCTGAAGCCTTACACGTACCTACTGAAGGTTGAACAAGGGATAAAGGGATAAGGACCATGTCTCAGATTACATTCTCTATAATAGCCTACGAGATACAGATAACGATAGAGGGGCTTGTGGCTAAGTAATAACGGCCGCACGGGCCGATCGATCATGTTAAGCTTCGCTTGCCGCGGTTGGTCTGTGGATGGGTGACTATCTTTACATACCGTGACCCCTCCGTGCCTCGGAAAGCACGTTAAGCCGTTGGTCCCGGCTGTCATTCGTGGATCTTTGACAGTCGTTACGGCTAGTCAGAAGCCCGAAAGTCTGACAACCAGTCTTACCAAAGGGTATCGTATTACCCAGTAACTGGTAAGGCGGTTAGATAGGCAGTCGCTCCATGTAAAATACTGCAATTCAGCTGCATCCGGTTAGACTGGAAGCCGACCCCAACATACTTAGTTGGGAAAAGGCTAGGCAGATGATAAGATATGCCTGCGGCTACACTCACGTGACTGTATTAGGTAGGTATACTATAGGCATTATAAGTTAATGGGAATGTGGACTCATAGTATTATATTCGTTGATATTAATAACTATAGCGTCTGCCCGCGACTTCGTTCGCGCGGAAGTCGTAGCACAATACAGGGTTATTGGTAAAATATTAACTCGCGAAAAAAATCTGCTGTTCCCTACATTTTGACGAGCTAAACGAACATAAATGTAGGGAACAGCTTATTTTTTTCGTGATTTCAGGTTTGGTCCCATAGTAAAAGTTGTTCATAATGATGAGTACAATGACCTCTTAGGAGGTTGTTAATGTTTTACCAATAACCCTGCTGTATACTAAAATAACAGCACACATTTTTATATAACTTTCCTGTATAAGTACTGAGTAAAGTGGTGTGAGGGCCATTGGGCGCTGATATTGAGCGCATTTCTTCAAGGCACTGGCCTATATTTTTACCGACTTCAAAAAAACGGAGGTTATCAATTCGATACGTATGTATGTAATATTATTGGAATTGCATTATATTCACATATGATGATCTATTAGGGCTTCCAAACAAATATACAAAATTTTATAGACGTATGTATGTATGTATGTATGTATGTATGTATGTATGTATGTTTGTCCACGCATATCTCCGGAACTATTAATCGGATCGTGACAATTTTTTTTTTATTGGCTTACATTTACTTCAACTTAGGGAACAGTGCAAGTTTCATCAAGATCGATTCAGTAATTTTCAAGATATGGACTAATACGTGTAAGTGTGACGGCCTGGCTTGTTGATACGAGCTACGGGTGTAGTGTCAAAGCGAAAACATCTCAAAACCTTGGTCAAATTCTAGTGCAACAACTAAAAATTACCAAATAAAAAGTAATTTAAAAAAATTAAACCGACTTCAAAAAGAAATTAACTCAAAATTATGAAATAACTTTAATTTCGGAAGTCGGTGTCATAAAACTAAAATACAGATCCCAAGACACAAGAAGTCGGTGTCTTGGGATCTGTATTTTAGTTTTATGACACCGACTTCCGAAATTAAAGTTATTTCATAATTTTGAGTTAATTTCTTTTTGAAGTCGGTTTAATTTTTTTAAATTACTTTTTATCATAATTACACATACCATGAAAGTATAAATTTTTCGTCGGTGTGACGAGCTGAGAGCCGAGATCCTGTGTAAATGCAACAACAGCAAAATATTGCGAATGAAGAGGGTAATGCTGATTTATTTTCTAGCGGAAGGCCAGATGACCCGCAAAAGGCTAAGAAAAGCTGCCAACAAGGCAGTGATGATGATGATTACCTATGTATTACGTAAAAGGTACACCACAGACTACCTACAGTATTTGTATGTCCTTCCCCTTTTTACCGACTTCAAAAAAAGGAGGTTATCAATTCGATACGTATGTATGTAATATTATTGGAATTGCATTATATTCACATATGATGATCTATTAGGGCTTCCAAACAAATATACAAAATTTCATAGACGTATGTATGTATGTATGTATGTATGTATGTATGTATGTATGTTTGTCCACGCATATCTCCGGAACTATTAATCGGATCGTGACCATTTTTTTTTTATTGGCTTACATTTTCTTCAACTTAGGGAACAGTGCAAGTTTCATCAAGATCGATTCAGTAATTTTCAAGATATGGACTAATACGTGTAAGTGTGACGGCCTGGCTTATTGATAAGAGCTACGGGTGTAGTGTCAAAGGGAAAACATCTCAAAACCTTGGTCAAATACTAGTGCAAAAACTAAAAATTACGAAATAAAAAGTAATTTAAAAAAATTAAACCGACTTCAAAAAGAAATTAACTCAAAATTATGAAATAACTTTAATTTCGGAAGTCGGTGGCATAAAACTAAAATACAGATCCCAAGACACCGACTTCCGAAATTAAAGTTATTTCATAATTTTGAGTTAATTTCTTTTTGAAGTCGGTTTAATTTTTTTAAATTACTTTTTATTCCATCCAAAGAAGATCGCTTTTAGCGTTATGACCGCCCATTGTGTCACCCTTTGTACAGTTTCTATATTATGTATGTCTGTAATTTATGGGAGTGATATGAAGATTCGAATGACGTTATTGCGACGCACGCTATTTCGAAAAAAATTAAGAGTGGTACGCCAGTTCACCGCTATATCGAATGACGTTGTCGCGAACACGCTGATTCGAAAAACTGTTTGAATGGTACGCTAGTACGAAAGTCTTCGCATTGAAATCCACCGTTGCGAACAGCATAATATTCCAATCTGAATTTGTCTGAGGATCGAACTCGCGACCCCGATAAAGCCTTAGCTTTGTAGGTACTGTTACGTTGTTTTTTTTGTACCTACACAGCTGCGTTACTAAGAAGTAAAGTAGCATTTACCTGAAAACATCAGTAGTACATTTTGAGGTTTCCGAGTATTATACTTCATTGTAGTTTGTACAATTGACTTTGGCCTGCACTTGATAGAAGGACTCATTCCTTCCACTGTATCTTGTCACTAGACTCTTTAGGTATCACTTTCTCACAATTAATTACTTTCCTAAAACCTATTAAATAAGTTTGCACAATAAATTAGATTAAATATTGAAAGGTTAAGTTGCAATGTTTACATACAAAATTTCATGTCACTCAGTCGAACGTCAGTTTGACAGTTTAGAGGCGACCTCTGGCGGTCGCCGAGTCACAGTTGTAGTTTAATCGATATTTTAACATATTGTTTGCTAACCATCGAAATAATATCGTATGGAGCAATCCTTCATAATTTTCAGCTTTCAGTAAAAATTCATAATAAACTAAATAACCGAAAGCGGAAATAAAAGTAGTTTTTTCATTAAGCATAGACATATTTCTAGAAATTTTTAATCTGTGGATTGTCTTTGACAGAGGGTGGCCAGAGAGGAGAACATAATCTGCGCGAATGGAGATTATGGGGTAATTAGTTAATTAGACAGGTTTTTAGGATTAGGAATTGAAAATAATTTGTTTGTTAGTCTGGATCATGAAGATTCTTATTGTTTCAGCGTTTAAACGTCACGTTGTGTAGTTGTTAGTGATTTTCAAGTATTAAGTATCTTGGTGTAATGTTTATTAGCAGTGATCTTCATCACCATGGTGTATCATTTTACCTGCAATCAGGGAAATTTTAGAAATGCTCCGTCTATTTCCGGCTGATCTCCATGACAGGGTGACGATCAGAATATAGCGTGCTTTTTACATTGAGACGTGCTCGATACAGGAGCAAATTCTGTTCCCTGTTTTATAAGGTAAGGATTTGTTGAAATAGTGTTTGGAAGTGGTCTGTGAGCCCTTCTCTGGCTGTTAAAAGGATATTGTCGTGATCCATGAATATTACTTACAGGATTATAATTGCGCACACGCAGACAACTGTCCAGCCAGTCGGCGATCACAGTCAAGTGCTTTCTTCACCAATCAACCGTGAGTATTTCACCCGCTGACTATTAATCATGGATTCCTCAGTGTTAACCACGGGATTAAAATATTGTTCAAGGGAATGAGCCCAGCCACGTGGGTAACCCTCGTGGCTCCTATAGTTACTGGCTAATGTTCTAGCCTTCTAGATTTCCAAGCCCGGTCACCTCAAGGAATGTTAATTAGTTTCAAACTATATTATTAGGTCTCCGTATTGTCGTTTCCAGGAGAGGCACCTCGAGAGGTTCGTCTCGCCGCCAGGATCGAGAGTAGCGTCTGGGGCCTGGACGCGAGACCCGTCCCTCGAGTCAGCTGGAAGCCTCTTGCTGGGACGACTGTGCGGCAGGCGGAGTCCGTCTAGCGATAAGCGCAGGCGGGACGGTTTTTTTTTATAATAGAACATTTAATTACATTTAATACGGTTTGTATAAGAACCGGTTATTTACTGAGGTCCGGTTTTCAATAGTGGAAACCGGTCTTCTACTTAAGGATCTTGGGTTCGACATTCGGTGTGCATCAGGAAGTATATGGTTGGACACCTTCATCGGCTCCGGGATCCGGGACCCTTATTGTCCCTGGCGCCCATTTATAATTTAGTAACGTTTTTATAATAACTGGAAGGTTAGGTATCTAGAACTTTCAATTTATAATATTTAATTTTAATAACAGAACAGTACTGGGGTTATCTCCACTCCCCACGCCCATAGCTCTTTCTACCGAAATTTAAACTGGCTGGCAATAAATAAATTAATAGTACTTAAATTAACCTACCTAATTAATTTCTTATATATCAAATTTAAACCTTTTTTAATATACAGTGTATGACTTAGTGTGTTGTTTACTTTTATTTTAATATCTAACCCCCTACCTAGATTGTCGTAAGAGGTCACAAATTTTAATTTGTAAAAGTGGCGACCAACGTGTGTATTAGTTGGAGATAGAGGTTACGTCTATTGCTGTACCTTATAACCCAGAGTGCTGTTTATAGAACCTTCCAGTTATTCTAATTTTAAGAAAAAAAAACCGTCGCGCGGAATCCTTTGTTATCGTGTTCTTGTTTTTATGTTTGTACCGTTATATACACTTTTATATACTTTTACACTTCTTGCTGCTATTTACATTTTACAATTTTATTTTACTTGTGTCTCATACATAACATAACTCCAAGACGATTGTCCTTGGAAATAAAAGCCTATTATTAAAATACAAACTTACATAATCTATAAGACTGCAAATTTTGTAACGGCGTTTATAATAGATAATATTTACACATTGCTTGTGATTGTAAATTGTTACAGCCAGTTTTTAATTCAGTTCAGTTTCAATAATTTTTTTTAAGACTTTACAATATGGAACGACCCATTTCATTTAATTTACTTCGCAAAGACGAGCTCGTATATGAAGTACTGGTCCGAGACGCGAAACCAGCTTCAACCGTAGAGGAACTACGTGTTCAAATTAGGGATCTGAGTAAATTAGTATGTTCCGACGATATTGTGGAGACCAATATAGACCCGAATACAGAGTTACAAGCCATTAAGGCCAAACTGCCAGAAATTGGCGAAGTACTGGATAGGTACCCCTCCAGTTTCAAAAAATTTAATCGTGTCAAGGCTTTAGGTTTCCACCTGTATCATCGATTAAGTAGGATTACTCCCCCAACTGATCTTAGTACCGACTATGCAGCCGTTGACAAGCAGCTTAGCGGTTATTTAGCAAAAATTGATTCGCTTAACGCCAGCTTCCATCAGTCGTTTACTTCCGCCGAGGAATCACCGAATGTACTGTCGAATTTGCAGACGAAGGACGTCATCGTTTCCTGCAGGAAAGAGACAGTTAAAACCCTGGGTCATAAATTCGACGGTTCAGGTTGTGTGAAAGCGTTTATTGAGCGTCTGGAGGAGCTTTGCGAGGCCAGAGGAATTAGCGAAGCCTCCCTACATGAATCTGCTCTAGACCTTTTCTCGGACGGAGCCTTATTGTGGTACCGGGGAATAAAAGCGTCGGTTGGTGATTGGGCGGAGCTGAAGAAGGAGTTACTCACAGATTTCGCTCCGCCAGATTACGATATGCGTCTAGTTTCAGAAATAACGAACAGAACACAGGGGTCGACTGAGCTGTCTTGTATATATATAGCAGTAATGGAGAATCTTTATAATAGGCTATCCTACAGGGTTCCAGAACGCGATCGTTTAGCACGGATCAAGTACAACATGAGACCGGAATACACGTCGGGGTTGTCGATAATGACTGTCAACACGCTGGTCGAGTTAAAGGCGAAGTGTAGACAACTGGAGCTAGGTTTCCATAGCAGGGCTCAGTTCCATGAGCCGCCCAAACCAACGTCTTCTTTTGTTGCAGCAGACTTGGCATACCATGCCCCGAAGGGTTCACAAAGGGTTGAAGCCGTGCAAACTGATTCTGGATCGTTGTTCTGTGTTCGTTGTAGGGTTAAGGGACACTCGTTATCACAATGTAAATCCAAGGAAATTGTGTGTTACCGTTGCGGCAAGAAGGGCGTACGTGCACCATCGTGCCCTACGTGCAGTAAAAAGAAGAAGGTTGAGCAGTCCTGTCCAACCTGCATTTCAAAAAACTAAATTTCCGGAACTACAGCCAAAATTTTGATAAGTCCGATTGGGACAATTATTTAAAAACTTTAAAATTATTTTTAAAATCACTAAGGGTTGATACAATACATTATAAGACTTCGGACGATAGTCGTCCACATTTAACAGTCTCTATATACGATGAGCAGTATTACGGTTTACTCGACTCGGGTTCTTGCGTTTCAGTGTTGGGTTCCGATGTTGGCCAACAATTCATAAGGGCTGGTGCTACTCTACACGCCGATAGACAGTTGGGCAGCATCGTAACTGCCAATGATTCGCGGGCATCCGTGGAGGGTTATTTATTTTTACCAGTGACTCTCATGGGAGTGACTAAGGTTATTAAATTCTATATTATTCCCGACATTACTACACCGATGATTTTTGGTGTTGATTTTTGGAAGGCCTTTAATTTGGCACCAAAAATCTTTAATAAATTACCTTTACAATATTTAAAAAACAATAGAGGTCATACATGCGTCTCGGAAGTTAGGCACCTACAGCCGTTTGACGAATTAACACCAGATCAAAAGAATGAAGCGGAGTTATTAATTAAAGATTTTGAAAAGGTTTCCTTTGAGGCTAAAGGATTAGGACGTACCCATCTGTTGCGTCATAAAATAGACACAGGAGAAGTTCCTCCTATTAAACAGCGTTATTATCCTCTATCACCTGAACGCCTCAAGGAACTAAACCGTCAGCTGGATGAGATGTTGGAGATGGGAGTGGTGGAACCTAGCAATAGCGCGTGGAATAACCCGGTTCTACTGACTCCGAAACCGAATGGGGAATGGAGATTTTGTCTGGACAGCCGAAAGCTGAATGCGGTCAGCAAGCAAGATGCATATCCACTACCCTACGTCTCTCACATCTTAGACCAGTTGCGGGACGCGCGATACCTTTCATCCATTGATTTAAAATCTGCATTTTGGCAAATCGAATTGGACTCCGTTTCATCCAAAGAAAAAACCGCTTTCACGGTTCCCGGTCGAGGTTTGTTCCAGTTTAAAGTTATGTGCTTTGGGTTGACAGGAGCCCCAGCCACCCAACAACGATTAATGGACAGACTTTTCGGCCCGGAGTTTGGTAATAAGGTGTTCGTATATTTAGATGACATCATTATTTGTTCATCAACCTTCGAGGAGCACATTTCACTTCTTAAACGGGTTTTAGACAAATTAAGGCAGGCAAATTTAACAATTAATTTACCTAAGTCCTGTTTCTTTCGACGTGAACTGAAATATCTGGGTTACAGAGTGGATGAGCATGGCTTACACACTGATCCGTCGAAAGTTCAGTCAATTGTTGACTTTCCAACCCCTAAAACTCGTAAGGAAGTGAAAATGTTTCTTGGAACGGCCTCATATTATAGACGTTTTATTAAAAACTTTAGTTCGATAGCGGCCCCTTTAAACGCACTCACGAGTACTAGCAAAAAAGCGCCGCCTTTTGAGTGGACGGCTGAGACGGAAACCGCGTTCTCAACCTTGAAAGAGGCATTGGTGTCTGCTCCAGTATTGGCTTGTCCAGATTTCTCTCAACCTTTTGAGATTCATTGTGACGCATCCAGTTTTGGGATAGCGGGCACTCTGACTCAGGTTATCAATGGGGAGGAGCACCCAATAGCCTACTGCAGTCGTTCGCTTAACCCGGCGGAACGCAATTATTCAGCAACAGAGCGTGAGGCCCTCGCTGTAGTCTTCGCCGTGGAACACTATCGTCCTTACGTAGAAGGCGGTCCTGCATTTAAAGTGATAACCGACCACTCGAGTTTGAAATGGTTCTTTAATTTAACCAATCCGTCTGGTCGATTAGCCCGTTGGGGTTGTCGGTTATCACCTTATAACTTTACTATCGAACACCGCAAAGGCAAGGACAATGTGATTCCGGATGCTTTATCTCGTGGCGTTCCGGTGCTCGAAATTAAGGTGTCTGACACTGACACTTGGTTTAAGGGGTTGTGGGATAAATGTGTCAGTAGGCCCAGATCGTGCCCTAACTTTATTATTAAAGAGGATAAACTTTACCGGTATTCTAAAAATAAATTCGGGGTGGCTAGTGACTATGATTGGAAGCAAGTAGTACCGGAGGGCAATCGTCAAGAATTATTAAGGAGCCACCATAGTGGCGAATTATCGCCACATTTCGGAGTTTTTAAAACTTATAAAAGACTTGCACTCCGATACTACTGGCCCAACATGTATAAAGATGTTATTAGCTACGTTGGTAAATGTGATACGTGCGCCGCATATAAACACTCACAATTGCCTCCTCCCGGTCTCTTAGGTGATGCGAAGGACTGTTCCAAGCCATTTGAAACCATAAGCATGGACTTGGTAGGTCCGTTACCACGGTCTAGGGCGGGATTTACATTCCTTTTAGTTGTCGTGTGCTGTTTTACGAAGTACTGTTTACTGTTTCCTTTACGTAGAGCAGTTGGTAAGGCTATAGCGCAGAAATTAGAAGACGGCGTTTTCCTGGTACACGGTATACCTCGTACGGTGATAGCAGACAACGGGACGCAATTCACGGGTAATGAGATTCGTTCACTACTAGAGAGGTACAAAATACCTCAAGTTCACTTCACACCTCGTTATTGCCCAAGCGTGAACACCGTGGAACGCTATAACCGTACCATAATGACCGCGGTATCAATTCTTGTGGAGGATGATCATCGATCTTGGGATGTTAACATCTCAAAGATCCAATTCGCTATGAACACCTCCACAAATGAAGTTACTCGTTTTACCCCATTCTTCCTAGTACATGGCAGAGAAGCAATTAGTAGTGGTGATGTCTTCGGCAATGATACCGTTGAACAGCCCACTCTAGCTTGCGCTTCCCGCAGTTCATATGCCAATCAGCTAGGGGCTTTGGATAGTATCTTCAATAAAGTAAAGGACGCGCTCATCAAGTCACATAAACGTAGTGCTCGTTATTATAATAGTAGTAGGAGGCACGCGGAGTTTGAGGTAGGCGACACTGTGTGGAAGAAAACATATCCCCAGAGTGACGCCTCCAAATTCTTTATGGCCAAATTAGCTCCGAAATACGAGAGATGTATTATTAGGAAAAAACTTTCACCCTTAGTATATGAATTGGAAGGCTGTAGTTCCGGTAAAAACCTTGGCTCATGGCACATCAAGGATTTTAAATCGCCAGGTGGCGAGGATTAATTTTTTTAAATATTTAACGTGAATTTAAACAAAAATTTAAATTCACTAATATATAGTAGTTGGTCGCAGTGACTATTGAGGGCTATATATGCCTTGTGGTTGCTGGTTTTTATTTTAGCATTGGGTGCTGTATATGCACGGTGCTAGAATACAGTGGTTAAATATATTTTACACTGTTTTTGCGGTTCGTTGTGGTACACAGGTTTTAACTGTGTTCACATTTGTGAACTATATTTAGAAGAGAAGGCGATTGTTTAAAAGTTGTTGGTAGTCTGTGTTTGCTGCTGGATGGACACCCCTGGTGGGTGTATAACCTCCGGATTGCTGGTAAGGCAGCATAATGAAAGTCCTGAGATTGGAGGCCATAATGGCGGGCGTGTAGGCTGCATTGATGGAATGTGTTTAAGATGGTATTTTTTTTAGGGGCCGAATAACCGTCACATTTCCTTTTATGGAAGACGGTTAGCCATTTTTCTTTACTACGTTGTAGCATTTAAGTTCTTTTAGTGTATTTTTGTTGTTCCAGCTTAGCATTATTATAAGTAGTTAACTCATTTAGGATGTGAAAGGTGGTGTACGATGGAGTAGGGTGGTCTTTCCTATATAAATATAGTAGGTCAGACTAGGAGTTATTTACACATTTTTACTCTCTTTGGAGCTTGTCTTTTACATGTTTGTAAATGGATTAGACTCGTTCCAGGAGAAATAGTATATGTATATTACACAGGTCATATGGATAACTAAAAATAAGCCATAAAACACGGGCGGAATTGTAGACTCGTTAACCAAAGCCTATACTACAATGTCGCCTGATAGAGCGGGTTGTTACTCTATACTTGAAGTATGTCCAGAACCCTTTTAGGTCGTAAGTTGATGTAGTATATAATGAAAACCTAAATTAGTATATTTCGTACAGGTTACATGGATAATTAAAAATAAGCCATATAACACGGGCGGAATTGTAGACCCGACAACCAAAAGCCTACTGCAATGTCGCCTAAATAGAGCGGTCTGTTACTCTATATTTGAAGTGTAACAAGAATTCTGTATTGTTTATGTATATACCTTATCTACCATTATAGTATCATTTATCTATAAAGATAGAAATCGTACACCGGCTTCCATATTTTTTTTTTTTTCTCTTTCTTTGTTCCTGTTTTCAGGCATGAACGTTGTAGATTTTTGTAAGCGTACTTAATCCTTTGGAGTCTGCTTTGACGCTGGAGGGCCAGCTTCGAGATTTGCCCTAGTGGGTCAAATCTCTGGTGGTTGGGGAGGTACTGTTACGTTGTTTTTTTTGTACCTACACAGCTGCGTTACTAAGAAGTAAAGTAGCATTTACCTGAAAACATCAGTAGTACATTTTGAGGTTTCCGAGTATTATACTTCATTGTAGTTTGTACAATTGACTTTGGCCTGCACTTGATAGAAGGACTCATTCCTTCCACTGTATCTTGTCACTAGACTCTTTAGGTATCACTTTCTCACAATTAATTACTTTCCTAAAACCTATTAAATAAGTTTGCACAATAAATTAGATTAAATATTGAAAGGTTAAGTTGCAATGTTTACATACAAAATTTCATGTCACTCAGTCGAACGTCAGTTTGACAGTTTAGAGGCGACCTCTGGCGGTCGCCGAGTCACAGTTGTAGTTTAATCGATATTTTAACATATTGTTTGCTAACCATCGAAATAATATCGTATGGAGCAATCCTTCATAATTTTCAGCTTTCAGTAAAAATTCATAATAAACTAAATAACCGAAAGCGGAAATAAAAGTAGTTTTTTCATTAAGCATAGACATATTTCTAGAAATTTTTAATCTGTGGATTGTCTTTGACAGAGGGTGGCCAGAGAGGAGAACATAATCTGCGCGAATGGAGATTATGGGGTAATTAGTTAATTAGACAGGTTTTTAGGATTAGGAATTGAAAATAATTTGTTTGTTAGTCTGGATCATGAAGATTCTTATTGTTTCAGCGTTTAAACGTCACGTTGTGTAGTTGTTAGTGATTTTCAAGTATTAAGTATCTTGGTGTAATGTTTATTAGCAGTGATCTTCATCACCATGGTGTATCATTTTACCTGCAATCAGGGAAATTTTAGAAATGCTCCGTCTATTTCCGGCTGATCTCCATGACAGGGTGACGATCAGAATATAGCGTGCTTTTTACATTGAGACGCGCTAAAGACACGACCAAATTCGGGTCCCTGTTTTATAAGGTAAGGATTTGTTGAAATAGTGTTTGGAAGTGGTCTGTGAGCCCTTCTCTGGCTGTTAAAAGGATATTGTCGTGATCCATGAATATTACTTACAGGATTATAATTGCGCACACGCAGACAACTGTCCAGCCAGTCGGCGATCACAGTCAAGTGCTTTCTTCACCAATCAACCGTGAGTATTTCACCCGCTGACTATTAATCATGGATTCCTCAGTGTTAACCACGGGATTAAAATATTGTTCAAGGGAATGAGCCCAGCCACGTGGGTAACCCTCGTGGCTCCTATAGTTACTGGCTAATGTTCTAGCCTTCTAGATTTCCAAGCCCGGTCACCTCAAGGAATGTTAATTAGTTTCAAACTATATTATTAGGTCTCCGTATTGTCGTTTCCAGGAGAGGCACCTCGAGAGGTTCGTCTCGCCGCCAGGATCGAGAGTAGCGTCTGGGGCCTGGACGCGAGACCCGTCCCTCGAGTCAGCTGGAAGCCTCTTGCTGGGACGACTGTGCGGCAGGCGGAGTCCGTCTAGCGATAAGCGCAGGCGGGACGGTTTTTTTTTATAATAGAACATTTAATTACATTTAATACGGTTTGTATAAGAACCGGTTATTTACTGAGGTCCGGTTTTCAATAGTGGAAACCGGTCTTCTACTTAAGGATCTTGGGTTCGACATTCGGTGTGCATCAGGAAGTATATGGTTGGACACCTTCATCGGCTCCGGGATCCGGGACCCTTATTGTCCCTGGCGCCCATTTATAATTTAGTAACGTTTTTATAATAACTGGAAGGTTAGGTATCTAGAACTTTCAATTTATAATATTTAATTTTAATAACAGAACAGTACTGGGGTTATCTCCACTCCCCACGCCCATAGCTCTTTCTACCGAAATTTAAACTGGCTGGCAATAAATAAATTAATAGTACTTAAATTAACCTACCTAATTAATTTCTTATATATCAAATTTAAACCTTTTTTAATATACAGTGTATGACTTAGTGTGTTGTTTACTTTTATTTTAATATCTAACCCCCTACCTAGATTGTCGTAAGAGGTCACAAATTTTAATTTGTAACAGTACTTAGGTACTGATCGTTTCGATACGAATGAGCCATGGAAATATCTTATACTAGCTTTCGCCCGCGAGGTATGTCGATAAGAACTATCCTATGTCCCCGGGATGCAATCTGTCTCTCTGCCAAATTTTATCGAAATCTGTTCAGTAGTTTAGGCGTAAAAAGGTAACATACAGACAAAAATTAATCAGATGCTAACACGACCTAAAGCACAATAAAATAAAGTAGATACATTATAATATGCTGTGCCATATGCTTCGCTGCATACCGGTTATCACACTAATATTCTAAAGGCGACAGTTTGTGTGGGTGTGTGTTTATATATTGTTTGTTACTTCTTCACGCTCAAACGGCTGGACCAATTTTGATAAAATTTTGATGGAGGGAGCTGACACCCTAGATTAACATATAGGCTACTTTTTATCCCGATATTCCCACGGGATCGACTTTACACGGGTGAAACCGCGGGGCGGCAGCTAGTTCATTTATATAATTAATTGGCTATCAAAATCAGTATCGTTTCAGAATCGATTAAATTCAAAATTGGTATGGAAATAATGGTCCCGGCGTTCAATCTAAAGTACTTTTGAACCGCAACCAATCGTCTTAAATGTATTATTGAAATCGAAATGGATTCGATTGAACGATTCTATATTCCCAGAAGCTTTATTAGCTGTTGCGAAAAAAATACTTATTTATATTTACCTACGTAAATAATGTAAAAGAGAAGAAAAACGTTCTAATTGGAAAAAGTATGCTTAGATGGATTGGATTGGATGTCATGTTGAGAGGATGAATGAAAGGCAGCTAACAAAAGGTATCTACAAGTCAGATGTGAGTGAAAACGCCCTAAAAGGATAAAATAATATAGTGACCTTATTCTTCAGAAAGTTCAGGTGCGTATATAGTACTCGCAACCGGCGTGCGTGTATGATCAGATGTATGAACGTAAATGATGCGAAAAGAATATTTATGGATCGTAGCAGGTAGCGTTCTGTGGTTTCTGCCGACCCCCATGGGTAGAAGGCGTGAGTTTATGTATCTATGTGTGTCTATGTACTATGTAAATAATTCATGTTAAATCGTAGACAGTCTACAAAATTATGTAGGTAGTTTACCTACAGTGGTATAATATCAGGACGAAGCTTAGTATTGCAAAACCTGTCTGCCTACATTATCCCATTGTGTGGCCAAAGTTGTTTAAACTTTTTGCCATCGATACGCTGAGAAGAAGAAGAAGAAGTAGATGATACCTACATACTTAACTTCGGTCCAGAGCGAATGTGGAATTGTGGACCAAGATAGTACCTAGATTGCCACTACTGTGGAGGCAGCCTGGATTCCGCACAACACACGCTCGAGAAGTGCCCTGCGTTGGCCTCCGAGCGAAGGGTCCTGGTTGCCAGGATCGGGTGAGACCTGTCTCTGCCGGCAGTAGTGAGGGCTATGTTGGCAGAGACAGAATTGAACGGAAGTAGCCTCCTTCTGTGAGATCCTGATGGTTAAGAAGGAGGCCGCCGAGCGGAGTCGGGAGAGGGCTGATCCTGCTCGGAGAAGGAGGCGTCGGGGAGGCAACCGCCTGGGCGCCTAATACGCCAAAACCCGCTTATCAACCTAGGTAGGTGGATGGGGTCGCGGGCGCACAGAGTAGGGACTCAGTCCGCCCACCAAGTGACCCCAAGGGAAGACGGTGGCACAGTGGTCACATGCTACTGCGCATTACCGAGGCTCAGGGGAGGCCCCTTTACAGCCACACAGCTTTACAAGTGTTTGATTTTTATAATTTGTTTATAGTTAGGGGCCCGTGGCTAATTAATAACAGCCGCGCCACAGCCCATAAGTCGATCGATCAGGTTAAGCTACGCTTGCCGCGGTTGGTCCGTGAATGGGTGACCATCTTTACATACCAAGACCCCTCCGTGCCTCGGAAAGCACGTTAAGACGTTGGTCCCGGCTATCATTCGTGGATCTTTGAGAGTCGCTACTGGTCCTCAGAAGCCCGAAAGTATGATAACCAGTCAGGGGTATCGTGTTACCCAATAACTGGATTGTGGAGGTCAGATAGGCAGTCGCTCCATGTAAAATACTAGTATTCTGCTGCATCCGGTGAGACTGGAGGCCGATCCCCACATAGTTGGAAAATCGGTATATAAACAGATGAGGTTGTTAAATTTTGTTGTTACCTGCCTACCTTTATTATTGAGAAGCTAAGTAGGTACAGCTTATTTTCAACACCTACATAAACTGTTGACTTGATAAGGAGCTATTAAAATTTGGAGCGCACTTTTGCCCTCCATAAGTTATTCTTCGCTAATGGAAATTCAATGTCGCATCTCAATTTTCCAGGAGTGTTTCATTGAAGTAAACACTTGTGCTATATTAGCAAGTTTAACCTTTGCATAAGTTATAGTATGGATAGATACCTAGGTAGGTATTGGTATTTCTGTACACAATATACAAACATACAGTTACATACTTTTTAAGTATTTACAGGTAGGTAGAAAGGTACCTAGCTACCTACCTGTACATACCTAAAGTATTTAGGTAAGTATATCTGTTGTAGGTATACTTAGGTACTTAAGTAGGTACCTAACTAGGTGAAGATACCATCTTTAATTGTAGATAGGTACGTATACAGGGTTATTGGTTAAAAAAATTAGCTGTTCCCTACATTCATGTTCGTACCTAGATAAGTATCTATAACTCGTCAAAATGTAGGGAACAACTGATTTTTTTTTTTGCGATTTCTGCTTTCGGTCCCATAATAGTAAAAGTTGTTCATGATGATGAGTAAAATGACCTCTTAAGAGGTTGTTAATGTTTTACCAATAACCCTGTATACAAAAAGCTAAATCAAACATGGTAAAATCCTACCTACCTCAGGATTCTACTTTAGTTTATTAAATTTTTGGTACCTAAATACTAAAAATTGATATTAAAAACATGAAAGCATGAAAAACATAGTCATTGTTTAAATATGTTTGAAGGTCATTCTTCCCAAAGAAAACGTACCGCGTGTTGATGACTTTATAATGGCCAAAACTTAAAACAGAAGTGTCGATTACGGTAACAAACAGTGTCGCGAGTTCAATGGTTTTTTCCCATCTCAAAATATTCCCAACCCGCCTAAAGACATTTTCACTTCAAAAGGAGCATTGAGTTCATCTGTCCCGACAGTCGGACAGCATACATTACATGCATCAGTCATCATGTAGCTCAACCTTATAAATTAATAAAATTAACCATCACAAAAAAGCAACAATATAGCTTACCTAAAAAAAGTGTTACACAAATAATACGTTACCTATAGGTCGGCTTAGGTATAGGTACAAGAAAACCACCGAAAAAGTGCCGAAGACTCCTTCGGGGTGATATAGGGTAAATCCTTGGATAATATTTACCCGACACGCCGCCCTCTGAGACAATTTCAATTTCACGCGCGAAAATCACAGGAAAAATATGTTATAGCTATTGATAGGTAATAGGAGCTCTCTCGGAATTTGAGTAAGAAGATAAGGTATTATTAGGTAAGTTATATTGACTTGTTTGAGTCGCATAACGGTGAAATGTATGTGATACCTAGGTAGTAGGTAGGTATAGGTACCTACACTTCTGTCCTGCGTAGCTATTCACAAAATCCGACAGGCGTATCGTACGTTGATTTACCTAGGCTTGCAACAGACAACCGCTATTCTTCCGTTGCTGTCGGGGGACAGCAACGGAAGAATAGCGGTTGTCTATTTGATTTAGGGCTGATTTTTCCATTGCCAGATAACTTTTATTCGATGAATAAAATTGATGTCTGACAGTTGTGTATTGAAGAACTGTCAAAAACTCAAAATTATTCCCCGGATAAAATTAACTGGCGTTAGAAAAATCAGCCCTAAAACCGATTTTTTTTTTTGGGTTTTGGACTTGTGACTCCTACGATAACATTGATTGATGTTCAATACGGTACGGAAGCATATCGAGTGGTTGTGAATAGCTATGCTGGAGGGAAACGGCCTCCTTCTGTGAGACTGTGATGGTCCAAAAGCAGGCTGCTGAGCGAGATCGTTAGAAGGCTGATCCCGATCGGAAAAGATAGCGTCGCGGAGGTAACCACGACGCCTAAAACACCGAAACCCTGCCTGAATCATTTAAGCGCTCAGAGTGAAGACTCTGTCCACCAAGTGACCTCAGGGAAGACGGCGCACAGTGGTCACGTGCTGCATTGCATACTTACACAGTTAGGTTTCAGGGAGACCCCTTTACAGTCTCACTAGAGATATGACCCAACAGGCGTTTCGGATCGGTCTTTTGAGAGGTAACGGTGACCTTCCCATGTGCAGATGGTGACCGCCGGGGTGGTTATAATGAGGTAAAAATTTCTAACTGCCCGGTCTTATCCCCAAAGCCCGGGCACGGTTTCCGCCCGAAAAAAAAGAAGGTATTCTGCTATCTGCCTATCAAATCGGTGAATACAGGCGTGATGTTATGTTATGTTGTTAGTGAAGCTATCGAAAAGACCTCAGCCACGTTTTTATGAGAATACCAGAACGACCAATCCAAAGATTGTTATAGGTCGTAGGTTCTCTCCAGCCAAAGAGAATATATAGTCTTTGTCTCCAGCAGACCTGGATCCATGGTTTTCACAATGGAGGGGGGTACACACGTTACTTTATTTACGTATACTACGTATCTACCTATACTTTGGTTCGGTCAATCCCGGTTGGGCCCTCGACAGATAGGTACCAGGTACTTAATTAAATAGTGCAAGTTGCGTTTGCTTCAAGCGAAAGTGCTCTCGTCCCACAGAGCATGTAACCTTTTTGGTTTTCCAATGCATTGGAAAAGCAATAACTACGTAGCAAAAAAAACCGTTACAATGCAATTACCCGCTGACATTTTGGCGTCTATCCAAAGGTTGCGCAATCGGCTGCCGCTTAAGTACCGGGGGCTACGTGAAGATTAATATTTGTTCATTGCGGGCCTCGAACCCAGCACGACCTTTTGCGCAAAAACTGTACTTTCCCAACTTAGCCACTGCAAATCGATTCGTCTAGTGAAATGGTGCGTCCTGACCCAAGCCAACAAACCGAACGTAGGAAGTACACCAGCGCTCATTGATTAATGTAGCAAATTATTTACCTACTGATAACGGAGGCAAAGGCACACCATTTATCGACTCCTCGCATCCATGCAGATACTCACTGAGCATTTACATATTTATTATCTGTAGGTAATATAAATTAGGCCTGTTTAGATTAGTGCAGTTTTTCAGTAGACACATAGCTACATAACACAATTCACGCCTTCTTCTCATGGGGGTAGTGAGAAACTACGGGCACGCCCCCTGACGATCCTAAGGTCATACCTACATGATATATCTATAAATCTCTTTTTAAAACCATCAGTCTCCCATCCGGGCACAAGTTACTGGCCTACTTGTAAAACCTTTGTACCTACATAAGTAGGCCGCAGCATGAACAACCTCCGCAAGTGGGGGTTCTTGGAAGGCTCAGACCTCCGGTGTGTATGCGGTGTCCCTCCACAGACAATGGCTCACCTCCCATCCAGGTGCGGTCCGAGGGGGGGGGGGGGGGGTCGTGGGGGGTCATGACCCCCCCAAAATCATTCAAGCTGTCGATTGATTGTATACAGTCTGTACAGTCTACCGACAGTACAGTCGGTAGAATGATTTACTTGTCTTAATAAAATATAGAATCTAGGATGCAAGATCGAACGAAGCAAACTCGGGATATTGGGCACCCCGCAGGGTACCTAATTGCGTAACACACTATCAGTAGCAATGGGTTTCATTTTGACAGTTCAACATCATTCATTGCGTTATTTACGTTGTTGAGCGACACATTTTTTGAACATATGGAGCAATGGATTAGCAATTAGCTTCAAAATTAATTAAATTGAGAGTAATAAGTGTGTTACACAATTAGGGTGCTGCTCGTACTAAGGTTCGAATGGCTTAGGTTAATGCCAGATTGCAAAACCTAAACTGGTCAAAAGAACTATTCAAGGTGAGGCTGGGGTGCTAAAGTTTCAGGCTAGCTTCGCTCGCTCTTGCAATCTACGTTCTGTTGATTCTTGAGCTTTTCTTCATAAGTCGATAAAGCAAGTAATTCGTGACCAATCCAAACCGGCAGGGTAATTGCGTAACACACGCAATGCAATGGGTTTCATTTTGACAGTTCAACAACATTCATTGCGTGATTTACGTTGTTGAACAGACACATTTTTCGAACATATGGAACAATGGATTAGCAGTACCTATGGTTGAAAATGATTCAAATTGAGAGTAATAGTGTGTTACGCAATTAGGGTGCGGGTTGTTAAAATTTTCGAGCTCGCTTTGCTCGCTCTTCCCAGCCTTCCGTTCTAACACATACGACCATTTCTGCAGAATTATAAAGTAAATCCCCCCCCCCCCCCCCACATGTAAATCCTGCGTCCCTGAATAGCATAAGTAATGTGGAGCTGGAGATCATGAATAACATAACATCACGCATTTAATCCCCGAAGGGATAGGCAGGGGTGTATCTTGATATAGTACTTACACCCTCATTTCGCCAGTTATGTTTAAGTCCCATGACATAGGGGGCGAGCCTACTGCCATCAACCGGGTACAAATCCAGACTCCAGGCTGCTATTGAGAAATTTCTAATGGTAAAACCTAATAACACTTTACCCGACCTAGGAATCGAACCCAGGACCTCATGCTCAGCAGTAACGCTTGCGACCACTAGACCCACGAGATGAGAGATCCTTAAAATATTCCTTGGCACGTGTGGTGACCCCTCCCCAAAACCTTGGGCTGCGACCATGCCTGCTCCCATCTTGCACCGCATGCCGTCACTTGCTCACGTGAGGACCTAATGGCTGCGTCAGCGAATGGTATGCGCGTTGCTGAATTTTGGGCCAAACAAATTTAAAAAACGATATTTATTTTTTCGTGCTCTATTTTTGCCATCAACACGATAAGAAGAAAAATAACAACCGATCACGTAAACGATCCCGGTCAGTGACCGTCTTTAGAGGTTTATATTTCAATTCAAACAAACATGAATGGTGTAATTTATATTTCATTCTGTAACTCTGAACCTAAAACAATAAGTAGTAAGTAGATAAAATATCTTATTCGAGAATTTCCTGTTTGTTGTGTAAAGAAATCAAAGCAAATAGCTGTCTGGGAATTGAGTTCAAAGCTCTCATTCTTATACTGTACAATACTCACTGGTTACATTACATCAATGTTTCCTTCTATCATAGATTCTATAAGTAGCTACCATGTACTTACTAATACAGTTATCCATGATTGTTAAGCATAAATTAAAAATTAATATCCTTGAAAAACTAGCTAGAACTGATCCTAGATTTAATACTATTATTCTTTGAAAGAAAACAAAACATATAAGTTATGGATAATATTTTACTTTTAGTTTTATACCTTCGTTTTATTTGTACATCTGTCACAAATGCAAACATACAGACCTTGTATTTATTTCTATGATAGTTTAAATGTTTTCATAATATTATAGCAACTAGCATTATGTGGTATTTGTTTAAATTTTTCAACTATTTACATAGATACTGTCTATGACATGCATTGTTCAACAACATACGATAACAACAATTATTATATAGAGCCGAAAATATTCTACCACATATCTAAGTAATTACACAAGTGTTACAACATATACAGATAGTAAAGTACATCAATTATTAATAGTATTTATTGCATAAACTTATATTGTGATCTGGCATCTAATAGTAATGTATCAATAACATATTTTACCCTACAATGATAATGATATTTTATTTTAACTTACTACAGAATGAATACGAGAGCTATTGATATAGTATGCCTACGTAATTAAGTAATTTTAAGTATTGTGCAACACACGTAAGTGCCATCCTACGACCGACACCAAATCACAATAACATAGTAGCGGTGTGAGCTCAGAACTGCACCCAGTTCTGTTGGGTGGCAGGCGTCACTGGCTGTTGACTTGGAGCACTGAAAACAACACAAAAATCACATTTATACCAAGCATGTTTGCATTATTGTGAAATCTACCTAAGTAATTTTGATAACATTGGACAAAGGAGTAACTTAATAGCAGGTAAGGAAACTAAGTCATGGGTCCCACATAAATAGAAACCATCAAATTAATTTAAACACATAAACATCTACCAAACCTATCAGACATATTGGGTCAGCTGTGAGCAGTATTCTGCAAGTTCATTCTAAATAGTGTTTTAAGAAATAGTCATCAATCGTGCCATGCATTACCTGGCAGAATTGAAGTCACCCCATTCTGAACTAGCAGGACCAGGTGCAGCAGCAGGAGTGGGGGCGTGTTGTGGTGAAGGAGGTGGTGGAAGCCGCGAGCCACCTGGTGGGGGTGGTAGCAGGCCCCCGCCACCACCCGCCCCAACACCGCGGCGTGGCCTGCTGCCTTCACTGCCATCCTTTTTCTGCATAGAGAAAATAGCATTGCAATAAAAACCCACTGTGGAATAATACAATTCAAGCAACAAACAGTTTTTTATCTAATTAGATGACTCACTATACAATTACATTAGCAGGGTTGACTCAGATGCCCTTTATTGTTGTAACATGATATCTACAGTACATACAGATCACATCCAAAGTACTTACAGTGATCTTCATGTTAATTTTTATTGTTTCTCCTTCTTTAAAGCCCAGATCAAGATTCTGCTGTGGCGCTTGTTCTCCTTCTTGTTCTTTTCTCAACCATTTGAAATGGTCTTGTAAAGCAACATTTAGGTCAAATGAGTCAGATCGATCTCCAAATCCTAGACCTATGTAAGCAGTTCGACCTGAAATAATACAAGCAATATTAAATAAAAAATTGATTTAACTACAATGAGTTTTGTGAAATGTATAAAATTGAAAATTCTCTTGCCATTATCATCTTGAATCCTGACAACGAAGTAACGTGAACTATCTGTGACGGACTCGAGAGCCAACCCTGGATATTTGTCAATAGGGCATTTGGCAAACAGCTCTCCAGAAGATTTGTCTTCCAGTTTCATTATCAGTTCCTCTGCTTTTGCAACAAGCCTCATGCGCCCCGTCCATTGCGGTTCTTGTAAGTTCCAATCAGCTGCCCTAAAAACACCCACCGTTTTATCGTTTTCCTACAAAACAATTACCCGCTATACAACAAATTATAACACCTACCTATAGCCTCTATTTGAAGTTTTAGGAGGTATTTTGAACACAAACACTTCATTCTTAACAAGAATAACACTTTCATATGATTCCATTTTCCACTGCAATTCAATTTCTCATGAAAAACAATAAAAATTTTGGGATAAGTATTTTGATAGCAGCTATTGACGACAGGATTAGACTGACGTTAATGACGTGACGTGACGTGCACAAAAATAAAAAATTAGTAAATGCAGAGGAAGTGCTACGACAGCATTATTTTAAGTAAATTCTCCTTTTTTTAGCTAAAGATAGCTAACTGAATAAAGGTTACAGGAATAAAAGAGAAAATATAATTTTAATACTTATGCCATGATTTTATACCGATGCGCGTGGCTTTGAAATGCAGGTGTCACAAACATACGTTTTATGGACAAAATAACAGTCGCATCACTATTGCATTTGCATCCATCCATATGAAAATTTAAAAAATAATGCGCAAAGTGCATATTATTCTCTGTCTACGCAGAACTACATTAAAGTAATTTTATTTTAGTATGTACAACGTGTACACATAGAGTTATAGAGAGATGGGTTTTTCAAAAGGTTTTTCTATAACTTTAACTTTGGTGCCCTAATCTCAGTAGTAAAACAATCATCTCAATTTTCTGGAACGCTACGTTACTACGTTCTGTCAGTCTGTCACTGTCAGTAGTAGTGTCAGCTCAGTTTGATAATTGCTTGCTGTCAATGTCATCAGTCTGCTGTTGATCCAAAGACTACTATATGATGCTGTGTTGATCTGCTGGCGGGGCTCGAAATCAGTGTTTCTTTTCCTTCATATAAGTCCTAACCAAAGTAAAAATTATAAGGAAAACATTAGTCAACTTGCACCAGAAGTAAGTATTGGCATTATAAAAACAAGCAAACAAAATACAATAATAATCACCAATTTGTTTAGTGTGATTATCGAATCAATGGGACATAATATTGTCATTAATATTACAGCTCTATTTATTTCAGGTTTGAAGAAAAGTGATGGCTTATAATGTAAGTATCAACATTTTATCAAACATTCATACTTTCAAGAAACTAAACTTTGTCCAAATAAACAAAATATAAAAAAAATAATTATAAAATTCTATTGATTCATATCTGACGGCACGGTTGGCGCAGTGGTTAAGCGATTGACTGCTGCGCTGCGTGTCGCGGGTTCGATTCCCGCACGCTACAAGTAGTTGTTCCGGGTCTGGCTGTTTGTGTACGTAAAATTTAAATGTTTGTAAACGCACCCACAATACAGGAGAAATTCCTAGGGTGGTTCCCCACCCTAGGAAACATTTAAAAAAAAAATCTTGAAAATCTTAACCATTTATGCAAAGGTGGGTCAGCTATGCTATAACTGACTGTATTATTTTTTTTCACTTCTCTTCCCTCTGTTGGATCATCAATAACATCACCTCAAAAGGTGCTGTTATGAATATGTTATAGATACATACATACAAAAATTCACACCTTCCCATGGAGATATCCTTACACACTCGTTTTGCTTCATTTAAGTTCATACATCAGAAGGCCAATTCTCGTAATAAAAAACATTCAAAATCTAGTCTCAATCTTATCTCGGCAACAATTAAATGTCAAAATTTTTGGGAAATTAGTGGTATTTTTGACAGATTGAGACCGAGATTAGACTGCAAACATTCTTAAAAATACAAGAATTGCCTCTTTGGTCAATAACATACAATTTTGTAATAAAGGTTGTGTATTTCTGATGAAATTTAATAATACTTAATTAAAAATATGTTTTGTGGATGTATAACAGCAGCATTGAGGACAAGTTGCACTTGCCAGTGTCAATTATTGGTCTTAGAAAGTATGCTAAACTATTATTTGCAGTTTTCTTAATAATATGTATGCCATACTTGACAGCTAAGGGTGTTCAATAGACTTTTTTAGACAGAATTTTTATTTGGGTTAAATATGAATTGGGTTTTCGAGGTTTGTTTGATGTATTCACTTTTATCAGAGTATATTACCATGAATTTGAGGTGATACACCTTACATAATATCACCCATGTCCCCTGTGGATAACATAACAACAAACATTTGTGTCTAATTAGTCAAGACCAGGTTAATAGCAGGACCAAAAAACCAATGCACCTGAGTGGGTACCTTTAGGGTCAGTTCACACCGAGACGCGACGCGACGCGCAGTTTTCAAGATAGAAATACAATTACAGACCTTATCTACTACACAAAAAGGTACACGATTCAGTGAGCTACGCCGCGCGGCGGCGGCGCCGCGCTGCGTAGCTCGACGAAGAAGGTAGACACTGAATTGTGTACCTTTTAGTGTAGTAGATAAGGTCTATAATTGTATTTCTATCTTGAAAACTGCGCGTCGCGTCGCGTCTCGGTGTGAACTGACCCTTAGTTAGGTCTTCAAAAGTGTTACTGAGCTTACAAAAGTTATTTACATAACAAAACATACCGCCAGTATTCCCTAAAAGGGTTAGGCAGAGGTGTACAGTCAACAGCGAAAGTAGATGATCAAAATCAGAAATTCAATAGAAGTCAAAACTGATCATGAATATAATTATTATGGCAGCTGTACAGTCAAGAGCACTAATATGTCAATACTTGGCAACTTTAAATTGCGATTTTTTCACGAAATAACGAATGCAACGTTGAAATACGACACTTTACATAAACCTATGGGTTCGAAAATACAATGTTCCTAATAATATAAAATTTCATTCAAAAATTAAGGAGAAAATCGCCTTTGAATAAAGCCAAGTGTATACATACTTATGCTCTGACTGTACTAGTAGTAAATATTTGGTATAATTTACAATCACATACTTTTGAATCACTTCGACGACGCCACGCTACACAGTTCTGACGCGAACTCCGTTCATTAGTATTGAATTTCTGATTTTGATCATCTGCTTTTGCTGTTGACTGTACTTCTAGTAGGTACACCCAAAGACTACAATATGATGCGGGTACACCTCCATTTCGGCAGTCTACTAACACGATCCAGACCAACCGCCCAGAGGTGACCTTGGTCGCGTCAACCAACTTTTGTATTCGTTCTACACGGTCGGTGGTTGACACCTAGATGATTAAAATATGATTCGCAGTCGTAGGTAACAAATATGTATTTACCTACAGAATTATAATCATTACAATCAGTAATACAACTTCTTAAGTTAGAATAATCCCCAAATGTCAAGATTTTATGAAATAGTCATTCTTAGGGATTCCTTGGTCTTAGAGAGTTGTGTTGATGACTCTAATGATTATAATTCTGTTTAAAAAAAAATTAATTTCGCGGGCTACTATTTTTTTTTACGTTTTACATACATCACTGAAAAAAAAACATAAAACTTCGGAATAACGGAAGTCTTCATTGTGCGTGAAAAAACATGACACTTCGGAATAAAACGGGAGCTTCACTGTGCGTGGTCCGACCACAGATTACTATATTAGTGTTAGACACGCACAACATGGAATTAGTCGGTTTTTTTTTCAACTTTGATTTATTTTATGCCGTCTCCACACATTTGGCACTTGGCGCACAAACCTCTGTAAGCGCACACAATAATTCAAGTATGTATGTACATAGTTAGTTAAATAATAACTTACTAGCTGACCGAACTTCGTACCGCCCCGCCAGCCGCTCTGCCCCCGCTTTTTAAATCTGATATGTCTTATGATAATAGTTTTAATGATATGCTGTAAAGGGCAATTTTGATCTCTATGAAATGCACAACGTATCTAATGTATTTAATTAGTTAAGTCTATTGTTTAAAATAGCTTGGTAAATAACCCATTTTTTTTTTGTAAACGATAAAAATGGTTACCTACTGTGTGGTGGTTACTTAGGAGATAAACATTATACCATCGCGGACTTTTTTTTATCGATATTTTTAAAATGTAAAATTACGTTGGTAGTATGTATGTACCTACATTGATTTGATTTAATTTTATCGGAGGAATAATTTTGAATTTTTGACAATTCTTCCATACAAAAACTTGTCAGACGTCAATTTTATTCCACGTATAAAAATTATCTGTCGATTAAAAATCAACCCATAACGATATAAACCAATAATAAAATTATTCCTAGTGTTTTAGTTTTTATTCACAAAAGTAAAATAAACGATTTTAATCGTAAAACGGCTTTAGTATGAAGAACCGGTAACCGAACAATCAACCAAAGAGCGTAATGGACATCACTACAAACATTGAAGAAAATAAAATGGCCGTCGAGTGGGTCGCCGTAAATATGTTGAGTTATTTTTCAAAGCAATCGTTTTTAACACAATTACAATGCGAATATTGTCAGAAATGAGTATTGAAAAAGTGTGTTTTACTATAGACTTTGTGTGTGTCTCATTAGTGTCCTGAATTATGTAAGAACAAAGAGTTTTCGTCGTTTGTTGTATCAATCGGGCAGCTATACAAATGCACGAAAATGGGACTCTCTCATTTGTTGTTGTTTATAGCGATAATCCGTTTGATATGTTTTTCTATAAAAGCAGAAAACATTGAGTGCCCACACAAATGTGATTGCCTGGAACAGTACGTCGATTGTTCAAAGAAGAATTTCGTATCTGTGCCAAAAATTCCCAAGTGGGTGGAACGATTGGATCTCAGTTATAATAGGTTGAATGAAAACGTTACGGAGGCTTTTGACAAACTACTGAATTTACAAGAATTGAAGCTGGACAAAAACTTATTTCATTTCATACCAAACTTACTGCATCATGAACAAATACAGGAACTGAGTTTGAATAGGAATAACATTGGATCAATAGACACAGGTACCTTTCCTGCTAATAGTTCCATCAGAATACTAAATGTAAATAGTAACCATATAAAATTCATACAGGAAGGAGCTTTAACTAATTTGTCTAATTTGGAAGTTTTGAAACTGAACAGGAATGAAATAAAATCCCTGCCTAATCACTTGTTTATGTATCAGACCAATCTAAGAACTTTAGAATTGAACCATAACAAGTTACATGTGATCAGTCCGCTGCTATTTCAAGGGTTGTCTAATTTGACTACATTAAAACTGAGGTTTAATAATATTGACAATATAATGGATGGTGCCTTTTTTGGATTCAAGTCAATGAATTTGTTACAATTGGACCATAATAAAATAAGGAATATTTCTAAAGGTTGGATGTATGGATTGGAGTCATTGATAACTTTATCCTTGTCAAATAATTTGATATCAGAAATTGATTCTGGTAGCTGGGAACTATGCACAAACCTGGAAGTCTTGGATTTATCTCATAACCATTTGTTGGAAGTAGAGGGGCGGTCATTCCAACACTTGGTCCACCTTAGAACTCTGAGCCTTGGATATAATAAGATTTCATCAATTGCTCAGGATGCTTTTGGCTATATGACCCAGCTGCAAACACTACAATTAAATAATAACAAAATATCTTGGACTGTTGAAGATATGTCTGGACCATTTTCGAAATTGCAGAATTTAAATTCCTTTAGCCTGGCTGCTAACCATATAAAATCTATTAATTCAAGAGCTTTTGATGGCTTGTCAAACCTAGTTGAATTAGATTTAAAAGGAAATAATATAACTTCCATACAACAGCATGCTTTTGATTCCATGTCTAAATTAAGAAAGTTACATTTGAACTCTTCGTCACTGCTGTGTGATTGCAATTTATTATGGATAGTAAAATGGATAAAAGAGAAGGCTGAGCAAAAATATGTTACAGCTAACTGTGCCTACCCGTCTGAAGTCAGAGGGGTGTCAGTCACTAAACTTAAGGAAGACAACTGTGGTGACTCACCTAAGCCTAAAGTAGTGGAACATCCTAAAACTCATCTTGCCATAAAGGGACGGTCAGCTAATTTAGTTTGTTCTGCAACCTCCATTCCTTTTAACAACATGACTTTCTTGTGGAGAAAGAACAATGGTAACGTTAGCAACCCTATAGTTTATGAAAATATCACTATTGGATCAAATGGTCAACCACGAGCAACATCAGTGTTAGTGATTCCTAATGTTACTCATGCTGATTCTGGAAAATATCAGTGTGTTGTTGGTAATACTTTTGGAACAACATACTCTACAAAGGCTAAAGTAAATATAGTCACCTTTCCACGGTTTACAAAAACTCCAACAAATGTTACTGTGAAGACAGGAGAGACTGTAACACTTAATTGTGCTGCCACAGGAGATCCGCCACCTGAGATATCTTGGAAAAAAGATGGCGGTAATGATTTTCCTGCTGCAAGAGAACGAAGAATGAATGTAATGCCAACTGACCACTTGTTTTTTATAGTAAATGCAAAAACAACAGATATGGGAATATACAGCTGTGCAGCTAAAAATCCAGCTGGAACTATTATAGCTAATGCTACACTTACAGTATTGCAAGAACCATCATTTGTCAGAGTTATGGAAAACAAAGAAGTGACTAGTGGTGACTCTGTGGTATTACAATGTATGATATCAGGATCTCCTAAGCCTGTTATAAAATGGCTTAAAGATGGAACTCCCATTACTGCTACAGAACGCCATTTCCTTACAGCTGATGATCAGTTGCTGATCATAATTGGATCAGAAGCGAGTGATGCTGGACGTTATGAATGTGAGATTACTAATGAGTTGGGTACTAAAAAAGATATGACTGAGTTACGTGTGTTGCCTCCAGTAGCCATCATGGTGAACGAAGAAAATATGGCTGGTATTATAATTATAACAGTTGTGTGTTGTGCTGTAGGAACTTCTATTATTTGGGTAGTAATCATTTATCACACTCGTAGACGCATGGCCCGCGCCGTGCATACTTTTCCCGCCGAAAGTATAAAAATGACACATGTAGTGCATAGTGACAGTGATTCACCTCAAATGTTTTCAGACAATATATCGGAGCACTCGTCATGCAAAGATAGTGGAACTGGTGATTCTGCTAAACAAACAAGCTTTGATGGAGTGCCTACCGATAGAAGTGAACAAGTGCATTTTGAGACTGTATGCCAGAGTTATTCTCCAGTGCCTGAGGCACATAAACTTCTTCCATCATCTTTTAAACCCTCAATTCAAGTGTGTGTAAATACGTCTGTTACACCAGCTACATATAGTTTTTCTAGTCACAGTGGTAATGTTTAAGTTTGTAATGTATATTTCTATAGTTTATAATAAGTGATAGGTACAATAATACCTATGTTTCCTGCAGTTTCACTAATTACATTTATAATCTTCCTATTGTGCTGCTCCACACTATAAATATTTTTTACATTTTCTAATAAGTATGATAGGCATCAAAATACATTAAATATATCAGAGAGAGCAATTATAAAAATAATACTTTATTAAAAGTGTTTTTTATACTTAATTTGAAATTTATGTTCAGAATATTTTATTTAAGTATTAAATATTTAATAGTTTATTTAGTGGGGCCATTATGTCATTGCAGACATTTAATGTGTTTTTACAAAGTTCACCAATTAGTTGAAATAAATACATAATATGCAAAGAAAATGCTTATTATCACTATTCTTATTCAATAAAATATACCTGTAAAGTTTAATTATGTGAAATAAAAAGGAAGCATTAATCAAGTCCTGGTATTAAAATTCAAAACTCTTTAACAATAAGACTTGTAGCATAGTAGGTATAAATACTTATATTGTATATTATATTCGGCAGCTATGTATTTACACACATTTTCATAATTATACTTATCTAAGTATTATTCTGATTTAGTCACTATTCTCCCAGTTACACAAAATCTATCTTATAATGATAGTGTAGTTAGTGAAATCGCAATAAAGTTAGGCATGTAACTTGATTGCTTAGTACAAAATGTAACAAACTTGCCAGTATTGGTTTTGATGTAAAAGACTGAATGTCGTTTAAGTAATAAGTGTATGATTACTGTTATTTTGTAATATTAAATAGGCAATAAATATTTTCTAATTTGTTATTTCATAACAGTTTTCTAGATGCTATGTCATGTGATTTATCTAGCAGCTTTTTATTAAATATTAGGTGAGAGTTGTTATGGACTTAAGTATACTGTATATGTGACATTATAATTTTAGAAATTCGTCTGCATTTGGAGGGATACTTAAAAGTGCACTTAAAAATAATGAAACCAAAGTCAGGTTCAGAACATATTATTTTCGTAATTGTTTTGTGCTCTATTGACTGTAAAATGCAGTGATTTGTGTGTGCTTTTAGGCATACCACCTAAAATTATATTACCATAGTAATCCACCTCTACTGATTTGTATCTAGGAAGTAAAATATAAAATAAAATGTTGTTAATTTAAAGATGAATAACAATAAAAACCTTAGTAATGTTATATAATGCAGGTAATGTAATTAGCTACTAAAATGTGTAAGTTTATAGGTGTAGCGTTATGTGTGATGGGAGTGAGATTATTGAATATTTATGATTTGGGGCACACAATAATATTTTCATTAAGAAATGCAGGTCAAGCGATAATATTTATTGATTTTCTAGTTCTAACAAACCTGCAGGAAAATCATGAATTAATTCAACCTTTACATTCTATGATAAGATCAAAGATCGATAGACAATGCTCATTTATAAAGACATGTTCTTACGTACCTAGGAAATGCAGCAATTGTATAAAATATTGAAACTTATCTTGGTTATAAAACCGTAATTATTGTGCGCATTAAAACCTACGCCGTGATAATGGCGGTTGACCACTTGTCGTTGTCAACCTTATTACTAACTAGTTTCTGCCCGCGACTTCGTCCGCGTGAAATATCTTGTTCCCCGACCCACTGCGTCGCAACGCATCGCTCGCCCGCGCTATTACTTCGTTTTCGTTTGGCGTTCTTTCCAACTTTTTGTTTGCTCAGCTCATAATAGTCGTAACGTGATATCAAATAGCCTAAAACCTTCCTCAAGAATTGGGCTTTCAAATGCATAAATATTTGTCAAATTCGAGTGGTAGTTCCAGCGATTAGCGTTTTCAAAAAAAAAAAATCTTCAGCTTAATTATTAGTATAGATGTCGCAGCCAACTGGTTTAATTAGCCGTTTAGTTAATCGCCTAGCCTTTTAACTAAACGGCGGCCGTTCAACTAAAGGCCTCAATGATATTCAATATTATAGTTTAGGTTGGAACTGTAACCAATCACGCGCGAGCCGAATTGGTCGCAGTAACTAAGCCAGGGCACCCCGACCAAATGGGTTAAGTTAGGTTAGAACTGTGACCAACTGCGTGCGAGCCGAGAGAGCGAAGCGAGGCGAGCACTAGATACTTCCAAAGGCCAGGCGGTTAACTAAACGGCTAATTTAACCAGTTGGCTGCGACATAAATATCAGGTTTTCAGGGTGAAAAGTGCTCAACAAGGGCCATTTACTATGGGGTACTTATAGCTCAGTTGGGAAACTGAAAAGATTAGACATTGATTAAACTGAATTTAATCAGAAGGCTGATAAAATAAATTAACGTAAAACATTTTTACGTCCCGTCCGTAGTTGTCGCCCTAACGTTAAGTATTTCAAAGAGCTGGGTTGCAGTTGGGTTTTGATTTCCCGATATTACCTACACAGTTAGGTTTTTTAACAACACAAGCACAACGTCCATGATTTAATTTTCTACCTCGAGGATGTAAAATGTGTTTTTTTCGTCTAATACCAGTTGACTTTACATTGCTGCATTTCTTAATTATTACCTATTGATAAATGTAAAAACGTAAATACTTAGTAATAATGCAGTTTTTTATTGTTCATACTGTGTAAATATGGTAACTATTTATATACTTTACAGAATAAAATAATCTATGAAAATAACCTTTTATTTATTTATCTACTACCTCGGCACTCCTTGACATAATCTGCCCATGTTCCCACTGCTGGGACACAAGCCGCAGGCTACAAGATTTAGGCTAGGAACTCACGGAGCGATTTTCGCCCGCGTCCGCTGCGGTTGCGGGCCCGCAGCTTCTGTAGAATGCAAATATTTATATAAAAAATTAAAGCACATTTCACGACGCGTTTTACGCCCGCGGTGTTCGCGGTTGTATGCGGCTCCCGCTGTACCGGCGGGCAACTAGTAGAATCGCGCGGGCCGCGGTTACCCGCAGCCTCGGCGGGTGGCGCCCGCGCGCTTTGCGATCGGTTGCGATCGGTTGGCGGGCGACCGCGGGGGCCGGCGGGCGGCGCGGCGGGAGGTACGGCCGGCCGGCCGGTACGGAGGTAGGGAGGCGGCGGCCGCGTAACCGCGCGAATAACCGGTCTCGTGAGTTTTGAAATAAAACCGCAGATCCACGACCGCGGCGGTTGCGGGCGAAAATCGCTCCGTGAGTTCCTAGCCTTAGGCTCAACACACACCAAAAGAGCGTCGAAGCGCGGCGAAGCGGATCGCAGTTTCAGTGTCATATGAATTTTAACTTTATTTTCATTACTTTAATACTTATTATCGCATGAGAAATCGAACGAGTCGCGCGGATGCCAGCGGCGCCGCTGGAATTCCAGCGAATTAGCCGTGCGACTGCGCGCGAATGCGCGGGAAGTCCCGAGAATACTCGAGCAGTCGCGAGCGGCCGCTGACGATATCCCGCCCCTCGAGCCCGCTCCCCGCGCGCGTCTGTTGCGCGCTAGCATTCGCATTCCTTGCAGTGCAACGAATACAAAAGTGATGGAAATGGATGAAGAAAAGTTTATTTATTTGGTGCAAATGTACGACTGCCTATACAATATCAAATCAAGGCATTACAGCGATAAACACATGAAAGAAGAGAAGGCGCGCGGATTCCCGCGACTTCTCGAGCATTCCAGCGACTTCTCTCGGGCAGTCGCTGGAATCCGCGCGCCTTCTCTACAGGGCGCTTCGCCGCTCTTTTGGTGTGAGTTGAGCCTTAAAAATAATAAACACGAACGGGGGAACTGAATCGACTATCGGTTAGTGCTCAAAACAATGACACAGTACATACGCCAATGCCAATGGTCGCGGGTTCGATTCCCGACTGACAGTGTTTACTATACAATTAAATCCATTCTTCACAAATCCGGGGCTCTTGCAGCCCTGTATCAATTCGTGCAACTGCTAGTCTATTTTTGTTCATAACTGTTAAATACCAGAACATCAGGTAATCTACATTTTTGAATAACCCACTGTCACTACATCTCTAAACTACTGGACGTAGTTATCAATTCATTGCGAGGCGAGGCTACAACTCTATTATCGTTTGTGCTGTGTTAGTCACGGAAATTTTCGAGAGCACGATGGGGCTGCGTTGTTACTACGTACCTACTCGCGATTAGGCAAACGATAAACATACGATTTCGGCTTAGCATTACATTACATACGATAGAAGTGGATTCAATTGAATAATAGGAACAGCTTCGAGGGCCTGTTGATTTCTACTGTGTTTATCCGTAGCTTTTTCATACGAACGAATATCGCTAAGAACCTGATGCAGAATAAATAATATGAAGAATTAATATAGATATACCTGTCTGATCTGAACAATGAATCCTCTCTATACAGGTTTTTTATGTGAGGAAGCGACAATAAATGTCGTCTGGCCACCTGCTACACCGAGGGGTTGCCCTATGCATTGTCGAGCTTAGAGAAAAAACTTGAAATTAATGAAAAGGTTTTGGGTCTGTCATTCAACCGGTATAGATAATTCCGTTGGACCGGGCTAGTTGGCAAAGGTGGTTAACGGAAAAATAGATTGTGTTAATCATTTCTCAAGACGAGTCTAGTCTCTAATAGTCTGCTGCAATTAAACGTCTCCTAATAATAATACTAGCCTATTATTGTCCTACTGGCAGTGCAAAGAACTCTTCTTATACAGAGAAGTCACCACGTGTGCCCAAGATGGGTTGGCAATTTTAGACTTATATTTACATGTCCAGCGGGGCAATTGCGTAACACATTATCAATCGGAATCGGTTTCATTTTGACAGTTCAACCACATTAATTGCGTTATTTACGTGTGGAACAGACAAATTTTTCGAACATAAGAAGCAATGGATTTGCAATTTGCTTCAAAATGATTCAGATTCCGATTGATAGTGTGTTACGCAATTAGGGTGCAGGTTTCCTCACGATGTCAGTGTCCAAGTTAAACTTCGGAATTGAAAGTCACGTTGGTACCTATTTGCTAGAATTTGAACCTACAACCACGTGCATGAGGCGAGGATTTTAACCACTACTGGGCCATTACGACCGTTTGGTCGTTCTCCTAATGCAACGTAATAATTCTTAAAAATATTGCTCATTTTCAGCCTGGCTATGGTGGTGACGGGGCGCCGCAAGGATATGGACAACCTCCCGCTGGCTTCGGAGGCCCGCCGCCGGGGCAACTGGAAATGGGACATGGCCCATATCCCTCAATAGGAGCTGGAGGTGGAGTTAATCCTCAAGTCCAGAATTGGTTTCTTGCAGTCGACAAAGATCGATCTGGATTCATAACAGCTCCAGAGCTGAAGGCAGCATTAGTGAATGCTCAAGGCCAAACTTTTTCTGAAACTGCCTGCAATTTAATGATCGGTAAGTTTACATTTCTAGTAGTAGGGCACACCTATGACACACCTTTACTTTTTAGCAACAGCTGTTTAGGTTGGCAGCATCATTTAAATCTATCTTCTAATAATCTACTATGTGCAGTGTTTCCCTTGTGCCGTGACCAGGTATTTTTCATACTGCCCCTTCTTGACCAACTCAATAGTTTTAACCCTTTCCCCCCCCCCCCTTACATTAAGTAAATATAATACACATTTATTATTATTAGAAGTGTGTAATTACGACATAATGTATTACAATTACAAATGTTTTTACCATAGCTGCCAACTAAAACGCTGATCTAATAATGTTATATATGTGTCTTTTTACAGGAATGTTCGACAAAGATCGTTCAGGACACATAAACGTTGAAGAGTTTGAGAAACTTTACACCTACATTAACCAATGGCTGGCGGTGTTCAAGACATACGATACGGATCAATCGGGGAGCATAGAGGAGAAGGAACTTTCCAATGGTAGGTATTCATGGAAGTCCACTATAATGTACCTAATGCCCAATAAAAAAAATAAACGCTGAGAATCCAATAGCATCCCTAGCGTGTTAAAAGCGCACTATTCGATTTTTTACACTCGGCGCCAAGCCGAGCGCTGAAAATCAGTGCGTGGTAAAAAAATCACCCCGTTTAGAAGCACCTGTGCGACCGTAAGCCAGGAATCGGAATTTGTAACTGGTCAACGATAGTAAGCACGCTCGCGCTCCTGAAAAATGGAATTCAAACACACTTACCTGACGAATTGTAATGACTCTGCCTATCCCTTCGTTCTACTCTTCTACTATACCTACGATGTTATAATTCTTTGTAATGTATTTTTTTTATTTATCTTCCAGCTTTGACGCAGATGGGTTTCCGGTTCACACCGGAGTTCGTGAGCTTCCTAGTGAAAAGATGCGACTCCAAGGAAGGGAAAGTGTCAGTGGATCACTTCATTGTTCTATGTGTGCAGATCCAACGTTTTACTGAAGCATTTAGAACACGTGACACACAGCAAAATGGGACCGTTACCATTGGATTTGAAGATTTCCTCAATGTGGCTCTGAGTTGCTCTGTATGAGAGGAAGAACAACACGCCCAATGGAGTTGAAGCAATTCTTTTTACGCTCTGCTTTCACTCTAGTACTTACACTTTAGTAAAGCATTGATTATAATATTTAATTTTATAAGTTTTCATATTCCAATTCTATTTTAACATTATCACTTTGCTTATATTTTTCTAAGAATGATGGGATGATATAACAACAATATGTCTATTGATACCAGATGCCTTTCAACCAGCTTTAAAGTTTTAGGTAATACTTATAAGTCTAGAAATTATCATAAATCTTGATTAGGTGTTTACAGCAGTTCATCTTGAATATAACTTAGTTATGAGCATGAACTATGAAATAATGGAGAATAGTCGATGGTTACATGCTAAGATTCTGAGTTCAATCAAAATCATTTCTTAGTCATGACCTAGAATAACCTCATTTTAGTAGATTAGCACTAAATTAACAAAAAAAAAATGAGCTGCTTGCCTATAGCATAGTTTATAAACAACTCCAGTTTTGCCAAGAAGCCTTCAAGAAATAGCTTCTAGATGCTATTATACAAATTGAGGTACAGGTACCGCAAAGATACGCAACTTCAATTTAATTTAACACAGTTTGAAAATATGTTAAGCTCTTACTATGCCCACCCACTATTAATGAAATCTTTATTTTTGTTATAGCGATATGAATTTTATACGTCGACTGTAAGGAGTATTACGAGTGTTATTGACGAAGCTAGCTATTGCTTGGTAAAGGGAAGTAAATAGATGTTTTGTAATTCAGTTTGTTTTATTTGAATGTTTTCCAGTTTTTAGTAATTAATGCATTTCTTTACATTACAATGGCCTTTAGGTACATGGTTTTTTTTTTTTTAATTAGAATGACATATGTTACAAAACACATCAAGGCACATGCTCCTTAACAATATGCTACAAACAACAAATTCGCTGGCCGTGTTGATATTCAAAATTCCAGTGACATATCTGAAACAATAAAACTCACGTTTTTTAGGGATTCGCCGCAGACATATGGCCGGTGGCGGCCACCCGCTACAGCAGTACTCAACACCGCAGCAAGAGGTGCCACCGCCGGTGGTTGTGGACGGTGGCTCGTGTGCGCTTACCCTTAGGCAGTAGCTTAGACTGCCATCCATTAGTATTAGTTTTTCAACCAGAAAAGATCAAAGTAAGCAGAAACCAAGGAAATGTTAAACTGCATGGTAAGACGTAACTGCAACCGTCGACATGCTGCTCGTGTATTTGAGCATTTTACTCAAATACACTCGCGACACGTTGTCAACGAGTGTCGACAGTTTGTTGTAGTTGCATCTGTCGTTGACCCATGTCGCTCTTGTGTATGCACACTATAAGACACGAAGCAGAATAGAAGCTTTTGAAATTATGTACTTACTAGCATCATTCTTTCTTCTGATTGCCTCAGCTTTTTCCAAAGAGAATACTACTTCTTGAAAGTTTTTCACAGCTGTCCTCATGTTAGTTTCATGCTGAGCATTATCTGGGGCACTGTCATCTAGCAAACTGTAGATTGAAGGTATTTCATCCAGTTTCATATTCTTTGCATTACTTGGCTTGAAAACCACAGAGACTTTGCCTGTCTTTGGGTGAATACTGAATGGTGACTTCAGTAAATGGTTGAACCCTTTAGTAACATTAACATCTAATCTGGGGTAGCAGTACTGTATTTTGATTTCTTCAATTAAGTACCTTATTTTCCTGCCATGATTTCCTGACTGAAAAAGTAGAAAAAAGATTTTGAATTTATGTCTCATCTGTTATTTTATGATAGCACTTAAAAACGAGACACAAACGCCTTTGCTTGTCGTTGTGCGGAGTCTGTAGGAGGAGGGGTATGGAGTAGATAATAATATGGATCATGGCTCGATAGTGATCGTTGAGATGTGGTCGCAACACATACTGCCCTAGAAACTGCTCAGTGTTTCCTTCTTAAGTTCAGAGTATTAGTTCTGTAGTGTTAAGTAATGTCCCTGTAATTAACTCTTTAGCAATGACTAGTGTGGACGTTATATTATGGAGTTATTTCTCTAGTTTACCCATTGGATATCCTAATTCTGCGCCCACAGGTGTATCTAACACTATACCTAATCAAGATCCTTTGTAATCTGTGTTCGCGATTTATTTGCCAAAAATGTAAAAATAACTTTAATTCCTACACAATAATGTTCAGTTTATGCTACAACTCCAAACATTTTTATAATTTTTTCAATAGTGCTAGTCACTTTGAAATCAACTTAATTTTCATTGAAATAAAGTTGATATTTGTCTATCTTGAAATAGGGTAGGGGTGTGCAGCACTGCGCACTTTTACTATAGAGGATCCAACATATTTATATTATAACATACATAAACTTATGCTTTTTTTTGGGTAGGCAGAAACTACAGAATGCCACCTGCTACGATCCTTACATACTTTTGTTGACTTGTTTACATTCATGCATCTGATCACTCGCCGGTTGAGAGTACTATGCACTTGATCTTTTTTTTATACTATTTTTAAAGCAAAAGTGATGTTATTTTTTACAAAAGAATTAGACTTACTTCTCTACAATAATTTTCATACACACTTAAAAATGATTTCCATCTCTCTAGAGATAAATCTGACATGCTTTCCAGGCTCTTTTGAACTTGTGATCTCAATGTTTCATCTGGAATCATTTTCAACAACTTATCTATGCGGTCTGCAGTGCTAAAGAACTCCTGATCTTGGAGAAGCTGCTCAAAATATTTATCAATGACAGTCAATGCTCTCCTGAAATAAAAAAAGGGTTAAAATTAAGTACATCTAATATTTAAGTGTGTTGGTTTTACCCACACAAGATCTGTAATGATTATCTAAAAGCCTTATTACAATACACAATATTCAGGGACCCTTTCCCTGCATGGTGTAATAAGAGAAAGGGAGGATGGGTTCCTTTTAAAAAAACATCACCTTAATTTCGAGCCCTAAATATTGTGTAATGTAATACTTAATAGGGTTTTAAAGCAGAAAGAAGAAGGGGGAATTCTTTGTATAGTAATGGAAAACAATGTAGGTCATAATAATAAAAGCAAAAGTACTTAACATTGTATGCAGAATTACTTTTCTTGTCACTTTGATAAAAATTCTGTGATCTAATACTTATTCATTATTTTACAATAGATAAGTTTCCTAAGTGGTCTACAGCAACACTCAACACAGGGAATAATAACCAATGATGAAGATAATTTACCTAATACTTGAATGAAGGTTATCATTGCCTAAATGCACCTTCTTGTTTTGATTGTCACCGCCCATTATCAAGCACAGGTAGTCGGCCACTGCTCCTCTGCCAGGACTGTCCAGTGTTCTTGCTTCATAGTCGGACACCCAGCAATGAATACCTCTTCTACCAGAGAACACCCATAGGATGCTTTGGAAACCAAAGTCCTCTGAAACATGATAAATTATGATTAATGATTTTATTAAACAAGGAAAATGGAGTATGTAAAGATCGTAGCAAGTGGTGGTTTATAGTTTCTGCCTACCCTGATGGGGAAAAGCTGTAGGTTTAATGTATGTAAGTTTGTAACCACAACAGAAAAAACTTGTTACAATCAAAATAATTCCTTGTCAATTTGTCATTAATATAAATTATATGTTGGTTTACTACCTACTAATACTTATTTATTTGTTTTGGATACTGAACAAAAGATATAAAAAATCCAAATCCAATCCGACGGGAGCTACGATGCCACAGACAGAGACACACACAGACACGTCAAACTTATAACACCCAGTCGTTTTTGCGTTAGGGGTTAAAAATACATATAAATAAGACAACATCAGGTATTAAGTGTAGATACTCTTTCACATAAAACTTGACTGCTTTTAATTCTATCCAGAAAGACATTAATATCATTGAACAATATAAAATATTTTCAACAAAATTTTACCTTTTAATGTCTTATCAATGATTTCGCAGGCAATCACCATGAATGTCCAACATTTCTCACAAACCTTAGCTTCTTGACAGCAAGTTCTGATTTCATCATAGTCTGTGAGATCAATATCAAACACCAATTCTCTGGACAGCACCACTGCATCATGACGGCCTATTGAAGGTCTGTGAATGTATAAAAGCTTATAAAAATTAATTAAATCATCATCTACCTAGCGTTTTCCCAACTATGTTGGTTCAGCTTCCTGTCTAACCGGATGCAGCTGAATACCAGTATTTAAAAAGTAAAACACTGAGTTCAGGCATTTTTACATCATATTTTCAATATGATGTAAAAATGCATTTTTACATCATATTTTCAATATGATGTAAAAATGCCTGAACTCAGTGTACTCACTTACAATAACAACTATAGCAGAAAACTTACACACAATATAAAGTGAACAGAACAAGTTTTCTTACTTAGTATTGTAAACTGCTCCAATATCCAACTTGTGTGGACACTTCTTCTGAAGCAGAGTTTGTAGTTCTTTCTGGTTACAAATAGACAAATAACGCAAATACACATCATCAGCTAGTGTAAACGATAACTCTCTGTTCGACAGTGGCTGTGGTGAACTCCCACAGGTTAGCCACCTACAAAAAATATTTTGAGGAAATAGCCTAGTATAATAGATAGGCAACATCTCGGGTAACATGTTCTCATCATAGTGCCCGACCTGGAAAAACGAGATGATTGTTTACAGACAGAACATTTAGCGAAACTGGCTCTGAATTAAACACCTTAACAAAATAGTAGTGCAATCATTACCATGTTTTAAAACGTAAATGTTTTACAACTGAGTGTTTATTTAATAAACTATATACACAATTATGTGGTTATTTGATTGTTGTTTAGTAAAATAATTTTAAGTTCAAAACAATTTAACTTTCAATTATTCACAACGTCATTGTCAGATACTCAGATGTCAAATTTTGGCGCGAAAGGTATACTTTTAACAATTTTCAACAACTATGCAAGCAGAAGTCTATTCAGCCTGAAATGTGTTGCCAAATTCAAAGCCACGTCTCCCACAACACAGAAACATTAAGAAACCCGACGCCACTTTTTTAGTCACTTCATTCCAAAGAGTACTATAAGATATGCTTCATTCTGTGAATAAATTTTTGCAAGTGTACAATACAAAAAAACCGACTAAACTTATTTTTTACTTTGTAGTGGTTTTTTGAGGTTGGTTGTTTTTTTTGTGTAAGTTTTTTTATTTTTCATTTTTTGTTTGTGGCAGGTACCCACACAAATTTTTGTTAAAATGTTATGTGAAAATTCCCTGAACATTCTCATCATCAACATAAATGACTTGTATTAAAAACATTTTTGAAGTCAATTCATAAAGTGCTCAAGCAAAGTTAATAATAATTAAAAGAAAAACGCTAATCGGCCAAGCAATCACGGAGATACCGTGTTCACACCATTTTTAAAAAATACTCACGGAATGTCCACTTCTCTTCTCTGAAGTTGGTGATGAAAAGTTATAGTGCCGTGTGTATCGACTAGAATAGTGTCTATGAACATCTATAGAATAGTAGGTATCTGAGAAGTTAAAATTAAATGTCGTTTGAAAATTCAGAGTACTAGGTAATCTTTTGATCTATTTTCACCGCAAGCGCACGAAACTATGAAACCAATCGATAAGCCTCATTTCATCAAGAGATCTATCGCTGATAGGACCTTGGTTATATACCTGTATTCTTTCATATTTCTGTTTTGGTTCCCAAGGAAAAATGGAAATTAATATAAAGAACGCATTTAAAGAAGCAGTAAAATTATCATTTGGTAAGTGCACTGAGTTGATTTTACTCAATCTTTATCTTTTACAGCAAAATATGCTGTAGGTACTTCTTTAAATTTTTACTTGTTCTTTAAACTTTGATCGTTATTTTTTTTTCTTTCAGGAGCTTGTGTCGAGAAATATCATATAATAACGGAAATTAGTCAAAAAGTATGCCTCCAAATGATTAGTTTTTTCTTGAAGAGGCCTTTTCTAACTACAGCATTATCTTCTGTGTTTATAATATTATTCATTATTATTTTGTCAGCTGCATTTATTACACTAATAGGAGTACTCGTAATTGCTATGGTTATTTTACTTTTTGAAGGTAAGATCATTTGCGAATTTGAACGCGCATTTGACAATCCTGAATTTTCATTCTTAACTTACTTAACTTAATTTTTCACGCTATTTTTCAGATTTTAATTATTCTTTTTGTTTCAGGTTTTATTTTCATCGTATTCACACTATTAATTAGTATGACTATTGCTACAGTCAGCGTAATTGTAATGTTAGTAGTTGGGATAAGGTACAACGTACCAATAACACAAGATTTAGATTACGATGGTTGGTATCAGTAGGTAATTTATTTTTCATACCTAATGTTTGAAATGTTAGAAATTGATTTGCACATTAAGTAAAAATATTAATTTAAAATTACTTCTACGAACTATAACTACTGACAGCGTTATGATTAGGAAAATTATTGGAAAATTTATTTCTTTTTTCAAATTTAATTGTAATCATGTTGTACGTTAATTAAGTCTGTTTGTATAACCGGAATCTGCAAAAAATGTAACGTTTAAATTGCACGGGCTACCTCAGAACATTTTGTCAAAGTAAATAAAAGTAGTTACAACATTGTACCATTTTTTTTTATGTTTCTAATGGTTCTTTAATAGAAACCAAGGCACCTAACAACTGCGGTTAAAAACTGAAGGCAGCAGTAAGTGGCAGCACTGTTGTCCGTCCACAAACCGCCATTGTTGTGTATATGTGTTCTCTGTTGTGTTGATCGTCATTCGTCGATCACAAATTAAACGAAAACTAAATAAAAATGTATGCGACTTGTAGTGTCGCACAAAATCACGAGCTAAGGAACAGGGAAGCGTCTACCACTGATAAAATAGCAGCTTTGGTGAAAAGGTCTATACATTATGTCTTATAATGTTTAGGTTATTTTGTTTTGGTTGACTTGTAAGTTCTTTTTTGTTGAAGATTGGAGGCTTTATGACAGGAATAACCTGATCGGAGTTGAAAACCAACTTGAGTATGATCTTCCTGACGAAACACTTCAGAGATGTTAATTCTAGCACTGATCTAATATGATAATATAAACTTTACTTTAACTATTTAAGTACCTATTATCACACCACAAGTGATTTTATCTAATGAAAACAGTAATGAGTTAGTTCTCTTGGGAGGATCACTTGTATACGAAATTTTCCCTTAAGAGTTTTCAGATTTAAAAAGGATAGCTCATAATCTTGATGAAATATCGGGTTTCCAATTTTTTTTTGGAGAGCTTTCTCCCACAGATTTTGTCTTATCATCTTTGGCAAGGTGATCGGTCAGTTCACCAATTGTGATTGGTTTTGAGATGTATTGCACCCGAACTCAACGAACGTAATTAGGCGACGTAAGATGCAAGAGCGAGCGAAGGGCACCCGAGGATAGGTTTGGTTAGGTTACTTTAAACCCTTTATACAGAAATAGGGGCCCGGCGAAGCGGGCACCCGTCGACATAGGATGCAAGAGCGAAAATACCGTCATGATGACTTTGTGACTGGTTTAGAAAATGTATTATAAAATTACGTTTTTTATAAACATGATTTTTCCAAAAGAATCTAAATATTAAGGGGGAAACTCTAAGGTGGCCCGCGAAATTCAAATTTTCTTACGTTTTTTGCAATTTGCTGGTCAGTATTAAGTTGTACGTTGATTAAAATATGATTCGCGGTCGTAACAAATATGTATTTACAGAATTATAATCATTAAAGTCATCAATACAACTCTCTAAGACCATGTAATCCCCAAATGTCAAGATTTCATGAAATAGTCATTCTTGGGGATTACATGGTCTTACAGAGTTGTGTTGATGACTTTAATGATTATAATTCTGTAAATACATATTTGTTACGGCCGCGAATCATATTTTAATTATCGTATAACTTAATACTGACCAGCAAATTGCAAAAAACCTAAAAAAAATTGAATTTCGCGGGCTACCCTGGCGCTTTCACCTTAAGTGAAAAATGTTTAAATGATTAAATGCCATCGGAAACATTTGTAAAGAGAAGCATTTGCCAAATAAATGTTTGTAAAGCGAGTGTCTAAAAAATAAAACATTTGCGGAATGAGTTGTTTGTGTAATAAATAGTATACGAAACGTTGGTTGTAAACTAAAAATTTGTCAATGGAGTTTTGGTGAAACATTAGTGAACCCTTTGGCAAATACATGGTAGTGGTGTTCAAAGTTGCTATAAGGCAATCACTTGCTTAATGCTTTATATTTTAAGCATACTTTTTATATGCTTTATTAAAGCTGCTTTTTTATACGCGTAGGTACCTGGTACTTGACTTGTTATGTTACGGGCGGGCGCGAATAAAGCAAGCGCGGTGACTGACAGGCAGCATGCTAAAGAATATTACATCGCGTTTATGAATTACGATAAAACAGATACAATGAACTTTCCTTCATACTTATACATATCCTCATATACCTCATACGATAAATACAATGAACTTTCCTTCATACTTTCCAGGCTTAGTAATTGAATAAATGTTATTATGAAATAAAATAAGTTAGTTTTTGAACATCGATCACTAATATAAAACTATACCCCATTCACAATAAGATTAGACATTGAAATAATCATGCGACGAAAGACGAAAGTTACTAAAAAACACGAACCAAATAGCATATCATTCATTATATTATATGGCCTGCTTAATGCTTTTTCAGTCATTCATTGCTTAATGCGTTTCGCGCGATGACAGAGACAGAGTGCGATGTAAAAAAGCAATAAGCAAATAGCAACTTGTGAGAGCCACGATAGCATTTGCTTTATGTTGTGTGTATTAAGCACGGCGCTTTATTTTGCTATATGATATATTAACCACCACTCATGGGCCCCGTATTTTAGCAGTAAACAACTGCGCAACGTAGCTTAGTAATTAATTATGCGTAAAAGAAGTCGCTTGTTTACAAAAAAAATATATGGCTATTGATATTGATAGCTAACTGTTGGCTAACTGTCAAATTCTTGGACTAGTGTTAATAGTGATAGTGACATCTGAAGTGAGATAGCAGATTACTTTAATCTGCGTAAATAAAATACAGTATCACATACTTTCTAATATATTTTTTACATACACCAAAGTTAGGCTATGTGACTAAAATACATAGATATTAAAAAATCGACCTTAAGTCCTACGCCACATTTGATGGAAATTCCGACAAAGAATCGGTCGGTACGCGGAGGACGGAACAGACGCAGAGGGCGAGCGGTCCGCGACGGAGCGACCGATCTACCCACGCGGAAGATCCGCGACGGTATTTCCGTCCGGAAGTGTGGCGTAGACCTTAGTAGCTAAGGTCTACGCCATACTTCCGATGTTATGAACTAAAGCTTAGTTCATAACATCTTTTACCTTTGCCTTTTCTTCTCTAATCTGTTTAGTTACTGATCACGACATTTGAACCCATTGACCAGGAAAAACATTCCAAGAGTCCTTACACCTATTGATTATGGAACGTTTGGCTACAGGTCAAAAAATAATGAGTACACTAGGTACTCTTGGCGTGTAGTGTATGTACAATTTGTTACTTTATAAATTTGTGTGCTAGCAAAATTGTGGATAAGCTTAGTGTTCAGGACGAGAGACACACGCATTCAGATAAAGAGTGCGACAAGTGGGGTATTATAGCCTAAGGTGAGATAATCATGTCACATTTTTGCAATCCAGAAATCCGGGTCGTGGCACGGGCGGGGTAAATTGTATTAAAAAGCTTGCAACACTGTTTTAGACTGATTTGTGAATGTGATGAATGAAAAATATAAAAAAATGGAACGAATCTGAACCACAGAGTACTTTGATAAGGAACGAACCGATAGTGCCGATCGGGAAACGCGGGGTCGGAAAATAAGATTTGTAGTAAAATTAAACCAATACAAACTATTGCAAACAGTGATAATTGGTGGAATAAAGTACTAGTTGTATGTGTGTTTACTATGTGTGAGAAAACTTTGAAGTCAAAACGTGAACGTGTGCACAAAAGAACTGTTACAAGACTGATGGATGGAGTCTTTGGGGTTTTTGGCAGCAAGGTCACAGTTGCAGCAATGATGTAAATTATGACAGTAAGTTCTAACTGGTTTTTGTTGTATCCGTAGAACATTATGCCGAAAAAATTACGTCACTTCATCCACAGGTTTCAAAATGCAATTATGAGTTGCACTTTGCAGATTGCTTTCCACCGCTTTATTTGGTGCATCATTTGAAGCTTCCAAACTGCACATAAAAACAGATAAAATTCAAGAGATGATAGAACATTGGACTTTTAAAACATTATCGTTAATTACTTTCCTTCCTTTCTACTCCTTGTGTAAGTACTAATGGAATTGTTACTCATTTATTCCAGCTAATACTTATGTGTTGAAGTGTGACGAATGTTAACAGTAATTTTGCCTTTTATCACAGTTAAAGTCAAGGGAAATATTAAATAATTTGTTGTCTTAGTACTTAAGTTAGGTCATTCATACTTCTCTTTCAAAATAATGTTGTCTTACGCACTGCATACATGTCACAAAACTCGTCTTATCCTCATAATTGCATACCTACGGTTTTAGTCACGTTTTTGTTGAAAATGTAAGCAATTTTGTCATAATTTGTTTGTTCCATTCAGTAGCTGCATTACAAACAACCTTAAAACAAAGAGGTACAGTTCAAAATTAATTGTATCTTATCTCCCTAAAGTTTCATAACTCCTGTTAGTGCTCGTGTAATAAACAAAGCAATTTAATTTCTTATTCAAGCATGCTATCATTACCATTGAGTAAGTTAAGGCTACCATTAGTTTTCAGTATCAATTCAAATATTCTTGCTCAAATATAAATTGAATGAATATTTGTAACATTCCAACTGGTTCCAACCCTGTTTTACTGGAATATAAACCACTAGCTGTGCCCTGCTGTTTCACCCGCATAAGTCTCGTTCCTGTGGGAATATCGGGATAAAAAGTATCTATGTCCTAATCCTGGTCATGGTCTATCTATGTTCCAAATTTCATAGAAATCTGTTTAGCCGTTTTAACGTGAAAGTGTCACAAACTAACATACAAAAAAATCATATAGTGTTGATCCCGTTCGAAAGACACATGCATCTATTATCATAATAACGTTATTGTTGTTTTCCTCAGGAACAGCACTTTTTTTCGGGATGAAAGGTACCCTATGTCCGTTTCTGTTATACACCTGACAATGTATATGCAAAATTTTAGGATGATCAGTTCACTGCCGTACATTGTTTAAAATACGGTTAAACCCATAAAGTAGTTTCAGAGATATCGGACAAAAACCTGCGAAATGAATAAGTGCAGCATTGTGTGATAACTGTATTATAATAAATTAATATCGCTTGGAACGATCCGTGATAATAACGTTACCATCCTTTTGCCGTGTTATAACATAAATTTGAGGAATAGCTGTTAAATAATAAAGTAAACTGTAAAAAATATGTTACTTAACGGTTCACACCCGCTCTATATCTCGGAAAGTAAAAGTCGTACAGTAATGGGACCCAGCACAAAAGATAGAGAATTTTTCAAAACGTAATGTGTGATTCAAAACTAAAAAATGGCAGTTTGAGGCTTAACCGTGTTTTAAGTAACGTACGGCAGTTCAGTGGTTTAGTTCGTTAGGTTCAGTAGGTAACAAACAAACTTACTTTCGCATTTATAATATTAGTTACGATTGTTAGTTTAGATGACTAAGGGCTGATTTGTACAACGCCAGATAGATAACTTTTGTTCGAGGAATAAAATTGATGTTTGACAGTTTTTGTAAGTACTGTCGAAATTTGGAAATTATTTTGCGAATAAAGTTATCTTAGGATTGAAAAATCAGCTTTAAGCCTAAGATGTTTCTAATACAGAGAATGACTTGTACTCTGAAAAGTAATGTATGAAAATTAAATGATCGATGAAGATACATAGGTTTTAAGATCACTGCATGAAAGAGGCGGGTCTCTGGGTGGGAATGTTATGTTATTTTTGTCAAACACTATAACAATACTGTTTATATTGCTGCCACTGGGGAACTGTGTCTTTTTAAATGATCATTGTTCACTTACTAAAAATGTTGGTAAGTTTTTTTATTAATGAAAACTTTTTTATTTCCAGAAATTGAAATTAATACATGCCTGCTGCGGTCATCTAAATTGATTCTGTGAGTAATAATTATAATATTTATCCTTGGCTTATTGATTAGTTTTATCTTTTTTAGTTATTAGATAACGTAAAAGATTGGCTAAGTTTTGTATGAGTGATTCTAGTTATGAGTCTGTACTTACTGTGAATAATAAAACTGAATCTAGCTCGATTCACAAGTGGATGAAATAGTCTATGCATTTCTGACTCATGCTTATCTATACTAATATTATAAAGACGTAAAGTTTGTAAGTTTGTATGTCGGGGGTAATCTCTGGAACTACCAGTCGGATTTGAATTTTTTTTTGTATTTGATAGCCCAATTCTTGAGGAAGGCTATAGGCTATTTAACATCATGCTGTGACCCTTAGTAGCCGAGCAAAAAGAAAAAAAAGTCAGAGAGAATGCTAAGCAAAAACTAAATACCTAATAGCGCGGGCAGGCGATGCGATGAGATGCGACGCGGTGCGATGCGGTGGGTTGGGGGAACAAGAAATTTCACACGGACGAAGTCGCGGCCAGAAGCTAGTGGTATAATATAAAGCATGCACTGTCTATTAATCAGAAGTAGTCAGATAGGGAATGTCGACTCCATCTAGCTTATTATTTTTTTAATATGACGTTGTTGGGCACCTCTCGCACAGGACCCGTGTGGTGGATTACGGCCCACTCCCTGTCACAGAGAGGCGGCCTGTGTCCCAGCAGTGGGGACATTGACAGTGACAGCTAATTATGCTTATGCTAATATGACCTGTGAAAGTGATTCCGTCATCCTATTTACAGAATAAAACTATCAGCAGCACTAGAATATCACCTGTAATAATGTCGAGGCTGTATTTACTCACACAATTATCACATGCACTAACGGCTAGATTATGTGCTACATAACTTGTAGGATTTCTATACTATTATATATTTGACTAGCTTCTGCCCGCGACTTCGTCCGCGTGAAATTTCTTGTACCCCCACCCCATCGCAACCCTTCGTATTCGCTTAGCGTTCATTCTGACTTTTTTTCTTTTTGCTCGGCTCCTAAGGGTCATAGCGTGATATTAAATAGCTTATATAGCCTTCCTCAAGAATTGGGCTATCAAATGCAAAAAGATTTTTTCAAATCTGACCGGTAATTCCAGAGATTATCGCGTTCAAACAAACAAACTCTTCAGCTTTATTATTAGTAATAGATTTGTTGCTTGTCATTACTAGCAAGTCTATTGAAGTAAAGGACTACTGAAAGATCTACTTAAAACTAATCTGAGCAAAAGTGGCTGCAGTGTGCCTCAGGTGATCATGTGCAGTAACATTGACACTGTTTAGTTTTCCAAGTGTGCTGAGGATTAGTAAGCAGTCAAGTAAAGAATTCACACAGCCTCATTTATTGTTGAATTTTATACAGCCTGCTTTTTTTTTTGCTGTTTTCTTAGTGGTTTTCTTTATGCTTATTGTCATGTGTATTTTTAGGGCAGATCGTCAAGCTGGCGGCCCTTCAGGATGCGGCTCGTGCGCCCTCGCTAGCACCGCGCGTTCGCCACGTCGCCACAATCACAGGTATTAACCCCAGCATTTGCTACAGTCACACACTCTGAAACTAATCTCCAATTTAGAATCTTAGATCATTATCGAGTCTTGGAATCACAGAATCAACGACGAAAATGATAAAGTTCAAAGTCCATTGCAATCAAAATAATTGAGGACTTTTTATAACAGATCGTCATAACTTACATGATGCTAAAGTATATAGCTGAGTAAGCAGCAATGGAATGTAAATATATAAGATTCTGAATTGAAGACTTGAGTCATGTTTGCGGCTGTCAACGATAAGTCTAGTAGTTAGCAAGCAATAAACCAATTATCCGTCCAGCCTTGCCCCAACTATGTCGGAAATTCGAATGACTATCGAGCGGAACTGACGGATTCAAGGTGCGAAGGTCTCGGATTGTAAACAATTGTCAGTCATCCGCAGACAGGCTGTAGCAAGGGCTGATCGAAGGTTCCGCGCGGCTGTTGTTTCGGTACGTGTACGAGCTTCGAAATCCGTGCTTCGTAATTTTGTGCATTTGTAATAAAGGATTTAAGTTACTATAGTCCGCGCGGAACTAGTTGGCCGCGCCTTTGGTATGTGAGCAGTGGGACGGAGGGGCGGGGGCGCTTTCTCATTACTGAATTAAGTGTGTTGTGTGCTCAATAAGTGTGTTGCGAACACTAGGCAACCCCGCCGCCCTCACCCCCGTCCCCACCTAAGGCGCGGCCAACTAGTTCCGCGCGGACTATAAATCTATTGTTTTAGCGAAACCTCATGTCTAAAAATACTCGTGTATTCAAGTGTTGTAAATTGGTATGACTAATTGGTATACAATTGTGAACTTTAGACGTTTTGGGGTAGTCTGCGTTTTTATCCTTAAGGGGTTTAAAGTTAAGTTTATGAATGGGGTAAAATTTATAAAGAAGGCGTGTGATTGGCTATGTGCCAGATGGTGGCTATTCTGGGCGAGCGGGCGGCGCGCGCGCATCCAGTCGGTCGCCGCGTTTCTACCTCCCAACTGTTTGCGAGGAACTCGCTCGCACGATACATAACATAGGAGACTTACCGTTCGTTCATTATTTGTTTTTAATTAAGTTAAAATTTAATTTGAAAAAAGTTTCATGGTTACACAAGATAAAAAAAAATAGGTGATGCCCCATAGTAGACGTTATTTTCGGTGTTCCTTCAATCAATCTTGTGTTTTACATTAAGATATAGCAATATCTTTAAATGATTGTAGGTAGGTTTGCCCTTAAATCACAAACTGTGTGCTGACTTCTTGCGATTAATTGTCGACTTAATTAAGATTCATTACGAACTCTCAAACTCGTATTGTTCATAGTTTTTATAGCAATCCGTTGTCGATGATGTAATTATAGTGTTTTTATTTATTTACCACCAAGGTCTACTGATGACAACCTGAACTCGACCTAATACAAGAATGAAAGGTATTACAAACAAAGTTAAAGTTTGTCTTGAATGGCATGCTTGTAATTGTGAAAATGTTGAAATGATTAACATGTCTAATAAAAAGAAAATGTTGTTATCACAGCAACTTTTAAAGGCACTTAACACCTTGGGATCCATAGACATTCTTGAACACTAACCATTCTTATTTGTTCACAATTCATCATCTTAATATTACCCTAAAAAGTCATACCTGAACATCTTGTTTTAAAAGACTGTCGATGGTCAATTTATTTTTTGTCGAATAAGGTCTTTGTAACGGTATCAAACCAATTAATCGTGTTATTTGGCTTTCCATTTTATCTGATAAGAGAAGTCAAAAACCGAAAGTGAATCGAAAGTGAATTTACAACGTCAAAGAAATCGAGCCAATTTAATCTATTGCATTGAGTCTATACATTGGGGCGGCGTTATGAGAACTGACAGCCTTACGTAATCAATTCTATGCATAGTTCATCTGAAGTCTGAATATAATAAAATCACATGGAATTTTAGCACTGATTGGTTTTGTATAAGTCATTCTTTAGGATTGTACTCTCAGATTTTCGGAATGAAACTGTGGCAGTTAAATTGGAGAACTTTTATCCGTTATGTAATAATCATTCTCTCTATTATGACTTGTTCAATGTATGGGATAATTATGTTATAATGTAAGGCCCTTTATTCAAGCTGTAAGTGACAAGGTCACAAAATTGCGTCACCGAGTTCGCGGGGCAACCCGTGGCGGAGGTGACCCCGCTATGGTAGCGATGCCAACATATTGACGACATCCTTATTTTTATTGGTTATTCGAATGAGTACGTCGACCGTACCGCCTCCGCCGCTGAACTATGCGTGTGGCCTCGCAATGTGTCTATTAACAGGCCTTTCCATGTCAATAGTAGCTAAATGTATTATCCCACTATCGGTCAAAAATAGAAAGCCCGTAGAATTTCTCCGTACTCGAAATTAGGACGAGTTCGCACATATGTAGAACTGCATGCAGGTTAAAATTATGCGGTAAAGATAAATGTGTAACGGTTGGTTTTTGCTATCTAGATCCCAGCCGCATTTTATTTTTGATAAATTCTTTATACGAAATTGCAGACAGTAGATACTTAGATGACAGTGTATAATAACCTCGTTAGCCATAATTTGGTATAAATTAAATCTATCTTTAGTGCCATTTTCGATCTGTACCATCTGCATTATGGGCATTATGTTGACACAGTTGATACAGATCGGGAGTCGTGAGGCGGTGAGGCTCATATTCGTTATAGAGATGTGGTATTGTTAAACAGGCTGTTGAAACGTTGATGCAATGATTTTGCATGTGATCGGTGGTGCGACATTGGTGTAGTGCGGAGAACCGGTGCCTGAGCAAACAATTTCTAGTCAATCGGCAGGCTTGTACTGAACACTATGCACCTTACCTTTGCCGCGAGACTTTATAGTGGGCTAGAATACAAAGAGATTGTTATAATTTTATTCATATAACATTGTTATAGTTCTGATCGTCACGATAAGTCACGTTCACTCTTTTATTTTTCTTCGATCGTTGTTGCTAGTTGTTGCCTTTGGCGATCGGTTCAGCGCTGTTCGTTATCGGATTTATGACGTTGCCTACATTATCTTCCTATCTGTAGCTAATTACATCGTTGATTGTTTGGTCGGCGGCTACACGGTGTACGTCCGCAGATGTATGGTGAAAGTGATTTTACTCTTGGATACTTGATGAAAGATGTGCAATGTGATTGTGATGTGAATATCGAATAAGTTAGTGCAATTTATGTGTTCTGATTATGACCGAAAAAAAACCCCGGCCTCGGCCGCGGCGTCGGGATGAGTTGCACGAGAGGCGACAGGATCTGCTGCTAGCTTGGAGTCATGGTGAGCTATTGTCTAAGCCTAGATTTAAGAAGGAGCCTTGCGTAACTGCTTATAACAGAACTGTAGTTTTAATCAAATCATACGAAAATAAAATTTAGTTCCGGTCTCGCTAAAGTAGTATCTATATGCACCATGCAAATGTAATTCACAGTCAGAGATAGCCATTGAAAAGTAGCTGTTAAATAGAAACAAAAACGTCTGTAAGAACTTCACTACACTTTCTATTACCTGTTATGAATATACCGACTGCTAATCTTATGAGAATGGCGGAGAGGTCTGTTCTGAGATAGTTCCTAAATATCGATTGCGAGTGCAAGTAGCGCAGGCGTTTTACAACGTACTTACACGGAAACATGGCTGGTGCACCTGTTTCGTATTATTTCAATGATTCGTTTTATTTCAATGATGCAAGTTCTGAACGGATCCACAATAAACCGCATTTATTATGTAACGAAAGCGAAAGGGCATGTTTTGCGTGGGAAGTTTTGGCACATTATTTTTCACATGCGTGCATGTAATCAGGGCTTGACCAAAATAATTTACTCAAATTAAGTAACGTTTTGTTTTTGTTTTGTTTACAAATTACCACACACCTAAAAGAAGTGCGTAACCAAATTTTTTGGGTAGCTTCCAACGGATACACCAAAATAAGAATTGTTCAAGAAATGGTCACATGGAGAGACATTTCCAAAATTAGTTTGCTCAAAGTATATTATGGTTTGTGAGACGCTGCCTTGTAATATTTTGTTGAAATATGAAACAAGCTCAATTTTCATATTTGTAGCTTCAATCAATTAGAATCGATGATATCAATCGATTGCTGCTTGATGATATTGCTATACACATCAAAAAAGGCGTCATATAACGGGCATAGGTAGAGCAAAATGTATCTACACAGTAATATCCTTATCAGTTATCATATCAATAAAGTAGTCGGGACTATATCATTTTATTTGAATGTCAAACTTGTTTATAATTCGGCTGATAGCATTGAAACGCTTATATTGGCTTTAAAAGTGTAAATTTCCGTTTTGGGGTGCTAAAATAATGAATAATACCAAATTTCCCTAACCAACTTCGATGTTGCCAGTATGAATCTTTCTATATCATACAGATTCCTTAGAGAATTGCATACTTTTGTACTAAACCCATTTTAAAAAGTCATAAAAGATGCAGTGTAGCTGTGTGCACTGGCCAGTGATGCGATGTGAATTCATCGATATTCTATTAAGAACAACTCAGGCTCACAGCCTCTGTATTCGATCGATGAGAATATAGATCTCGGTGAAAAAACATGATATTGTGACGTATTTTCAGTGTTGCGTCTTCTGTAATCTTCAGAGGACCTACTGAGAGGTTATCAGTTGACAAGAGAATCTGTTTGATCTACCATCGTACCAGTTTCCACGCTTCTTACCCACGGGTAGAGGTGGTTATTATTATTCAGTAGAAACTATACGACACAACACTGATATCATCGTTCTAAATATATTCTAAAGAGGAAAGTTTCGTTTGTTTCAGCACCAATACAATATTATTTACGACTTAAATAAACGATTTCTATCGAGTTTTACCCCCCCCTAGCCTATTACATGGGACTTTAACATACCGTGCGAAATGTGGGTGTATAAATAGGTAACCTCTGTCCAACCCTTCGGGGAAACGATCGTAATGTATGTTATACTAGCAGCGCCCCGCGGTTTCACCCGCATAAGTGTCGATCCCTTGGGAACATCGGGATAAAAAGTATCCTATGTGTTCATTCTGGTTATAAACTATCCGTGTGCCAAATTTCATTCAAATTCGTTCAGTAGTTTTTGCGTGAGAGTAACAAACATACAAACAAATTCACAAACTTTCGCCTTTATAAAATTAGTAGCGATTACTTATTTTGAGCCGGGACTCAATGAGAGGCTACAGAGAATATAATTATGTATCTGAGTTTCAAACTCTGTAAGGTTTTAAGTAATATCTATCTACCTACCTAAGAAATAAAAAGATCAAAAATAATGAGACAAGAAGAAAATTACTCTTCGGTTTTTGGTTTTTGTAATCCTTGCCGGCCTGAATAATATATTACCCATACAAACTTATAAAACTGGCCAAGTGCGAGTCGGACTCGCACACGAAGGGTTCCGTTCCACAAGGCAAAAACGCCGAAAAAAAACACGTTTGTTGTATGGGAGCCCCCTTAAATATTTATATTATTCTGTTTTTAGTATTTGTTGTTATAGCGGCAACAGAAATACATCATCTGTAAAAAATTCTACTGTCTAGCTATCACGGTTCATGAGATACAGCCTGGTGACAGACAGACGGACAGTGCAGTCTTAGTAATAGGGTCCCGTTTTTACCCTTTGGGTACGGAACTCTAAAAATGTGATTAATATTGTGTAATAACAGCTAAAGATTAATAGGTCAAGAAAGTTTGATCGACGCAAAGCTAGAGTAGTTTCACTTGACCTGGCGCACTCTCAAGTACCTATCAGGTCAGCTCCAAGACCTAAATACATAATAGTTTTCTTTTCTAACGTGAGCTTGATCATGGAAAGTCGTTTTCAATTCACTGCTTCCCAAACAAATGTTATTTTGCAAATCTCAATACCTAAAAATAATTATTTTGTCGGCTACTGAATAAAAACAATCCATATGTAATTAACAGGTAAAAACAAACAGTTATACACAGGTGATGTAGCAATCATATAAATACATATTTATCCTAACGCTGAAATTGTAATAAATGTATATTACTTAGGTCTAACTTACTTAGGTACCAACTCGCACTGGGCCCGCGTGGTGGATTACGGCCCACTCATTGAGAGGAGGCTTGTGTCCCAGCAGTGGCAACATTATAGACCGATTACGGTACTTAGGTCTACGTGCGATTAGTGTTCGTATATATATTTTTTTACTGAGAGTAATTATGTACTACTAAGAAAAAATAAAACTCATTACGTTCGTGGTAATAACTTAACAGAACTTTTAACTGTGTTGGTTTAATTTGTACATAATTAACTCAAGTTCATTGTGTGGCTAAATTAAACGCAATAAATCAGACTAAAAATAATTAATAATAATTTATTTTTATTATTTATTTGTTAATAATAATAATATCTAAGACTTTATGTAATAATTTTACCAATTTTAATATTATAATAATATTTTAATACTGAATAAAACATTTATATATTATTATTTTATTTATTTATCACATTCGAAAATGTGTGTGTGAGCATTCCCACTTCATAATTATTAGCATGAACTCTATACGAAATACGTTTTGCGGAGGGTGGCGCAAGGACATTGCAGAAGTGCATGCCCCCGCAGATCGGTCATCCACCGACGCGCAGGGAGGCAGATATCGATTCTGTCTGCAAGCGCCGTACCCATACTAAATACGGAAAGTAGACACTCCCTGCAACATACAAAGCTGGCTATACAGTTAAATACTGCAATGCGCTCAACTTTTCTAGTCACGACATTGCGTTGAAACTTGCAGCTTTCCAACTATTCATTATCTTGATCCATACCTGTTCTACTACCTACCTTCTGCTTAGAAAATTGTAAATAAATCTGCTACTATAATTGTTGAAGCTAGCACATTTCCATTTAATGTTTCTTTTGTCAACAGAGGTGTGCAATAGCGAGGAGGTGCCCGAGGTAGAGATAGTCAGTCTTCTACAAGAACATATACCAAAATATCGCTTGAGAGCCGACAGTCTCACACAATTTGGAGGTACAGACACTTTTATGCGCTTTGCTTTAAGATTTCACTTTTTCGTTCAATCATTTCAAACTGGCAAAGCTTTCTTTCAATGAGCTTATAGCAAATCATTCACAAAGAGTTATTTACTTTATCATAATCTAATCACCCAAAATCATTGTTTTTTCATAGTCGCAATTTTCATTTAGTTCTATATCTACGCTTAAAAGCTTTACTTCGCAAAAATGGTTGATATATCTAACAAAATAGAGAGAGCTTTCATAAGAATTCATGAAAATATTGAGACTACGACTACAACTAAGTATAGTAGCCAATATGGAGGGTGGGGGAATTTCGCCATTTACGGCCGGATTCACCCAAAAATCAATACTTACTTGTGTTTTCATGGCCATATCATTACAACGTCTATATTTAGTTTTATGGGGACCTCTGGAAGGGGGTTGTTAAAGTATTAATTAGTAAGAGTTGACTACACTGAAAAGCGTCTAGAACAATGTCCTTGTGTTTTCTAGAGTCGTTTTAAAATTAATAATTGAGCGAATCCTGTGTCTGGACGATGCACGATGTTGACGAGCTTTTCGTCGAGTCACGTATTTTTTAAAGCTCTATCTATAGCATTATTTTGGAATCGTTCCAAACTAAAGAAATTTTTTATGCTTGTTCACAATATTCTGATTTAGTTCCGGACGTTCATCGCTTTATTTGTGAGTGTTTTCGGTGAATTAATTGAATCACTCGTTTTATTTTATTAATAGCCAGATTTAGAAAAATCTGGATGTACTCCCTGGGTAAGTTTTTAAGTCGGTTAAAAAAGGAGTGACTTTTCGTCATTTCTATTTAAGTTTTGAGGAATAGTTATTTACCAAAAATACTGTTTTGGTCTTATTCCTATAGGTTTAACCATAGAAATATAAAAAAAAAACATATATCTATGGGTTTAACGGTTGACTTAGCATTCTGTTTGAAGTGTTCATTGGAATACACTTAGGGTGAAGGTGCGGTAAAAATATTTTTCTACAACCGGTAAATGATGATGTTTATTAGTTTGAAAATTTTTCTTTAATATTGGTAAGTACTTCTAAACTACGCAGGTCACGTTAGGGTAGGGCCTTGATTGCTACCTTGTTCAAATATAAGCGACAGGCACGACCTGGTACTCATTTCTCAGCAGCTTATGTATTTTCGTCACGAAGTAAAACATTGCCGAATAATAAAAAAAAAACGAATATTTTTGGTGTTGCGAATTTTGCCTTTCCCCCAAAGCTGAAGCTTTAATGCTTTAACTCCCTAAAGTATTATTTCACAATTTGTAAATGTTATGTATGTATGTCAGATTATTACAAATATGGTCTCCTTTGGTCATAATAACGAACATTTCATAAGTTGACATTTTGGATGATAAGTAAAAAAAAAACGAGAAAGCCTTATGCAAATATTCATCTTTACCGTCGTCCTAGTTTTGTTTCAGAAGTTCTGCGTAAATTCCATCAGGTCAGTGTTCAGTAACTAGGGCGTAGCCTACTTGTGAGCATTTTTTTGCTCGACTTTGTTGATAGGCTCAAGACTTTTAAGTCGGCAGATGTATTATGTTGTTAGTTGTTGTAATATATCTAGTATTAGAGCTATTCGATTTGCTGTACACCATTGTAACGTGATAAGGCCTATGATTGAATGCTTTGTATTCGTAGGTATATTTATTTATAAGATCAGTCTCAATGATGCATTCCAATGAACTAGAACGTTTAGTTTCCAGGCCTAATGAACGACGGTGTGCAACGACTCTCTTGGAACGGCAAGGTCTCTTGCGAGACAGGGGCACAATAGTTTCTCTAAATGTCAGACTGCACCAACGAAATGGAATACGGTTTTAGAAGTCTTTGAAAGTAAAATGGTAATTTAGGAATATTTTCTCATTATTTAAAATTTCTTTAGCCTGCGATCAAGACGTACAAACTTTTATTCACTTTTTCAACGGTAATTATTATACTTAGTATGTTCCTACAAAGGCGAATGACAATCATTTCGCTGAAACAGTCGTTAGCCATATTCATAAGGAAGTGTAATAAATAAAATTAATATACCAACATATTTCTTGTAAGTTAATTCTAGGCGTACTTTCTACTCCTTACTGCGTCATTTCATATTTAATAGTATAATGATACTCATAATATCTGACTATCGTTAAATATTATGACTCGTCTGTCTTAGCTTGTTAGTAAGTCGTATTTATGTTGGATTCCATTTCAAAAATCATTCTGCTTACATAATATATTTTGAAAGAAATGGTAAGAATTTGACAATGTAGAAGTGGGCTATATGTGGTGTTCCGTCTTTGTAAGTGTTTGAGTCGTGGTTTCCGGCGCCGGCGCCGTTCTTAACGCTATAAATAATGGTGTCTCATCGGTCGAGTCATCGCCCGCTGGCCAGTATGCGTCCCCGACCGGTCTGATGCGTGCCATCTGTCAAACTGCTGCGTTCGCTGCACATAACACCATCACCATCCGAAGCTAGATATTTTAATGGAAATACCGTTCAAGCCAATGCTCTACTAATCAACTGCATAATGAAAGTTGATTCATAATGCCGACTCACGTTATGTTCCCCTGTAACTGTATAACAAGGAAGACCTTTAGTGGCTTCTAAGTCGAACAGCTACTTTATGTGCACTCATATGCTGTTATGTAACTTTAAAACTGTAATGATGTAATTACGCCGGGCCCGTAGTAAGTGGGTGTACTCGCAGGTGTAAAATTAAAGCAATGTATTCTTGGTTCATGAGAAGTTCTCGACATTTAGCTAAAAGTCATTGTAATAGGACGCGATCTGAATAGATTTGAATTGGTGGTGGGATAAAGCGGTTGACGGCGGTTGATGTATCGTGTGATTCAGAGGCCCTGTGACGTTGTCGTGTGTTTGGGTTCATGTACTGGGTATCAGTAATTATTTCAATGAGTGTATTATACAGCAATTGGTACAAATTGAGCTATGTACTATACTAGCACATACCCTACCAAGTACGAAGTTTTTCCCTTCCACATAATATACAATTTTAATGGTGGTATGTTTGTAATAGCTGTGTACTAAAATATTTTGATGTTTTCCAGGATACGAGAATCAAGATTGGTTCATACCATCCCCGGCCCTGCCGGTGAGCGACAAAGACCTCGCACTCACTCCTGACCAGATCAGGGAGACTCTCAATTACTTCCGTGAGTATGCATGCATGATGGTTTATCATTAAAACATGTTTTATGCATTGTCTTTGAATGTTTTTATTATAAAGGCTAGCAGATTCTATGGTTTATATGAAACATGTATTTCACACGAAAGGTATTTTATATTGATGTTTTATCAAATGGAATGCCTTGGTGGCCTACTGGACGCAAACTCTACAGCTGAGCATGAAATCCTGGGTTCGATTCCCAGGCTAGGAAAACTGTTACTGGGGCTTCCATTAGGAATTTCTCAGTAGCAGCCCGGAGTCTGGATGTGTGCCCGGTTGATGGCAATAGGCTTGCCTCCTTTTACATGGGACTTAAACATAACTGGGGAAATGTGGGTGTACTTATAGGTCCAGAAGCCAGCACATCAAGCTACTACAATCTGTGAAAATGTCTTTAATAGATTTTCAACTTTATCGCTAAAGCATAAGGTTCAAAGTTGATTGGGAAAATTTGACATTTTCGGGTAGCTTGATGTGCTGGCGTCTGTACACCTTCTGCTTAAGCCTTCGAGGATTACCGGCGCGATTTTATATGATGTTATGCAAATGGAATGTGTTCTAATGTTAATGTAATGAGTACTAGTATTATAGAAACAATAAAAGAACGTGCGTGAAAGTATAACTACTGAGTAATTTAAAAACTATTACTTACATGAACATAATCAATCAATCCACAACTATATATATAATCTATAACTATAACTTATCAATCACTCATAAAATTTTAGTCATACATGCAATAAATTACTTTCGCTCAGAATGCAATATTGTTAATACTTAGCTCATAAAAATCACATGCAGTGTATTATTTAAAACAGATTAGTATAAAAATACTATTTATTTACCCGTTAAATGTAGATGAATGAATTGTTTTTGAATTAAACATTCATTTTCATTACGAGGCTTTAAAGTTAGGACAATACTAAAATACTCAATTTGTTTATCTTATAATATAAAATTTAATGCTGGTATTTACTTATAGGCGGTTAGCAGCCTGGGCGTTATTTTACAAACAAAATACCAAATTTACGTATTAAACAGGTTGAGTAAAAATATAATTTTAATAAAAAGATCTTAAAGAGGTACAGTTTTAATGCAATGATTTTTAGATGTATTTCTAATATCAAAACCTTCAATTTCAAATTTTTGGAGAGCTGCTGTTCAAAAAATCATACTTACTGTATTTTTTTTTATAATCTTCATAATACTTGGTCGATCTATTTTAAAATATACTTGGTCAATCGCGGTGTATTTATAAAGCCGTTGGTCCCAGCTGTCATTCGTGGATCTTTGACAGTCGTTACAGGTCGTCAGAAGCCTGAAAGTCTGACAACTAGTCTTACCAAGGGGTATCGTATTACCCAGTAATTGGGTTATGGAGGTCAGATAGGCAGTCGCTCCATGTAAAATACTAGTATTCAGCTGCATCCGATTAGACTAGAAGACGAGCCCAACATAGTTGGGAAAAAGCTAGGCAGATGATGACGTGCAATTATTACAAAAAATAAAGTAAAAACTAAATATTATTTCTAATAGTAGAATTAAAATAATGAATGAATGCACTTTTTACCTTATCCTAATCCCTTGTTGTCTCCCTCTCACCTAGAGGAGGCCTGTGTCCCAGCAGTGGGAACATTATAGGCTGATTATGTATGTATGTAATCCATTGTTTGCCTCGTTCCTTTTTGAGAACCGAACGAAACGTGAAGTGGAAGAACATCATACATAAAGCCACGAAGGCTTTTCAGGGACACGACACGACCTTCAGTAATGAAGTTCGCAACCAAGAAAAATCTCTTGTATTGGTATAAAATGGCATAACGCTATCTGAGGTTTAAGATAGGTATAACTAAGGTAGGTATCTACCTATTTTAAAGTAGGACCTAAGTATTCTAAAGCATTTTTTAATTGTTATTAAAATGTTAATTGCCACTTGTCAGTTCTACCTAGTCCGGTATGGTATAAATAAATTAAAAAAAAATACTAACAGTAAAATATAGTTTTTACCCGACTGCGCCAGAAGGAGGGTTATGTTTTTTTATAGACTATATTCCGAGAATATTGTTGTTAAAGTACTTACTTACATAGTTAGTACATAATGTTATGGCTTTTCTTTTATGACTTGTCTTTATTCTATTTTCTCATAAGTATTCAATTAATTTATTATTCAGAGGCAGAATAATTTTGTAGAAATAGAAGAATTTAGATACAAGTAACTAAATATGTACTTGAATGAAATCGCGTCATACATTCTTCCCTGATGTTGAGTTGTAACTTGTATCAGTAAATATTTATTACTTTTATGTTCTACCCGCAAATTCCTAAGCCTTGATTTTTCTATCGTATATTATAGACTCAACCGCATTGTTTATGTGGGTGACGTATTTGTGCGCCGGGTGGTCGGTATGCTAGTCATATCTGTGGCAGCACCGCGCCTGCGCGAGCATAGAGACGCGCGACCACCAGTGCCGGTCGCGCCGGTAGCCACGCGGCACGCGTGCTCTCTCATCGCCCGCCGCAACGGCCCGATCGATACCGCGACGCCGAAAAACGACGTGCGCCGCACGCATCGCGCATCTTACGCCCCGACCCGTGCTAAACTTAGAGAGTAGAGGTGCACCGTTGCACCGACCGTGTATCAAAGCGTTTTTTAACACACGTGCCTCATCCTGCCGACAAAAGAAGCGGTATAACAGTAGGAAATTCAAGTTCTTTACGTTTGTGTCATCATTATAGACTGTATTTTGTGATATTATTTCTTATGTAAGAGGGTGAAACATTCCGCTTGTAGCTATAGTAGTGTTTTACTCACATGTTTCTCTTTTTATCAACATTTTGGTAATACCAATATAATATTCGGCATGCTGTAGAAGGTAAATTAGCAAGTCTCTGCGTCATCGATTGGGGGTGGTTTGGGAGTCGGGGGACAAGACGCGACGGCGACGCGGGCGTTGCAACGCGCAACAGCTGTGAGCCAGATCTGTTATCTTGACCGTGAGAGCATAATTATCATGTTCATTGTTTTGTTGTGTAGTACTTTACAAAATTTAAATATAATAGCAACTATCTGTTTCCCGTATTTAAGCGTATTTAGGCTTTCAAGAAAATTGCAATTTCAGCGCAATGTTTTCTATTAACTTTATCGTCAAGCAGTCAATTAAAAATAATGCTGATGTTGAGTTAGTCTATTGTTTCTTTCAGTTTTATAAATGAACGAGTTATAAAATTACCGACAGCGTATGCTTTCATATAAGATTATTTATTTATATGGGTTTAGTTACCTATGTATGTATATGCACACAAATATAATATGATTGTAATAATATGTTTTGTATGTAATGCGTTTTTAATCGAATTCAAAAAAGGAGGAGGTTCTCATAGTGTCTACACTGCAGAATTCCCCAATGTTAACAAATTGTTAGTCACCCTTCAGCTATTTCGCAATATTCAAGCATAAAGTTATGGGCATGGTTGTCTTCGAAGCTATTGTTTTCAACGCAATCACTCAGTTATAAATGGGAAATTTTCCAATTCATCTTTATGATAAAATAATCGTTATATTATTAAGACGCTTGATTGCACATAATTAATGAGAAAGAGAGAAGTTTCACTCTGAAATAATCCTAAAAGCTTCCTATTGACCAACCACGTGTTCTATACATGGATACCGTGAATAATAGGAACTGTCAGATCCACCTATATTGATTTATGATATCTTTCTCCCGTCTTCTGTTTATATTGACATCATTCACATTCAGTATATAAATATTCTCCGGATAGATATCCGGAAATTTAATTCAAACATTTAAATTAATTTCTATCAAAACATTTTTTGTAACACCCCTTTTTTTCAACAGCTGTGTCACGTTAATGCACATTTAATTTACTACGTTTAAATAAAAATGTTAGTTTTGCCACAATACAGTTAAAAAGAATTTTATTAAGCTGTGCGCACCTAACCGCGGTCTAGGAAATATAGTATAGTAACCTGAATCATTATGCGTAACGGTCTGCGATTGGATGTTCATTAGGTGTAAGTGATTTTCAACTAAAACATGCAACACAACTATTTAAAAGTAATTTAAAAAAATTAAACCGACTTCAAAAAGAAATCAACTCAAAATTATGAAATAACTTTAATTTCGGAAGTCGGTGTCTTGGGATCCGTGTTTTAGTTTTTTGCCACCGACTTCCGAAATTAAAGTTATTTCATAATTTTGAGTTGATTTCTTTTTGAAGTCGGTTTAATTTTTTTAAATTACTTTTTATTTCGTAATTTTTAGTTTTTGCACTAGAATTTGACCAAGGTTTTGAGATGTTTTCCCTTTGACACTACACCCGTAGCTCGTATCAATACGCCAGACCGTCACACTTACACGTATTAGTCCATATCTTGAAAGTTACTGAACCGATTTTGATGAAACTTGCACTGTTCCCTAAGTTGAAGTAAATGTAAGCTAATACAAAAAAAATGGTCACGATCCGATTAATAGTTGCTGAGAAATGCGTGGACAAACATACATACATACATACATACATACGTCTATGAAATTTTGTATATTTGTTTGGAAGCCTTAGTAGATTGTCATATGTGAATATAATGCAATTCCAATAATATTACATACATATGTATCGAATTGATAACCTCCTTTTTTTTGAAGTCGGTAAAAAAGTCAGTTCAAAGTCTATACAACTATAACAAAAAAATAAAAAAAATAAGTGTGTGTTTGTAATGTCAAATCAACAGCTTTTTACTAAATGCATATGAAAGTATATACGTTACGGTACTTATAACAAAAAAAAAAACAATTGGTCTGTCTGTCTGTTTGTTCCGGTTAATTTCCGAAATGGCTGGATCGATTTTGACGGGACTTTCACTGGCACTAACTTTAGGCTACTTTTATTTTAGAAGAAGAATTAGTAAAGAGATACATTATTGTTTTCCGACAGCCACGCGAACGAAGTCGTGGGCACAGCTAGTTGCAAATAAATTTCTAAAACCTCGACTAAGAAAAGGGCTAAAATTATAAGAGTTAATAGAACCCCTTTCCTAATGGGTCAGACTGTCACGAAAGTTAGGTTTTCAGAATCCCCCAACGCCAAAAGTTCAAACTCAAACCAAAGTCCGGTTTTCTGTATCGTAACACCAAAAATGTAACTTTAACCAAATGCTGTACTGAATCCTCCATCACCATAAATTCGAACTCCAAAGTATTCAGAATTCCATAACATCAAAAATTCAAATGTTGACAAGAAACACAGAATATCAGTCATATTCGATGCGCATTAAATTGATCGGTTTTAGTTTCTGTCAATATCCTCTATAAAAAAAACGCAGATAAAAAATCTTAGTTCTGCTTCCTGTACTTCAGACTACCCAAAGTAAAATGACGCGACTGTAGGTACACAGTACACATCTATTTAATTTATTCAGCTCACTAAATCTATTTTAAAGAAATAATTATTATTAGGTGTAGTAATGTGTATGACGTATTCGTCATGCTTATTTAACCTAAGACCTTTGTTAGTATAGTATCATGAGTTTACTAACGTTGACCGTTTACTTTATATTTAGGTTGATTTATTTTTCTATATTACAATTCAGCTAAAAATATAATAACACTTGACAAAAATATTTAAATATGCCATTTATTATTTCTAATTTATATTAAATGAACACCATGTTATAAAAATGTCTGTAAATGATGATGACGCATAAAATATTAGCTTTTGCTTTTAGTTTTATTTTATGTAGGTAGCTGAAATATCTTCATTACATACTCGTACTTAGGTAGATAATTTAATAATAATTGTACTTTGAATGTTAATATTTTTGTCATATCACTTGCGTGCTCGTTATCAGACATCTTATCTTAATGAATTCGTCCAGTGAGGAGGACTGTATCAGTAGCGCCGTTTAATTATATACATAGTGTGCACGTTGTGAGTAATTTTAGTATGACTTGAACGTGTAGAATACTAATTCAAGTTTTAGTTATTGGTATGGTATCGGCGGAAGTGGACGTGGCCGGCCGTTCGCTGCGCCAATCTGTCTCGATACCGTTCATATGTGTCGTGTTCTCGCAAATAGCGTGCTGCCTCCGTACTGCAGACACCTGCACTTGATCGTGAAAGTTTATTACCACTGGCCTCAAACACTAGAACCGTTACTAAAAGAAATCGCCTTGTTTTGAGATAAAGGTGGTTTTGTGTGTAATTTCAGTGGTTACATTGGAATTTATATTGTCATTGTGTGGCTTAATTCAAAAGCTTATCGATAATTAGTTTATTGTTCTAGAATTTTGTAATAATCCGTACTTTATATGAATCAAGTGTTGTGTTTGCATGCCGTATGTATAGTGGCGTACCTAATACTCATGTAGAAATCTATGTTTACGAATAATACCGGTGATAATACCTTTCACTTGGATATGCTTGTTTAGCATGGAGTTGGTAGTATTAGCCATCACCTGACGCGTCCCCCGAGTATACACCATCACCAAACTTGACCAGTCCTCGACATAGTAGTTAGTTAGTTATATGCGCGTCTGACATTGTCTGCTCATTGGTATGAGTGTATTCGCGGGTGCGTACAGGGCCAAAATTACGTCAGATTCTGTTAACCTACTTTCATTTTACTATAAAGTTTGTAAGGTAATTATTATAGCAAATTTTAAGATCAATGTCATTGATAAATAACCACGTAATAGATTCAAATTCGTTTGATGATTTTACGGTCTTGATCGGTGAATTTGTACAAGGAAAACTAAGTTTAATTAAGTATATCATTTTCACATTTTCTTGGTCTCGTTGTAATAAATTATATGAAAAGTCATTATTAAACTTGGAGTAGAGTCGGGTAAAATTTCATAAATTACACAGACCGATAAATCATTCGGTCTGGTAACTTAAACCAGTAAGACTCGGTCGATTAAGTATGTGCGATTATTTCGGTTAATCGTGCAGGTTGCTCAAGCGTAACATTATGTGTATTATAATGTCGGACTAATTGCTTTAAGTTTAAAAATGCATTGCCGACCAATAAATCACCTGAATCTTAAAGTTGAGTAAAGTAACTAAAGGAAAATATCTTGAGTTAATAGAGTTGAAGTTTGGAAGGCCAGTGAGACGAAGGTAAACGACCATAAAAATGACCGTGACCATGAGATGAAAATTAAAATAAAAAGTTGGTACCTTACATATATGTCGTTTAAATTGATATATATAAAATCAATTCAGGTGTGACAAACAATGTGAAGTCATTGTATGCATAAATTTAGGAATCGAAAGACTATTTCCCTCAATTATATCACGTCAAATGTACTTTCAACAGTCGTGCACTGTGTCTATTTGTCGCTTGTACACTTCTGTGCATTACCGGTTGTAGAGTAAAGCCTTTCGGAGAGGTTGCTCGACGTCAATGTTTAATCACGTGCAGCTTGGCCTTCAATTCTCTACCAACTCGTTAAACTACTTACAATAAGACGAATCAACTAAGAAATATCAAATAGGTACTTTTTGCACAGTGTAGGGCAGGGATGGCGAACCAATGGCACGCGTGCCATTGGTGGCACGTAACAAAATAATTCGTGCACGGCATAATTTCAGAAATTTAGCTGTACAAAAGTCAAATAGTTTGCAACAGCAGAAGTAGCACTAATTTGTGATTTCATTAAAATAAATATAATATAAAATAAATATAATATTCACATTAGTCTTACACCAACCAGGGGTTGTCCTTAGGTGCACTTGCATAATGCGAACATAAATTATTGTCGGTTGGTGTCTAAAAACGTCTAACGGGCATCTACGATTTGGTTTCAGCCCCTCGTACTGGTGTAGGGTATATCGACAAAAAGTTCAGCTCAAATGACACTCATACGTATATTGTAGTAAGTACAGGCTACTTAAGTAACGCCATTCTCTTAAAAAAAGGTAATTTTAACTGTAGGAACATACTGTCTTTATTCATTGAACAATGTCAGTAGCGCACTTCAGACTCATCTTCTTAAGGTTATTCAGGAAATTAGAGGCAACTGAGCAATTACACCGTTAATGGGTTTGTTTTTTTTTTGACTTGACCGTGAAAACGCTTCCAAGTGAAATACTTATCTGGTGATTTAAGTACAGACTAAGTTTATTGGGTCTTCAAAAGTTTTGAATTCGGCGATTTATCAATCAATACCAAACTAAGAGTATTTCGCATCATCAGTTAAATAAACGCGAATTATGAAGAATAGGAACTATTTGTCTGGGTATATTGTTCCAATGTTTGACTATCTCAGATAAATTTATTTATTTCCGTGGCAATAACGCTAACGTCTTCTTAAATTTTTCAATAATTATGGTTGTTTCCATAGGATCTCGCCCTTATATGGGACTTGAACATAACTTGCGAAATGTGAATACTATAAATTTTTTTAATCTCTCCTTACATGTATAGTAAAAACAAAGTCACTGAAATGTCTGTACGCGCATAACTTCCGAATGACTGCACTAAATTGGATAATTATTTTTTTGTTGTGTTCGGTATGGCCAGTACAAGGTTTGGTATGAAAGAAAATTTCGGAAATTCGAAAAAAAAATTGCACCCGTTCGAACCTGGGGTGGGCGCTAGTTATAAAATAAGAAAATTAAAATTAATTGTCCTGTCCTGTATGTTTTGATCGGGTACCGGGTAGGTATTTATGATTGTTAATGAAAATACCTCTTTCCCTAACTAAACATAAACAAAACACACCTTATTCATTACATCTAACATTTACCTAAACGAAGGCGTGGGGAGCGCCCGACTCTGCCCTCATTTCGGTATATAAATCGATAACTCCAACATCAGAGTTAAACCTCATTCAATTAACTAACACTGGGTCTAGACATTTACATGGCGTGAGCGCTATAATCGGGCTTCGCGTATTATGAATTTCATAAGAGAGTTAATTTAAGCAGCTCGCTTGGCCACCCGAGCGTGCTGCAGATATCCACCAGCTACTTACACTATCCCGTCAGACGTGTTCCATTACATCCTCATGTGAGTGGTCGACACGATTCTCGTGAATTTACAGGTATTACGTCACTATAAATATTGGTTTTAGCAGAGTGTAAAATGGTTTGTCAGTTCAGTTCATTGGTGACTTTACGTCGGAGACATTGTGCATAGGAAACGTAGTGATACAATACAAAAAGTGGACACATAAGGAAGTTAATCGGCGCTTGGGACTGATCGCCGGCGTGCAGCGGGCGGAGCAGATGGTCGCGGGTCGCGCGCGTCACGGCGGAGGGCTGCGCGAGCTCGGGCGCGGGGTGCGCGGGCGGCTCGCGCGCCTCGCCGCCTCCGGGCTTCGATCCCGAGCTCTTCCAGGAGTTGAGCTACCTGCCCGACGCGGAACTCCAAGAGTGTCTCGGAGAGTACCCCGACTTCCTGTACCACGTCGCGAGGGACAAGTTCGGCCGACTATACTTTCGCGTCATCAGGACCTTGCTCCTTGATAGAGGTATAGCATCAGTAGACGGGTACGGTTGTCATTGTCGATCACCTCATCCCTCGCTGCCACTTCCTATGTCGTCTGACCATCTTCTCGCTTTTCTTCTTCTATGCAAGGCGGTGATTTGCATACCATTCTTTAGTTGTGCTTATGCCATGTAATCACTGTAACATGAAGGGCCTGTCAATTTCCTAATCACAAAAAACATCTAGAAGATTAGTTTTGCAACTAACCTAAACAATACAAAACCCTTTTCACTGTAAAAAATAAACAGCATTACCTATGTACTTAACTAACCCTTTTCATTGCTTCCTAATAATTGATGACGCTAAATGTGCTCTTTTTAAACGAAAAAACAAGTAAAAATGTGTGTAGGGTTTACGTAGTAAGACCTCCTTCATTAAAATAATTCCTGTCGTGTTCTATGTATGTATGTGCTAACAATTATGACTTCCATGAGTAAGACTTGCATAGGGTTGCCAGACAGACTTTATTTATTTATTTTATAAGGTTTACCAAGAATCGTTCACGCTGAATACAGTGAGTGACCTAATATTCTTAAAATTAAATTACAGCGCAACAATTACCTATAGGTAAACACTACAGCGGCAAATGCATAAATAAATATAAAATTAATATTGATAAAAATAAGATTAAAAGTGATCGACATAAATTTAAACTTCTCTGAATAAAAATGGGGCCATTGATAAAATTGTTAAAAATAAAAGAAAAAAAATATATGTAATTAAAAACTGTGGTAAAATTGACACAATAATTCATAATAGTATAGTTGATTGCGATTAGGGGTTGCTTGGTAAACGATTAAGGATAGCTTTCTGTGATAAGTATTCCTTTTTTCATGGAGTTTGAACTGAAAGTGAAATATTTCATGAGTAGAAAAATCACAATTAATAATAATAATTTAGTTCTTGCCTCTAAGTAATTCAGACTAAGTTTCAATTTCAATGTGATATTTTTTTGATGTCTGTTAGTGTTCAGTAATCTTATCAGAATACCTAACAAAAATAATCCAAATATTTTTATTCATTTTATTATTCAATTTCAGATTATAGGGATAAGTACTCTTTATTGTGTGTTCACCATTTTAATTACAAAATGACATTAATAATGACTGTCTTATAGCATTTTGCTTTGCGCTAAATTGGTAAAACTACCACAAGCTTAAATCATATTCAAATAAAATTTATTTTTTACTTTTGTTATTTTTGGCTTCTGGAATATGGCAACACTGTAAGAAGTTTTGTACTGGAAGTGAGTGCAACAAAAACTGTGAAAGTCTTTCAGTATCGTGTGAGAGATGGATGTAAGCACGAACACAATCAATATCCGTTGTAATCTTAGAGTTAGGTAAGAGTGGGAAACACTCGCATACCTGCGCCGGCGTCGCATTCAATGGAGCTATTATATCAGTCAGTTCCCATAAGTTTTTATTGGAAGCAGCTTCGCCGTTAAAAGCATTTTGTACCTCGTTAAAGTTTATGTTGTAAAACACTAATCATAATAAATTCTTCAATGTAAAATACGCAATCTTCGACACTTACGTATGCGTCAAGCGTAATAAATAAACTAATAAAATAGACTAGTGAGTTTCTTTGGACATACACTTTTATGTATAGACTTACTAACACAAAGTACTTAAATCTTTAAACAATAAAAATAAAACTCATGTGAGAATCGAAAGCGAATTAATTGAAACAATGCGTTTAATGAAACATAAAAAATTACAAAGTTAACTGTAAAAAATGTCGATGTGTACTTATTTGTTTTGTAATTCACTGTTCCCACACATTGGATACAATAGAAATGTATGTTTTATGTGCCCTCCGCAAGAGCGCCATGGAGTCCACACGCCATTGCGTAGTTCTCGCGCTCCACAGTCACTTACTTGATCGGGAACTTCACGCTCGTATTTGTCGCTTTGTCGCCAACGTTACAAGCCAGTGTTCATCGATGTAACATCCAGCCAGTGGCATTCCTCGAAGCGCTCAGTTCATGTGTAATGTTGCATTTAGTGATCGAACAATAGGGGTTCGATGAACGCCCAGAGGCCAAACACACGTGATGTACTCCCGGGTTAGTAGATAATTTATAAGTAGAACAAGTAATTGTACTCACAATAGGTGAATTGTAAATATTTGAGCGCAAATTTTAAAATTCAGCGATATCTTATCAATATGATTGAAACGGGCAAGAGGCGAAACTAAACGTTATTCGGTGTTTACAGTGCGTGATTACACGATGTTTTGCGATACTTAGCGATTTGAGTTCGCTAAGTACCGTGCATGGTATCGAATTATCCGCCCATTGTGCCTGTGTATTACAGTGATTGTTTGCACGAATAAACGGGCAATATTATGCACGGGAAGTCGAAGTTGTAGTTACAATGTTATTAGTGTGTAAAAGTTTCTACAAAGTTTCAACGAGTGGACTAATCAGTACTAATAATACACCGAATCAGTATTCAACTAATACCGGTTTGATTTTTGTTTGTATTTATTTTATAAGATTAGAATTTTTATACACAAAACCCTTTCAATTTCTTTTTAAAGTTCACTTAAAATTAATTTTATGATTACCTAATGATGATACAAATTAAAACATTTCGTTTTTTTTTTTCATTTTGAAGCTCCTAATTATATAATTTGCTTAAAAATAGTTCACATACCTCGTCAAATAGTCCAATGTAGTCCTTATAAAATTCTTAGCATTTCTATGAATCACACCATTTAGATCAGATTATCGCACCTGTAACTGGCTTCATTCTTTACTTAGACTCCAATAAAATATACCTCTTTGTTATATTCCAAATGTGCTATTATATACACCACATCTAGGTCACCGAGTCGATCGATTGCTTTATTAATAGGCTTTGAGATGAGTTTAGTCTTGACGCTATTTTAGTGCTTTCATATATAAAATATTGATCCACTGCGGCCTCTTTGGGAATATTTTGTAGGTTACCTACGAACGAGTTGGGTGTGTCCAAGAATAGATAGTCAGCTGTACTTAAATATTTATTTTTTAGCAAGGTTACCTTGAACTATTTGTAAACTAGTACAAATACCTGAATCGTAGCATGTTACCCAAGTTTACAAATAAATATGATAAAGAGCTATTTTACCACCCAGTTGTGCTACTTGGGTACCTACTAGGTATATTATTGAGAGAGACTTAATTAAAACGAAATAAATAAAAAAATGCTAGAACAAAAATGTGGAAGTAAATTATTATAAGTACTTAATTAATCCGGCAGAACTCGCTCTTATTATTATAATTAATCTTTCAGAACTCCCTCTTATTTAATCAATGTTCTTATGTATTATAAAATTACATGAAGCGATCCATAATGTAACCGCAGTCTGTGGTCATGTTGAAGGTTGACATAATGTATGTAAAGTGGTAGCGTCACGTTTTAGCCTATCACGAGTTTTATTTAACGAGAGCCTAAGTAAAGACAAAATTATCAGAATGATGCTGCGCAGACTCACACTCAGTCTAATTTAATAGCGTCTGGAAGAAGTGCCAGAAACGGCATCGGGGGAAAAACATTTAGATACCTAATTCAGTAATACTACACGACTTTTTTCTAAAATATAAAATCTGTCTACTCATATACAAATATTACAATACATATTAGAAAATTGGTTTCTAAATAAGATTTTCTCTTTGGCTTCGTCTTGAGAGTTAACTACACATTCATCCATTGTGAGCGTACACTCATAAATAAATCTCATTAAAACTTAGCATTTACCCAGCATTTGTCAGAAGAAAACGAGTCCCGATATCTTGACTTTAATTAAACCAATGAAAGTAGTTTATCTGGATACTTCTCTCTGATCGCGTAGGGTATCAATATTATAAGTACTTGGCCCAAGAATGTACTTATCTAACCCAATCCCACCCTCCCACCAGATCCGGTTTTTCGACTCAACGAAATATGTATAATATTGTCTCGAGGAGCTTTTACTCACGGGTTGTTGAGCATAGTAACGTAATCGATTGACCAAGTATGTTTGTTTATAATATTGTACGACAAATATTAGTCATCGTTCAAAACCAATCAATTTTTATTTTTATTACATACGCGTGACGAAACTTTAATATAAGAGAAGATCCACTATTTTTAGAGTTATCTCTAAGCTATAGATGACTTTTGCATGCCTATGATGTGTGATAGTCGTGATAGATAAATAAGTGATAATTTATATTGTGGAGTTGAAATTTTATTGTCTTATAAGTTTATAAGAATTGAACGCTAAGCAATATTAATATTTATTTTCTTTATAAATAAAGGTGTAGATAAATGAGTATAGACACTTTCTAATTAAATATCTGACTAAAAACCAATACTTTCAATTAAAACATTTAGGATTAATCTCTTCATCGACAGAGATAATATAAAGTATGATTACTTGTCTATTATATCTTGTCTAATATATTATTATCTATACTTAAAATACATAATTATCTGGACACATTCCTATAAAATGTTGTATATAATTTGCGCTTGCTTATAGAAATGCTATATTTGCTATAGCATCTTCGATCAAGAATAGTACTAGATGAATGATTAGGAACAAAAATAAGTCGCTAAAGTGGCCACGTTTGCACACAGATAAACATTTATATTTCTTACTACGAACTATAGAAAAAAGTTTAATAATATTAACAACTTCAGATTATTATAAACCTTAACACTCTAACATAAAGTTTAATTACGATTGCAAATGATTAATATTTAAGTCCTTCTGTCATCGAAGCAATAAATTTAAAATGTCACTTGAAAATAAAAAGTCATTTTTATAATAAGTACAAAAATATTTATTCTAAAATGAAACTTAACGTCTAAGCAATAAGGTTAAAAACATTTTGTTGACAATTTCGTACTTACTCGAATTTGGAACTAGACGTAGTTCTTGGAATTACGTTTCAATGCTTCAATGTTTGTTAGAGTACGTCAAACGGGGTGAATAGGGATGCAGGGGTGAATCGGGACGAAACTTTAAAAGCGATTTTAACATTGAAATAATATAGTTTGTTGCCAAAAAGGTGTCTAATGTGTTTATTGTATTATAATTAACGATTAAGTGTCCTTTTCGGCAACAAACTGTATTATTTCAATGCTAAAATCTATTTTAAAGTTTTGTCCCGATTCACCCCTGCATCCCTATTCACCCCGTTTGGTGGTAGTTGGCGCGTTGTCGCAAACATTGGCCAAACAATCATAATATTTGATAATTGATTTATATTTACTATTTAATTGCGTTATTATTTTATGAAAAACATTTAATGATAAAAACTTACCAAAAAAAAGATATTCCTTCCAAAATCTTGGTGTTACGGTGGTTATTTACACAACTTTTGAACGCGCACTGAGGCATTTTGACGTCTTAACATTGGCTATGATTGGACCATACTAATTTGAAATAAGAGCACAAAAGTATTCGTGCTTGTATTTTTCGGGCCGTTTTTGAAGCGCTTATCGGGCATCTAGTACTATTCTTGATCGAAGTATAGCATAGACGTTGTTGCCGTTTGCTACATAGTGGTGTTCTTTTTACAGTTCTATGCAGCAACAGGGTGAGCCAAATGACAAAAACCTACAATGACATCGAAGCGGTAACACGGCTCTTAGAAGAAGTAAGTCATGCTATTTATTTTGCTAATGTAATTCGTCTAGAGAGGTGTTACGTAAATGGGAGTCCGAGGACTTCAAGGCAAACTCCACACCTTGTTGTCGACTGGCTTATGTCACAATCTTGTCTTCAGAGTGCATTTGTATCATCATCATCGTCTGCCTAGCCTTTTTCCAACTATGTTGGGGTCGGCTTCCAGTTTAACCGGATGCAGCTGAATACCAGTATTTTCAAAGTGCATTTGTATGTACAGGTTTTATACTTTTTCTCATTTGGAACTTTTCGCTGTAATATTTGGCGCTTTTTAATATGATTTGGGCTACGTAAAAATAGTTTTATAGGTACAGTCACGAGCAAAAGTATGTGTACACTTGGCTTTATTCAAAGACGATTTTCTCCTTAAGTTTTGAATGAAATTTTATGTTATTACGAACAAAGTATTTTCGAACCCATAGGTTTGTGTAAAATGTCGAATTTCAACGTTGCATTCGTTATTTCACGAAAAAATCGCAATTGTAAGTTACGAAGGGTTGACATATTAGTGCTCGTGACTGTACTTCTCATCGAGTGACTTCTCTTTGATTTCATTGTAGGTCGTGTGGAAGGAAGTATTCATAATGTATTACTGATATAGTGCAACTCTTTACAGAAAGAAAAAGATTTGGAGCTAACTGCTCGCATCGGTAAGGAACTGCTAACTGCCAATGGTCGTTTGGAGGCGCGAGTCACCGCACTCGAGACCGAGTTGCGAAGTGCTCGGGACCATATCACGCAGCTGAGGCACGACCTCAACGCCAAAGCGGATCTACTACAGGTAAACACAAAAAATATCTTGTTTTGTATTTCCCCAAAAACAACCTAGAAATTAGGGATCTTTAAAAAACTTTTTTTTGTATTTCGTCAAATCAGTCACGAAGTTGGGAAAAACAATCTCCATCAAATTAAAAAGACTACTAACCTTTAAAAAGCCTTTTTTGTTTTCCCCCAAATCAGTCTAGAAATCGGGGAAAAGAATCCGCCAAAATGAAGCGACACTAAAGTTTTCGAACAGTTAAGTGTGTGAGAGTTGAAGAATGAACGATTTGTTAAGGTTTTGTATAGCAATAGCAATGAGAATTTATTTGCTCTTTGAGTTTCTGACCTTTGTTATTCTCGCCGCTGTCGCGCATGTTAAGAATACTTAAATATTTTTTTATTATCCTGACTGAATGATATCATCACTATTCATCTTACAAGGAAAATGAATCTTGTTCCTTATGCAAAACATAATTTTATCTTGTGAGAAAACATAATCCACTTAATTTGAGGAAAGTTCTTGTCACGGCCATGATTGTGGCAAACAGGTACCTAAACCCGAAACGGACCCACGGCTATTAGGTCATAATGTTGTAATTTTTTTCAAAACCGGTATTAAATTAATCTTATCAACGTTACAAACATTCTTTGAAGTTCAAACCAGGCTTTTAACACGGCACAAAAAATTATGCAGGTGTTAACAAATGACACAGAGGAGTGTTCATCCCCGGAGGAGCAGGAGGCTGCTAGCGCGGCGTTACTGCGCAGGCGCACCGGAGCGCTTGAGCGTGAGAACCGAGCGCTGCGCGAAGAGGCCACGCGCCTCGCCGCCGGCGCTGACAGCGCAGAGCTGGCTGAAAGAGAGCTGCTTAGGGACATTGCACACCAGCTCGGTATGACAACTTCTACTTACAACACTTTCCTTGCAGCCTATCGTATCCGGCCCACAAAAGGGTGGATGTATAGTCTCCCTAGAAATGGAGATACTGGCGTAAAGTTTATACCGACAAAGCACTAAAGCCATGCGTATTCATGGTAGCGCAACATTAGTTTGTATTGCTAGAAACAATGCTACAAATACTGTTTCCAACAAATGTTGCCAGCAACAAACATCATGCGACAAAAAAAAAAACATGTTGCTATAACAGTGTTGTACTTACAACTTTTATTTACCATCGACGCGTTGAAGAAAAGCGTGTTTACCTTAATGTCGCAATAGAATAGAATAGAATAGAAATACTCTTCGTCGTCGTCGTCGTCGTCGTCTTCGTCTTCTTCTTCTTTCGTCAATATTGTATGACTTTTCCGCTATCAGTCAATCGTTAACAATCAGCAAGCTGTGACTTGCGAAAATAAAAAGTTTTATCTTTAGAAACAACTCGGAACTTTTTATTGTATATTGGAATGTTTTGTTATCAAGACTTGAATATTGATACTTAGCCGTGTCGTATTTTAATTGGTTCATGCATTTTTTATCATTAGGGTAAATATGGTATTCGTCTAGATGATTCTAATTTGTATGTGTTGTGTATTTTATAAAGACATTTCAATCATATGTATCGATGCTAAAATGTCAACAAAAAGTTTATTGTTAAAAAATAATTATAATAAAAATAATTTAATTCAGGTAGAACGCAAACTGCGCATATTCAATCAAATCAAATCATTTATTTCAGATAAATATCCATATAAATCAAATAAAATATTACTTACATAAAAAAAAATATTAATATAATATTAATATATTACTTACATAAAAAAAAATCAAATATAATAAAATCTCAATGTCATTAAAATGAACGAATAAAAATAAAAAGTTACATTATGGGTCACATGATAAAAAAGTATAACTTTCTTCGGAATAAATGAACGGGATTCTTCGCTTCCCATTACTATTTATTCTCTAGACTACGATTCCGTCTATGTAAGATTTTTCTCACGATGTTCTTTTACCTTTCGGAAATACATAATAGCTTTGTAAAATGTCAACAGTCAGTGAATTTGACCTTTACGGGCTTTTTACTGAGAACTCTCACTAGTATTTCCGTATATGCTTTAATTGGGCACAAAAATACGTTAGAAAAGAGGGTATCCAATTAATGCAGACTTCCGTACAAGCTTCCTACGGTAAATTAATATAGTAAGGAGACTCGTACTACTTGTATGAATAATGTGAAACATCCTGCTGAGGATTATTATGCGTCATGTGGGGCATGAAATCCCGGCAAATCTGGGTACACTGAACGCCAACAAGTTTTCATAACGATCAATGTAATTTAAAGTGCCACTCAAGTCAATAGATTGCCTTTAAATGTGATTATGTCGCAAGCAATATGAGTGTGATGATATTACTTTATGTAATGGTTTTATTATCACACCGCATCTGACTAGCCGGCAGTGTTGACGGTACAAAACAATTGTATCTGATTCTTTGTTGCGTCTAGTTGATAGAAGGTTGTTGTTTATCGTTATCAGTCAAACGAGTTACCTACAGGCGGCTTTGCAACCTATTTAGCAATAAATTAGACTATCTGGATCGATTAAGCATTCAAATTAAGCCTTCTTCGCCGAACTATGTAGGGTACATTCCTAATAATATAATAAAACGATGTTTTATATTTAATATAAAACATTTATGCTTTAAGACATTTACTAGGCTAAGGAACTTCGAGAATTTGAGACGAGTATTGTTTGTGATAAAGGACGATAATGTGACAATTATAGCTTATCTAAGATAAAACTATTCATATCAGCAGACAGTAATGAGGTCAGAGGGGCAATTCTCGTAATTTTAAGAACGTTAACAGTCTGATCTCAGTCTCAAACTGTCAAAAATATCCCTAATTTCCCTACATTTTGACAAGTTTTTGACATTTGTTTGTCGCTGAGATGAGACTGCGACTAGATTTTGAACGTTTTAAATTACGAGAATTGGCCTTCTGAAATGTTGTTAGTAAGAAGCAGCTGAACACAAATTACAAGTAATTATTATGTAGACATGTGACCATTGTATAAGGAGGTGCACACGCACCGTCTGCGGTGTGAAGCAGGCAGTGCGGTCAGTCTGTTGACCCAAGCCGTTCACATGATCATTAAACTCCAAAGTGTTGATTTCCTTCGCATGTAAACTCAATTATTCACACAATGACGATGCTGCGTAACCACAACTTCAAGACTTAAAAAAATAAATAATATTATCTATTTTGTTTGTTTTAAACCTCACTCTTTAGCGTTTATTCTCATTTGATTGTTCTTAGCCTTTTTCTACGCCTGTTGACATTGACAGACGAACTGGAATAACAACGTTTTTCTTGGTCGCGGAAGTAATTTTCAAATAAAGTTTGTATGTCGTTAACGTGTTTATTGAAATGATTCTTCTAAGCGATAAGTATGGTTTGTCTAAGTTGAAGCGCCTCGAACTTGAGATACTAATTTTAGTTAAAGCGCTTACATTGCCTAGAGCAATCAACGTGTGTGAAGCAACTTGATCATCCTAGCTAGGCTAATCACTACTGTCTGTGGGTATAAATGATAATGAAAGTTTTTTTTAGCTCTAATCTATCTTGGTGGGGATACTTAACCTTTTGACCGCCACAGTCGTGTATAGATGACAAACCAAACTGTGCCCAGCACGCCACGGTTCGACACATGACAGGCTTTGACGCCGAGGGCACGTTTTTGATTTTTAGACGTGTGGTACTTAGTAATACAATGTGACTTATAATTTGACGTATTCCTTACAGGAGGTGTTACAGTGATCTATTTGCAACAATTAAAGCCTAGGCGAAAATTCATGGGAATTGAGAAATCAAAATTTTTCCACCTCACCAACAAATCTCACCACCGGTTACCTAATACTTTAATAAACCTTTTGATGTAACCGAATTTTCTAAAACATCAGACAGTTAAAGGCCGTAGTATATTAACCATTTTCAAAAATCATCTCCGTATATGAACTTTGACACTAGTTAAGCGTACAAAATACAGGAAGACACCTACATTTAATAAGTTATCTAACGAGGTACAACAGTTTACAAAATATTGAGAGCCGCTGATGAAACAGTCGATTATGCTAGCAAAGGTCGAATCCGCAAATTGTAGAAATATTTAAAAATGATGTGATAATCGAATTAATTAACTGGTTTATAACATGACTCGCGGGCCACTCGCTGCCCCCGCTGGTCACGGTTCACTTGTCGTTTAGTTTGCGTGTATTTGAGCAAACAGCGCACGTTCATACTGTTCTCAGAATTCCACGAATTTTCATCTAGGCTTCATAGGGTGCTTACTTAAGGCGAAAGCGCCAGGGTAGCCCGCGAAATTAATTTTTTTTTTAGTTTTTTGCAATTTGCTGGTCAGTATTAAGTTGTACGTTAATTAAAATATGATTCGCGGTCGTAACAAATACGTATTTACAGAATTATAATCATTAAAGTCATCAACACAACTCTCTAAGACCATGTAATCCCCAAATGTCAAGATTTCATGAAATAGTCATTCTTGGGGATTACATGGTCTTAGAGAGTTGTGTTGATGACTTTAATGATTATAATTCTGTAAATACATATTTGTTACGACCGCGAATCATATTTTAATCAACGTACAACTCAATACTGACCAGCAAATTGCAAAAAACGTAAGAAAATTTGAATTTTGCGGACCACCTTTGAGCTTCCCGCTTAATGCAGATGGGGCACAGTATTACGTCCTGGAACGAATACGTCAAATTTTAAGTCAGCCTGTATACATATTCCTCACCGTCAACTGCGAAGATTCATTAAGCACACATTACTTCGAAAATAGAAGAAATAGTAAGAAAAAAGAAGATTGCAGTCATGAAGAGTATGAGCTTGGTGACTCAAGGTGGCCTAGCAGCGTGTTTTCTCTTAAGGTTTGCACCCTGTCAGACCATACTTGTTTCAACATGCCTCTAATCATCGTTAGAAGAGAGAAAAGGACAGAAGTCGGGAATAGAAGATATTTTATTGTTTTTCTACTATAAATACTGGTTCTACGTCGTGCTAGTTTATTAATGACTAATCGTAGGGAAAATAAAAAATAACCGCTATTTATATTTCACACTGTTCAAACTATGTGATTGATGATAATTCCTTATTAAACAATTACACTCTGGTGTACAAATAATATGTAGAACTATTCTGCACTCTAATTGCGTAACACACTATCGATCTCAATCTGAATTGTTTTAACCTTTTGAACGCCATTGTCACATATACGTGACAATCGAGCGCGTGCCCTGTACGCCAGTCGTGTGTCGCCTATCCTATTACGAGCGACACAAATATAATTATGGCAAAAAATGCGGTGCACTGTATCACGAAATAAACAATTAAATCATTACTTTGTGTGTTTTTATTTGTATACCTTAAATATTTAAAATTGTGGCTTGGCGTGGAGGGTTCAAAGGGTTAAAGAATATTGCTAATCCATTGCTTCATATGTTAGAAAAGTTTTGTCTGCTCAACATAGTAAATAACGCAATGAATGTTGTTGAACTGTCAAAATGAAACCCATTGCTACTGATAGTGTGTTACGCAATTACCCCTCAGTTCTCTTGAACGTTTTGCATTGAATGACTAGCACCAGCACCCTAACAGCGTAACACTATCAATCTCAATCTGAATCATTTTGAAGGATATTGCTAATCCATTGCTTCATAAGTTCGAAAAATTTGTCAGCTCATCAACATAAATAACGCAATGACTTGTTGAGTTGTCATAATGAAAGCCATTGCTACTGATAGTGTTATGCAATTACTCCGCAGGTACCTACTTATTTTACCGTTTGTATGTGTTTCATAGTCTTCCCGAAAGTCTGATAACCAGTCTTACTAAGGGGTATCGTATTACTCAGTAACTGGGTTGTGGAGGTCAGATAGGCAGTCGCTCCATGTAAAATACTGGTATTCAGCTGCATCCGGTTAGACTGGAAGCCGACCCCAACATAGTTGGGAAAAGACTAAGCAGATGATGATGATTTGTTTCATAGTCTTCACAGATTACTATTGCTTCAAGTGTTTTCAATTTGGCTGCAAATCATGTGAAATTGTGAAACGTACCATGAATCATGTTTTATTTGACGTGTTTATCGTTAGTTGAGAATGCATTTCAATCAGATTTATAATTTTAAACCCCTCTTGAAGCCTTGCAGTCTAGAGCAATTGTTATATTTCCAGCCAGTGCCAATTCCGAAGCGAGTGTTTTGGGCTCCGAGCTGGTGGAAGAGCGGCAACGTTCGGTGGACCTTCAGCAACAGTTTGAGAATATCAACTCGAGGCTCGCCGTTACTGAAAGAAATTATCAACAGGTAAATTGTTTTTTTTTCCTCATGACTGTGATTCACGACTACTGATGAACTTGGACATAATTTAATTTTCATTATTTTCTAAAGGTTAATAATAAGTCTATTTTTAAAATATGTAGATCTAGAAGGTGTAATTAAAACCCTGAAAATGGTAAAAAAAAATCTCGAAAATAATTATCTGTTTATGTGATTTGGTTCTGGCCCCTTAGTTAGTTGTTCGGCTTTTGAGTTATTTCAATTACCTACGTCTTGTATGAATGTAGGCGTGTGGTCGGCGCATCGTGACATAAATATTTCTCATTTGGCAAACGCACCATGTGTTAATCCGCACTCGCGTAACCGAACACAAAGTTGTTTCTGTTTAAAAACATGCATAGCGTGTGCTGGCCACATGCGCCGTGCGCGTAACATAACTGAAATATGACGCTAGACGCGATTTCACTGGGTACTTTCAAATAAGTAGTCCGTGGCTAAATAACAGCCGCACAGGTCGATCGATCAGGTTAAGCTACGCTTGCCGCGGTTGGTCTGTGGATGGGTGACCATCTTTACATACCGAGACCCCTCCGTGCCTCGGAAAGCACGTTAAGCCGTTGGTCCCGGCTGTCATTCGTGGATCTTTGACAGTCGTTACGGGTAGTCAAAAGCCCGATAGTCTGACAACCAGTCTTTCCAAGGGGTATCGTATTACCCAGTAACTGGGTTGTAGGTCGTTGGAGGTCAGATAGGCAGTCGCTCGATGTAAAACTGGTATTCAGCTGCATCCGGTTAGACTGGAAGCCGACCCCAACATAGTTGGTTAAAGGCTAAGGCAGATGATGACTTTCAAATAAGTATGTTATTAAATTATTTATTAAAAAAACTAAGGACATACTTGATTAAAATAATTAAAAACAAAATTAACAGAAATGTGAAAGAGCAGAATTAAAAAAAAAATCCCCTTACAACTCATTGCACGTTTGCATTATCAATATCATATCAGCATAATCACGTAATTGCCAAAACAATGAAGAATTATAAATTATCATAATAATCTCTCACAAAAGCCTAAGTATTTGATATAACTGAAATTGTCGATAATACAGCGGGCTGAATTGGCTAATACCAGTAAACCAGATTACGTCAGACGCGAAGTTCTAAGCCTTAGGGAGACAATCCGATTACCTAGTCTAGAACCAACGTAGGCTTCTTAATGCAACATTTATTTAAGAATGCCCTTTATTTTTATTCAAAAGATGTTTGTTGATATATTTCAATATGCAATGTGTAACATTCATGTTTTATTGTTCACAGTTAACTGCAGAGCACGAGCACACGTTACGGATATTAGAAATAACAAAAGAAAATCAAAATGCTCTCGCAGCAGAGCTGGCTGACACGAAGGTAATTATTTCGACTTCAGATTGTCTCTGTTGCTGTATACGAATCATTGTTTTTTAATGTATAACCAAGATATAGAAGAGATTATTACTGGCAGCGCCCCGCGGTTTCACCCGCGTAAGTTTCGATCCCGTAGGAGTATCGGGATAAAAACTGTTCTATGTCCTTTCCCGGGATTCGAACTATCTCTATAGCAAATTTTATCTAAATCGGTTCAGCTGTTTAAGCGTGAAGAGGTAATAGATAGACAGACACACTTTCGCATTTATAATATTAGTATGGATTTTTAACGTTAAAAAATCTTGTCTTGTAGATAGATAGATTAGATTTATTCAGTTATATCTAGTATCTACTACACTTTTAGTGCCTCGTTTGTCTACTAAGGGGTCGCTGCCGCTAAACGCCGCGTGCCTGAGTTCACTTCCCAGATCTGCTATTGTTCTAGGGCTGTTCCAACTGGAATTTCTCAATAGCTACTGCTATTGTTTTTACCAGTTAAAGACAATACTGGCGTGACATAACATCACACCCTCCATGTTATGTAATTACAATAATATAGATGCATTTGTGTCCCAGGAGCGGTACTCGGAGGTGGCGGCACACTTGGCCGAGGCTCAGGAACAACTACGAGCACTGCGCAAGCGCGGCGAGCCGGCGCGCGGCCTCATGCCCAGCGTGGCGGCCGCGGCCGGCCTGCTGCCGCCCAGCCTGCACCGCGAGATGCACTCCTCCATCTACTCCGAGCTCAGCCTCGACTCCGGCATCGGCGATCCGCTTGCACAGTCAGTACATACATACTATAGTATAACGGGCTGGTATCTGCAACTCCACGTTTAAGCGCGTATTTTGCGTACAGCACATACTTACATACGTACTTACAAGCGCGCCGACCTAGTACACTTCTCTTATCGACACGAACTATACAGAAATGCATGCCATGGTAAAAATTCACTTGCGTGCAAAAAAATTGGCCCATCCCGGCCCACCAGTACATACATTACTTATAAATGCGCCAGGCCAGTACACTTCTTTCGTATGAGCAAGAACTATATAAGAAAACATGCCATGGTATAAATACACTTCCGTGCAAGTAAAACGACGCCCCCTAAGCTCGCACAGTACATGTGCAAGTATTTACAAGTGCGCTGAGCTAGTACACTTGTCTCATCGACACAAACTACACAGAAATACATTCCATAGTAAAAATATTAGCCAGTCAGCAAAACCCTAACCAGTCTAGTCAGACTGGTTAGGGTTTTGCTGACTGGCTAATATTTTTGACAATGCTTAAATGGACGTCCGGCACACCCTGGGCGGCCCAGGGTGTGTCGGACGTCCATTTAAGCATTGTCACTCATAGAGGCACCAGGCTAACTAACCAAACGCAAGTGGGTCATAAAATTCCATTTAATAAGTCATAATGAATGATCTATTTTCACTGTTTACTGTCGGTTATTCGATATCCATTACTGCTTACCTCATTCATTCAACGAACAGTTCTGAGTAATATCAAAATGAAGAGCAACTGTAAACCAATGTTTACAAACAGCGACAGCTACTATGATGCGATAACTGATCACCGTGAGATAACTCACTCCCCTTAGTTTATCTTATCTTATATCTCGTACGCTTTGAATATGAGTCGTTGACAGTCTCGTTTACGTTCTCGTTGTTAGACTCACAGTTTTAATATTTCAGATCAAGCATGCACAAAGTGTTTGAGACCGTGCAGTGTGCATCGCGTTGGTCGGGCCAGTCGGGCCCGTCCCTGCCCGGCTCCGACGTGGCGGACGGCCCGTCGGTCAGCGCGGCCTACCTGCGCCCGCCGGTCAACAAACCTTCCAGCGACTCCTTTCTCGATGACACATCGGATACCGACTCCGACGATCTCTACCCGTAAGCATTGTGTACTAGTTTAGCGTGTTCAAATTCAGAGAAAAAATTTAATGTGAATTATTTCCCTAGCGATATATTTGAGGCATTTAATGGGTCAATGTAATAACCAGTAGACCTGTGTTATGGGGCCAAGGAACTGTTTGAATAATCGGGCATTGTAGCATTGTTGACTCACGTAAAAATAACATTCAACTCTCATAAGCTTCATTATTAACTCATTATTCTTCATTATTGACCCACATCCCGTAATTGAGTTTTTTGTAGAGTTCTTACCATATATTTTGGATAGTTAATAATCGTGTGGTGTATGTATACAGTGGCGGAACAGGCGTGGGAGTCCCGGGCGCGCCGGGCGCGGCCGAGCTGGCGGCGGCGCTGCGACGCCTCACGCCGCAGGAGATCAACTCGCGCCGCGCCTCGCTCACCGCCTCGCACGTGCTGCGGCACCGACGGTACACAGGTATGTCCACAGTGGCACGGGCGTGGGTCCCGGGCGTGCCGGGCGAGGCCGAGCTGGCGGCGGCGCTGCGACGCCTCACGCCGCAGGAGATCAACTCGCGCCGCGCCTCGCTCACCGCCTCGCACGTGCTGCGGCACCGACGGTACACAGGTATGTCCACAGTGGCACGGGCGTGGGTCCCGGGCGTGCCGGGCGAGGCCGAGCTGGCGGCGGCGCTGCGACGCCTCACGCCGCAGGAGATCAACTCGCGCCGCGCCTCGCTCACCGCCTCGCACGTGCTGCGGCACCGACGGTACACAGGTATGTCCACAGTGGCACGGGCGTGGGTCCCGGGCGTGCCGGGCGAGGCCGAGCTGGCGGCGGCGCTGCGACGCCTCACGCCGCAGGAGATCAACTCGCGCCGCGCCTCGCTCACCGCCTCGCACGTGCTGCGGCACCGACGGTACACAGGTATGTCCACAGTGGCACGGGCGTGGGTCCCGGGCGTGCCGGGCGAGGCCGAGCTGGCGGCGGCGCTGCGACGCCTCACGCCGCAGGAGATCAACTCGCGCCGCGCCTCGCTCACCGCCTCGCACGTGCTGCGGCACCGACGGTACACAGGTATGTCCACAGTGGCACGGGCGTGGGTCCCGGGCGTGCCGGGCGAGGCCGAGCTGGCGGCGGCGCTGCGACGCCTCACGCCGCAGGAGATCAACTCGCGCCGCGCCTCGCTCACCGCCTCGCACGTGCTGCGGCACCGACGGTACACAGGTATGTCCACAGTGGCACGGGCGTGGGTCCCGGGCGTGCCGGGCGAGGCCGAGCTGGCGGCGGCGCTGCGACGCCTCACGCCGCAGGAGATCAACTCGCGCCGCGCCTCGCTCACCGCCTCGCACGTGCTGCGGCACCGACGGTACACAGGTATGTCCACAGTGGCACGGGCGTGGGTCCCGGGCGTGCCGGGCGAGGCCGAGCTGGCGGCGGCGCTGCGACGCCTCACGCCGCAGGAGATCAACTCGCGCCGCGCCTCGCTCACCGCCTCGCACGTGCTGCGGCACCGACGGTACACAGGTATGTCCACAGTGGCACGGGCGTGGGTCCCGGGCGTGCCGGGCGAGGCCGAGCTGGCGGCGGCGCTGCGACGCCTCACGCCGCAGGAGATCAACTCGCGCCGCGCCTCGCTCACCGCCTCGCACGTGCTGCGGCACCGACGGTACACAGGTATGTCCACAGTGGCACGGGCGTGGGTCCCGGGCGTGCCGGGCGAGGCCGAGCTGGCGGCGGCGCTGCGACGCCTCACGCCGCAGGAGATCAACTCGCGCCGCGCCTCGCTCACCGCCTCGCACGTGCTGCGGCACCGACGGTACACAGGTATGTCCACAGTGGCACGGGCGTGGGTCCCGGGCGTGCCGGGCGAGGCCGAGCTGGCGGCGGCGCTGCGACGCCTCACGCCGCAGGAGATCAACTCGCGCCGCGCCTCGCTCACCGCCTCGCACGTGCTGCGGCACCGACGGTACACAGGTATGTCCACAGTGGCACGGGCGTGGGTCCCGGGCGTGCCGGGCGAGGCCGAGCTGGCGGCGGCGCTGCGACGCCTCACGCCGCAGGAGATCAACTCGCGCCGCGCCTCGCTCACCGCCTCGCACGTGCTGCGGCACCGACGGTACACAGGTATGTCCACAGTGGCACGGGCGTGGGTCCCGGGCGTGCCGGGCGAGGCCGAGCTGGCGGCGGCGCTGCGACGCCTCACGCCGCAGGAGATCAACTCGCGCCGCGCCTCGCTCACCGCCTCGCACGTGCTGCGGCACCGACGGTACACAGGTATGTCCACAGTGGCACGGGCGTGGGTCCCGGGCGTGCCGGGCGAGGCCGAGCTGGCGGCGGCGCTGCGACGCCTCACGCCGCAGGAGATCAACTCGCGCCGCGCCTCGCTCACCGCCTCGCACGTGCTGCGGCACCGACGGTACACAGGTATGTCCACAGTGGCACGGGCGTGGGTCCCGGGCGTGCCGGGCGAGGCCGAGCTGGCGGCGGCGCTGCGACGCCTCACGCCGCAGGAGATCAACTCGCGCCGCGCCTCGCTCACCGCCTCGCACGTGCTGCGGCACCGACGGTACACAGGTATGTCCACAGTGGCACGGGCGTGGGTCCCGGGCGTGCCGGGCGAGGCCGAGCTGGCGGCGGCGCTGCGACGCCTCACGCCGCAGGAGATCAACTCGCGCCGCGCCTCGCTCACCGCCTCGCACGTGCTGCGGCACCGACGGTACACAGGTATGTCCACAGTGGCACGGGCGTGGGTCCCGGGCGTGCCGGGCGAGGCCGAGCTGGCGGCGGCGCTGCGACGCCTCACGCCGCAGGAGATCAACTCGCGCCGCGCCTCGCTCACCGCCTCGCACGTGCTGCGGCACCGACGGTACACAGGTATTAGACATGGGTAGCTCGTGAGCTAGTGATAGAAAAGAGCTAGCTCTTTTCGATTGACGTCGCTCTCGCTCACTCAGTCGCTCGCTACGTAGCTCACTAGCTCAGTTAGCTCACTCAGACTCACTAGCTCAGTACTTCAGCGATGCACGCGACCGGCCGAACGGCTCATTCGGCTCGCTTCGGAATACTTCGTCGCATCGTTCGTTCTTCCAACAAAAGCTCTCCGACACAATCTTATCAGTTATCATACGACATAATCACTGTAAATCTATCTTTATAGTCATTGACTTAAAGTAGAAAATACTTTGGCACATTTATAAATAAAAAGGAACCGCATTGTTTGATTGCGTTTCGTTTACGTAAATTTTAAATAACTCATAAGTACTCATACCATAATATAAACAAACAGATTAGAAAAACTTATTTAAAGTTATTTAACTTAGTACTTTTTCGGTTGTTTTGACGAAATGACATGCATATCGCTGCGTAGCACGTGCAACGAAGTACAAATACTAATACGACCGTTCTTACTCTAGAAACCGCCACAAAATATTAAATAAAACAAGATTTATTTATCGATATCCGTAATTCCTTAGTAATTCGCGTGACACGAATCAAATGAGCTAACAGTCGGCGTCTGAGCTACTGAGCTATAGAAGAGCTAGTGAGTAACAAAGAATCCAAACTTCCAAAGAGCTATTGACTATTGAGCGAGCGAGCCGAAGCGCGTGCGGCGTGAGTCATATGAGCTAACAGTCGGCGTCTGAGTCACTGAGCTAAGTGAGCTATAGAAGAGCTAGTGAGCTAGAAGAGTGATATAGCTCTTTAGAGTGAAAGAGCTACTCGCTCTTTATCTTTTCAGTGAGCTATTTCGCCCATGTCTAACAGGTATGTCCACAGTGGCACGGGCGTGGGTCCCGGGCGTGCCGGGCGAGGCCGAGCTGGCGGCGGCGCTGCGACGCCTCACGCCGCAGGAGATCAACTCGCGCCGCGCCTCGCTCACCGCCTCGCACGTGCTGCGGCACCGACGGTACACAGGTATGTCCACAGTGGCACGGGCGTGGGTCCCGGGCGTGCCGGGCGAGGCCGAGCTGGCGGCGGCGCTGCGACGCCTCACGCCGCAGGAGATCAACTCGCGCCGCGCCTCGCTCACCGCCTCGCACGTGCTGCGGCACCGACGGTACACAGGTATGTCCACAGTGGCACGGGCGTGGGTCCCGGGCGTGCCGGGCGAGGCCGAGCTGGCGGCGGCGCTGCGACGCCTCACGCCGCAGGAGATCAACTCGCGCCGCGCCTCGCTCACCGCCTCGCACGTGCTGCGGCACCGACGGTACACAGGTATGTCCACAGTGGCACGGGCGTGGGTCCCGGGCGTGCCGGGCGAGGCCGAGCTGGCGGCGGCGCTGCGACGCCTCACGCCGCAGGAGATCAACTCGCGCCGCGCCTCGCTCACCGCCTCGCACGTGCTGCGGCACCGACGGTACACAGGTATGTCCACAGTGGCACGGGCGTGGGTCCCGGGCGTGCCGGGCGAGGCCGAGCTGGCGGCGGCGCTGCGACGCCTCACGCCGCAGGAGATCAACTCGCGCCGCGCCTCGCTCACCGCCTCGCACGTGCTGCGGCACCGACGGTACACAGGTATGTCCACAGTGGCACGGGCGTGAGTCCCGGGCGCGTTGCATAAGAGTTCCTTATATAACAAAGGTGAACACTGGAAGGTTTTTTTGAAAATCGTCGTCTAAAGGGGTAAAATACCGATGAAAGTTCGTCATATTTGTCGAAGTCCTATCGGCTGCACTGTCTGTCAAAAAAAAACTACGGCTCGACACGGCTTGACAAGACGTGTGTTAGCGTGTCCGGGTGAATGGTACGGTTCGAGGAGGTTCGCTCGTGATACGTGCCCTCGTACAAATCGGCTCGGCTCTACTCGGCTTCACATGCTATTAGATGCAAGCTTGATTGATTGTCATCCAGTCATCTGCTAGCACGCCGTTGAAACGTCGACTAATCTATCTAAACACAACTCGTGTTCATAATATCTATTCCACTCTGCCAGTTTAGAATATAACTTGAAAAGCTGAAAAAAGGCTGGGCAGGCCAAAATAAACAATGTATAGATCGTAATAATAATAAGTAAGTGTACACAAGTTTAATACGCCACTTCAAACTTATTGTTTGAGTAGCTATTACAAAGATAAATAATAATTCCTCCATTTGTGATTTTATTAATAGGTTCTTTGATAAAGATACTAACTCTTTATCGATACTGTTTGCTTGTATAACGCGATATTTCATTGTGTTTCAAGTATTTATTTAGTATTATCTATTTGTTGTTTTAGAGCGGGATTCGAGCGAGGAGAGTGCAGTGTGGGGAGCGGGCGCGGGGGGCATGGCTCGGTTTCGACCGCCACACAAGCTGCAGATCGTCAAACCTATGGAAGGTTCCCTCACATTGCACACCTGGGCTCAACTCGCCAAGCCTTCTATGTCAGGTACAAGATTTGGTTCACTTTGTAAATATTTTTTTTACTTTCAAATAAAACTATTTAGTTAAAATTGTATGTAACAACTGTCTCCTATTCTTAAATTTTATTTTGATAAGTCGATAAATTATACCAGGTCTTTATAAATGAATTGGTAAAGTTTGGAGAGAGGTTGGGTGCCCGTATCTAATGGCAATCATAATTTTAATTGAACAGCTGATGTCGGGGTCAACGCCCTCCTGTCACGCGTACTTAAAGTTTTTTGTTTTGTTTGATTTGTTTTATGATAATAAAACGACTGTGAAAGTTATGCCATATAATTAAAAAGAACTCGTATAATGCTCAGAAGCTGCGTGCTGTAAGTTAAATTTATATTTTAATGTTCTAATCAATCTTCTTAATACAGGTCTGCTAGAAGATCAAGAGGGCGTCGGCGTCCGCGGCTCGCGCTCGACCGGGGTCGGCCTGCGACTGTACCGCCTGTCCGACGTCGAGGAAGACGACGACATGCCGCGCCTTCCGCACTCTAGTCACGTTTATACATTCGTTAATAGGTATGTTTGATATTGTCATAACTGGATAAAAGTTGCGTACCGGATTGGCAAACTGATTAAGCAAAAACTTACTTATTTATTAATTTATTTATTTAACACCCTCTCTGTTCAGCACGGTGCTTCATCCAAACGACGGCAGCATGATGAGCAGTAGCGCGAGCAGCGTGTGCAGCAGCGGCATGTCGTCCCTGGCGTCGTCCGTGCTGGGCAGCGCCTGGTCCTCGCGCCTCACGTCGCGCCGCTCGTCGGCCGGCGGCTCGCCCGTGCACTCGCGCCGCGACTCCGTGTGCCTGCCGCCCCTGCACCCCGCGCGCTTCACGCCCACCGCCACGCCCGCCAACAGCCCGCTGCTGGGCTCGCCCGACGACACGCCGCCCGCCAGCCCGCGGCCGGGCGACGCGCCGCCCTCGCTGCACGCGCTCATCGCGTCCGGCACGTCCATCCTGCGCCGCCGCCACCTGTGCTCGCCCGGCGGCGAGGGCTCGCCCGCGCCCATCGCGCTGCAGACGCCCGGCTCGCTGTACACCGGCCTCATGCACCGCAGCCCCATGGAGCAGCTCACGTGCCTCAAGCGCACGCTGCGCTCGCCCGCCGCGCCCGAGCGGCGCCTGGGCGAGCCGGTGGAGCCGCCCATGGGCGTGCCGGCGCCGCCCGGCTCGGGCGCGCTGGACACGGCGGGCACGCTGAGCGCGCCGGGCTGTCTGCGACGAACCCCCCGGGCGCGAGCGCCGCGCCCACGTTCGGACCTGGGCACGGTGGGGTCGAGTGTGCCGGTGCCCGCGCCGACGGCGCCGGCACACTCATCCCATTCGTCGGCGCTGGGCACTCTGAGCCTACTTTTTGGTCGGAAAGGTGGTCTCCTATAGACGAGTCTCCGTAAATCCTCGAGCGACGGTGCGCTGACATCAGAAGTCGATTGCGTTCGTCGTCGTCCCTAGATTTGGTTTTTTGTCCTCTGGGATCTTAAATTATTTAGGATTTTTTTTACGTTTTGACGTGTGTATTTTGGAATGATTTTGTTGAGTCGAGGTTAGCTCGAGTGCATTTATAAATACGTAGGTGCGTCCCACTCCCGGTTTATGTCACCATCTATTTAAATACGCCTGCATTAATTGAAAACACTTATAAATGTTAAGAAAAGCTAATAAATGCAGGCGTCCGTACAACACATTAGACGTATGATGATTTTTTATGATCAATTTTTCGTACTTTCCCCATATATCCGGGAGTGGACTTGCATTTGATACTGAAAGGGGGAAGTTGGATTTGATTGAACATCCAGAGTAAATTAACGACTCGTCACACGAATTATAAAATTTTTATTACTTTAATATTTTAATACTTAATTGATGCTATTAATTTTGTAGATTTTGTAGTTTTATGAACCAAACAATCCTGAAACAGAAGTCTGTAGTATTATATAATTATTTAAGGGTTGTAATATTTCTTAGGATAGGTAAATAGTGAGACTTAACACTAGGTTTTGTAGGTGCTTTATGAGTAATAATTTACATATTCCCAAATCTCATTTCATTGCGTAGTATTTTCATGCTTATGATTAACTATTTCTCTAGTTATACATTTTGTATGTGGTATTGTAAATAATTGAATTTCCATTAACTTAGAAGAGTACAAAGTATTTATGTTAATGAATCCGATTTAGTGTAATTCATAATGAATAGCAGAATTTCATCATTATTTTGTATTTTTAAAATTGCGAAACGTTTGTCGGAGTTCTTTACCTTTGTATTGGCATTAATACCGTTTAAATTGAAGTTTATCGGCGATTCTTTTGTGTTAAAATTGTTAATAACATAGGGTCTGAGTAAAATAATGGTGCATGCCATAGGATAAGTAGAACTGAATTAATTTTTTAATAGATTAATTCAATGAATACATGTATTCACTTAAAATTTATGTTAATATTTTTTTCCTAATAGCAGCCAGTTGGAACTTTAATTTCACAGTTATCTTAGGTTATTGAAATTGGTGCTAGATAATTATGTTTTCAACCAGTGAAGTTGTGTAAGTTGCGATTATTTAAACTGGTCGTACGTATACATTCTCTTTGTTTGTTGCGAGTTGTATCATTCATATTCTGGGCCAGGGTTTCACTTTTGTGTTCATCAACATTACAAGAATCATTTAATGTAAAGACGCAGTAAAATGTGAAAGGGCTGTGAGGTGATTGAATGTGCGATGGTTACGAGTCGAGTGTGTGGTCAATATCTGAGATTACAATATTACTACAGTGAGGTAGGCACAAACTGTGTAGTCTAAGGAGAATTTGTTGATATTTTGACGATTATGAAAAATGAAAAATGATTGAATTGTAAAGAGATATAATATAATTTATTGAATGAACATGTGTTTAATTTCAAACTGGTAACCTAAACTGTTTCCTGAAACATGTCCACGTGGTTATTACTTCCCCTATACAACACTGCACAACCCTAGAGGCCTAGAAACTTACACAAAATGTTCACAAGATGACAAGTCATTGTTAACCTCATTGTTGCACACCTAAGCACGTAATGTCTGTGACTACCGCCGCCCGACCAACGCCAATATTTACCATATTTGGTAAATAATTAGTACTCAATTGGTACCGCGCTTTAGGTCATTTAGTCCCCTTAACTAACTAATCACGCTTTCCTATTATTAGGTATTACATTTTGAGGACTAAAACAACATAACATAATAACATTACCCCAGTAGTTTCCGAAGGGTTAGTTAGACCTCTGCCTTTTTTTACCTTTTCGCCAGTTTCAAAAACATTCCTATTTACCGGCTATATATGTATATGTGACCGGAAAATTTATAAAACTAACCTGTAGGTATCTCCATCTCCAGCTGTTCGCTAAAGTACGAATGGGAATACGAAAGAGTTTTGTTTACTCATTGAATATATTGTTGGAAATAGCTAAAAAGGTTTTGTATCAAAGTCACTTGAAAGCAAAGACTACAATATGATGCCTTGAAAGTTGCCATGGCAACGCTTGATATCAACGAAACCTGTGCTTTTTTTGTTCCCAATAAAATTTATTCTTTGCTCTTCGTGGTCATTTCTTTGAATTATTTTATTTCCGTGGCAATAAGTGTGTAATTAGGTGAAGATTGTTCGTAAATATTTCACGAAATGTCTGAGCAAATGAAGTATATTGTGAAAGAAGTAAATGCGTCTTTAGGAAGACACTATGACCTGATAAAATTTGACGGCTTGAACGAGAAACAACTTTTGCAGTTGCTTGTGGATCTACTAGTGAATTTCAATGCTGGAGAGAAGGTGTGTAATACAATAATTAAACATAGGTAGGATCTACCGTAGGAGGGGCCCGTGGCTATATAATAACAACCGCACAGGTCGATCGATAAGGTTAAGCTACGCTTTCCGCGGTTGGTCTGTGGGTGGGTGACCATCTTTACATACCGTGACCCCTCCGTGCCTCGGAAAGCACGTTAAGCCGTTGGTCCCGGGCTCCCGGCTGTCATTCGTGGATCTTTGACAGTCGTTACGGGTAGTCAGAAGCCCGAAAGTCTGACAACCAGTCTTACCAAGGGGTATCGTATTACCCAGTAACTGGGTTGTGGAGGTCAGATAGGCAGTCGTTCCATGTAAAACACTGGTATTCAGCTGCATCCGGTTAGACTGGAAGCCGACCCCAACATAGGTATTTGGGAAAAGGCTAGGCAGATGATGAGGTATCTACCGTAGACTATCACACCTCTAGGTATGTGCTGGAGGGTAGGAACCTAAAGCCGGGGTCCATGGCCCGTTAACTGACAGGTCGCGCCAGGCATGCACCAGGCGTAGCTGAGCCTGTCGTCAAGGCCTGTCGCGGCCCGTGCCGAGCATTCCCACGGCGTGTGTCGGCCTGGTGCGGCCTGTTGACCGCTATTCCAACATGTCAAGTAATATAGAGCGCAATGCTTCGTGTGCAGGCCTCGTCGGATGCGACGGTTCCCACAGTCTGTCGGCCTGGCCTGGCGCGATCTGGCCTGTGAGAAAGCGGGCCGTGGGAACGCAGAATTAGTCCTACCTTTAAGCTGGCAAACTGAGCTAGAGTGTAGGTATTAACCTAATGACGCTGCACTTTTCCCGACAGAGGGCAAGACTATTGCCTACCGAGAGACCTACCTAATGAGAATTATTCTAAGTATAATTAACACTAGATAGGTAGTAGGTACTGGACCTAGAAATCGAAATTTGCAATCATTGGAGCAGCAATGATCAAATTACGCTAGCTAATTAGGTTTACTCATTTTATCAATTATTATCTCATAATAATCGCTGAAACATGAGAACCTTACCTACCAGAATAATGTTAGCAATTTGTTTCCAGAATAATGTTAGCAATTTGTTTGAACTTATTTGAGATAATAACATTTGATGGCATCCGTTTAGAATTTCCTGTCTATTCGGTATATTACTTGTTTTTGAATATCCTACTTTTTCGCCAAAAATAGGGTCTGTTGTACTATGCCCTCGCTCTCCGTCCATCCGTCTTGCCTGCCAGCGGGCTGTTGTATCTCATGAACCATAGTAGGTAGACTGTTAGGCTGAATTTTTCACAGAATGTGTATTTCTATTGCCTCTACTTATACTTATAAAAAAAAAATATCATTAAAAATGAAAGGGAGGGGTTTCCATGCAAGATACGTATTTTTACGTCGTTTTTTGCCTTGTGGTACGGAACCTGCCGTCTGCGAGTTCGACTCGCCGCTTTTTTCAGTCCTATCCTTATTAAGCAGTCAAATCACCACATACATAGTTCCCGTATCGCCTCCGACACCCGTTCTACATAGCCCGGGCTTTATGGGTTTCTACGATGTTATTTTAACCGGCAAGTTTCATCTTCACAGTTAGACGTTAACGAAGACGACTCAGAGACTGTGTCGCTGCGTTTGCTCGAGATGTTAGGTAGTGTGAAGTACCGGCCTCCGGGCGGTGTGGAGCCGACGCGGTTCAGAGCCCAACTGCTGGCTGGCGACGCGAGGACCATACATCACGTGCTGCACTGGCTCTTGACTAATAAGGACCAGGTCAAGAATACGGCGTATCTGGCTAAGTAAGTATTTTAATCCAGAAGTTACGAGTACCTACCAATTTTACATAGGTTTTTATATTTTATATTTTGAGGGGCTCGTGGCTAAGTAATAACAGCTGCACAGGTTGATTGATCAGGTTAAGCTACGCTTGCCGCGCTCGGTCCGTGGATGGGTGACCATCTTTAAATATCGAGACCCGTCCGTGTCTCGGAGAGCAGGTTAAGCCGTTGGTCCCGATTGTCATTTGTGGATCTTTGACAGTCTTTACTGGTCCTCAGAAGCCCGAAAGTCTGATAACTAGTCTTACCAAGGGTTATCGTGTTACCCAATAACTGGGTTGTGGAGGTCAGATAGGCAGTCGCTTCACGTAAAATACTGGTATTCAGCTGCATCCGGTTAGAATGGATGAAAGCTGACCCCAAAAATAGTTGGGAAAAGGCTAGGCAGATGACTGTTGCATTCTATTGCCAAATATCTCAAATAAGTAGGTATGCACGAAGAGATTTCTTTAGAATACACATAACCTTTCTACGTAATTTTCTGTTCCTCACTTCTTGTCTGTTTATATGTGTATAGGTACATAAACAGCTGAATAAATAAATAAGTAAATTGAAAAGTGGAATAATTTTCCTTTCAACGAGATCAAAGAAGTAGATAATTCAAAATTTTGTTTGTGCTTATTCGACGAACATCACACTATTAGGTATAGTGTATAAAGTTAACAACATATAAGTCGATCATTTCGAGTTTTTTGATTGTTTATTATGATTTAACTTAGGCAATTATTGTGACATTTTTATAGGTAAGTAGGTACTCTAATGATATTGGTTTCCAAATTACTTACAATGCATGTTTTTATTCATCTGTAGTTTTTGATAGTGTATAGAATATTACCTACTTACTTTTGTCGCTGGCTGTACCAACTATCTACCTATATCATGGGCTATTATTTACCGAAAGCTGTTCGGGTAAGTTCGGGAAAACGAATTTGGTACAGTTATGGATTAACTGGAATCGTTACGACCGACACGACATAGGCATTACGTGACCAGAACATAGAATGAACTGACCTTCCCCACCCAGTAAGTGTGTTTTGAAACTAACGATTTTCCTAATTTCCTCGCGTAGGTATTAGGTAATTAACTAGCTTCTGCCCGCGATTTCGTCCGCGTGAAATTTCACCCTCCCCCCATTCACCCTCTTAGGGGTGGAATTTCGAAAAACCCGTTCTTAGTGGATACCTACTCTTCACAAAAGACGCCCTCCAAATTTCATGCCTCTAGGACCAGCGGTTTAGGCTGTGCGTGAACAGGCAGTCTTTGAATTTTATATAGATAGATGGATTATGTAGGTACCTACCTACCAGCACCAACTTACTACATTAGAGGAAGTGTAGGGGTATAGGTCAAACGCAAACCTATCCAACTATAGGTACCTACATCTTCTGTGCAAATAAATCTATACATACAAATAAATAAAATTGAATTGTCTGTTTGTAACGTCAAAATAACAGCTTCTTACTAAATGCATATAATACGGTATTAAAAACAAAATGTCTATCTGTTTGTTCCGGCTAATCTCCGAAATGGCTGGACCAATTTTGACGGGACTTTCACTGGCGGATAGTTTACTGAGATAGCTGGCGGATGTTATCGAGAGTAACTTAGGCTACTTTTATTTTAGAAAAATAAGTGTTCAAACCCTTGTAATCCAATTTTTTTTTCTGCTCGCGAATGAAGTCGCTGGCAAAAGTTAGTTATAAAATTTACTTTCACATAAATTCGTTGGTCGAAAGGTTTCCGATAAGGAATAAACAAGTAATTTCCTTTAGGTGTCGTAAAAGGCGATAACAGATTACTTCTAGATCAGTGGCAGTTGTAATAAAGATTAGGTAGGTATCTACTGGGAGAACATCTCAGGCGGATATAAGTTCGGAACAGAAAGATATTGTAGGTTGTCGGTGGGTAGGTACCTACCTATCCATACTAATATTATAAATTCGAAAGTAACTCTGTCTGTCTGTTTGTTACCTTTTCACGCCTAAACTACTGAACGGATTTTGATAAAATTTGGCAGAGAGATAGATAACATCCCGGGGAAGGACATAGAATACTTTTTATCGACATACCTCGCGGGCGAAGCCGCTGGCGGAAGCTAGTATTATAAATGCGAAAGTGTGTCTGTCTGTCTGTATGTTACCTTTTCACGCTTACACCGCTGAACCGATTTAGATAAAATTTCGTATAGAAATAGTTTGAGTCTCGGGACAGGACATAGCATAGTTTTTATCCCGATATTCCCACGGGATCGAAACTTACGCGGGTAAAACCGCGGGCCGTGCTAGTAAGGTAATAGTTGTTGGATTTAACGAGCACACGCCAATCATTGTAATTTAATTATTTTTTTGTGAGCTTATATTGTGTCCCACTGCTGGGCTAAGGCCTCTCTTTTTTCCTTCCAGACCTCTCTGTCTCTTGTCATGCTAGCCCTGCAAACATGACTATTTATTAATCCTATTTTTGATTGACTTGATACCTAAAAACAATACATTTTCAGATATTTAAAGTTGCCTGACATACCACCAGATGTGGCACGAAACAACAACATTCAGGATCTTCTGGACCTGTACCAAAACTTAATAGACGAGTTTAAGGAAGTTCACAAACGAACCAGACTGCTTCAGAAGGAGAATGCCTCGGAAATAATTAACGACATCAAGGAAATGGCACTTGAGAGAGACATCGGTAAGTTCATAGTTATACGGGGAAGTTTGCTATTAAAGACACCACCCAACCCTCACCTCCCAACCCCCTTCCAAACTTGTTCTTCTTGGTGTTTGTAAAATATATATATATTCGTACAATGTGGAGACAACCATAGGACAATAAATTAAAACACTAGCAATACTAATTTGGAATTATCAAATAAATCCTAGAACCTAAATTAAAAAAGGTATTTTTTTCAAACAAACTAATACACTAGGCCACAAAGAAAGCGGTTCGGTAAGAATAACCTCAATAACTTCCAAAATATTGCGGCTTTCTGAAGCAATTCCAGCCCTCACGGGTATGTCTCCGCCGTATGTGCCATACGGCGGAGACATACCCGTTTTTCTCTTCAATACAAGCTTAATTATAGCGATCTCCAGATCTTCTGTAGACTCCTTGCCTCCTATCGTGCGTGTTTATCATGAACCTCGACTCGTCCGAAAACATTACTCTTTACCAGTCATCCAGAGTCCAATTCATGTGTTCTCTAGCGTAACTCAGCCTTGAATTTTGATGCTGCCTTTCGAGTTTTGGACCATTTGCAGGTCTAAATGGCTTCAAGTTTGCGTCAGCAAGACGCCGCCTCACTGTACACATGCTTGGATTGCTCCCTCCAGCACGTAGAAGAAGATTTTTGACTTCAACAGCCGTTTGAAATTGATTTCACAACATTGTCGACACTTGACACCGTGTATCGATCCTCCCGCGCAGCAAAAAAATTAACATGATGATGATGATGCATGATTATGCAGCAGAAATGGTTTCGAAGTTGTTCAAATTTAAAAAATGGTCTTTATTTTTTATTTATGATTTTTAATATAATCACCAGAGAGAAATAAAAAGGTAAATTAAACTTTGAATTTGTTTTTTATTTTAAAACGATTGGTAAAATATTTTAAAAGTTATAACTTTTAAATTATCGCATTTTTTATAACCGGCCCGCTTTCTTTGCGGCCCAGTGTAGTAGTGATGTGCCGACTATGTTTTTTACCAAACTTTGATTAGCTAGTGACTAAACTATTGGATATCTTTGATTGAATTTTCGTATGCAGACTGGGAACGTCATTAGATATACGCAGTTTAATTTATTATTCTATGGTCGTCTCTACCCCGTATAAACGTATTTTCTTTCTTTTTTTTTACGTAAAAGTTTCCCACGCCTTTAAAGTAACTTTATGTTGATGTGACTTACATTATAAATGCCACTGATTAACTTTTAAATCTCTCTTGAAACTGACGTTGCAGTGATAAAAAGATTAGAAAATGTGCAAGTTAATTTAGTGGACGTAAATGACAAAGAAGAGCTTTTAAATATTAGTCGTGCGCTGAGAGTTCAGCAAGAAAAGGCTAAAGAACTGGAAAACCAGGTAAAGGAAAAAAACTGTTTATTTCGAGCAACTTCATGTTTAGGTACCTACTACAGTTAAATGTGTGTTCATTTTTCATACAAATATTCTTTCAGTTTGATACTCAGCAATCACAATTAAAAATGGCGTCTGACCAATTAAAGAGATATCTAAATGTCATTCATGGGCAAAGTGCTACTCCGAAAACGGTCAATGACGTCATGAAACGTTTGCAAGAAGAAGTTCAGGTATTTTTCTTTGTATCTACTTACATAATTATAATACTTAGTTTTCTAGTCTTCAGATATTTTTTTGGTAAAATAGCTGTTCTCCGTGACTTCGTCTGCGGTCCAGGATGTAAAGAAGCCTATGTCTCAAAGGTGAAAGGTCATGGTCCACCCATGTGCCAAATTTCATCCAAATCCATTCAGCCGTATTAGCGTGAAAGCGTAACAGACAAACGCACTTTCAAAAGTTTTTATAATTTTAGCTAAATAGTTATCTGGTAAAAGAGAAATTGCCACAAGAGACTGGTAATCTGCAGAAAGAGCTGAACATTATGCAGACTATCGCCGCGGAACAACACCCCACTCGCTCCGATTTAGTAGCAGTACAGGACAAGGTAAATGATCAATACCTAATTGGCAAATCTGTTAAGGCAGTTAAATAATAATTAGAAAATGTCAAGAAGATTAAAGGGGATTGAAAATTTTAAATCTACCTGTTCGCCATTTTGAATTTTTTTTAGCGTGACTTGCGTACATCTTGTTGCAAAGATGTTTGATTATTATATGCATTCAGATTGATAATTTCAAACATCTATACAACAATATGTAGGTAAGCAAGGGTAATAAAATTGGATGTCACGTAATGACGTAATCAACTTTGAACGTTAATATCTCGGGAACGTGAAACTTTACGGGGTTCTGTCTTATGTATTAGGTATGTTTGCATTGACACCATTTTGAAAAAAAAAAAACAAAAGCGGCGGGCAGGTAAGCATGCTACGGACCTTCAAAGCCCTTTGGAGGTCGATTCGAACTTCAAAGGCGATGGGAGAGTTAAATGATTAAAAATATCAGTCACGGACACTGGAATGGTTATTTATCATTGAGCAAAAGCATATGTTTTGTTAAAGAAAATGTGTTTTTAGATAGCAGTTGTAAACAGTGAAATGGAGCATCTGGTCCAGCGCAAGTTAGCCACAGCAGGACCTCAAGAGGACAAACTGGCCCCTTTCAGACAACAGGCTGCGGTCATTCGACGTAACAAGGAGACTAGTGCAACGCGTGTCCATGAGCTTGCTGCGACCCTCAAAGATTATGAGGCCACACTGGCTGATCTACAGTCACAGGTACATATCTACTCTAGCATAGCATAAAAGCATAACTAGCCTATAATCTATCTCTGTGAGAGGGAGTGGGCCAGAACCCAACACGCGAGCCCAGTGCGGGTTGGTGGATATCTCGTAAATGAAAAATCCACTATCTGCTATGTTATTAAATTCAGATGAGAGGTGGGCAGAAGCTACGTAATGCAATCAGCAACGAAAAATTTGCAATTGCTAGTTGCTTATTTATAAATTTTGACAATGTAATTATGCTATGATTAACCGTTGCAAATAATAAACGTCTTATAATATGTATGTACAATGGTGAGTTCGAATAAGAAAGAACCTAACAGTAACATTATCTCTAATACAATAAATCCGAAGCGAAATATCATTTCGCTGTCTGTATAACTTGTATTTTCTTAATACATTTTCCTTGTAACGTTATCCGTGACCGTTGTGCAAAAATTGGATAGTATTTCGCAGTTTTTGATACTGCGGCGGTAAACGTTGATCAGGATTTAATCGAAATCGAAGCCTGTTGTCGGAATGTTTCGAGTACGACACGGCAATCAGATAAAACATTTTCCCCCATTCCAAATAATCGGTCATTATGTCGAGAAGCGGGAGCTTCCATTGAGATAATGCGCTATTTCCTTCGAGATCGATAGAAGAAAATGCTGTTGTGTGATTTATCATTTATCGTAATGTACCTATATTTTTATCTGATGTGGCATCCTATATCTCTTTCTTGCTTTCCCTCTTTTCATTTTTCGCATCGTCATGAGTTCAATATAAAAATTCGCTACGAAAATTCAATAAAGATACATTAAAATGTAATATTCAGGTCAGGCAACTCTTGGGAGATACAGTCCTCAGAGGAGAAGAATTAAAGAAATACGTTAATTCTCTACGCACAAAGAGTACCGTGTACAAAAGGCAAAGAGCCAATCTCTGTACGTTCAAGGTAAATAAGTATTTTAATTGATGCAAAAGCTCGTTTTTTTTACTTTTCCCGTCTATAATGTCGTTATTTACTCTGGTTTGGGTCATAGGTCGAGGCGGGTATCTTGGCTAGAACGATACATATAATTAGTGCTGCTGACCCAACTGTCGAAATGGCGCTCTTAAATCACAAGAAACTAAAAATAGAAGACGAAGAAACAATGGAAAAGAATCTGGATAAATCTGCAGATCTAACTAAAACGTCGTTGCATGATCTGTCTCAGGTAATATACTTATTTCTATTTCATTTAAAATTTTGTTGTCTCTTCCAAAAATTAGCCAAAATCCTTTTCTTACTAATATTATAACTATTTATTTCATAGCTCGTCGCACAAACGGCTCAGAAGTTATCACAAGTCCGGCAAGAAATCCAGCCACTAGCTGACAACATAAAGCCAGTGAAGGAAGAGTTCCAAACAGTCCAACAACAGTACGAGCAAAAGAAAAGGGTTTACGAAGCCACATCCATCAACATAACCTCGCAAATGGAGCCCCTCAAGAATCAAGTAAAGGAGTTGACTGACCGGCTGAATAGCAAGGAGGATGAATGGAAAAACTTACTACAAAGAATCACAAAGGCGGAAAGTTTGCAAGAAGTCGTAATGTTTGAAATGAAAAATTCTATGCAGTCCCCTAGGAAACCCTCCAAAATGGAGGCTTTGAAGAAAAAAGTTGCTGACACGGAACAAATTGTAAAGCGTTTAGAAGAGGTAGGTTTATGAGTACCTACAATGTTTTTATGTTTCGGAATCTAGACAATAGGTGTTCTCCTCAATGAAACGCGTTTTACGTCATTCGTGACTAGCTTATCATTGATTGAATAATGACAGATAAAATATCTGATTTACAAATCTGGTTATTGGTTCACATAAATCTTATTTATCGATTTGTATCTGATAAAATTACTCGCGTGATTCTATTTATAAAATCCAAGGTTTCTTTATGAAGTGCATGTTTGACGTAGACATATACTTACTTTCAGGAGCAACAAGCTATCAGTTCTCGTCAAGGGGCTGTGGAAGAGCAGACAAAGTTGTGGGAGAACACTCTTCAGCTGCTGCGCTGTAAAATGCGTGCGCGCAGTGAGCCGGCCGCGCGACAGGGACGCATGCACATCACGCAGCACTCACAGATGCTCACACTTACATAAGTGATCAGAATGCTATACAAGCATTGTATTGGATTTTCGTGTGTTCGCACAAGTTTATTTAGTTTAAAGTTTTAAACCTTACGATTTTAGCGACTAGCAAATAGTCAAAAAACATATACCAAAATGTTAAACCCCTATTCCACATACTTAACAAGTTACACGAAATAGAAAATCCTCATTTTTTTTCAACATAATATCACCTTAAAGCCGTTTAATCACAGCAGTTTACGGGCGCTTGACATTTTGTCACATTCATTTTGCGACAATTTTCATTCCAGAAACTGGCCCTAAAACTACGTACCTTTTACGACAAAATAGTCTTTCAGCTTCAAGGAAAATGACTTGAATAAACTAATTTAACCTCACTTAATGTTAGCTTAAAGAGTAAATCGATGTCATCCAAACTTCTACTACACGTCCTTAAGATTGTAACAATTTTGTTTTTATCTCTAGGTAGTTTTTGAAGTAACTTTTACTTTTATCGTCCACCATAACTTGGTCTAAAGTGATTGAGATTAGATATTGATATAGACATGTTTGTTGTTCATAAAATTCTTTATAGAAGTAATCAGTGTTTGATTGATAGATATAAAAGTGTATTAATAACTTTCTTATAGTCTATAAGAAAGTTAATCTTTTGTAATTGCACTGTAATAAAGTTTTAATAACTGTCTTGGATTTTAATGAAAGACATTTTTCCGGAGCGTTCGTCATAGCAACACAATCTTCTTATTCGTCTTGTCGCTGGCTCGACTATTTTACATTTTGTTGGCCCAAAACTTCACCACTTCCACGGCGTCGTCGGTGGTAGTGCAGAGGTCACTTTGACTGTATGTTTTGGGACACAGAGGGCAGGATAGGAGGTGAAGCATGGTTTGCCCTACTGTCGGTCCGTCGAGGTAGCCCCACTTTATAGCAACACCTTAAAAACCAAAGAATTTCCTGTGTTTGCTAATTTCCGAAAAAGTTGCATTCTGGTCCGCGTCTTTCCATTCTATAGAAGTCCAGAACGCAGCCATAGGAAACTGCTCGCGTATATTTTGTATCAGTATGGCAATTTTTAAATCTGCGATTATAATGTTTATGTACACGAGTTTTGCGTACTGCTCGTGTATAGTTTGTAACGTGTACCTACGCGTGCGTCCTGATTCCAAACTATACTACATCATTTACGCCTGACACGAGTTGAGATAGAATTTAATAAAATAATAATTTGTTCTGGCTCCTCTTCGCTAGTCGACCTCGCGCTTGCTTCACGAATCCAATCTATAGCCGATTAGTTTCACACCCATTGCGTTCTAACCACAATAGAATGGAAATACGCTTCTGGTACTGGAACTCGTAAACACAATATGCCAAATAAATGATAACTAAGTTCAATATGAACTGTAGCCGTAATCACACGTGATATATCATCTATCTATAAATAAATAATTCACAACATGAGTGAAAAAAGTCCATGTAATGTTACTTATGGCATTTTACCGCTGCGGCGCGGGATGCATCGATGCCGGTATCATTTGCAATGCAGATGAATCCTCTACGTTGCCCGCGTAAAAGTACCGCTCCATGCCGGGAATAGCTAACGTATTTAAACGAAAGGTGAGATGCGTCGCATTCACATGACATTAAAATGCTTTTACTATTTTTTCCTTGGTGTGAATAATAAAAGTTTCAGATTGGATTTGAAAAAGAAGATCGTTTCTGGTCTTTTTGCTATAGATGCAAATGAATAGTTGATCCTATTTTAAGTGTACTGAAGTGTGGTAAAAATGAACTGCATAATTTTATAAATGAGACTACTATCAACTATACTACCAACCCGCACAGGGCCGCCTGGTGGATTACGGCCCGTCCCCTCTCCTTCTAATAAATTGATGATTGAGTTGCTCGTGAACTGCCACCGTAATTGACGAACCACAATATTTATATAATTACTAGCTGACCCGGCGAACTTCGTACAGCCTTGGAATTAAATAATGTGACAATGTTCAATAACTAAAAATTTGCAAAAAACCAAAAATACTTTCAAATTTTCATGGTGATCGGTTGAACGATGTTGGGTGTTTGGCTGTGTTTCAATTCCTTCTTGATTTCGATCCATTGTGGGTTACAGGTGAATGTAATGAATAGGTCTGGGGGGCGTCGCGGAGATGAATGTATTCTTCAGATCGAAGCTGCAGCTGCCATTCTCACAAAGGAAAGATATTTGTTTTTTGTCAAATATTTATAGTGCGTTCAGAAATTTATTTTGTGACTAAACTTAGAAAGATATATCAAGCTACATTAAAAAAAATCTGTCTTGATAAAAATAAAATAAAAGAGTAAAGGATCTGTCCTTTATTCCAAGAAAGACCAAACAATTGAATAAATCGAACCATGCAATCTTATTACCTCTGTATTATTTAATTTCTGAACGCACCCTGATTAACTTCTTCATATTTTCTCACCTTTTAAACCTTCCTTGGACTTCTACAAAAATTCCAAATCCATAATTAGCCAAATCGGTCCAGCCGTTCTCGCGTTTTAGTGAGACTAACAAACGACATTTAATTTTGATATATATAGATGTAAAAACCCTAATGTCTGTAAGAGTTATGGAACTAAAGGGCCGTGCAGAACATCCCGTTAATTAAAAATCAAGACGAGCACATTATTCTACAGCACGTAGCGCCCAAATTACTTTGTCATTAGTTAACACTGCCTCTTAATTGTACTCAAATATTTTATCACGACTTTTCTAATGATATACTATAGCGGTATCTACAACGCCACATGAGAACAACGCGTCATACTGACGTCACGCAAAATCCTGCATCTCGCAAGCAGAGTTTACCGCGCAACTAGCATAGATACAACGGCCCGACATGAATCATCGGGCAGTTGCCCGCCAGACACAACACCCGTCTGGTCGGAGGATCCTCCCTTTTCTATAGAGTATGAGTGAGCTTTACACACGGTTCCTCATACCTCTATAATGCCTATAGGGCTTCGATAGAACAAATATTAGACTAGGTACCTCAGAATAATGATCGATGTAATAAAGCAACTTTAATTATTTTATAATTCAAATAAGTCTTTAAGTGTTCGGTAGTCGTGCTTAATTACATACCTCGACGTGTACAGTTTACTTGTTTTAGATACAAACGTTTTCTTGGTAGTGGTAATTTAAGTTTTTGTTTTAGCTCGCAAACTCATTACCAAGCTGTCAGCTGTCTGAAGTAGTTCAACTCTGGTTCAACTTCGGTGTAATGACTGACAGGAGAACGAAAGTTCGCTCCCGCTCTGATGGCTGTTATGTAGCGACCTCCCAATTCTGCTACGGCGGGCGTAGCGCTACGCTACGTGGCTACGAGACGGGAAGTCTACAACTTTGTTCTACAACACATTAGGTTTCCTGGTGGGTACTTGTTTGTTTGGTTTCTGCATGAAAGATTTATTCGATAGAGGTAACGTATACAAAACAAATTACTTTGAACAGAACACTTAAACTATTTGGTATTTTCGGTTATAATATTATCCGGTGTACGACAAATTATTAAGAAACTGAAATATAAAAATATGTACTAGGTTCCCAGTTGAAACTAACAGCACTTTTGTTCGCTGTATCTGTCTAGAAACTTAGAAAGCTAAGAAAATAAGGATAAATCCGCGTACATAGAGTAAGGCAAGCCTTGCGGGAGTTCGTCGCGATATAATCAGTGAAATAAATGGCGTCGTTTATAACCATTATCCTGGCAAGATGAGGGCAGCTATGAGGGTCGCGGATTCAATTTCTGGGCAAGCATCCATGCGACACTATAACATAATGTGGAGGATTTTATAATGATTATGAAACATGTTCGTTACTTCGTCAGAATATGATTTAATTTTTTGAAAGAATCGTATTTATTTCATATCATTTCAACGTTTTCTAGTTATTCGGAATGGGATCCAACGAATAAAACTACCATGAATCTGAACCATTCTATAACAATAATATAGCGCTAGAGAGGCCTGTATCCAATCCATTTATGTATTCTATTTCTCGAAACGGTTTTTTAGAGGGACTTGTGGCTAAGTAATAACAGCCGCACGGGTCGATCGATCAGGTTAAGTTACGGTTGCCGCGGCCGGTACGTGGACGGGTGACCAACTTTACATACTCAGACCCCTCCGTGCCTTGGAAAGCAAGTTAAGTCGTTGCTCTCGGCTGTCATTTGTGGATCGTAACCGGTCGTCAGAAGCTCGAAAATTGACAACCTGTCTTAGCACGGTGTATCGTATTACTCAGTTACTGGGTTGTGGAGGTCAGATATGCAGTCGATTAATGAAAAATACTGGTATACAACAGCATCCAATTAGACTGAAAGCCAATTCCAACATAGTTGGGTTGTCATTTTCACCAGTATTTGACATTATGGTGTCAAAAAACGCTCTGTATTTGGGCAGCCGTGTTATGTGACCTTTTACCGCTTTCTTAGGTAACCAACGCTTAGGTTGAAAGTCACTTGCGATAAAACGACGTAGTCTATTAATCTATGTAACGGTTAGATATATACCAACCTTTAACCTTAGTGAAGTTTTCATGTATTGTATTAGAGCTTGTTGTCAAAAGTGATAAAGGCCTTTAAAAATCGACTACCTATATTTAAGGTGCTTGGCCAATAAATCTTATGAATCGAACCAGTGAAGTATTCCCGACGTATAGCACAGCTACATTTTAAACCTGAACTCTCAAGTAAATAACGCTTTGCTGAATTTTAAAACAGTTTCAATGGTCGCTTAATCCAGTTTCATTCCACTCGTTTCGATTTATGTGACCAAATCCCTGGGAATCCGATTATGCAGCGGCAAACATTCTCGTGAAATAATATGAGTAGATTGTTGTTAAATTAAAATTAACGAAACATTAAAACGGTTTAAACGTTTAATTTAATGTTAGAAATGAAAGATTATTGTGTGGTGATTGAATTGTGTAAAAAGTCGAGCCTAGTAAACATTACAATATCACTCTAGGATTACATTTTATTCCACAATACAATATAAGAGTACACAATCAACATGAAAACATTACTTGCGAACGAGGCGATAAGAAAATTACGAGACAAGTCTGAGATATTGTGCCCACTCAACTTGATAATAATATTACGACAAATTCAAAAAGCCGAGTTTATGGACTTAAGTATAAATGCTTTGATTGTATTATATTATTTACCTTATTATTAGTTAAGGAAGTGGTTATTTATCTTGAAATGAAACTCCAGTATGCCTTGAGGGATGGGTAAGAATATGATTAACTTTTATCCTGATCTCATTTATATAGGTATATGTACTTACTAGCTGCGCCCCGCGGTTTTACCTGCATAAGTCTCGATCCCGTGGGAATATTGGGTTTAAAGTGTTCTACGTGTTAATCCTACTTATAAACTATCTGTGTGCTAAATTTCATCAAAATCCGTTCAGTAGTTTTTGCTTGAAAGAGTAACAAACATCCATTGATCTATCCTCACAAACTTTCGCGTTTATTAGTTATTCTTGACATGAACAATTATGACAGGTGCATCAGTGGACCTCTGTCTACTTACAAAGCACACATATATGTATATATCATCACGCCAGTATTTCCCGAAGGTATAGGTGGATAGGCACGGGTTTAGTGCCTAGGCACAGACGCCATCACATCAAGCTACCCGAAACTGTCAAATTTTCCCAATCAACTTTGAACCTTATGCTTTAGCGATAAAGTTGAAAATCTATGATTTTAGTAGCTCAACATCCGTGAAATTGGGGGCGAGCCTATATTGCCACTGACCGGGAACAGATTCAGACCGCGGAGTCCTAATAACACATTACCCGGCCTGCCACGCCGCTTAGTAGATGCGTTTGTTTCTACTTACCTAAAGAGGTGTTAGATTTTTGTTTAGTACAATCAGGTGGATGACCCACCTGATTATTATAATCATAATCAGCCTATAATGTTCCCACTGCTGGGACACAGGCCTCCTCTCGGTGAGAGGGAGTGGGCCGTAATCCACCGCGCGGGCCCAGTGCGGATTGGCAGATGTCACATATCTTCGAATTTTTGGTTCTAGGACATGCCGGTTCCCTCACGATATTTTCCTTCACCGTTTTGAGAGCAGTGGTGATGAAATAATTTATAAAAAAGTAAAGCACCTGACTGGGTTCGAACCTACGACCTACAACTCGTAAGTCGCGGCCGTTACCACTTGGCCACCACTGAATGACCTGATTATAGTAAACAAAAAAAAAGCCGCGTTCAAGATTTATAAATATTATATTGGTGATGATAAGTTTAAACCGAAAACATATAGCTTTTATTAAAACGAGCAGCTCGTATCCAATTTAGGAGAAAGGAACAAAGAAAATCAACGAATTGGGGAGGGGGTTGATGATTGATGTGCCGCTTACTTCGTACCGAGAGGATATCGACCGAAAATCGCAACCAGGCCATCAATATGTCTTCCAATATTTCAAAACATTGGATGTGTTCTATTCAGGTCCTTTTGTTGGTACAATCTATTACTTATTATCAAATGAAATTTATCGAATAAGTATTGCACCACTCAATAGAAATTGTAGGATTATGTTTTACGAGATTCTGCCCGCGACTTCATTCGCGTGGAAGTCGTAATAAACACAATATACTTAAATAACAGCCACATTTGTATAAAAACTACCTCGGCCTGCCGCGTCGCATTACATCGCCCGCTCGTTTTGTTAATTTTGTATTTTGTGTTTCACGAACTGTGTCCAAATAAACCTTTTTCTTTCTTTCTTTCTTCAAATGCATATAACTTTCGTCAAGAATTGGGCTATCAAATGCAAAAAGATTTTTCAAATCCGACTGATACCTAGTTCCAAAGATAAGTGCGTTTAAACAAACTCGTCAACTGTATTATTAGTATATATATAGTATAGATTTACTTAAAAAACCATTTGAACGATAGTAAGTATAATATAATTATGTTGAATCCCAAAAGTTACCGGTAAAAACTGGATGGAACAAGCAGAAAACAGAGACAAAATGGAGACAGTTGGAGGAGGCCTATACCTACCCAAGAGGGGCCATGTTATACACAGTAATATACGAATTATTTAATAATTTTTCTACCGACCTATTAATTAATTTTAGCTACCGGCGGCGGCCAGGCTCCAGAGAGAGGAACCTCCTAACAATGCGGGCCGTGTCCAGAAGTACCGTTTTCTGGATCAAGCCCTTGCCCTTGATCCAGCTGCCCAACGAGAGCCTCTTTAGGTGTTGGTCGAGGCTCTTGGCTATTAACCCATTTCGCGGGAGATACAGCCTCATTGCATTACCGATGACCGTGGATGATACATTCGATTTGCATCAGCAGTGTAGGTACGTCCTATCCAGGGTGTCAAGTTCGGTCTGAGTCCATTTGAGTATGCCGAAAGAGTACATCAAAACCGGCATGACCCAACCGTTGAAGGCGCGCACCTTGTTTCCGCCTGATAGAAGACTATTAAGTACTTTTTTCAGGCGGCCAAAGAATCGCTCCTTTAACGATTGTTCATGTCAGTAACATTGATGCCTAACGCTTCCGACATACCCAAATACTTATAGGTTTCAGATGCGGAGAGGGCTCTAAGGTTTGTGGAATCCGAGAGTTGAGTTCCCACGGATTCCACAACTGAAAGTTTGAGTTACTTTCAGTCAGTTGCAAATTGTTGGGGGCAAAGAGTTTTAGGTCATCTATGTAGAGGAGATCCGATATAATCTGATCACCTCTCCTCAGCCAATAGCCTAGACCTGAATCCTCGAGCAGTGTGCTTAGAGGTTTCAAGGCTAAGCAGAACCAAAGCAGATTGTTATTTTTGTTATTATAAAATATTCTAAATGATATTAAACCTCATCCACCCTGTTCCCTTTCTTATAACCTTTTCTCAAAAGATGCAAAGCATTTTCCGATCAGTTTAAGTAACTTAAGTATACAGGGTTTCGTATCATGAATACCAAACTTGAGCCACCAAAATCTTGACAAAAAAAACAGACTACATTTTCCGCTTTTCATACGACGAAAGTTTCAGGAACCGAAACATAGTTTTTGTTCGGCAGTTGACGGAGGGATGATGAACGAGAGTGAGTTCGTACAAATACATCGTCTTATAATATCATATGATAGTTTATGAGGGTAAGATGTTGTTATTCTTAGAGTTTCCTTAGCTATGTATGTAGGTATGCTTGTTGTTGCTCGTTAGTAGCTTTGTTAGTAATACAAAATGCACTTATAAAAAGTTTGTCATAAGTTACATACATTGGAAGCCAATTTATGACACAATTTCCGAAAGACCTAAGAGTTGTGTTTTTTGATAATTTCAAGATAATATTTACATTATGTAAGCTAACAGACCTAAAATAATAATATGTAAATGTATATAAAACAAAACAAAGGTAAAAAATTATAGGGCTTCAAAAATTCGTCCGCCTGGGTCAGCATGAAAATGCCCTAAGGCTGGCAGGGTTGGTAGTTTTGCAATTCAACTGCAATCATAAACTTCCATGAGTTGTATATAAGTATACCTAGCAATAAGGTAGCTATATTATGCTTCCTCTTTTTTAACCGACTTCCAAAAAGGAGGAGGTTATATTTTCTTAAAGTGCCGCCAGAACATTGTCTCCTTGCGTATCTTTAATAGTTTTTTCTTTAGGGACCAATGATTATGAAGAAAATTGTTTACTTCTTGCAAAGTTCTGATTTGTTTTGTTTGGTATAGGTAAGTAATGTTTGTTTAAAATTATGTACTATGTGAAGCAATATTTTATTTTAAGCTATGCGTTTAAATGTCAAGAATGTATGGTTAAACAGTCGCTAATCACTACTTAACTTTAAGTAACGTTTATGAATAAAGGGGAATATTGTTTAAGCCTATTTATGTTTTCTCGTGAATTTGTAATTATTTTGAGAAATAAATGATCGAAACATGCAGCCATGATAAAAACGAAAACCGTAAAATATTGTTGCAGCACCGTAACACATCGAGAATATTGCTGTCGTGGGTTAACAGGAAATATCTAAAGTGGTTTATTGCCTGTCGTTTGCAACTACAGGTTTAATATCCGCACTCCCCACTACTGGCATATCCATTACACTCGCGACCAGGGTCGTCTTTACCCGGGGGTGCAAAGGGGTGCGTAGCACCCGGGCGCAGGGTTTTAGGGGCGCAAGCCAATCGCCTTATACCTTACATATACCATGCGTAAGCATAATCAGTTTTAAAAATTACTGAATAAATATTCATTACACCTTCAAAAATGTAGGCACTAATATTGTTTATATACCTACGCCTCGTGCAGGTTTAGGCATATTCGCTTTGCGACTTGCGATGTGCAAGCCTCTAATTACTACAAGGAAAAGAGCTTTTTAAGTAGAATCTTTGCTACTAAAACAACTTTTGCCAGTTGTTAGTCAGTTCGGAGTTAATGAACTAAATAGGTGATAACTTGGGCACCTAACAGATTTTTTTTGTTGTAAAAAAATGTGTTTTGGCGCAGGCTGCTTTTCGCACCCCGGCGCCCAATATGGTTAAGACGGCCCTGCTCGCGACCCGAACCAACAGCTCGTGTGGTATATCCCGACGTTTCGCAATCTCTTAGCATTCTCTTTCCGACCGTAATTGATTGTTTTCATGGATACCTATAAGCTTCGTTTCACTCAAAAGGTTTGTTTCCAGCTTTTCGAACAAGTTTTCTTGTGATTAATTTTGTTACGAGCTACAAAACAGTTTTTTAACTTGTAAAGACGTTTCTTATTTTATAGCGAGCTTGTTTTGCTTTTTTTTCGGGAGTTAAAGCTTTTTATGGGACGATAAGTTTTAAATGGGATAAATAGTGCACGTTTCATTGTTGGTACCTAGGTATACCTTTTTAGGGTTCCGTGACAAAATAGTAAAACGGAACCCTTATGATGAGACTCTGTCTGTCACAGCTGGATATCTCAAGAACTACTAATGCTATCAACTTGAAATATGGAATAGTTTTAGATGACGTTTGCCCAACTACTTTGCAAATAAGAAAGATATAAAAATATACCTACTTATGTAATATTTTTTTGCAACAGGGTCTGAAAAATTCGAAGTGGAAAAAAAAAGAAATGTTTGAGAATGTGCAAACTGCGCTCTTTCATATTATACCCCATGCCCTAGTAGCACTTCGAATTTTTCAGACACCCGTTCAGACCCTGTTGCAAAAAAAAAAAACTTATATATTTCTTTCTTATTTGCAAAATAGTTGGGCAAACGTCATCTAAAACTATTCCAAATTTTGATAGCATTAGTAGTTCTTAAGATATCCAGCTGTGACAGACGGACAGACAGACTGAGTCTCAACATAAGGGTTCCGTTTTACCATTTTGGTACGGAACCCTAAAACCAAGAAATTCGTTTATCAAATTAAATATCATTCGAAAACATCCATCGGTTTCTTAAAAAACATCAAGCACATCCGACTACCCTGGTTACTTATCTCTTTCGGTGACTGTAAATTCCTTCCTTGGTCTTTCCCTACTAAAATGTCAAGAATATTAACAAACTAATGCTCTTGTTCTGCAGCCTAATTGCGTAACACTCCCTCGATTTGAATCATTTGAAGGATATTGCTAATCCATTGCTTCATATGTTCGAAAAATGTGTCTGTTCAACAACGTAAACAACGCAATGAATGTTATTGAACTGTCAAAATGAAACCCATTGCTACTGATAGTGTGTTACGCAATTACCCCGCTGGTTCTATGTTCGTTTAATCTAAATCCACCTTAATAATACACAGTCCGATGCCGCGTCGCCCGGTGAGGGTTGTTCACGTGTTGCCTATCGCGCACGCGCCTTTTTGCGGCTGCAACAGAACCGCAAAGTCGTTCATCGCAATCCATTGCATTGCATTCCTTCAGGCGTTGGTGTCCTTCTATAAATCTATAGTCTAGGTATACGGAGCTGGTAAACGTCTGTTCTGAGTACCTATCCCATAATGGCCCCCAAAAAATATCTAGTAAACTACTTACCAAGATTTATACACTTTTAAACTGAATACAACATAGAATACAAATATGGCAAGCTATATTATAAAGTTACTTTGAAAAGTTGCAGTTCATTTTCCTATTAAACTAGTTCATGTAGGTACTGCGTCAGACGATCGCTTTGCACATTAAAATGATTGTATCTTTTTGCATACATATATTTTCTAGGTGAAAACTCTTTTGTTACCTACTTATTTCACGACTTGAGCGAGTGCGCTACGATTTTTACATGCCACTAATTTCCTTCACTTTCACATGATTCTTCAAAGCGGTATTTAAATTGACTATTTTACATTTACTTTAAAAAATATACTACATATTCACCGCGACTTATTCGCATGAAACTTTTGAGGTGAAACATTCTTTGAGGTGAAATTTCGAGAATTATTTGTTCTTAGAGGAAGTTGATGTTGTATGAGGATGGAATACAAAATGGAAGACAAAACAGTGAGAGGTATTTCATGTTAGCGGCTTTTTTCGCTTGATCAAATTATACTGCGTATGTAAGCTTCATATGTTTGTGATGCCTTGGCCATATTTTGGAACAAATAGCTACCTTCAATTATTTAGGTACTTATTTTTTTATTTACTTATATGTAGACGTGTTGAAGAGACATTCATTGTATCGTATATTTTCTCAAAATGACTGTTCTTTACAACGGTAAGAAACAGTCATTTTGAGGAAAGGGAAAGTCATAAATATTTCTTTTTGAGAAGTGTGTGAGACATCTAAGTAGGTACACATAGCGTCAATACGCCTCCCTTTCGTCTTTCCGCCAATACTAATTCCAAATATTGGAAACCAAGCAAAAGTTCTCATATTTTTATTTCTCCGAGTGTCCATTCTGATTTGCCCTTATCGCAGTGAACAAACACAAAATATAAGGGAGCAGGAAGGTGATGGCAGGAAGGCGAAGTGACACGGGTATAAAGGTTTCACCGAGGGGCGCCTGCGCGGCAGGCACGGCGACCCTAGTTCTCCTAATTAGAGCTGTCTCCATAATTGACTTGTAGACACCCTCTAATATTTTACTGTAAACTTTTGGGTACACGTTTGTGGTTATTGTCAATTTCTAACTAAGTTGTAAGTTACAGCTCTACTTAATTCAACGAAGCTTTTAGTGCCTATTTCAAATCAAATCAAATCATTTATTTGTTTGAATGTGGGTAGGTACTAGGCACATGACATGACGTCATGAGGTGATATATAATTACAACAAAAGTTCTTTAAAAAATATCCTACCTTAATAGGTGTTTATTATAAAAGTATACCTACGCATACAAAAATTAACTCCTTTCTCCCATGGGGTATGCAGAAACTACAGCATCCGGTCGTACACGGACGCGCAGAAATATTTCTTACATTAATTCATAATAAATAAAAAAACAACAACTAGCATTTATCTTTATCAAATATTAATATTGGAGTATTTATTGACAGTTATTAATTTTATTATTCTTACTTCAGCTGATCAGAAAATATGTTGAGGTTTCAAAACCTTTTTCTTTTTCTCGCGAACAATATAAAATAATGCCAACAGAACAAATAAATAAACGTGTAAGATTTATTCCTTTTAAACAGTGGTGCAGCTTGATTAGTTTGTTGGCTTTGTTTTTGTGTTGTTTCAGCGCACTGTGCGACTTTACGTAACGGTTGCCAAGTCGCTCAGTGGATGTAACCGGTAAAACTTTTCTTTTTATTGACTTCTTCTTCTGAGCGGCGAGAATTTCCAATAAATGTAAGTATTAGCTAGGATTTTCTTTATTTGCTGAAAGGGTGTGAAAGCTCACAGAGTTTTAGCTCGCGTTAATTTTTTAGTTTCTCGTGTACCTAACTGGGGGCCTAAAAAGGCCACTTTTGCAGAATCATAAAAATCATTATAAATCATAATAGACAGTTAACTGTTAAGTTAATCGTATCAAATCCCATTGGTGAAGGATTTTTCAGTTATTTTTTTTTTGTCTGTGCTTAAATACCAATCCAAATCCAATCCCAATCTCTTGCAACGAAAAAAAGCAAAATACGTTTATGATTCTGCCAAAGTGGCCTTTTTTTTTTGTTCTCATCAGCGAATTTTCTTCTACGTTTGTGGGGTTATTTAGCCACAGGCCCCTCTTTAGCGTCATCTACTTATACATATACCTACTAATAATACAGCTGAAGAGTTTGTTTGGTTTGAACGCGCTAATCTCTGGAACTAACATCATCTGCCTAGCGTTTTCCCAACTATGTTGGGGTCGGCTTCCAGTCGAACCGGATGCAGCTGAATACCAGTATTTTACATGGAGCGACTGCCTATCTGACCCCCACAACCCAGTTACTGGGTAATACGATACCCCTTGGTAAGACTGGTTGTCAGACTTTCGGACTTGTGACTACCCGTAACAACTGTCAAAGATCCACGAATGACAGCTGGGGCCAACGGCTTAACGTGCTTTCCGAGGCAAGGAGGGGTCTCGGTATGTAAAGATAGTCACCCATCCACAGACCAACCGCGGCAAGTGTAGCTTAACCTGATCGATCGACCTGTGCGGTTATTATTATTTAGCCACGGGAAAACGCATACATATTTTTTATTTTTGCAGTTGATAGCTCGATTCTTGAGGAAGGCTATAGGCTATTTAACACGCTAGGACCCTTAGAAGCCTGTGAAAAAAACGGTGGGTCGGGGAAACTATACATTTCAAGCGGACGAAGTCACGGGCAGAAGCTAGTATTAAATATCAATACTCGCTTTATTTATTTAAGTAACTTTATATAACGCGGTTAAAAACCACAAACCAACCAACAATAATGAAAGGCAGACACATCCAATAGAAAAGAAAATATAAAAAAACATAAAACAATAAAAATTATCAAATCTTTTACTTTTATGTTTTCTTTAAAGAGGCAAGTAATTAATATTTGAGCAGAAAAAATATGAATGTCTTATGTTTTTATGAATGGGTCTGGGGCAGGAGGAAGGCAGGGGAGCTTTTAACTGAAGCCCTGTGGGGGTTTCAGTTAAAAGGCTATTAACAATACGTGTAATAAAAGTCAAAAAACGGTTCGTCAATTCTCAAGTGATTACATTACAGCATTACAGTATCGGAAGTCATTAGCCATCATTACATGTTCGTTGACGAGGGCGAACCATTGTGGTTGGAGGACGTCGGATATTAACATGATTTCTGGACTCCATCATGCTTCCTGATTTCAAGAGGGTATGAAGGTAAATGAGGTACCTCCCCAAATGTGAGGGTTGCGTGTGAGCTGCTATTATTTCCGCCTGAAGCCTCACCTTGCTTGATATGGGAAGGTTGATAAAGAAACTTCGAGTAAATTTGAGGTCGCGGCCTTGCTATTCATACGATATCGACTTTCCCACAGAGGTTATAAAGCTACCAAAGTACTTACAGGCGTCAAACAAAACATGAGTGACAGATAAAAGGACTCCCCATAATTTTTTTAACGAGATTTTAAACCGCACGGCTTTTTAAAGTGTCTGTTCATTGGATTTTTAGGTAACAGATAATAATAATCATAAAGTTTATTGCCTGAGGAGCTCTCGTTGGGTTGCTGGATCAAGGGCTTGATTCAGAAGGCGGTACTTCTGTACACGGCCCGCATTGTTAAGAGGTTCCTATCCTAATATGTGAAAACTAGCTGCGCCCCGCGGTTTCACCCGCGTAAATGTCGATCCCGTGGGAATATTGGGATAAAAAGTAGCCTATATGTAAATCCACGGTGTCAGCTACATACAAAATTTTAGCAAAATTGGTCTAGCCGTTTGTGCGTGAAGAAGTAACAAACATATAAACACCCCCCCACACACACACACACCCCCACACTCACAAACTTTCACCTTTATAATATAAGTGTGATATAATTTATGTGTAAATAATGAAATAAAGAAAGTTTATTCATAAAATAGTAATGATACAATTTAGCCAAATTCGGTGATCCAAAAACTAAGCGTCGCTTGACGTGTATGTGTATTAAGAAAGAATATGCGATGGAAATAAAATTCGCCCAATACAAATTATTATTTCAGAGAAAATGGCGTCTATTTTGTTTTTCAGATGTGTATTTATATAAGTAAAGATTGAATAGGAAGCTGGCTCGGCGTCGGCCGTTGAGCCTCGTAGAAACGTTATGGGAGCGGCGACAGGCGGGCACGCTCTATTGTGACGACGGCGGCGGCTCATTTGCACCCGTCAATTAACTGCAATTAACGGTTACGCGCCATTTGCGACCTGCCTTTGTTACTTCCAAGACCAAAATATAAATGTAATTCCACTTTTGAGCGCAGCGTCCATTTTCGATTATTATTTCTAAAGCTAAAAGGGACGACAAGATTTTAACAAAGTTTCGTTTAATATAGCCAAGAAAATGATACGTCTATGGTTTATAAAAGTTTTAATAGGAGCTGAATGTGTACAGTGATTATAAGTTTAATAAAGTTGCAATGAGTTTAGTGCCAGTGCATTTACCTAACTTTGGTCAACGTGATTAAAGTTTTAATTATAATTTGGAAGTAGCGGTACGTGGCTTAGTGAGAGAAAATCCCCCGTGCAGCGTGGGTACGTTAACGTGAAAAATACTAAAACGGAAACTTTTAATAGGAGATATAAGGAACTAGAGGATTACATGTATTACCAGTCTAGCCGGCGTGGTCAATGAGGACTGACGATGACGACTTGGCTCACTTTAGTTGAACCACTACCTAAGGATAATTTACTAGTCGTAATAATATGCATGTGACCTGTGTCAGTATGTGTAACGGCATAAACCTACAAACCTTTATCGATTGTTTTTTTTTAATCAGCTAAAGGATAATGACTAAAGGATGAGCAGCAACATCATCCTAACTGTGAGATAACATGGAACGAGAGGGATTTGTTCCGTTAGAATCCCACATTATCCTTCGGTTTTCCTCGAGGGTCCATGTTTATAATCAGGAATGTTGATCGCAGTATGTTGTTTACTGACCCAGGCTATTTTGGCAATATCAGATCATTGGAACACTCATAGCCCATTCAAACCTACTAGACGAGACGATCCAGTTATTCGTATCCCGCGTTTACACCCACAAGTTGTGATAGGTCCCTACCTACTTGTTTTCGACAAGTCTTGTAAAAGGCTTGTCAAAAATATGACTTGTAGAAAACATTTCTGTATGTGTCATACATGTAATGATGTTATTTCATCTAATAATACCTATGTATTTTAAACTATTTTGTTCACTTTTTTGACAAGTTTCCTATAGAATTGTTAACGATAAACGAAAACGGTAGACACAGCCGGTTATTACTTGTAAAAATCATGTACTTACTTTTACAATATTTGTAAATATGTGAGCACTATGTCTATCACATAACTAAATTTACCTGTCAAAGCTTTATTTTTAATTCTTTTTACCTATTGTGGTATTAGTATAGTATATAAGTAGTATATATAGTAGGTAATTTCATTCTAGGTGCATGCATCGTCTTCACATATTATAATGATATAATGAATGTATACAAAATATTGTAAAATTCTTGCCCATTCTAAGTTTATCATTTCTTCGTAGCAATATTTTAATGTTTGATAGACCTCATCTATCGCTTACCATCAGGTGTGATCGGGGTCAAGAGCGGGCATTTAGTAATAAAAAATAAAAAAAACTTTTCTATTGACTAAGAACTTTCATATTTCATGTAAAATAAAGCTCATTTGTACAATTATTGCAACTATAATACAAATGGAACTGAATATTTTAAGAGGATTAAATATCATAAGCAAATAACGAATAAAAAGCTTTGACTTTGTAATAAATAAATCACATAATCAGCATTTAATGTTCCCACTGCTGGGACACAAGCCTCCTCTCGGTGAGGGGGAGGCCGTAATCCACCACGCGGGCCCAGTGCTGGTTGGTAGATGTCGCAGCCGTTACCACTGGGCCACCCACTACTCCTGTTGTATTAAACTTATTAGATTGACTAAGAGCTTTCATATTTCATCACACTAATATTATAAAGGCGAAAGTTTGTGAGTGTGTGTGTGTGTTTATATGTTTGTTACTTCTGCACGCTCAAACGGCTTGACCAATTTTGTTAACATTTTGATGGAGGTAGCTGACACTCGGGATTAACATATAGGCTACTTTTTATCCCGATATCCCCAAGGGATCGACACTTATGCGGGTGAAACCGTGGGGCGCAGCTAGTGTAAAATAAAGTTCATTTGTACAATTGCAACTATTTTATAAACAAAACTGAATATTTTAAGAGGATTAAAATATGATAAGCAAATAAGAGAATACGTTCTTTTTTTAAGAAAACTTTTTTTTTTTAATTTTCTGGGTTATGTAGGGGACTAAAAGCGCGGTCACTGTCGGACTGTATAGAAAAGCGCGATGACACAACGCTGGTAATTTATTGCAAATTATGAAGCAATTATCTATTTACAAAAAATCAATTGTTTGGACTAAAAAATTAAAACATTAGTACTTTAGTATGTTGCTTATAGAATAATCTGACAAAAAATCAGAATGACTGTATGTATATTAGTATGGTTTTTATTGTCAAAAGAAAGTTTTTAAAGGTATCTTCATGTTTTTTTTCTATCGTGTCAAATCTTTTGTATTATGTTTTCAACACACTATCGAACTAACATTATATCCTGAAGAATATCATATATTTTTCTGATTTTGTTTACTGTAGTCGATCATATACTTTTAGGCATTATAAAACTTGCGTATTTTGCGCTTAGGTCCTGTAGTCCCTTAATCATGTTGAAATCGGTACGTCTACATATTGAAATTGATGGAGATTTCAACTCAAGAGACAATTGCGTCTCTTTAGTTGGCTTCATCATTTTCAGAAAAGAGAACAGAAAATGTAATTTAAAAGCAAAAGAATCCTTTCAGCTGTTAGGTACCTATTATATTTGTCTCCAGTCTAATAAATCTTAATTTATTAGCCCGACTTTTCTTGTCCCTTTTATTGAAAAGATATCTACTTATTTTAATTTCAGTAAGTTACGATATTTAAAATATTAAGGGTTCTGAACTTCTGAGCTACCATTGAACAATTTAAAATATCGGGATTATAGAGGGAGATTTCGAACAAATTATTAATGGTTTTGGTCTGAATTTAAATGAAAAATATTAATGTACAGCCGGTAACAAAAGTCATTTAACTCTGTTACTTTTACATAATTATAATCTAAATTGATACAAAATGATTCGATACATTGGTTTTCACTTTTTCATGTAATAGCAAAGAGTTAATTATTCTTAAATATTCTATTACTTCATGGTTTTTATGAGTATTTTGCTCAATCATTAAGATTTAAACAACTGAACTGTTAACCGACCTTTGTTGCTGACCGTACCACCTCGACTTTGCTTCATTAAATCCTCTGATTAAAACAAAGCTTTGGTGGTTATTCATGTACCTACACGCATTAATTCCTCGGCGGCATATACTCACAGCGACGTATATTAAGTTAATCACGACATTCGCGACTCCGCTCCATTCACGCGTCTGACACGGAGTGGCAACGTTACCGGTTAAATTAAATCCTATCTTGTAACCTTAATACGCACGTTAAATCAGCAGCCGGCTTAACGAAGGTTTAGCTCGCCTAGTTCATAAAGTCAGTCGGTATAGTCTGTAAAAACATCACTGTGAATTCTTAGGTAAAGTTAGTTTGTATTCCACCTGCCGGCATAATTATTCTGTAAAAACATCACTGTGAAAACTTAGGTGAAGTGAGCTTGAAGTGAACTGTCATCTTACCTGACGTTAGACAATCTACGGATTGATATTTCATTTCACCTATGTTTTCACGGTGAGATTTTTACAGAATAGCACTGCTGATGCTAGGTATTGACACTATTGACAGCTCACTCCGCGCTCACTTCACAGTTTTCACGGTGAGATTTTTACAGAGTAGCACTGCTGGTCTACTTTGTATCTGAACTCTGTGCCTAATGGAATGACGGTCGTAAAGTTGCAACCCTGGCTGCCAGGGTCTGGCAACAGGAGCGATAACTAAGTGCTTTTAGGCATTGTCGTTGCTAGTTTACAATGTTTATGGAATGAAATGTCGCATAGGTGAAGTTAGAGTGGGATTTATAAAAGGGTGAAGAGTGGACTGGTATCTATTTTTATATCAACGTATTTAATAAAACGTTTTAACTTTAACTTTATAACCAAGTCGCGCATTGTTACAGTCCGGCCGTCGAGAGACGTGTTCCTGACACCTGTCAGTGTGATAATTCTAGTAGAAAATAAAGATCAAATTCGCAAAACGCGTATTTGTTTGTATGAAACTGACAGGTGTCACGAACTCTCGACAGCCGGACTGTAAGGTTGATTTAAATGGATGATTATTTCGAAGTAACAATAAGTTTCATTTTTACAAATGCGTGCGTAGAGACCAATGAACTCGGCATTCGTACATCTAGATTTATCACTTAGGACAGATGGGGGCGTGATAAAAATGATAACAGATAGGTTGTATTAGACACCGACATGTATTAGGAGAATGAGACTGACTGAGCGATTGGCCAATTTAGAGTCGTGACAGATTGTACGATGACGCACGAACTATACCGAACGTCATCCATCACCCGCCTAACGAATACTGGATATATGAGACGCATTACTGAAGCCGCCATGTATCCGGCGTCGATTTCACTTGACATTTTAATTTTGGTATGGGGTGTTTGATCCGGCGGCGTTAGAGGGCGATCCCTCGCACTTGCTATTAGTTATGATATAGCGTCTGTGTTGATACAGATTTCCATGAACATTAGTTTTAACTGAACTAGTGTAATTTGTAGAGTGCCATCATACATATTCTATGAATTGCTAATCTGCGATAGAGTGCGTTTCAGCCGTTACCTTGTAATGTACAGTAAAGGATAGAAAATGACACCTTGCAGCTAAATTTTTATTTGCATCATGTATATTTTCCGACCACGTATTGCCATCATTTTGGATGGACACGACTGTTCGAAAATCCAGCTATGTGGTAAAGAGGCTTGTGGCTAAGTATAACAGCCGCACGGATCGATCGGTCAGGTTAAGCTACGCTTGCCGCAGTTGGTCCGCGGCTCGGATAGCATGTTAAGCCGTTGGATCCGGCTGTCATTCATGGATCTTTGACAGTCGTTACGGTTCGTAGCAGCCCAAAAGTCTGACAACCAGTCTTACCAAAGGGATACCATGTTACCCAGTAACTGGGCTGTGGAGGTCAGATAGGCAGTCGCTCCACGTAAAATACTGGTATTCAGTTGCATGCGGTTAGACTGGAAGCCGACTCAAAAACAGTTTAGGAAAGGCTAATCAGATGACCTAAGTCCTAAAGCTTTTTGTATCGTAGACTCTGCCTCATCTGAAACCCACCTGTACCTTCTCCGTTACCTACAGTCATAGTTACACTCCATATATGTATATTGATTCGCAATACATTCCACAGCTATATTTACCAACTACGTATTGAATAGGTACGCCATTAAGATTCCGCCGCCGTGACTCCGCCTCGTAAAAGAGATTACCAACGTGGATAGAATATCAGCCGCGGCGCACAATCACAAACCTACAGGCTACAGCCGTCATACGTAGGTATGCACATCGTGGCACAGCGTTTTCTGATAAAGTGTTTAGACTTTTCAACATGCTGATTTTCTTGAATCGACAGCGGGGACATTTATTACTGAGCTTGCGGGAATTTATTCAGAAATTGATTTGCGATAAAGGGATAATTCTGATGGTAACGTATTTAGATGGATGGCTTATCCTTGTACTTGATTATTCAAATTTTTTTTCCTAAGGTGTTGTCGTAGGAGGGTGGTGTCGAGTTGAATTATTTTGCGGAGGATTTTATTTTGTACTGCTTCACACACATTTTTTTTTTAAATGGATTGTAGCTTTTTTATTCATGTGAGATTCCATTTTCTTGTATGGCGATGCCCACAGTTAACTTTTACATTAAATATTATTGTTATATTAAGTAAGATTTGGTCAGGTTTTTTTTTTAAAGTGTCGCTTTTATAACCAACAAATCTAAACTCGACAACGGAGTGCAAAAGGTCTCGTTCATAATGTGTCCAAAGTAGGTACTCTTTCATTTCAGAGTTGACAGGAAAAATATATATATTGTATTTCCGTTGACTGCATAACAATACGGTTCCATTAGTACAGTACCTACTGGAATACATAACTGCCAAATGGATGTGGTTCCCGTTGTGTGTACACACAGCACAATTGAGAGCGCGGCGCGCGGCATATTGTCAGCTGCGGAACAATATTGTGCACCTTGCGGTAATAACGACCTGCCTTCAGATCAAAGATTCCCAAGCTTTCATTGTGTATTGATTCAGTACCACTTGAAGCCGCTCGTTTATTATGAATCAGTCCAAATGTCATGCAAAAAGTTGAAAGCTCCTGACTTTAGTCTCGGCCTGTAATTTAATGAAACGGCGTTTCTTTGTCACTACTCAGCAAAGCACAATTTTGCTTCCATTAAAGTAAATTTTCCATTTAAGTGATCCAAATATAAATTAGAATCAATTATGTTTGCTACGTTTATGAGTGTATCTGCTACATATAATATGCATAGGTAGGTACTTACACATAAACACCCTATCCACATAATACACAGTAATTGCGTTTGGGCCATGTACGCTAATATTATAGCACCTATAAAGGCGGCTAGGCTGCGCAGAATTGATGACTCCATGATTATTAATTACGCCTAACTAGACGTTAGTGCTTAGCAGACAAAATGACAGTTTTGAAAGTTTAAACAGTTTCTGGCGCGTGTCAAATTGTCCATCGTTTGTTACAATAACTTTGCAATGCGTGGCTTGTCAAGACGTGGCTTAATCAGGGATTTGTAATTCTAAATAGGGTTAGACGTACTCGCCTCCCTCGCTTTAATTACTTGCAGGGACTAAGCTTTTTGGTTATTCACTTAGGCGCGTCTATGATTCGCGTCAGTTAATCTGTATTCATGAAGTTTGATGTTCAGTGCGGTGAACTATTTTCTCAGCGGCGGCGGCGGCACCAAAAAAGTAATATGAACACTCAAACTTTTTTCTCGTATAATTTATGAGCTGACTTAGCAATAATCTCTGGCTGATGGCGTAATAAATTGCTATATAGATTAATGTGCAATAAATCAAGATTAGAGCGTGCGGTTGTCTTACCGTATCAGCAATAAATTGATAACAACATACTAGTGCCTGTAGTAGATAAATAAGTTGTTGTACAACTCAGATATCAAAGCTTTTATTTCTATTGAGCGTAGTATCGTTGGTTGACAGCATAATATAATATAATAATAATATCTATAATATTCCACAACTATCACACAACGCCGTCTAGTCTCAAGCTAAGCAGAGCTTGTGTTATGAGTACTAGACAACTGATAAACATACTTATATATTTCTAAATACATACATATATAGATAAATTACACCCAGACACAGAACAAATGATCATGCTCATCACACAAACATTTGTCCTGGGTGGGAATCGAACCCACGACCTCCGGCATAGCAGTCATAGTCACTGACCACTAGACCAACAGGCCAGTCAATACTTTCTATGTTTAAAACTTTAACTCATACTCCAGCTGGTGGAGTTCCCTGAGATCTGATCTTGACTTAAAGGCTTCTAACATTTCTGAACGACTAGTATTTCAAAGAAACTTTCGCTTTATTTTCGTTTTATCGACGTTCCGAGTCCATTTAATGGAATTTTCTGTAAAGTATGAAGGTATGAATTTTATATTTAATTTTACGGCTCTTTTCATTTTTATCACCGATGTTTTTAGAAAGATATCGTATGACAACAGTAATTTACATAAAATACATTTTATTTAATTTAATTTTATGTTCTATTTTTAATAATTAATGTTAAAAGTTAAGTTGATTAGGCATAGTTAGGGTAGGCGTGTAAGTGTATGTGTAGGTAGGTATGTGTAACCCACAAAAAGAATATTCATTACATTAGATAACTCTCTGATACTTAACTAAAATTAATAATAAATAAAAAAAATACAACAAGATGCGAGATACAAGGGCTCGTAGGTGGTAGAAAACAAAACGTAATTGATACTCAAAGTAATTAAAGGTTCCGTATGTCGATGATAACTAAGTAGGTACTGAAATACGAAGCGTTTTGTATGAACGATATAAATTTATTCATACTATAAGTCTTCATGGCGATTTCGGTCACAATTGTCTCTAAGTGCCGTACTGGAATAACGCAAATGGGTACTTGTATCGTCTAGAGTGTTGTTAGGGTCAATCTTTAGATTACAGGCAGACACATTACATTAATACATACACCGACCAAGAAAGTGGCTGTAGTGTAACCGTATATACGTATAGTTAATACTTATCCTTTAATCAGCCTATAATGTTCCCACTGCTGAGACACAGGCCTCCTCTCTGTGAGAGTGAGTGGGTCGTTCTCCACCACGCGAACCCAGTGCGTATTCGTAGATGTCACATGTCTTCGAATTTTTGGTTCTAGAACATTTCCTCACGATGTTTTCCTTCATTGTTTTGAGAGCAAAACTGAGACTAATCCCATATCATAGAGATATTAGTAGGATAGTATGGATATCCATAGGTACTATCCTACTAATATAATATTATAAACGCGAAAGTTTGTGAGGATAAACTACTGAACGGATTTTAATTAATCTTTACAGTAATACAGCTTATTCATCAGAATAGGATACTTTTTATCCCGATATTCCCACGGGATCGACACTTATGCGGGTGAAACCGCGTGCCGATGCTAGTGATGTTATAAATTCGAAAGGAATTCTGTGTGTGTTACCTTTTCACGCCTTAACCAGTGAACCGATAGTAATGAAATTGGACAGATGGGTAGCCTGGGATCGGAAGCAGGGCACTACGGTTACCAGCCTATGGTAATATTATAAATGCTATAATATTATAATGCTATGCGTAACTGTGTCTGTCTGTTACTTTTTCACACCTTTTTAATGGCTGAACGGATTTCGATGAAATTTGGCGCATAGGCAGACCATGACCTAGGTTAGGACATAGGATTTGTCTGGGGACTTTTTATCCCGGTAGTACGTTATCATGGGAAAGAGTAAACCTAGCTAATGTGGATAAGACAGAGATTAAAACAGAAGACGAACTAGCAGGGGATCGAGGAGGGGGGTTCAGGGGATCAGACCGGAATAAATCATAATTTCCCCCCTCCATGAGGCTGAAGCGCAGCCAAAAGCTAGTTTAACACATATGTCAGTTCGCCGCTCATGAAGAGCGGTGTAACGGCAAAGATTGTGGCTACAGGGTCACGAAGGTCACTAACTAAAAATAAATATTTAACCTTAAACAAAGGTCAGGCTATTTACCCCGGACCCGTGTAATTCCATTCACAAATCCCACTCTTTTACCTTTATTATATCGTCACCGTAAATGGGGATTGGTCTCCTTTGTTGTACGTACCTACTGTAGAGGCTATAGCCTATTTGGTGCTTACATGCAACCTCCACGAGTTTGTTAAAAGTGATTGGCATGAAAATGAGAAAAAAATTATTATGATTTAAGATTATAAGAGACTAGGCGTCAGATCAAAGACTACAATATGATGCTGTATAATGCCGTCAGATCACAGAGTACTTTTTGATAGACTGACGTCAGATTACGCTAACAAGCAAAAGAATTAAGATGTAAAGTACGTAGTATGTTTTAAGAAATTAAAATTATTAAGATTTTATTGAACATCCATACTAATGTCATAAATTCGAAAGTAACTCTCTGTCTGTCTGTCTTATGTTACCTTTTCACCGAACCACTGAACGGATTTCGATAAAACTGGCAGAGATAGATTGCATCCCGAGGAAGGACATAGAATAGTTTTTATCGACATACGTAGTTTGATTTATTCTACCCGGTACCGTGAAGCTGCTAGAGAGCTTCACAGTAGGTACCTACATAGGAGCCGAATGTATTGTGTTACACTTTGTCTATATTCTTTATGAGCGTACGACAATTTTTTTGACTTTCATTGTTGTATTTGTGTTGTGGCATTAAGATATCCATAGTCCATACTAATATTATAAATTCGAAAGTAACTCTGTCTGTGTGTATGTTACCTTTTCACGCCTAAATCACTGAACGGATTTTTTGGCAAAGTGATAGATTGCATTCCGTGGAAGGACATAGGATAGGTTTTATCCCGATATTCCCACGGGATCGACACTTATGTGGGTGAAACCGCGGGGCGCTGCTAGTTATAAATAAACGCTTTGTTTGTATTTATTTTGTACGTGATATAGTTATCTTCATTTTACTAATGTATTTAATTCACATAAGAATATTTCCTTTCGATTCTTTATTTTCGGTGGGAAACTGGCATTATTTTTGTTGGCAACACAAAAAAAAAATTCATGAAAAACACAGTAATTTGTGGTGGGCTCAACATAATCCTATAAAACCTTTGATAGATCCACACCAGCGCCGCGCGCCGTATTATGAAAAGAGGGGAAGTCATAAAACATGTGTAATTAAATTCTCATTTACTGGTAATCCTGCTATCAGCTACATGACGTCGGTGACAAACAGATGGAGGGTACTTGTGTTTACTGAATTATGCTCATTGTTCTACGTGACACGAAAACCGCCTTATACGGTATTACGTCGTATTAATGATCATTAGCATATAATATAGAGGCATAATCAATGTTGAAATACGAGCTGTTGTCAAGAAAGCTTTTCGTGAAAATTATTCTGCTTGTTTGAATATTTTAATGTCTATAAAGTGTGTTGAAGAGGTGTCAGTAAAAGCTACGCGTGTATGAGTAGTTATTTTATGAATAGTTTTGAAACGCAAAGAAAAATATCATTTTGAATATATGTTTTAACAAAGTAGGTAATTGTTGCAGCACCAACAAAAAGGTCGTTACCAACAGCTGATAAAAAATATCAACTGTATTTTCAGCATTCAAAATGGAATTTATGTTGTTTCGAAACAATATAGCTACATTCCACTAACAGCTAGGTGGAATAATGTTACAATAACAGTAACGTTTGCGTTTACTACGTCAGTCCGACATAAAGGTTCCGTATCTACCGGAATGGCCCAACAACACACAGTGATAATCTAATAGATACCGAGCCAATTCTGAGGGGATCCGGCCCTTCCGATTCCAATCATCTTATGGTGTGTTACAGTCAGCAACGAAAGTAGGTTGCACTCTCTGAAGTTTCAGAAGTGATTTAGGAATGAAAACTTGCAAAAATTTTCTTGTTTATTTTCGCTATTTATTGAAACTAGAGACTAGCTTGGCTGGTATAATTGTAATTTATAGATTATATTGATGACTAGTATTTTCATATCAATTAATCAAAAAGCAACTCAGCCTATAGCAGTCCACTTTTGGATATAGGCCTGACTTAAGGCGATATATTGAAAAAAATGTTTTCTATTTCGTGTAGGTACCTAACTTGTTCTTATGTGGATTGAATAGGGATTTAACATTTTGGTATATGTTTTTTGACTCTCTGGTTTTGTATCATGTAAAAGGAACACACGATTCAATGAACTTTATCGATACAAAAAATTGCAAAGTTATAAGAGCATACACACATTCATTGGAATTTACTTTAAAACATAGAGAATTATCATATCAAAGTTTGCTCAAAGTAGTTTTAAATTTAATTAATTTTTAAAAAAGGAGTAAATTCGTTTTGGCACATATCTACGTCATTTTATTTCAAGCGCACGCACATTATAGCCAACTCTCTTTTTTTGCGTTTCAAAAGTATTTTTTTTTTTTTTTTTTTTTTTATTGCATCACTTTTGCTCGCTAAGTAGATCAGTCGCTACGATTTATTTTCGAGGTAACGCTTTAAGCTGCGCCACAACACTGTCCTCCGCTTTCCGCATCTAATCTGTCCCAGCCATAGTATTTTTATATATAATTTAAAAACAATAATTTTGTTTTGTTATATGGAGCGCAAAGCATGTGCGACTACTGAGGTATATTTCCAGCCCCAGACACAATATGCTAGCCACAAGAACGGCTGAAGGGCATCCACGAGGATATCCCCACGACAAAAGCCCTGAGATATTATTGTTGGAATATTTGGTTTAAAGAGTTGGAAGAGTATTATATAAATTATTTGTAAAATAAGAGTTAGAAAAGATGTTCATTGACAAGAATGTTTGTTTCAAGTAACTAGGCAATAAGTGAAGGAAAAATATAAGTATTAAAAAAACAAATCTGCACAATAGAGGTTACTTATCTACAACAATTATCAAATAGTCAAAAATACAAAATGATCCGACTGACTTTACCTGTACCACTGAACACGACAACCCAATCTGATAAAGGTATGTTAACGTTATACCTAAGTAAACATGTAGGTAACTGAATTGCAGATGACGTGACGTCAATTTACATAAAATGTTCGTACCGTTTAGGGAACACGTTTGTTATTTAATTATTACCTACGTCGGAACGACGCGGTATAAATCAGCAAGGGATGTAGGGGTTGCTAACTCGGTTTAAAATTCAGATTTCGCTGACGCGTTTCCAGTTAAAAGCCAACTCATTGTCAAAAACACACACGTGTGCCACCCGCTCCGTTCGTGTGGTCTGTTAATTTATACTAAAACCTAGCCTGAGAACCACGTGACTCATAAAGCTCAAGAAATGACAATGAGATGTTGCGTTTATGTATGGAATATTTTGTGCTCTTATCCAGTGAGACAGAAGCTTTAGATCGCCAAGTGGAACGATCCTAAAGGTTCGTTTTCATTATAAGAAAACCCCTTTTCCGAGCAGCAAGTTAAACGTTAGTTTCTTACGTATTAGGTTACAGTAAAGTAAGTTATGAAAAGAAACGCATATATCCGTGGTACTTTTATAGTCGCTAAGGTACACTAAAAATGAGTGAAAACCGCTTGCTTGGTATGGACATGTGATGAGGCAAGATGATGAACATATGACTAAAAGAGTCGTGAATATTCTATATTCACGACTTTTTTAGTCGATGTCTTGTAGTTGAATCTTTTAGCTAGATGGAAAAAGAGGCCGTGGACGACCACCAATAACAACAAATAATGACATGATAGCGGACAATACAACAAAAGAGACCACAACCGTACCGGCCGGTGTGGCGCAGAAGTACCTACCTACTAGGCTAGGTACTAGGTAGGCGGTCAGCCCGACCGCAAATAAATTGGTGTAATAGCCAGGAGAAAGAAAAATAACAATGTAAGACAAGAAAAGAAAAGTATCTTCTTAAGGGTTCGGAAGTTTTAGATGCAATAAAAGTATATGATCGATTATAGTCAGCAAAATCAGAAAAATATATGATATTCTTCAGGATATAGTAGCTAGGAAGATAGTGTTTTGAAAACAAAATACTAATTTGATACAATAGAAAAAAAAACCATGAAGATACCTCTAAAAACTTTCTTTTTACAATAAAAACTACACTAACATACCTACATAGAATCATTCTGATTTTTTGTCAGATTATTCTACTAGCAACATACTAAAGCACTAGTGTTTTAATTTTTTAGTCCAAACAATAGATTTTTTGGAAATAGATAATTGCTTCATATTTTGCAATAAATTACCAGCGGTGTGTCATCGCGCTTCTCTTTGTTTTCTATGCAGTCCGACAGTGACAGCGCTTTAGGTCGTGTAAGCCCCCTAAGAAACGTACAAATATTTGGATACGTGGATACTCGTAGCGTTGAATGAAGCTTTTAAATCATAAATACATCTGCAGGGCAATTGCGTAACACATTAATCGGAATCGGTTTCATTTTGACAGTTCAACAACATTCATTGCTACATTTACGTGTTGAGCAGACAAATTTTTCGAACTTATGAAGCAATGGATTAGCAATTTGCTTCAAAATGAATCAGATTCCGATTGATAGTGTGTTACGCAATTAGGGTGCCGGTTATATCTGGTTGCACACTTATGTCATGTCATAAAAGCGTTCAGAATGCGGCTATAGATACCTCGTGTCTCCTATTTTTCCAGACATAGATAACTAGTTTAGCTGCTGTTTTATATATTATGCAACGTCATGCAGATTCCAGTTCTTTTGTGTTATGAAGTTTATTCTTAGAAAGTTAGACATAAGTAGACACAAGATGTTATCATAGTTTGAGTGCTTAATAATTTTGGCCTATTTTGAAAATTTTCGATTGTTTGCTTTAAGCTCGATCTTATGGGCTGTATTTTTATATTTAGGTAAGTAACAATTCTCAAATGTTTTTTTTATCACTTTATTATAATATTATAATCCCAGTTTAATTTACTTCTTGTGGATTATTGGAAATCTATGGATCTTGTTCCGAACGAAATCGAATTTCACCCCGTTTGTGTTTAACTTTCATTTTACTTTGAAATTCTATTAACGATTCGTTTGTTCAACTAATCCGAGGGTTTAACCCGGTTTTTATGGAACCCTAAAAATACAGACAGGCAGAAAACCGGGTTTAACCAGATTGATTGATAAAAAATGCATGAAAAAGTAATTCATCCTAGAAATTAATATTTTAGATTGGGAAGTTAGTTTCATAGACCACAAGGACAAAACTAAATTATACGAAAACTGCTTTTGTTTTTGAAATGGGCAAAACATGTTATAAACAAACTTTGAAGTACTTACCTTCCTTTTGTTACCTTTAGTAAAATGTCGCCATATTGTTTAGATTGTGGAGCGGAATTCGTATTTATGCTAATAAAAGGTACGCCGCGATTACGGAACCCTTAGAGGCTGAGCCCAACTATCCCTTAGCCGGTTCTGTTTGAATAAATATCAGAAAGGTCAGGTGTGTAGTACTCTCAACCGGCTTGCGTGTACGACCATCTGGGCCTCAAGTCTGCTATTACAATAGTGTCAGAATGGTCTATCATTGATTTTATAATTGTTGATTTTGACAAGTTTGGTAATCTACTAATATATTGGCGTCATTATGACTTTCCAATGGTCAACCACTGACACTCCAGTGAAAGATATGGCATAGAATGGTAATCTCGTACATAATGACAAATTAATGACTGACTTAGGCGGTAATCTGCTAAAATTTTGACAGTTCCTTTGATCAGTGACCTACCATTAGAACGTCATTGTGCAGTCATTGCTTTTAATTCGTAACGAGTATCGTTTACGTTCTGTGCCATTGACCGACCAATGATCGACCATTATGAATTTAGCAGATTACGAATTTTTAGCAAAATGACAATGGGATTGTGTTGGAATGACGAATTTATAAAAATAGCAGACTTGGGCCCCTGGTCGTACACCTCCACCTCCTTTTGCCTCGTTCACGTTTATACATCTGTATAAACGTGAATGAGGCAATGAAAGGAGTATGAAATACGTTTATTAGTAAGGAGGAGGTATATAGTCAGTAGGTAATTAATCAAATTAACGTACCTAATTGTCATTAACTAAGCGCAAATGTTGACAGATCTGCAATTAGCACTGCAATTAATTATAATAGGTGTCATACCGAAGATTACAAATGTGCAGAATGTACCGGCCCGCGGGAATTCTACCCAACTGCCCTTAAAAAGAGGGTTATGTTTTTGATTGTATGTAGGTATATATTTCTTAATTTGTAATTTGTAAATGTAGGTATGTATTTCTTAATTTATTCACAAGGCAACTACAACAGGAAACAATCACAGTATATCACTAGGTTCACATTATAGGTTTCGACCTGATCAACACCCAAAGCGCAATCGCACAACATACTCGTAACTAGCAACAACAATAGTAGGTAATAATGACAACTACAGTAAAAAGCTTAGTTCACAAAATTACAGCTAGGTCTGTGTGTCTGCCCTCCGACACACTTCTACTTAGACAGGATACCCTACCTACAGGAATGTGTAGGAGACCAAACACGCCAGGTCATCACCTGCCTAGCCTTTTCCCAACTGTGTTGGGGTCGGCTTCCAGTATAACCGGATGCAGCTGGATACCAGTATTTTACGTGGAGCGACTACTTATCTGACCTCCACAACCCAGTTCCTGGGTAATACGATACCCCTTGGTAAGACTGGATGTCAGACTTTCGGGCTACTGGCGACCCGTAACGACTGTCAAAGATCCCCGAATGACAGCCGGGACCAACGGCTTAACGTGCTTTCTGAGGCAAGGAGGGGTCTTGGTATGTGAAGATGGTCACCCATCCACGGGCCAACCGCGGCAAGCGTAGCTTAACCTGATCGCTCGACCCGTGCGGCTGTTATTACTTAGCCACAAGACGGAACACGGCAAGTAAAGTACATATTTGACACAGTTACATTATTCAAAGAAAACAGTAGATATTTAAGTAAGTTATTATATCTGTTTCCGATATGGAACCGATTATTTATATAAGACGCAAAGCAGTTTAACAATGACAGTCATATTCATGAAGATTGACAAACGATTGATTTGAAAACCCTTATTTTTCTCCCCTTTCTCTTCTATTCAATGTTCTAAGTTTTGTTGAATAAATGTACGAAGTATGTATGTATAGTCGTTCCTCGAATACAGTTGGCGACCGTTTCTCGTAGAAATAAAGGTGCTATCTTAAAATTTATTGGTGCAAGCGTCCCATTTTATATCTGATCTAAACGGGTCCGGAGTTTTTAGCACGTCGTCTGTAGCACCCGAGATCTGGTCGTTTTTAACTGAAGAACTATGTACGTGCAGATGGAACAACTAACTGGAACAATGGCCTGGCGTACTTTATGTACCTATTACCGAAAATAAATAGGACATTCTGATTCTGTAGATCTCGTACCTAAAAGGCGGCTTAGTTCTCTTAACTGGAAGCCTGATTATTATTATAATAATATTTTTTTGCTTTTTCAAAAGTCTCTCCGACCGCATTTCCTCGTAAGGCTTTCTTTGTATAACAAATTAGTTGTTTAAATTAATCCCGCCTTAAAAAGTTCTATGGTCGCGTCCTAACCAAAAGCGACTGTGTTGGTCGCGCGAGTACGCGATCGTCGTGCTCGTTTAGGCAGGTATCACACCGCCACCGCGAAACCATAGCAGCGAGACAGCAGTATAGTTCCAACATGACTTGTCCGTTGTATGACAACTGAAATAGAATAGAAACTGCCTGTTCTAACGTATAGATTTGAATATGATCTTATCTCTTGACCGCCCATAATTATTGTGTCACCTTATGTAAAATTTCTACATTTATATCTGCCGTTTCATGGTGTACATAATAAAGAGTATTCTATCTATTTATCTATCTTTTCCCGCGTGATTTTGTTAATCTGCTCCGAAACCGGTAATAGGTACCTGTGCGCTCTGTCCGCCATTTTGTTGCAGTGAGGTGGTTGTTTCGCACGTATCTTTAGCATTCGACAAGTTTATAAAGTGAAACTTAAATTTTTGCTTCGCATAATTATTTTCGCATTAGAGGTGGGCTAAGGCCCTTATATATTTACTTTTTGTTCGGTGAACGGGAACGCGTGATCGCGCCGACAGAGGGCGCCTTCCAGTTTTCCGAAAAAAATTACATAATATGTACACAACGATTGCTTCTGGTTAGGACGCGGGGTTAAAGTAAACGATCGCGTATTCGCACGACTATCGCTTTCGGTTAGGACGCAGGGTACCAGTTCTTGCTTTTAAAAAGCAGAGGTATTTTTTCATAGATTTTAAAAGGCATCTTATCATACTCAAACAACGTTCACAAGTGACGTTGACAGTGTACTTATCACGAGACCTCGTGTCTGGCACGATGTACCTATCGTGATAAATTGTTTATCGCGATTGATAGCTTAATTGCTCCATTTGCAATGTGATCTCGATAGCTTTGTATCAGTCACGGTTAATGTCACCGCCGGCGCCGATGGGCGTGAATAGTTTCAGCTTTCAGATTGTCATACCGGACTGCCAGATTTTTTCTTTCTGTTTTATTTAGCTGTAAGTCTTCCAAAGATAAATCACACTAATATTATAAAGGCGAAAGTTTGTGAGTGGGGGTGTGTGGGGGTGTGTTTATATGTTTGTTACTTCTTCACACTTAAACGGCTGGACCAATTTTGATAAAATTTTGTATGGAGGTAGCTGACACCCTGGATTAACATATAGGCAAATTTTTATCCCGATATTCCCACGGGATCGAAATTTACGCGGGTAAAACCGCGTGGCGCAGCTAGTAATAAATAAATAAAATAAACATGTCTGTCTGTCTGTGTGTTACCTTTTCACGCCTAAACCACTGAACGGATTTTGATAAAAGGCAGAGATATAGACTGGATCCCGGGGAAGGACATACGATAGTTTTTATCCCGATATTCCCACGGGATCGACACTTATGCGGGTGAAAACGCGGGGCGCAGCTAGTTATCGATATTACAGTTATTATACACACGTAAGAAATCAAAAAGTAAAAGAACTAATTTTAGGACAGAAACTTTCAGAACAATGCTGTAGGTACCCGCAGCCCAAAGAGTATAATAATAATACGAGCCTGCGGTTTAATAAGAATATTGTTTGTATAAAAAGCATGATCCTGGTAACAAAAGGTCAAAAGTCTCGCCCTCTAGTACTGAAAGTTAATATGTCACTGAAAGTTAATATGAAACTTAATATGTCATTGAACTACCAAAAGGTACTCAATAAATAAAACAATTTTGCCTACTCCTTCGTGGTTTTGTAAGCGTAGCATTATGTTTAATTCACTTAAAATATTCTAACACCTCATCCCTTGTGGGTGAGAGGATAGATTGGATGACATCATGGCCAGTGTTTGGTACCTATATCGTCACCGTAGCGGAAACGTGGCCCGACCGCTAAATGGTGAGCATTTTTCTCAACACATGATCAGAATTTATTAACAGGCTTTTGCAGGAAATCGCTATGAATCCATCCCGGGCCGTCGAACCAGGAAACAAATAGCAATATAGAAAGTTTGGCAAAATAGGGGAATGCCGCTAAAACCTCCGTTGTTAATATCCGCTTGATGGTCGAGCTAACAAACTGATTGAACCTCAAAATTGTGTGTTACATTCGTAGAAGCAAACAATTCTTCTTCAGAATTATTTCGGGAACCTGAAATAGTTTATAATATGTTATAATAAATAGACACACGTGTAAGCACTGTGTACCTAAAATAGAAAGCTACCATTTACTGGGTACATCTTTCATTGACTTCAATGTGCCCTGGGGGCTGAGGTTATGTCATGCTCTAATGTCTCGCTGGTGGTGGCGTGTGTGTTGGTTCCCTTCAAAATGGTTGAGCTAATTGGTGCTGATTTATACGTCATATTCGTGAACGGGTGCTGTCAGTCGAGACTGGTCATTTCATATCTGCCACGGCTTATTTTAATTTCAGTTTTTGTTTTTTTACGGACGCTTTTAACGTAGGCTTTCTACAGTATTCTCATGTGTATAATTTCAACATGAATGATTTAACTATATTTTGTAGTGTCTGTGGAGTTTCTTGGCCTTTCTTCTCCATAGTTACAGACGCCAGCACATCAAGCTACTACAATCTGTCAAATTTCTTTAATAGATTTTCAACTTTATCCCTAAAGCATAAGGTTCAATGTTGATTGGGAAAGTTTGACAGTTTCGGGTACCTTGATGTGTCTGTAGGTACCTACTTCGCTTTGGAATGGGCAACTAGCTTCATCTTTCTGACCAATCCCTTGACAGTTCAAAAGTATCGTAATTCGTTTATTTGAAATATATGCTTTGAGTTTGATTTGGTTTCAATAAACCCAAAAATTTAATTTTATTTTTATTATTATTTTTTATATTCAAATACAGGGTGGCAGGGACGACCCACGACCTGTTACAATGGATTATGTATTGAAATTTTATAATGGTTATTAAAAAAAAATAACTCTGCCACACGTTTTGACCGTGTGTGCACTTTTCTATAAAATAGCAATTTTTTTTTTTATAACCGACGAAAATAGTCTACCTTACCCTAGAGAATCATGTGACGAATTCATGGTTTCAGCGCGGCGATGTCATCCCTGCCACGGTGCCACCCTGAATTATTGTTTGTGATTTTCATCATAGCAGCTTATATGTGGAGGATTTTATTCCTGATGACTTAATCAGGAATGTAAAAACTGGGTTTACGTCTTGCTACATTTTTGTTCCGGTCGACATGAATGAAACGGCACAGCCGGGAGACACCATCGAATATAATGTAGTAATTCCTTCGAGTCAGTTTCGTAGTTCAACAAATACTGCCGAAATCTAATGTGCCCACCCGAAAAAGTGTAAGCACGCCTCAGAGGAATTTAGGTGTTCTCCAACGAAGATTGAGTGCTACTCGAAGCCCGATGTACAAACCCTTGTTTATAAATCGTGCGTCACTTGTTGTACACTTCCTGTATATGTAGTATCGATATAAATCGTGTCCAGTAGTCCAGATTAATGTTATTTCTCTACAAGGTTACAACGACATTACTTACAGTCTCGGCTGTAAGTTGACCGACTGTGATTGGAGTAAGATGAACGCTGCACTTCAGTTCAGCGCAGTTTTCACTCATCATTATCGACTTTCGAAACGGAAACATAAAGCTGCTGGGTGATTGATCATACAATGAGGTTTTCATGCAGGGAGGTAGTTAGAATTTCCATCCATAACTTGTACCTATAGTAAATATATAGTTTCTCATTAATGTCAAACTTATTTGATTGTAACTTAGGTTGCAAAATAGGCCGTTGGTTGGTGGAAAAGGCTCATATGAAATTAGGGCCCAGCACCCTAATTTGCACTGACTGGACAGGTCCTCTCTCTCAATCTGTGTGGTTCTTTCCTCAAAAGACCACCTCAGACATCGATCTACATGGTCTTCATATAACCTGACCAAGATTATGTCTGGACTTTAAAAGAGACTGTGACCTCTGAGTTTGTTTCGGCCTTTCTTCTCAGAGTAGTCAGATAGGAAACGCCGACTTCATCTAGTTTTAAAAAAACATGATTGACGTGTAAAAGTGTTTGTAGAAACCTACTTACAAAAAATAAAATCATTTCATTTCATCATCATTTCATTTCATTAATTGCTTAACACACTCTCATTCTCAATCTGAATAATTTTGAAGGATATTGCTAATCCATTGGTTCATAATGTTCGAAAAATTTGTCTACTCAACAACGTAAATAACGCAATGAATATTATTGAACTGTCAAAATGAAAGCGATAGCTACTGATAGTGTGTTACGATTACTCCGCAAGGGGAAGAAACAGCAAATAAAAGGCCTACTATAGACTATAAAAGTGTCCCATGTGTGGAAAAATAGTATAAGGGTTTCTAACACCTACTTGTATATTTTGTAAATCTAGTAACACGTCTGTTACATTTACATTTTTTGGCGTTTCGCATCGCACCCAGACGGGGATTAGTGAGGACTTCATTTAAATAGTTTCCATACATCGCGTGTGTTACACGTCCCTACTTGGAATATAATTAGGTACGTGAGATTTTGTTTGTTTGTTCAAGATTAACGTTGTTGGGAATTTGGGTTCGAAGGGTGGTATAAATAAATAGGTTAGCAGGGACCATGTAACTATGAATTCAGCTCATTATTATAGGATAGGGCAGAAATTTATCAAAGGTTATAAAAAAAAAACTGACCAAGTGCGAGTCGGACTCGCACACGAAGGGTTCCGTACCACAGGGCAAAAACGCCGAAAAAAACACGTTTGTTGTATGGGAGCCCCCCTTAAATATTTATTTTATTTTTAGTACCTATTTGTTGATAAAGCGGCAACAGAAATACATCATTTTGTGAAAATTTCAATTGTCTAGCTATCGCGGTTCTTGAGATACAGGCTGGTGACAGACAGACGGACGGACAGACAGCGAAGTCTTAGTACTTAATAGGGTCCCGTTTTTACCCTTTGGGTACGGAACCCTCAAAAACAGTGGCACTTCGGGAGTGCCGACAGAAGTGAAAACAAAACACAAACAGAATACTTTGCCATCACTCACTGACGTAACGGATTTAAAACCGAGTACATCCCGAGGACAGCCGAACACATCCGAATGTATTTGCTGTTTCATAGAAAAGTGCAATACTTACGCGGTCAAAATGTACGGAACAGCATTTTTTTTTAAATGACTGACGGAAACTTTCAACGAAGGGAAGACTTTCAGAATCATGTATTGAATCCATGGTAACAGGTTGATGATGATGTCCCGTCACCCTGTTAATCACAAGACATAATGTGAATGTACTTAAAATCCAGCTGTTGTACGAGTACCTACATACAATATTGATTATACGGTACTATGCAGTGACAGGTTGTCACCCATTCTTTATTCTTTTGTTAAGTACAATAGAACAAAGTCGCACTTTTGTTTACAATCCGAGATCGAAGAATAAAGCTGAAGCATTGTTTTTCTTATTTTCCAAGTAAGTGTAAAATACTCAGACAGGTAAAGAGTCGAAGAACCTTAGAGGTCATTGTACTTTATAAGTAAAGTTCATCTTATAAAATTAATATTAAGTAAATACTTCACATTTTAATTTGCTAACCAAATGCCTATGAACAATGATATTATTTGACTTACAAATTTAATTAATTATTAAATTACTTATTTATTTCTAAAACAAAAGCTTTTACCTTTTAATTTTAGCCACACAACGAAAACCTCTTAGGGTTTATATGTGTGCTGGCGAGCCGTTCATTAAACTTTTACAAAAATGATATTACTACAATCACACATAAAATCCATACTAATATTATAAATTAGAAAGTAACTCTGTATGTCTGTATGTTACCTTTTCACGTCTAAACCACTGAACGGATTTAGATAAAATTAGGCAGAGAGATAGATTGCATCCTGGGGAAGGACATAGGATAGTTTTTATCGCCAAACCTCGCGGGCGAAGCCGCGGGCGGCAGCTAGTACTTTTATAAGTACGACCAGTCTAGGCCAATCCTTTTGTAATCAGTTACTAGATGACGTCATGTTGCTTCGACTTTATTCAGCCGAAGACAACCGTACGGTAGTAGGAACTAGGTACGCTATTCTTCGGCTGAAAATAGTCGAGGCTTCTATGAACCTACTTATATGAGAATGGCAAGTCTAGTTTCATTATATTCGGCGGGTAGTTAGCCAAAGAAGCGGCGGCACACGAGGGCCGGGCGCCCTTTGCCACCATTAACCCGCGTCCATTAAGTAATGGCTCCCTAATGGTGCGCTCTGCAAACACCGTCTTGGCTTAGCTCAACTTAACATGCATTTAGCTCCGTCGTCTCAACTTACGCCTTTTGTCATATAAAGTGAAGTACATTCTCATTCAACGAGGTGTATGTAAATTGAACATGTGGTGCAGCATATTATTTAAAGGTTGAGGGAAACTTGTAATGTTCTGCGGAAAAAAAGTATGATGAAACTGTATGGTAAGTTAAGTTATTCCATGCTTAATTGTAAATTAAACTAGATACTGATTTAAAGAGGGATAACTTTGGAATGTAACTTTATGTTACAACCAAGTTTTCTCCAAACGAAGTCTTCATATACGGAACAGAAGACCACATTATATTGTAGTCTTTGCAGAAGACCGCTTTTGTTCTCTACTAATTACGTTCTTCAACATTAATTTAAAACCATCTCAAATTGTTAACGTAGAAATTTTCTTGGACGTTATAGAATGAGCAGAGAAAAGATAAAATGCAAGAAACGAAACAACTCAAGCTGTTTCGCAATTAAAACGTTTTCAGTGGGTGCGATGGATATGAATTGTTCACGAGTAGTTCCTTGCAGGGGCTCGCTCCACCCCCCCCCCTGCCTCCTCACTCGCGTCTGCTGCGTCGTCGTCGGCTTGGCTCAGTTCCGCGCCAAGGACTACTTGAAATGCCCCAGTTCCAAAGCAAAAAGAGTATGTATTTCACTTTTGTGCAGGATTGACAGCTTAATGTAGTAGCATATACCTACTCGCATACTAAACATTGCGCCATTGTACACTGGGTAAGCTTACGATAAATTGATTTTTGGAAACATTTGGGAGATATACATAGTTCTGCACAGATTTAAGTGTAAGAACAAGAACCGGTCCACCAGTGATTAAGTTTGATGTGTGACATGACATGTAAACAGAAGATGTATATGTGATACGTATATATGTGTGTAGATGTATGATGTAGAAGTACATAATAATGTACTTCTTGATTTTTAATTTGGAAACATTCAGTAATTACGAGAACCTATAGGTATGAATCCTGCCCATCAGTGACTGCTGTTGTTGTTGTGATCATGTCACGGCGCGGCGAGGGTGTCGGTGACTTGGTGCGGGCCGTGTCGCCGTGTCCGGCGCGCGCGCGTGATTAATGAACCCTGCATTATTCGCACGATAGTGATCAATCAATCACGCCTGACCTGTTGCCGGCCAGCTCCTCGCACTATTAAACAACTATCATTGTTATCTTGTTAGTCATTGTTTGAGCGCAGGTGCTCTTGAGGGGTCGCTTGACGGCTAACAATTACAGACAACCTAAGTGGCAATCGCCGATTTATTAATTTCTTGGAACAGCTAGAAGATTTACGATGCAATGTAATTACGATTCCTTTGTCGCAGCTATTTATTATTAAAAGGTACCCTTAGTATCGTTACAACAGCGGCACAAAGCCAAGACAAATAATACAACACAAATGCCAGTACACAAACACATCGGTAAAATTACTTTTTAAATCTCTGCGGTCTCAACATTATTCTTTTGCGGAGATTCAATTTTATTTTATAAAACGTTGAAAATGGCTTGCAACGAGAGCGGTCAGGATTGGCACTCCGCCACGTTTCGTTGCAACTGTTACACAAACAGAACTTTCTGTCGATGTAACGAACACTTCGTGATTCAGGACACTGTTTTTCGTTGAATGTACCTAATTCGTTTATGTATAAGGTTCTGTCATGCCGAGCAGTAGTTAACGTACGACATATTCCATAATTAACTACAATTAAATCATTTCATATGCAAATGAATGTTCAGTGTGTTGTCATGTAAGTAATCGCAAGTAACATCTATGCATGTTTGCTTCAACATTGCTGTGGGAAACACGCCTACTGTACACATAAATACATAAGCATGATGTTACATAACGCTTAGTGCTACTATAAATTACTTTTGCCTGTCACGCGACACTTTCGTCATCAGTTTTGAATCACGCCCATTTGTCCACATGTAAATAAATATTTTGTAGCACTCGGGCACTCGTGAATATGGCTGGTTTTCGGCAAAGTACAGCGTGGTTGTAATAAGACAGGTTTGAGAAAAATACAAAATTCATAAAGTATTTTTGTAACTGTCAACTAGCCTATTATAAACACCTTCTTTTGTTTTTATTACATCTGAACTTAATCAATTGTATTGCTGAGCTTAACTACAAATAAACTTCAAAACCTTTGGTTTCGATAATGGTGTCAATACACACATGAAAAACTGCTTAATTTATAACAACTTGAAACTGTCAGGTCCCAAATTAGCCCTGAAATAAAATAAAACTTTAGTTTTTCTCGTCTTAATGACACCTAAGGTGTAATTGGCTTCACTAATGAAAAGTGTCACCTTTTATTGGTAAAGCTCAAAATAGTTAAACCTCTATTTAGCAATAGTGCGACCAAATTTAGTTTGCTCGGGTAGTAAGATAACTTTGCGTGCCAATAGTGGTGTGAGTGGCGAGACTTAAAGTAAACTGTTGCGAGTTGTCGGCTCTCCGCGGTCACCACGCCAGTGCAATCCACTTTCTACTCGTTAGTTTTGTATTTACTTACAAGTTGATATATTTTAACTTGAATTTGGTGATGGTCAGAGGTTTGGGGACTTGTTACTTGAGACAAGATAGGATAACACTAAAGGACTGAAATAGACAAATGAAAAACGACTGCACCGATTTTGATGAAATTTTTTGTGTATTTGAGTCCCTGGATGGTTTAGATTCACAATTGGACCGGGTAGGTGGCGCTGCGATCGCATTCTAAGAAACAGGGCAACGTTTGTCTGGTCAGCTCGTGTTAAAGTAAAATATACAGACATTGCTGGTCGTGATTTTGAAATAGTCTAAGTGTTTGGCCAGATTGGGGCTAAAAAACAAACATATGAACTTCCTTTGAGTGTCCATAGTGGGCACGCGGGCGCGGTGAGCGGCGCGGGCTGCTCGGCGCGGGGAGCGCGCGGCCATCTCAAACCATAGCTCGTTCATATAAGTGGCTGCAGTGGGGGCGCGGCGCGAGCGCGGGCGGCCCGCGCGAGGACCGGGGTTATCAAACTAGTTCGAGCTTTTTTCTAGTAAAAATAAGTCTTCTTCATCCATATTATATTTTGACAAACACTGGACACGATAACACGCAGAACACAGCCGCGCTCCAGTGCGGACAGGAAGCCCGCGCACGTTCCTGCACTCGCGCCACTCCCGCCCCGCGCTGCCAGTCTGGCCAAGCACTTAGTGTTTGGCCAGACTGTGGTGCGGACGCGGGTAAAAAGCTAGAACTAGTTTGAGAACCGTGCCCGCGCCCGCGCCCCGCACCCACTGCGGCCACTTGTATGAACGAGCGATGGCGTGAGTTGCCCGCGCGCTCACCGCGCCCGCGCTGCCAGTCTGGCCAAGTATTAAGCCTGAGGTATTCCACTCAGAGATTGCCAACATTCCATTCGCCAGTCAACTTCTCTACATGAGAACAAGTCAATGCCCTGCACTAGAACTATGACAGGCCCCTATAATAGCACTAACATTATTCCGCCAATTCCATGATAAATGTGTATTCAGTTAATTATAAGTTCCAACCAATAAATCACGACCGAAGCCTCACAGGAATTTTCCTTTTAACGAGTTTTGTTGGTTTTGGTATAAGATTAGACTGAAACTCCATCACTCGGAGCACAAACAGACTGCGGTGACGATACTTCACCAAATGGAGCGTAAACTCAACTTTTTGTCCCGTTTAGTAGTACTCGAGGAACTTACTCTCAAACTGTCATACCAAGGGTGGCTGATTGATGGTTTTCGTTGTTGTTGTTTACATATTAAGCCATGAACGTAAATAAGTGTAAAGGAAAAATAAGCTTATGGCGCAGCTTCATGTCTCATGATTGAGATGTTCAGAACGAGGATTATCCAATCAAGAAAACAATGCATGGACCAATGAAACAAAAATCAAAAAGATCTACTAAGTCTTTAATCTTGTTATGTATTGTGAAGTAAATTCCTCAATAATCCGATAAGTATTCTGCTTTGTAAATCCAAATATTATACCCAAAGAAGATTGCGATGCGCTTTAAATCCCCATCGTTCGTAGTAGGGATATTTCCATCGCATTGTAATGCCCTTCGATATCTATGAATACGGTCACACGATCCATGCACCTGGCTTTTTTATCAATATACGTTATCGCCCAAATTATGCTTATGGTAACGATGACGTGCGGAAACATGCGGCTACGAGCGTAGCAACGCCTGGCCGCCCGTAGACACCTGCTACGAGCGTAGCAGTGAATTGCGTAGCACATTGACGCACGGCTATGCGCGTAGTCGAAACGATTTCGTTACCTAAAGAAGTGACTACACTTATCGATGCGGAATCTGCGTCAGACCGAAATGAAGCGATTGACGTCTTTTTCGCTTTATTTCATGTACAGCTCTTTTTAACCGGCTCAAGCCGATTCCGCGTCGATAAGTATGGTCACTTCCTAAGACACCATAAATCATATAATTCATGTTAAACTATTTTCTGTTCACTACTGAACTAAACCGAACAGACTGCGTTTCTGTGTCAGTGATATTGCCGATAATATTTACGTGCCTCTAATAATGTGCCTTCGACTCTATCCCAGCATGTGTACCTACTACACGTGTTGGGATATAATAGCGTAGTAATTCATCAATGACCTTTATATGTATATAAAACTACTAGTTCAATATACTTACGTTCCATCATATTCAGCACTGCGCTGTTGTGCGGTAATCTATATAAATCACATAGGCCGCTATCGTATCTTCGATAAAAATAACATCCATTGATCATTCTCTAATCTCTATACGTACCGGGTGATTAAGTACTGAAATACTGCATGTATGAACTTTGTTTAGATGAGTGTTAGAATTATGACAGATATAAATAATGGTCAGCGATGGCGACCTACTGATCTCCAGAGATAAGTCCGCTTGATGCACGACCAGGGGAATAAAGAATTTTGACAAGCAGCCAGGGCTGTCTTTATCCTATTGGAGGCCCTGGGTAGTACTGGGTACATAAGGATCACGGAGCCCCTGTGTAGATAAGAGACAATAAGAGAAGCATACTAATATTTCATGGGGCTAGAAAGTTATTGTAAATCGCATTACAAATCACTTATTTTGTCATTGAATCGGGTACTAATAATGCGTTTATTGGAACGGCGGCTGCAAATGTTTTTTTATGAGAGCAGCCCGGGGCCCCCGAAGATCGCGGGGCCCTGGGCACTTGCCCAGCGTGCCCAATGGAAAAGAGGGGCCTGCAAGCAGCACTACAACAACACACACAACACTAGGCAACCCTAGGTTACTATTTATAGTCTGTGTAAAAATAAAAGTCAAAAAGATGGGTTGAAGGGTCTTCTGCTAGCTAACCAACGTGCGTTGTTTCATTGTAATAACCTGTACCTCACGACTAGCGAGAATACAGTCCACAGAAATACAAGAACTCGACAAAGTTGATCGCAGAATAGCTTACTGCGCTCACCAAGTCATTTCCTGTTGTTTAGGTCATAATTTTTAGCAGTCTATGACAAGTTAACTTCTTTAATAGAGTTGATAAACAATGAAAATGGCTATGCGATTGATAGTTTGGCGATCGCAGTTTACGTAATCGTAAAAAAACGCTGATGCTAGTATTAGAATCTGTTTGTAAACAGGTAATAGATAGCCAATTTTGTAATTAATTTCCAGATCGTCGCACACTGTACGAAAAGGAATGGGCTGTTCTCTTCTAGAAATGACACGGAACAGAGATATGCGATCAAACGGAATATGTATAGGTCTATGTTATAGTTCCTACAAACGGCGGAATCACTCTTATTCAAACCTTGTTAATTACGTCGGCAACTGCAGAGGGGCGCCCGCATCGCCGATGACGTTGCACAACACTGCCACTACACGACTCCTAATTATACACTAGCCTACACTGGCAAACCTATTCAAAAAAGGAATGGCAACACTTTTTGAATAGATCAAAGATGATAGGGGTTGGAAAAATACAGCGGGGTAATTGCGTTACACACTAACAGGAGCTTTAATTTTGAGTTTAACTACATTAATTATTGCGTTATTTATGGAACGAAACCGGATATCTATGAACGAAACCGTAACAAAAAAACGTTTTTATTGTGACGTATTGCATTTGTTCTGTTGCGCCGTCATGGATGACGTTACTTTCAATATTGGTTTGCATGCTCGTGGGTTTCATCTGAACTATTTATTAAAATCCTTATTAACGAAAATGTTCAGGTGCTTTTCCATAACGTAGTCTTTGTGTGATAATCCTTAGCGATGCCTCCATCAATCATCGTCATCGTTCATTCGTCATTTTCTCGAACGTAACCTCAAAATCCTTTCTATCTTCCTACCACTACCTACTTATGTAGGTAAATGGCAAATAAATACGAATTGCGGGAATTCGTGTAAAAAATAGTTAGCAATATTATAAGAAGGGCATTAAATTCTCCAAATACATTAGGTGTGGTTGTGACAGCACGAAACACGAAGCCGACAACGTTACGTGTAGTCATAGCTTTAAGGTTTTTAATATATTAGTTTATTATTGTATAATAATATCTTGTGTATTTTATCTATGGGCCTTAGTTGCTTGATAATAAAATTATTATTATTATTTACCCGCCTGCGTGGAAGTGTTACGCACATCGAGTCTTAGAAAAAGTTCAGCTTTCGAGAGCGTTGCGCCTGATACTCTTACCCAGTCAGACAGTCTCTTTCTACTGCATTTTGCGTTGAAAGAAAGGCTGATAGATTTTAATAAATGTGGTGTAGATATGCCTCTATTGTGGGAGTACCATAATCAGCCTATAATGTTCCCACTGCTGGGACACAGGCCTCCTCTCTTCAAGAGGGAACGCGGGCCCAGTGCGAGTGAGGAGGTGTCACATGTCTTCGATTTTCTTTACTTTTGTGTTAGGTATGTACCCCGGCTGAGGTGAGTGTGGAACCTACGATAGAAACACGCTCTATTCTTATACAGCACGTTTCGCCGAAAACTTTGTACAAAACTTTGTTTGTACTCGTATCGTACAACCGTGTTTCTATCTTAAATTCCACACCGGGCTGAGGTATAGGCCCTTTAATAGTTAGATTTTTTTGTTTCAAAATATTTATGTTATATTTGTGTTATGTTGTATAAAGTGACACTTATTTATTGTTAATTTTTTGAAACTATAATATTTACATAATTTATGCTAATACCTATTTAAAATAATAATAATATGTACATTTATATGAAAAAAATAAGCAAAATGATCATAGGGCATCAAAATTTTGTATAAATAAATAAATGTTATTTTAGAGCTTTTTTCAGTGTAGGTTAAGGCAGACAATTAAACTCACGCATATAGTACAGGGTGGCATCGAAGAACAAACTGTAACCATAAATGAGTCGCCACATGATTCTAGACCCCTTAGCGTAGAAATGATTATCTGTTTATAAAAAAAAAAATCAAAAGAAACATAAAAAAAAAAATCTGAATCATGAACTGAATCCGTGGTAACAGGTTGCGCGTCGATTACCAAGCCAAATAAATATATCCCTGTCACACTAGGTGTATATGATACCGCTAATGTGCCTTCAGGTAAATCAGTTAGAGTGCAGATTAACTTGTTAATCTGCAGATTATCTGGTTGAGTCCGTTAAGGTGGAAAAAAAGGTTTGTTACCGGTCAAACCCGGTTTTAGGATAAACTAGTTTCGCCTAGGCCAAACCAGTTCTCCCTACTCGGGTTGCATGGTTGCGGTCGGTCGATAGTCGACATAGGATGCAAGAGCGAGCGAATGAGAACTGGTTTGGCTAAGGCGAAACTACTTAGTTCATCCTAAAATCGGGTTTGGCCGGTAACATATCACACTTTAACGGATTGTACCCGGTAATTTGCAGATTACCTAGTTAATGCGCATATTAACGTATTCCGTATTCTAACGGTAACAAATACACCTCATCATTCTTGGCTTCGGACTTTTGGTTGATCGCGGTGACTTTCAGGCTGTTCAATTGAGGGCAAGAGGAATAGTTCCCGGTAAATGGCAATGCCTTTCCCCTAAAAGCATAAGTCCATCGTAAGGTCTTTAGTTAGATACACCACCAAAGACCTTTCGATGGACTTATGCTTTTTCCAAATGTAGAGCTTCGGTCGATACATTTAATTAAAGCATGATATTATGAAAATAATTTTAAAATAGTATAATTGAAACAACATCTTATTGTTGTATTAAAACTTTTGCAATAACCCAGCAATAGTGTGTGGTAGCTCTGTGTTTTATTGACATTTTAATTAAATCTTCGCCCATAATACACCTTGGATAGCAAAAAATTTCGTCAAGAATGGCTTATTCTAAACTACATAGTCACAGATTTAACTTTCAACTTCGCCCGTAGAAAAAACTTTATTACACAATATTTTCCAGTCTTTGTGAATATAACGTGTCATTATTATGTACGAGGATTTACTTACTTACAACGCAATATTTCACAGACATACCTCGATAAGGTCTGTATTTTTTCTCATTATTTGAAGAAGAACGAAATTACTTTTCACCTTTAACAAAAGATGGATCTATGTACATACTCTGTGAAGTGTCTAAGAAAAACATGTTTGTAATAGATAGACCGTGTTTTATTGAAGACGTTGAGAGTATATTTGACGTGTTCAGTAGACTAGCTGTATGAACACACATTCTGTGATTGTGAGGAGTAAATTATGAAGTGTCAAATCTAAACGATTCGACAATTCAAAATGTACTCTTCTCAATTATCTACATACGTTATTAATCACTTGAACGTTTGTCGACCACGTAAAAATAATGTGTTTATAGGGCAATATTTTCATTTTATTTTGTATGTTTTTACAGGGCTGTAAACGGATAAAGCATTACGCGTAATATGAAAAACATTCCATTGTAATTTCATGTCCAGAAAAAAAGATATGCTCCATTTCACATCCCACATGACGACGTAATTTTCACATTACGTAACGTAAAATTAGGATCATGTCACATTCGGGTCTGCAATAAGGCTCCTTCTAACAGGCGCGACACGCGATAAAATCGCGCGTGACACAAAGGCTCCGCAAGTCACGCAACGAGCGCGCGAGCGGTGCCTTTGTGTCGCGCGCCTGTTTGCAGGAGCCTTTATGATTCGATAATATCCCAGTTCGATAAGGAAGTATTACGTTCAATCCATTGTTGCTACTCTCATTTAATATTAGGCTCGTCATAATACCGGCCAATTCGATCGACGGCACGTTATGACAGTCATTAACTTCGTACTTAGCTGGGTCAGTACCTATAGGATGCGAAGGTAGATAGATAGCGGGCTTATTATGCGATGTTCGTTCGGAAGTACGCAGTAGAAATATTAACTTAATGAATGGCTTGGCGTCTATGGGGTATTATTGGAGTTCATTGGGCGTTAAGTTCAAGATTGTATGGTTCCCAGCTTGGGGTTGAGTTGTTTTTATCGTTATATTATATTATAAGTATATTACTAATATACTTACTTAACATCTTCCTTAATCATCTTTTTTCATTTCTTGTCGTCACATTACTGCGTTACATTACTTACTTGCGAATATGTAATTTTTTCTAGTGTCGAAACATACTTTTTATACTTTTATAGGGTACTTCCCGTTGACCTAGAATCATGAAATTTGGCAAGAAGCAATGTCATGTAGCACAAGTAAAAGAAAAAATCCGAAAACCGTAAATTTGTAGTTACATACCTACAAATTTGTACGGAACCCTCGGTGCGCGAGTCCGACTCGCACTTGACCGGTTTTTTAAAGTAAAGTTAACATAAAACCATAATTTACAATTTATTTGAAACTACAATTTATTTATTTGACATTTGGATTATTCATGTTTGTTTGTGTGTGCGTGTGTATGTGTGTCTGTATGTTGATGGTTTGTGTTGTGTCGGTGTAGAATGTGTGTACCTATGTTCTCGGTGGAAGGGTTTAGGGTGGGTTATTATCAGACAAAAGCAGGCGCTCTGTAACCAGGTAGTTATTTATAAGTAGAAAGTTTATCACAGGTTTCTTGATCGACGAGGTTGAAAGAGAAAATTCAATTTCCTATTGAGCTTATTAGAGTAGGTTAGTTTGTTTGACTTACATGTACAGTCAGCCTGAAAAAATATAATACATCGACGATAACATTCATTTTATGGTCCAATCTTTGTTCCATAATAATGGTATCTAAAGGCGCCCCACGACCAATTTTTGTCTCAGCAACTAATTTGTAACTTAATTAAACCCGTAGACTTGATGTGAGAGACAAATTAGTTGCTGAGACAAAAGTTGCTCGTTGCTCCCTAAGTGTAGCCACAAAACGTGTTACACATTGAGTACTTAATTGCTATAACACATCGATACAGTAATATGAGACACAAATTGTAGTAAATCAAACGAATTCTTGACGATGTAATTATTTTTCTTTTTGAGCCTGTCTGTACGTGTACAAGCAAGCCAATCCCGCAACTATAAAACATGTACAAACTGAAACTATGAATTTAGCACATGATTCTAGACATCAAAATGTTTCGTCGATTATCAAAAACAAGTGCGAGTCGGACTCGCACACGAAGGGTTCCGTACCACCACCACCGTTTGTTGTATAGGCCCCCCTTAAATATTTGTTATTCAGTTTTTAGAATTTGTTGTTGAAGCGGCAACAGAAATACATCATCGGTGAAAATTTCAACTGTCTAGCTATCACAGTTCATGAGATACAGCCTGGTGATAGACAGACAGACGGACAGTGGAGTCTTTGTAATAGGGTCCCGTTTTTACCTTTTGGGTACGGAACCCTAAAAAGTACCTACGCGCTCAAAGTATAAGTGAGAGCCATTTTTTTTAAATTAACCGACGAGAAATTTCACCCCTTGATTGAAATTTCTCGTCCGCGTCGGTTCAGATTCATGGTACCTACTGAATCCATGGTGAAGGTTGCGCGTCGATGTCTTGCTAGCCTGTTTAAAATGGATAAATAAAAATAAATAAAATATCCATAAGTACTATAATCTAAACCATACCTACTAATATTATAAATTCGAAAGTAACTCTGTCTATCTGAATATTAACTTTTCACGCCTAAACCACTGAACAGATTTCGATAAAATTTATCAGAGAGATAGATTGCATTCCGGGGAAGGATACATAGGATAGTTTTTATCGACATACCTTGCGGGCGAAGCCGCGGGCGGAAGCTAGTCTTGAATATGATAATGACATGGATGGCAAAATTATGTTACCTATCAGTTATGGCAGTATATTGGTAATCTGCTTTTGGACTCATAGGTTAAAACCAACCCTAGTGGACCCAAACTCACCAGCATCCTAATTTCGTAACACACTATCAATCTAAATCTGAATAATTTTGAAGCATATTGCTAATCCATTACTTCATATGTTCAAAAAATTTGTCAGCTCAACAACGTAAATAACGCAATGAATGTTATAGAACTGTCAAATGAAACCCATTGCTACTGATCACTATCCACACGCAATTACCCCGCAGTTTCGCAGTCGCACAAACATAGGTATATGTATAAGTAGGTAGTTTCCTACAGGTTTATCTTGGCTAGCTAAGCTTACGAAAGTCGCGGAAAAACAGGGCGTGACCGACTTAACTACGTAGGTCCCCCGGGTTTTGTTTCAGAGTTGATTAGTTATTTTGTCCTCAACATTTTCATGATTTGTAAAGACTGTTGCTTTGGAAATGGCTTCTTTAATTTGAAAACACAATTGCTCGATAATGAGAATAACATAGTCGAAACATAACTGAAGTTTCGAATCGAAGCGAGCTCAATGAAAACAATTTCGATAACGATCAACGAAACTAATTAAAATACTTGTTATTGGGAGTTCTCTATGCAATGCATGAACTGTTTTGTTACGAAAATTCTACAATTTAATTATCTGTAGCTTTAAATTAACAGCTAAAGTTACGGGCGCACAATGTAACGCTGCTCGGCGGCGAGAGCCTGAAGGGAAGTCGCTGATATTGTTTATGGTTCAAGTTTTGTAGCGGATTTATGGTAATCAGACACTTCTGCTGTCAGTAAATTGTGAATGTTAGTTTTGGGCCGAGCTCGGGCCGCACACCTACTGACTACAGTAATTTAGAGGAATCTATTGGGCGCGGATTATAGACTCGCACAAAGGATCAGCTTTATAGTCAACCCGGCTTAAGGAATTAATGAATACTAATTCTCTAACGTCTGCTACGGTAGGCGCTCGTGATGTTCTATTCACGAGCCCCAGTTTCTATTAAGCTGCCTTGTAATAAATGTGTCGTGGCTCTTGGAGATAACAGTTTGAAATGTAAAAAGTTTTTAACGTTTGGATTCATAAAACAAATATTTTGTAAGCGCAGTTTTCAACTGCACGGACAATGTTTTTTTCTCAGATTTATTCAGCGCTATAAAAACGACATTTCGCTTGACAAGCTTCTACAGCAGCCACTTGTTTTAACCGGATATATTTGTGCTTGTTCATTCCGAAAGGTATGGTATACTAGCAGCGCCCCGCGGTTTCACCCGCAAGTGTCGATCGTGAGTGGAATATCGGGATAAAAATTATCCTATGTCCTTCCCCGGGATGCAATCTATCTCTCGGCCAAATTTTATCGAAATCCATTCAGTGGTTTAGGCGTGTAAAGGTAACATACAGACAGACAGAGTTACTTTCGAATTTATAATATTATAGTATGGACATAAGTATAATCAGCCCATAAGGTTCCCACTACTGGGAGACAGGCCTCCTCTCAGTAAGAGAGAGTGGCCCATTATCCACAACGTGGGTTGGGTTGTTTTGTACTACAAATTGAACGAAAAATAATTTCCGAAAAATGAAAGGGAGGCAATAAAAGTAGCACTTAAGTACTTTGCCATGTAAAAATAAATTATGTCTTGCTTATCAGCCAAGTAATAATAATAAAATTATTATTGTCCAGATATATACCTATAGAACAAGCAGGGAATCTAATGGCACATTAAAGATATGGACATTTTATCGTTAAATGACTCTATGAAGGTTTACGTCGTCAATATAAGAGCAGCTTCACGAGAAATATTACACTTGAAGGGACTTTAATCACAGAATTTAAAGATGTTTGAACATTTGAAAGATGAAAAAGGAGATATTTTATGTGTCTTATCAGTCTCATTTAATACGGTTTACGCTTTTAGACCTTTTAACGTTTTTCAAGATAAGGTTTTTTTGTGTGTTGTACAGACGCCAGCACATCAAGCTACCCGAAACTGTCAAATTTTCCCAATCAACTTTGAACCTTATGCTTTAGCGATAAAGTTGAGAATCTACTAAAGAATTTTGACAGATTGTAGTTGGTTGATGTGCTGGCGTCTGTACATGTGTCCCATTTGCACGTTAAGTCGGGATAAATGATTAAATGTAGAGTTTGTAAACTCGGAGTTTAGTACCTAAAATTTCAACTACCACTACTAAAAAGTAACACCGGCACTAAATAGTCAACCAGACATTAATGTTTTTGTGTTGGGTAACATGGCAGTTCAATCGACGAAACAAAAATATAATTGCAATGTCTGTGCCCTCATAGGTAATCCAACCAAAATGAATTCGAACAATGAAAAAAAATAACATAGTGTCAGAAATAAAAGGAAGACCATGAATTTTAACATTTTTTATACAAAATTAATCAATTTATCAAATGTTATTTAGCAAAAAATAATCCTTATGATGAAGCCTTTCGATCGGTATGATAAACCTACAGGGTAATTTTTTTCTCGTGCAGCGGGTTCGATTCCCGGTTCAACCATGTAATTATTTAAAAATCTATGAATGCAGTTTAAATTGTTTTTTAAATTAAAATAATGACTTCTTTCAGTAAAATGTTCCATATACAATATTCAAGGTACCTACTTTTCCTCCATGTGGCTGGCATAGCCGTGGGACGCCCTGTATAAAATACAAAACAAGTTCAGCGGTACCTCATACTGTATAACGTCAACTTATTTTGACTTTACTAACACTAGTTTAGCCACTTAACTCCATCACATCGCTGCAGGGTTCAATATTTAAAAGTTTAACTCTAGCATTACCTCGGCGCAAGATGAATTATTTGCTGTATGGCTAACTAATGAACGAGCAAGTGGGCCAAAACATGTATTGTACTCATCTACATATACAGTCAACAAAGTAGATAAGTATGCAGGAGCGTCGGATATAGTTGAAGTTTACTAAGAAACCGATGGATGTTCTGGACTGAAATTTAATTTAATAAATGAGCTGCTTGTTTTCTATTAATAAAATAAAATTTTATTCGAGAGCATCCATCGGTTTCTTAGTAAACTTCAACTATATCCGACGCTCCTGCATACTTATCTACTTTGTTGACTGTATATGTAGATGAGTACAATACATGTTTTGGCCCACTTGCTCGTTCATTAGTTAGCCATACAGCAAATAATTCATCTTGCGCCGAGGTAATGCTAGAGTTAAACTTTTAAATATTGAACCCTGCAGCGATGTGATGGAGTTAAGTGGCTAAACTAGTGTTAGTAAAGTCAAAATAAGTTGACGTTATACAGTATGAGGTACCGCTGAACTTGTTTTGTATTTTATACAGGGCGTCCCACGGCTATGCCAGCCACATGGAGGAAAAGTAGGTACCTTGAATATTGTATATGGAACATTTTACTGAAAGAAGTCATTATTTTAATTTAAAAAACAATTTAAACTGCATTCATAGATTTTTAAATAATTACATGGTTGAACCGGGAATCGAACCCGCTGCACGAGAAAAAAATTACCCTGTATCTCCTTGGTTGACTGTACCTACATATAGATGAAAACCTATTGACCCCGCGGGTTGGTAAACGAATACCTTCCTTCGTACTATCTATTGTCAAATTATTGTTGTCTCCTCTCAGTTAGACACGAATTATTTCATTAAAATGGCACATCAGTTTACATGAAAAGCTCATAACATCTGAGTTCCTATTATCGTATTATTGAATGTTTGAATGATTAATTATTCATTGATTCATTAATTGTGACAAAGTGGCCATTTGAGCGTGCTAGTACCTCATACCATTTATTTTATAACTCCACCAGAGTTCGCCGCGGGGTTACTGCAGAAACTCAGTTTTTAATGAACGATCGTGATTCTGGCTTTAATGCTGCCGATATTAACGAAGTTTTCGAGATAAAAGGTCTTTAAAAGAAAATCAAACTTTTATCTGATGAAAAGTGATATTTATATGGGATCACCAAGACCTAAGTACCTACCTATACATTTTTATTCGATTGTTTGAACTGTTCGAAATAGTCCCATTGTTTTATTATAATAATCAAAAGTAAACACGAAACTAGTTCTAGAAGTGCAAATATTAAACAATACCTTCATCAGGTTGGGGATTGAAACTAAGACTTTTTCCATTTCTTTATTTCGTACTTATATAAACTTAGTTCCCTCGGGACAAATATGATTTCTTGCGTAATATTTTATTTGGCTTGGTTTGAAACTTGAAAGTTTTCTTCAACGTAGGTAACTATTTAATAGAATAGCAATTTGCGAAATTGTGTAGAGTCCCCTTCTCCAGCTCGGACCCTTCATTATATTGCTTTAATTTTAATCCGAGCCGCTTTCCGCCGGGCAGCCGGGCCGCCGCGCCGGGCTGCCGGGCCGCCGCGCCGGGCTGCCGGGCCGCCGCGCCGGGCTGCCGGGCCGCCGCGCCGGGCCGGGCCAGCGAGGAACGAATGAAACAACGTTGTAAAGAGAATTTGTGATTTATTTACTAGACAGGTTTTCGTATTCATTTCATCACGTACAAAAAATAAAGGGGTGTAAATATATCTCTGAAAATGTAACAAGGTAACATAAGTATGTTTCGAACTAGACGAGGTCAGTCGGGGTAGGGCGAGAGGAGGGGAAGGCTAGGGTGGGGCGCGGCGGCGACGCGCACGCCGGCCGCACAGCAGCCGCTGGAACGCGTGCCGGAACTCTGGGCTGAACACCGTGTAGATGATCGGGTTCAGCGTCGAGTTGAAGTAGCCCAGCCACAGCGAGAACGACGTCAGCATGGGGCTCACTTCGCAGTCGCACGTCGGCACCAGAATGGCCAACACGAAGAAGGGAAGCCAGCACGCTACGAACGCGCCGGTTATTATTGCCAATGTTTTCGCCGCTTTCCTCTCCCGCTTGGAGTCGGCCGCCTCTTTGGGCTTGCGCCGCACTAGCGTGGGGTAGTAGGCGGCGGCCACTGCGCCGTAGCCCGTCGTCGGCGGGTCTGCCTCGAGGCCATTGGCGCACGACTGTTTCTCGGGGCTCGTATTATTCGAAGATACATTTGTGAATCCCGTAGTAGTCGTTTCGGAAATAGTCGGTAGGGGTCGTCCTATGACGGCTACGACGGCGGCCGCGATCCCGCCGCTGCCGCCGGCTGCGACCAGCGCCCCGCCGGCCGGCACGGGGGGCGGACCCACCCCGCCGCGCGCCGTAGCCCCTCGTCGCCGACGTATTCTTTTTCTGGCAGTTTGGTATATTCGCCAGTATAATATTAGTATTACGAGAACTGGCACGTAGAATGACGATGCCGTCGCGAAAATTTGGTAACCTACGTCTTGACTGACGACGCAGCGTAGGTCTTCTGAGACTCTTCGGTCCCAGTCGGGATCCTTCCATCCCAGCAGCGGTGCGATACACACCAGGAAGCTTACAACCCACACGCAAGCAATCATAAGGCCTACTCGGCGCGCAGTTCTCGCGTGGATGTAATCGATGTTTGTCACAGCCCAATACCTGTAAAGAAAACAGAAATGTATAACGTTTTCAAGTAGGTTAAGAAAAAGTTTTTTTCTGTATAGATTTCATGGGCCCATAATGCTCACCTATCAAGTGCAATAGCAACTAGATGGAGGATGGAGGCAGTGCAGCACAGCACGTCTCCGGAGGTCCACATGTCGCAGAGCTCGGGGCCCAGCGTCCAGCGCTGCGCTACCTCGTACACGGCGCCCAGCGGCATGACCAGGCACGCCACCAGTAGGTCGGCTACGGCCAGCGACAGGATGAGCTGGTTCGCCGCGCTGCGAAGGTGCCTCTCCAGCAGAATTGCTGCTATTACGAATACGTTTCCTAAAACAATAAAATCCGGCTATAATTTTGTAACGTTTTTGTTTTTCCAAAAGGAGTTTCCTAAAAGAAGCCCGTAGTATGAATTTGTTTCTGTAACTATACAGTACCTATATACCTGTGCGTAATCCTTCGGGGGTGGAATATAGGCTGTAATTACGTTACGTTAATGGTTAAATCAATATACCAGTCCTAATAAACTACCAACCCTGTACTTTGAGCGTAGTCGAAAGTGTTTGTAGCAATACTGAAACTAACTTGAACGACGTACCTAAAGTGCTCGTAAACAGCAAACTGCTGTGGCCGGCCAAAGTCAGCTACAAGTGCTACAACGCGGAGTTTCCTGTATAACCGCATGTCGACGTTAGCACACGCTCCACGCGAGACCCATTCCGAAATTGCTGAACTTTGCCGAGCAACGAGTTAGCTAGAGTTGATGTATAGGTAGGTAATGGATGTTTTGTCCGAACAAACATTTTGTCAAATGGCTATCAGTTACATTTTAACTTTTCGCTATTGAAATTGTAGTTCGTGCCAGATAGTAGTTTTCGGAATCGGTTCCATATTTTTCCGACAAAAATCCATTAATATTAAAGTGCTGAAATAGAGAAACTGAACGCTGTGAAATATGATATGAAACCGTTCGCTAGTGGCGCACAAGGTCAAAGACTGATCGAACAAATGAAATTCACCGAGAAAGAGGTGGAGTGAGCATTTTGGAAATAAGAGCAGCCGTGCTATTCTGTAAGAATCTCACCGTGAAAACTTAGGTGAAATGAGCGTGGAGTGAGCCGTCAATAGTGTCAATTCCGTGCAAAAACAAACTCACTTCACCTAAGTTTTCACGGCGAGATTTTTACAAAATCGACCGGCTGGAGAAATATTAATATAACTGATTTCTGTAATTATGAGTAAGGAATTTAAGATAAATTAAATGTTGATTTTACTAATGGATTCTCTTTTTTAAGTCTCGATCCCGTGAGAATATTGGGATATAAAGTATCCTATGTCCTAATCCAGGTCATGGTCTACCCATCCCATGTGCCCATCTAAATATGTTAGCCGTTATATCGTAAAGGGTTGGGTTATTAAACAAACATACAAAAAATCTAATTTTTTCTCTTTATATTATTAGTTAAGATGACAGTCATGAGCTACATTGTTGCTATCGGTGAATATGATCTTTTATATCATGATCGCATAAAATGACGAATGACATACTTGACACCACGTGCGTGATAATAAATTAAGTATAATTCAAAATCTAAATAAATACGCAATTATGATACTGACTGCTCAAGTCACAGCAACGATATTACAATATCAAAGGTGTATAATTACCGACTACAGTGGCGAGAATCAGTAGTCCCAGTACGACGGCCTTGGCGGCGGCGCGCACCAGCGCAGCCGGCGAGTCGAAGGGCGCGGCAGCCTCCCACCACGTCGCGTTGGGCACCACGGTGACGTTCCAGGTCGTGGGGTCCCACTCCGTGGCGTTCCACGTCGAGTTCTGCAGCGGCAGGCGAAGGTACAACGCCTCCCATTCAAGCAGCTCATCGCGGCCGACCGCGCCCTCCATGCCCTCTCACCGAGACTCCACGTCGCATACTGGACATGATATTTGGCTAGTTAAAATTGAAGGTACGGCATTTCAATGTCAGAGAATATGAGAGGGAAATAATATGTGATATATTGCCAATAATCGCAGATGTGATATGACGGTTGGTGAGTCAAATCCAAATTTTGTATTTAATATCAATTGACTGATTTAGAATTAGAACAACACCTACAATATTTTATCATTGGCATTACTTATAAATTGAGACAAAAGGTAGTAATTGTGTCAAGCCCTTGTTAGTAACAATCGTAGCTAGCAGCATACTTTGAAAAGTTTTGTATTTGTGTCAAACAACAATATTCCCACAAATAATCAGGCCCATTTACTTGCTGAGAATCACACTTATTTACTTGTTGAGAGTAAGCAAGTAGGCGCGATGTCAAAGAGTAAAGGCTTGTGCTTAACTAACGCTGGTAGAGTCCGCGGCAGGGGCGCACCACATCAAATAACTCCAGGCCGCCCCCAACTTCCATGTAATTTAATAACAATCGGGGTGACAGCTCCTGTTACGTTTGAATAGGGCATGATTACGCAGATTCATTAGCAGCCATTGTTGTACTCACTGTTCGTGTTGTATTTTCGTAAGAGACAGCCCAAAACTCGGTCCACCATCATTAATTGTAGTTTATTGCTTTCGTTCCAATCTGTAAACAAGAGAATATAGATTTAAGACCCTTGTTGCTACGTGTCTTTGGACTTAATCGTTATTGCCTTATATTTCACATTCGAACTCGGCAATGTTCTCATTCAAGAAGATCTGAAAAACGTTCGGCTGAAAACAAACCATGGATTGTGATTCGAACATTGCCTTTAAATTATTATTTTTTTTTTGTTGTCGTGGCTCGGTGCTAATAGATCACTTTGATGGTGACACTAAAGGCTTCGATGTAAAGTGAATGCAAATAGAAATTAATATTTACGAATTTTTAAATTATGCTCAATAAAAAGTGTCAGTGCGTAAATATGTATCAAACGGCGAGGTATGTACCGTGGCCGGGGTCGGCGGTCGTCACGTCAGAGGGTCGTGAACTTTTAACTTTCACTAAAACTCACTGTTTACTTAATAATATTATCCCATTTGCATATTCACGTCACGAATTCAATCAATGCTTCATAAATCGAATTAATGTCAAATTATCTTTACTCGATAATATTAATTTGAAAGCTTCAATAGTTTCAATATGTAGGTACTCACAATATGGCCAACGTTTCTTTTCAGTTTGAAATTTTGGATCGGCAACGTACGTGCATGAAATTGCAGAATGGAAGCTGGAGTTTCAATATCAAAATTCACAGGCGCTTCACGTTCCAATAAAATAGGACGTTGGCGTTTCTATGTACAGAACACACGTGTAGCTATGTCCTTATGATATCTGCTCTCACTAATATCCCAGAGATAATTGTTCCGAGCTGAATGTTTCCTGATACGGCGCACGTTCGAAAGTTTTGTTATAACAAAATTGGTTCGCCATTCACAAAGTTACACTATTATAGTCAGACGGGATTCCAGATACGACTGCGTAGTTACTTTAACTGCAATTGTTTGTTTAACATGTACTTTGGCATTTAAATTTATTTATAAAAACTGGTCTTAATTAGTTGATTTATATTGCTTTATCGTCGTACAGAGCAAGAAGATCAATTAAACAATAAATGTCTGTTAGACAATGGATTTTATTACGCTTAAAATACGGCGTTAAAAGGGATCCATTAGAGATTTGAATAAGATTGTTTGTTTAAAATTGATGATTATTACATTTATAGGTGTCATCTTATTAGCATGATGGCTGGTCATTAATTACTAAGCGAGCAAGAGTGATTGTTTAACTGTTATTTGATGCTAAACAAAGCATTGTCAAGGTTTTTCTTTAGAAATATGAACCTTTAGTGGCAACAAACGTTAATAATTTATTTTTGCCGACTACCTGGTGCTAAGGGGCTGAATTCACAAAAGGCTTTTACTAGAGAGCTCGAGAAGTCACGTTTGTTTTCATTTTATGTCTCCTGAAATATAATATATAGCTCCAGTTTGGAAACGTCTTTTTGAGTTTATATGCCCTGTGCACATAAACCGTGTGTAGACCCGAATATTCACAACTTTTCTTTTTTAGTTTTGACGAATTTTAAATCTGTATTTTAAGACTGCCTCGTGGTCTAGTGGCCGCAAGCGCTACTGCTAAACGTGAGGTCCTGGGTGCGATTCCGACGTTGGGCAAAGTGTTAATTGGTTTTTCTATCAGGATTGTCTCAGTAACAGCCCGGAGCATGAATTTGTGTCCGTTTGATGGCAAAAGGCTCGCCCCTTATTACATGGGCCTTAAACATAACTTGCGAAATTTGGGTGTACCTACATGCTAAAGTACACATCTGCCTAACCCTTTGTGGAATTACAGGCATGATGTTATGTTAATTTTAATTTTGATTTATTTTAGAGACACCATAATTAAGGAAGAGGTCGTAGGTGAAACGAAACCAAACGGCTGAATCAAAACTACGCAGACAACTAAAATTATATTGAACAAACTAATTTATACGAATCACAGTATATTCTAGTACGAAGTCAATTACTTCCGCGTACCTTGAATAATTTGGTAGTTAACCACGAACAATTGGACGGTCAACAGCACACGATTGATATTGATTGTGTGGGTTTATATCGCAGAAGGACGGTGAGTGTACCTGTGTACTTTGTTGAGTAATACAATCGTTGAGCATTGATCGAATTACCGTTGCATAAGGACATAGTATAAACATTGAACATGCCTTGTCTGGATGCCAATTAGTTTTTCCTCTTGAAATTGTAACGAATATTCCGATGTTGTCAGACTACTAGCCAAAAAAAACCTGAACATACCTATACATATTGTTCGGGGTTGGGGTGAGATCAAGATAAACTAAGATTGAAGATTATAAAGATACTATATATTTCAGTAATACAAATGGGATAACGATTAAAACTAATGAGGTGAATGAGATGAGATTGAGTCGCGCTCGATATGCTATCCGAATACGTACTGACTGTAATTACTTAGGTAATACATAAAATAATCAAGGCATAAAGCGCGGTGTCGCAATTACGCTGACATGTTTATTATTGTTCGGTGGTTGACCCGAACATGCTCCCGAGGGAGAAAAAGATGAGGTTAGTAAGTAGTTATAGTTGAATGGGTAATGAAATTAATATTAACAAGGTGAGAACAATGTTCAAATAATACTAAAATAATTATGTAGGGTTAGTTATTATGTTAATAGATGAGATAAAAGTAACATTACAAATTAGACAGAATCACTACAGTGTAAATCAGGAAGAGAAAACACACGAAAGATCGGTGAAGAACCTCTATCTTCCTTTTTTTGTAAGCACTCACTAGATAGCGCTAGTCGCTTAGGATCACTTTTCACTGATTTACTACTAGATTGCCCTTTTTCCCTAATTTCACTACATTCAATCACAACACTTTCTGGAACGCTCTGTGGAGATGGCCTCGCAGTCGCCGCAGAGGCTGTCGACCGCTCTGCTGTAGACGTGGAACGATTTCCTTTACGTTGCCTTTGCCGCCAGCATTTAAAACAATAAGCTGCCACCAGTAACAAGATTCCCGATATGATGAGATATATAGCAGTATACTGGTGGATGTCGTGGTAGGAGATATCAGTGCTCAAAGGTTCACTCTGCTTCATGATCTCAAGACTTCTCTTAATAGCTTCAAATTGCCTCAGGTTGTCCGAGTTATTGGGATAGAGCTCATATGAGATTTCTGGCATAGTGATATTTATTATGTGATTGATTGGTGATATTTCTGGTGAGATAATCTTTGTCGTCGTGCTAATTTTACTAGACAATCTTTTGTTTGAATACACCATAAAATCTTCTGTTTTTACTAAACAGCCTTCCCCAACACGCAACAGACCAGCATCTGATAACCTAACTGCCTTAACTTGATTTTCACACAGAAGTTTGACGTTACATTCACTGCAGCATAAGTAATAATATTTGTTTTCTGATGTTAACTCTCTCCAGTCATTTTTGCACGAGGTTGTTTTAGTTTTACAAGTTCTTGTGCCTGGGATCGTCTCACAAAGGCTATGATCATCTTTCATGTGGTGAATAGGCTTTCTGATCTGACAGAGAATAGTCACAGGGTTTTGTAATACGCATGACTGCAGATCCGTGTTTGTGACAGTTAAGTACGAATCCTTTCTCATGTTGATGGCTGCTAAGTCAGAGATAGTTTCGACTTTCATCATCATGTTATCTTTCACAATGCGTGGAACCGGGATAAGATTGAATACCTCGTAAATATCCCTTTCAATCAGGGGTATTTTTATTTCTATAATCAGGTATTTGCCTGAGTATTTGGCTCGTACTTTGAGCAAGCTGTAAAGATCTTTAAGATTAAAGTTGTCGACAGGAACTACCAAGTCTCCAGATATTTGTGCTGATATTATGCTTAGCTCTGATCTGAGTTGCTTCGGAGATATCAAATGAAAATCCAATTTTCCACTATAAATATCAGTTACTGTATCTAAAATTGAGTCCTGGATTCGTCGAAGGGTATACAACAAGTTGTTGGCAGTGAATGCCGTGGTTATGAAGTCCGTGATGCTAGTTACGTTTTGCACTTGCTGAACGAGATTTTTATAGGAATCTTGGAGATGATTAAGCTTTTGATTTATTACTTTGTGATGTTTGTTTATAGTATTCTCCATCCTTTTCATGAGATTAAATTCAGCTTCTACGACCGACGTTTGGTTTTTCCAGAGGTTGTATAAATGGTTCTCATTATGCTTTAAAAGGTCAATGTCCTTCTCATATTTATCTGCAAATCGTTGGTCCAACACTCCGAATAAACTATTTGCAACGTAGCCTACTCCGTCTATCAAGCCGCGTCGCCGACGTTTCATATTAGTCATAAACGGGTCGTTTGTCATGACAATATTATCATAATGTTTCATTTCTTCGAACTCGTGCTCGAGTTGTAACATGACGCCGTCGCAAGGAGTTTGTGTTCTAATCGTAGAGCATAGGGTTTCAAGATACTTGATATACTTTAATAATGCCGCCGTTCCTTCTTTATAAGGATTTGTGTCATAATAGACTATTAAATGCCAATCATCTCTAATTAGATGCATATTAGATATTTTGTCAAAGTAGACACTATTGTTTGTCAGCAGGGTGAAGTTGTAGGATGCTTGAGCGGTGTTTATTAGTGACAGCAAAAATAATGTCAAAGATAAAACGATAGCTGAGAATGAGATAGGACGTTTTTTCTTCGCCACTGGCGATTCTTTATCAACTTTTGTGGCATTTGTATCTTTTACATTTTTATTTGTTGGTAGTAAGGACAGTTTTACAACTGGGCGTTTAAAGAGCCCGTTTTTGGTTCTAAGTGTGACGACCCTTACGTGTCCGTCACTTCCAGGATGCAGCGTTACTACGCGACCTAGACTCCACTTTCCTGGTGGAAGGTTGTCGTCCTTTATAATAACGATGTCGTTAAGATTGAGATCTTTTTGATGCTGTCGCCATTTGGACCTCATAGAAAGCTGCGAGAGGTAGTCAGTCTTCCACTTGTCCCATATATCTTGATAGATTTTTTGCGTCAGGTGCCACCGTGTTCTGAGATCATGCTCGGTTTCGAAAATCGTTAAATTGGGGCCGCTTGCTAAAAAGTGGGCCGGGGTCAAAAAGTCCAGATCCTCAGGATCTTCTGTCAGAGGGCACAGTGGCCTGGAGTTCAAACAAGCCTCGAGTTGGGATAGTAGGGTAATATATTCCTCGTAGGTTAATCTTTGCTCTCCTACAACTCGCCTGAGATGATGTTTTAGGCTCTTCACTGCAGCCTCCCAGAGTCCGCCAGCAGATGGCCATGATGGGGCGTTAAAGTGCCACTCAATATTCATTTCAGAGATTGTCGAGGTTACTTCTTGGTCAGACAAGATGTAGGAGATTTCGGCAAACTCTTGTTTCAAAATTTTGTTGGCTCCTATGAAGTTAGTTCCCTGATCACTATAGATGTGCCCAGGAACTCCTCTTCTAGCCGACATTCGTCGAAGCGCGGCAATAAATGCTGACGCTGTGAGATCTGAGACGATTTCTAAATGTATGGCTTTATTTACCATACAAACAAAAACTGCGACATATCCTTTACAGGTTTTAATGCCGCGACCTTTGTTTGCCTTAATAAGGATGTGTCCGGTATAATCTATTCCAGTGTGGTAAAAAGGTCGGTTAGGAATCAATCGTGCTGGAGGTAGGTCACCCATGATTTGATGTTGTGGTATGGGATTATTCCTTTTACATTTGACACACATTCTTAATCGTTTCTTTGTGACCCTATTTCCTCCAAGAATCCAGTATTTGTGTCTTATAAATCCAGTAGTCATTTTTACTCCACCGTGAAATATAAGTTCGTGGGATTCATCTATGATAAGATCTGCCAATTTCGATTGATTCGGGATTATGATGGGATGCTTCATTTCAGGATCAAGATTCGAATGTTTAAGTCTGCCACCGACACGGAGCATTTGATTAGTGTCTAGTATGGGATTGAGATTAAGAATCTGGCTTTTCTTATTTAGTGGTTCATTATTTTTCAGTTGCGATATTTCTTCGTCGAAATATTCGCTTTGGACTTGCTTAATTAACATTTCTCTTGCTGTCTTTATATTTTGCAGAGTGAGAAAATATGTGCGTTTTTTCTTGTAAACAACAATGTCGATGAACTTGCTGATGTAAGCTAATACTCGAGTAACTTTCCTCAAAGTGCTATATTTTGTTAATAGTTGATTAATTATACAATTTTCGGTGTTAACAATGACCGTGATTACTTCCTCTTTTTTTCTGAGTTCTTCGCAAGTAATACTTGTATAAATCGGCATCTTGTGAGATTCTTTAGGCTTATATTGTGGTAACCAGTTGGGCCCTTGCCACCACAGCGAGTGATTGGCTAATTGAGCAGCAGGTAAACTGCGGCTTGCGCAGTCTGCGGGGTTTTCTTTGGATTTTACGTAACTCCATTTATCTTTAGGAATTATTTCAGTAATAATCCTCACTCGATTCGCAACAAAGGGTTTCCATTTCGCCGGTTCGCCACACAACCAACCTAGCACAGCCGTTGAATCAATCCAACCATAAACATGCACCTTGTAGCTCGATAGGGATAAGATGATTTTTCGCATAAGTTTTGACAACAGGAGAGCGCCGCAAAGTTCCAAACGTGGGATCGATTGTGGTTTTTTCAGCGGTATTACTTTTGATTTCCCAGAAATAAGAGTCACGTGGGTTTCATTTTCTCTCTGTATTTTGCAATACACGACGCAAGCGTATGCTTTTGTGCTAGCGTCGCAAAAGCCATGGAGTTCGATGGTATCTTTTTCCTGGGTTTGAATCCAACGTGGTATTTTAAATCGAGATATATGAGATAGATCGGCTTTAATGGTATTCCACTCTAACGCGGTTTCTTGAGGGACAGGGTGGTCCCAACCCAGTTCTGTTTTCCATAACTCTTGGAACAAGATCTTAAGTTTTATTGTGACTGGTGCTAGCCAGCCCAAAGGGTCAAAAATTTTAGATATTTGAGATAAGAATTGTCTTTTTGTAAGAATGTCTTGAGAGATAAATTCTATAGGATGAAAGATAAATTGGTCATTTTTTGGTTCCCACCGAAGACCTAAAGTTTTGGTTGACTCCGGCTGCTTAAAGTCAAAGTCTTCCTGTTGAAGTTCATTGGAACTATCTATTATTTCCGGCAAGTTTGATCGCCATTTTCTGAGATTAAACCCGCCAGATTTTAGGAGGTTGATCATCTCTGCTTTGAGCTGTTTAGCTGCTCTCGCTGAATGTTCACCATGCATGAGATCATCCATGTAAAACGAGTTTCCTAAGATGTCAGGAGCGCAACTTTGTGGATAGTTTGGTTTTTCATCGATGGCCAGTTGCTTCAGTGTCATCATAGCCAAAAAAGGTGCGGCTTTAGTGCCATAGGTAACTGTCGCTAACTGGTATTCTTTTAAAGGTTGAGATTGGTGGTTCCGCCAGATTATTTTCTGATATTTCTGATCATCGGGATGTAGCCAGATTTTGCGAAACATTTTTTCGATATCTGCAGTAAACGCGTATCTAAATTGTCTCCATTTTAAGATAAGGCTCTGAAGGTCTTGTTGTAGATTGGGTCCTCGGCACATAAGATCATTGAGGCTGTATCCAGTCGAGGTTTTTGCCGAGGCATTAAAGACAACTCGCAATTTGGTAGTTGATGACTCAGATCGTTGGACGCAATGGTGCGATAAGTAGCAGTCCGGATGTTGGTGTGACGCAACGGGTGTCATATGTCCGAGCTCTAAGTATTCAGAAATAAACGATTTATAGTCACGTGCCAGTGCTGGTTGCCTACTTAATTTACGCTCTATTTGGAAAAATTGAGCAATCGATTTTGTTTTCGACTCGCCAATATTTTTCTCAAAATCTTCTTTGAATGGTATTTTAACGACGTAACTTCCGTCTTCCCGTCTAGAGGTCGAAGATTGGTAAAACTGGATGCATTTTTGATCTTCTTCCGATATCGCTGGAGATTCCTGTACATCCTCCATTTCCCAGAATTGCTGAATCTCTTCGATATTATTTAGGATCACATTGCAATGGTACGTTTTGTAGTTGCCGCTTAAGATCCATCCCAACTGAGTTTGTTGGGCAATGGGCAACGTACCTTCTGATCGACAGATACCATCCATAAGGATAGTGGAATAGATATCTGCCCCAAATAAGATATCAATAGGCCTACTTTTGTAAAACTCGGGATCTGCTAGAGTTATTTGTTTAAGAGTAGGCCAGTCTGGCTTAGGTAAGGTACAACTTGGTAAGTTATTTATGAGTCTGTTCATTATATATACGTCCGTTTCGAAGGTGAAGTTGCTAACCAACGACGAACATTTGATGGTAATCATGCCCTTACAGTTGTTTTCCTTATTTCCTATTCCTGAGATATAACCGTTACATTTCCGTCGCGGTAGTCTTAACAACTGAGCTGCGCTTTCCCTAATAATGGATGTCTGTGATCCTTGATCTACAAGAACTCTCATTTTTTGGTAAGATCCGTCCGCTGCTTGTACGTTAATTATTGCTGTTGCAAGCAATATTTCTGAGGGTTCTTTAAGAAGCGATGCAACTGTGTTACTTTCTTGCTGCTCAGGTGGTGATTTCGTAATCGTAGCTGCATTTGTCCCAGATCGATGTGACGTAAAAGATTCATGCAGAATGGTATTATGTTCTTTATTGCATTCTTTGCATCTTATTTCAGAAAGGCATTTTTTGCCTTCGTGATAATGTAAACAATTACTACAGAGGTTCAAGTTAGCAATAGCATCTTTACGTTCATTAGGTTGCAATTCCAATAATTTTTGACATGCATGAATTCGATGTTCATTGGAGTTGCAAATAGGGCATTGCTTGCGTTTGTTAATTTTGCGTTTGGACTTTGACGATTGCGAAACTTGGTTTGTTGAGTAATTTGTTTTAGGATTGTTGTCATTTCGTTTATAATTGGAACCCTTTGAAGATGATGGTTTGTTATTGTTGTTGGATTGAGATGGGGATGATTTCTGCGTGGAATTTTCATGCTTCTTACGTGAAGTTTCCAGCATCATAAACTTAGTTTCCAAAAAATTAAGGAAATCTTCTAAGACGGGCAACTCTCGCGGGGATTTTAAGGCTTGTAGATAATCCTCGTATGTATCTGAGTCCAATTTTTGAGACAATATACATACCAGGAAGGGGTCCCAGGAAGACACATCGACTCCCAGATTCTTAATAGCATTCACGCTCTCGTACGTAGTGTCGTGAATGCGTTTTATAAGATTTGATGATTGTTGCTGGTTCGCAGGGATATTCATGAGATTGTTAAGATAAGAAGTAAAGATCAGTCGCTTATTATTGTAGCGATGGTTGAGGATATTCCAGCATACAGGATAATTGTCGGAGCTTATTTGGAGATGTTGGATCAGTTTTTCGGGCTCACCTTTGATCTTACTCTTTAGAAACTGCATCTTTTGTGCATTCGATAAAGAGGGGTTGTTATGCACTGCTTCGGTAAAAAGATCTTTGAACGAAATCCACTTATTGTAGTTTCCCTCAAAGGTGACTATCTCCATTTTAGGAGTAGATTTTTCAATATGCGCAACGGACCACATTTTCTTATTGATGTCTTTCTTGATTTTGTTATAATACTTCTCATAATGAGTAAATTGCTCTTCGTACTCGGGGTTTGATCCGCCATACTCGTCCAGCTCCCAATGAAGCGAGTCAATAGCCGCCCAACGAGATTGTAACGTCTTCAGGATGTCTTCAAACTCCCATTTTTCCGTGACGAGATCAAGGTCGATATTGGATGATGTTCTCAAGAAAGCCTTAAAGTTAGTAGCTTGCTTTTTAAAGAGACCTTCGGCTTTTCTCTCTTCAAAAGCAGGGGTGCTAGTAGCAGCATGAGATGCGAGGTTCGAGGATTGAGATTCCGCAGTAGGTTGAAACGTAGGAGGTTTAAATTCAGGGGTTTGCGGTCTGTTTGCGAGAGGGGTATAGTTCTGAATAGTAGTTTTAATGTTCTTATATTTTTCCTTCATTTGATCGTATTGATTAGTACTGAAATATGCATGAGATTGATCACCAAAAGATAGCAACGTCATATGATTGTTATGGAACTCTGTAAAGTATTGTTCCAAGGTAGCTAATCGACGACGCAAATAGTCTGAGGTCTTGCGCTCTGCACCATCCTTCTTGAAATTGGTGAAGAGCTTATCTACGGCTTCGATTAGTTGTTGTTGGGTCGTTAAAATGTCATCCATTTTCGACATTATAAAGATAAAAAAGAGACCTTACTTGTTCTGTAGGCTCCCTTAGAGATCAAATGTCCTTGCGATGGCTGCAAGAACAAACCTGGAGTAACAGCGCGATGAGATGACGCGATGCTTTCGTAAACCAGGTTCAAACAGGATCAGCAGGATAATGAACTTTTTGGAATGTAAATCCACACAGTTCTGCTTACCAGGGTCTGGTAATAAGTTCCAAGCGAGACACTCACACAGTACGGTTAGATACACGCGTAATGGTCCCGCTCCGATGGCTCGAAGGACCAATGTTCGGGGTTGGGGTGAGATCAAGATAAACTAAGATTGAAGATTATAAAGATACTATATATTTCAGTAATACAAATGGGATAACGATTAAAACTAATGAGGTGAATGAGATGAGATTGAGTCGCGCTCGATATGCTATCCGAATACGTACTGACTGTAATTACTTAGGTAATACATAAAATAATCAAGGCATAAAGCGCGGTGTCGCAATTACGCTGACATGTTTATTATTGTTCGGTGGTTGACCCGAACACATATATAATATAAAAACTTTTTAACAAAAAAAAAACCGCCTTCCAAAAAAACACTACAAAGTGAAAAATAACTTTAATTTCGGAAGTCGGTGGCAAAAAACTAAAATACAGATGCAAAGACACCGACTTCTGAAATTAAAGTTATTTTTCACTTTGTAGTGTTTTTTGGAAGTCGGTTTTTTATTTTGTTAAAAAGTTTTTAATTCTCGCTTTTTAGTGGGTCTGTTTACATCTTATCTAAGATACAATAGCCTAATGTCAACTTGCTCATCGCCTTTTACAAAATATTGCTTTTCCCGATGCAGGGACATTAATTGTTGAAGAGTTCTCCTGGTTTTTCACCATCAGCTCCATTTCACCATTCGCATTGTGACGATCATAAATTACTTAGCAACCATATTAAAGTAATCGAATCGCAACCCGTGAAATACTTATTATTGAGTAGTTCCGGTGGCCATCTGTGGTCTTCATCATCAGTTCACTAAATGGTGCTTTCCGAGAGCAAATGCACGAATTACTATAAAAAATACCCAATTCGTTATAGGTGTGCCTATAATATTTGAAGACTTCCTTCGATTTTTCCAGGATATCATCAGATCCTAACCTGATGACAATGGGACCACCTGGCAAGTCAAACAAAAACATAATTTTTCAAATCGGCCTAGCCTTCCTTGAGTAATCGGGGAACATACATAAAAAAAAACCGACGAACTTGAGAACCTCCTCCTTTTTTGAAGTCGGTTAAAAATAGCACCTTAGTTACGGTAGTACATTCCCATGGGATATTTTCCGACATCTACGTGGACAAAAGTTAAAATGGATTAGGTACTAGCATGTCGTCAGAAACGCAAGTGGTCAAATACGCATTTCGCCAGAAAACGCATGTTGACAGAAACGCATCTCGTCAGATTCGCACCACGTCAAAGACGCAGCTCGACAAACCCGCAACTTGACAGATGCATATGTCGGAAATCACCAAACCGTCTTGACCACGCGTAGTGATCAATGCTCATGCCTTCTTTGTATGAGAAAACGTTTTTGCGCTGCAGTGGGACAATAATAGGCTGGTATTATTATTATTTTAAACTACTGATATTATTATATAAACTCTTATTATGGCTACTTGTTATTTATTCAAGATTCAAAGGTCTTGTAGCAACGGCTGTCGATTTAAAAACTCTAATTGGCTAAATTATTGTCCTTTTTGCTTTATATCCAATAAAAGCTCTATCATAAATTGTTGAAACTACGCGTTAACTAATCCAATTTGAAAAGTGGTTTGAAACTGAGCAAAATTTTAAGAAATCTTTGTTATTTTGTTAAATATTTGGGATTGTTAGATGTGTTTTGATACGAGACGAAACTCTGGGGACGTATGACTTGTAGACTTGTACGCTGAAAATAAAGGCAAGTTCAGTTATCTTATTTGAACAGACTACAGGCAGGGAGGGTGTCAATGGCATTAGAGTTCGAGAAGTTCAAACACGTATGGCCTACAAAATTATGATAAATAAGTTAGTTTTGCGTCGTGTTATAATAAAATATTTCACAATATTCACTGCAACAATCAAATGCTCCTGAATAATGCAAAATGTATCATGTGACATGCAAATATGTTCAGTATTTTTCGCGCTACAAAAATAGCAGCACGCCGTAAATAATCAGAACAGAGCGGTTTTGCACGCAATTCCAGTTAGCTAAGTCTTTTCACGCCACTACAGAGTTTAAAAACCTTTTTCAGGATTCACTTATTCCGTTTTCCGACATTTTTTTTTGCTTTCTTCAGAGTGTTTTCAAAGCCTGTTCAGTGTTCAGGGCCTTTGTGATTCAATTTACTGCTGTAAGCTGTTACTTCATTTTCAATGCTACTATGAGATTTGTCAGAGAGGGCGTTTTAAGCGCCATGCAAATTTGCACACGCATGGAATCGGCGTAATCTGAATTGTAATCTATACGTAGTATAAAATGAAGTCATTTTTGATGTCTGTCTGTGTGACCGCATAAATCTTCTAATTTTCAATGGGAAATCCATTGTGTAGACTATGCTGTTTTCACCATCATTTATTCCAGAAGGTTTAATATTTAACTTAGATATAGCACAGAAATATCGATGCTTTGACATGTCGCCATTGCACCCATGCGAACCAGGGCCGGCTTGTTAGTACCTATGTACTAAAAACGTAAGAAATAAGCGAAAAGTACCCAGGTTACCAGGCATCTGATAAAGCAGTATTAGTATCTGATAGGTACGTATCATAATTCATCCTATAATAATGCACCTAGTAATTCTTACGACACTAATTAGAGCAATCTGTTTAAAGCTGGGATTACATCGGATGCTCATTGAATATTATTAGCAATATCACTTAGTGGCGGTAGTCAATCAGAAGTGGTGGCCCAGTAGAAAAAATGACCTGAAGCGCGGTCACTGTCGGACTGCATAGAAAAGAAAGAGAAGCGCGATGACACAACGCTGGTAATTTATTGCAAAATATGAAGCAATTATTTAATTACAAAAAATCTATGGTTTGGACTAAAAAATTAAAACACTAGTGTTTTAGCATGTTGCTTGTAGAATAATCTGACAAAAAATCAGAATGATTGTATGTTACATATTACTATGGTTTTTATTGTAAAAAGAAAGTAGAGAGAGTGTTTTAGAGGTATCTTCATGATTTTTTTCTATTGTATCAAATTAGTTGTATGTTTTCAAAACACTGTCAACCTAGCATATATACTGAAGAATATCATATATTTTTCTGATTTTGTTTACTGTAATCGATCATAAACTTTTATTGTTTCTAAAACTTGCATTTTTTGCGTTTAGGTCCTGTAAGTCCCTTAAAGAAAGAAATAAAGAAACATATTTTATTTGGGACACGCTCAGGGACTACAAAAAACAACAAGTTACGAGTTGTAGGTCGTAGCCTACTTTACTTTGTGTAAATAATTTCATCACCACTGTTCTCCAAACGGTGAAGGAAAACATCGTGAGGAAACCGGCATGTCCTAGAACTAAAAATTCGAAGATATGGCGACATCAACCAACCCGCACTGAGCCCGTGTGGTGGATTTCGGCCCATTCCCTTACCCAGAGAGGAGGCCTGAGTCCCAGCAGTGGGAACAGTATAGGCTGATTTTGCGGTAGTCAACAGCGATCCAATATAAATGGAGCTAAGTTACACCTAAGTAGATTTCACTTGCCAGGGAGGAAATGCTATTGGCTCAACCAGGATATTGAGTAACAGTCATGCATCAAGATGGTAGACGGTACATTAAATAGCTGTCTGTTTATGAAAGGGGATATGAGCTCTAATGTATATGAGACAGTGTGAGTCTTCATAATGTGCACATAACGAAATGAGGGAAACATAGCTTAATTTTATCGAAGGAAAAAATATTTAAAAAAATATTTAAAAGGATCTTTACCTGCTAAAGTATGGTGATTGCAAGGCCTTTCTTTAACAGTTGATAGGAAATATTGTGATTGAGTTATAAACATGGTATTTTTACGTTTAGAAATCTGATACGATGGAGAATAATTTAAAGTAATCAAAAAAGGTAGGTATTCGGGGCTTTTATTGAGTAATTTAACAATTATTGTAAAAATTGATGAAAAACTATCAGATTTTTGTTAAAAAAACATAATTCTCAATTGAGGGGCGATTGTTTACACAGGGGTCACAGCAGCAAAATTTTTTTTTTAAATACTACATTTTTTTTTTTTTGATTTTTTAAAATATTTTTTCCGTCGATAAAATTAAGCTTAGTTTCCCTCATTTCGTTATGTGCACATTGTGAAGACTCACATTGTATTGCACAAATAGGTTATGGTTTTTAACCTCTCATGGACATGCAATGCGTTTGATGTTCAGATGTTTGTTTCATATAAAGGTGCTCTTCCCAAGGCGATCGAACCACAAACCGTAGCTTTAATATCGTCCAATCGCTTTGACAGACCGTGGCGACAGGAGCACTCTATGGAAACGGTGACAGGCGGCAATTTTGCCATCTACGAAAGCGGTTTACTGCCGCAGTCTGCGTATTGCTTTTTTTATCTTCTTTGTTTGCGGTAGATGGATAATTGGATATATAATAAGTACTTTATTGTACAGCCAGTCCAAGGAATACATCCCGTTGTAACGACCAATATGATGTTTATTTAATACTCAGTCTATCGCAGTCCACTGCTGGACACAGGCCTCTCCCAGGCTGCGCCACCAACATCCTGTCCACCGACTTCCGCATCCAGTCTGTCCCACCAACTTCATTAAATCGTCCGTCCATCTAGCTGAGGGGCGTCCCACACTACCGATTTTTTTTATGTTTACTTATATCTTAAAATATAATGACTTTTTATTGTTAATATTTTCATACAGTCATTCAGTGCCGCGCAGCCACAGCATGGTAATTTCCGCAAATTGAAATGAAAATGTACCACCTTGCATTTCAGATAAAACTCATGTTTATTGCAATATTATCATTGTTTCCATTCCATTAATGTGTGGCAATTACTGATTGGTAAATTTTAATTACCTACTTATCTCTTTTTGTGTTCATTGACTAAAAGCTTTGCAGTCGCCGCGAGCTTATCACTGATATGGTGCACACACTGCACACTGATGCAAGTATAGATAGACAGATAGATAAAATCAGTGCACACAAAAGACGAAGCACAACACACAAAAGCACAATAAAATGATAACAAATTACATGAGTATATAAAAACAAGGTGCCAACATACAAATAATGGAAACATACTTAAAGAAACTAAGTGACACTATAACATATACTAAAAAAAAAAGATATACTCAATTCTTTCCTTTTTTTTCGACCAATACGGACCATTTTATATTGTACTAACTGACCCGGCAAACGTTGTTTTACCATATAAATTATTTCTAGCTGTCCGGCGCTACTTCATTCGCGTGGTGTCCTACCCCTTACCCTACCCTACTTCTACCCTACTCCTACACTACTCCTACCCTACTCCTAACCTACTCCTATCCTTCTCCTACCCTACTCCTACCCTACTCCGACAATACTCCTACTCTGCTCCTACCCTACTCCTACACTACTCCTACCCTACTTCTACCCTACTTCTAACCTACTCCTATCCTTCTCCTACCCTACTCCTAACATACTCCTACGTTATCGAGCGGGATGAAAAATGATTAAATTACTAAAATGACTATTAAAAAATAGGGGTTGGTGATAGAAGGGTGAAAATTTAGGGTTGTATGTACTTTTTATTGCCACATTATAAAAAAATGTTGTTGTTGTTGTTGTTGTTGTTTGTTGTCCATAAAATAAAAATAAATGTTAGGGGTGGACAACCCTTATCACTTAGGGGTATGAAAACTAGATTGTAGCCGATTCTCAGACCTACTGAATATGCATATAAAATTTCATAAAAATCGGTAAAGACGTTTCGGAGGAGTATGGTAACTAACATTGTGACACGAGAATTTTATATTTATGATAATGTTTTTTTCACTTCAGTAGCTCAAACATGTAGGTTTTGCTGCCTGAAATCAGTGAGCAAAATGCGATTTGGCTCACTGTACAAAGTAAATTTTTAATATTTATTTTTTTGGAAGCCGCGAATAACTTATTCAGCCTTGGGTTAATCATACAATTCGAAACATTCGAACTCTATCTCTTTCCCGCCATTAGAAAGAGAGAGAGACAAAGACCAGCCATTTCGAAGTTCCGATTTTGAATTCGACCTCAAAGACAAACACGTTCGGAATTTCGTACTACCTAACTAAAGAAATTTTGCAAAAAGATAATTATGTCTTTTAATGTAATTTATTGAATTTTTAACTTATTGTTGTATTTAAACGAAAATAAGTATTTACTGCAAATAAAACCGATATTTAACCTGTAAATATTTATTTCAAGTTTCAATAATGTTACGTAATATATTTTGAATAATAAAATATCATGGGTGCTATTTCCGAACACGCCTTACAAAGTGTTCTCGCTGCTGAAGTGAAAAGTTATGTGTGTTACACGAGAGCAAAGCTTTTTGCATCTCGTGCCTTTGAATCCCTCGCCACACTCAGGATTCAACTTTAGAATCACTCGCTACGCTCGTGATTCAATCTTTGAATCCTTCGCTTGCTCAGGATTCAAAATCAGCACTCGCAGCAAGAAACGACTTTGCTCTCTTGTTGCACAAATAACTATTTCTTCTTATGATTCTAAGATTGATATCTTCAGTTTTCCCATTCTGATTCTAACATTCGCAGACATGTCCGAAGTTCGAATGGAGTAATTTATAAGAGGATAGTGATTTATTTGAACAAGAGGTAACAGAATAGCAAAAAAAATCTCGTTAAGTTCCACAAAAATCGGACCTAGCTTTTTTATGAGTAGGTAAGTCAGCCTGTCCCTTCAGAGATGAAAGCGTGATAGTTCCGGTCAAGTTTGAGTTGTACTCCCCGGTTGTTTTGTAACCCAACTAAATGAGTTGTTGTCTTAAAGCATTTGTTTACAAACCACAATTGAAAGTTTGTAAACATTTTGCTTTGACTGAAATCGAATATAAACCAGCTACTGAAAGTCTTCGCCATTTGGGAAATCATTTTGTGAATTTGGAAAAGAGCAGAATGATGTGGTTCACTGTTACTTCTTCACGCTCAAACGGCTGGACCAATTTTGATAAAATTTTGTATGGAGGTAGCTGATACCCCGGATTAACATATAGGCTTTTTATCCCGATATTCCGACGGAATCGAAACTTACGCGGGTGAAACCGCGGGGCGCTGCTAGTATATGTTTCTTACTTTCCTCATAACTCCAAAAAAACACAAAAATCCAATTTTGCAACTTGCGACCTGTCGTCAAAAATGGTAACAAAACAAACTTACGGCGTCGTAAATAAATAAATATCACGGTTTGAGCCCCAGGCTCATACTGAGATCCCACAAATCCCGGGCTTAACGTATAACATGACAAAAATGTTACACACGCGTTCCTCCCGACTTGCCGAAAGATGTCAAAAGGATTTCATGTTCCCGAGCCCGCAAAACGTAAACGTTCAACAATTGGATCATTCAACATCATAAATACTCAGTTATTTTTGTTTATGTGCCATTGAATATTGGTTTATTTCAGTGCGAGCCTCGCCTTTGAACGGTTTTCGACACCCGACACACAGTTTGCTCGTAACTCTATACGTACTGACAATAAATATAAACTGTTATATAAAAACCGGGATTACGTTATTCCATCTGCGGTCGAGTTATTTATTAGAGCTGCGCCCCGCGGTTTCACCCGCATAAATCTCGATCCCGTTACTTATAATATAATTCAATCATGATTCGAAAGACACGTATGTGGCGCCATCTATTTTCATAATAACGTTATTGTTGTTTTCCTCGGGAACAGCACTTTTTTTCGGAATGAAAGGTACCCTATGTCCGTTTCTGTACACCTGACTACGTAGGTATATGTAAAATTTCAGGATAATCGGTTCAGTGGTTTAGGTGTGAAAAGGTAACAAACAAACTTACTTTCGCATTTATAATATTAGTTAGGATTTAGTTAGGATTCTAACATTACTGATGGTATATTTCAAAGTTCAATTCGTATATTATCCACTAGCTTCTGCCCGCGACTTCGTCCGCGTGAAATTTCTTGTACCCCCACCCCGTCGCAACACTTATTCGCTTAGCGTTGATTCTGACTTTTTTTCTTTTTGCTCGGCTCCTAAAGCGTGATATTAAATAGCCTATAGCCTTTCTCAAGAATTGGGCTATCAATTGCAAAAAGATTTTTTCATATGTGACCGGTAGTTCCAGAGATTATCGCGTTCAAACAAACAAACTCATCAGCATAATTATTATATATATATAGTATAGATTATTATTAGTATATATTAGATATACCTAGATGCACTTACAGTAAGTAGGTTTGTGCAAAAATCTTCAATTTATTAGTGCCGCCCGCGAGTCACGCAATCAATACTCTTTTACGACATCATTCGGATATTTTTTTCTCTTCCGATGAACTTTTTGATCGAAATCGAAAAGTTTTAAGTAATAATAAGTTTTCTGATTTAATTCTTGTCGAATCGTGGACTTCGAATTGCTCTTGTATGAAGATATGAATAGTAGGTATCGACTAGGTATACCTAACGCATACATATAAAATGCTTCATTGTATACTTAGTTCGATATTGAGAGTATTGAGATAGAGTCATGATAGCACAAGTTTAAACCTTAGTGGTTTTTGGTTGCTATTTAATATCAATAATCCTGTATTCTTTTGTATAAATGATAAATAAAAAAAAAATGTAAAAAAAAGGTAAAATACCTTTTGATGAATTGATTGAAAAGATTGCCCGTTGGCCGTTGTAATCAGTAGGTTTATTTATATTAAGGTGAGTAGGTAGGTATAAGACACAGGCAGTCACATAAGGGTAAGCATCTTAAATCATGACGGTAGTCCTCATTTTTACCGACTTTACGAAAAGGAGGAGGTACTATGTTCGGGTGTTTGTATGTTTTTTTTTTTTTTTTTTTTGTATGTTTGTTCATCGAATACTTTTTTTGTTCGAAAGTAGATAGTTCTGAGGTGGTCCCATTGTCACCAAGTTAGGATCTGATGATGGGATCTTAGAGAAATCGAGGGCAACCCTCAAATTTTATAGGCTCACTTATTGTTTTTAGCATATTTTATGAAGTATCTTGTGTATTTGTGTATGGTTGTCACCATCTCAGGTAGCTGGGCTGATGATGGAAGGTACAACTCCTTAACAGTAAGAAGTTACTCGAACAGGCAAGGACTGTTTTAGTAAATTGTTTTGATGTTTGATAGGGCATTTGCCGCATTTGGTCTCATGATCATCAAGTCATGACCTGATGCTGCAGTCATGATAGTCTGCAGAGTACCTAACTCCTCGACAACTAACAGCAGATATATCGTGTTTAGGCTCATTGAAAAGGGCTCGATGTGTGGATAAACGTACTGTTACTGAGGAACACCGAAGACCTGATGCTGAAGCCAGGAGCATCAGAAAAAGTACAAACCTTTAAATTACAGCACCATAGTCGTGTTTGGGCTCATTTTAAACAGGACTAATTTTAAGTTCAATGCAATGTTGACATAAGTCTGGCCTGATGCTGCAGCCAGGATTATCAGCATCTAATCTAAAAACTAATAAAAGGAGAACTCCTCAACAATTAACGTCCCTGCATCGAGAAAAGGAATATTTTATAAAAAGGCGATGGGCAAGTTGACATTAGGCTATTGTAACTTAGATAAATTATAAATAGACCCACTAAAAAGCGAGAAATAAAAACTTTTTAACAAAAAAAAAAACCGACTTCCAAAAAAACACTACAAACTGAAAAAAAAAAACACTACAAATTGAAAAATAACTTTAATTTCGGAAGTCGGTGGCAAAAACTCTAGTTATTTTTCAATTTGTAGTGTTTTTTTTTTCAGTTTGTAGTGTTTTTTTTGGAAGTCGGTTTTTTTTTGCACACTTCTTTTCCAACAATTGCAAAACTGTGATGATTGGTTACTGACTGACGCGCTAGAACTCATTTTCGTGATAGATTGAGAGTTCTCTAACAGTAAGGTTATTATATAATCAAGTTACTGTTTGCAAGTAAAAGCCTACAACCCTGACCTCAAACCAATTTATTCCCAGTGGGTGTATTCGGAAAGATAAATTATACCAATCACTTGAAATATCGTTATTCGTATTATTTTTTTACCAAATATAGCACGCAATAAATAAGCTGAAACTAGGTTTAATGTCGCCCACCCGCTGCTCTTTTGATGTAGATTTTTGTTAACCCCGAACGATACTCAGTTGTTTAACCCTTGCTTTAACATAACTCGAATCTACACTAATACTATTATATAGTCTTTCCCGACCGGAATTCGGCCATGGCGGCCAATCTCAACAGACTAACTATAGTCCGCGCGGAACTAGTCGGCCGCGCCTTAAGTATGTGAGCGGTGAGACGGAGGGGCGGGTGCGCTTGCTGTCATTAATCTCATATGCGTTGCAAACACTAGGCAACCCGCCGCCTCACTCCTGTGGCACCTAAGGCCCGGCCAACTAGTTCCGCGCGGACTATAGCCTTCGGCGCGGAAGATATTATAGCGGACAAGTGTGTGCGCAAACACAGGTGCACTCTTCTTCCCTCACTCTTAAGAGAGTGAAGAAAGAAAGACCACTAGTCCGATAGGACGGCAATCCAATCAACGGCTAAACGGGCTTTCCGAGACACGGGGGTATCACATCGCACATGTTATTAAGAAATTCGTAATGAAAAAACCCAATGACACTGCCCGACCTGGCCATCGAACCCAGGACACCATTCCAATAATATTATTAAGAGGTAGGCAAACTTTGTCGGCCTTATTACAAAACGAGGTTTATCTTTAGAAACAGGTGTAAACCATCGAGCCATTTTTAAATTTCGAACTACAATCCGACAAAGTTAACGTTCTTATTACAAAAAAACTCAAGTTAACCCGAGTCTAAGTTGTCAATTTCGCATTAAGAACTTTTGTCGGAATAAAGTTCAAAATACAGTAAATAGATCAGAGGTTTAGGTTAGGTCTAAAGTTGGAACTCGTTTTGTAATAAGACGGTGTAAGTTTGGATGTAGGAGGTATTCTCTGGAAGTACCTACTTATCCGATTACGAAAATTCTTTCACCGAAAGAAAGCTACACTATTGCCAAGTGCCATACCGGCACGGTGTTTTATAGCATAGTTGACAACCACGCGGGTGAAGTCGCGGGCAGAAGGTACAGTCAACAGCAAAAGTAGATGATCAAAATCAGAAATTCAATACTAATGAACGGAGTTCGCGTCAGAACTGTGTGGCGGCGGAGAAAGTATGGGATTGTAAATTATACCAAACATTTACTACTAGTGCAGCTGCCATTTATTCGTGATCAGTTTTGACTCCTATTGAATTTCTGATTTTGATCGTCTACTTTTGCTGTTGGCTGTACCAATACTTTCTGCTCCCCTGATTGACTTTGAAAATTGCAAAAAACCTCATTAATCTTTTGACCGCCACAGGTCAAAAAATCAAAAACGTGCCCTCGGCGTCAAAGTCTGTCATCTAGTCGAACCGTGGCGTGCTGGGCACATTTTGGTTTGTCATCTATACATGACTGTGGCGGTAAAAAGGGTAAAGAGTAAAGTGGACACTTCCCGGGACCCAAGGGCTGGTTTTTACCTAGGTCAGAACCCAGCAATGCCATACAACGTGGCATTGCCACCAGTCCCTTGGGTACATTACCAGTCGACAGTGATGCGGAGGAACTTTTCGACGCCATACTTTAGTTAGATAATAGTTTTTGTTAGGCTAGGTTATTATATTTTGATTTTAATAGTTTGTTAGTTACCTATGTACAGTCAACAAAGGAGTTAAGTATACAGGAGCGTCGGATATAGTTGAAGTTTACTAAGAAACTGATGGATGTTCTGGACTGAAATTTAATTTAATAATTGAGCTGTTTGTTTTCTATTAATAAACTAAAATTTTATTCGAGAATATCCATCGGTTTCTTAGTAAACTTCAACAATATCCGACGCTCCTGTATACTTAACTCCTTTGTTGACTGTACAAGAAGTTTATCCAGTGTATATATTTTTTAAATAAATTATTCACAGAGTAAAAGAAGTAATGTGAAAATAAAACTTAGAAATACAAGATATTGATATCGATTCTCTATACGAGAATCGTTGTGGAAGTAAAAAATCCTCTAGGTAAGCCTTATTCGTTTGTTAGTAAAGGCGGACCCGTAATAAAACAAAAGGAGCTCATGGAAATAAAAGGTATCGACTAATTGAACGTATTCGAAGCGGAGAACAATCGTGCAGGTTGCAGCGGAGCGTTAGAAAGTGCAATTAGTGAGGGCAGCAAACGTGCCTAGATCGGCGTACCACGAGTGGCACGACCCAACGCGCTAATATCGTATACAACAAAAAAATTACGACGTAACATATTTAACGACGCGGACGATTCTAGGGACATAGTTCTATAAATTTTATGGACCTTTTAGCACGCCCACATTTCGCCAATTATGTTTAAGTCCTATGTAATATAGGGTGAGTCTGTTGCCATCAACCGGGCACAAAGTCCGGGTCCCAAAAACCCAATAACATGTCCGACCTGGGAATCGAAGTCATAACCTCATGCTGAGCAGTAGCGCTCGTTACCACTGAACCAATGAGGCACATCTCTGTGCAACCCTTTAGACACAAGAAGTGTTTTATGATGATATTTTCCAAAGGTCCGGCTGTCAACTTGGCCGAAGTGTACAGACGCCAAATTTACAATCTGTCGAATTTCTTTAATAGATTTTCAACTTTATTGCTAAAACATAAGATTCAAGGTTGATTGGGAAAATTTTACAGTTTCGGGTAGCTTGATGTGCTGGCGTCTGTAGGTCCATTGGTAATGCCAGACGTAAATCTATATAAATAAATAAAATTGAGGTGTCTGATTGTAATCTATACAAATAAATAAAATTAAAGTGTCTGTTTGTAATGTCAAAATAACTTTTTTTAATAAATGTATGTTATGCTTTAGTAGGTGTATACGGTAAGTATGTTAAAAAAAAACAATTTAAAAAAAATTGTCTGTCTGTCCGTTTGTTCCGGCTAATCTCCGAAACGGCTGGACTGATTTTGACGGGACTTTCAGTGGAAAATAGCTGATGTTGTAAGAAGTAACTTAGGCTATTATTTTAGAAAAATAATTAGGGTTTTTTTTTTTTTTTTTCGGGTGGGAAATCATCAAATGACCCGCTCTGGGTGGAGCGGAAGGGAGTGTCAGACTTTTACTGACTAAAACCCACCCGTGTTCCTTCCTTAGCCCTTTATGTTCCGGGCCAGCGGTAACCCTTTCGGACAATCCGGGACTTTCAGTGGAAAATAGCTGATGTTGTAAGAAGTAACTTAGGCTATTATTTTAGAAAAATAATTAGGGTTTTTTTTTTTTTTTTTCGGGTGGGAAATCATCAAATGACCCGCTCTGGGTGGAGCGGAAGGGAGTGTCAGACTTTTACTGACTAAAACCCACCCGTGTTCCTTCCTTAGCCCTTTATGTTCCGGGCCAGCGGTAACCCTTTCGGACAATCCCGCTGACCCGAAATAATTCCCTAATTATTTCGGGTCAGCGGGATTGTCCGCGTTACGCGCAAAAAAATTAAAACCCATGTACTCCTTTCCGTCCCACTTCTCTCTGTTTAAAGCTTGTGAGGACCAGTAGTGCTTGTTTTTTTTTTTTTTTTTTTTTTTTTTTTAAACTTTGCCCCAGTAGGAATTTCTCCTGTATTGTTGGTGCGTTTACAAACATTTGAACTCACATACACAAACAGCCAAACCAGGAACAACTACTAGTTCATACAAATATTTGTTCCGTGTGAGAATCAAATAACCCACGACACGCAGCGCAGCAGTCAATCGCGCCAACCGTGCCGTCAAAGGTGTTGAAGGAGTCCAGCGGGCACGGCTAGTAGCTCAATATTTCTCCGAATGCCTGTTTCAACTAGCTAAAAGAACGTACGTACGTGAACGTACGTGATATACCTACTTAAGTAGCGCCACCTAGGCAGTACGTGTCCACATTAAAGTTTTACGAGCATTGTAACAAATATAGCTAACCTGAATTTTTTGCCTTCTTTATGGTTTTATGGCTGTAAATAAACTTTATAGATTTATTACATGTCAATCGATGTCAATAAATGAGCGCTTTCAAATAGTAGGCAGGTACTTACCTACTCAAAGTTAGCTAGATATCAATATCTGTAATATAGGTACGTGCCTAATGTTAATAATTATAAATGTTGCATAATTGTGAAATATGGCTCAGCGCCCCGCGGTTTCATCCGCATAAGTGCCGATCCCGTGTGAATATCGGGATAAAAACTATCCTTAGTCCTTCCCCGGAACTCAAACTCTCTCTATACTAAATTTCATCTAAATCGGTTCAGCGGTTTATTCAAGCAGCGGTTTAGTTAGACAGACAGACACACTTCGCACTTTTTCATATTATTACGGTCATATAATGCTCCTACCATCTATCTAAATAAAGATAAATTTTAATATTAAAGCACAGGCTTTTCGCAAAACCGGAAAGAAAAAAAAAATATGGATTTAAAATAATCTTGTCGGTTTTGATTCAGTGGATTCACAAAGTAATATAATTTATCCTTGCCGCTGTGGAGCGCTATCCCAGCTTTGCCAGCAGACACCACTTTTATAAATGTAAGTACGTGCACATTTGAATGAGTTATTATGACATAAATCTCCAAGCTAGTCTTTATTTTACAGTGGTACGGATTCTATAAATTCATCTACTCTAACACTTTTCTTGCAAAAGACTTCATTTTGATAATGACGTAAAATCACGCAGCAGCTTGGGCAGTGTTTGTGCCCATAGTACACCCATATATCGCCAGTAATGTTTACGTCACATGTAATAGGTGCCTATTGCCATCAACCGGGCACACAGCCAGACTCCAGACCGCTACTGAGAAATTCTAGATATAAAAACCCAATAACACTTTTCCCGACCTGGGAATCGAACCCAGGACCTCGTGCTCAGCAGTAGCACTCGCAACCACTAAACCAATGAGGCAGTCATTGGATAGTGGTAGACCGCAAAATTAAAATTTTCTTGCGTTTTTTTGCAATTCGCAGGTCAGTGTCTAAGTTAGATTCACTTTTCCATAAGAGATTGGTGGTTGGTGGTAGAGGTCTATCTTAGAAATATATATTAGTTATTCTAATGATTATAATTCTCTAAATATGTCCCTGTTATTGTCGCGAATCACAATTTGATCAAGATACAACCTGACACTGTCCTGCGGATTACAAAAAAATTACGAAAATTTGAATTTCGCGGTCTCAACTACCTATTCACCTTAATACATAAGTAATAAATTGTTCTGATGAACCGTTCCGCGGGTAAATATGAATCTGGTAACTTCTTCATCTTTATAAAGTCATAATAAAGCTACGTGTATGGTTCTTTAATGGAAGTTATGTACTTAAGTACGCCATAAAACCTCAAGCGTGTAGAAAGTTCTTGTTTTATATTACACCCGGCGCTACCTACCCTTATAAATCACAATGAACCGGTTTTCCGTTACGAACATATTCGATAGATTTACCTAACATTACTTGATTGTCATACTGAACTTCGAACGTCGAAAATACCAATGTCTTGTATTCATAAGTTAGAAATAGAATTACGAGAGTTGGTAGGTACCTACGCTATGACGACTTATTTAATTGAGACTGTTTATAATTGCGTTGTACAGAACTTCGACACCTAACTTGCTTCTTGGACTTAAAGAGTTGTATAGGTATATACGAGTATATGAATAAACCATTGTTGTTTGTTGTTTTAGGCAATAACAGCCTCACGGATCGATCGCAGTCAAGTAGCTTAATTTGCTTGCCGAAGTTGCACCGTCCACGGTCCGGTGGTGATGGGTGACCATTCATTATATACCGAGACACCTACGTGCCTGGGAAAGCACGTAAAGCGCTTGGTCCCGGCTGTTTTCGTTGATCTATCGAGTCAAATGGTACAGGCTTTTCTGAAATGGTTCGGTAAAGTCCTTTTAAACAAGTTTTATTGAAATCCAATGCAAATAAGAATTAACTCTTCGCGCAGGCGACAACTTCTATTTTCTGTGGAACTTAATTTAAAGTCAGTTAGAACTTTTTACTTCATTAGCGTTCAGAAACTAAATTCGAATGGCAAAGTTGAACGATGTCGCATATTTATTTTGGTTTGATTCAGAATTGGTCAATTTTAAACTAGTATTGCTGCAATTTTAGATCATTCTAAATTTACAGCAGTAGTTTAGTGTATGTACACAAATTAATGCATTCATTGTTGGCCCATGTTGTTAGCATATCGTTGTTATTTGACACAACATGAATATCATATTCGAACCCACAAATAGCAAAGAAGTAATGTAGCATTTTGATATTCAATAGTATTGGGAATTATGTAAATGTTGATCATTGGAGTGTAATGTATGAATTGAATTTTATTGCTGAATTATAGCTAAGTAGAATTTACCATTATTGCCTTGTTGGTTTAGTTGTCGCAAGCGCGACTTCTAAGCATCCTCTTAAGTTCGATTCTCGGTTAGGGCAATGGGTTTTCCATTATTAAATTATGACAAGCACCCCCATTCTGGTTTTGTTCTTGGTTATTGATTGGAAAGTAATATTCTGAAACAGTTCTCCGACTTTCGTTTCCCTGATGAACGGTTCGCCGACAGAATGATTCACTTTTCATTGTTTCACCGATAGAACGTTTCGACGACCAAAAATTCCCCGACAGAACGACTTGCCCTCTAGAACATTAATATAACTGGCGAAATGTGAATGTACCTACTGTTAGGTGTAGATAGGTACTTTGGGGAACAGGTACTGGCCAGATGTTTTAAAATTCCATGAAAATTTTAAAATCAGAAGCATTGTTCTTTCCGGTCGTTATTATCTTTGCCTCCGGTTTGTTATCGGAAGATGCGAACACCAATGACGGTCACGAATCGAATTTAAAACTGCCTGTTATGCAGGTAGAAACTGCCTCCGGGAACGATTACTTTAAATTTTAATATGCCATAAAGTCACATCTTGAACGTTATTGTATTGGCGCTGTTGAAATTAGCTTGGCATCCCAAAAAATTTAGGGAGGTTACAATATTGGAAAATCACCTAATGACATATTTTTACGTTATGATTTAACCAAACAGGTACCCAAAAAATGATTAAGTGGAAAGAAACTTTTAGCGACTTCGCAACATTTAAATGGAAATAAAAAAGAAATACTCATCTGCCTAGCCCTTTCCTAGAATATTGTGGGGTCGGCTTCCAGTCTAACCGGATGCAGCTGAATACCAGTATTTTACATGGAGCGACTGCCTATGACCTCCACAACCCAGTTACTGGGTAGTACGATACCCCTTGGTAAGACTGGTTGTCACTTTTTCGGGCTTCTGACTACCCGTAACGACTGTCAAAGATCCACGAATGACAACCGGGACCAACGGCTTAACGTTCTTTCGGAGGCCTGGAAGGGTCTCGCGTATGTAAAGATGGTCATCCATCCACAGACCAACCGCGGTAAGCGTAGTTTAACCTGATCGATCGACCTGTGTGACTGTTTTTATTTAGCCACGGCCTCTCCAAAGAAAAATACTCAAGAAAAAAAAAAAAAAATACCTAGTCAAGAAAAAAAACTTGAGAGCAACAACATGAAAAAGGTTTTTGATATAATGTCGGTTATTTTTAGAGAGAAACATACATAAATATCTAACATTACATTTCACGTAGGGTCAGGCAGAGGTGTAGGTACCTTGTATACCCAGGGATGTGCCTTACAGGCGTTGCACGGGGGGTTCCGGAATTGGTCTTTTAAGAGGAACCGGGACCACGCCTATGTGCTGATGGTGATCACCGGGGTGGTTTTAATGAGGTAAAAATCCCACACTCCCCGACCTTCCTCTCCGGAGGTCGGGTGCCTTTTGAAGGTTTCCCCCCGACAACAAAAAAAAAGGTACCTTGTTTATCACCTTCATTTCGTCAGTTATGCATAAGTTAAATGCGAGCCTATAAGTGCCCGGTTGGCACAAAATCAGACTTCAGACTTTCTGAGAAAATCTAGATGGAAAAACCCTATAACACTTTGCTCAAACTGGAAAACAAGCCCTCTTGGGCTGGCTGGGTCGCGCTACTGCTGAGCATGACGGTAGCGCGACCACTAGACCATCGAATTTTTATAAATATACGTCGATTCATGCCACCTGCAGATGAAGTGATTTTGACGTTTCAGCCCTCATCCTTCAAAATAGGTCACGCATAAATGTAATCATGTAATCCATCAATATCCTTGTTTATTTATTTTGTGTGGAAAAATATTTCGACATAACATTATCTGGGAATGTGGTTTGAACTTTGATCGCGTTATAGACTTGTATAGTACTTTCTCAATTATTTTACCTTTGAAAGCTGTAACCCAGGATCAACCTTATTGTCACGGGAATAAAGATCACTGTGATATTGATAGACTTGTCAGTGGCAGCAACCCAACAGCAAACATACTGTGCCTTTAATGTGCCTATTTGAAATGAATGCTTTGACTTTGACTTTTGACTTTGTAAAAAAAAAAAGGACCACTGCGATTTTGACAGTAATGCAAAACTAGAGGTAAAATAACTGTGAACTGACTGTAGGTATAGACCGCTACAGGAAAAGATCATCAGAATTTTCTTGACTTTTCTTTTATTTTTTACAAATATTAAGAATCACAGTAGGTACGTATTCTTTGAAGTAAAACCTCTTAGGCGGCGCGGCGCTTCGATAATTCAAATGAGAATTGAGTTTTTCAAGGATGCATCACATTTGGGCACATTTCGTTACATGAGAGAGAAGAAAAATATAAACGGAACTTATTATTACGTTGACTTAGAAGTTTGATTTTTGACGTGACAACGTCTTAAATTAGGTTGCGGCTGGGAGTCACTTATGAAAAAGTGTAACGCTCGGTAACGTTACGATGAGTCACCGAACGAGAGAGAGAAAGACGTTGTCACGTAAAATCTTCGCCCGTAAAACCGACTTTACAGGCAACCATTTTTTTTCACTAATTTACTATTTATAAGGGTTGTGTTTTTCCTTTTGAGATACGGAACCCTAAAATTGAGTAAGTAGGTTCTTTTATTAAAAACTAAATTTTTACTGAACGAAGTCCACCAGAACAGAGACCACCAATCAATCAAATATTTTTTGGACATATAAAACATTTTTGCCTAATAACTTTAGGTTTATTAAGATGCTACTAGCCATCCTGTGACACACTTTCGAAGTCCCCATTTCCGACACCCGCGGGCAATCGGGAAAAGGGGTTAGTAGGTAAACTTCCTAGAGCGTGCCGTACACAAAAGGTGCTAACGGACCCTATTTCTAGGACTCCGCTGTCCGTCCGTCCGTCCATCTCTCACAGGGATACATCTTTTGAACCCTATGATATACCCTATGATACCCTTATACCCTAAATTTGTGTGTGTCACAGGGTGTGTACTGCTATGGCCGCTTTAACAACAAATAATAAAAATAAAATAATTGTACGGTGGTACGGAAGTTACGGAACCCTTCTTGTGCAAGTCAGACTCGCAAAAGGCCGTTAAAAAAAAATAAACCTTCATTATCCTTATTTCACAAAGTTACGAAATAATTTCCTTATTAATTCAATTAATGACAGGTTTAATACAGGTAAATTGCTGTTCCAGCTTTGCGCAACACCACTAATGAGCATATTTATAACTGTGTAATTACAGACCTAATTTAACCCGAATACGCTCGCGCAGAATCTTATTAAAGCAAGGTACTCAAGCAGTGCCTGCATGAACTTATTAGTTATTCGGCGAGACTGACGCAAGCAAAATGGGTTTTACCTTATTTACATTATATTTATACAACACGATATTCCTTGATGGGGGAATATAATGTAGGTAACATAAATATGATTGAGGAGAAAATTAATAGGTACAATCAAGTATTTCATACCTTCGCCAGTTTTTAAATTCTATTCTTTAAATAATAACAGCCGCACGCGTTGATCAAAGGTCAAGCTAAGCTTTCCAAGGTCGGTGTGTGAATGGGAGGCCATCCATTACATATCCAGAACCCTCGTTGGTCCCAAGCTGTCATTCGTAGATCTTTGACAGTCGTTACGGGTAGTCAGAAGCCCGAAAGTCTGACAACCACTCTTACCAAGGGGTATCGTATTACCCAGTAACTGGGTTGTGGAGGTCAGATAGGCAGTCGCTCCATGTAAAATACTGGTATTCAGCTGCATCCGGTTAGACTGGAAGCCGACCCCAACATGGTTGGGAAAAGGCTAGGCAGATGATGACGAAATAATGACAGCCGCACGGGTTGATCGAAGGTCTTCAGGGATCCGTCAGGGAATGTAATGGATGGGTTACCATCCAATACATATTCAGACCCCTCCGTGCCTTGGAAAGCACGTTAAGCCGTTGGTCCCGGCTGTCATTCGTCGATCTTTGACGATCAAGAAAAGTCTGACTACCAGAATAACCAGGGGTATCGTGTTACTCAGTTACTGGGTTGTGGAGGTTAGATAGGCAGTCGATTTATGTAAAATACTGGTGTTCAGCTGCATCCGGCTAGACTAGAGGCCAGAAGCCGACCCCGACAAAGGTTGGGATTAGGCTCGGCAGATTGATCAAGTCTAGATGATTTTTTTGATGCCCTTTGATTATTTCACCTTCTTTTTATATACTTGTACATATTATTAGTCTAGATAGGTACTATGTTAGAGGGTTTGGTTTCCGCGCTTAGTCCTTTGTGCGTGGGCCATGGCGGCCGTCAGTGGTTATTCCAATCCCGAGGGGCCGAGGATTTCTCTTCTAATCTAGGCGACGTCTGTGCATTCAAAGAGCACATGCGCAAAGGTATCCTCAGCCTTCTTGCAAGCCCTGCACAGAGGTGTGTCTGTTATGCCTATTGTGTGGAAGTGTTTGTTTAGCGAGCAGAGTCCCGTGGTTCCCGTCACTAGGTGCAGGCCGTTCCTGTCATTTAAGAATGGCATAGCTTCTCTGGACTGCCTGCAGCGTGGTGTCGAGCTCCACCAGCTCTCCGCTTGTGTGTGGGTTAGGAGGACACATTCTGAAGCTACGGCATTGAGCATATTGCATAGAACACTACATTTAACTTCTTGATGATAAAGATCAAAATAGACATAAGGTACGACGCTGAGAGATGTCAGCATCGAGGAGGGGCCCCATAGGGCCGAAGCCTGCCGGGTCAGCGGGATTGTCCGAAAGGGTTACCGCTGGCCCGGAACATAAAGGGCTAAGGAAGGAACACGGGTGGGTTTTAGTCAGTAAGAGTCTGACACTCCCTTCCGCTCCACCCAGAGCGGGAGGGGTCACTTGATGATTTCACATCCGCAAAAAAAAAAAAAAAAAAAGGTACGACTCTGATAATGCTGAGTCGGTAAAGCAGGTTCTATACAAACTTATTTTGGCTGTGACAATGTGTGTACATTACAGTCTATTGACGCACAATGACCTAAAAAACTTTCAGGTTCAAAGCCATATAAACTGTTAAGAAACTTTACTTATATTCCTGTACGAAGGAAAATAGAAATCTTTTTTCAATTTAAGTTTGAATAACAGATAATCCACATCCATAATATCTTGTTACCTACCTAATGGACACAAAAAACCATCGAGCGGTGAAAATACCGAGAGTTCGCCAGAGTCCCCAGTAAAAACTCCAATAACGAAAATAAGACACCTATAATTTTATGTTTGTACCGAAAGCTCCTAAAATGTTAGGGACAGATTTTTGGGACTTTCCCTAGGGACGACCTTTGTAATCCCTATTCCAGATACTCGATAGGGTAATGTATCATCACACTGAGTCTGCGGGGAGCCGCACAGTAAACATGTGTGATTTATAACTGAGCCCACGCGAATGTCAGTTATTTATTATATACGTTTACGGTACATACTTATCAGTTCAGAAACTATTAGCTAAAATATATTCACAAAACTAGGCCAGGCCTGAGCCTGCAGCCAAAAGAAAATTTAGTGTCCTGCTGTGTATTTTAAAATTATAATAACTCATGAATTAAGTATGTACAGACGCCAGCATATCAACCTACTACAATCTGTCAAATTTATTTAATAGATTTTCAACTTTATCGCTAAAAAATAAGTTTCAAAGTTGATTGGCAAATTTTTACACTTTCGGCTAGCTTGATGTGCTGGCGTCTGTACATGAATAAAATCCAGTATCTACGAGTATCTATACTAATAATAAAGCTGAAGAGTTTATATGTTTGTTTGAACTCAAACTCAAACTCGAAGCATTTATTTCAATTAAACCATTTACAGGCACTTTTGAATTGTCAAGAAGTCGGTCAGCCAGAAAATATGAAGCTAGTTGCCCATTCCAAAGCGTAGGTACCTATGGAGAAGAACGGGCAACAAACTCCATGGACACTCTTTTAAATTTTAAACGCGATGCCAGTCCGATTTGAAAAAATCTTTTTGCATGTGTTAGCCCAATTGTATAGAAAGGTTATAGGCTATTTAACATCACGCTACGGCCCTTAGGAGCCGAGCAAATTTTTAAAAAAGTCAGAAAGAACGCTAAGCTGAAACGAAGTACCTAATAGTGCGAACGGGCGAGGCGATGCGACGGGGTGGAACGGGGGAACAATAAATCTCACGCGGACGAATCTGCAGGCAGAAGCTAGTCTTCTAATCAATCAATCTGCCTAGCCTTTCCCCCACTATGTTAGGGTCGGCTTCCAGTCTAACCGGATGCAGCTGAATACCCGTATTTCAAATGGAGCGACTGCCTATCTGACCTCCACAACTCAGTTACTAGGTAATACGATACGGTTACGGTTGGTAAGACTGGTTGTCAGACTTTCGGGCTTCTGACGACCCGTAACGACTAAGGTAATCTTCTAATAAAGCTGGATAATCGCACTATATTTCAAATTATTTTTTATCTAGGAGTGCGCTTCAACGACACTTGACATTGTTATTGTAATAGTAGGTAAGTAGGTCTGTGAAACAGAGCTGTAGTACAAACAGAGCCGGCGTGTCGGCACATTTCTGCGCAATTATGCATACAGGAGCGGGGTCGCTCCCAACGCTTGTGTAACGAGCCTTATACGAGCATTCCCAGGCCATTTGCTCCGGCCAAATGACAAATACCCGGACAAACAAGCTATTGTACGGACCATGTTCCATCTATGAACAAACATAAATCTTAATCTGCTCGCTCGTTGTACAGTGGACCGCAACTCTGTGGCAACACTTTGACTTTGAGCTAGCCGAGCGTAGTACAGAGTTTCCATAGATTAAGAGGCCAGCTTATACTTCTATTTCTATTCTATCTATTTTAGAAGGTGTAACAGAATAAACGTAAGTTCTGAAATAATGTAGGTATATTGTCATACTGACCGCCGATTGAGCCAACGAATAAAAGACCAATAAGACTCAATTTTAAATGCATAAAGTTATGCTATGGTCAACACGATTTTCGGACGTATTCCACATTGGGCACCTGCTTAAATAGCACCTGAGGGAATGTGCCGCTGTGTCAGGTGCATTCACTCAGGTGCCATTTAAGCGGGTGCCCAATGTGAAATACGTCGATTTTCGTAATAATAATAATAAGTAGTTAGCTTTAAAAAAATAGGTTTGGTCATTATATTAAGCTTTTAACTCAATACTCTAATAGGCTATTTGACTGGTTTCTGATAAACATCTCAGATTATTTAATGGTGTCTAACGAGCCCACAAAAACCTATTACTTCAAATTGCATAATGTATTTCTTTTAGAAAATAGTAAATAAAAATGTACTGTTTAAATAAGCCGCCAAAACGCTATCTTTAACAATATGGCGTCGTGACGTCACAATACACGTAAACAAACGTTGAAACGGTCGAGATACTAGACAAAAGTCATCTGTTCTGTCAACGATAGACAGAAATTGACTATATCATGACGTCATCATAAGTTCAGCCAATCCAGACCGTTTTCGATTACGTGGCGCCAGATTTAAAAAGATGAAGATTTTTCGGGATTTTTTTAATAAATAATACATTGTTTTGTAGTAAAATTAATGCAAATTGATTTTAAAAGCAATAATCTATACGAGTGTCAATAATTATGACCTTATTTTTACATTGTCAAATAGCCTATTGGGGTGTATGAGGTCTTGCGTTAATTATGTTAGGTACATATTATTGTATAACGTTCTGGGGGCCTACTCTCTACGTCCCTTAACGAAGATAGGTACGGGTCTGTCCGAAAGTAGGTACTTAGCTCGTTACATCGAAATGAATACTTCTCCCGATTTAACATTTTCGGACGGGTAAATTACACATCGGTTGTAAGGACAACTGTTAAATCGTGTTGTCATTCATTCTTAGTTAGGGCCCCAAACTAATCTTATGATGACCGTAGGTTTCTGGAAACACCCAAAACTACGGATTTCGTGCTTAGGGAGTAGACCCCCAGAGGCCTACTCTCTAAGCACGTAATCCGTTGTTTGTAAGATTAATGCGCAGCCTGAACTAATAAAGAATGACAATACGAATTGACTGTTGTCCCTACTACCGAAGAGTTTTTGCCCGTCCAAAACAATGAATTTGGCACTTGTTTTGACGGATCAATTACGTCCGGACGGGCGCGATCTTTGTTGACGGACATAGAGAATAGACCCCGTGTTACGGCGTGCGGCCTACTGTACGCTCTACGTTCAGACTCGGCAAGATTACGTGTAAACTACAACATAATATGAATAAAACGGTCCGTCTATAAATATCCCTGTCTAGTAGATTGCAGATTTTATCGAATTCCTATCGGTTAATATAAGTACGCTTTCGACCTCTTTATTTTTGCCGCTGACATGAAAACAGATACTAAACCGTTTATGTACACAGATAAGTGAAATTATTTATCTTGTTGGACTAAAGAACCAATTTGAAGCGAAAATGTTTCTTAGACATTGTTGTTTGTAGCGGTTAGGTGCATATTTGAAGCGGCACACTTAAAAGCCCATTTGAATAATAGATTATTTCATTAAGGTTCTTAAGAAGCAAACAAGGTCGGTTTTAGAGCTGAAATAATATCTAATAGAATGTCGAAATAGAATAATGTATAAATAGAAGTAGTACCTACATTTAAAGTTCATATAGGTACAATTTACGATCTAGTTTAAAGCCATTTAGATTTGAAATGAGTAATGACATGAGGAAACGACGCATTGAACAGTGTCTGATGCAATTTGCAGTTAAGGAATCGTAAATTGGCATTCCAGCGATCGGACGGTAAACATCGTGTATAAATTGACTTTTGTTTGAATGTGAGATTCTTTGTGTCATTCAAGAATTCCTTCTAATCGGTTCACGTCATATAAAAGTCTCGTATCGACTGTTGTCAATCAATATACATAACAATATGAATTTATTCATCTCTTTCGTTTTAAAGTTCCGAAACCAAAGCGTGCCAACTGGTGCCCTGGTATTACTGAGACTCCAGTGTTCGCCAATCCGTCTGTCATCTTTTGAACCGTAATAGCCACTTGAAATTTTCACAGAGTGTGTACTACTATGGCCGCTATACCTACCAACAAATAATAAAATAAAGTTAAAAAAAAACTGTAATTAGAGTTAAATATTGTACGGTGGTGGACCCTTCGTGTGCGAGGCCCACCGCACTTGGCCACCAAAATTGTTTTTTTCTGCGTAATTCCTGTACCGTTTTACTTTTATTCTGTTAACAACACCTAATCACATAATTACTCACGTGTTAAAAAGAACTTCAGGGATCTATGTATATTACACTTGTACCAAGGACTATTTTAAAATACTCTTATAAATTAATTACCTAATTCAGATCAAAATTTTAAGTATCACTATCACTGAACAATCTTTATTTTATATTTTTTAAGATATTCACTCCGTTGTACACTCCATTCTTACTTCACACACTGAAAAATGAATTTCATTTCATCGAAATTGATCTTGAAAATAATTGATATCTACAACAAATGTACCTACCTACGCTTTTTTCCACTATCGACGTTTTGACGTGTCGGTGTGATATCAATAAATCAATTTGATGGGATGTCGTAAAATATTGAGTAACTGTAGTTAAGTACCTTTAGTGTTGTTTGATTTCCACCGTTATTAGGTACATTTGTAGTGTACCGCACATAAGTTATGTTTCTGCCCGCGACTTCGTCCGCGTGAAATTTCTTGTACCCCCGACCCACCCCGTCGCATCGCATCGCCTGCCCGCGCTATCATTTCGTTTTCGCTTAGCGTTCTTTCTGACTTTTTTTCTTTTTGCTCGGCTCTTAAGAGTCATAGCGTGATGTTAAAGCGTGTACCATATAGAACTTATCCTCAAGAATTGGGCTATCAAATGCAGAAGTTTTTTTTTAATCCGACCAGTAGTTCCAGACATTAGGGCATTCAAACAAACAAACTCTTCAGCTTAGTATAGTCTAAATACCTACATAGATGAGTGTTTTGTTTTTTGAGAACTCCATAATCTCGCGATTTTAGTGTTTTGAAAGCGAATTGTAACGTTATCAATGTGTTTTGGTTTATCACAAATAGACCTCTATCAATACAACTTAATACAAAGGTGCCGATTCCCTTGTTCACAAACTAAATTAAATTTAAGCTCATCTTCTATTTCATTAAGAAAAGGACTGAAGATAAATTTTAGTTTAGTCCTGTCAAATAAATCAGCGCCTGACACTACTCCATACAAGTTAGACGTGATTAAAAACTTGCCTACTAAAATTACGTCAAAATTGACGTAATTTAAAATAATCAAATAATTCGTCGTACTCGTTCGTATTTCGTAATTTAAATTAATCAGCGCCTGACGTACCTAAATACGTCAGGCGCAGATTAATTTAATTTGACAGAACTAAACTAAAATTTATCTTCTGTCCTTTTCTTAATGAAATAGAAAGAAAAAGATGCACTGAACTTAAATTTAGTTTAGTTTGTGAACAACAAAATCGGCACCAATTTCGGCAACAATAATAACGCTACATTCCAATTTTACTCATAAAAGTTCCATATCAGGAAAATCACTTACTGTCATTCATTTCAGATTCACTAAACCACGGCGCTATTTTCTTACGAAAATTGGATTGCGTGGTATATATTTGGGTAAAAGGGTTCTGCCCGATCGAATTACCTAAGGAATAGTCCACACGGTCGATACTCTTTGGCGGAATGACGCCGCTTTGTATTTCGTGCTCGTATAAATGCGGCGACTCGGATGCATCCGGCGTCTATGCCTGCCGGATGCCTGCTTGTTTCCGAACGCTACAACACCTTGCACTTACAGAAACAGCTAATGTAGATATAGCTTTAGTGCTGTGTGGATCAGCCTTTACTGAAACTTCCGGAAGATTTATCGAGTTTGGGTGAATGTGATTTGATTTTTATTTTCTCGTATATGAATAGATATAATTATACAATAGAAAATGGAAGTAAGTAATTGTGAAAGTCACTACGTTAATATTATCGTCGAATTAATGATCTGAAACTGCAGGGTAATTGCGTAACACACTATCAGTAGCAATGGGTTTCATTTTGACCTCAGGATCCGAGCAAACACAAAAAAAAGCCAGAAAGAAAGGTAAGCAAAAACGAAGTAATAGCGCGGGCAGGCGATAAGTATGATGCGACGGGTTGGGTTGGGGGGAAGGATTCGCAGATAGAAGCTAACAATAAAACTGAAGAATTTGTTTGTTTGAACGTGCTAATGTCTGGAACATCGATATAAGATCATGCGCCTACGCGTATTTAACATCATGCTAGGACTCTTAGGAGCCGAGCAAAGGGAAAAAAGGCAGAGCGCTAAGCGAAAACATCACGCGGAGGAAGTCGCGGGCAGAAGCTAGTCTGCAATATACAGGAAACTCCCAATTGTTAATTAAAATACCTACACACCCCGTGACCTCATCAATGCCGAGCTGATAGCCAACGGAATTACCGATTAAAATAAAGGATTGACCAAACAGAAATGTCAATGATGATTCTATTATTAGAGAATTTGTAGTTTAATTTATCGAGGCGCCGAATCTAATTTTCGTTCACCCGTTTAATTGGATATTCCCACGTAATTCCAAATTACTATAAAACAACCAGTGAATATATGATTCACAATTATAGTGGGACAGGCGGACGGGAACAATAGCAGTTGTACGGAATAAAGTATGTAAGTGGAGTTGGGAAGTTCCTCGACGTTGGGATATTGGAGCACGTATTTGAGCGAGTTTTCCGCGGCGAGTACAAAGCGAGTGTAGTTTGATTTAGTGTGCGACGTCTTGGAGAAGTGTCACGAGTCGTAGGTATGTCGGGATGTAGGTTCGGTGACGGGAGCACGCATCGGTGCGCCACCGCTCGGCGCGCTCGACTAGAAACAAGCATATTGCGAGCGCGGCGCCCTGGCCACTCGACCGCAGACTGAAACCCGAAACCTCACCCACTTCATACCTATTCATCGTACGTCATTTGTAGTTAAGCGTCTACAATATTGCTCTGTTGCCGAAAGTTGGCGCTTTAATGAGGAGCATAAGACTTAGTTAAAATGTATCTGAGTATAGTCAGTTCCAAAAGTATCTGATGAAAGTGTTCAGTACGCAGTGACTCACCAAAGGAAATTAGTAACAAATGTATATACATTTATTTTATTGAGAAGTTTTCAACTTTATATGAATCTCACGACTTTTTCCTTCTTTGCATAGCCCTAAGCCTTCTGCGTCCCGCGGTTTCACCCGCATAAGTGTCGATCCCGTGGGAATATCGAGATAAAAAGTAGCCATATGTTAATCCAGGGTGGCAGCTAACTCCATACAAAATTTTATCAAAATTGGTCCAGCCGTTTGAGCGTGAAGAAGTAACAAACATAAACACACAGATTAGTGTGATTCAAAATTCAGGTAAATTAATTAAAAAAATATATACCTACTGCCTCTCGTATTGAAGTATGACTTTACATATATATTATTCCCACTGCTGGGATACAGGTCTCCTTTCTTCAAGAGGGAGTAATCTACTGCTGTAATCTACCACGCGGGCCCAGTGCGAGTTAGTAGATGTCACATGTCTTTGAATTTTTGGTTCTAGGACATGCCGGTTTCCTCACGATGATGTTTTCCTTCACCGTTTTGAGAGCAGTGGTGATGGAATTATTTACCCCAGTGGTAACGGCCCCGACTTTCGAGTTGTAGGTGGTTCGAACCCAAGCAGGCGTTTTACTAAGTGAAATATGACTGTCTGTTATTGAGTTTTTCCATTAGGAATTTCTTAGTAGCAGCCCGGAGTTTGGAAGTTGGCGGTGTGATACCCCCGTGCCTCGGAAAGCACGTTAAGCCGTTGGTCCTGCGCCTGATCTCTCTCCGGTCGTGTCGGATTGCCGTCCCATCGGACAATGAGAGTGAGGGAAGAGGGAGTGTACCTGTGTCTGCGCGCACACTTGTGCACTATAATATCTCCCGCGCCGAAGGCTAGTCTCCGTTGAGATTGGCCGCCGTGGCCGAAATACGGTCTGGAGGACTTTATTTATTTATTCATATGTTTAGTTGTTGAATGAACTACGTGACCTTATTACACAACTCAGGTATTTTTTGAAGAGAGTTCCTGAAGTTTCCACTTCTATCTTTCTTTGGGTTAACTTTGCAACAAAGATCGATCGTGCTACAACAGACAGAAGATTACCCGCGGCCGCTAAATAATTCATGAGTCGTCGCCTGTCGTGTAGTCTTAAGGCGGCTTAGGCCTATTTATGCAAAATTACATCGATCACACACATTTTCGCATGTCAAATATTATGAGACTCATGTATAATATCTATAACTTACTGACTCATTATCAGCCTTGCCGATTTTAAGGAGGATGCGATAGGTCAAATCAAATCAAATTTTCTTAGGTTTTTGCAATTTGCAGGGCAGTGTCAGGTTGTATGTTGAACAAAATATGATACGCGAGCGAAACAAGTAAGTATGTACCTATTTACAGAATTATAATAATTAAAATCATTAACAACAATTTAACCCTCTAAGTTCATTATAATCCTGTTGATTGATATTTCATGAAACAGTCATTCAATAGGATTAAAACCAACTTCCAAGCCCCTTATAACAACGTTGTAAGTAGGTAGGTATTCGAGTTTTACCCCCTTACTAATAAACGAACGTATTATATCAGATGAATAGATAAAAACCAATTTCGATCTCTTTCAGTCATCAGTAATTCGACTTTCAAAAGAAGAAGACAAAGCGTTGTGTAACTATACCTACCTACAGACGCTAATAAGGTTTACCTATTAGTAAGTGTTAGTCTAGAAGGCTACGAGTTTTCAATGTACACGGTCTCTCTGGCTTTAGTACCCAGACATAAACACACCGAATACAGCCTAATAGCTCAAGCGCGTGCAAACTGAAATTTAGGAGAAACCAGCAACGCGAACGGCCCACATTACGACGTCTAACTGACGACTGTCTTAACACTACATAAAATAGTTCAGGTCTAAAGGCATCAATGTAAGGAAAATGTTTTCCTTCTCACCAACTATAACTTAGCATAGCACCACCTTCAGCTGCCGGCGACGACAGCGGTCCATAATGTAAAACGGTCTACACAATATTGTTTTTGAAACCTCACTCCGTACTCGAGCAAATATTGTCGCTGTACTATTTGCACTTACCTCTTTCTAGGGCGAGCGTCTTCTCTGTATAAAATATCACTTCATACATATTTTTAGTTCGGATTTTATTTCAGATTGAGGATATATTACTAGACCGTATACGTCTGTTGTCTGAACATAGATCTTCAGCTACATCATTCAACCAACATTTGTTTTTAGATAATATCGCCATATTGTAAGTACATAATGGTCGATCAATCAATTCGATTATTTGGCATTCGATTTGGCATAGTACACCCAATAGGTACATGAGTTACAATCCGTCGCGAGAATGCGTTTTTGACACCTGTCAGTTTCGTACAAACGAATACATGTTTTTCGAATTTGATCTTTATTAGTTACCTACTAGGGCTCTTTAGTCTACAGAGGCCGCTTGAACTTATCCCGCGGGATGAGTTGACCTAATGAATGTTTTGAATCGGGCAACTTTGTTGCACTGATAGATGTCAGGGACACATCCTCTCGACGACCGGACTAATATGTACAGACGCCAGCACATCAAGTTACTACAATCTGTCATATTTCTTTATTAGATTTTCAACTTTATCGCTAAAATATAAGGTTCAAAGTTGATTGAGAAAATTTAACAGTTTCGGGTAGGTTGATGTGCTGGTGTCTGTACAATTGTACACTCTTGGTGGGTTTATTATTGATGCAGTACTATGTTGTGAAATTGATATGAGTAGGTAACTGTATTCGCAGAAATAAACTGGGTGCGGGCAGCGCAGGACAAGTTGTTGTGAGAATGCTTGAGGTCATCTGCCTAGCCTTTTCCCAACTATGTTGGGGTTGGCTTCCAGTCTAATTGGATGCAGCTGAATACCAGTATTTTTACATGGAGCGACTGCCTATCTGACCTCCACAACCCAGTTACTGGGTAATACGATACCCTTTGCTAAGACATAAGATGACCCGCATCTGTATAGACATTCCAGTCTATACAGATGCGGGTCAATATAACTAAGCAATTGTTATGCAATCTTAACCTAATTACTCGGAAATACGATCTTAGCGTCATAGGTAGTATGACCGTATTGCACTGGGTCACGTGCTCTCCTAGGCACGAGTCTGTGTTGAGAGTTGAACCTATTACAAATCTACAGACTGTGGGAGGCAGACCGATCGATCGAGCTATCTAATGTAAAACTTCTTGTGAAAGTATGTAATAAGGTGTAAATAAGAGCTGCCATATAAAATAATATTCAATGTCAATAACCTTATAAATGTATTCCGAACTAAGTGTTATTGGTCTATAGACTTAAGTATATACTCAATACGGGTAGGTAACATATCAACGTAATATCTATTTGCTTTAAGCTTTTCGTCGAGAACAAATAGTGTGAACCTGATCTTTTAAAAACGACATGTTAAGTGCTTTTATGATGTTAACGTCAAAAGACTCTTCCACTGTTTAAGTTTCGTCCAATTTGAACGCCTTTGCTGAAAGTTATTAACTAGTCAGCACCTTTTTTGCGTCAGGGGTCTATTTTTTAAGTAATATTTTTCAGTCTTATTGAATAATAAAGTCTTTTGATCATGGTTTTTAAATTGTGAAATCTAATCATCACTAAGGTGTAACTCCTAGATTTTCGTACATTTTTTATAATAATTTAATTATTTAACAAAAAATAATACAACGGGTTACACATAAGTAATTATAGGTTAGCCTAGTACTTGGGTGTATAAAATATGGAAACATCTGTAGCCGAACTAGGAAGAGTCCTAAATATCTCGGCATACAGCGCCAGACCCCTAAAAACAGACAATAATACATAATAGGTATTAGCCCTAAAGACATTGTGTATCGAACGTCTTATTTTAAAGAATAGAATAGAATAGAATACTCTTTATTATTATTTATTAAAGCCTTAACTAGTCTAGGCAGAATCTTCATAGTGATAAGAAATTGTTAACCAGGCAATTAAAGCAAGTTAGCCGAAACAATATTGTAGAGAACACAAATCACTTGAATCACTTGAATAAGACGAGTTGCCAAAAACGAAATTTCTACATCGTTCTCACATATATAATTGTAACATGAATGATGTAACCCATATTTTGTAACAATTTCCCTTCCCATTCTTCTCCTTAGGTACCTACTACGCGTTGGAATGGGCAACTAGCTTCATCTTTCTGACTGACTGACCCCTTGACAATTTAAAAGTGCCTGTAATTGGTTTATTTGAAATAAATGCTTACGGTTTGAGTTTGAAATGCCCAATTTAGACATGTAACATAGTGATGCCGTTTTAATGAAATTAACCCAGATTTGGAGGCTGACGTTATAATAAATGTACACGGCTATATTCGTCACATCCACTCAGCCCTTTCGACAATGAATCTCAGGTGTTTTCGGTCCGACCCGTATATTTTATGCGTCACAGAAATAAAACATAAATCAACGAGCTGTGCTTCGCTTGACATTTTTATGCACGTTTAGTTGTCAGAATGTCTTTATTCAATGAAAAAAAGGGGGCCATTGCGTAAAAAATTTCGTCATAATCAGCGTTGCGGTCTTCGCGTTTACAAAGAGATAGTATGAGCGGAATATTACGAAAATCTGGAAAAAAACGCCTTCCAAAAAGACACTACAAAGTGAAAAATAACGTTAATTACGGAAGTCAGTGTCGTTGTATTCGCATTTTCGTGTTTGCCACCAACTTCGGAAATTAAAGTTATTTTTCACTTTGAAGTGTCTTTTTTGGAAGGCGGATGTTTTTTTTTTGGAATAAAGTTTTTTTTTTCAATTTTAAGTTGTACTTACCCTACACAACTACACACATTCGATAACACTACTTGTTTTGAAAATATCAGTGACAGGAAGTTATTATAACATAATCAATCTATACTTATATACTTATATACTTATAATATTATAAAGCTGCAGAGTTTGTTTGTTTGTTTGTTTGTTTGAACGCACTAATCTCTGGAACTACTGGTCCGATTTGAATGATTCTTTTAGTGTTGGGTAGTCCATTTATCGAGGAAGGCTATAGGCTATATAACATCACGCTACGACCCTTAGGAGACGCGCAGCGTGTGACACCGCGGGGAACAGCTAGTATAAAATAAGTGGCAAAAATACGAATTATTGAAGCTAACTTAAAAACTACCCAAGCAAAGTTAATAAAATTTGTATGGGACCACCCCTGAGAAATACCCTATCCATTAAAAATAATTTTTTAAATCGATTTACTTACAATTGCTGGAGATATCGCATAACATACATACAAAAAAAATATACAGTCGAATTGAGAACCTCCTCCTTTTTGAAGTCGGTTAATTATGTAAAGATACGGCACTTATAGCCACAATGCACCCCATAAGAATTCCTCTAAGCCACCACTGAAAAGTCATAGGAAAACAAACTACGCAATTTCGTTTACTTGAATTTAGAATTTTTACCAGTAATTTTGGTTCAAAAACCAAACTACTGAACCGATTTTAAATCCGGAAGTATATCCTTTCAAATAAAAAAAAATGCAAATCGGCTTATGAATAACGGAGTTCTGAGATAACAAATATAAAAAAAAAATAACTGGATTGAGAACCTCCTCCTTTTCTTGAAGTCGGTTAAAGATCAGGAAAATTCCGAGATAGGTATTCATAGACTTAGGTAATCGAACAATATTTTAAAAATATTTTTATACCTACCTAAATTACCTATTATGTATTATCGAATAGTTATCTAACGGTTTCAATGATATTCTAAAGGAAAGATACGCTACGCTCATACTGAGCGACGTTCTGTATTGTTGCGTTGTTATTACAAAGTAATTACTGCGATAGATAATACGGAACGTATGACACAGAAAGAGACAGCTATCTGTAGTGTGTTGCTCGCTGCTATTAGCGGACTAAATGAAACTACAACAATTGTCTGAATTTGTCTGCAACAATTTGCGCGCGCTAGTGCCACATCTACCTCTTTATTATAATATCATTAAACAGTTTATTCAAAAAACATACAAACACCCGAACATAGTACCTCCGCCTTTTTGTGAAGTCGGTAGTCGGTAATGAAGTAGTTAGGCAGCAAGTATTCATACATGAAATAGGTTTGAAACATTGTATTAAGTACGAGTATATTACCACTTAGGCACTTTTAATGTTGATGACTACTAGCGACCCATTCTACTTCAACCTCCGACGGAGTATCGATTCGAAATCAATAAGCAAACATAAATAGAAACGCATTCTAAACACCTCCTTGTTACTTCAAAAGTAAAGCGATCGATGAAAAGAAGGTGATTCAATATGCCAATTACGTAGAATTTGCTTTATCGTTTAGTAGCTAAATTAATTTAACACAGGTCCATTTTACCATTATTAGTAGGTACCACAAAATCGTGAAGGTTCTCCCAATCCAGTTGACGGTACTACTTATACGACGACCAAGGTGGTCCTAGTACGATAAGTACTTAGTTCATAAATTGATGTCTAAAAGTTTTTAGACACTTTTTTTCTCACATTTTTGTCGGGGTGTACCTGCCGAGTTTGCAATAATGTACAGACGCCAGCACACCAAGCTACTACAATCTGTCAAATAGGTTATAACGGTTCAACCTGGGATGTTTATACTAAATAATGTTTAGATTGTACCTATTACTAAGTTAGGATTAAGATTTTATGATTTATGACTAAAATGAAAACGTACACTGAAAAAAATAAAACGTGACTTTTTACTGTTGTTGTACAGTAAAAAAAAAAACGGTACAGGAAACTTATTTTTATGTTAAAATAATTGATTACTGACCGTGCACTGAAATGGGCAAAAACAGTAAAGAGCTAAACAGTTATTTCAATTGGATAAACATTAAAGTTTACTGAAACAAACAGTTCCTTTCACGTATTGCCATTTTCAGAGCTTTACTGATATCGTAGCAGTTATTTTTACTGCTTCGGAACAGTTATTGTAGCATACAGTAAAAGAGCTAAACAGTTATTTCAATTGTTTAAACATTAACGGTAACTAAAACAAGCAGTTTCTTTTAAGTATTGCCGTTTTCAGGCTTTACTGATATCGTAGGCAGTTATTTTTACTGGTTCTGAACAGTTTCTGTAGCATACAGTAAGGAGCTAAACAGTTAAAATTAACTGTTTGAACATTTAACTGTTACTGATACAAGCAGTTTTTTTAAGTATTGCCGTGTTCAGGCTTTACTGATATCGTAGCAGTTATTTTTACTGCTTCTGAACAGTTCCTGTAGCATACAGTAAGGAGCTAAACAGTTAAAATTAACTGTTTGAACATTTAACTGTTACTGATACAAGCAGTTTTTTTAAGTATTGCCGTGTTCAGACTTTACTGATATCGTAGCAGTTATTTTTACTGCTTTTGAACAGTTTCTGTAGCATACAGTAAGGAGCTAAACAGTTAAAATTAACTGTTTGAACATTTAACTGTTACTGATACAAGCAGTTTTTTTAAGTATTGCCGTGTTCAGGCTTTACTGATATCGTAGCAGTTATTTTTACTGCTTCTGAACAGTTTCTGTAGCATACAGTAAGGAGCTAAACAGTTAAAATTAACTGTTTGAACATTTAACTGTTACTGATACAAGCAGTTTTTTTAAGTATTGCCGTGTTCAGGCTTTACTGATATCGTAGCAGTTATTTTTACTGCTTCTGAACAGTTCCTGTAGCATACAGTAAAGAGTTAAACAGTTAAAATCAACTGTTTGAAAATTTAACTGTTACTGATACAAGTAGTTTCTTTTAAGTATTGCCGGGTTGAAGCTGTACTGATATTGTAGCAGTTATTTTTACTGCGTCTGAACAGTTCCTGTAGCATACAGTAATGAGCTAAACAGTTAATATCAATTGTTTGAACATTTAACAGTTACTGAAACAAGCAGTTTCTTTTAAGTATTGCCGTTTTCTGGCTTAACTGATATCGTAGCAGTTATTTTTACTGCTTCTGAACAGATTTTATAGCTTACAGTAAGGAGCTAAACAGTTAATAGGTACTATCAAACTCAAACTCAAAAGTATTTAGTTCCATTTGACCATTACCTACGGCACTTTTGAATGTTAAAAAATACAATAAAACAAAGCTACAGTCACAGTCACAACACAAGGCATAATAACTTGAGAAAGTACTGTAGTTGCCCTGGTTGCCCATTCCCTAGCGTAGATCTCTATGGAGAAGGAGAAACTCAATGGACACTCTTTTAAATCAAAATATTGTTACAAAACCAATACCTAATATAACCATACCTATTATATTAAAGAAAATATTCTTACTTCTTGTTTATGTATTAGAAATCCCACCAAAAACATTTTCATGTAAAATGTTGCCAAGACGAGACCACTTAAGGCTCGCACTGTCAAAAAGTTATAAGATCTCATGTAGAGCCAAGCTTCTGACTCTACACGCCCTAACTTCACAAACTCTACACCTTAGTCAAAATATGAGGCGAAACGGCCAAGCCACATATTTTGACTAAGGTGTACAGTTTGTGAAGTATATGTATGTATGTATATGAAAATGTTTTTGGTGGGATTTCACATCTTTTTGAAAGTTGCTTATGAAAAAAAAAATTTTTTTGGGGGCTTTAGGTATTTACTGAAAATCCTGAAATACGTATTTTATTATTTATAACAAGGAGTCCCTATATCAGTTTTCAGAACTCTAGCATCAAAATTTGCGGAAATCTCGTACAAACTTCCATCCCTTAAAATAGGTAAGGGTTTGGAGGGTAAAAGTTCCAAGTTTCAGAGTTTTTTTGTTGTTTGTGTGCTATTACTAGCTTACATACCAAATTTTAGCTTTCTAGGACTTCAGGAAGACCCTTAGAATATTGATGATCATCAGTGAGTCAGTGAGTCAGTGAATCAGTGAGTCAGTGACGAAATCGGGGTATTTTAGATATCAATAAAATCTAAAGTATAAGAGCTATGCAACTGAAACTTTATAGGTTTAATAAGTCAACCACTGACATCATATCCTGAAAATTTTGTTTATCTGGTATAATCCAAACCCAAGTTATGAAGGTTCAAAAATACGACGAAGTGCTTCGAGAAAAGGTAGGTAGTGCCCTTGCGCTTCGCTTGGCTCGTCTTGGCGGGGCAGATGATGGACCCCAGATATACCTTTTCATTAGGTAAGTGCCTACCATAGGTAGGTACATGTACCTAGGTTACTAATACGCTGTAAATAGTTTTTATATTTTTAAGTACCTACCTACTGCAGCATAAAAATCCACTAGGTAGGTAGCTGTTGTCAGCTTGCAAATTGGGGGTAAGAAAACTGTACGTAACTATGTACCTACCTAACTATATGTAAGTAGGTACCTATGTAATAGGTATTACCTCGTACCTAACTTAAAAGTGAGCGCGAGTGACGGCGGAGCACTGATATTACTTACCTGCCTACCCGATGCATCTCTAGATTTATCAGACTCTGCTAGGTTAGTACATATTTGGCATTTTAGGTAGGTGCCTCTAAAGGCTATATACTTACTTAGATATCAGACCCTACTCTTTCTTATACCTACCTATGTAACAAGAGCAATTTCGCATCTCTGCCTAATTAAAGTACCTAAACAAAAGAAAAGTATTTTTATGGCCTTTCGCCTTAAATGTTTAAAACATTAGCATTAAATCATATTCATAGCAAAACATTTAAAATAACTGTCTACGTGATTGGGAAGGGAGCGGGGCGCGGGGCGTGGAAGCACGTTGCATCGTGATTTAGTGATGTAGGTACTCACCTCACCTCATCACGAGTTTCGATGTCGATTACAGCTTTATCATATTAGTGTGATTGAAATAACAACTGTTATATCTATTTAACAGTCCATAGTACTAAGTCCTATTTAATTAACCAACTTTAAAAAAGAAAGCGGTTCTATGTTCGGCTGTATGTATTTTTTATAGATGTTCGTCGGTTTCTCCGTCAATTAAAGACCAATTATGAAAATTCTATCAATATTGTACCTATAAATAATGAATAGATAATAAATCTTCGCCAATTCTCAATAGATTTTGATGATTCTTCTGTTGTTGTCTAAAAGTTGATTTTGAGGAATTTATACGTGTGCCGTAATACGTATCTCAAATATCATCTACACAATCATGATAATTTTCACAATCACTGGTTGTAACTAATGGTTTCCGTGGCAACATGCGTAAGCAAGAGGTACCATGTGTGATCAAACTAAATTAGACGCGAATTTTAACTAGATATCGTGCAATAGAAATTTGAATTCGGTTTTTATGTAAGTTACACGATCTGACCAAGATTTTGTCTGGACTTTAAAAGAGACTGTGACTTCTGAGTTCGTTTCGGCCTTTCTTCTCAGAATAGTCAGTTTGGAAACGCCGACCTCATCTAGTTTAAAAAAAAAATATGATTGACGTGTAAAAGTGTTTGTACAAACCTACTTACAGAAATAAAATCATATCATTCATGTAGTTGTTTTAAAACACGCCAAATTTTTACCTTGCTCTTATAATTATAGAATCGATAATGTTTAGAAAATACACATCCCTAGCGCGACATGCGAAGGTCATGCGACGCGCGCGCGTCGGCGACTGCCGCGCCACCAAACCAACAGTCAGTTGATCAGTTCGCTTCCGTCGTGTGACTTGTGTGGCGTAGCGTAGCCGTGATTCGCATGATCGTGTAAAAATCACAAAAATATTAAACAAACAAATAGTGACAACGCAGTTTACCAAGTCTGTGCGTGCTCCATGAACGATATGGAACGTTTATTAAAGGAGTGGGGCTTTGAGAAATATCTCGACAAATTTATTGGTAAGTAACTAAGTTTTATGTACCTACCTACTTTGAAACTACGTTCCTACCAATTTTAGGGCCAAATTGAATAAGATTTTATGTTTCAGTGATGACTTGTTGGAGTCCATTCACGTCTAAGAGAGTTTAATGGTAATAATAATAACCTACACACTATGGAATGCTCTGTTATTTTTCACCTTGTGAAGATTCACGTTACGCCGTGTCGGGGCAGGATTAGTCAGATAATTTAATTAACCCTAGTACCAAGGTACCTACGCTTTTTGTTTGAAGTAGGATCTACTTGATTGATAGGATGTGTGTGTCCCGTGGACACGGTATTACATGAATATGTTTGCTATGTATGTTATGTACCTATGGCTTTATGGTTTATACTTTACCTAGGTACTTACATTTAAGTACGCTACGCAGTCGTGTTAGAACTGCTTGCATCGTGTACCTACCTAGGTATAGCTACCTACTCGTGCAGGTCAGTAGCTTGACTGGCATAAACTGTTTACATGTGTTGCGAGCTACTGACTGCACAGTAGGTAGACTGTCGAGTGCGTAACGTAAAATAAAGTACATTAATAAATTTTGCTAATGAAAATCTGTGTTAAGAATGCTGTCTGTGCTGCTGTCTGTATCTGTATGCAAGACTGTAATTAATTAAATAATTATAAATCTTTGTTATTTCAGAACATGAAGTTGACTTAGAGGCGCTTTCTTTGCTCGATGATGAGCAAATCCGGGAGCTAATACCAGCTATTGGCCCACAAGCCAAATTTAAAAGAGCGCTACTGAAGTGGAATGCTTCCAAGCTAAATTCCTATGTAACTGAGTGGTGTAGTAAAGTAAGCACACAATAATTTATATATAAAAATATAGTCACGCCTTGGCATCTATTTTTTGTGAACATAAATGTTTTTTTTACAGATTTAGGACAATCTTGAGAACCTTGTGGAAGTGTACAGAGAGAATGTTGGTGGACTTACAAATTCACCAATCAGTTCGGCATAATCATCACCAAGCACCTCGTTGTCATGCAAATCCATGTCCCCTATGTCTTGATGTAAGTTATCTATCAATTAACACTATTCATAGTGGCCCTGTACCAACCTAATATTTTTCGTGTTTGGGCGGAGCTTTAGGTCAAACGCCTTTCAAACTCATAACTCCCAACTGGGATATAATTTTAATAATTTTATTTAATTACTAGCTGCGTGATCAATAAATACACTAAACTAAACACTAGGCAAATGAGGCGGTCTATTAACAATCTTCCCTGTTTTCAGAGTCTCACAACGCTGCTTGAAAAGACTCCTGATGGCCTGCAGTTTCTAAAAGAAAGGCGACGACACTAGCCAGGAGATACAGGAAATGATAGAATGGCTAAAAAGCAATGTTCATGATTACAGTTCATGTGCAGAAAAATGGGACAAAACTAACAAGGAACGACTAAAACGCATTTTATCAAATGAAAGAGAATCATACGTCCAGGAATTTCCCTGCATTCGACGCTTTCGGGGCTATACCTTGGTATGTATTATTATCATATTAATTAATATTATAAAAGCAAAAGTTTGTGTCTGCTTATGTTTTTATGTTAATGAGGTGACTCATTAAACCAAATCGGCCGAACAAATTAAGATTAAGTTAATCAAGATCCCCGATAGCCATGAACTACATAAAATTATACATTAGTATAGGTAATTTGAAAAACTTAGTACAATATTAACATAGGTTCCTATTATCACAGTATTTTGGTTTCAGCTAATTGCCGACTTTCATGCTTGGTACCCAGGAAACGAAACCGCATTCGATGACAAATTCCCTCTGCTCAAAGTAAAGTTGCTTGCGGCATTTGACAAGATCTCAAGAAAGAACACATACCTGGCAGAGTTGAAACAACTCTCTCGTGGTGAGTTGTTTTTGTGTAATTTTTATTTTATTACTAGACTACCTGCGCCCCGCGGTGTTAATCGAGCTTACTGGGAATAAAAGTAGCCTGTGTCAATCCAACAGGTCTAAATTGTGTCCATATCAAATTCTATCAAAATTCGTTACATATAATATTATAACAATAAGTTACAAATATACATGCACACACAAACATTTTACATTCATATTTTCTATTGTAGAATTGACAGCTTGTTTATTACTTTTCAGTTACTACATATTTTAAAATGCAGTCGGGTATAATGTAATTTGTTTTAAAATAGTCTAAAATTTATTTATTAAATATACAGAGCGTTAGGTCAAACGAGGGACATACTTTGAGGGGAGTTAGTACTCATGAAAATGAACAACTTTTAATATGGGAACAAACATGAAATCGCGAAAAAAAAATCAGCCGTTTCCTACATTTATGTTTGCATAGCTCGTCAAAATGTACTGAACAGCTGATTTTTTTTTGCGATTTCAGGTTCGGCCCCATAGTAAAAGTTGCTCATTTTCATGAGTACTAACTCCCCTCAAAGTGTGTCCCTCGTTTAGCCCAACAACCTGTATATTACAAATATGAAAACTACACCTTTATCTTTTAGGTTTATACATCATGTCACTTTCATTTTCTATTCAGCGGGGTTTTTTCGATTTGTTAAATTGGAAGTGCCTACTCGTATTTGTAACCATACATACATTTTATTACTCCAGCTATTTTCGTATCACAGTTAGAGTCAATCAAGTACAAAATAATACTTAAAACTATTTTTCGAACATATTTTTTAATTACTTTAGGTACTAAATGATTTCTTTTATTTTTCAGACCCAGATTCTGAGACGAGCAATCTTGTGGTTCTTCTGCTAATTCCGCATCTGCTCGGACCTATTAACTTAAAGAAAAAGAAAAGGTCAGCGGTAGAACTGCGCGAGAACTTCATCCTTCATATTAAAGAAGAGCAAGAGCTTCAAGAACAGCAGCAAGCACGCCAGGAAAAGTACTTACATCTAGGATTAACAATTCAGCCATACATAATAGTTGCAGGCCCTCTGAAAAAAATTTCAGCCAGGTATGTGATTGTCGACAATATTGTTTATGAAATGCCAAACATTATCAAGGCTGTGGATATATGTATAATTTAAGTTTAAATATTAAATACATTTTAAGTAGGAAGTAAGTTAAAATGTGATACTCATACTTTTTTGTCAAAAGGCACTAATGTATTTTAAGCATACTTACATATTTAGTTGGTAAATATTGAAATTATGAATATTATTATCATGTAGCATATCATAATATTATCTGTCAAATTAAGAGAGAAAAACAGTATTTTGGTTTTTAGGTGTGGTGTGTTCCTCCTCACCACCACCACACCTCTCTTCATTCTTCCTCTTTCTTTTGCTTTGATACTTTTTTTTTATAGTACCTACCTACATATTTTTTAATATAGGTAATTGTAATCTAATATAATAATCTTAAAAAATAAATATGATTCTTACGAGTTTTTGCATTTTTACTGAAATTCCACACTGCTACTGAAATAATGCTATACATTGGATATTGTTTAATAATATCGATATACAGTAGTAATTACTACTTTGTATCGTAATATTAAATATTACGACATTGGGAACTTTTTCGCAATTCGCAATTACAGGTAGTAATTACTGGGTACCCAACCCAGTAATTACTGTCATGAATAGTACCTGTCACTGCGAATGAGTACTGTAAGCGAACTTTATCCGGAACTGTTCATTCGCAGTGACAGGTACCTGTTACATCACAGTAATTACTGGTTACTCAACCCAGTAATTACTACTGTCTAGCTTAATGTTTGAACATTACGATATACAGTAGTAATTACTGGGTTGAGTACCCAGTAATTACTGTGATGTAACAGGTACCTGTCACTGCGAATGAACAGTTCCGGATAAAGTTCGCTTACAGTACTTACAACTTAGCTTCTTTAGTACCCGTTCCTGTGACAATACGTTATGGTAACTGAGTCTCACAGTAGTAGGTAATGCGCGGTCACTGCATGTTACTGTGGAAGTATGTACCTAAACCTGTAAGGCACAGTTACTTTTAATGGAGACACAGTTGTTATAACTGATAATCACGGTATACCTTAATGTGCCCACATTTCCTACTAGCAAACCTCACAGTATCGTTTAAAGTATTCTCACAGTATCTGATACCTGACAGTCAGTATTAGTTACTGTTTTCGCACAGTAACTAGTAACGTATCTCAACTGTACAAATAACAGAGGGAACGGTTGTTATTAATGTGTACTATCAATTATTATAACTGATATCTAAGGTACTGCCAACTGGACAGCAAGGTATATTTTAATGAGCAACCAAAGTATACCTTACTGTGAATTTACATGCCTGTTACTGTGAGGAAACAGTCACTACTAATGCATACTTACAATGAACAGAACTGGTCGCTTACAGTTCGTTCTACTGGATCGCACAGTAACTGCTAACGTCCTGCACAAATTACCCGCTACTGTTGCTTACAGTACTTATAACTGGCCTTCCATGGTTACTACTACGTTGATCCCACAGTACTCATTCATGTTGTCCTACGTAGTATGTACTGTGTGAACACAGTAAAATCAACTGTTTGCATGACGATTATAGGTACTATCATGATTCAGTTAAACCTACTGTTAGAAACAGTAAAAAAAAACAGTAAAGAAGACACTCTTTACTGTTTTTCTTTACTGTCTGTTCTGATTTTCCTTTACTGTTTTTTCTTACTGTCTTATCATTTACTGTCTTACAAACAATAAGAATAGCCGACCAAAAAACAGTTGCAGATGCACAGTAAAATCTACTGTTATAACTCAACTGTTTTTTTTCAGTTAGTTATACTTCTTTGGACAATAGGCTCTATTTTTACTGACCAAAGCGGTGAATATTACCGAAAAATCGATTGGTATTACCGATTTTTTTTTTCAGTGTAGGTACCAAAAATGAAATTCCAAAAAAAAGTCTACACGAATAAGTACCTACCCACCACCAAAAAAAATATATATCTGACGGTAAAAAGTTCTGATATTACCCGCCGATTACACTGAATGTTTCGCTTATAATTTTCATCAAAAACCCAACCCTGTGTACTTTGCCCATCGCCCAGTTCAATTTGTATTACCCCAGGGAAATGCGGGAAATAACCATGCTGGAACGTGATGCTGATCGCTTATATATTGCTATTTGGCAATGCAAATACCTGTAATCATGGTTCCATGTGTTACCGGTGTTTCGTATTAACTTTCAATTTTCCCAACTTTCTGTTACTCCTTTTTCTTTATACGATATTTTTTCTATTCCTATATAATGTTGTTTTATTGAACTGGACACTTTGATCTCAAATATATAGACGGTTAGGAATACCAAATTAAAATTTTATGACATCTATTCAAAAAGAGCTAGTGTATTCTTTGTAAACAGGGACCAAAATAGCTCTTTAATCCCTAGGGACTAAAAGTGATTTGAATTTGGAGTGTGGATATTGTTAATAAAAGTTCCAATCACCAAAGAGATCAATCACGGACATTGTATGAACAAGTAACAGGCTGTATGATAAAGTAAAACGTGCGTGAGCCAAATAAAACAAAAAAGCTTGTGAAAAAAAACGCGCGAAAAGCATTCTGCCTTCTTTCGTAATTATTTAATCAAATTAGGATTAAACTTAGTTTTATAAAAAATGAGTATATCTTCCTCAACTTGCCTATGTAAATAAATAAACGTACTATTCTTATACATAAGTTGCACTTACTTATTTTTTCATACAGGGGGGATAATAAGTAGAGTATCCACCTCGGGAGCAAATTAGAGTGACGTACTTTGAAAAACACTCTCGCCGTCAAAATAGTTGTTTGCTCCCTTGGCAAACAATCTACTATTAGGCTTGTGTATTTGTGTTTTATTTAATGATTATTTGAATTAATGAATTTAATGATCCATTTGTTTTCGTGCTATTTGATTTTTCTTAGACATCGTTCTGTTCACAATATGGAAAACTTAAAATATCGCTTAATTTACGAATACGAGTTCCACTGTGGCACACACATCAGACGGTCGCTACATTAGAGGAACTGCGATTGGAGTATCTCTGACACCCACCATACTCCCCCGGATTTTGCTCCAACAGATTACCACCTTTTTCAGAATTTCGACAGTTTCTTGCAAAGAAAAAAACGTTTATGCATACAAAACGCCAATTACAGATGTAAGGACTTAATATTTTTCTATTTGCAGACACAAAATTAAAATTAACCAAGATAATTAACTGAAATACAATAACAAGTCACCATCTTAATACCTTACCTTCCTATGAAATTGCCGATTTTTGATGTGAAGATCGATCTTTCATTCTGTTTAGAATTCCAAAATCAAATTAATTTTATAATATAGCATGACATTTTGTTTTTCAAAATCTCAGTTTTTCATTTGTTTTGCCGCCGCGCCGTTATATTTTTTTTATTAAATTACGTAGTTTCTGTAACCATGGCAAAAACGAAATTGGGCCTTTTTTTCGAATACGAGTTCCGTCGTGGCACCAACGTAACACAGACAGCACACAATGTTAACGACGTGTATGGGCCATGGTACCGCATGTGAAATGTGAACGCATGGTCCGTTTTTGGTGTGATCGTTTCCGTTCTGGAAATATTTTGATCTTAACAATGAGCCCAGTGGCCGAAAGTTGATACGATGAATTGAAAGCCATACTGGAAGTACTTAGATTCATCTCAAACCACGTTAGAACTTGCAAGCAGCCTTTAAGGTATAGTGATAAATCGATACTATTTAGGTACTTCAAATTGGAAAGATAAAGAAACTCAGGGAGCGGGTACCGTATGAATTCACCGAACAAAAAGAACAAAATCGCATGGAAGTACCGCACAACGGACCGTCTAAAAACTATAGGAGTTACGACTGGAAACTCTCCGTTACACACCCCGCTCCAACTAATTTTCATTTTTAATAGAAATTTGGATAAGTAACTTTTTACAGGGGAAACAATTTAAATCCAACTAGGCGGTGAAACACGCCTAAGAGTTAAATTGATTCCCGTCCCCAGGATTTTTATAGCAGAGCCATCAACGAACATCCACTAAAATGACAAAAATGAATTTTCACTAATAGTTATCAGAAACTTCGATTAATGAAAACTAAAATTTTCTTTAAAAAATAAGTAGGTACCTATCAGATTTTTTTAATGAAAGACGGCAATTTTATAAGTAAGGACCTAATAATTACAATAATTATCCTGCCAGGACGTACGTACGTACAATAAACGTATTTTGTTGCTTTCTTTTACAAGAACGTTATTCCGGTCTGACCCCCTGAACCCCCCTCCACCCCCCCCCCCTCCTCGATCCCCTGCTAGGTCTTCTTCTGAGACATCGTAGCGTTATTAATTTTGTCGTAAACAAAATGATACATTCTTGTTAATAATTAGAATAAATATACTTTATGTAACGTGAGGAAAATAAAATAAAGTATTTAATAATAAAGTAATATCAACGGAGACTAGCCTTCGGCGCGGGAGATATTATAGTGCACAAGTGTGCGCGCAGACCCAGGTGCACTCCCTTTTCCCTCACTCTCATAGTCCGATGGGACGGCAATCTGACACGACCGGAGAGAGATCAGGCGCAGGACCAACGGCTTAATGTGCTTTCCGAGGCACGGGGGTATCACACCGCAAACTTCCAAACTCCGTATTTTACTAAGAAATTCCTAATGGAAAAACTCAATAACACTTTGCCCGACCCGGGAATCGAACCCATGACCCCACGCTCAGCAGTCGCGCTTGCGACCACGAGTTCAACGGGGCAGTTTAGAAAAATATACAAATGGTCAGTGAGGAAAATACCGCGTAGGCGACACACTGAAGGAAATAACCAAGATAATCAGAGATATTATCAAGCTCGCAAATGAATTCTATCCAGATTTAGAAATGTTTATTATTTTGCCTTAGGATAATAAATATAAGGCACCAATGAAGATCTAAAACAACTTTTAGAGAAACACTTTATTTAGTAACGATAAAAATAGTAAAATGTGGATAAATACTAACAGCCGCGCAGGTCGATCGATCAGGTTAAGCTACGCTTGCCGCGGTTGGTCTGTGGATGGGTGACCATCTTTACATACCGAGACCCCTCCGTGCTTCGGAAAGCACATTAAACCGTTGGTCCTGGCTGTCATTCGTCGATTTTTCACAGTCGTTACGGGTAGTCAGAAGCCCGAAAGTCTGACAACCCAGTCTTACCAAGGGGTATCGTATTACTTAGTAACTGGGTTGTGCAGGTCAGATAGGCAGTCGCTCCATGTAAAATACTGGTATTAAGCTGCATCCGGTTAGACTGGAAGCCGACCCCAACATAGTTGGGAAAAGGCTAGGCAGATGATGATAAATAGTATAAAATATACAGTACATAAATAAGTTTCTGTCTCTTAGAATACAGGCTGTCCTTGTCTGAGGAACAGGGTTATATACATTTTGTACAGATTTTGCAACTTGCAATGAATTGTAATTTGTAATGTACATTGTAAATGTGTTTCTGTATTTTTTTGTGAATAAACTTTCATTATTAAAAAAAAAAGTACTGTCGCTAGACAGTACTTTTTTTTTTACTGATAATTTGATTATTATGGCCTGCGGCAGTATTGGCATACTGCCGCAGGCCATAATAATCAAATTATTTGTCTCTAAGTAACAGTAGGCACGACTGACACAAATCCAAACTACAGTATTTATATCTGCGTGAAGACGAGTAGAGTCAACACGTAACACACAGAGTCACACACACACACTTCCGACTTCGCTTTTGTCTCGGACGGTACCGAGAGCTCCTGCGCTTACAGACACATTCATAGTATATTTGTACACTTGGTAACCACAAGTAAAGCGCGCGTCGCTTCGTGAGAAATAAAATACTGTAATCACACTAATATTATAAAGGCGATTGTTTGTGAGAGCAGTGGTGGCCCAGTGGTCACGGACACGACTTACGAGTTGTAGGTCGTAAGTTCGAACCCAGACAGGCGCTTTACTTTGTGTAAATTATATCATCACCACTGCTCTCAAAACGGTGAAGGAAAACATCGTGAGGAAACCGGCATGTCCTAGAACCAAAAATTCGAAGACATGTGACATCTACCAACCCGCACTGGTCCCGCGTGGTGGATTACGGCCCACTCCCTCTTCACAGAGAGGAGGCCCGTGTCCCAGCAGTGGGAACATTATAGGCTGATTATGGATTGTTTGTGAGTGTGTGTGTGTTTGTGGGGGGGGGGGGTGTGTGTGTGTGTGTGTTTATATGTTTGTTACTTCTTCACGCTCAAACGGCTGGACCAATTTTGGTAAAATTTTGTATGGAGGTAGCTGACACCCTGGATTAACATATAGGTTACTTTTTATCCCGATATTCCCACGGGATCGACACTTATGCGGGTGAAACCGCGGGGCGCAGCTAGTAATATTATAAAGAGGTATTTGTGAGTCTGTATGAAGGGGGTAATCTTTGGAACTACTGATCCGATTACGTTAATTCTTTCCCTAATGGGAATCGTAATGCCATTGCACGCGGACGGAGTCGCGAGCAAAAGCTAGTTCTATCATTTAAAAATATAGTCAATCGTTTCAAGTAATATAAATAAGAACAATTTATCTGTTTATAAAGAGGTAAAGATAGATAAAAGCTTTCAGTATATCTATAGTAATAATATTGGACCAGTCACGAGGGAACAGCATGATTTATAATAAAGATTGTTTGTTATACTAACTTTATTTTTACTCTTTTGTTTTTCCTGTTCCACTCTCAATAAGCTGAAAGCACAGTAAATATATGAACAGTACGGAAACTACGTAGGTACTAACGTTCGAAACGGCACACTCACACAGACGCGCGCATCTACGATACCCCTAGCGATAGTCGCGGTGCTCTCAGTCACGGGAGTGTGCCGTTTCGAACGTTAGTACGTAGTTTCCGTACTGTTCATATCTTTACTGTGCTGAAAGGGATGAGAGGATAACTTACTTCGATATCCGATTATGTTATCTGATTCTAAACCCAGTCCTTAATAAAATGCCTATTATATGATTCTATGGTTTATTTCTCACGCTTTTTTCCTCAGTATTCCACTGTAATGTGTTCTTAAGGAGCTAATGCTTCTTAAGCTTACGTACTGGTAGAGTGATGGAAATTGGTGGAGTATCTTCTAATATTTTATTAGATTATATTTTTATTCAGCTATAATTTCAGTGATTACACATTACTCATTTAAACTGTAATAAGATGAGATGAAAATATTGTTAATGAAAGAGTAAGAAGTTCAAACCAAAGCAGGCTCTATATTTTGTGTAAAATTATTTCATCACCACTACTCTCAAAGCGGTGAAGGAAAACATTGTGAGGAAAACGGCATGTCCTAGAACCAAAAATTCGAAGACATGTGGCATCTACCAACCCGCAAAGGGTCCACATAGTGGATTATGGCCCGATCCCTCGCATGACACAGAACCCCCCTCCCCCACAACATCCCAGAACATTATAGGCTGATTATTATAAGAATTTCGAGCTTTCATTAACCATAATATTACTCCACGGCAGAATAAAATGCATGTCACAGTATTTCATTAGTGTCTACACTAGGTACAGACTAATGTGATTATAGTTAAGACCCCGTAAAATGCAGCCACACGATCTCTAATAGGTAAATCTCTTCTTTATGAAATGCAACTCGTCGCGCGGCCATTTGTAATAAGCAGCTGTCATTTTTAATTACACGTTTAATATATCACACACCTCCCACCAAGTATGAAATGTCAATCGATTGTCAAAATGGTAGAGCAGTCGTAACTCATAAGTCTCAACTACGCATTTAACAGAATATTCATTAAAAGTAAATTAGCAGTGAGAATGGTAGTCACCGCGACTGGCAACGGACTAATCGTTATAGGTACCTACAGCTGTTACGCTTTTCTAAATGACGGACGGCTAACTTTAAATGAATCGTAAGTCGGGGGGATAATATTGCCCGAAATGGCTGTAATAACGTATGATTTTCCAGAAAAGGGCTCGCGGCTAAATGGTAACAGCTGCATGGGTCGATCGATGGATAAGCTACGGTTGCCCCTGTTGGTTCGTGGATGGGTGACCATCCATCACATATCGAGAACCCTCCGTGCCTCGGAACGCACGTTAAGCCGTTGGTTTTGGCTGTCATTCGTAGATCTGACAGTCGTTATGGGCAGACCAACCAACTTACCAGCATCCGGTTAGACTGGAAGCCGACCCCAACATAGTAGGAAAAAGGCTTGGCAAATTGATTGATTGAACGTACGATTTTCTAGCTTTTTTTTTTTTTTTAATATGTTTACCAACAATTGATTACACTAATACAACCACATATTACATTTTTTAAAGTAAGATAACAGTGCATCAATTACTTTAGTAAACACAACATGCATAAAACAATGAATCAGAGAACGAAGCTAACTTACTTAGTAATAAGCGCTAATATTGATAAATTGGTAACATCGGTAATAAGTTACATTTAAATGCAATTCAAATTTAGGAAAATCTGATTAAAAATTATAAAATTGGTAAAGATTTTCTTTGACATTATAACATGAATAAAATTGATAAGAAATTAAGTAAAAACATTCATAAATTAATAAAATTAAGTAAATTGATCAACGTTATGGCAGCAAAAACCTCTTTTCTGCTTTAAAATATTTACCTTAAAAATATGCTTAAATAGTATTTATCACTAGACGAGTGCCTTGGAGAATGTTAAAATTTTCCGATGCTATTTCTTAAAATGACGCAGCTTTGAGAGTGCCGGAAAATTCTCTCCGAGATGCTGAAAATGAGCTATTGAAGCGTAGGTAGGTACTATGTAAAGTGAAGACCCACCTCGTATGCTCCTAAAGGTATTAAAGCGCAATACTACACTTGCTCACTACAAAATTTATAAAGCTGACAAAATTGAAATTTTGCAAGAATTGAGTTGGTGCCTCATATGAAAGAATTTTCCGAATACAAGTTTTAAGGGCGTCATTATTACCCCCGATTAATTGTTGCATGCATACAAAGTCGTGGGAAACGGCTGAGTAGCGATACAATACGCAGATTATTTACATCACACTAATATTATAAAGGCAAAAGTTTGTGAGTGTGTGTTTATATGTTTGCTACACGTTTGCTACTTCTTCACGCTCAAACGGCTCGACCAATTTTGCAATAAAATTTTGTATGGAGGTAGCTGACACCTTGTATTAACGTATAGGCAACTTTTTATTCCGATAATCCCACGGGATCGACATTTACGCAGGTGAAACCGCGAGGCGCAGCTAGTAGTTATATAATACCTACTATAATTTTATGGTAATTGTAATGACATCATCAATATCAATACAAGAGCGCTTGTTTCTGTTTAATGTTGAATGTTATTTTTATCTGTACAGTTATGGACGGCGGGATTGCTATTATCTAACTCCGGGAGTCCAGGCTAAGGGTTGCGACTCATCAAACTTAGTTCAGGCGAGGCGCCGAATTTCTTGTACTGTGCACAACTTTCCGATTGTTTTCGTATACAGTATGTAGCTATGTACGTCGCGATGAAGAATTCGTCAACTTGGTAAGATTAGAAGGTGCCTATGTATGTATGAAATTCAGTTTTAAAGCGTAGAAAAAAAGGGTGGAGGATCTCAAGTTTGTAACTAACTATGGACAAATAGTAATTTTATTTTAGGTGCATCGTCTTCACATATTATTATTATATAATTAATGTAAAACAAAATAATGCAAAATATTGTAAAATAAAAAAAAAAAGTAACGGTACAGAGTTTCTTGCCCATTCTTCTCCATACGAAAACTACCTTTTGGAATGGGCGACTAGAATCAATTCTATTTTATCGTAATTTTTGACGTTCAAAAGTGCCTAAGTATTATTGCCTATTTGAAATAAATGCTTTGACTTTGGTACTACTAAGTATTTATATGTTTGTAAATGTATTACTTTGTAAAAGGACCTAAATAAATTTTATTTATTTTTATTATTTATAAGTCGACGCGTATATATATATATATTTGTTTAAATTACATATATTGTTATATACATTATTAGGACAAGTTAGTTCAATAAACGTACATTCGAAAAAGTTTACCAATAAAGAAGGAATTCAATATCAACTTCACTAGTTCATGCATCTAATTTAAACTTTAGGATGCGAGTGCACAGCGACACACACTAACGACAAAACTTCGTGCCATAAAGTTTTTGAAAAGTCAGTTATCTACGAGTTTTGTGCTCGAGAATACCCACTGAAACAGACCGAAAAGTTAAAAGAAATAATCGCTTTATCTAAAGAACAAGTAAATATACAATAAATAGGTCGAGTACCATCTGCAGCACTTCCATACGTAGTGTATGTCATCTCATTACACATGAATGTTTTCGCGAAAACGGTAATAGGATGTCTAATTTTGTAACAACACGTAACAACAAGTGTTTCTCTTTCTACGAATATTGATAATTTAACGAACTAATTATAGACAAAGAAACTTGAGAGGTGGAGTAGTTAGGAATGTTGAATTATTCATAGCAAATCGTATTTTTCAGAGTGCAGACATACAGGATGAAGTTGAATCTGTGCACCAAATGAAAACATCTAATTCAACGTGTTATAAAGTAATGATGAAGTTGAATCTGTGCGCCAAATGAAAACATCTAATGCAACGTGTTATAAAGTAATGTTGCACATGATACGTTCGCGTAGGCAAGGGATTTGGTAACGTCGTCGTCGCTCGCCCTTTTTTTTGTAGGAAATGGCAAATTACGTAAATTATCGCTAATTCGCTAGTTCAAGGCGTACTTTAATTTCCTTACTTTCATTGTCATTTTTTTACTCGATCGCCGATAATTCGTGTTTACATGAAGGCAATAAATTAGTTTGCACTACCTAGAGCTAGACGATAATTACAAGATTTTTTTAAGAATTTATATTTGGAAAGTAACTATTTATAATGATCATGTAATAATACTACTGCACCTCAAGACAAATTCGTCGGATATGGTAGGTACAAAGTTGGTTGGTATTTATGGATAAGTTCAACACATCCACTGCTAATAGCATGGCATACTCGATATCCGTAAATATTTATAATGTGAACCTAATGTACGCATTCAAAACACTTATGCTATGGACATTACCTATATTATATGGGCTCAAACAATATAAAATAAAAACACAACAATAACAATAAATAAACATACAACTAAATAAATATACCTTATTATTAAAAAAATATTATTTAGTTATTTAGGTACTACCTACCCTTATAATCAAAAAATTCTTGTGTAAAAATTATTTTGGAGAAGATAATTTTTCAGTTTTTTTTTTTGTAAAAATTAAATGGTACTTAGTTCTTATTTATTACTTTTGGAATATGGTTATATATTTTAATCGACATAAGGTAGCTGTTTCTGTAGTGGAGAGTGCTATTACAAAATTGGTTTTATAACTTGGTGAGGTCCCTTTTTGCAAATCTATTGTTTTCGGCGGTTTCGAAGAAGTGTGAGTTTTTCTAGACAAATATGGCTATTTCAAAAATGTAAGTAGGATAGAGTTAGAAACTTTAGCTTTATAAAAATTCGTCTACAGCTATCGTATGGAGGCGCCCCAGTTACCTACTGCTCGCAAGCATTTTTCTTGCGCTATGAAAGCTCTTTGTATGTATGATGAGTTACCCCATAGGAGTAAGCCGTATCTCAATACAGACGCGTAGACGCTACATAGCCGTGATAGGCGTTGAGTGCAGCTTCTTCATTCGCTGTTTTGCGTAGTTCTCTTAGTGCGTATACAAATCTGTTTAGCAATGTTCAATGTGTATTGACAATTACAGTTTTCATCTAGTGTTAGACCTAAAAAAAATATAGTTTTTTCTATAATTAATAATTATTTGGTTAGTATGATTTAAAATATTTTTTGGGGGTTTGCAAATTTGATGAATTTTGTTTTAGATAAATTTATTTTTATGTTGTCTTCGTTTAGCCAATTAATTATATCGTTGATAGTTTGATTTACTTCTTGTTAAAGTAATGTTTTGTTATTTTCCGGTATTATTACTGACACATCATCTGCAAATAGTACGCACTTATGATTTGTTATATTTGGCAAGTCGTTAATGTATAAAAGATAGAGAAGATGCCCAAGGATGTTTCTTTGGAGCACTCCAGACCCATTGTATCCAAATAAAGATTTATATACCATTCCACCAAGTTTATCATCAATACGGGATACTTCAATACACTGTTATCTATTACTGAGATTTCTGATGTCTTTTTAGATGTCTTTTCAGCCATTCTAACGCTGGACCTCTAATGCCGTATCGTTCACATTTATCTAGAAGTGTATTGTGGTTATCGAGATCAAAAGCCTTGCTCATAACTAGAAAGATTACTGAAAGAGAGCGTTTTTATCTATATTATCTGTTATGGACCTTACTAACGAGAATGCTGCCAGAGTTGTTGACTTATCTTTTCGAAACCCACTTTGTTCTACATCAATAAGTTTATATATTGAACTAGACGACTATGGATCATTTTCTCATAAAATTTTGAGAATATTGAAATGAGAGTGATAGTTCTATAATATTTTTTTTCTAGTGTAGGTACTCTTGCTTTTATGAAGGGGCTTAACTTCTGAAAATTTTAATCTATCAGGGAAGGTTCCTTCAGATAGAGATAAATTAATTGTGTGGCACAGTATTGGTGAGATGATCCTCCTATTTCGAGTTGACGCATGTTTGCAATTTCATCCTGTATATTGGTGCGGTGTATCTACTGTACAGTAACAACCGATGAACCTTCCGTTACAACATCGATACTTAGGTATTCCCTGACCGTTCGGCTCCGTCCCTCACCGTTCAATCACGATAAGAGCAGAAACATCGACGGAATAGTAACTCGAAGATTTGTTACGATCAAAAGTAAGCGATCAAATTGATCTAGCCATTGATAAAGGTTTACGATCGTCGAATCTAAAAGCATGAAGTGATCCCTCAAAATCCTTTTTGTGTTAAAAAAAACTCACAGGAAGGAAGTGTTCGTATTTAATTTCTTTTGTCTTTTTATAAAGCCACGGATGTACTGCGAAAACAAAAGGTGTATGAAACAGAAGGGTTTAATTTTCTGGGATGTTGTGTTCGGGACACGGAATGCGTATTTTTAACTGTAATGCTTCTATTGCTTGAACACTTAGATACTATTACACATTACAAGCCTATATCCTTTTTATCACTATACCTAATGAATATTGTTTTCAAGTAAGTACTTAATGGAAATCACAAGGTGAAATATGGACTTTTATTTGAAAATTGACATATTTACGAAGAAAGACTAGGCTCCATTATAAGATCAATATCAGTGCACAACGTTGCGGTGGCCAGTTGAGTAATAAATCGTTGCACCTGTCCGACATCGCGTTATGAAAATTGATAGCTAGCTGAATTCATCTTAATCAAATCAATGAAAACTCCAAAAAGCTTTTAAAATATTTTACTACAGAAACCCATTAAGTTTAGTAGGTATTACTTAATGCTAGCTGTCGCGTCATTTTGAAGAAAAAACCTACTAAAATATGTATATTCCATTACTTTAAGAGTATTACTTATGATTATTACTTAAACCCTCATGACCGGCCGCCTTGCGGAGTTATTAGGGTTCCGTACCAAAATGGTAAAACGGAACCCTTATGGTGAGACTCAGTCTGTCTGTCTGTCACAGCTGGATATCTCATGAACTAATAATGGTATGAACTTGAAATTTGGAATAGTTTTAGATGACGTTTGCTCAACTATTTTGTAAATAAGAAAGAAGTAATAATATTTATTTTTTTTGCTACAAGGACTGAAAGTGGATCTGAAAAAGTTGAAGTGGGGCCACTAGGGCATGTATCATTATGAAAGATCGCAGTTTGCACATTCTCAAAAAAATTTTCTTTTTTTTTTAGGCTTTTCGACTTTTGATGAAAAATGTAAAAAAAATACCGTCCCCCCCTCTTATTTCCGAAGTTTGCAAAGAGAAAAATCTGAAATAATTCTATGTGATAGAAGTTTATGTAAAGATTACAGGAAAAATAAAACGACGTCTCTAAATAGCACACTTACACAAAAATAATTTTTCAATTCAAACCAGTAGTTCCTGAGATTAGCGTGTACAACCAAACAAACAAACTCTTCAGCTTTATAATAATATTAGTATAAATTTACTGAAAAACAAAATAATAGGTTGAGTTAGGTACACAATATTAATTTTGTAAACGTTTTGGCCATCACGCGTTTGTTTAATCAATCACGCCAGTCATAAATAAAAGGACGCGTCATTTACTGTTTCTGTCTTTCATTCGTTTCCCTGTTTATTTTTCTCAGTCGTTGACAGGCCAATAGCTTCTTAGAATCGCTTTAATATTATGGAAAAATGTTCTTTATGATCTCAACGACGAAGTAGATGATATTTTGGGATATAAAACATTTGATGAAGCAAAAATGCCAATAACATCAGAGATGGGCGACGATCGAATTATACAATGATATCGGAAAGCCGCTTGAAATACCCTCACGGTAAATTTTTTTTATTGCGAAGCAATGAGTATAAGATTTTATGCGGAACCTTTTCGTATTGCTAATGTTTGTAAACAGAATTTAAGAAACCATTACGTATTGAATGCAACATTGGACACTTATTTTTATTAGATGTAAGTAATCTTTTACGTTTCGTCGCAATTTTTTACGTTTGGTATTAAACCATGTTTAACAAGACGTATGTACCTACCTATGTCTCGACTGTAGAGATACGATATGATAAGCTTGAAAATTCATGCAATTAAAATATCTATGAGTTTTTTTTTCAAACAAGCTGTATAATTATAATGAAATACTTCAAAGAAACGACGAAGTTTAAAAGCAACAAAATTATTTTCTAGTTCATCTTAACTCTAGAAAATATCACAAGCAGAAATACCTTTGTATTTCAAAGGAATGTCATCTGACGTAAGTAGCGAAGCGAAAGCACCTGCCAGTCATATAACGGTAGCGTTTGTAAGGATTTATATTGACGGAGTAAATGGCCTGCCAAATTGTGTCAGTAGCTTGTTCCATTCGGCCACAAATCCCCGAATAAACCGCTTGCACCATGGACTAGACATTGTTGCAGATCTGAGAATGCCTCGGGATCGCAAATAATTGTACTGGGACCAAACTCCTGCTGAAGTGCACACCGTTTATAACAAACACCAAACATTTAAACGCTATTTCACTGTAGATTAATTTTAACGCTCATAGAGACATTTTAGCAAAAACAATTAAAAGTTCGGGATATGATTTTCGTTTTTGTTAAATATCCTAGTTATAAAGGTTAACTTGTTGAACAAAGTCTGAATCGCAATGTTTCCCCTACATCATCAACACGATGGGACAACTCTTCCCTTTTATTTTTGTAACAGCAAAATATTTCTTTTTGACACGTGTCACATTTGGCCTTTAATCTTGTTGGGTGATGCCCAACGTCTTTATGAAGGAAAAAACGTTTATCCTGGCATAAAGGACCCGCGAAATAAAGATAGATTACACAATGCGTACAATGACGTCGACAGTTCTGTTTTTCAGTCATATATTTTGTTTTACGCCTGGTAAATTGTCGATAAATTGTTGAAAAGGGCCTACCTTATAAATAATTGATCGATTACTTCATTTATAAAGGTAGGAAAGTTTCTTGTTTTCCTAAAACTTTGGTCAAACTTTTCTATGGGTATGACCGTATTAAGCTGATATACATACCTACTACGTGTTATTCGATACTGTCCAAAGTGCCATCGATCATTGAATGTTTTACAATATATTTAAATATGCTGATACCTTTTGTTTCTAATATATAAGAACTTCTCGTAATTAAATTACAATTTAACAAATGTTAACGTTAACTTTTGTAAAAAATATTCAAAATAAAGATTTCTTGGTAATTGTTGTTTTGTATAGTCATTAGTTCATTACTCTGACAACATGCGTAACCATACTTTGGAATCTATTGTACGTTGAAACAACAGAACCGATATCTTGAGAGGCTCCATTTTGGCAGTATAATAGAAAACCTCAGTCTTTTTTTTAGCTGATTTGTATTCCGAACCATTATTACAGCGTCAGCTATTTCTCACTCAGTACCAGAATCTAACCGAAATTAGGCGATTAATAAACGTCAAATAGAATTGAATTTGATTGTAAACTATAACGAAATGGGTATAGTTAGACAGTTACTCAACATGGAATTTAATTTAGCCAAAAATTTCAGAGCCACGTCTTCGTTGTCCACTTTATTCTCGCCGATACTCTTATATCATACACAATATATGTATGAGCTATCTACGACGTGAATTGTATTATGAATATTCGGTTCTCTATACGAAAACTTCAAAAGTATCGTATGCGGAGAAAATGTAAAAATGTGTATATTGAAGAAAATATGAAATAAATAGCTTTGCTTTAATAGAAAATAACTAGAATTACATTCCCCAATGCAAAGCTTATGTGAAATAGCCGGTAGGTAGGTAAGTACTGTTACAGATAAGTGCTCATGACATTGTGGAAATGCCATTGTTTGTAAGCTAACAAAAGAAATATTAGTTGGCCATCTCGAAAATGTAAAATATATTTGAAAAACTGAATTATTTTTGGTTTCTTCTGTTCTAGCAACTCACAACATAATACATGTTATTGGTCCAATTAGCTACGGTATTATTAAACTGTGACAAATATCGAACAAAACTGTGGATACAGTACACAAAGCCCTTCAAATGAGGTGAACGATTTTAAACTTGCAATAGATAGTTGGATAGGTCCCCGACAAGAACAGACCGCAGAGTTATCAAACTTCCACATCAGTGGGCAGCGTTGTCGACGGACCGCTTACTCCTAAATTAACTGACTCAATTTAAATTCTAATATTCAATGAATACTACATATATCTAAGTGGGATGCAAGTCGATAGATGGGCGCTAGACACGACTTGTGATGACAATAGATAGATTAGTGACTGTAATTCGTATACCTATACATAATAGTTCTTGCGGTGATTGTCATAGTGTGATGTGACTTATGGAGCAGTGGTGGTCCGGTGGTACCTGCGGCGACTTACGAATTGGAATCGAAATGCCTGCAATGCCTGCCTGCTCGAAAGTATGGCCTGTCTGGGTTCGAATCTTACGTTTGTAGGTTCGAACTGAGACAGGCGCTTTACCTTGTGTAAATTATTTTATCACTACTATTTTCAAAACGGTGAAGGAAAACATCGTATGGCAATCAGCATGTCCTAGAACCAAAAATTCAAATACATGTGACATCTACCCACCCGCCCTGAACCCGCCTGGTGAATTATGGCCCACTCCCTTTCACCGAGAGGTCTGTTGCCCAGCAGTGGGAACATTATAGGCTGATTATGTATGTGTGTGTGTGATATAACTATGTGCGGATGAACGAATTTGAAGAATTAATAAATTGATTTGGTTACCTATGTCTTTGATTGACTCAGAAATGATGCTTAAAACTTCCGATTTTCGAATATACATACGCTTTTATAGAGTAATTCGTTCGATTCAGTATACTTCGTTTAACTTCGAATTAACAAAGGACCTAGATTAGAGCCCTGCGGTACTTCTTTTGTTATCTAGACACGTAAAGTTGTTGGTGTTGGTTGGTGATCTGCTATACAGGTATTCCTAGTGCAGACACCAGTCTCTCTCAAACTTAGTTTCTAAGCTTGTCTAAATTTACATGATACCATTGTTTATTAAGATAAAATAAAATAATTTGAATTTGTAAAGATATTTTTGATGAACAACGACGATTTCACAATCTTACTTAATCAAGTGGAAAGACGACTCAATGCAAAGTACGTAATTAATACTATTTCCTTAGTAATAATTGATGAATAAACAATCGAAAGCCTTGGACTAATTATAGAAATTGCTTATGGTAGGTAAATCCCCTTGAGTAAAAGAGATGTGCAGCTACGCTAAGGATTCCGTTAGATGTTGGAAATCTTCATAAGCCAAAGTATTTACCGTGGATTCTATATATTTCTGTGGATTCAATTACTTTGCCGCTGTGATTTTCAATAATGCATCTTTTGATGGAGGAAATCGGAAAACAGTTCACAAAGAAATCACATTGAGTCGGTGTGTGCTTCTCAGCCATACGAACATTTTAATGATACACTTGTTTAAAAAGTAACACTAAATATTTATTGAATAGGTATAGCTATTGTTTGAATAATATCAATGCTAACTGTTGCAGTTAATATCGATTTCTAAGCCTATACAGTATCCAATATCATATCTCCGTGAACCATTCGGTACTTCAATGTTTAATATTTCCGTATTGGCTTTTTATGGTGATTTATAGACTAAGCTAGTGAATTGTGGACCGATAGCTAGTGTTTTTGAACGAAGGCTTGTCTTTTAAGGCTTGTCTTGTTTTTTAAGTATCAATATTCTGATAGGCGTTGCCGGAGAAAATAAAACACTGGCTATAAACTAAAAAAAAATGCTAGTAAGTAGTAGGTAGTGTTTACTGCAGTGGGAAAACGTCCTGTCAAGACGTCCCGTAAAGCGAGGTTGTGGAAGTGAATAGACACCAGCGTCTGTAATATTCAGTCAAAGCAAAGGAAAATGGCTTTGTGATGATAAAATTGACCGATTCCACTGAAGATATAACTAACAATAAACCGATGAATACTTATTTGTGTAGTGTCCAATTTGTTATGAAATAGCACTTAACACCCTAGCTTACAATGAACCTGAACCTAATGAAGATACAATAGTGGAAGACAGCATTACTCAATTAGGTACGACACGAGCAACTCCGCGGTAACCTCGTAGTAGTAATATCTGACATTGCAGACAAGCTGACTGACCTCGGACCAGTCAGTGGCGTTCGCAAAATGTTATGAAAGCCGATAATATGAGAACTAAGATAAGGTGCATAAGACGGATCTTAGCGAAAAAAATGCAGAGGAAGATATTCGGTCAGCGGACATTGGTAGTAAAATATATTGTCATATTGATATGTTGTTCTTTGTAAAAACCAGTCGTGTATAGTAGTTATATACAGCCTGGCATGGGACATTATGACCCTGTAGGTATTGCACTTTATTAGGAAACAGCAGTTTTTTTTTTTAATAACTGACTGCACATTTTAACGCAGTGGCTTTCCCAATCATGTATGTACTGAATCCAGGGTAATAGGCGATGTCCCTGCTACCCTATACCTACAGTTAGTTATTTAAAGATAGTTTTTTGTGGATTACCTAATCTGCGTTCGCGATTTAATTTCCAAAAATGTAAACAAATATGAATTGAATGGAAAAATAACTTTAATTTCTGCACAATAAAGTTCAGACTACGCTACAACTTCAAATTTTTTTTTTTCAATAGTGCTAGTCACTCTGAAATCAACCTAATTACCATTGAAAGAAGTTGATTTTTTTAACATGAAAGAACATCAATTTGCCAACATAAATTTGACCTTACGTTAATAACACATACGTACCTTACGTTAATAACATAATATTACGCTTGTTTTCCCTGAACAATTAGGCAGTGGTGTACCTACCCACTTAGCAATCGCACACCATTAATATCTGAGAATGCGTTCCTGACTCCTGTCAGTTATATTCGGTCCTTTCACATTTATTTTAAGCCTGTCATAAACGTATAGAAGAATGAAGATCACTGTGATGCGAAATCAATCAAAAGAAGAAAAATAATGGTTGTAGATAATAATGCAATTTAGCTTACATTAAAAACCTTCAAAAGTTTTTTTTTTTTTTAATCATGTAGCTAGTTGGGCGAAACTTCTAAGACTTAGTCACGGTACAGAATGTAACAATTCAGAATTTCCTGGAATCGTGATTCTAGATTCGGATGAGCAAATGATTAATGAGCAAATGATTATCATTGTCGTTTAAGGGTACCCTTACACGACAATGATATTTGCTCATGCATAAGCATGTGCCCTACAGAGAGGAGGACGTGCGATATTCCATGCATAGCTATAGATTGAAGCCGATACGACGTTAATACGCTGAGCGGTCCTAAGATACACGCCATTAACTTCATCGTGTGTATGTATAGTCAAGGAAATGTTTTGTATAGCAGATTGATACATTACGAAGCCGCTGTTTACATTTCATGCCATATATAAACCATGACAGCTGTCATTTGAATATATGAACGGTTTAAATTGACAGCCAATTTGCTTTACAATCCGTTTCCCCGATTGTACTAACTCGAATCTCAGTACATTTCGAAACCAAATTTAATTGCATATATTTAGCCGGTCATTTAATTTCATAAACGTACGGTAAACCCTTTGCGGCGTACATAATTAAGGAAATTTCACGGCCGGAATTGCCTTTCGTCCTATTTTGAACATCACACAATAGGTATGGCTGTGAATTTTAAACAGGTCTACTTTGTTGCTACAGATGCTGTTACTTTATCATACCTAACAAGATACAGACTTCCGACCCCGACTGTAATCAAATGTGTTGTAGTGTTGGTTATTATGTTTTCAGAGGAAAAATAGGATTTCCTTTTCGTCTGTTGGTTTAGTAAAAAGTTAGATACTTAAGGCCCTCTTGTAGTGCGGTGTGTAGGTATGATAACGTTTCCTCACTCCCCGCATAATACATATCGGGGCATCTCTCTTTCGCTAGCACTTGTCGGCCGTTGCGAGCTCTTGAACTGCTAGATTTTGTGTATACTTGTTCCATAGAAAAAAATAATAAGAAAATTAAAAATAATAAGAATAAGGCTTATCTTTTGGACTTTAAACGATGTAATAATCTCTTCAAGGAACTTACACGTTTTAAATAGCGATTTAGTGTCATATTTATGATTTTTTATCGAGTAAAATATTTTAATTCACGTTTCTATCTTCACACAGCGCTTGACAATATATTAAATTTTCCTAAAATATTTTTTTTTGCGCAAAAAAAAAAAACAAATTTTTAAAAAGTTAAAAAGTACCTACTGCAACCTCGCCTTAAGGATTAATGTTAAAATAGTTAAAACCCTACTTTGGTCGTAAAACCGGCACTGGGCCCGCGTGGTGGATTACGGCTCACTCCCTCTCAAAGAGAGGAGGCCTGTGTCCTAGCAGTGGGAACATTAGGGGCTGATTATGCTATAGTCGTAGAATATTATGCCAAGTATTAATAATCTTCGTATGGTCACCAATCCGCCTCTAAAACATGGTGAATATCAAAATTTATTTATTTATTTATTAATAACCAAATAAAATATCCTATACAGTATACATACTAAGCTTAGGATCTGGTTTCAGGATAACGCTCTCCCAGACAATGCCAATATATTTATCCCATTTTTATTTACTGCAAAAGTTGTCGCCAACTGCCCTTTTTGAAAATGTTTTTGTTTCCCTTCGCAGTTCAAATGCGACTTAAATTATACAGAGATACGGTGAAAATAAATTAAATTACTCCCGCAAGATTTTTCAGCCAGTCAAAACTTTTCCTTTTCTCCTTATTTTCCCGTTACTGCGAAACATTGGGCAATGGAATATATAATTAAATTATACATCAAATATGAGGAGTTTTCCTATTAGCTTAGAAATACGGTTTCTTTTGTAAGTTATAATTATTTATATTTTCAATTACTTTACGGGTATTTTTATATTCTATATTTATAGATAGTATACTACTATGGTAGCAATGATTCACTTATCGCCTTTAAATACTTGCTTTAAAGGAGTGAAATGTGAAGGACGGGAGTTTTACTTCATGCCAAGTATAATAGAACGCCCATCGCGCATCCCGAGTAATCCCGGCCAAAGAATGTCAGCGTTACCTAGTTGAATAGAAATGGGACAGGCTTTTCAGAAAGATATGCATAAAGGAATATTTAAAAGGCAACTTACTTTTTATGTGGGTACGTACCTACTAAAATTTAAGAACAGCTTTTGTACTTTAGTTATGTAAAACTACGGATAATGTCATAATGTGTAATGTCGGAGAAGTGCGAGTGTAGGTAGGTTTTCCGCAGATAACAGAAAGTTTTCTTTAAATAGTTATAAATATTCCTCACTCTGGATTGGTGCGATACCGTTGATACAGTTGGTAAATAAATTCTCAGTAAAGTCCTTGGCCGAAACTTATCACTAGAGTATAATATTAACCGGGTTGAAATTATAAAAATGCAATGGAAAAGGTGACTTTTGCCGTAGAAAACGAATGAATTCTTACTGCCCTAATCGGGTCGTCAATCGTTTCCTACCGCACTTCTCGAGGTCATGGCTTGACCGTAGTAATATTACCTCCTACTACTTCGTTTTTATTATAGTAAATAGTCAGTATTTAACTTAGACGAACCAGCGTATGTAATGAACTTGAGATTACTGTGTAATCTAAATACCTACCTAGCGTTACCCAAAATTAGGTTAACCCGGAAAATACGGTCATACCTACACGTGTCATGTTCATTAAAACATGAAAATTATGGTTACTAGTCGTTAATATTATCTGAAGTAAGTCGTAAACAATAATACAAAGTATCTAGTCATACTCATAACATACAATTATTTGTTATATGCCCTTGTAATAACCGATGCAATAGAATGAAAAATTAATCACGACTTTGTGATGTGTAATTTCCAAAACTCATTATTTGATTATTGATATGATTTGATAAATATGATTTTATATTATGTCATAAGTCTAAACATTTATTTCAAATAGGCACATAAAAGGCACTTTTGAACGTCAAAAATTACAACAAAATAGAATTTATTCTAGTCGCCCATTCCAAAAGGTAGTTTTCGTATGGATAAGAATGGGCAAGAATCTCCACCGTTACTCTTTTAAAATGTTTTACAATATTTTTCATACATTAATTAGATAATAATAATACGTGAAGACGATGCACCTAAAATAAAATTACTATACCACAATAGGTAAAAGAATTAATATGATGCTCACATATTTACAAACATGGTAAAAGTAAACGATTTTCATTTAAAATAAAAAAATAACAAGTAATAAGTCAGGGTTGAAGTAATTACAGAATGTAAATCAATGTCAAAAAAAAAATACAACTAAATTTGCAACCAGTTTGATTTTGTCCAGACTCTAGATTGTCCTATGGAATATGATTTTATAATAGGTATCTATGTTATGATAATCAGTAACAAATACTTTCTCAATCAATTATTACCTATAGAGAGTCAGGTTTAAAAAATACAACCTACACATACCTACTTACACCAAAAGAATGAGTATACATACGTTAAGTTTTCAGGCATGCACACTTTTGATATGAAAATATTTTATGTAGATTATATAAAACCCACCGTAGGAATAAAGAACCTTTCAAGTATTTTGTTTTACGAAGATAGATTTTTTCACCTTATATATTAGTTAAGAAATTGATGAATTAAATTCAGTCGATTTACGAATATTTTTTCGCTTTTCGCTACCTTGTAATATAACCTAATTTTATGATTGTATGTGTAATTACTAGTATTGACCGATAAGTTGTTTATTAATAAATACCTTCTGATGTTGTGTTTTTGTTTACATACAATACTAACAATTTTGTGAACGTGACTTTCACCAAAGGGCCAAACAAAACTAAGGAGCACAGATTTAGAACATCTGAATAATAGATGCGCCTATTTATAAAATGGGAGATGGGCTCTTTTCCTAAATTGAGGTAGACTAATGTACCATTTATGGATAACCGGACAATTGGAAATGCACTTTTCATGGAACTAAATGATTCAAAGAATACGCTATCGTATAAGAAATGAGTTAGAGGGATTGAGAAAGGATCAGTAAAACGAAAAATTTAGAAAATTCAGTCTACTGATAAATATCAAAGTTAACTTGAAAACTTTTTTGAAAATAATATCGGTGTTACATTATTAAGCTTTCGGTGTTATTCACTGTTTTACGATCCCGAAGAAATCGTCAAAATGATTAATTAAAGTAAAGACTATTTTAATAATTATAGTCCAATTAAATAATGTGGATCCACGTTTTTATGCAACGTCGTTCTATTTATGCAACTAGATGTGATAAGTATTTGTTTTGATCTACTTTATGTACCTATTCAGCTGTAAAGCTGTGGAATTGTAACTATGTAAATACCGTTTGCCTTGAAAATGTTGTGGTAAACATTGGAGACTATAACATAAATATTCCGATTCTAATTTAAAATTCTATTTCAGTCATAAGAAGAACTCTACAAATCATAAAATAAATAGGTATCTAGTTACACACTCAAAATGCCATAAAAAGATTCAGAATATAATCAAAATGTACCTTAGTGCAATAGTTGTGTTTATGAGTTTCCGAAGTCGTCGAGTAGTGTTATGACTCGGTGCATCACCAGTGGGCAAGTCTGGCGCGGTTACTACAGCGGTACTACAGTCCGTGGGCGGTAGACGGGCCGTTTACCCCTAGTCGGCACTTATCTACTTCACTGACAGACGTCAAAGTCACTAAAACTGAATCACATAAGTCGAAGTCGAAACTGAAGTGGGGTTTCACAGAAGCGTAAGGAGCATTGGACACAGGATACGTAGTAATTTGTTTACGGTTGCGTGAAGGGCGGGCGGTAGGGTCGCGTGCGCGCGTTCGTGGCGCGTCCACCGCGCTCGGCGCGCAACAGATAGTACGTAGCGGTAGGGACAGCCGCGCGCGAGGCCGGGCTCGCCGGCGCGCGCCACTGCCCTCCCAACCCCCCGCGCGCCGCCACTGCTGACGTCACGCGAACCTCCGAAAATCCTCGTGACCGCTGATCGCTGCAACGCCTTGAGCTGAACCCAAGAGTTGAACGGTAATGCCCCAGACTTGCCTGAAATTTATTAAGTATAACAATGCAAATAAGATCATCTAAAAGTTTGCTGGTAACGCGGCGTTTATTTAACTTATTTAACTGCAGTTTAAGTTTCTAAGAGTCTTTAAGAAGTTACTTCTTCAGCAACAAAGATGAAAAATCGCACAAATGACAAAAACGTTCCATTATGTGGTTGATGATTTCATCTTCAACACATTGTCATAACTTAATTCTAGTCCTTATAATAATGATAAATTATAATAATGAGATGATAAGGCACGCCAAATACCTACCTGACAACTTTGCAAAAAACAAGCCTAGTAGGATTTGACTACAGGCCTCTCTTCAATGATCACAAAAATAATTACTAGGTATAATCAATTTAAACCACTAATTTCTGTCCACCGAACACTTTTCTCGTTTCGATAAATAATTCGCCTGGTGAGGCCTGAAAACAATAACGAATCAAGCGCGAATGAATCGCAACATCAGTTTCATTATCATGTAAAACGTTCGTAAATATCTGAAAACAAAGAACTTAATAGATGCGACATTTTTAACTTTGTGTCTGAAAAATATGAGGTATTCCACTCAGAGCACTGATTTCAACAGCACTTGACCGAACCGCACCTGACCACTTCCACTAACCGCACTGAGCTCTGTAGCATTAGTTTAATCTTCGAACAGGTTTCCTTAAGTTGCAGCACAATCTATCATTATCGTCACCGCCTTAGCCATAAGATGTCCGCCGTTGGACATAGGCTTCCCCTAAGCATCGCCATACTATTGCTGATCTTGAGCTATAAAATGAAACGATCATGTCGAAAAAAATGTCAGTAAGGAGTTAGTTAGGCGTTTCTTAAGCCTGCCACGGGCGCGGGCGTCGTCACCGAGGCAGGCCTTAGAAACGCTCTCGTGATTTGGACTCGTTCCTGTCGATTAAAGGCACAGCACAAAGAAAAGTGGAGAAATATGGGGGAGATCTTTGCCCAGCAAACGGGGTGTAAAAAGAAAAATGCGCCTTAATTAGTAGTTCACTTAGCATGCTAAAAGATCGTCCTTCTCTGTCTGTCACTTTTGCAGACACTTTTCGAGGTCATCAAAAAGACATCCACTGGTTCCTTGACAGGAATCCAGGAACAATGGATTTTACTTATTGAAAGGTAAAAGGTAAGGTATTAAGTCATTTCATTGGCTTTCCTCTTGATCTTCTCTGCGTCCTCCATCCTCCATCCATATTCATTTGAGGACTCCAGCGCAAGGTGGTTAATAGTTTTAACCTACACTTGGCGGCATCAGAATTTGAATTAACGACTAGAGTAAGTAGGTCGACTGAGATTCGAGTAAAAACTATTGAAAGCGATTTATACTTGAAACACTTATAATTATGCATCGTTTCAGGGCGTTCCTGAAATGTAAAATACAAGTAGTTACGCATATTTAAGTATACTTAAACCGCTGCCAAATAATCGACCCGATCGCAAGGATATTACAAATAAATAAAAGTCCTCCAGACCGTATTTCGGCCACGGCGGCCAATCTCAACGGAGACTAGCCTTCGGCGCGGGAGATATTATAGTGCACAATACACGTAGCACGTTAAGCCGTTGGTCCTGCGCCTGATCTCTCTCCGGTCGTGTCGGATTGCCGTCCCATCGGACAATGAGAATGAGGGAAGAGGGAGTGCACCTGTGTCTGCGCGCACACTTATTGTGCACTATATTACAAATATTATATCCTGAAAGGAAATTTTCATTAGCTGTCCGGGTTTGGAAATGCGGCCAGTAATTACTAATGATATAAACATGATATTACATTACCTATACGCAATATGATTTTCAATCAAATGTTTTTGATGCACGGCGACCGTAATGAAACTATCTTTCATTCATTACGGTACGGTATACATATAAACCGCGCCGTAATGAAACTATTTTTCATTAATTACGGCGCGGTTTATAGCTTCCATAGTGATCCATAGGTACAACACTGACAACCGTGCCACACACGGCGAAAAAACCGTAGTCTTTCACGGCAAGAAAAACGTATGTGTACTAAGAGCCTTAGGCGTAAGAAACGAAAAGTGTGAAAACTCACTGAAAATATCAATTGATTTGTGCAATTTTGTTTGTAGTATTATGTTTATGTCTGGACTTTGTAACGCTTAACGATTACTATTCAATTGTTGACTCATCTGGCTTTGTCGAATTACCCACATAAAACGAAAATACCAATTTATTTAAATTGTTATTTTACTGTAGTATCTATTTAGATACTACAGTCCGGCCGTCCAGAGAATGCATTCCTAACACCTGTCAGTGCGATCATTCTAGACAATTCTAGTAGCTAATAAAGATCAAATTCGCCAAACATACTCGTTTGTATAAAACTGAGAGGTGCCAAGAACGTCGCGCGTCGTAGAGTCACGACACTACAGATATACGAGGACAGATGCAACAAACTTATGCCTCACTTCCCATGATGAATATCCAAAGGTTTTTTCTTAAGTAGCTTAGGTACATGAGTACCTACTTATAATACGTAATTGATTTCTATAATATTTCCTTTTAAAAAGTGAAATTGAAAAACTTGATCCAAAAGAATAAAATTACTTATTTATAGAAATAAGTAGGTACCTATAGAAAGATAAAATATGCCATTGAATTAACAAATGTCACTGAGTAATTTTCTATTGAAGTATTATTTTCTACCTTCACAAGCATAATGTAAACCTATGGATGGAAAAAGCAATGATTTTAAGTCTGTGTTCCCGGAAACATATTTCGAGAAAACATAATTTTCTCAGAAAAACTGACCTATAATAATAAAGTTCATCAGTAATACATTTTCTTTGCAAACTTCCACCTCGGGCCTCAACACAATTATAAAAATTTTACTTTAAATATAGCACGGACAACGTAAGGGACATGATCCAATTTGTATTTGTTGATCCAACAAAAAAGCGTCTCGAGTCTCGAACAAATCTGGTTAGCAGTAAAGTACCGTGAGTGAGGTCTAAAAATACATATACCTATAGATTAGTGAGGAGGGGACAAACAATAGCAAGTGAGTATTAACAAAGACCGTATGTTCGTGACGACGGCGCGGCGGCGGCGCGAGTAACTGCGCGCAATAAACCGCCTTTGTCAGACATTTAATCCACTTAAGAGTTTGTAGCCCCTGTTCAAAGATGTGGACCGGCTCGTGACTGTTGTCGCCAAAAAATGTTACTTCCGATGGAGTACCCCTGATCCCGACCTGACTGTCTTGAGTAAACAATTTTATTATAGGTACTGTGTTATTACTTCGCCATGATATGACAAAACTCCGTTGTTTACATAATAGACAAGACAATTCATAATTTTTAAGATACAATCGTCTTTTTCTACTAGTTTGTTTTCAGTGATACAGGCTCTTCTGTATCAGGACGGAATCTACTCACAGCTAATCAATTATTTATTTGTACGCACCACTCACGATGCTCACGTACCAGGGCAGTTAAGACACAAAACAAATGCCCATCACGGAAGTAGTGCTAATTACTTCACGTGAAAAAAATCAGGAAATTAAACGTAGCTAAAGCGGGTGCTCTAGCTACGTTTAATTTCCTGATTTCTTTAAAGTGGCCTTTTTACGCCCCCTGAGTAGGGCTCTATTTCCCCTTTCCCTGAGTAGGGATCCATAATGTTATCCTTTTATGATTCTGCCAAAGTGGCCTTTTTAGGCCCCCAGGTCTAGTTACGAACACATGTGGGACTTTCATGGCTTATTCCGTAGTTTATCCCCATCCAAAATAAGTAAATAATGAATAATTGAGTTGAGGGATCTGTAACTGAACTCCAGCCTCAGTGGATGCATCAATCCCGAGTATTCCGATCACGGGTACTTAGAGGCGCCTCTGGGCCACTAGCTCTGTATTTGCCGAAACACATTTCCCAAAACTGGAGAGTGACATAAATATCTTAGAAGGCTTCTTGGGGCCTCTAAAGCTTTGGCTTAGTACAAACAAACTTACATAAGCTGAGTATAACCTCGCCTTATGCGAGGGTTTTAGATATTCCTTCTTCGTGAGCCTGCTCTTAAGAATTCACCACGGTTACTTAGAAGGAAAATAATGTGCATAATTATTACGTCTATGCTTTTACAGCAATTACTTTTTATCACATCTATTCAAAAAGAGCTAGTGTATTCTTCGTAAACAGGGACTAAAATAGCTCTTTAATGCCTAGGGACTAAAAGTGATTTGAATTTGGAAAGTGGATATTCTTAGTAAAAGTTTCAATCACCAAAGAGATCAATCACGGAGCTTGTATGAAGAAGTAACAGGCTGTATGATAAAGAAAAACGTGCGCGAGCCAAATGAAAAAAAACTTTGGGAAAAAATAAAAAAAAATGCGCGAAAAGCATTCTGCCTTCGTTCGTAATTATTTACTCAAAATTGTATGTAAATAAATAAACGTACCATTCTTATTCATAAGTTGTACTTATTGATTTTTTCATAGAGGGTGATAAAAAGTAGTGTCCATCTCGGGAGCAACACTATTTTAAGCTCGAGTGACGTACTTTGAATCCCTGGCTGCGCTCAGGATTCTTTCTACTTTAGTTAGAACCCCTCGCTGCGCTCGCTGATTCTACTCTAGAATCCTTCGCTCCGCTCTGGATTCAAAGAAACACTCTCGCCTTCAAATTAGTTGTTTTCTCCCTTCGTAGACAATCTACTATTTCAGTAAGCCTTTATTATGTACTAGCTGCGCCCCGCGGTTTCACCCGCGTAAGTGTCGATCCCGTGGGAATATTGGGATAAATACTATCCTATGTCCTTCCCCGGGATGCAATCTATCTCTCTGCCAAATTTTATCGAAATCCGTTCAGTGGTTTAGGCGTGAAAAGGTAACATACAGACAGACAGAGTTACTTTCGAATTTATAATATTATACTCGTAGTATGGAAGTATGGATGCCATTATTTAATTCAACAAAGAGGTATACTTATTTTTAGACTCCTCTGATTGCAATTTCAAGTAAGTTGGTACTCACTCCTATTAATAGCCGAAACGGAAATCAGAGGAGTTTTAATTTAGATAATAACTGCGTGAATTAACTTTTCATACATTAGGCTACGTTTTAATTTACACTCTTGGTTTAACTTATTGTTTTCCTGAACTGCCACATAATGTACAATTTTCACAAGTTGGGGCGACCTTTGCTTAACCGTAACTAATTGGAGCTAAATGAATTCAAAGCTATAACACGAGAAAACAAACTGTTTTGTTAGAACAATAGTCATTTACACACGAACAAAACTGCGCACAAAATAACAAAGAAAAGCCTTCTTTATGTGGCAGGTGACCCTCATAATATCCCTCATAATTGCTTAATCATCGATTAAATCTGATAAGAATCGTGTAATTGTTTACCTACTCAGTTACTAAAGCAACGTAATGTTTATGTTGGATTGTTTATCTATTATATCCCAAGGGACAGGCAAGTGCTAACTAGTGGGCTTAATGAAATAACCACCTCTAACCGAAGGGAACAGTCATTAACACGATTACATTGCTCGGTTAGCTCCGATATTAATACCCCGGCCGACTTTATCCAGCGCTACACGCGACCAGCCGGCTTTACCCGCAATATTGTACACGAGCCCACTAAATTACATTTTGATTGAAATAGCGTTTACAAATCAACTGCGAACTCTGCAAAACAAAAAATATGCCAACCCCTAACTGAATTTCCCTTATTGACCTCGATCAAAAGTTAGGTAATTAACATCTACTTAGTTATAAATCTTATAAATGCCGGTTTGTATATTTGACTTCTTAAACGCGAGACTTTAAGCCAAAATATTCAGAATCGCCTTACCGACTTTGAGTTTCCTTTTACAAATTACTTTGGAGAATCTGAATGAAAATACTTTGCATTTATTACATTACGTTATAAATTGACATAAACGGTAGTTTACCTTTGCCACAGAATAACTAATAGCTTGCAGAGGTGAGGAATCATCTGCCAAACTCAAGGTACACAACCTGCTATAACATGTTCGAGTCCACCCACTTTTCATAGAGCTCATTAGAGGATTTTTAGCTACCTAAGCCGTTGTACTAAAAGAAAACGGTCTTAGGAGACCGTCCTTAACTTTTTCAAACACTTTGAACTTATACTAAAAAAAGTACCGTCGTGTCGTGCAGAAAATGGGTCAGTCATAATTTTTTTTCCAAATTTACAGTCAGCAAACTGTTATTCATCAAAATTTGTGAATTCAGAGCAATATTTCTCAAAAAGTTAAGTACAATCTCTTAAGGCCGTTTTCCTGTAACTAAAATACGGTTAAGCTGCCTAACCCGCCCTTACCGGCCGGCGGTCGTCTCAAAAATCTACCCTGTATTTATGTACATATATATAAGTGTGTATGTATATGACGGAGAAGGTATGTGTGTCTCGCTATCATCAGGCATATTTTAATTACTGTGGGCGTACTATGGGTAGTGTTGGTTATTGCGCAATAGAAAAATCGACAGTTCAAATTAGATTATAATTTTACGAACAGCGGTGCTATTTTCACCTAAGCCTCCACGGTGAGATTTTTTCAGAATCGACCGGCTGTTTATTCTCACTAGCGAATCACACACTGTAGGTACATACTACGGAAAGCATGACAGTTTCTGAGCACATGTTGTACGTACGATGTCCAATGGTCAAGTGCCGCTCCACCTCGCTGCTCGCTCTCCTCGACCTCCCCACGGAATGGAAAATAGAAGGCGCCATGTACCAGCGCGATCCCGCGTTCCGGTTCACCGAACAAAAAGTGACATATGAACGCGACGATAGCTTTTGGTTAGGACGCGGCCTAAAATAATCATTTAGGTACTTTTCTACGGCCGTTGTCATGGCGACCAGAGTCAAATACCTATGATTCGACGAAATTCCTTCTAACGGACTAAGAATATTAACGGAGTAAGAATGCATTAGAAATAAAAGCAATAAGAGATCGACATCAATCACTTAGAACTCTGAAAATGTAAAAGTTCATTGCAAGGGAAGGGCACGTGACCTTTGGCATTCTCGGAATGATTCGCGCGCGAACTCGCTGAACAAAGGTTTGTTTCTGGCGTCGTCTGTCGTGTCGCTATTGTCTGAATAGTTTAATGTACACGTAGATATGTTAATAGCTATATATCTTGTTTGTCGCACTCATTTAATCTTTTTTTGGCAATTCACACGACTGCGTAAAGCTAAATCAGTTTGCTGTACAACCTACATACCTATTAGTTTTTGCCAATATTAGAGGAAGATACGACTGTATTGTTGGTTTGTTACTACCTTGTCGTTTTCATACGAATTTTCAAATAAGATATTTTCTCAAATGCCATTTTACGAAATATCCAACTCAACATACCTACATGTTACTTTATTTCTTACACGAGTATCGTGCTGGTTGAGATGTGGGATCATCTACCTGTCAGACCCTACGGGCCTTTATAAACCTCTGATAAATATGCCATAAAGATAGAAATGGTCACCGCATTTTTTACACGTGATACAGTAGGTACCTACCTAGTTAGTACCTACTGTATCACGTGTAAAAAATGAGCACGATTAGCTGGTACAACCTAACTATAGCTACTATTGTTACTAGACTGTGAATAATAAAGTGAACTCTTTGGACCTCAGTCGGGAGAGTGCATGTCACCCCATCTGCTACGTTTCTACCTCCGACGTGTGGGAGTTACCTATTTCATGTGGATTAGCTAAGTTATACTCAGGAACAGTGAGGTTTAATATATTACTACTTACTACACACTATTATATGGGACTAAAACATAACAGAGGGGCAATTCTCGTAATTTTAAGAACGTTCACAGTCTGATCTCAGTCTCAATCTGTCCAAAATACTTTTAATTTTCCTCCCCATTCGGAGAAAACAAGCGTGATGTTATGTTATGTTACTGTCGCTGTAGATTGTCGAATCTTCTGTTTTACAAAACCGTTAGTACTTTTACAAAACAGCTCCGTTATGTAAAACTTCTGGATTGCCATTGCGCTACGTTAAATAAAAGTGCTACTCACAGTCTCGCGTTTAGACATAATGCGGAATGGCTTATCTGCTGTCACAATATGCGTTTGGTGTGCCTTCTAATGCCGTATAGGTCGCAGTAACTAAACTACAGTCACCCTGACCAATTGGTTTTGGTTAGGTTAGAACTGTGACTAGCCGTGCGCGAGCAGAGCGGTGCCATGGCAGAGGCCGGCCGGAGCGCTACTTCTAAGTTGGCTTTTTAGTATTTTTAGGACAGACTTAAAAAAAACTCCGATAACTTTTTTATTAAAATTGTCTTTCAAATCTTGATAGGGTGAGATTTTCACTCATATTACTCGTTTTATTTATTTCTGTTTCGGACGCCATATTAAAAAAAAAAAAGAACTATAACCTGACGTTTCATTTCACATTGTTCTACATACCTAACCTCTATTCACCGCTGAATTGATAAATGCAAAATGGTTATGCATTTCTGTGTGTTAAAGTTCAGTAATTATGAAAAACCGCTAAACGACGTTGAGCTGTTTTATATAACGGAGCCGTTTCGTCAAACAGCTAGCGGTTATATAAAAACGATAATTAAGTAATCCAGCCAAATCCGATAAGGGAATAACCCTTAAAATAATATCAATTAAGATCTCTTCTCTGTTAGCATAGAAACTGTTTCCGGAAAAACGATAAGATGAGGTGACAGGTTGACAGGTTGGTAGTGTTAGTACCGTTAAAGTTCAATGAATAATTCATTTGAAGTGTCGGATGCCAGTCAAATGATTTGCAATTATAATTAAATCAGGTACCTTCAAAGATTACAGCAAATTAATCTGGTTGTATCGCTTAATAGCACACCTATTTGCTTGGGTTGTGTACCTAATAAAAAGATAAAGAATATTTACACTATAATCTGTATGAAAATTCACTAAACTGTAATAATAACGTTATCTTATAAAATATTTGTTTTCATTCTAAAAGGGTTTCAAACATTGTTCTAGTGTAAGGAACAGGATTAGTCCGGAAATTAAGGGATTATGGAAAAGTATATTACAGAACCAATAGAGGGACATACGGTGCGTAGTTGATATGGCATACATTACAGTGTAGCGGCTTCATTGACTATGCATTACCTATTGGTCTAATTACATGGAACGGCCACCACAGATCTTGAAGGCCTAAAAAGGCCACTTTGGCAGAATCATAAAATGAACATTATGAATCATAATGGACAGTTAACTGTTAAGTTAATCGTATCAAATCCCATTGGTGAAGGATATTTCAGTTTTTTTTTTTGTCTGTGCTTAAATACCAATCAATCCGATCCCAATCTCTTTGATTATACCTACGTAGTGCAGCGAAAAAAAGAAAAACACGGACTGTCTTCGCCATATTGTGATTAATAATGTTATCCTGTTATGATTCTGCCAAAGTGGCCTTTTTAGGCCCGATCACCTGGTAATTAATTATTATCGATAGTGCGACCCTTTATTGCTGTAGGTAAATCTAACAACCCCCTCAATTTACAAGAATATATAGTAATGTGAAAATGTCGCTTAAAAGCCTGTACTTACGAGTAATATTAGCTGCTCCGTTCGTGGTCGCAAGCGCGAATGCTTAGCGTGGGTTCGATTCCCAGGCCGGCCAAGTCTTAATTAATGGATGAAAGAAAAACCCAATAAGGTTTTTCTTTCATCCATTAATTACATTCCAATTTCTTTAGTGACAGCCCGGAGTTTGGAAGTTGGCTGTGTGATACCTCCGTGTCTCGTACAGCACGTTACGCTGTTGGTCCTGCGCCTGGTTTCTCCCCGGTCGTGTCAGATTGCCGTCCCATCGGACTATGATAGTGCACACACTTATGCACTATAATATCTCACGCGTAGATGACTAGTCTCCGCTGAGAATGGGTGCCATGGACGAAATTCGGTCTGGAGGAATATTTTTAAATATAAAATACTAGCAGCGCCCCGCGGTTTCACCCGCATAACTGTCGATCCCGTGGGAATATCGGGATAACAACTATCCTACGTCCTTCCCCGGGTTGCAGTCTATCTGTCAGCCTTTTATCGAAATCCGTTCAGTGGTTTAGGCGTGAAAAGGTAACATACAGACAGACAGACAGACAGAGTTACTTTTGAATTTATAATATTAGTGTGGATGGTAACAATACTTTTTTACACGATTTTAAATAATACCATTGTAAAACTATCTGGTTAACTTGGTACTTAATTAATTAAACTTAATTTTATATACCATTTATCAAAACCTCTTTAGCATTGAACGAAGGTACTGAGGACTATCGAACTTGTTGCGAATCGGAACACAAAATAGTCCTACAATTTTAATCACTTAAAAAAAGGAGACGTTTTCATTGAAAAAGTATCTTTTATCATTTTAAAAGGGTAAAAGAGACCCTCAGAAATCAACATTAAGAAAAGTAGAACCCTCTGTTTCCACCCGCCGTAGTTCGATATAGATACGAGTAACTGTGATCGGATGTCGGTAAGCGTAGCTCGTAGCTCGTGACTCGGGGCTACGACGATCAGTACCACAGAATAGATAGGTACAGAAGGCTGACTACAAACAATGAGAGAAAACAGGCTTATACACAAACACACACACACAAACACGCGTAGGTACGTCCCTATTGCAATCTCAAACACAAATTGTCTCAAGGTGGGTTCAAACCAAATTAACATTGATCCAGAAGTAGACGTAGATATTTCCTAGATATTCTTGACGTTTTAGTAATCATAAACTAACGAAAAAATGCTCTATCCCTGTTTATCTGTGAGAATAATTTGGTAAATTTCAGGAATGTGCAAATTTTCAATCGTTTTGTATGAACCGACCTTTATGAAACGAATACCAAAGTCTTTTAACTTTGGCATTCTTTTAATAAAGGTAGGTTAAATAAATACTTTGTCTATATAAAGTATTTATTTTTAAAACAGGCGTTAACACGTCATCATCTGCCTAGCCTTTTCCCAACTATGTTGGGGTCGGCTTCCAGTCTGAAACTGAATACCAGTATTTGACATGGAACGACTGCCTATCTGACCTCCACAACCCAATTACTGGGTATTAAGACCCTTTGATAAGACTGGTTGTTAGACTTTCGGGCTTCTGACTACCCGTAACGACTGTCAAAGATCCACGAATGACAGCCGGGACCAACGGCTTAACGTGCTTTCCGAGGTACGGAGGAATCACGGTATGTAAAGATGGTCACCCATCCACAGACCAACCGCGGCAAGCGTAGCTTAACCTGATCAATCGACCTGTGCGGCTGTTATTATTTAGCCACGGGCTCATTTTTTTCGGGTCTAGATCAGGACTGGGTCAAAAAGCGGATGTGCACACGAGGCAGAATCGGGGACGCTCTCACCTAAGCGGTTAAAGGTATGTAATGATTAGCACTGTTAAACCATACATTTTTGACGTTTACTATAACTTTAATCAACGTTTATAAATAAACCCCTTAGTAACAGAATTACTCTAAGTAGGTACAGTAGTGTCAAACGCGAGTGCGCTTCCAATCGCTGAACATGAGCCGTGTCTGCGCGTGCGTTTTCACTCATTGTATGGAGCCGACCTTTTATATACTTTTCTGTTTCATAACTAAGGACTAAGAAGATCAATACCTCGTGGCGAGCTGATTGCTACGATTAATCTTTTGTTTGGGAACTCTCACGGATCCCGTGTTTGAACGAATAGGCCTACTTAGGTATATTGTTCTTATTATCTAACTCTAAGAATGGATTAAGGAATTAGATAATGCCGGCAGAGTTTCTGTTCTGTGTTTGTCATGGATTGTGTGGTTTACGTCAAAATATGGCTAGTCGTTCTATAGTGGTCTGATCTGTCTGTGTGGTTTACGTCAAAAGCTAGTCAGACACAAGCAAGCTTTACGAAACCATGGTAAAAGTTTGCTTGTGTCCGACTAGCTTTTGCCCACGGCTCCGCCTGCGTGGATGTCGGAAAATTTCCTATGGGAACGTACTATCGGGATCAAAAGTACCCTGTGTGTTAATGGAGGTTATAAACTATCAGTTTGCCAAGTTTCATCCAAATCCGTTTAGTCGCTTTTGCGCTAATCCGCAACATACATCCAGACAAACTGACAAACGAACAAACATTCTTCGTTTCACACTGGGACAGTGAAAGTGTTCATATGTAGAAAAGCGATCACCGAATTGTCTGCCAAGCTCTCACCATAGCTTTTTGTTTATAAGCATCAATGCCTTTTGTCAGCCGTCGTTTTCGAGTTGATGACAAAGAGACAACATTAACGAGTTGTGATTTATAAAATAACGTTTAATAAGCAAGAAGAAATAAATGTAGAGTATCTGTCTTCTAAAAAGCCAATATACCCACGAGGTGTGCACTTAATTAATTATATGACGACATTTAATTAAACAGTAGCAAAGTGAACATACTGTATATTCACCGCGTTCCCAAACTTGGGAAAACGGTGGAAATTTTTCGTTACGTTGATAAATAATGTCTGTCTCAGGGCTCGTTTCGTTCCTTGTTTCAAAACAGGAGTTTTGTATTTATGTGTTTTGGGGCCGCATATAACATTATTATCTAACGTTATTAAGAAATGGCGAGGGATTGCTTTGAGTAGGTATCTGTTATTTTTATAATACTTACAATAATATTTATTACTTATTTCTATACATTTATACAAAAACAACATTGAAGCGTCTGTTTGTAATGTCAAAATAACGGTTTTTTACTAAATGCATCTGAAACTATATACAAGTACGGTACCTACTTATAAGAAAAAAACATTTGTTTATATTTAACAATAATTTAACTAAATTGCTAATTACAAGCCTCCACAGATAAAAAGGAGCACTTTAACGCCTTAAGTGGTTTTAAGCTTGCCTGAATTGCCTGAAGTAGGTAAACAGGTAAGTACTACCGACCTTTATCTACACTATATTATGTATTCAGAATGTTCATTATTACCTCGTGTGTTAATTAGTATCAAAGTGATGATTAAATATTTTGTAACAAATTCTTTTTTTTTATTATTTCCACACTAACACTTTTGCTACTGATTGACCTTTTCTCATTTTGATAGTAACCTGAGACGACTTGCAGGATGAAAATATAATTTATTTTGATTTTCAGCAAGTCGTCCTAAATGGGCCGTAGGCATGTAGGACGAGTTGATGGATTACTCACTGTTTCATGTTTGCCGGAAACTGTCTTATAGATTGCTTCATAATAATTAACTCAAAATATATTATCGCTACGATAGTACTAATAAACTTCCGGTTCTCAGATAAAGGTACATTAAATGGCTAGAATATGGCACATTAGCTGACGTTGAATGAAATATCTAGCTAACTTTACACGAGGCGAGATCGCTGTAATTTAAGTGAAATTAGGGCAAAGAATTTGCTTTTGAAGTGATTAGTAAATGTATGATATACCTACCTACTTTAAATATGTTTATTCTGACAAAAATGTACCTAATTAAATAGGTATCTTTTTAAATGGTGGTCTAATAAAAAGAAATAAAAAAATAAACCAACCAGTAAACATGTTAGTATGTTTAATTTTCTTTTTATAATTGATAGCTGAAACAACAGCATTATTTTTTATCTAAAGAATAAGACCCGTTATTTATTCCTAGCATCAGGGCATCAGGCCCTTTATACACATACGTTTTTCTTATCGTGAAAAACTACGGTTTATTTGCCGTGTGTAGGCTCGCTTGTCAGTTGTTGTATGGATCACTAGAAGCTTTACACGGACACTTTTTGACGGTGGGAGGCAAGTCAAAAAAAACTAATGATTCGAACTTTTGACTCGGAAAAGCTACGACATTCGTTTAAGGGCCCCTTTTCCCGAAACTTTAGGCATTTTACGCGCTGAGTCGGCTTGCGCCCGCGTTGCACAGGAGCCGTCGCGGTATGAACTCCGGTGACCTATGGCGGCGGACGAGCACGCCACAGTACAAATAAATCAGTAGTACAAATATTACACTAGTTTACAAATTTTTATTTTTTTTCGTTCACAGGACAAAACCGTTGGATTTGTTTTGTGACTACCTTCTAATCAGTAAAAATAAATGTAAAATGTTTTTATCAAGACTGGTTTTTTTAAAACACTCACAAGAAGTTTTGGCTTAATCTGGTTACGTAGTGATCAATTAATTGTCTTAAACTCAAAAAGGAAACATTTAATGAAATTCTATTTTTACCGACTTCACAAAAAGGAGGAGGTACTATGTTCGGGTGATTGTATGTTTTTTTTGTATGTTTGTTCATCGAATACTCCGCCAATTGTCGACGGATTTTCAAAATTCTTTTTTTGTTCGAAAGTAGATAGTTCTGAGGTGGTCCCATTGTCACCAAGTTAGGATCTGATGATGGGATCTTATAGAAATCGAGGGCAACCCTCAAATTTTATAGGCTCACTTATTGTTTTTCGCATATTTTATGAAGTATCTTGTGTATTTGTGTATGGTTGTCACCATCTCAGGTAGCTGGGCTGATGATGGAAGCTACAACTCCTTAACAGTAAGAAGTTACTCGACCAGGCAAGGACTGTTTTAGTAAATTGTTTTGATGTTTGATAGGGCATTTGCCACATTTGGTCTCATGATCATCAAGTCATGACCTGATGCTGCAGTCAGGATAGTCTGCAGAGTATCTAACTTCACGACAAGTAACAGCAGATATATCGTGTTTAGGCTCATTGAAAAGGGCTCGATGTGTGGATAAACGTACTGTTACTGAGAAACACCGAAGACCTGATGCTGAAGCCAGGAGCATCAGAAAAAGTACAAACCTTGAAATTACAGCACCGTACTCGTATTTGGGCTCATTTTAAACAGGAATAATTTTAAGTTCAATGCAATGTTGACATAAGTCTGGCCTGATGCTGCAGCCAGGATTATCAGCATCTAGTCTAAAAACTAATAAAAGGAGAACTCCTCAACAATTAACGTCCCTGCATCGAGAAAAGGAATATTTTATAAAAAGGCGATGGGCAAGTTGACATTATTCTATTGTAACTTAGATAAATTATAAATAGACCCACTAAAAAGCGAGAAATAAAAACTTTTTAACAAAAAAAAAACCGACTTCCAAAAAAAACACTACAAACTGAAAAATAACTTTAATTTCGGAAGTCGGTGGCAAAAACTAAAATACTGATCCCTAAGACACCGACTTCCGAAATTAAAGTTATTTTTCAGTTTGTAGTGTTTTTTGTTGAAAATGTTTTTCAGACAGTGCAAATTAGATCATAACATTTTTTGTTTTATTTACAAGAAAAATATGTAGTAAAAAAAACAGATCGGTTACAGAAGCTATAAAAATGGATGCACTACTTTGTTTAACTTCAACTTTCGGTAGCAAATTTTAATAAAAAGGGTTTTTCAAGTAGTAGATGAAAAGTACTAACAAATTCGGTAGCAAGAAATAAAAAATACGTGCAATTTAGATTGTCAATTTTGTGGCAAGACCTAACAAATCACGAAACTAGCTGCTATTTTTGCCTAACTAAATATGTAGCCTTTAAAAACCAGAACAAGTGGTGTTACATACAATATAATGATGACCCATGGGTCAAAGAGTGTGGTACTTAAGATAGAAACACGTTTGTATGATACAACTACATACAGAAAGCATGGCTAATAGAAATCTCTATTCCTAGACAGCTCGTTTCGCCGAAAACTTTGTTGATAGAAAACATTGTTCGTAGATATCTCGGTTCATAAGAAGCACTTTTGACAGAGATCTCTGTTCAAAGATAGCATTTCTTGTCGGAAACTTTGTTCATAGAAACCACTGTTTCACCTTGGTTCACAGAAAGCACCTTTGGTACACGGAAACCAATTAGATCATTATTTTTTAAGTAAGCTGTATTCCTATTCACTCGCTCTTGCATCCTATGTCGACGGAGCCCCGCTTGGCGGGGCTCCTATTTCTGTGTAAAGGGTTTAAAGTAACCAAACCGAACCTCGGGGTGCCCTTCGCTCGCTCTTGCATCCTATGTTGCGCTTTTTTAACCAAGGGAAACAGTGGTTTCTATGAACAAAGTTTACGGCAAGAAGTGCTATCTATAAACAGAGATCTCTGTCAACAGTCCTTCCTATGAACCGTGATATCTACGGACAATGTTGTCTATCAACAAAGTTTTCGGCGAAACGTGCTGTCTAGGAATAGAGATTTCTATTAGCTGTGCTATCTGTATGTAGTCGTATCGTACAAGCGTGTTTCTATCTTACGTTCCACACCGTGGGTCAAATCCTTTGCTACATTCGAAAAGAATGCCTTACCCGATGTTGCCTAGTAGTTTCAGTCAATAAAACGAAGCAAAACCCACAGAATTGGAGACAGAACCTAAGACCCCATTTCGAGCCAGATGTATGATTTTGATTTCGAAGGATCTGAATTGAAGGATGGCAAAGTCAAAGTCAAAGTCAAGATTTCTGGTATAAAAAAAAGTTAGCAGATTACTGTTGGTCTAATTTAAGAGATACTGATACAAATCTGAATTAAAACAGAGTAAAATTTGCAATATGTAATACTTTCACTAAATGGTAATCTTAAAATTAACAAAAAAAAGTAAAAATTTTGAAAACTAGACGATCTAAATTTTTTCCACTTCAGAATCTCATTAAGCATTTTATCCTCTATGCAAACACATGGTTTTCATCTCATGAACAAAAACGCTGTAAACTAGTGTTATTGGCGTTGGCGACAGACACATAAATTCATAAGATTTAACGTGGGAGATAAAAAATTAAATTAAAAATTTAAAAACCCCCGTAAAAATAAAATTAAGGAATCCCTACAAAAAGCACGAAATAAAAAAATCACACACACACACACACGTTAAACTTAGAACACCCCGTCGTTTTTGCGTCGGGGGTTAAAAATTAGATAGGAAGCATTGTATAGTGTTTCTTAAGTTCGTGGTTCTCTTTGTGCTCATTTTGAAGGTTTCACTTCTACCACGTGTGAATTGCACACATGTTTTTTTTCATACACTTTCAAATTTCCACGCGACCGAAATCGCGGGCAACAGCTAGTAAATAAATAAATATCGTTGGCTTGTGTCGTGGACACCAGGTAGTTGATATAATAAATATATACTTTTTTTGTAAATACATAGGTACCTACTTCTTATGTACAAACATCCATGACTCAGAAACAAAATAATGTCCATGCTCATCACACAAACATTTGCCCCTACCGAGATTCGAACCCGGACCCTAAGATCGTAAGGCGGCCTCACTACCGCTGCGCCATTCGGATCGTCAGTTTATGTAAAAATATGTAAAGGTGAATGTTTCCATTAAAAATATTAAAGATTTAAAACTCTAGTCATACTGACTTCGCTAGTCTGTGTAGAGAACCACAAGTTTTCTTCACTTCAGATGCCCTTTTTTTCTTAATTTTGTTTTTTTTATTTGCCATTTTAATTACTTCTAATACAACACGTTTTTACTCAGGTAAGTAGGCACTATTACGCGCGCGAAGACGATAATGTGGTTGCGAGCAAAAATTGCATAGGTCCTCCCTCGATGACGTCCGGCAGGACACTGGCGCGGTGCGCGCGAGTCGTTTTTCACGCATTTATTTTATATGGAAAAAAATAAGTGCCATATTAAAAATCTATCCAATAATATCCCTGTTAAACCTGATTAGTAAATGAAATGTAAAATTTTCATAAAAATTGTGTTCCCCCAAGTCTCATACAACTTAAAATCCTTTCAAAATCGACTTTACTTCTGATTTTTTTTTTGTCGAGCAAAATGTTAAATATTGTGTTTTTAACCAAAAAAGTCACTAGATTAAACATGTATCTGTACTATATATTTTTTTGCGAATTTTAATATGGTGATTTCTATGAAAACAACTCGATCTAGAAACGTAAATTTCGGAAAAGGGGCCCTTAAGTTTCAATCGTCAGCTCTCGTCAAAATCTATCGATTGTATACAAAAAATTTGTGTAAAATAGTGACAGTGAACATAATGTGTCAAAAGAAAAATAATATCTAAAATATATAATGTCGGCCTATACGCGTCAAAAAGCCAAATCCAAATACAGAGATCATATGCGGTTAGAAAGGGCTTCTTAAGAGCAATCGAATGGTACCAATGCAACACCATATAACGGAGTCAAGCAGTGCCGGGAACGTAAAATAATTAATGCGGCCGAGCGGATCAACCCCATTACGTAAACGTATTTACGTACAACACACGGCCGTATCCATGACACAGCCACACCCCATTTTTTTTCTACAGAGCGGTTTATACACCGTACCATAATGATACCGTGTCGTATAAAAAGGCCTCATAGAAGATCCCGCTCTCCTAACGGAAAAACATCAATACTCATTTAATTTAACGTAAACAGCATACTTAGAGAGACAGTAAAATTTTACGCCACATTTGATTTGATTGGATATTCAGTCTCTGCTAAGGGGATTAAATGCACGATTCTGTAATACTAAGCAATATTACTGGAGAGGTCGATGAACAGAATATCCCAGACGTGTTGCTGACTCATCATCATTTTCCTCTTCTTGTCGCAATTTATTTGGGGTCGGCGAAACATGTCTTTTTTTTCCATACTTCTCTAATAATCGTCATCTGGGTAGGTGTTGCTGAGTATTATTTAAAATGTATTGTGTTTTCTTAGCTGGCAATACTGCTACAACAATAAGGACTGTGCACTACTTAGTGCCATGCTTGCTAAGGGTGGGCCTACATTATTTATGCAATAAGTAGGTATACAAAATTACGGGTGTATTGCAACAAAAACAAGCCAACATTTAGAAGGTGCAAATTTACCATTAAAGGAAATAGGTATGTCTTAACTCTTTTTCAAATTATTTCTAATAAATAAAGCATTATCATAAATCAGCCTATAATGTTCCTACTGCTGGCACCTTCCGACCAGACCGCCTCTCTTCAAGAGGGAGTGGGCTATAATCTACCCCGCCGGTCTACAGTGCGGGTTGGTAGATGTCACATGTCTTCGAATGTTTGGTTCTAGGGCATGGCGGTTTCCTCACGATGTTTTCCTTCACCGTTTTGAGAGCAGTGGTGATGAAATTAATTAAACAAAGTAAAGCGCCTGCCTGAGTTATTTCAATTAAATACCTACCACAAAGAAAATCCCGCTAAGTTGCGTGCTTGACATGCGTTGTAAAACAATTTAAACATAATCAAACCTACCGCGAACACAAAATTGTACTTTTAATTAGATACACGTAACGAAGAAACAAGATTTAAATTAAAACGGTAGGTATTTCCATTTTGTGGTAAGGAACGCAGAAACGACGCGAACGTCTACGACGTAACAACAACGTACGACGACGACGTAAAACATTCTTTTGTGAAGTTCAGTTACGTAAACGAATTAAGGGGACCTACCCTTGCTTGCATACCCCCGATTTGTGTAATAAAAATAAGCTAATAATTCCCGCAACATGCTACGGCAGACGATTTCTTCCTCGGAATAAGAACTTAAAGGGTCGGCGGAGCATAACATAATACCAAAATAATTTGTAAATCAAACTTATTCTTAAGGTAGTGTGTATTTATTCCGATTGGATTACAGAATATCTAGGTTCCCAAATATATACTTTGAATGGACACTGATCTATAGACGAGTTATGAGAGAAATAAGTTTTCTATAGAAATTTGAAATTCCTCATATTTCGTCTTTATATCAGTGTCCTTTCAAAATACATATGTATATATAAATAGAATTTTATAATTCTTTTATATTTTATTTATTTGAGCAAAGTAAATAAAATATAAAATAATTATATAATTCTATCGAATCGTATTCTAAAAATGTATGCAAAGGTGGGTCAGCTAATTGCAGTAACTGACTGTAGAAATCGAAAGTTCGTGGAAATTAGTGATAACTTTGGGATGATTTTCTATCGAGAAAATTTCAACATTATAAGCTTCTGTTGCACAAATTTTTGGGAATTATCGTGTAGATACTCACATTATTTTATTTTATACCCGAGTCTTGCCAATTTCATGAAAAAATCAAATTTACGATTGGCAATTTTTCTCTAGGCCCCCTCTTAAATAAAGGACCTACTTTACCTCGTTATTGTCGGTAATACGATACAGCTTCGTATCTACATGTTTTCGGAGTCAATCAGCTAATGCATAAGCAGTATTTATACGCCTATAAACAGTTGCTGACGCGTGTATAACTTATATAAACAGTTGCTGACGCGTGTATCACTTATTCGCTCGGCAGCGATGATATTGCTATCAGTGACATAAGACAAGATATATAACGGGTTGAGTTTTTCTAAATGGGTCTAAGCCGTTTTGTATGGCATATATTCATAGCGTTCGTTAAAAAAAGGAGAGAGGTAGGTCCCATCCCAGCCAGAGCTATTTCAAAATTTATGTAATTTTGCATCTTGGTTTTGATAGAATATAGAGAGGGGCTAGTGGCTAATTAATAACATCCGCACGGGTCGTTTCGTGAATGTGTGACCATGCATTACACATCGAGACCCCTCCGTACCTCGGAAAGCACGTTAAGCCATTTTTCAAGGCTGTCATTCGTAGGTCTTTGAGAGTCGTTACGGGTCGTCAGAAGCCCAAAGTCTTACCAAGGGCCAAGAGGTATCGTGTTTCCCAGTAACTGGGTTATGGAGGTCTGATAGGCAGCCGCTCCATGTAAAATACTGGTATTCAGCTCCACCAGGTTATACTGGAAGCCAACCCCAACATAGTTGGGAAAAGGCTATGCAGATTGAAGGGTTTCATAGAACATAAGATTTATCCAAACCATGTCCTATAGGATAATGTTTGTCAGTAGATGTTTTCCTCTTCTCATGCAAAAAAGTAAGATAATCAAATTCGAATTGTGGTGTAGGTAGGTAAATATGTAGATACTAAACATATCACATTTACGATTCGATAACGAATGCTTGCATGCTAAGCTATATATCTGGGGGTACGGGAGTGCCCCCGCCAAGACAAGCCAAACGAAGCGCAAGGGCACTACCTACCTTTTCTCGAAGCGCTTCGTCGTTTTTTTGAACCCTCATAACTTGGGTTTGGATTATACCAGATAAACAAAATTCTCGGGATATGATGTCAATAGTGAACTAATTAAACATAATTATGTAAAGTTTCAATTGCATAGCTGACGGCCAAGCCTCATATTTTGACTAAGGTATAGAGTTTGTGAAGTCAGGGTTTGTAGAGTTAGAAGCTTGGCTCTACATGAGATCTGATAACTTTTTGACAGAGCGAGCCATAATAATATGTGGTCTCGTCTTGGCAACATTTTACATGAAAATGTTTTTGGTGGGATAATATACCGAATAAGTGTCAATTACAAAAAATTATATCACTATAATTTTCTGTAATTGACACTTATTCGGTACTGAAATGACGTGAAAAAAAGATACATAGATATAGGAATTATTCGGACGCAAAAATATTGAAAAAAGAAAAACTTTTAAAATACGTCAGTATCTTGTGTCGGGTCTCAGCCAAGGATTTTATTTCGACTTAAAAAGTTTTGGCACTGTTTGGAGATATTGGCAATTCAATTTCAGACGTGACGTCTTTTTGATTTAAGGGTCGCCGGAAACTTTAAATAAATTGCTTTAAGACTGTAATAGAGAAGTTTGACTTTATATCCGTTCTATATCCTTTAAATTAAAGTGATAATAAATTAATTCTCGTTTTGCCCGCTATTTTGACATACGTACTTCGTGTTTATATAAAGGAAGAAAGAAAATACGGTTATTTATGGTAAACATGACGCAGAGAAAGAACACAAACAAAGAAAAACAACAAGGTAGGGGAAATAATGCGTCACATCCTGCACGAAAAACGGCCATCGCACAGCATAATGCTATAAGACCCTATGCGTGACAGAGCCCCAGCGCTGGTTTTCAGCGACAGCCGGCGTTGACGTGATGACGTCAATCGGTGCAGAATACATTATGATAAAAAAAAACAAAATATAAAAATAAAATAAATATACAATATTTAGTTACATTACTCAGATAAAACAATTTTAGGGGTTGTTAATGCTTGATTCGTCTACCTATCATGAATTATGGCGATTTCCTCTTTGGCCATTCATTGCATCAGTCATTAGAAGACCTGTGTTGAGCATTGGAATCTATGGGCAGACATCTAAAGTAAAAAAACTAAGTCTTACGCGGAGTTCAATAAGTTTTCATAGAACTATTCAAACTTCTGTTTACATTTCCATACAATTTAATCTATCTCAAAGAGCTTCTACAAAGAGTTTCAAATTAAATGCAGTTTTTCAATTCCAACTAATTAATCTGGCCCTCAGCGGCGCAGCGGCGCGGGCGTAACGAAAAAATCCTATTCATCATCACCAGCGTTTCACCGTCCTGTGCACTCTCTTCTCGACATAAAGTTGTTTCAGACCGAGTAAGCCGATTTCACGGCGACTTACAAATGCATGTGCGATATCGAATTGGAAACCACTGAAGATCGCATCTACGTATTTTAGGGTTTCGTACCCAAATGTATCAACGGGAGTCTATTACTAATCCGACGCGTCCGTTTATCTGTCCGCCCATCTGTCACAGAACTGTATTTACAGAACAGTGACAGCTAGTCATTTGAAATTTTCACAGAATACCTGCGACTTTGGCCGCTATGATGGCAAATAATAAAAATATACTTATACTTTACTTTTGGTAGTACTTAACCCTCACTTTTAAAGGTACGTATTTGGTATAGATATGTCAAAAACCATTATTGAAACGAAATTAGAAAGAGATAAAAAAGGGAAAAGGTTAATGGCTCTACAACAGTTAAATTTTGCCTCGTATCACATAAAGTCTGGGGTGTAAATCACTTAAATAAATCAAGGGTTACGTAGGCGTTCGCGTGTGTTGGTAGGTACATTAGCCGGAACGAGCCGTGACTGGGCCCGTTAGGAACAGCTGCTACCCGCAATAATACACAATGATATGCATCTCACCTGAAGACGCCTATCCTTAGTTTTAATAAAATTGTTCGAAACAATATTATAATTGAACGAACAAATTGCTTCGAATGTCCTTCCATTATAAATACGGAAATAAACAACCTTTTAATTGGAATTTAATGGAGGTTGAATTGTATTTATTTGTTATAATTATAACCTACCAACTCAATTTTGTTCAATATAAAAAACGATTTAAAAATTTTTTGGTGTTTTGTGGCCATAAGACCAGTAAATCGTCCATATTTATTTATTATTGTGACCTTTGGATAACATGATTGTTATAGATGTTTAACGACGTAGTCTGAAACACATAAGCCACATTTACTGATAGATGAGTTTAATTTTGATCTACTTAATGTGTCTAACTTAGACAACATAAATCTCTGTCCAACTCAAGCCAAAGACGCGATTAGAGGAAATTAATTATTTAGACCCATAGATAATACGTCGGCAAAGTTTTAAGATCCATTGCGAACGACCTATATAAATAAGACTCTCTGGCTAATACGTGTCTAACTGTCTACGAGAGTGAGCCACCATTGCCATTAATCTCAAAGTTGGCTTTCAAAACCCGTCTCGAAGCACAGCCCTCTGCTATTCGAGACCGAAGAATACTCCACCCGGCAAAGTTTGAAGCTTCGCCCAATGAGTCTGGGCACTTTTAAGAGGAATAATGTCCGTCAGACTTAAGAGTAGGGAATCGTTTAAAACAAAAACAATTCCCGCGGTCGAGTCTCGCTGGGCACTTACCAACTGCATTCTGCAGCAAAAGTGTTAGAGCACCACTTTAGTCAACGTCTTATGCAACAAAGTTTTTCGCCACAAAAATGTTTTTGTTCACAGCTGTTTTCCTAAAAACAATGAAAGCTAGCTAGAATTTGGATAAATAGAGTATGGGACAAATTAATACTTAACATTTCTGTGTAACTAGGTACCTATTCATTGACGAATTTGTATAGTGTGGATTAATTTATTGTGCAAATGTTAAACACATGAATGTTCATTTAGCGAATGCTTGAATAGTGAAGTGTAATCGAGGCCGTGTTTGTACACACAAACGGAATTTAGATGATCCGGTCCATTGTAATTGCGCTCTCGTATAATGTTGTTTTCTTCCTTGAATTATAGGTGACAATGTTTGTTATTCATCATTATATGTACCTATTTCGACATCATTTATTAACACGTCATTTTTCACGTTTCAGAACATTCAAAATATTTACTTATGAGAGGAGGCCTGTGTCCCACTAGTGAGAACATTATGTATTATACTTAAAAATATATAAATGGTAATTAATAGATATTTATATATTTCCACGGCTGGGATACAGGCGTCCTGGCTTCGAAGCCACCACTCGGGCCCAGTGCGGGTTGGTTTGGGTAGGGTTATATTTATACACTGGCTGTGGCCGCGACTTCGTTCGTTTGCATGTCGAAAAACAAATTGGAGTTCATTGGTTGTATTTTTTTTTGCACGGAAACCTAATTATTTTTCTAAACTAATACTAGGTAGTAAAGTACACCTTATAACCTCAGCTATCTTACAGTGAAAGTCCCGTCAAAATCGGTCCAGTCGTTTTGGAGATTAGCCGGAACAAACAGACAGGCAACAAAAATTTAAAAAATAGTTTTTTTGTTATTAATAAGTACCGCGTTAAGTAGCGGCGCAACAGATGAGAACAACGTTCACATCAAGAGTGACGAAAACCGAAGTTAGGAAGAGAATTCGAACCTGCATTCGTAATCGAGGGGCTCATTTTGAACAAGATGTGTAAAATTTTTATTTGACGTACATTTTTTAATGCATTTTATTTCATACAAATACAAATGACCCTCCGTGCCGATTCAAACACATGCCATGCCACGAATTATGTATTTTAAAATTGACTTTTATACCTTTTTGGAAAGCTTACAGAATAGGCAAGTTGTTTTAGTTATTTGTACGATTAATGTCATAGAAATTTTTGTGACAAGACAACATTTTTGAAGCGTAAAATGAAAATATTGGTAAGGTATTATTCTCATATCGCTCATTATTTTAATTATTTTGTTTAATTAAGTAGTTTTAATTATGTCCATAGCTTAATTGAAGTGCCAGCTACAACATAATTTTTAATGGTACCCATTCAAATATGTAGTTTTTTTTTTATTTGGAATTAAATGTCAAATTTTGGGTAAATATCGAAAAACCCTTAAAATTCAAATATCTCGAAAACTATTGAATTTCGGCCATACATATGGGGGGTTCAATTTATTGCATTTTGGCCCCCTTATCAGCCCCTGACGGATATACGTCGAATTACCAGTAACCCTGTATACTTTCATAAACATTTATTAAAAAGCTGTTATTTTGAAATTACAGACACTTCAATTTTATGTATAAGAAAAGTTAATACCTAACGCTGAATGAAACGCAGAATTTAAATTGTCGCCTCTTTAATAAGTTTCCGATTTCTTAGAATAAATTATTAGTTCCTTGGAGGTGTATAAATTAGTTTAACGACGGGGGAACTCTCTAAAGTTTGTCGGGTGTCCAGATACTGGCAGTTTGCGATGCAATAAATTAACCGTCGTGTTTAAGTAAGAGCTTGTTGGGACACTGTCTCGTAGTTATTGCTGACGCTACTTGCAAGCTGCGCATGATTCCTTGAAAGTTTCCTTGTTCCAAAACAAATTGCAATTTTACTGCACTTTGTTTTATGTAAGTATAATGGAGCGTTCGCCTTCTGCTTTTATAAAACTTTTGATGTTTGTCTCGATTTCTGAAACTTAAAGTGAAGACTCTTGCAAGAAATCTTCGTTATGCATTCGTATCAGCGTACACGATTAGTTTTTTCAAGTAATTATTTTAAATCAAACAAGCTGAGTAAAAGTGAAAACGTCCACCTATTTAAACGAAGCATTATAAAAATATCTGCTTATAAGCATTTTACTCAGAGAATAACAGCTCTTTTAAAAATATTACAAAGGATTTATAAAAATACGAAAAACTCTTTCTGCATACTAATTTGAAGATATTAATTAAAAATTGTTCCGAAGTAAGATTCAGTTGGAACGAAAGAATTTTAAAATAGCAGTCTTTACAATTCTTGCTTGTTCGTGTGTGTAAGGTCTTGGACGCGTAGGTATTTGCGTCACATTTAATGAGGATTTCGTTGTAAACTTCAGTAAGGAGAGACTCAGAAACCCTGCAGACTCCGTAATTGGGTAGCGTGAGTGGGTAGGTAACTCTACCCACCTACTAGTACAATGTCGCCGTAGAAGATCCTTCTCCAATTTTTTAAACTAGATTTTAGATTGGAGTAGGTACCTAATGTTAAGATGCGACTTTTCTCGGGTAAGTATTTAATTTTAAAACTCAGGTGTACTCACCTATTTGGCCCTTTCCCGGGTCACCTCCAAAATCAAATGCCGTAAGTAAAGAAAATACAATCAAATAGCAGCTTTTCTATAGTGTCCATGAATTACCTACAGCATACATTTTTGAACCTGTATACTTCTCTTATACTTCAGCACTACGGCACTGCAAATGATGAGCTTTTAATAAGAAGCTCCTCTGTTATTACAAAGATGCCGGAGATTTTAAGCTTTTTGCAATACTTTAATTCTCTTGTCGAATTTATCAGCGCTCGTCGTCGCCGTCTGTCGCAAACTACCAAGAAACGAAAAAGAATGAGAACTAGTTTTCGTAATACGGCACAATAATTATGGCATAATACGGTTTAGATTTCGAGTAAACTAGTCAGTAATTCTGCCATACTAACGTAGGTAGTAGGTATGGAATTTATTTACTCCACTGTATACATTAAAAATTACATCTACCTACTTGTCTCGTCATTATTTAGCCCTGTACGGACATAGAATTAAATAAAAAATTGGTTTGAAAGTTATGAACGTCGAAACTTTCATATTTTAACGCATCCTTGGACGTAAATAAATAACTCACGCAGTATTAAAATGGTAGAATTCTTACCTTATATAGATAACTAGCTGCGCCCCGGGGTTTCACCCGCTTAAATGTCGATCCCGTGGGAATATCGGGATAAAAAGTAGCCTATATGTTAATCCAGGGTATCAGCTACCTCCATACAAAATTTTATTAAAATTGGTAAAGCCTTTTTAGCGTGAAGAAGTAACAAAAATAAACACACACACACACTCAAACTTTCGCCTTTATAATATTAGTGTGATTTATTAAAAAATTTAAATATCTTAATTTTGAATAAATATACATCCAGTGGTTTTTTTTCATAATATCTATACGCCCAAAGATGGATGGACTGTGTGAATGATGATATGGTTAGAAAGGGGGTGACTACCGAGATGACGACTAATAGAGAAGTATGGAAGAAAAAAACGTGTTGCGCCGACACCAAAATAAATTGGGGAAAAAAGCAGGAGAATGATGAATGATGATGATGTACACAACAAAAGGTCTGTTCATAAAATGTTGCGCTCGTTTTCGTTATAAATCATCGTCTTTTTGATTAAATACTCGTAAATAAATAAAAACGAAATAAATAAATACTAAATAAATAAAACTAAATCAATAGAAAACTAAACTAATATATATTAGTTACCAGCGAGTTCGAGCCGTCAACTAATGCATCCTTAAGTGGTTAATTCAAAGCAGTATTTGGTGCCTTCATTATTTTTCTTCAGCAGTAATTCATTCCTTTTTATTGCCATTTACGACTCATAAGAGTTTCTTACGAAGATCAAGACCATACTTACTCGTAGCTCTATGTGCAAAAACATGCCATTTTTTTACCGTGTCTGTTCATGAAAAAATACATGTTTGGAAAAATACGCTGTGCCTAGATACTTTTTAAACAGATTACGTCACAATGTAAGTAGCTTGTGCGAATGAGTCACGTATCATATTAAATAGAACAAGTGTTTCGTTCAGAGCACGCGACTCCGCGACTACGCGAGCTTATGGCACATTCACATTCAGCTGCTCGGCTCGACAAAGAGCTCGTTTTGTGCCAGTCCGTATGTTACCTCGAGAGCTCACGTCATATGCCACCGATTTGCCTAGATACCATCTATGTACTGAGAGCCCTTTTGATGTACTTCGTTTTGTATATAAATGGTAGTTTATACAGGAATGTTGGTGATTCCCTTGAAGCTTCAAAAGTATTAATTTATTTTACCAAGTTTCGCTTTAGGATTCCTGATTGCTGAATCGATTATGTTTTAACAAGTCCATGCCCGTCCAAATAACAAAATCACTTAAAGCACGATATACACGGTTTAAAACGGTGGTTTCAATCCTAAGTTTAAAACAGTGTAGACAATGGTTTTAAACCAATTTCGTATGACCTTTAAACGTCATTGGTAGAAAGGCCTGCGTTGCAAACCAGTGGCAGAAGAAAATGTTGGTTTTAAACAGTGTAGCAGGCATCTCGCAACAACAACAACTTTAAGGTCACCTTGGTTTGTAGACTGGTTTTAAACCGTGTAGATCGTGTTTATGTGTCTTGAAAGTACCGCGGCAGGACTAATTTTATTTTATTATCTTTTTTAATGACTTTCACATCTGCTAAGTTGATAGTTCAATAAAACTGTACTATAATATAATAGTCACGCAATTAATTACTATAATTAAAAGCAGAGCTTCGTCGCAATTTCTACAGCGATTTAAGGATCACTAAAGTTCAGAAACAGCGACGAACTCGTTCCGTCGCGCCGTCTTGTCGTCGCCCACAAGTACCGCAATTTCCTATCGCCATCAGGTTTACTTTAAGAATTTGTTCGAGATTATACGCGACATTGTATGATTTCCTTTAACATTCCCAGAGTGTCATAAATAAAGGGTAAATAGATAATTATACTTACGACAATATTGTTTGTGCCTGCTTGGCACTTCCTTCGTTGCGACGATGTAAAAAAGTGTTTTATGTTTGCCAATTTGTATGCTTAGTACCTACACATTCATAAAAGTTAGAATTTCTTCTTTCTTCTTAATTTTGGGACATTCTTAACCTAGTAAACTAAAAAAAATATTATTGACAATCGGTTTAAGCAGGGTTCTATTACAACTTCGTAATATAATATCAGTTGCAGCGGTTGTACCCCAAGCTCTGCAACAAACGCAATAAACGCTATGACGCTATGAACTTTAGCAAAGGTTAGCTTTAATACCGCCGGCATTAAATTAGTTTTTCAACTAACTGAACTTTCAAATGAATGTGCTTGAACGAATCAGTTCGAATGAGTAATTATTAAGTTGGCGAATGTGTCGGGAACGAGTAAATCGATTGGTTGCTTGAACATCCCGGGAGGGTGTTCTTCGTTATAAAGTTTCAGGATTGCTCTTACCTTGGTGTTAAAAAGCGGGAATCCCCCTCTTGACATAAAATTTTAAGTCATAATAGTGTTTGGCATAACGTTTTCGCATAACTTTTAGTAGCACAGTAATACTTTTGCATAATGCAAAGGTTGGCATAACCATCATTTGGTCTGTTTAATAACTTTCATTTGTCTGTGGATTTGTTTTGGTATAATTTGGAGTTGCATACATTTTTAAGGCATAATATTTATTCGTCTAATAATCATGAGCTATAGGTAAATATAACATGGATGTCCTGTCATTTGACAAAGAACGAATCACAAATTTTCATTTTAAAAATAACGTTAGGTTTTTATTGATAAACACGAAACGGGGATTTTTTTTTTTTTTTTCGGATGGGAAATCATCAAATGACCCCTCCCGCTCTGGGTGGAGCGGAAGGGACTGTCAGACTCTTACTGACTAAAACCCACCGTGTTCCTTCCTTAGCCCTTTATGTTCTTAATGTGGCTTTTTTAATTCATTCACTTTTTTAGTATATCTTAGGTATCACTGACATTGGTGTAAGAAAACATCTTGAGGAAAACAAATAAAATAATAATAATACTCTATTCTACATATCTCAGGACCATGGGGTCCCGGTCCTTTGGAAGGCGTACGAGGGGCCAAAGCCAACTCGCAGAGACCCCTTAGGAAATTTTAATGAAATGCGGCACCAACCGACGATTATCCCTGTATGCACTATGCAAATGCACCAAAGGATAACCGGCCCCGGTTGGTGTAGGACTATTGCAGGATATGGAAAAATAAAAAGTTGGACTATTGGTTTGGGTGGCTAAAATGGACTGGTTACCAAGAACTATGGAAGAACTATTCTATTTACAGTAGGTACTTACATGCCCGTTATCTGAAACTCCTGGCACCCAAACTAGGACATGTCAGGATTGTTGATTTTGGTCCCATACCGTCGAAACCGTATGATACCTAATAGGATTGGCATAGAGTCAGGTACACAATTTGCAAGAATATTGTGTCAGCTGACTGACGAAGTCCTTTAAATATTAATTTGATTCTTCGAGCTCGGGTAGTGATAGTTTCCATTTGTATATGGCAACGAAAATTCTGATCCATACGTACGCCCAAATATTTAACGCAGAGAGATCTGAGGGGCAATTCTCGTAATGTTAAGAACTCTCTTATCTCAGTCTCAATAAGTCGAAAATTCTCTAATTTCTAATTTCACAATTTTTTTTTATTTTTTTTACATTGATTGTAGCTGAGATGAGGGTGTCTAAAAAGGCCACTTTGGCAGAATCATAAAAGGATAACATTATGAATCATAATATGGCGAAGACAGTCCGGTTTTTTCTTTTTCGCTGCACTACGTAGGTATAATCAAAGAGATTGGGATTGGATTTGGATTGGATTGATTGGTATTTTAGCACAGACAAAAAAAAATACTGAAAAATCCTTCACCAATGAGATTTGATACGATTAACTTAACAGTTAAGTGTCAATTTTGATTCATAATGTTATCCTTTTATGATTCTACCAAAGTGGCCTTTTTAGGCCCCGAGATTGCGAGTATATTTTGAACATTTTTAATTATGGGAATTGGCCTTCTGGTTATGTATAAGCTACAGCAGTCAAGGGCAGGCACCAAACACTAGTATGCTTTAACTTTGAAAGTCGCCGGGGGCAGATAGTCAGCTCGCATTGCAAAGGGAATAAACCGAGTTTTATCATAGTCAATGTTAGAAGAGAGAGAGGTTGTTTGACAGTCATTCCATTATAATTTTAAGAGCATTCCATTATAATTTTTTGCTTTGTTTGGCACCAGTCTACTCTTTTCACAATAAGAGCTGTGTCGACACCGTAATGAGGAGAAGTTTAGTAGGGGCATATCGCATAAATAATTATAAACGTGTGGGGCCCAGGATTAGTGGAACGCCACAGTTGATAGCCTCTTCATTACTTACATGTTTCCCTATTTTCACCACAATCCCGTAGATAGCTGTGGATATACCAGTTCGGAAACCATATTAGGTAGTTCATAATCATAATCAGCCTATAATGTTCCCACTGCTGGGACTCAGGCCTCCTCTCGGTGAGAGGGAGTTATGAGTATTAGTTACCAGATATTATTTTAATCAATTCTTCTCAGTATCAGAAGAACCTGTGCTCTGCGGTAGGACTTTAATAGGCTGTTATTATTATAAGAAAAGTTTCAAAATTAAATGGTATATCCCACAGTAATACATACGAGTATCTTTTTGGATATTAAGTACCTATGATGTGACACTCTTGACACCATACAAATAGGTCTATTAATTATACATGTAAATTTAGTGTCACTTCATCATTTCTCAACCTTGATGGATAATAATTGATTAATTGAATTAGCTTAATATATCTCAATCACGCACAATATTATTCCACCCTCGTGTCTAATCCCTGTCAGATATATGATACCGTGTCGTTCATAATTAATTCGGTTTAAGTACAGCAGGAGCCATGCCTTTAAGGTAGGTGATTAATTTGACAGAGTTTAATGGAAGGTAGGTAAGTAACCCACAGAATATTTAATGATAACCACGATGTCAAATGGCCCTAATAGATAATCAGAATCTATACTATAATATTATAAAGCTGCAGAGTTTGTTTGTTTGTTTGTTTGAACGCGCTAATCTCTGGAACTACTGGTCCGATTTGAATGATTCTTTTAGTGTTGGGTAGTCCATTTATCGAGGAAGGCTATAGGCTATATAACATCACGCTACGACCCTTAGGAGCCGCGCAGCGTGTGACACCGCGGGGAACAGCTAGTTAGAATCTAAGATCTAGCCCACGGTCAGCGGGATTGCCGAAAGGATTACCGCTGGCCCGGAACATAAAGGGCTAAGGAAGGAACACGGGTGGGTTTTAGTCAGAATAAGAGTCTGACACTCCCTTCCGCTCCACCCAGAGCGGGAAGGGTCATTTGATGATTACCCATCCACAAAAAAAAAAAAAAAAGATCTAGCCCACAAAGCGGTTTTCAATTGTTGTTAGAGCTTCTTGTGAAAGAATTTGTCTGGCGAAATGATACCACCAGACTAATTTGTATGATCAAAAGTTTCGCAGAAAATGAAGGTGAACTTACAGGAAGTTGAGTATATTTTAAATTTTATTTCTGTGCTGATGAATAGGTAGCAGGCACTCCTAAAATACTGTAGTTAGGACATGTTCAACATAACATAAGGGCCAACTTTCGACAAAAAATTATATTCCGTTTCAGAATTAAATTTTTCATTTGCAGCAAAATACCTATTGTTCCTACCAAGCAATCCTATAACCAATTTAGTAATCACCTAATTACCTAAACATTTACTCAACATGTACCCTAAAAGCTTTGAGGTTTACAGTGGTTGTATCAAAGTCACCTGCATATTGCATAGCACAATTGACTATGCAGTAAACTGTTTCAGCTCGTAGTGACAGTTGACCTTGACCTTCATTAGCTGAAGCAGGTGTGTTTCAGGAATTCAGTCGCAACTGACGAGGCTGAAAAGATGCATGCATGTGGAAGAAGGTAAAGGGGTACTCTATGACCGACTCGAGTAGGTAGGATCGTGGGACAGTGGTAAGGGTTGTTTATGGATGCAGGGAAACTAAATTAGCCAGTTTTATATAACATACGCTACGTGCTATAAAAATAATTCTTGAATTTACCATTCCGTCAAAACGACATCCTTTGAGCTTTCGATTAAATGATGTTTTATGGCATTGAGCTAATTATAGACACTTATCTACCTAAGTATAATTTACGAATCAATACTTATATAGGTACGGTAAGTAAGAGGAAGCAGAATACAAAAGGTATTATTCGGATTTATACCTTAGCAAAAACCTTCGCACACAAACAAAAGTGAAGTACTGAAACAAAACATAGTAGCTATCTACGAATGTAATTTACGTAAATAAATCACCCTTACTTAGTGGCAAAAACTGTGTAGATAAGAAATTGGTGTTGCGGACAAGTTTCTTGTTTGCCGCTGAGAAAGAGCGATATTCCTACACAAATACACATAGCAATAAACCAGGGGGCCGAAAAAGGCCACTTTGGCAGATTCATAAAAGGATAACATTATGAATCATAATGTGGCGAAGACAGTCCGTGTTTTTCTTTTTTTCGCTGCAATACGTACGTAGGTATAATCAAAGAGATTGGGAATGGATTTGGATTGGATTGATTGGTATTTTAGCGCAGACAAAAAAAAAATACTGAAAAATCCTTCACCAACGGGATTTGATACGATTAACTTAACAGTTAACTGTCCATTATGATTCATAATGTTATCCTTTTATGATTCTGCCAAAGTGGCCTTTTTAGGACCCCTAGGGTACAAAGACTTTCATAATGAAACATTAAGTTAAGCGAACCTTACATAAATAAAAAATAATGCAATAAGTCTATGTAAGTTAAACTTTCCAATGTTTCCACGGATATATTCCCTTGTTGGTCACAAAATGGCTCAATATTGAAATTTGCGACCGGCGGCAGGCGTAGACCGTCGTTGTATTTGAGCAATTAATTATTCTGTAATTATAGATTTTCGTGAGAATATATTTTGTTGTTCTTAAATCACACTAATATTATAAAGGCGAAAGTTTGTGAGTGTGGGGGTGTGTTTGTGTGTGTGGGGGTGTGTGTGTGCTTATATGTTTGTTACTTCTTCACGCTCAAACGGCTGGACCAATTTTGATAAAATAATTTTGTATGGGGGTAGCTGACACCCTGGATTAACATATATCTAGGCTACTTTTTATCCCGATATTCCCACGGGATCGACATTTACGCGGGTGATATCGCGGGGTGCAGCTAGTGGAAAATATTTGTGAAAACGGAAATACCTTGTGCTTATTTAGGCCACTTCTCGTGCTGCGGCGGATCTTGTCACTACACTACGTTTGCTTACTGTTACTGCGTCTTGACGATCCGACTGATGCAAGTTTTCTCATGAATCCGCCTGAAGTCCTTACTGCCAGTGGTCCACACCGTCAACCAATATGGAATTTCATTGAGACATCGAATTGAAATAGAAAATAGTTTACTGTCCAAGTAATACAGTAAGCAGGTTCACTGGTAGGTAATACATAAAGTTGAGACGACATAAAATATTACCCACAGCTAGGTTACAATATATTATTTGCCAGTGAGCCCCTAACTGTTTAGCAGTTAGTCTGTATCTTGGGACTCGGGGTACGCATTCTAGAGTGGAGACTAGAGAGGAGAATAGACCACCTCTTGCTTAAGAATTGGGTTCGTTATTCTCTAAGTCAATAGGACAACGGGTACCCAACAGGAATATTTTTTTACCAATCATTTACCTACTAGGCTGCAAGCATAATAACAAACGTACACAGGAGCTAAAAGAAACATGAGATAAGATAAGATAATCATTTATTTGCTCAAACATGAGTACAATACATACAACACAAATTGTCAGCATGCAAGAGATGTTAAAAGTAGGGATAACACAGATCATCACGTTTGCCTTAAAAATTAGCATGAAAATATTAATAAAATAAAGTACAATGTCACTTAAAATAAATGTCATGTTATTATGACCTCTCAAGTTCCGCTAATGAGACACAATTGATTGTCTATTGATTGTATCGTACTACAGAGGGCAAGCGCGGGGCTTGACGGGTTTAATACATTTCGTCGTGTTTGTGAGTCGGCAAAGCCGTGCCTTCTATCAGAAAAATGCTTATCATTTGCGAACTCTTTTATAACCGAAATTATCTTGTATGAAGTTTTCGAACCTCTGATAGGTACATTACGTCCGAGTGTTCTACATAATGTAAATCCTTAAGACCCAATTTACTCATAAAACCTTCTGAATAAATCATACGCGAAAGGACCGAAAACTTTATAGTCAAGTCCGGGGACAGTTCAATTTTAGTTTAGTAACCTAAACTAAAATTGAACTGTCCCCGGACTTGACTATAAAGTTTTCTAACGTGTTTGTATCTCAGATAAAGTTAAGTATGTCACTGAGCCTATATGTTATTGAATAATTTATTTGCTAAACCTACGGCTTTTACTAGGGCCCTATAACACAAAACTTTACTAGTCTACAATTCTACAAAATTGTAAAAGAAAATGCGTAACACAGAAATTACAAATATACATATGTTACAATTTACCTTTCTTTGGCATTTTTAAAAGCGTAAAGGCTCCTTCAAACAGGCGCGACACGCGATAAAACACAAAAGCACCGCAAGTCGCGCAACGAGCGGTGCCTTTGTGTCGCGCGCGATTATATCGCGTGTCGCGCCTGTTTGTAGGAGCCTTAACACAAAGCATGTATAAATTGAAGACTTTTCGCTACAATTTACGTATTTGTAAGGATTTTCCGTTAGAATTACGTGGCTTAGAGTTTTGTGGTACACGGACTTGTAATTTTGTAAATTGTAACTTAGGTACCTATACCTAATTGTAAAATTGTGGATTAGCGCCCTTATGTAAAATTTTTAGTTTATACACAGTCATTTGCCTGTTTAGTGATTCTAATTAGATATTATCATAAAATTAATTTGCTAAGGTATTAATTTTAGTAAAATTTATAACTATGTGGGTACCTAAGTACCTACTAATATAAATTACAAGACAGACACACGCTACAAATCTATACAATATGTTCTAATATTATTATATACATTAAAATAATATATATAATAATGTTACTAAGTAGGTACCTATCTATTTTTACTTGACGTTTTTGTTTCAGTACTCATTGAACTGTTTATATTTTCAAAAAAATCCTTTTAAGTAGAAAAGTCCGGACAAATTACAAGGCCGGACAAAATCCCGACGGGGAGCTAAAAAGCCGGACATGCCCAGTAAATAACCAATACATTTTCCGAAAATAATTGTTAGGGCCTTTCATTCGATACCCAAACACGATATACCTATTATTTTATTTGTTTACTTTTTTCCGCTCGCACTTTTCCGCTATAAGCCGCCATGTTGGATTGTATGTGAAGGGTCCAGTTCTCGGAATTTAGTTACCGAGATAAACGCAGTTTTGTAAAGTTGGGTGATAAAATTGCATTTCGCGATTTTAATTGATTATTAATTAAAGCTCAATTATGTATAAGTTCTTATAGTAAATGACTTTATATGATGTTTCTAAGTACCAGAAATTTTAAGGGTCAGTTCACACCGAGATGCGACGCGACGCGCAGTTTTCAAGATAGAAATACAATTACAGACCTTATCTACTACACTAACCGACGTAGTGGACACTAAATTGTGTACCTTTTAGTGTAGTAGATAAGGTCTGTAATTGTATTTCTATCTTGAAAACTGCGCCTCGCGTCGCGTCTCGGTGTGAACTGACCCTAAGAGAAAATTTTAGTAAACAGGTACCTAGGTCGGATGTCGTATACGTTTTAATACCGTAGGTATACCTACAGGGAGCCTAAAAAGGCCACTTTGGCAGAATCATAAAAGCATAACATTATGAATCATAATATGGCGAAGACAGTCCGTGTTTTTCTTTTTTTTGCTGCACTACGTAGGTATAGGTAATCAAAGAGATTGGGATTGGATTTGGATTGGTATTTTAACACAGACGAAAAAAAAGTGCCTTTGTGTCGCACGCGATTATATCGCGTGTCGCGCCTGTTTGTAGGAGCCTTTACTTAATAGTTAACTGTCCAGTATGTTTCATAATGTTATAATTTTATGATTCTGCCAAAAGTGGCCTTTTTAGTCCCCCTGGTTAAATATATTTTCTGCATTATTCTTTCGATTTTTCCCAACAGATACATTTCAAAGTCAAAGTCATAATGTTATCCTTTTATGATTCTGCCAAAGTGGCCTTTTAAGGCCTCCAGGTAAAAGCCCCCCGTGGCTGTAAAACTTTTGATGACGATGAGAGTAAGCAGGCCTAAACAACATTGTGCAATCACAAGTGATATCTTACTGCACTAAAACTTTATTAGACAAGGTAGACAGTCCCTCTATACGGCTCTGGGTACGGAGGCACGTGCCACCGTGTGTTGAGCCACGTCATTTTTAGTTGGTTTAGTTTGGAAAAGTTTACTAAGATAGTTTTAAGGTCATTGTACTAATCATAGATATTGGTACTAATACTATATGGATTGTGAGTACTTTTAGTCCGAAATACTTACAGAATATATTATTTATTATATAACTACCATAACTAGTCCGTAATAAAGTTTGCACCGTTTTGCTCCCTCTAGTAGGGCTTATTACATATTTGCCGTCACCTGAGGATAAGTTCTTATTATTTTAATGAGCAATCCAATTTATTTGTTGGGTTTAGGGCTGCACTTAATTTCCATTTCTCGGATTGTACAAGTCCGCCAAATGAACCACAAATTGAATTACTTATACTTAATTAATAGAAAACAAAATATATGTTCAGCATTCAATGAAGTGTAGAATATCAATTGACTTCCATTGTTTTCAGATTTACCTTATATTGTTCTCGTTTATTTCATTCAAATTACCTACCCTACCTGTGACTACCATCACAGTATAATAAAGTAAACAGTATTACGTCTTGGCAGTGTCCTTGAAATGAATTACCTACGGCCACTCGGTAGATAAACACGCACAAGGGTTGCCCACTGACTGTCTCTTGGGTTGTAACTGACTGTATAAGTTCGACAAAATAATGATGTGATTGGTTTTTTTTAATCCTATTTGTTGAAGATAGTGTACATTCAAATCGGAGAGGTGGCGAGAAATCGTGACGCAAATCACATCAGCCCCTAGACAAGAAACTACATGAGGACCACGACCGCACTGACAAGAGTGCTAAGAAGAAGTATTTATTAAAATGTTTTTCACAAATCCGGTAGCTTGTGGTGCAAAAAAAATCAGCTGTTCCCTACATTTTGACGAGTTATACGAACATAAATGTAGAGAACAGCTGATTTTCTTTTCGCGATTTCAGGTTTGGTCCCATAGTAAAAGTTGATCATAATGATGAGTACAATGACGTCTTAAGAGGTTGTTAATGTTTTACCAATAACCCTGTATATACCTCTATAAAAAGTCCGCAATGACATAATTATATCTAAATGCTCAGGTTTCACAAATTGATAAAATATGACAGAGTTGTATAACAGAAATAGGTATGTTAATTTTGTCTAAGGTAATTTAAGTAAAAAATCCCTATCGAAATAAATTTAAATTGCACTATACACTTATTAATCCCTTTTTCATTTGAATGAAAAAGGGAGGAATAGCTTACATTATAAGTATAAAGCAATTGCTTAATTTGCTTATGGGCCAATACGGTACTGGGCCGAAGACGCGAGCAGAAGCAAGTATAGATATATTTTGTTCCTTCAATCAGGCATTGACCTCATGGAAAAGAGAGATAATCACCTACTAAGTACCTGTCAAGGAAGTTATGCTCGCTACGCTTCAATAAATAGAAACACATATTTAAATTATTTTTATAGGTGACTGAGTTGTAATAAAAAAAATGTTGAGATATAGATAAATTCAAACATCCATACACTGAACAAAACAGTCGTTAACTTCGTGATGTTTCATGTAAATAAATGTGCGGGAGCGTCTCGCACTCGAGTACAAGTGCGAGGTGCGCCCGCACATTTATTTCCGAGTTTCGAGTTTATTTGTTTACGAGTACGCAGGCACAGTAATAAAGTAAGCAGTAGGTATTACGTTTTCATACAAATCAGCCGAAACGACGCGCTTCGAAATCTCGGTGTACACCAGTACAGTATTCAACAGGCATCCATGCGTTGCAGACGTGGACGGTGCAAACTATAATTTTTTTACTAAGATATTATTTATTTTGTCGTTTTAATTATGTTGTTTATGAAATTATTACTTTATAGTGTATATTTATTTTTAACCGATTTCTAAAAAGGAGGAGGTTCTCAATTCGGATGTTTCTATTTTATTTTATTTTTTTGTAAATTTGGTTCATGTTTCATAGAGTGATAATATTAAATTATAGATGTATTATTATTTTAAAATGCTGATATACAATTTGATAGCTGTTTTCGTCAATTAAATTACTATTAAACACATCCCCTTTTTATAGGCATTTTTATGTAACTTTTCTATACTTAGAAAGTATTTTATTTTCACACTCGAATAAATGGCTAAAACAAACAATAAAACGGACTATTCGAATGGCTTCGTCTTCAATAGGTTTCCGAGTACGCAGGCACAGTATAATAAAGTGTTTAATGGAATAATTAACATTTCGCGAATAGAGCATGATTGGAATGGAACTTCGTTTATTTTCATTACGGGATGGTTAGATACATTTATTTTGATTGGATTTTTCAGTCATTTGAAAATCTTAGAATATAAGAATATTCTGACCCCGAAAAGTTAAAAGAATAGAGATAATACCTATGTACCTACCTTCTTACCTGTACAATAAATAGGATTACATTGTTTATGTAAGTAATCATCTTATTGCTTGCCTTTTGTTTGTCTGAACAACAGGCTCATGCATGCATGCTCTGTACACGTTTAGAAAATAAGTATTTACATTTCTATTTCCCTTAACAATAGGTACTGTACCATATTTGCAGAATTTAAGGAATAACAAGAATGGCCTTAATAAAAATAAATATTCTTCACAATAGCTTTGTACGTGAAAGGAGAAGAAATAGGTGTAGCACAATAGCAGTGAGCTGTAGTAAGTTGACAGGGGTCCACGTTCGCCGGCCTCATATGTGGGCCCGCTTTCGTTCGTACTCCTTACCTACTCGACCCGCCTTTTAACGCTCCGCGCTCCCGGTCCTATTATAAGTTATTACTTGCTTTTACCCTTACTGTTGGCTATTACGAAACGTGTGGACTTCAATATATATAATAGATTGTACCCCCGGTGCGACCGAAAGGGAAAAAGGTACTTCTTAGTACTCACATTTATGTTTGGTCTGTCATAAATAAACTCAACCTCGATTTACCGATTACTTATAAATGTCCTCGTGAACATTAATGTTTATGATTAGGCACAGCTTTTGATAACAACCTTTTAGTTTCATTCGTATTTAATAATACAATTAGTAAACGGCCTTAGTTATAAGTTTATAACGTAATGACTTTAACTACGTATTGGCACGCAACGAACGTTGGATTTATAGGGTTGCTTTGTAAAATGTGCCATGAATTTTGGTGAGCGGTGTGCGGTTTGGAGCGTTCGGTTGATTAAATTAAAACAGTAAAAATGTTTTTCTTGTACCGAATAGGTAAGTGAAGTGAAGCTGTGTTCAAAAATTCAATTGGCGAGGTGATCAATAGACCTGGCTTGGTGATATTGGAGCCACTTCGAGACGACAGCTCACCGCGACGCAGACCACTTCGAGACGACAGCTCACCGCGACGCAGACGACTTCGGATAATGAATACTTTAGCAAATTAAAAGCCATGTCATTAATTTTCTTTTGCAAATTATTTCATTTAATTGTTCTCCCTGTCGTTTTCTGCTACAGATTCCTTTTATATAAAAAAAAGCCCTATAAGTACTTACCTTCTATAGAACTTTTATCATCACTGTTATTAATAATTAATAAACAATCACTAACAGGTACCACCTACCCGAAATATGTATACTTTCCGTACCTACTCGTAGATGAACCAGTGGGTTTCATGAAAGCTTATTCTAAGAATTTAGATTAGGAGATCAAAATTGTACCTACCTACCCAATATTCATCAATATTTGACATTTATAAACGCTTCAAAGACCACATGTAGTTTCACTTCATTTGACAAGAGATAGGGCAGTAGGTTATGACATAACTTTAGATATGTATTTAAGTATAGGGAGTTTATTAAAATGTTGTGAATGAGAAGCTTCTGACTTTATATACCTCATAATCAGCCTATAATGTTCCCACTGCTGGGACACAGGCCTCCTCTCGGTGAGAGGGAGTGGGCCGTAATCCACCGCGCGGGCCCAGTGCGGATTGGCAGATGTCACATGTCTTCGAATTTTTGGTTCTAGGACATGCCGGTTTCCTCACGATGTTTTCCTTCACCGTTTTGAGAGCAGTGGTGATGAAATAATTTACACAAAGTAAAGCGCCTGACTGGGTTCGAACCTACGACCTACAACTCGTAAGTCGCGGCCGATACCACTTGGCCACCACTGCTCTACCTATAGGATGTTTATTAAAATTTCGTGAACAAAAAGCTGACTTCCCACATAAACTGTCTGGCACATCTTTGAGTCGATGAAAACGAGGAGCGAATATTTTAACGATCCCTCCGAGGCATGGAGAGGTCACGCACGAGAAATAAAAATCCCTCTCAAGCCTTACTGGAGCAGCACTGTTTTACCTCGCAGATTGATCGATCTACACCGAAGCTACGGTCTGAACCACCCCTCAAATCATGAGCATCTTTAACTTTTATGATGGGGTCAACATGTGCGAAGCAGAATCATTGGCGGGTTGCTAGCCATCCCGCTCCTGATCCATACTTTTTTCAACTTGACAAAACATTCATATTTCTTTATTATTATGTAGTTTAATATTAATGTAATATACACATACATACATACATACATTATCAGCCTATAACGTTCCCACTGCTGGGAGTGTGACAGGGAGTGGGCTGCAATCCACCACGCGGGCCCAGTGCGGGTTGGTAGATATCATATACACATAAACCTTTGGAATAAATTCTCTAAATGATTGTGAAAAACGCATCAAAATCCGTTGCGTAGTTTAAAAGAACAAGGCGGTCACACAGATAAACTGAACTGATTAGACTCGAAAAGTTGCTTATCAGACAGTCGTACACCGTACATTATTATTAAATACCAGTGACCTGAAGGGTAATTGCTTAACACACTTACAGTAGCAATAATATGGCTTTCATTTTGACAGTTCATTGTTGTATTTACGTTGTTGAGCAGACAATTTTTTCGAAAACATGAAGCAACTAGCTGCGCCCCGCGGTTTCACCCGCGTAAGTGTCGATCCCGTGGGAATATCAGGATAAATAGTAGCCTATATGTTAATCGAGGGTGTCAGCTACCTCCACACAAAATTTTATCAAAATTGGTCCAGCCGTTTGGGCGTGAAGAAGTAACAAACATATAAACACACACACTCACAAACTTTCGCCTTTATAATATTAGTGTGATATCCTTCAAAATAATATAGATTATAATTGAAAGTGTGTTACGCAATTAGGTTGCACAGTATTTACAAATTGACAAAACATTGAGACTACTTTAATGTAGGTTTTATACACTCTTTAATCTTTCGGAAAAAAACTCCCTAAATTATGGTAAAAACCCATAGATATCCGTCAAAATCCGTTGCGGAGTTTAGAAGAACATCGCGGTCACACAGACAGACACGAAAAGATTATTATTCGTTTTTCAGAAATCACTAATTTGTTGAAATACATGGTCTGAGATGGCTGCTTAGTAGACAGTCTTACAATTAAATTGTTAGTTAATTAAGGGCCTTAACATTATAATAGCTTTAATTACAGTTTCTATAGATGACTGCTTGCATTGACGGAGTCAATAACCAGTTTGGTTATATACTTATTGCTTTGAGATTTGAGAATAATTTCGGGATTAATGATTCAATTAAAGTTACATTGAAGTTCAGCAGACGGTGACTAGCAATCCGTCGGGTAGCGAGAGGTTGTGAGTTCAAGTTAATTCTTATTTGATTTCAGAATTCTAAGAATTAATTTTTGAAAGGCTTTATTGATCAATAAAAATAATTTAGGTAGTATACAGCCGAAACTTTTCCAAAAATAAAAATAAAGTTATCATTTTTATTTTTTAATAAAGGTAATATAGACTTGGATAGTAGGTACCCGGTCTATATAAACTTTAGCAAGATAATAACCACCTCAACTAAAATTGTATAAACTTAGCAGTTATCATGGCACTGTAAGTAGGTAAGCCTATTAATCTCGAGCTAAGTATGTAAACAAAACAAAAGCAAATATTCACGGATATGCTATACATAATACTTAAATTAAACGGTCAGGAGGGTTGAGCGTATATCAGCATTTTTAGGAAAAATAAAAATGATCGTGGTTGTGATAATGACACATAGCCCGGGGCGGGTTCGCGAGGGATGCACGTGTTAAGGGCGCAGAGCGAGACGCCGTCGGTCAACATTTGTTCGGATTGCGGCTTTTAATTAATTGCACACATTGCTCACTGCTGGCCTACGGCGAGCATTGTTTGCACGAAAAAATCGTGCTAACAATCGTGTTTGCAGGACATTTTGATCTTATACAGAAATATTTTAGGTACAGGTAAAAATATATCTGCATAAATAATGTGAAGGCCGCAGGAACCCGTTGGATGCGAGAAGCACAGAACAAAAAACAGCTGTTCCCTACATTTGTGATCGCTTATCTCGTCAAAATATACAAGCAGTTTTTTTTTTTGCGATTTCACGTTTTGTGCTGTACTTAGTAAAAGTTGTTTATAACTAGCGGCCCGCTCCGGCTTCTCACGGGTGCAATTTTTTCGTTCGAATTTCCGAATTTTTCTTCCATACAAACCTTGTCCTGGGAATACCGAACACAATAAAAAAAGAATTATCCAATTTGGTGCAGTCCATTTCGGCGCCTTTGTTTTAAAGTACCTATGTAACGATGATGAGTGCAATGACCCCTTTAGACATTTCGTGTATGAACAGATAGACCAGATAGATATACACATACACACACAATATAGCCACATAATACACACACATATTATTGACACATAATATAGCCATGAAATAAGAAATCTTAATTATAAGACTATAGTCTTTTAACAAAAGTTTAAAGTCTGACAACCAGTCTTACCAAGGGGTATCGTATTACCCAGTAACTGGTTTGTGGAGGTCAGATAGCTCCATGTAAAATACTGGTATTCAGCTGCATCCAGTTAGACTGGAAGCCGACCCCAACATAGTTGGGAAAAAGGCTAGGCAGATGATGAGTCTTTTAACAAAAGTAAGAATTATTTATTTATTTATGTAACATAACATCACACCTGTCATTCCCCAATGGGTTAGGCAGAGGTGTACCTATATTACACCCACATTTGGCCAGTTATGTTTAGGACGAGCCTATTGCCATCAACCGGGCACAATTCCAAACTCCGGGATGTTACTGAGAAATTCCTGATAGAAAAACTCAATATCACTTTGCCCGACCTGGGATTCGAACCCAGGACCTCATGCTTAGCACTAGTGCTTGCGACCGCTAGACTAACGAGGCAATCAATGTAAATACCGATTTATAAAAAATAATTTTAAAAAATTAAACCGACTTCAAAAAGAAATCAACTCAAAATTATGAAATAACTTTAATTTCGGAAGTCGGTGTCTTGGGATCTGTATTTTAGTTTTTTGCCACCGACTTCCGAAATTAAAGTTATTTCATAATTTTGAGTTGATTTGAAGTCGTTTTAATTTTTTTAAATTACTTTTTATTTCGTAATTTTTAGTTTTTGCACTAGAATTTGACCAAGGTTTTGAGATGTTTTCCCTTTGACACTACACCTGTAGCTCGTATCAATACGCCAGGCCGTCACACTTACACGTATTAGTCCATATCTTGAAAATTACTGAACCGATTTTGATGAAACTTGCACTGTTCCCTAAGTTGAAGTAAATGTAAGCTAATACAAAAAAAATGGTCACGATCCGATCAATAGTTGCTGAGAAATGCGTGGACAAACATACATACATACATACATACATACATACATACGTCTATGAAATTTTGTATATTTGTTTGGAAGCCTTAGTAGATTGTCATATGTGAATATAATGCAATTCCAATAATATTACATACATACGTATCGAATTGATAACCTCCTTTTTTTTGAAGTCGGTAAAAAAGACTAGCTGACCCGGCGAACTTCGTACCGCCTCGCCAGCCGCTCTGCCCCGGCTTTTTAAATCTCTGATATCTTCTAAGATATTCATTTTAATGATATGCTGTAAACGGCAATTTTGGTCTACATGAAATGCACAACGTATCTAATGTATTTAATTGCATAAGGAATAATACTGTATTGTTTAAAATAGCTTGGTAAATAACCCATTTTTTTTTGGAATATGTAAAAGATAAAAATGGTTACTGTAGATCAATAAAAAGGTTATGACTTATTAATTGATCTTTTTAAGATATACAAATGGAATTGTATATCTTAAAAAGATCAATTAATAAGTTTTTTTAAACATTAATTTGATCTATTTCGTAAGGTTTAGCCAGCGTTTGCAATGTAAGCGTACAAAAATATGTTTGTTACGACTTCACATTACAAATCTTTGAATTTCTCGGCTTTTCTCTATTATAATATGCATTTATTATACATATAAACCTTCCTCTTGAATCACTCTATCTATTGATGAAAATTGCAATAAAATCCGTTGCGTACTTTAAAAGTTCTAAGCTTACAGACAGCGGGAGCGACTTTGTTTTATTCAATGTAAAGATAAAGATAACGTAACATTTCAACTGTTCACGTTCACGACGCAAGATGATATATGCCAATTGCCACTCAGTGGGGCTAAGGTACAGAAATGTCATTAGAACGTCCATAAAAGTCCATTAGTGTGTGCGGCATTCGCTGATGAGAGAATGGCAAAGGTCGACCTCAGGGCTCACACTGCCACCAGACGAACGTGACATTATAATATGCGTACGTTTATTCTAATTACCTGTCAGATACTGCCTGTCAAACCCACTGAATTGACATTTTATAAAGCTTCACAGCTTGAATAATTTTTCTTTTTGTGCGAAATCTAAAGCTTTTAGGAGGTACTCCCCGTTGCGTTACAGACTGCGGAAATATGAAAAAATTTAATTAAGAGAGAATACGAGTCAATAGCTATTCAAAACGCGAATATAATAAAAACAAACGTTAGTTGTAACTGAAAAAGTGAACTAGATATCGGATTTCACTGTATTCCAATTTTGCGATGCAGATGATCTAAAGGGGAGTCCGAATTGAACGATCAAAAAAAGGTCGTTTCGATGAAAAATACAGCACGAAATTGAAACTGACATTTTCATTTCTTTGTTGGAGACATAATATGTGGCTAGATAACGCTGCAAAATTTATTGAGTTATAAAGTCCAACATCGTTGTATTTTAAATAATACAAGTTATCATCACAAGTACCTAAAGCTTGGATTCATTCGATAACTTTGTCATGTGACCTCTTGTTTGAATTGATATAAAAGTATATTGCCACTAGAAAATTAGCAATAAAAAAGTTTGAACAGCAATTTGTTACAGATATTACAGGTCCCAGGTATACATTCATTCCGAAATACATATACAAGTATAATCTAAATACTTAAACGTCCTTAGAAATTCACCGAAATAAATAATGACCAATGTGAGGCTTGTTTTAAAAATTTCAGCTAAAAAATGTGCGTAAAATTTTCGTTATTTGTCTTCTCTAAAAGTCGTCCCTCAACTGTCTGAATTAAAGCAGTCCTGGGTAAGTATGATCTTCATACCAAATACGTTCTCAACGATGAATAATTAATAAATACGGGCCAGCTTTATTCCACGTAGGATCGTAAACTTGTGAAAAATGAAAAAAACTCGTACCTAAGGGTACGAGTTTAAATAGGCAGTATCTACGTCACAGTTGCTACGAGAACTTATTATGATAAGTTCTCGTAGCAACTGTGACGTAGATACTGCCTATTTATTTGCTACGCCGTAGCTGCGACGAACGAAGAATAGATTGATTCTCAGATAGAGACAGTATCAGATAACAAGTTTACTGTGAGTTAGTAGGTATTTGTACTGGGACGCTTTTATTTATTGTAAGTATTTTCTTGTCTATCTTCGTCTTTTAATTAATTAGACATGTGATAAGATAAGTTGATATTAGAAAAACAATTTGATGCTGAAACCACGGTCATGTTTTACCATTACCGTGCCGAAACAAAGAGAGAGATGGCTCGTGCGTGCAACAAACAATTCAGTATTTCAATTACACTTTGATCTCGTTAGTGTAATGAATCCTGTGCTTGCATCGGGGACCCTAATGACAGTTGTAATGCTACTCGCATTACAGAGGGGGCTCGGGGAGCGTCGCCGAAGAGACGGCAACTTGCAGCTAACTAAGACGATTTATTTAGATATAAATGCACGGAGCACTAATTAGTTACCTACGTTTTGCTCGGGGACGGACGCGACGGGCGCTTTGATAGCGCTATAATATACCTACGTATATACGTAGAACTGGAATGTGTGCTGTTATCTTTTTGTTACTGTATAATAATTAAAGTAGCTGTTTTTAGAAATACCTTAACGAGTATCATTGTGTTATGTTCCCTGATGTTTCCCTGCGCCTCGCGCACACGGCATTCCTTTTGAAGCCGGCAATAAATTTGAATTTTAAATTGTGTATGTAGCTGTGTATGTTTGTTTAAAAAACACATTGCCGCTGGTTCCCCTAACCGCACAACGCCGCCGCGCGCCGCGCCGCTTCTGGCTGCATTTGCATTTACTTTAATAAAGCGCTTGTATTTTTTATTTTTATTCCCACATTTTATACTTATGTTGTTTTATTTTGTTTTTAACTATGAAAAACGGCAAGTTGGAAAAAAAGAAAATGGTTTGTGTGAATAAAGATTTGGCTAGGAAGGATTTTGACCCTGAAATGACAGCTGATATAAGTACTTAGTTAAGTATAGATGTACTATAACAGTCAGAAGTTGACTAGCAATCTCTCAAAACTATGGCATAAGAATATTAGTTGTACTTATGACCTTCTTCTATAAGAACGTTTGACAACACTACACATTGGCAACTTGTTGGCCGCTTATGATTGTTATTACAAATTTCAATAAGCTAAGTGAGCGTTACGGTGGCCAAAGTAGTTAGCATTGTGCCTCGCATGGCGAACGTTCGGGTTCGAGTCTCACATCAAACATGAAAAATATTTTTTAAGTATTACAATCATGTGAATAAAAATGCCGAGTTGCTAACAAATATTTTAAATATTCCACAACTAAACGGATATTCTTTCGTTTTACAATTATAATCTTAGCGTCGTTATTAAAATATGAGGGTAGATTTGAAACAAAGTGATAAGTTCACTTTGTAAATCTACCCTCATATTTTAACTACTTTACTAGTTTACCTAAATTATTCCACTATTCGCTATTGTTGGTTGGTGAACATAGTTACGAGCGTTTGTGTTATCCTGTTGTTGCTATTTTAGTATTCTTCTCAATTCAATATGCAGGCTAATATTAGTATTGAAGTCAAGGCAAATATTGTGGCCCTTTAATAACATAAATAAGTGTAAAGGATTTCTTTTGTATAAAAAATATTACAATGTTACCATATCAAAATTTGTTTCATTTATTATCATATTATAATAATAAATTACCTTTATTGTAATATCTATTTGTTCAAAGTAATTTACTAAAATAAATTACTAAAACATACAAATAATAATAATTATATAAAACATAAAAAAAACTGGCCCAACTAGGATTCGAACCTACACCTATCCCGTTCACATTAGCGAGTGCAGCCTCGTTACCGATCTAGCTAATGTTAACTTATATTCACTTGTTGAAATTTTGCATTACTATGAAAAAAATAATCAGACTGCGATAAAGAAACAAGTTACTGATATTGTCATCCTTGTCTAGCATTGACCACATCTATGACTACTCGTAGCGCGAATGCGCGATGCTACACGACATGTTAGTTTGTTACCTAGCGTTGGAACATCACTCACACGGATAAAAATGCGTATGTGTGTATAGGCGCCGCAGCCCGTATAGCGCAGGCGATAATGATCATTGCGGTGTAAGTGGACTTCTGGCCGTGACTGTACACATAATTATCATATGTGGGAAAGAATAACGAAACAGGAGCATCGACTCTAATTAAATTAGTTTAAAACACAAGGAAGGTAAGGTATATTATTATTCAACGTATTTATAAACTAACTAACTAAATAATATGTATAAATGAGTACCTAAGTAAATGCTTTTATACAAGACTAATGAGTTACACAGACGCCACGAAGCTCGCAGACGACAGAGATGTCGCGAGGCTTTGCACGCTAATGCACCTAACCTTGCAAGCACCTGTCAGAACTAGAGCCTTAATGACTTACTGTTTCATGAAACTTACGTTTCATGTTTACAATAATTTGAGGAAATTTAATCACAACAAAATGGTCTAAATTGAATGTCAATTGATTTGACTCGTAATTTTGGAAGGTACGCGGAGAGTCTCTGGTTCTTCTCATTATTACGAACATTTTGTACTGGACAATATCAGGGTACCTTCTTGTAACGGAGATATTGAAGGTCAAAGTTCCAACTTTTTTTGTTGTTTTTTTTATGAAAATAAGTTTCAAATGTTCTTGCCTATGAAATTGCAGTTTGACTTAGAAAACTTTTTTGTTTTTTAAGAAAATTACTTAAGTATTTTATTAATCGAAATTTTAGCCATTAGTGTAAGTGCACTTTTGCCATTTTAGTGGAAGTTCGTTGATGGCTCTGCTATAAAAATCTTGGGGACAGGAAGTCAGGAATCGATGAAATCATTAGAGGCGTTTTTAACCGCCTTATTGCGGCGACTAGGGGCGTGATGGCGCAAAGATTGCCTCTCCGTCACGCGCTCCGACTCCTCCTTCGCGAGCATTACTGCTTCGCAGAAGGAGACCACCGCTTACCATGCACTCTCGGTCCGTACCATGGCCTGGACTAGGGCCGGACACGATCGATCGCTGCCGTGAGGACGCGGCGGGGCTCTGCCCTGGCTGGGCAGACCTCGACCATACGATTCAGTGAGCTACGCCGCGCGTCCCGCGCGGCGTAGCTCCACGTAGTAGACACAGAATTGTGTACCTTTTAGTGAAGTAGATTAGGTCTGTAATTGTATTTCTATCTTGAAAACTGCGCGTCGCGTCGCGTCTCGGTGTGAACTGACCCTAAGCAAAACCATCGATGATAAAACGATTAAATACGAAATGTTGATTTTCTCCTCAAAAGTTTAGTGCCAATCTCCGTTTTCGCAGAAGACGTAATTTAAAAACTTTTACAGCTCTATATAACTCTTTTATCTTTCATCCGATTTAATTCATTATTTAAACTTTTTTAATATAAAATACCGAGTCCGAAAGTAAATAATATTATATCATTTTAAAATACGTAAATGTACTTAAACGCGTTAAGAAATACGTAGAACATGATAAGAACACGTAGCTACACTTCTCCGAAACCATTATTCTACTTGTATCAATTTCAACAAAAACATCTTTATCTTAAAAGATTTCTGTTGACGCTATGGAAAAAATCCGGCTGGTCTCTATTTAAATAGCAGGTTACTCTCTTGATCTTTATTTTCTTCCCAAAGGCTTCCCGCTCGGTATTGTCATCTTCAATGAATAAAGCCATAAATATTTAAATTCACTGGATTTTTGAGCATCTGTCAAAATATTTTCACACTCCGCTGAAATGGAGATATTTTTATTGGTTTTACGTTTTCATTTACTTTGATGATGAATTGGTTCCGTATAAACTTAAGTCTAAATAGGAGGAAAACGAAAAATTAAGAAAAATTGCGCTATTAGGAATTCTAAGAGAGAAGTAACAACAGGGGATATCCCAGAGCAATTTAATTGTAATTTCTTGAAAGTACCTACTGGTGCAATTTTCTATGATTGTTCAAGTGCAAATAAAATGAACGACCAAGCTTTCTAGAAACGTTATACGTCTCAACGCAACCGCAAGAAGCCGTAGCGACACTATTCACACATATAACCACAGCTTGACCACATTTTGTCTGCGATGTGGTGTGGTTGTGGTACGTGTGAATGGGCCCTATTTGTTGCGCCCTGAAATAAACGTAGCAACGAATCAGGCAGCTAACAGGAAATACAAAATGCATGGCATTTATGAAAATAAAAAAAAATCCCGAATGAGTATTTTGTCGGTCTTAGTGTCCAAACACACTATGCCGAAGGTCCGCGGCTGATTTTATATCAGCGCTATAACGCAACGTAATTTCGGCATAATGTGTCGTCAGTAATTTTGAGTTTTGAGTATGGATGTCAATGGCTATAAGAGTAGAGGAAGACCAGAGAAACGATGGATGGACTGTGTGAATGATGATATGGTTAGAAAGGGGGTGACTACCGAGATGACGACTAATAGAGAAGTATGGAAGAAAAAAACATGTTGCGCCGACCCCAAATAATTTGGGATAAGGGCAGGAGAATGATGAATGATGATATGTCGTCAGTAATTCAAATAGCATTGCAGGCGTAATCATACCGAACTTCGGTAGCGTACCTTCGGCATAGTGTGTTTAGACACTTACAGACCAAAGCGCGGTTAGCGTACGGACAATATGTTACCATAATCGATACCATTTTATTTTCCAAATATGTACGTAGGTATGTGATGCGCACGTTTTCTCTTATTGTTTTTGTTAACGTAGTACACTCGAGTTCATTAATATACCTATTGGCAGTGAAAATGTTTCAAAGTATTGTAAGCGTTAAAATGATCATAGAGTTCTATACTAACTTAGACATAATAAAATGCTATCATATAAACTGTTCATAAGTATGTTACGGTAATGCAGTCAAAAATATCTGACTACTCTTCGGAACATAAATATCTAAATACCTACTCTAGATTTCAATATATCTGGTGTTTCGTAAATATCTATACAGCTTTGAATATTCAACTAAATGGCCTTTACCATTAAATTTATTTTTGCTTGCCGGAGCAGAAGTACAAGCAATAATGCAATGTTGCCGTTGAAGGATGTCATAACTGACAACTTCAAATTGAATTTGTTTCAAAGAAAAAAAATACAATAGGATATATTATATGTAGGTACTTCTTTCTGTAAAGAGATTGTTCAAAGAATTTAAGACAACAATTCGAGACATGTCAAATTGTCAAGATATTTGTCATAAAAAATTACATAGATATTTGTGAACCTAACTTTGCGCTAAATTCACAATTTTTAGAGTCTTTGTCTGTAGAAATATTGTTGATCTATTGTAGTCACATATTTAGAATATCACAGATTGTTTACAATTTATTGTAAGGCAAAGCTGTTTAGAGTTATAGGAAACTTACCATTGCATAGATATTTTTGATTCATGAACATGCTCAGATATTAAAGAAGTCGACTGTACCTAATCAACCAACGGTTTGATTAATAATTACATTGGGTATTCCCGAATTTAACGAGCTGATGAACCGGAAAATGTAAATAACATAACGTAACATCACGCCTGTAAGCTCCGAAGCATTAAGCAGAAGTGCACTTATATATAAGTAAGTAGTAGGTACCTACACCCACATCTCGCCAGTTATGTATAGTTTCTATTTAATAGGGGGCGAGCCTCAACCGGGCACAAATTCTGACTCTGGGCTACTACTGAGAAATTCCAGATGGAAAAGTCTAATAACACTTTGCCGGGAATCGAACCCAGGACCTCACCCTCGGCAGTAGCGCTTACGGCCACTAAACCAACGAGGCAGTCTTAAACGGTTAAAGTAAAAATAAAAAAAAAATAAAAAAAATTACTTATTATACCTAAACAGCAAACAATTGGTAATTATTTTAAGGGGACTACTGGACCTAAACGCAAAAAACGCAAGTTTTATAATGCCTAATAGTCTAAGATCGACTACAGTAAACAAAATCAGAAATATATATGATATTCTTCAGGGTATATGCTAGTTAGATAGTGTGTTGAACACATAATACAACTAATTTGATACGATAGAATAAAATCATGAAGATACCTCTAAAAACTTTCTTTTTACAATAATAACCATACTAATATAAATACAATCATTTAGATTTTTTGTCAGATTATTCTACAAGCAACTTACTAAAACAATAGTGTTTTAATTTTTTAGTCCAAACAATAGATTTTTTGTAAATAGATAATTGCTTCTTATGTTGCAATAAATTACCAGGGTTGTGTCATCGCGCTTCTCTTTTGTTTTCTATGCAGTCCGACAGTGACCGCGCTTTAGGTCATGTAAGCCCCTTATGAATGATAAACATATCGAAAAGTTAGGTAAATACTGTACCTAACCGAGTTTCATAATAACAGGCGAGTAAGATAACCGATAGCAACGATCACGGGTGCAAGTTGACAAGTAAACAAGTCGGGGTTATCTGTGCGCATTATATATTAAAGTATGTACGCCTATTGCCATATACAGGTTAGCGTTTGACCAGTTCGCAAGAAGTACTCTCACTCTCCACAAAAATCAAGTAAGTACATTTTTTATTTTGGCTTTTATTAAGAAGCAACTGGTGCCGAAAAAAAAAACGATTTTACTATTATTATTATCTGATAGTCTGTACAATCCTAAAGACTATGTTATTCAGCACTAAAATTCCATTTTTGTTCTCCTCGTGTAATTATAGGATATATTATGAGGAGGAGAAAAACTAGTAAAACAGTAAATGCTTTCGATAAATACGATTTAAATATCCACACAGCATCAATCGATGATCAAATATAAATCCAGGAATACCTATTCCCCCGTAAACTTTCCTTTTATTGTTGATTCGCAACACGCTCGCAAGTTATTGTCGTTCAATACCAGTCTCGGTAAACTGAATATTGTTTTCAGTTTTGCTAGAACCGTTTGGGGTTTACCCGACCCTCGGATGGATCAATTCTGATTTGATTAGGTCCGGGGCTAATTGAAAACGAGGGCAAACTTAATTTGCATTATATTTAGGATTTTTACATAATTCAATTAGATAACCCGAAGTTTTTCGATAAACAAAAAACATTATCTGCGCGGACGGGCTAAGCGGACGGTAGGAGAATATTAATCTCTGGCACGGGGGCCCGGGGGCCCGGGGGCCGCCCAGCCGCGTTCCGACGCCAGCGGCCTGTGGGCGGACCGGACACTACCTGGTTACCACCGATAGGTTCCTGCTCTGAATTTTGTCTGCTTAGTGACCACAATTTTTAAAAGAATACCAGTGGAATATTGCCCCATGTCGTACCTACGCAATAGTACAAACAAATGCCATCCGAAGTTACGCCCATCAGATAAAAACGGAATACAAAACAGAGTAATGTACGGAGTACCATTATACTTTTTATATTCACTTCACTTTTATATTTTTAAAGCAACTCCATTTGCTTTAAAAATATAAAAAGCGAACTGCACAATTTCGTAAAAGTTTTTAGTTTATTCGAAATGGTGTTTCTCCGAGTGCTTTATTTGAGATTAGTCTAGACTACAACTATACAAGGAATTTCTTCCTATTTGCTTTTCGACTAAAGGTTGGTTTTCCAGTGGTTTGTTCTCTGTCTAACTGGACCGATCGCAACCCAGATCTTTCCAAAATCATCGTGCAACTTTCTTCAAAATATATAATTTTCCTATAATCATCCAAAGCACGTAATTTCCAGGATGAAGGCGACTCTGATCCTGTTGATACTGGCATGTGTCATGGCCGCGGTGTACGGTGACCTGGTCTGCGGCACCAACTACTGCAATCAGAACCCCTGCGGCTCCCCCGTGGCTAGCAGCAGCTGCAGGAACCCCTCGGTCTACCGCGCCAACCACGCCGGCAAGTGCGCGTGCTGCCCAGCCTGCGTTACCTTCCTTAGTAAGTAGAACTTACAGCTGAACATTCATGTACAGCACCTAGAAAGAGGTGCAGAAAAAGAACATTTCACCAGCGTGCCCTTGCCTAACCCTCTCATCAAACAGGACGAAACAAAACACAATCCTTTCCAGCCAGCGGAAAGTTTTCGTCCGGCGTACCTATATCTATTTGACCTTGAATCTTCTGTAGTAAGTACATATATTGTTACCGGCCAAACCCGATTTTAGGATGAACTAGTTTCGCCTAAACCAAACCAGTTCTCCCTCGCTCTTGTATCCTATGTCGACGGAGCCCCGCTGTGCTATTTCTGTGTAAAGGGTTTAAAGTAACCTAACCAAACCTCATCCGAAAAAAAAAAAAAACCTCGGGGTGCCCTTCGCCTATCAACCGACCGCAACCATGCAACCCGTGTAGGGAGAACTGGTTTGGCCGGTAACATATACTATACTCAGAATAATCAGGTGAAACGGCTTTTTTAACTCAAAGTAGGTAGAGTCACATCCAAAATATGTTCGTCACCCTAAGGGCCATTTTTGTCTGCTCATTCCACTAAAGAATCTGCTTACTGGCACCGAGTTTAAAAAAAGAATCTGTCACCTGAGATGCCACGAGCGACAAAGGCAATGTTCCAGAAAGCTGAACTTTTTTATAAACTCGATGAGCCATAGTAACAGTGGGAGCACAATGAAACGGTATTTTAGCCAGTATACCTAACTCTTTAGTTGACAGTACTGGGCTCAAAAAATATAATAATAACATAACATCATCATAACACGCCTGTAATTCTCGAAGGGTTAGACAGAGGTAATACCTAATACTCAATTAAAGTACCGTTGACACAAAAAGTAGAAGAAAAAGTTGACGGTACTTACATAAACTACATCCACAGATACCCAAACATCCATATACTGTATACATACCCATTCATAGCCAAGACATCATTGTAGACTTTGAAAAGAGAAACTCGAAAGAAACTTCAAGGTTAATCTTTGAAAATCTGTAAGAACCTGTGCTTAAAGATTGTTGGTTTAGGTCCGAAAAGATCATTTTTATGTATTTAGGTACAGTCAAGGGTCTGTTCCAATCCCGTTTATAGACCTTTCTCAGACTGACATTATAAATATGACGAGGTAGATGGTAGGTATGAGCGTATAAATTACATCTATACATCTACACACACACACATACAAATAAATAAAAATTAAAGTGTCAGTTTGTAATGTCAAAATAACAGCTTTTTACTAAATGTATATGAAAGTATAGATGAAAGTATGCATGTACGAGACTTTTAGCAAAAAAACAATGTTTACAATTTTTATCTGTCTGTTTGTTTCGGCTAATCTCCGAAACGGCTAAACCGAATTTGACGGGACTTTCACTGGCATCTGCTGATGTTATACGGAGGAACTTTAGAAAAGCTTTTAATACTTTAGAAAAAGAATTAGTAAAGACACACATTTTTTTTCCGAAATCAACGCGAACGAAGTCGCGGGCTCAGTTAGTTTGTGTAAATAAACTGAACATCTGCTTAACCTAAAGCCCACACAAGACAGCACGCGAGAGAGGATTCCCAGTATATATCATTAGTATATAGGTAGAAAGTGCCGCCTTCCTAATAACCCTGTTATTGCCTCCACGGCACTCGCGGGAAGTGATTACATTATTCGCCGAGACAACGCCACTGTATAAAAATAATGGAAATTGTCATCTTGTACAAGCTACGACACGTTTCCTTCTCTTATGGTGTAATAACTGTATAAACGAGAGCCACGAGAGGCGTAACTATCAATTGAAGGGTATTGGTTAGTATTTTATGTGCAAATAGTGCTTATGCAAGTAGGTACCTATTTGTTCTAACAAGTGATTGCAATTAGTTGTTCCCGGCTGTCATTCGTGGATCTTTGACAGTCGCTAAGGGTTGTCAGACTTTGAACAGAACATGCTAATGTTACCCAAAATTGGGTTGTGTTGGCAATCACTCTGCATTCGATTAGAATGGAAGCCGACCCCAAAAATTGGAGTTATTCCGTGGGAAAAAGCTAAGAAAAGAAAAGATGGACTGTTATAACTTATCTATTTTCAGATTAGCTCAGAAGTTATAATCCTGTAAGATACTGGGAAAACTGAAGACTTATTTACTAACTTTTATAATCCACTAATTAAATTCAGTATTTTCCCAAGACACAAAATTGACGTCACGATCTTATTTTTTAATCTGGTATATTTTGTTTTTCAGACGAAGGCGTTGCTTGCAAGACTTACAGCAAGGAGCTTGGAGAGACTCCCTCCGCCATTTGTCGTGAGCCCATGAGGTGCCAACGAGGTGTATGTACCAAGATCCCTCCTAGGCGTTAAGTTACTCTATTCACGTACATGTAATTTTTATAACGTACATGACAAGAAAAATCAGCTTAAAAATATATTAAGTTAAAAGCTGGAAATAAGCTTTGTTTTAATTTTACAACGTTAAGCAGTCGCACCGCCCCACTTCGTAGTTTCTGATCTTCTTCTCCTGCTCACCGCTTAGCCCCCTCAACACAATAGGTGAACTATTTCCCGAGGAGGCGAATGCATTCAGCGAGTTAAAGAGCTATGTGGGGAACAGTCAGAAAGGCCATTTTATTTGACCACGAAGTTGAATGAAGTATGCATCAAGTTCGAATTCGGTATTTCATCGATTTTCTGTCATGTGGTATCGATAGCCTGAAACCATTATCTGTTATTATTTAAAGCGAGAATACAGAACATACCTGCAATACACGTCATCGTGCTGTTTTCCAATTTACATCGATTGAAGTTGCGGAAAGCAGCTTGTCAGTAATAAATCTTTCTACTCTGGAAGCGTTCTCCTGAGGTTTGAAGAGTGGAGTGTAACTTAGTGACTCAAAACCATATTTCAGATTGCCACTCTTGTTACAAGACAGGCTTATTACGATAAGTTACAATTGCGGAATTCTTAAGAGGAAATGCGAGTGGTCGTTTCTCTCTCTCGCTTGTTTTCTTTCTGGTTAATGACCATAAAGCAATGATTTTTTACAGAATAACAAATATTAACTACTGGTATGTCTCCATGTTTTCCTTTTTGATGATACATTATTTTTATAAGCACTAGAACCCTCAAAAAATGTCGATTTAAACCGCTGTCAATAGAGTAACTATTAATGAAAAAAAAGAAAGACATAGCGACACAGTATATACTCTTCTTATTTAGTTTATGATATATCTTTTAAATTGGTCAAATATTGGAGAAGGAAATAGGCGAGAACTCAACCTCGAATTATGACTTTTTACTTAGGCTTTTTCAAAAGTCTCTCCGATCGCATTTCCTCTTATCAACATACCTACTCGTCTACCCTTCCTCTCAATTTATCTAATTTGTGAACAGAGTCTGTATAACAGATCAGTAATATTATTTAGGAAAGAACGCGAATCCACTGTATGTAACCGCAAAATTATTGTTTGATATTTCTCAGGAACTGCCCCGTTGGTCTCGTGGTCACGAGCGCGACTGCTGACCCAGAGGTCCTGGGTTCGATTCTCAGGTCGGGAAAAGTTTTATTGGGTTTTTCCACTGAGAATTTCTCAGAAACAGTCCGGAGTTTGGAAGTTTAATCAACTCAGCCTATCACAGTCCACTGCTGGACATAGGCCTCTCCCAGATTCCGCCACAGCATCCTGTCCTCCACGTTACACATCCAGTCTACCTCAGCCACCTTCTTTAGGTTGTCCGTCCAGCTAGCTGAGGGGCGTTCCTCACTACGCTTGTCGATACGCGGTCTCCGCTCCAGGACTCATCTGCTCCACCGGCCATTGGTCCTTCGACAGACATAGCCAGCCCACTGCCACTTCAGTTTGCTTACTCTGCAAGCTATGTCGGTAACTCCAGTTCTTTTTCGGATAATTTCATTCCTGATTTTATCCTTCAAAGAGACTCCGAGCATAGCTCGCGCTGTCAAGTATAATATGGAGTGTATAATAATTTCTCCCACGCCTAAGGCTAGTCACTGTTGAGATTGGCCGCCATGACCGAAAAACGGTCTGGAGGACTGTTTGTATAATTTCTCAGGAAGCTCGCAGTAATTTGTTTCAATGTGGCTACGACAGCAAGCAGTCATCAATAATTCACGGTTGCTAAATGGTAATTTTGTTTACCTACTCACGAACTGATTACCTATTTGATAATGTATTGAACATTAGGAAACAGCTGAAGTTCGTGCGGTCGCACACCTGCTCTTTTTTATCAATATCACAAGATAAGAGATCAATATTACCTAAAGAGATTGACGACAATGTCTCAAGGTCGAATGACCTTTACATAGGTACCTCTACCTATCACAAGGTTGGATAAGGACTACATTTTCAATTTGATGCTGCACCCAACAATACTGGTAAAATACTGCAGTTACACGTAAAGTGTTTTCAGTTATAATTGTCGTGGTATTTCCCGTACAGAAAGCGAATTGGACCTGAAGCCCGGAATACACATGCCTGTAACTTGCACAAAAGTATGCAAGTAGCTGGAATACCAGTATGATATTCACCAATCAGAAGTTGTTATGGCACACAGCATGCAAGCTACTTGCATACTTTTGTGTAAGTTACAGGCATGTGTATACTAAGCTTAAAGCGCGGTGCAGCCATACCAGTGTGTGAACAAAAGCTATTCGCTTGACGTTGCCGACACGTTCGCTGGAAATTAAGGTCCTTATTACCTTTGTACGATTTCTAGTCTTCGGCTTTTTACAAATTAAATAGGACCTGCGGGTAATTGCGTAACACAATTACAATGGCACTGTCTTTTATTTTGACAGTTCAATAACATTGTTTTATTATTTTAAAGTTTAATAACAATCATTGCGTTGTAAATGTATATTGCTGAGCAGACCAAGACGAATTTTTCAAACATATGTAGCAACTAGCTTTTCAAACATATGAAGCAACCAGCTGCGCCCGCGGTTTCACCCGCGTAAATGTCGATCCCGTGGGAATATCGGGATAAAAAGCCTATATATTAACCCAGGGTGTCAGCTACCTCCATACAAAATTTTATCAAAATTGGTCCAGCCGTTTGAGCGTGAAGAAGTAACAAACATAAAAACACAGACACTCACAAACTTTCCATAACCATAACCAACCTACTAACAAAATGTATGTTACCCAATTGTGGCACTGAGCTATGCTTTGGGCAAAGATACCAGTCTGTAAACGTCTCACTAACGGTAAAAAAGATGCAAAAAAAATAAATGTGTTAAGGATAATGCTATACTGCACTATGACCTACTCCTGATGCTGAGGAAACGAAAAAATGCCGTAAGTAATAAAACATCACATTAGAAAACACGGAATAAAAAGAAAAACTGCTATACTAACCCAGTCTGTCTGTGCAATTTATGTTCGAGCAGTTGTGAGCTATCAATTTGATCTTTCTTTTTTTACGAGCAGCTTCAACCGCAGGCATGCAATAAATGTCAGTGTCACTCTCCCGCTGTTTCATACACTTGTGTACAGTTTTGTTACGTCGTTTATAATAGTTATGCTCCGTTTCCTAGCTAGCCTGTAGGAAATACTAGGGACAAGAGTGGTATTTATTGTCAGTGTTTCTAGTTAACTTTAAATAAAACCAACAAAGTATCATCATAATCATCATCATTTCAGCCGAAAGACGTCCACTACTGGATGTAGGCCTCCCCGAAGCACCTCCACTTCGACCGGTTCTGTCCTTCTCGCATCCAAAGTATCATAAATAAATATCTACGTGTAAATTAACGTGTTTGGTTATAAATATGACCGAAAAGTTTCGTACCAAAACTAAGTAGGTTCTTGTAAGTATTGAAGGCCGAAAGTAAGACCAAAGAATGTCTAGGTATGTAATCTGAATTAATAGGCAGCCGCTTAGCGCACTCACTGCTGGTACAGCGCTATTTAATTCAGCTCTTAGTAAAAGAAGGTACAGGCCATCTCTTCGATGCCATTTCAATTTAATTAATTTTTTTATTTGTTTTTTTTATTATTTTTTTTTATTATGGACGCTTTTAACGTTATGCATCGTTGTCACAAGTATAATTTCAACATGAATGATGAAACCAATATTTTGTGATTATGATTTAAAAGAGTGTCAGTGGCAGTGGCGAAGGTTCCATACAACTCGATTCCTACCGGCTTTCCTTTGAAAAATGGCACAGTCAGTATTCTATAGCCAAATAATATAATCATATTAAAGACATCTACTCCGACTTACCTCTTACAAAAATTGACCCTTCGCTACTGGTCAGTGGAGTTTCTTGCCCTTTCTTCTCCATAGGTACCTACGACGTTTTGGAATAGGCAACTATAGCTTCATCTTTCTGACTGACCGACCCCTTGACAATTCAAAAGTAGGCCATAATTGGTTTATTTGAAGAAAATGCTTTGAGTTTGAGTTTAAATTCATATCTCGCTCTATAGAAATGCCTGCATTGGTTGGTTTAACTTCTTAACATTCCAATAAGTCAGTAGGTACCTACTTACTTATTAGTCCAATTTCTTAACTTCCTTTCAAGTCGAACAACCAGATGAAAAGGCAAACTACCTTCAAGACTCTCTCCAGTATTTCAAGAGCTCTTTTCGTCTTTGCCCGTTTTTCATCTATTCTACTTAATAGCCTTACTCATGGTCTATAGACACTTCTAAAGTAATTGGAAATATACTAAGTACCAATTTGAACATGCACTTAGTGCTTGGTGTTATCGTGTTTAAGTACCAACGTAAGTTAGACAGCTGAAATTACGGAGTTTCGTAAATACTTAGATAGCACGGGCCCTGTGATGAATGTTCATTGAAGACAAAGTATTGGCCGTTATTCGTAACATATCGACGAGGCGAGACGCCAATAAAAACGAATAATTAAAATGTTGTGTGTGAAAGGATGGTGCATACGAAATTTAACATAATATTTTTTACTATTTCTTTGAAATTGCTTCTGTTTGATCACGTAAATTGAATTCGTGACGGCTTGAAACATGTTTCATAAAGTGAAATATTATACACTTATCTCCTGAAGCCGATGACAAAAGCAGGTTTAGCGTGTGACGTTGTTACGAGCCCGGGAGTGAACGATAAAGCAATTGTAAAACCGTCGGACCGATGCGTAATCGGCACGTGTCGCAACGATGTGTAGGCATTATGTAGATGTGAGAAAAATTATTCATATTTCTTATGAGATTCGATTTGATATAAGCCAGTGATGCTATGGTACCTACTTGTACACGAGTCACTATTTTTGTGTAAATATGCTAAAATGGTTTGGTCGAGGTAAAATCACATTGCTTTATTCATTCCTGTTTCATTTTCTCGTTAGGTAGATCTTTTCATCCATTCCCAAAGAAGAATACTGATACTTAATCCGTCTGTTTAACTGCTAAAAGTCCTCGTCATATAAAACCTCAAAAGAGCTCTTAGTGTAAAACATAATTCACAGTTTACATAGCAGAATGTTAACTCAAGAATGTAGGTACGCTAATTTCAGCTACGCTCCAAGTAATAACGAACAAAATGGTAAAACAAACCTAATGTAAATATCTTTCTTCCTACAAATTACACAGACAACTTTAAAATGGATGCTATTACAGCTAAAGTATAGAGCAAGTTCGTGTTTGAAGGTGAGAAGGTGATTTAGTAACAACGAGAACTCATAAAGTTTTTATAGATTTTCATTGTTTACGGCGCGCTGAGCGCCGTTTCGCTAGCTTGGCCTCATTACTATGTTAGTTGCAGAGTTACAGGTGCACACACAACCTTAACAATAATGATTATGAAACTGGCTTGAGCCATATCAAAAGTTTTAACCCAAACAGTACATTGGGAAGGGGTAGATTTTTATGTAAGCACATTTTTATGTATTTGGTCATGTGTACTACATCTGAAATTAATTTCGTTTGTTTATTTATAGGTTCTGCCCGCGACTTCATCTTCTCACTGGTCACAAAGGTCTAAAAAGTTACTTAAGAACATTTTCGAGATATCTTATTTAAAAAAAGATAACTAGAAATTTCTGTTTCTACGGAAAATTTAAAATCGTTCTAATTTGGTTGTAATACTATTTTTAGAAAATGTTCTTAGGTAACTTTTTAGACCTTTATATCTTGCTTATGCGTATAAAGTTTCATTCGAATCGGTTAATTCATTTCGAAAAACAAGGGCTTGAAAGTTTGTATGAAATGCCGTACGTCGTAAACGCTCTTAAGTACAAAGGTACGTACTGTTTATTTATCTTTGTTTTAGAAAAATAAATCCGCACCTAAAAAACCCATCCATGAAGTGCCATATTCAGCAATTCCATTACATAACTGATAGGTGAGGCAGTCGGCTGCTTATCTAATACGTCCAACTTCTTAGACTTTCTATTCTTAATAAAATGCAAAAAGATTACGTACGTTACTAAATATAAATAGTAATAAAAGCAATCATTGTTTGTCACGAAATCACAGCTGTTCAACGCAGACGGAATCGATTGTCACGTCTCAATTACAGAGGGTATCGCACCAAGTCACGGACTGTATCAGGAACAATTCCCATGTGTGTGACGTCACTTACCCTATAATTATCCAGTGCTGGGTATGTAGGATAATCTGACAAGGGTGGCGACCGAACTGAAATACCTACATAATATGTCTAGTAATATACGGAGTAAATGGTCCGAAGTACGTGAAACATATATTTATTTGAACCTAACCGAGCTTGAATTGTATATCTTGTGGTCATAAGCCTATTTCTGTAGGGGCGAATGAATGATTCCCCCGAGAGCGTAGACTATGACCCGTAGAGTAACGCTTAGATAATAAGAAAATGCAGGTCTAGACTAGCTAGGATTAGAAATTCACAACTCTTATTTTTTGCACTGTATACACTAAAAATTAAAAACATTATAGAAATAGGTTGCTCAAGACAAAATGCGCTTATAACAAAACACAATTGTTATTATTTTGTTATTTTTAGGGTTCCGTTTTACCAAAATGGTAAAACGGAACCCTTATGGTGAGACTCAGTCTGTCTGTCTGTCACAGCTGGATTTCTCAAGAACTACTAATGCTATCCACTTGAAATTTGGAATACTTTTAGATGACGTATGCCCAACTATTTTGCAAATAAGAAAAAAATAAAAATATATGTATATTTTTTGCAACAGGGACTGAAAGGGGGTCTGAAAAATTCGAAGTGGGGCACTAGGGCATGTGGGGCATTATATGAAAGAGCGTAGTTTGCACATTCTCAAACAAATTTTCTTTTTTTTAAGGCCGCATAGTTTTCGACTTTTGATGAAAAATTTAAAAAATATACCGTTCCCCACCCCTTTTTTTTTTTTTTTTTTTTTTGGGTGGGAAATCATCAAATGACCCCTCCCGCTCTGGGCGGAGCGGAAGGGAGTGTCAGACTCTTACTGACTAAAACCCACCCGTGTTCCTTCAGTTGCCTGTGCCAGGGGCCACGGTATCTCTTTCGAACAACCCGCGACCCTGGCGGGCATCGGCCCTAGCGGACCCCGTCAGTTGGTGCTGACATCTCCTTGAGGCGCGCGTGGAACACAACGCGCCGTCGACCCGGGCCTGGTCCTTACCGGGCGGCGAGCTGCCCATTGCTCGCCGCCCGCAAGCCCGCGCCTACGGTGGCCGGGAATCGGCTATCGACTCCCGACGCCCGGGGCGTCTCCTGCGGCGGCTGGGGGCGTGAGGGCGCAAGGATTGCCTCTCCCTCACGCGCTCCGCCTCCTCCTTCGCGAGCATCACTGCTTCGCAGAAGGAGGCGATAGCCTCCCATGCACTCTCGCTCCGAACCATGGCCCGGACTAGGGCCGGACGCGAGAGATCGCCGCCGCCGATCGCCGCCGTGAGGACACGGCGGTGCTCTGCCCAAGCTGGGCAGATCTCCACCGTATGCTCCACCGTGTCCTCCGGGCGATCCACACAATGGTGACACCCGGGCGTTTCCTCCCGCCTTATTCGGAACAGGAACCTCCCGAAGCAGCCGTGTCCGGTGAGGACCTGCGTTAGGCGGAAGGTGAGGACGCCGTGGCGCCTCTCTAGCCACTCCTCAAAGAGGGGACTTATCGCCGCGATTGTGGCGTGCCCAGCGCTGGGTTGCGACAGTCGCACTCTCCATGTCGCCATGAGATCCCGCCGGAGCTCTGTCCGCTGCACCGCGATTTCTCGCGGCAGCGGAGTTACGCCCCGGCGTTTCACCTCCTCTCGCCACTCCCATATGTGGGCGAGGACTTTGGCCTCCAGATCCCATGGCGGCAGTCCGGCAAGGAGGCTCGCTGCCTCCCCGGAGACCGTGCGGTATCCCCGGACTAACCGGACGGCCATGACCCTCTGGGACGCGTTCAACCGCCTGGCTGGTCGCCGCCTCAGTGAACGCGCCCACACCGGTGCCCCGTAAAGGGCCATGGACCGCACGACCCCCGCGTAGAGCCTCCGGCAGGAGGCGTTTGGACCCCCTAGATTTGGCAGGAGCCGCTTCAACGCAGCCCCGGCCCGCTCCAGTCTGGGAGCCAAACGTCGGAAGTGTTCCACGAAATTCCACCGGCTGTCGAGGACAAGTCCCAGGTACTTCATCGTCGACTCGACGCCGATGTGAACCCCTCCTACCGTTATTTGGGAACCCGACGGTGGCGCGTTCCGAGGGCCATGAAAACACATGGCCTCGGACTTGTGCAGGGCCACCTCGAGTCCCAGTTGCCGGATCCTTTCAACGACTGTCGCAACCCCGCGTGTCGCTAGTTCCGCCGCCGCCTGGTGCGACCTCCCCTGCGCCAGGACCAGCGTGTCGTCAGCGTAGCAAACTACACTAACGCCGCTAGGGAGGTCGGCGCGCAGCACCCAGTCGTACCCGATGTTCCACAGGGGCGGCCCCAGGACCGATCCCTGTGGGACACCGCACGACATCTCTCGCCGATTCCACTCTCCCTGATGACCGGGGTAGATGACGGCCCTATCCGTCAGATAGGCCTCGACCACGCGACAGAGGTAGGTCGGCATCCGGTGATACCGGAACCGTTCCCCACCCCTTATCTCCGAAGTTTGCAAAGAGAAAAATCTGAAACAACAAAAGTTATATTAGTTCCACTATCGGTCAAGAGATGGCGCTGTCATAAAACTGTAATATTCTACACCGCAGTGCACAGTGTTAAAATTCTGTGACTAATATAGGCCTCGTCGATGAAAAATTAAAAACATGATGGTACGAAACCCTCGGCACGCGAGTCTGACTCGCTCTTGACCGGTTTTTTTTTTCAATATGTGATATTATGTCAAATATTCATAACCAAGTATTAAAAAATATTTTATTCTATTGTATTCTGTAGAGGCTGTACGACTAAAGGATTATATTGAATTGCACCGGATACCAATTGGGAAAAACCTGAGCCCTTTTTTCTGTGTTGTAAAATGGCAGAATTCTATCACTAACTCATCCCGAATACATTACTTGAACCCCATTTCTAGCCAAATCCAAGACGGTTTGCAAAATAGGGTTCACCAGAGTGTATGTGTAGTGTGTGTGTTTGAGTGTATCTTTTCTGCAAAGACTTAGATCCTTAGCCTAGTTATAGAAATTAACGTATTTATTTCACTAAGCTAAGTACCTAAGCAATAAACAAAAAAGTTGAATACAACAAACAAACAAAGTGTATAAAAAGGCTTCTAGGGAGTTATTGTCACTTAAAGTAAACATATTGTAGGTAAATGGAAGCGCCCACGCCTCTTACCCTTCTCGTGCCCAAATCCTGAATTCCTACAATACTGCTTCTTAACTTAATTGGTCTGGCTTACATAGTGAAGGTAAAGCTAATAAAGATTGCTACGAAAAAGAGTCGGAAAGAAAGTTTAGGACTGTGTGCTACGAGGTGCTACGAGGATGCTACGAGCCTACGACTTCCTGCATTCAATAGAGATAAGACTTAGCGTTAGTTCATGAATAGGTGAACGCTTGCTTTGCACATCAAGACGCTTTAGTGCCTAGGAAAGTATCTAATTTATTTTATTCATATAAAACCGGTTACGTATTTTTCAACACACTTGCTCGTAAAGTGGCTCTTATTGAACCGCTTTTAGGTCCATAGTGGAGTGTATTAAGAACGCGTGCTTTTTCTTTACTTGAATCTACATGTGCTGTAATACCACAGATAACTATTTACTAGTCGGAGATGCGCGCTTTTTTAATCTCATCAAAGAGACTTCATGCCAAAAGAAATCCGCAAGCTATATTTCACTTTTTTTTAAATAGTCTGTATTGTCCTTGGTCGCAAAATAAACTAATATTTATTTACCTTAAGGTGAATGCGCAGGGACCACGGACAATTTAAGGTGAATGCGCAGTGGTAGACCGCGAAATTCAAATTTTCTTAGGTTTTTTGCAATGTTCAAGCCGGTGTCAGGTTGTATCTTGATCAAAATATGATTTTAGGCTATAACAGGTACCTCTTTACAGAATTCTAATCATTAGCATCATTAATACATCTTTCTAAGTTAGATTTGTTCCTTAAGAACAAATCTCTTATGGAAAAAAGTTCTTAAGGAACAAATCTAACTTAAGGATTCAATTCTAACGAATATAATTCTGTAAATACATATATATTATAGGAAGTCGCGAACCATATTTGATCAAGATACAACCTGATATATAATAAGGTGAATACCTTAAATTAGTCCGTGGTCATTTCCGAAACCAAACGGAAAAGACCCTGACTGAACGAATGTATATTTTTCTATGCCAATAGTACTTTCTAATTCCATACTAAATACACTACAATTTGACGTACGACAACACTACGATCAGTCTACATTAGCTAGTTTGTGTTTATTTTTATTTTTTTCTATAGGCTGTTTAACGGTTTTGTCAGTGCCAATGACTAATATAATATTTAAAATGATTTACACCTGCGCGCGCATCGCTAGTGCTGGCTGGCTAGCACGGCGCGCGGGAAAACAAAACCAGCGCGCCATTTCATTTTCTATACAAGTTAATATTTAACAATACAAGTCTGTTATTTTTTCCTCGCAAGTGTGTTGAAAACCGTCGTATGAAACGCGTGTGCATTAATCAATATACACTCGGCTTTACATATCGCCTTGAGTATAATGATCAACATAGCACACATGTATCATAATGTACTATTATACACAATACCGGTTATAGCTTCTGCCTGAAAGCCTGACAGCAAAGTAGCTAGGATAGTATGACGCAGTGGCAAGATAAGCTAAGATTGAAATAACTTAGTATAAAACACTGATATATTGAACCACATTTCCATACACCGAATTATATTATGTTCACAAAAGGAAACTACGCCAAACTTCCTTTGAAAAGAAACGTTTTGGCGATATTACCTACACTCAGTACACACACATGTACAGCTAGTGATATCCAATATCATAAGAGATTGATATTGCTACCATGTTCCCAGCAGTACCTTCGCATACAATCTGCTACTGTATTACACTTGATAGCAATGAATTAGGGTTACATAAAGATACCTGAAAGTCTCTGAAACTAAGAATGCTAGCTTAATGAAATAAATTGCGTTTAATAGACAATCAAATGTTCCTTAAATGAATGTAATAAAATGTATGTGTCACTTTGTATTATATTCATAAAAAATACATAAACAAAAACATTACCAATCTCATCTTATAACAAAAATAAAAAAGCAAATTAATATTCTACCACTTTAAAATTTCCTTGAGTTTTTCAACTTTGAGCTCTTGAAGCGTGATCGGAGTAGGGTTTCGTTGTCTCACAAATCGTACGAGCTCGTCCCAAGCATGCTCGATTGGGTTGAGGTCTGGGCTGCGTGCTGCCCACTCCATACGGTTAATGTTCACCTCTTGAAGGTCATTCACAATTTCATCAGTATGAAGCCGGGCATTGTCGTGCATAAAGATAGCATATTCTCCCAAATTGACAATAAATGGACCAACGTGGTCGTTTAGGATTTCTTCCACGTATATTTCGCTAGGTATAGTGCCGTTTTCTATAACCACCAACTCTGTGTGGAAGTTTATTGTTTATTGTTAATTAAAACGGTAACACCAATTACATTAATTAACATAAAAAAAAAAAAACAGGTATGGCAGATATAAAATTTCAACTACTAACATATAATAGAGGACACCCTAGCATACTTCTTCTCACAAAACATCAGACATACCCGCATAATTCTACTCCATTCATCGGCAAACAAATCACATGTGATCACTGTGTGACTCTCTGCAGAAATTCCGGCCCATACAAGTAAAGATCCACCACCATATGCCACTTTCTCTTCGATGCATGCTTGCTTCAATCGCTCCCCTGGTCTTCTATACACTCTTGTTCTTCCGTCGTTCTTATAGAGCATAAATCTTGATTCATCTGAGAACATAACTCTTGACCAATCTTCAATACTCCAATTTAAGTGGTTCCGGGCATATGTTAATCTCGAAATACGATGCCCACGCTCCAATTTAGAGTCGTTTGCAGATCTTAATGGGTTTAAATTTGCTTCAGCAAGTCGTCGTCTTACAGTCCATGCACTTGTGTTACTTCCTCCGTGGCGTCGGAACTGATATGTAAGTGCAATTCCTGTGAGAAAGCGGTTTCGAAGCATTATGTTGACCAAGTATCGATCTTCTCGTGCTGTGGTACACCTGGCCCTGCCTGTTCCTGGTCTGCGTAGGTAGAGCCGGTTTCCTCGTAACGTCGGAGTACTCGTTGTACAGTTGACAGAGACACATCAACTGTCCTTGCTGTATCACGCTAACTCCGGCCTTCAGGTGTAAGCGACATTATAACAGTTTCAATAATGAATATTGAACATCAGAAACGCTGTTTACATTCCTTTTTAGGGTTCCGTAGTTCCTACAAGGAACCCTTATAGTTTCGTCATGTCCGTCCGTCTGTCTGTCTGTCTGTCTATCTGTCTGTCCGAGGTTTTGCTAAGAGACCGTTAGTACTAGAAAGCTGTAATTTTGTAGGAGTGTGTATATCAATTACGCCGACAAAGTGGTAAAATAAAACATTGGTAAATATTTTTTTCGTCGTCTATCCCATCGTGTGGATATCGTTGAATAGGTCTTCTAAAATGACTTGGGGGTTGCTAAAAATATTTTCGATATAATGTTCCATTTACGAAATAATACACTTTATAGTGCAAATATTTGTTCAAGTATGGCGTCCCCCCACTCTAAAAGCTAAAAAACTGCTGGCTTGAAAAATCTGAATTATAGCGGTTAAGATAACTTTATTAGTTTAACTGTAATAGTCGTTGAACTTGGGTGTTGGATAATATTGTACCAAATACAAAATCCTTAGCATTAATCCTTTAGAGTGACTAAGATGAAGTAGTTGCTTGTTTTTTTTTTTTTTTTTTTAATAACTTGTAAATATGTGAGCACCATGTATCTATCACTTATTTGATTTACCTGTCATTGCTTAATTTTTAATTATTTTTACCTTTTGTGGTAGACTAATTTTATTATGGGTGCATCGTGTTCACATATAATTTTTATTATGTATACAAGACCTTGTAAAACATTTTTAAAAGAGTAACGGTGGAGTTTCTTGCCCATTCTTCTCCATACGAAAACTACCTTTTGGAATGGGCGACTAGAATCATTTCTATTTAGTTTTTTTTGACGTTCAAAAGTGCCTTTAATGTGCCTATTTGAAATAAATGATTTGACTTTGACTATAACGGATTGAAAAACAAAATATTTTTTTATATTCAGAATAAAGAACAACAGAATCGTACTACATTGTGATAACGGGCTACTACGAACCCCTACATTTAACCCCTACACGCACTTGGCCGGTTTTATATGACAGAATAGAAACAAAAGCAAAAACAGATGCAGAAAATTCGTAGTTCCGTTTACAAAAGTCCCATTTTTTTATTTTGTCTTTTTTGATAGCATAACTTTACTCTAACTAAGAAGTTTTATTACTACTTTCATTTAAGGAACATTTAACTGTCTGTCAAACACAATGTATTTCACTAAGCTAACATTCTTAGTTTCCGAGACTTTCAGATATCTTTATATATGTCACCCTAATTCATTGCTCTCGAGTGTATTACAATATTCCGAGTTCTCTCTCTATTTGCTTACTACACATAGGTATTCTATTAATAGTATTTTTTTTATTTGTATGTATAAAGTGATTAAGGAGCTCGTGGCTAAGTAACAACAGCCGCACGGTTCGTTCGATCAGGTTAAGCTACGCATGCCGCGGTTGGTCAGTGGATGGGTGACCCTCTTTATCGAGAACCCTCCGTGACTCGGAAAGTACGTTAAGCCGTAGGTCCCAGCTGTCATTCGTAAATCTGTCACCGCGAAGTGCGTGCGAGACAATATTTGAACCATGTTTTTCTCTTAGTTTTCAGCGATTTGTGACTTCGTGTTCCGTATTCGGTCGGTAAGTCGAACCCCAAGGATACTACGCTCCATCGCTCGCTGGCAAACCTTGAGCCTGGTCCTCTGCTGAACTGTCAAATACCAGGTTTGAGCGCCGTATGTAAGGATAGGGAGAATGCACATGCCCATTAATTTGCGTTTATGGCAAATTGAAAGATCTCCTTTCATAACGACGACGAATAGCTTTTCCAGGCGTTTTCGGTGCCGCGAGCAACTACGGCGTGCAACATCGTTAAAAGCAGTAGCAATATTCAAAAAATGCGCCATGGTGTCTCCATTCATTTCATTTCTAGAAACGAATAAAACTTAATCAAGTTGTAAACTATCAACTTGGTATCCCTCCAATACTTTACTACACCTAAAATAGTTTTTAAACTTTTCTCAGAAGAAACTCTTTTAAGATTTGGCATAGTTGGAATATATCCAATCTCACAAAAGCTGAGGCAATTTCTTGGTAACGTTGCGAGTAAATTTTCGCGTTCATAATACATTCGAGGCATGTGTGCCATACATGTGCAGCGTGGAACAGCGATAGATGACGTCATCGTGACGTAGAACGTGCATTACGGCGCAGCATCGATATGGGTCTAACTCCGGCGGCGAATTTTAACTTAGGGTTTGAAATCAATTCCTGCATTAAAGTTTTTTAGCCTTCTATACAGGGTGACCACTAGACCCCCTAAAGTAGAAATTTTTCGTAGATTATAAAAAAGAAAATCAGCAGTTTCATAAAAAAGTGCAAAGTACCTACAAGGCTGTAGGTACTTTGCACTTTTTTATGAAACTACTGCATACGGTCAAAATGTAGAGAACACCAATTTTTTTTTTATAACAGGCTTGAAATGTTTATGGCTTAGACTTAGAGAGTCTTGAATCATGTGCTGAATTCATGGTTACAGTTTGCGGATCGATGTCCCTGCCACCCTTCAGAGCTGACCCAGTTCGATTTTTAATGTTTATTATTTTTAAGTCCACATCGTTTAACAGAGCCTTTGATTTTGACCCAAATTCGCTCGTCTAAACGAACACCAAGAAGTATTAATACCCGGTTTGGTAATTTTTATGGTTCACATATCGTTCTCCTCGACGTACTTAAGTGGAACTACTAGAGAAAATTGGCTCCCTCCCTAATTGGCTTGTTGTAAACCCCATTGACAAAGCATCGAAGTGGCTCCATGCCATGTTCACATGCTCGATCTTGGGCACGCACAGTACTGCTATCAACCATTGCTGCGTATGTGTGTGTTCACATCATTTAGGGATGATTTGATCGAAAATAAACGTGGTGAATAAACTGAATCAGCCATTATATACTAAAAAAAAGTCGAGAGGTGTCGTGGGATACCTTTTTTTTTTTTTTTTTTTTTTGGGTGGGAAATCATCAAATGACCCCTCCCGCTCTGGGCGGAGCGGAAGGGAGTGTCAGACTCTTACTGACTAAAACCCACCCGTGTTCCTTCAGTTGCCTGTGCCAGGGGCCACGGTATCTCTTTCGAACAACCCGCGACCCTGGCGGGCATCGGCCCTAGCGGACCCCGTCAGTTGGTGCTGACATCTCCTTGAGGCGCGCGTGGAACACGACGCGCCGTCGACCCGGGCCTGGTCCTTACCGGGCGGCGAGCTGCCCATTGCTCGCCGCCCGCAAGCCCGCGCCTATCGGCTATCGACTCCCGACGCCCGGGGCGTCTCCTGCGGCGGCTGGGGGCGTGAGGGCGCAAGGATTGCCTCTCCCTCACGCGCTCCGCCTCCTCCTTCGCGAGCATCACTGCTTCGCAGAAGGAGGCGATAGCCTCCCATGCACTCTCGCTCCGAACCATGGCCCGGACTAGGGCCGGACGCGAGAGATCGCCGCCGCCGATCGCCGCCGTGAGGACACGGCGGTGCTCTGCCCAAGCTGGGCAGATCTCCACCGTATGCTCCACCGTGTCCTCCGGGCGATCCACACAATGGTGACACCCGGGCGTTTCCTCCCGCCTTATTCGGAACAGGAACCTCCCGAAGCAGCCGTGTCCGTTGAGGACCTGCGTTAGGCGGAAGGTGAGGACGCCGTGGCGCCTCTCTAGCCACTCCTCAAAGAGGGGACTTATCGCCGCGATTGTGGCGTGCCCAGCACTGGGTTGCGACAGTCGCACTCTCCATGTCGCCATGAGATCCCGCCGGAGCTCTGTCCGCTGCACCGCGATTTCTCGCGGCAGCGGAGTTACGCCCCGGCGTTTCACCTCCTCTCGCCACTCCCATATGTGGGCGAGGACTTTGGCCTCCAGATCCCATGGCGGCAGTCCGGCAAGGAGGCTCGCTGCCTCCCCGGAGACCGTGCGGTATCCCCGGACTAACCGGACGGCCATGACCCTCTGGGACGCGTTCAACCGCCTGGCTGGTCGCCGCCTCAGTGAACGCGCCCACACCGGTGCCCCGTAAAGGGCCATGGACCGCACGACCCCCGCGTAGAGCCTCCGGCAGGAGGCGTTTGGACCCCCTAGATTTGGCAGGAGCCGCTTCAACGCAGCCCCGGCCCGCTCCAGTCTGGGAGCCAAACGTTGGAAGTGTTCCACGAAATTCCACCGGCTGTCGAGGACAAGTCCCAGGTACTTCATCGTCGACTCGACGCCGATGTGAACCCCTCCTACCGTTATTTGGGAACCCGACGGTGGCGCGTTCCGAGGGCCATGAAAACACATGGCCTCGGACTTGTGCAGGGCCACCTCGAGTCCCAGTTGCCGGATCCTTTCAACGACTGTCGCAACCCCGCGTGTCGCTAGTTCCGCCGCCGCCTGGTGCGACCTCCCCTGCGCCAGGACCAGCGTGTCGTCAGCGTAGCAAACTACACTAACGCCGCTAGGGAGGTCGGCGCGCAGCACCCAGTCGTACCCGATGTTCCACAGGGGCGGCCCCAGGACCGATCCCTGTGGGACACCGCACGACATCTCTCGCCGATTCCACTCTCCCTGATGACCGGGGTAGATGACGGCCCTATCCGTCAGATAGGCCTCGACCACGCGACAGAGGTAGGTCGGCATCCGGTGATACCGGAGTGCCTCCCTGATGCAACTCCAGGGCAGGGTGTTGAAGGCATTGGCAATGTCTAAGGACACCGCCAAGACGACCCCACCCTGGGCAACAGCATCCCCCGTCGTGAGGGCTCGTACGCGCATGACAGCGTCCACTGTAGAGCGCCCCCTGCGGAAACCGAACTGGCCGTCCGCCAGATCCGGCCCCACCCGCATCAGCTGCCCGACGAGACGGTCTGCAATGACTCTTTCAAAGAGCTTGCCCACCTCGTCGAGCAGCACGATGGGCCGGTAAGCGGACGGAGAGTCCGCAGGGCGCCCCGGCTTCTTGATGAGGACCAGCTTCCCCGTCTTCCATCGTAGTGGGAACTGGCCCCCCTCCAAACATGCGCTTAGGAGCCCCCTCAGTCGAGGCCCGAGAGCCTCCATGGCCAGAACCCAGGCTTTCCCAGGTAAGCCGTCGGGTCCTGGGGCGGTATTTTTGGCATTCAGCCTACGTACCGCCACGTCGTGGGATACCTGGTTGGGGCGTTCCTTTCGCTTTATGGTAGGTAACAAACAACGTTTGAGAGTACCTATAAAAAGAAAAAGCTGACGCGCTTCCCCCACGTCTAGGTATACCTACAAAAATATACCTACCTGAAGATAGACATACACTTGTAAACACACACATACTATAGCAAAAGTGTCATGACTGTCAAAATCTTACACTTTTTTAGGTCTAGCACTCGTTTGCCAAGTCTGCGATAAAGAACTTCGTTCAAAAATAGCGATATTTTAAGTTCCAAGATATTTTAATATTTTATGTTCAATTCTAAATCAAATCTTATCTAGGCATTCAAGTTCAAAGTGCCTCCTAATCACGACTTCATGAAAAAATATCTCACCAGAAGATAGCTGACATTACAAAAGAAAATAAGGTTTATATGGAGACCTACATCAAAGGCACGGAGGCAAAGGCGATATTACAGCCACTAATAAAATGAGATCAGTGTTTCTTCGCTCTATTTTTAACAAAAAAAAAATCTACATAGAAAAAATCTCAGACTAAATTAATTTTAGATAGTATGTAGTGTTTTAGCGAAAATTTCTCTGTTTTTTCGCTAAACAAATTTAGCCGGAAATTTAAAAGGCGCTTACTTGTTACGAAACAATACAAAAGCAGGATGGATAGCCTCCTAATTCCTCTTGTCCCACTTCCGTTCCCAGATATCTTTATTTTCGTCTTTTAATTGAAATTCGTGATTCACAACGTTACAATTTTTGTGTTAATTTATCGTGTCGGGCTTGAAGTTTTAGGTAGAGATAGAATCTTTCGTAGATTAATGATATCAAATGTCAGTATATTTATTTCTTCTTACCTAATTAGCATAGTAACCACGTGCCTATTATCAACTAACAGCGGGCAGTTATCGGCTTTAATAACAATAATTTTGTGCTTAATTAGTGTGAATATTTAGACAAAATAATAATTGTAGGCTTAGCTACAATTACATAATGATATGTAATTAAGCTATTTTATGTTATCTACTAATCCTGTGATTATAAAACGCAACCAGACAACATTTATTCAAAATAAGAATACATTCAAAATATGAATACCGTACTGAGGCGACTGCTGCAGGTGCGGAAACCCTCAAACGACGAAAATATTCCAACCACAGTGGGAGTTAAATTATATGTCTGAGTCGTATAAGGTTGAAACACTTAGTTAGGGCCATGAGGTCCGAGTGCCCACTTGGTTTTTCGAGATAACTTCAAGCGGATGGTCGACTCTCCCAGTGACCAGAGGGCTTGTCTATTTTTTGGCCAAGGAATCAGCATCGCCACACAACGGGGCAATGCTGCCAGCCTTTTGGGCACTTTTCCTATTGACAGCGATGCGGACGAATTTTTTGATTCTATGATTCTTTTCCTATGTTTTATATATACGTGTAGGTACATATTAATATTATTTTAAGTCTATTAGCTTATATTATATAAATATTATCTTGTTTGAAAATAAAAAAAAAACGAATAAACAAAAGAATACCTAAAAGATTTAAAGAAATTACAAGATCTTTAAAGAAAGTATCAAAGTGCGCAAAAAAAAAAACAAAAAAAAAATTGATAGAAGAGTTTGTTCCAGCGTCTCAAGATTACGCCAAATGGATGTCCAGCTCTACATGATATTCTGTTGGATTACTGCACCGAGTTCCCGCTATTCGGATACACCAGAAATTGGTGGAAATACACAAGTAGGTAAAACCTACTGTAAGTAATTGTATTCTGTTGTCACATAATTTATACATACATCATATCATTCATGATTATGGAAGGTATGTATTTTGAGTGAATATGCCTCGTTCACCTCGATGGAACTTAATGGGTTCTGTATCAACAATTCCTTTAGCTGTTGTACTAGGTAAACGTGTCGTCCATCGTGTTGGCAATGATTTGAAGGCGTTCTTATATTTATATATTTTTAAAACTTAAAGTAGCCAAGTGTGTGGAATAACCTTGTATCGGTATCATTTACGTAATTCCTTCCGCTCTGTTTATTCCTACAAACAGAGCGTTGTTGGATAAAGAGTTTTTAATAAACCTGTTAATGTAATTATTCAAAGTCAAATTAAAATAGCTACCGAAACTCTGCAGAAATTATGGGTATAGATATCTAATCTATAATAAATATATATTATATATATATATTTTTATATAAAAATATAAAATAAGGGGCTTGTGGCTAAGTAATAACAGCCGCACGGGTCGATCGATCAGGTTAAGCTACGCTTGCCGCGGTTGGTCCGTGGATGGGTGACCATCTTTACATACCAAGAACTCTCCGTGCCTCGGAAAGCACGTTAAGCCGTTGGTCCCGGCTGTCATTCGTGGATGTTTGACAGTCGTTACGGGTCGTCAGAAGCCCGAGTCTGACAACCAGTCTTATCAAGGGGTTTCGTATTACCTAGTAACTGGGTTGTGGGGGTTAGATAGGCAGTCGCTCAATGTAAAATATTGGTACTCAGCTGCATCCGGTTAGACTGGAAGCCAACCCCAACATAGTTCGAAAAAGGCGAGGCAGATGATGAATTAAAATATAAAAATAGGTTTGATGTTATTTTTTGGGGTCAACGACCACTGGGAGGCTGCTGAATGCTGGCTGGTGGAGTTGTTGCTGGTGGTTGGGTGGTTACTTGAAGTATGAGTTGAGAAAATCAGTTTTTTTTTATCGTATATACCTACATATCGACGCTCTGTGAACTTTACACAAAAAAACTTACTGGTAATCTGATAAATAACGGGCGTTGAATCCAATTTTTTTTTTATGTGTTTTAGATAAAGACGTTTATCACGTCTGTGGAGTTTCGATAACTAATTTAATTTGACCCTGAGTGTATAGGTATGGATGTAAGTAAACATTTTTATACCAAAACTTGTGAATGTAGTCAGAACCGCATGCTTTCTAGTTGTTAAACTTTTGAAGGACGTCATGAAATGTATCAATCGGAACATGTTCGAACTCCATTTGCTTAGTACTGTGGTAGTCTTTTTTGTAATGTGTGGCTTGTTTGTGCAGAATAAAACAATTATTCTTATTTTATTTATGTTAATCCATTCAGCTTCTGTATTATTAAAACTGTTGTAAGTTCGTCCACTGACGCTAAACTGTAGTTTCTGTTAATTTCGTTATTACCGAGTGCGGTTTGGTTTGTGGTTGAATTTTTTTTATATTCGATAAAACTAGTTTTCGTTGTTCCAAAACTTATTATTTAAAATTTTGTGAAGTGTACAATTATTGTGTCTGCGTAATCTATTATTTACAAGAGTGAGTTTCTGTTTTAACGTATCTAAGAATTGTAAGTGGTGCATTGTTCTTCGTGAGTTGAATTTATTTTCTAGTTTTCTAGTATGTGTACCTCTTTAGCAAACCGTTCTTTCCTTGCATGTCCGCTAATTCTAATCTTTATGCCATTTAGATTTCTGATTGATTTTAACCGTATTCTCAAATGTGACATGTGAAAGTTTACTTTAATTCGCATTATCAGCTGTCGAAAAAATTATAGGAAAAACATCTCCATTTAATCAGCTATTCTTTTTGTTTCATCATGTTATCATAATAATTCTCACGAGTAGCTATGACCTAACAAAGTCGACCGTAGCAGAGCCCTGCGTTCACTGTAGCAAGGGCGAATAAAGCTGGGGGTCCCACTAGCAAGTAATGTACTTATTCAGCCCACTTCCCCCTGGCCAAGTGGCCATGCAGCTCACGGCATATGCGACTTGTATGGGATTTTATCTGACTTAGTCTGGCTCCTTACCTTAGACCTCAAAAAGCAAAGTAAACTCTAACGGCACAGATCTAGGATTCAATGGAGCACGCAAGCCCCACCACGTCGTCAACATAGATTTATGGCGGTAGGGTTAATAATATCTCCTTTATTTCGTCATAAAATTTACATTTTTAAATATTAGAATATAAAAACTCCAGAGAGAGGAACCTCCTCATTATGATTTCTTATGGGCAGGAATATTGAGATGAGTATCACCTAATAATAATTAAGAAAGAGGTAAGTAGGTACTAAGTAGGTAGTTTTTTCTCAAGTTTGCATATCTCAAGTCCTCAAAGCATTTATGTAGGTATACAATCTCTGTCATCGGAAGCATAACCAGCCTAATGTTCCCGCTACTGGGACACAGGCCTCCTCTCTGTGACAGGGAGTGGGCCGGTAACCACCTCGGGGGCCAAGTGCGGGTTGGTGATGTCGCATGTCTTCGAATTTTTGGTTCTAGGCCATGCTAGTTTCTTCACGATGTTTTCCTTTATCGGTGAAGGGTTTAAGAGCAGTGGTGATGAAACAATTTACACAATGTAGAGCGCCTATCTGAGTTTAAACCTAGGATCTTCAACAAGACCATAACAACATCGATACATTACTTGCAATAGCAAAATTGCTAATATAATAGCGAAGAGTTCTCGATGGGTTGTTTACCTATCCCTAATCTCTATACATAAAACAAATACGTCATATTAGACCGAGCGATACTAGGCATGTCACGAAGATATTATGATACGTTATAATAATTATCTGTAAAATGTGTGTTTGTTTAAATGATTTTGGAATTAGTAATATTAAGATGCCTGTAGTCTGGATTTATGTCCAGCTCGTGAACAAAATGTGGTATATCTTCAGAGAAATTAGTCGCGGTGTTAAACCTACTAAAGAAATTGAAAGAACATAATAATAAATACAAAGCTATAAACCTAACTCGTAGTACTTATGTTGGTATTTAAAAAAAAATTTGATGGTGAAAAATTCGGATGAAGTTTTCTTCAATTAACTTTTTTTAGTTCCCTCTCGCTCTCAGAGTCTCGGCCCAGAATTTATGCGAATTTAAAGTTTTCGGGGTTTTTTTATTTTGTTTTGAGCGTGAAAAGAGTTTATAGTCGAAATATTTATGTATACTCATTTCGGCGATCTAATCGTGGCCACAATACCGACTAAGATTTTTTTTAATTATGGATCTTGAGTATGTTTTATTTTGTTTGACTAATTTATTTTCCATTTTACTGATTTAAATTAAACACAGCGCATGTAAAATTCGCTGTGATAGGCATAAGACAAATTCCGAACACATCTGGTGATTTTTAGGTAACATACCTATATACTTACATTGTTTTTTTTATCAGGGTTTGTTGTAGAGTTCACCTAAACATTGTAAACTTTACAATAAATAATCCCCGATAAAAACTTTGTTTATCAATTGATTTATTTTAAATTCAGTCTGATTGAAGCGACAAGATAATTTCTTTTATCTTGGCTCAACTTTCTTGGTATTCTTTGTCCGACGACGTTTGATAAAATATAAATAATTAACACATGAACAGTAGCAAGCAAGCTAATGAGATCGATAGGCGTGCGCGAGTAATAACAAACACTTTACTTATAGTAAATAATAAATGGTTTCTATTCTCCGGTACATCTTAGTCACATTCTTATATAATTTGTGACAGTGATCATCAGAACAAAGAACTTAGACGTCGTTAACAAATGATTTGATAATTTTAAATAGTTCCAAGTGTTTGAAATCTAATCAGTTCCTAATTCTAATTGATCGATTCTGCGGTGATATTCAAATTTGATTGGATGCAAAAGGTGTCACTATAGATGCGTTGTCAGTAAGTAATGAAATTTTAATTATTGTTGTGGAACATTATCAAGTGTGAAAGGTTAGTTCGATAGGCAACAATGTAACAATGCTTGTGCAGAAAATAGGCTCGTCCAGATCTCTGGCAATTGTCAGTGTAAAAATTGAGATGTTTTAACGTGTTGTGTATTAAGAATGTTGTGTTAAATTGTATTTGAAAGTGAGTTTTATAATAAATAAAATGTTTTCGCTTTCCAAGAGCGAGATCGAGGTCAAGAGCTGGCCCATTTTGCAATAAAAAAATAACTGGCCCTACGGGTCTTAGTTCGGAGGATATACTTAACCCAGAACGAATCATATTTCCTGTGTCTGCTGATCGGTAGAAAGTGTTCGTGCGTGTGTGTAGGTTTAGATAAAGATTATCTATCATAGTCTATGCGGATGTGATTAGGCGCACATGTGGAGACGCCGATAATAGAGGCTAATTGAAAATAAACGCCTGCGGTGTTTGACACCTGTGCAATGTACCGTGTGGTTTGTATCACTGTCGGACGCATGTGCAAGTGCCTTTGATCTAAACCCCCGTTTGTTGTTCCAATTACTTACATTAACTGACATGTGCAATTGTATTACCCGGCAATAATATATTAATATTGTATCATGTTAATATTGGTTTTGCATCAGATTTCGACATGGAAGAAAAGCAGTTACAACAGCTGCTTATGATTTCTTGCTGAAATCTACAAAAATAAATAAAACTGAAGCGTCTGTTTGTAATGTCAACAGCGGTTTTTACTAAATACATAAGTATGAAAATATATACGGTAGGTACTTATAACATATTTGTCTGTGTGTCTGTTTGTTCTGGCTAATCTCCGAAACGGCTAGGCCGATTTTGACGGAACTTTCACTAACAGATAGCTGATGTTATAAGGAGTAACTTAGGCCACAGTTAATTTTTTTTGGATGTTATTTTCGAAAAAGAATTACCACGCAAATAAATAAAAAAACTACTCAATGGATTTCGATAAAATTTGGTAAGGAGATATATGACATAGAATAGTAGATTGATTGCCAAGGGAGCAAACAACTATTTTGAAGGCGAGAGTGTTTCTTTGAATCCAGAGCGCCGCGAGGGATTCAAATAGTGTTGCTCCCGAGGTGGACACTACTTTTTATTATCCTCTTTGAAAAAATAAGTAAGTGCAACTTATGAATAAGACTAGTACGTTTATTTATTTACATACAATTACGTGCATACTCATTTTTTATAAAACTAATTAAAGTCCTAATTTGAGTAAACAATACGAACGAAGGCAGAATGCTTTTCGCGCGTTTTTTATTTTTTCACAAACTTTTTTTTATTTGGCTCGTGCGTTTTAATTTATCATGCAGCCTGTTACTTGTTTATACAATGTTCGTGATTGATCTCTTTGGTGATTGGAACTTTTACTGACAGTATCCACATTCCAAATTCAAATTACTTTTAGTCCTTAGGGATCAAAGAGCTATTTTACGAAGATTACAATAGCTCTTTTTGAATAGATGTGATAAAAAGTAATTAATTGGGAATAGGTTACTTTTTGTCCCGGTAGGACGCTCCAAGGGGGATAACTTCCGTTATCCACGCGGGTGATACTGGAAAATAGATCTAACTGGCAGTCGAAACAACAAGAACTCTCAATAGTAGAACCATATTTTTATTTTGTATTTATCAATATTCAGGGTCCCATTAAAATAGACAAATTTTAACACAGCACTTAGTTCGCCTAACCAAAGATATCCAAGCAAAAAAAAAAACACTGATTAAAATGATTTTATTTCGACCTACAATAATAAATTGCTGGCACATTAGTGTATTTTCGTTAGCTGATTATTTTTCTTGTATCTATGCGTTTTTCTTATATATTTTTGTACCATCGTCCTTATTTTGGTGGTATGAATGATTTCTATAAGTTTGTCCATCTATTTTAATGGGACATCATATTATATTCTGCTTACTTATGTAGCTTTTACTGTTGTAGTTATTGAGTACTTTTAATTAACTTTTATGTACCTACTTATAAGGTCAACGACAATTATCTTCTAGCTCGCTGACAACAATATTTATTTTAATAAAAGAAACTTATTCGGTCATAAAAAATAAACAAGGAGCGAGCTTAAACATTTGTTTTTATTACGAATGTCAATATTAGAACAATAATACGTATAGAGGGCATAGTGTCAACAGCGAACAAGCATTGCGTGTGCTCTGTTTATGATAGGACAAAACAGACGAAATGTCTGCGATAGATTCTTAATGAAACACGAGAAAAACGCACGGTATAAGTGGCCTAAAAGGTTTTGTATCTGCAGTATGTACCAAAAAAAAAGAAAAAAAACAAATAATAATATAACAAATACCTACTGGTATTCAGCTGCATCCGGTTAGTCTGGAAGCCGACCCCAACATAGTTGGGAAAAGGCTAGGCAGATGATGATGATCTGCAGCATGTATCAGAAAGGTGTGGTCATATATTGAAGGGTGTGGTACAGACCATCAAACTGAACATCTTTCTCTATGGGACCAACATCGTAGTCGTGAAAGAATATTCAGCCGTCCCATACATTTGAGTCAAGTAATCAGTGCCGGATTAACCCCTAAGCAAATTAAGCAATTGCTTAGGGCATTACGTCTCGGGGGGCACCATAAGGCAGAAACAGCACCGAAACAGTATTTGCTAGCACATGAAAGGCAAGGCTGTTTATCAGCAAGATATTACAAGACCCAAAAGTCACTCCAGCTAGAGATGTGCGCCAATCTTTACAAATCGCTCGTCATTGTTTTGAAAAAATACGAGGTGACTAGTGGATAGGAGGGCCTAGTGGCGTGGATTACTTAATTAGGGCATTAAGTAGTCTTAATCCGGCACTGCAAGTAGGTATTAAAGTTTTATTTATTTAACCATTTATGTACAGTCAACAAAGGAGTTAAGTATACAGGAGCGTCGGATATAGTTGAAGTTTACTAAGAAACCGATGGATGTTCTGGACTGAAATTTAATTTAATAAATGAGCTGTTTGTTTTCTATTAATAAAATAAAATTTTATTCGAGAATATCCATCGGTTTCTTAGTCAACTTTAACAATATCCGACGCTCCTGTATACTTAACTCCTTTGTTGACTGTACACACATAAACAGACAAGAAGAAAGGAACAGAAAAATACGTACAGTGGTGAAGCTTATTTCTAAAGAAATCTCTCCCAGCATACTGCAGATAAATATAGAGTAGATAAAAAAAAATATATGTAGACAACATGTGTAAGAGTCTAAGAGTAGAAGGGAAAACCAATTAAATTAAATATGAGCACAACTGTGACTAATGAGACACAATTACTTTTTCTATTGTTATAAATCAAATTTTGATTTTCCCACAGTTGAGAGGAGAATAAACACATTAGACAGTTGATATTTTTTTCGCGATTACGATGGTTCCATGGAGAAAGTGGTTCAGTTTGATGGCCTGTACCATACCCTTCAATATGACCACACCTTTCTGGTGTACATGCTGTACTGTAGCCTGTACATAAACGAGAAAGCTTATTGGACCTGCACAGTTCTTCCATGCTGCAAAGTTTGTTCCTCACTCAAGTGACCGCATGCTATTTATAATCGAATTCACTTGTTTTTACAACATTGTGGATTGGACATCTCAACCACACTTCGAATTTCAAAAACTCTACAGTACCGGCTAAAAAGTCTGGCCACCACGATGGTAACCAATCGCAAGCTTGGCGTTCAGAAGTTACCCAACAAAACAAACCAGACAAAACAAGGCTTGGTGCGTGTGTACTGAGTTTGTACTGACTGTTATCTTATCAGTACCGGCCGTTAACGTCATTTGATGAACATTGAACATATAGTTTGTATTAGACGGCTCAATGAGCTGTCGCATGTCGTGAGACACTATTTTTTTCATAATCACCTCGCTTTGCTAACGATATATATTAGCCGCAATATATGTGTATTTCGCCACATACAGGGTGGGGAAAAAATTGTGGATCAAAAGAAACGGGGCGATAGCTGGGGTTATTTGCAGAAAAAAAAAAGTATAATATCATCACTACAACAGTGCTTTCCATCCTCCGTTACCCTTGCATTGTCTCTTGTCTACTGGCCTTTTAAAGAACCCGCGACGTTTGGGAAGGGTAGCCTGCTCCATACAAACCAGCAAGGAAGTGGCTCCCGCCACTTGAGTATTCCAACAAATAACCCCAATTGTACATTTTGTTTCAGAGTAAAAGACAAAAATGACAGAAAACGGCATTCGTAACCGGCACAAGAGTGGGAAGCAGAATGGAGAAGCCACACACCAAGAGGAGAAGAAGGATGAAGAATTCTCCAGCAGAGAGTCCCCACTGACGAGGCTAATAGACTCGTCTCTACACATTAGGGCTATCTACCATATATTCGTCGTCATTCTCCTAGTACTGTTCTGTGATACCGTCATTTATGACCTCGTCGACAGTGGAAAGCAAGTAAACATTATACATACTTTAACTTTATACTTTAATCATTCATTTTAATGGAATTCTATATATTTTGAAAAGTTCTCTTTCCAATATTAAAAATAGTATTTATCTTTTTGGTACACAATCCCCTTGTCTGTTATGCAAGCTTATTATGTTTGGTAATAATAGAAAAAGTAATTGTGTCTCACTAATATTGGAAATTAAAAATTAAAACTTTTCAATATTAATTTACCAAAGTTCTAAAAAATGGCCCGTTTAGGATACGGAAGTTATTTTTAACATTATAACAACTCACAATTATGGAAAAGGGAACTAAAAACTTTTTCCACTGACATACTTTCAGTTTAATAAGTATGTTATTAGTTCCCCTAAAACATTCATAATTATGGTTCCGAAAGTTATACAAAACTCTTTTTATTGCTTTGGATGTGTGACGGCACTCCCTATAATTAACTAGCCATGAACGTTCCTCGTTTAAATTCCAGGTGCCAGATCTACAGGCTTTTATCTCCCGGCTTGGCAGAGACTAAATACTGCAATTTTCACTCGTGTTGCCTTAATTATACAAAATATTTTGTGCTACGAAAAAATGTTGAACAAGCAGCGTAGAATTTTTTATTACGTCGACGCCAAATTATGTCATTTTTACTGCGTTAATGCAGAAGTTTCGTTTGTACTTCATATTAATGTAAACTTGGGTATATTTTGATGGACCCGGCTGTATTTTTGTAATATTCTTGTGAAAAATTCACTCACTTAATTAGTTATTTTTTACAGGATAAATGTAGGGCTGTCAATAGTTGCAGCGGGATTTGGCGACATTAGACGTGGACTAAAGTTATGGCTGTATGACTTTTGCGTTGCAATGTCATTTTATCCTTTGCTCATGGTATATTCATGGATAGGAACAATCTCGAGAAAATATCCAGGTAAACCTTCACTTTCATATTTAAAAACCATTACATAAAAAGTAATTCATTTTTTAGAAAGAAAAAGCTACCACTTTCAACTGCTGCAGCTGTTCATCGGACAAAAAATATAAAATAATTATTATCTAATTTCTTCGATGTAAAACTACAACGGACATGATAATAATTAATGGTCAAGTTCAAAGTAGAATTTGTATTTAATATTTACATTAATGATACACAATCAGTTTCCCTGTGCAGTTTCCGTTAAATATTAGCAAACTTTGACGTGAGTAAATTTTTAAAGAGAGCCTAGAAGGCCCGCCTTGTCAGTGACAACATACGAAAACTATAGTATATACTACTTCCATTACGATTTTTTTTTATTCTGCCCTCCAGATAATTCTAAGAAAAACTCTGGTGCTCTTTAGGCACGGAACCCAATTATTTCTCGTAATAGTCTCTCCGCAACCGGATGTCTTTGTACCGTCATTAACCAACTTTATGGAGGTAGATGTAGCTATTCATATAAATTAAAGTCGTGGGCGGAATAGCAGCAAGTGGCCACTGGCGTCCTCACGTCGCAAGTGGAGTCTTTTGTTGCAAGCGCCGGCCGCGCTCTCACCGCGCCCTCCAATTAGTCACTTGGTTGGCCATAACCGTGCACCCGGAATGACTAGTTTTTATAGTGTTGTGCGCTTTTCACACAGTCTTGTTTTCCTTATTTTTGTTGAATGGCGAAAACGTTTTATCTGTGGGGCTGTTGAATTTTCATTCAATGCCCATTTCAGAGAAATAAGACTAGGGAAATGCTGTTTATTTATCTTGCTTATTTGCAACTACTTTGCTTAGGTACCTACTATTCTTTCATATATTCTTAGATTAAATTCGTTTCCGACTGTTATTCCCGGATTCTTTAGCGCAGAAAAACCCATTTGTTTCTAAGCAAAATAAGTAATGTCCACTTAACTTGCTTCTTGGCAGTAGCAGCGCAGAGGTTACTTTGACTGCATGTTTTGGGACAGAGAGGGCAGGATAGGAGGTGGAGCATGGTTTACGACATAGCTCCACAATCACACCCTACTGCCGTTCCGTCAAGGTAGACTTTACCAGGAACACTTAACTTGCTTTAAAGCCGTTATGCAGTTTAAAAGAATTTGGTTTAACAAGATCCATTTTTATATACCTAGTCTCAATACAAGTAGACATCAGATGGCCTATTAAATGAATTTCAGTGTAAAATCAGCATTTTAAAGGAAAGTTCATTGAAATCTTTTATTCAGAATACAAATAAAAAAAATCCAGTATGATTGTAGGTACTCATTCTTGGACTGTATTATCACAGAACCCTCATCTCAATAATAGCAAGCATCTGCGATAAAATCTTCCCAAAAGTCCCGGGAAAGTACCTCGGATACAGATATTAAAAACGGTGAAGACTTTCAATTTCAAAAGCCGTTCGCTTTGAATGGGTCCTGTTCTCATTATACTGCATTTAACCATGAACATCTGATTCTGAGTTTATTGATCACCATTGGGTATCCATTAACTCAGAATCAGATGCTTTTATAAATTATGTAGTTATTTCAAGAAATAATCAGTTGAGAGTTTGAGACACGAGTTCGAATACGAGACTCTCGTCCTAGTTATCATAACGATACTAACCTAGATTTATCATAACATTTATGTATTTACAGTCAACAAAAGAGATAAGTTTGCATGATCGTCGGATATAGTTGAAGTTTAGTAAGAAATTGATGTCGGATGTTGTCGACTGAAATTTAATTTGATAAATGAGCTTTTTGTTTTCTATTAATAAAATTAAATTTTATTTGAGTAGTAAACTTCAACTACATCCGGCGATCCTGCATATTTATCTCTTTTGTACTTACACAACTGTTTAGGTGTCAAACAACCCTATTTTGTTTTGTTACATTTACAGGTGAAGTTAATTTACCCGATCCTTTGCTTCCTACCAGCACTGTGGCTCAATATACTTAAATCGAATCTTTACGTTGCAATTTCTCTAGTGAATACATGACTTAACTCACTGTGCCTTCCAATTTGCCGCATCACAGACTCTTATACACCACTTATACATCTAGCTGCGAGCAACCCTCGTGCCATCTCGTAGTATCGAACTATTTCCCGATAAGTCCTTGTTATGAATAAACTTCCATTGTTCCCAAATGTGTATGAAATAATGGATGAAGCTGAAGACTAAACAATGCTTCGAAATACTGACTTGAGAAAGTTTAATAATATTTCACAAAGTTATAATTAGGTACCTTGTCCTTTGTTGGTTTTCGACCGGTGAGAAAACAATTTTAAAATGATTTCTAATTTAAACTTTTTATCGGATTCCACCGGGGTTTAGTCGCGCGAATTGTTATGACTGGTTGGCAACTGAAATCATATTTATTTACTAGCTGACCCGGCAAACGTTGTTTTGCCATATAAATTATTTCTAGCTGCCTGGCGGCGCTACTTCGTTCGCGTGGTGTCCTACCCCTTACCCTACCCTACTAATCACTACTCAGAGTTCTACACTATATTTGAGTATAAAAATGAACCATATTGGTTTGATACTTTTTATGTTGAACGTGTTCAAATAAATCTGTCACAGACAAACCGACAAACAGACAAAAATTACAAAAATTGATGAAATGTCATCTGTTGGTTATCCTTTAACATCCCATTTATTTTTTTTTTATATTTTCAATGTACAGAAACGCCTCGTCTACAGATTTATTATATGTATATAGATATAGATAGATAGATAGGCCTATGTCCAGCGGTGGGCTTTCGGCTGAAATGAGATAGATAGATATAGATAGATAACTTTTTAGACACTTAGGTATACCTACATTGATGTATAAGATAGCGTTCAGTTTTGTTTCTCGTGCATGTTTCGGGATTGGGAGCACGTAAGGGTTCATTTTCCTACCTCAACGGGTGAATATCAAGAAAAAATCAGTCAAACCCGTACCTACCTAACATTTATTTATTTATTTTATTTTAAAACACATACACTACATAACTAACATGTACGATAATACCTTAGGATCATCTTACTGGTAAGCCTATGTAAATAAAAGTATATTTTGCAGTATTTCGTCCAACGGCGGTGATATTGGGCATAGCTGGAATAGTGGCTTTAGAAGTGGCTGTGGCTGCAGTGCCAGTGTTCGAACTGGCCAGGAAACATCTAGAGCTAGGCTCCTCTGTCGCAGTCACCTGTGAAATGGTAAGTGTAAAATTGTATGAAATTAATATTACTTACTTCACATTCATGATAATAATGTAGATAGGTAGGTACATGTTTGTACCTTTCTTTTATTTTATGGTTGGGAAATTATCAAATAAGTTCTCCCACTCTGGGCGGAGCGGGAGGGCGAGTCAGACTTTTACTGACTAAAACCCATCCGTGTTCCTTCAGTTGCCTGTGCACATGTTTATACCTAAGAATGTTGAACTTTTCAAAAAGGTTGAATTAATCAAAACTTTAACGTTCGTTATCAATAAGCTTGGACAGAGGTTTTAAAATTAAACAAAAATAGTCATCAATCAATACTTGGAGCTTTTAACCAAGTGCTGTAAAGTTTTAAATTACATAAAGGTAGCGAACAAAATCGTTTGTTAAGGGGATTACATGAACTAAAGCGCGGTCACTGTCGGACTGCATAGAAAAGAAAGAGAAGCGCGGTGACACAACGCTGGTAATAATTGCAAACTATGAAGCAATTATCTATACAAAAACTATTTAATCACACTAATATTAAAAAGGCGAACGTTTGTGAGTGTGTGTGTGTTTATATTTTTGAGACTTCTACACGCTCAAACGGCTGGTCCAATTTTGATAAAATTTTGTTGTTACTTTTTATCCCGATATTCCCGCGGGGCGCAGCTAGTAATAAATAATCCATCACTGAATACAGTTTGGCATTAGAAATTTAATGGTATATTTTTGATTACTTACCTATAATTAAAATTGTTAATGAAGGGATAAACTGCATTTAAAGACAATTAAGAGGTGTTTATGAAGATTTTTTTGATGCATTAATGTATGTTAAATTATGATTTGAGGTTCATCACTGTATTAAAATAAGACTTGAACGTATAATTTTTTTTTTGGTCAAAGCAATTTACGATTAAAATAATACAGATACACTGCTTTAAAAAATCAACTTTTTGACCGTTTTCAAGGAATCTTCGCCTTAATAAATTTTGAGCACAACTCATTTATTTCTTGCAGTCTTAATAAGTCATTAATTTGATTTTGAATTCTCTCAGCGTTCAATCACAAAATGAAAATAACTGCTAAACTACCCTCAATGATGTAGCAAACATTGCTGAGGGTGGTTTTAAACGTACTGTCTAGCCAGAAGGAAGTGATTATAAGTCTAAAACCAATTGTTAGTCAATAAAAAATCATCACGAAGTCAAATTAAATTACTTTAAAACTACTATTTAACAGCAAGCTAGAACTAACGACAGTTGACAAATACATGCACAAGCATATAAAATAGGTATTTAGGTACTTGGCAACAGTTTTGACACAGTTTGCTAAACTAGGGCGTTATTCAATAAACGTTCCATTAACTGTATTTGAAACATAAACATATAAACACAAACACTTCGATAAATGTCGTCATCGTTTGAACTCGGTTATGGTTGACCTCATGGGTCTCGTCAGAGGCTACGAAGGAATAAACAGGGATAGGTACTCAAAGGATGAGCAGGACCCACACTTCAATATGACTGCCAATCCTTCTGATAATTGCAATATCCCTGAAGGTTCGTTTGAAGCGATCTTTGAATAGGACCTTTTTCAATGACGGATATTTTTAAAAGACTTATAAAGAGTTGCGTCTTTAATAACGACGTTTCTCGTACCTGCAGATACGAGAAACTGTCATATAAATCATTTTTCTTTGTGTGACAAAAACAACATGCTCTTTTCATTATTATCTTATGAAAAGCCAAAGCAAAGGATATTATTGTTTCCTTGCATTATAGGACCAGCAATTGTTTTTAAATAAATAAGAAGATTATGTCATTGTTTTAAATATTTGTAAAACTTCTTGGGCATCAAGTCACTTGAAGGGAAGTAGGCTAGCTGAGAGAGCAATAAGGCACGTGGTATCTGACAAAACAGAAAACAACGTTAGTTCTTTAAATTTTTTTTTTTCGCAGTATATTTTTGTATTTTTTTAAAATTAAATTAAACTATACAGGGATGACCAACATCGTAATCGAGACACATATGGGTCGAGAAGGTATTGAAGTTTCGTATTGGACAGCTGATCATTTTTCTCGATTACAATGTTGGTCTCATGGAGAAAGTTGTTCAGTTTGTTGGTCTGTATCACACCCTTAAATTTGACTAAGTACACCTTTTTGATACATTCTGTATGTATGCAAGAAATGCACCAAAACAATTCAAAGTAGTTTTCAAATTGATGACAGCTCTATGCACAACGGTCTTTTTACAAATCGACTATATTTTTTCCAGAACTAATTGTAGGCACAAATCGTATTTTAGGCGCAATTTTTTATTTGACAGTTTATGTGCGTACACAAATATAAACAAACAAGAAGAAAGGAACCGATAAATACATACAAAGGTGATTTGTTTTCTAAAGAAATCTCTTCCAGCATACCTGCGACAGTAGACGCAAAATGTAAGAGGAGAATAGAAAATAAAATACATAAAACCAGAAAACTATTCACTTCTTTAATTATGTATTAACGGACTGACCAACCCGCAACTGACGAGGCAATATAGGTGTATACAGGAGTATCCTACCTATATTGCCTCGTCAGATACGGACAAGATAGTGTCTGAACTTTGACATGGTATTCAAATTAGAAGGAAAATCAATCTGTCACAATTAACTGTTTGTTTGTGATATCGCGACGGGTGGCAGATCGTTTTGCGCCACTGATTCATTTACATTACAAAAGGAAACTTCCAGGCGGACGCCAAACAAAGGCAACTCTATAATACACAAACACCAACTTTCCCCTCCACTACACAATATATATGTATTATTATATTGTAGGTACGTATGCGTGTCGTAAATCCTTATTGTCGTAATTTGCAACAATAACTCGCTCGCGAACTTTTATTAGTTACGTATGAAGAAGTATGGAGTTTTGTACGTGTTGTAATTGTTTGAACAGGTAGTTTTATGTGAACAATTTGTGCTTAGGGAACTATAGAACTTCTCCGCCCTCCGGTTAGATGATGTCCCAAAAAAAAAACGATTTTCGGGTTTAAGATATATACCTACATTATTAAAGACTGTATGCTGTATTATTAAGCCGTTGGTCCCGACTGTCATTCGTGGATCTTTGACAGTTGTTACGGGTAGTCAGAAGCCCGAAAGTCTGACAACCAGTCTTACCAAGGGGTATCGTATTACCCAGTAAATGGGTTGTGGACATCAGATAGGCAGTCGCTAAATATAAAATACTGGTATTCAGCTGCATTCGGTTAGACTGGAAGCCGACCCCAACCTAGTTGGGAAAAGGCTAGGCAGATGATGACATTATTAAAGACTATAATATTTCCATAACACATAAGCTAATAGACTTAAAATAATATTAATAATATGTACATAAAAAAGAGGGAAAAGAATCATAGGGCATCAACAAATTCGTCCGCATCACTCTCAACAGGAAAAGTGCCCAAAAAGGCTGGCAGCATTGCCACGTTGTTTGGCGATGCTGATCTTTGGAAAAACAATAGGCCAGCCCTCTGTTCACGTAAAGAGTCGACCAATCGCTTGGCGATGTCTCGAAAAACCAAGTAGGCACTCGGACCCCAAGATACATCAATTAAAGTTTAGTAGATATCTCATACCAATACTCTGTCAACATTTTTGTTCTGAAACTTTATCTACAGAGTGTCTTAGTTAACTTAGGCCATTATTTTCTGAAGACATAATAATATATGCCACAAAATAAGTTGTAACATTATAAAGACCGATGTAAGTTGAACGGGTACAACAGCGTCGAAAGTGAAACGTAACATAAATCACCTGAATTGGACCCTTGTCAGGCTGCGTGGCCAGCGCCAGTAAATAACAGGATCGCCGCATGCCACTGACGAGGCATTATGTAGCCCTGCGTAGCCGTACGTAGGCCTACATCCCCTACGACGCTACGAACCCCTTCGTAGCGCGTAGCCCGTAACCCGTAGCGCCACCCTCCGCCTCACGTTCGCACACCCGACACCATTTTGTTAATTGAAACACAAACATGATTATGAAAGTATATTAATACAACATTTTTGTAATTATGATTTATTGTTGGACAAATCTCGTATTTTTGTGGGCGCCTTTTTAGAATTAATGGCTACTACGCCCAGTGGACATGGCACTGTTTTTCGGAAATACTGTTTTCCTCAGCTTTTTTAATCCTACAGTCACATTATCTGAACACAAAGGAATAATAGTGATAATATTATGCCCACTCTTGGTACATTAGATAAACAAGAGCACAAAACCTGAATTTGCTGGCTTGACTGTTATCCGCAGTGGTCCATTTTTTTTTTATATTGGCGTGATTCTTACTGGTATGATATATTAATATAAATAAAGTTCACTTAAAAAGGGTAGTATTAATAAGTACTAAAAGTAAAATGCACTTTACTAGTACTTATTAATACTAAATCATTTCATTATTAAACTCTAAAACCTTTTCTGTCTGCGATGTTGGCGAAAAAGCTCGCAATAAAAACTTCACAAGTTCAGATTAAACATCGACCATGTGCTAAGTGAATAAAATCGCCATCTTGCTCGATAGTACCTAGGTATGTACCTACGGCACACATTGAGTAATAGTACAAAGTATGTGTATAGTACATTTTATGTAGAGTTTGTATAAATATACATTTGGCGATAACTTTGTCTCGTTAGACCTGGGAGCCTGCAGCTACCTAACATGATGTTGATGATTTAGTACTTCTACGAACATATCAAAGAAAGTTGTTCGCCAACTAAAGGCATGTTTCGTTACTAAGGCCGCTTTCACATTAAGACGTTAGCAGCGACATAGTAGCGCGGCAGAATCAGACGCCTTCACATTATAAGAACAGAAGCGGCTGCAGCGCCGCAGTAATTTTTCAGTATTTCAAAAATGGATTCCGACGTGGAAACATTGTTGCTCCTGCTTTTGATAGTACCCCAACTCATCGCCGACTGAGCGCACGCAGCGGTCGCGCTTCTGTTTATAATTATGAAATTCTGACTGGGCGACCGTCGCGCGTGACATACACGCGACGGTAGCCTAAATGTGAAAGCGGTCTAAGGGGGTTATCACACTGCACCGGGCACCGCTCCGGTGTGCGATTCTGAGTTTTTAACTTTGAATGTAGACCGCACAGAGATGCGGTGTGAGTGTGTACGGTTTTTGTATATAAATCATGATTCTAAAGTCAAACTTAAAAAACCGCAGCACCGCACAGCGGAGCGGTGTCCGATGCAATGTGATAACCGCCTAAAGCATAATTGTCCTCAAATTTTCGCCGTCAATGTTTCTAAATTAAGGTGTAAAATATTACACCAATTATTCAACATCAACGACAAAACTGAACAGCCTCTAACTTTTGATTAATTGCTTGGAAACACCTTGCAATATGGCTTTAGTAAAAGAATTTAATTAAGTTTCTAATTTACCTGTCCGTCTAATATTAAGTATGAACGTACCTGTTCTAATTATTTATAAGTTCAAGTCACGATATTATATATATCTAACACAGTAAGCTTACTGAAATATAAGGTAACTGTATTTGCTTCTGTTCACAATGGCCAATGATGGCTGCTTGAAAAGAAGTATCAATGGATTACTAAGAATCATTTTAATGGACCACTTGTGAATTGAAGTGGTTGATATTAAACAGTATCTCTATCGAATCTTTTTGATATTACTACCTATAGGCCAGATCTGTTTTGCCACGGTGAGTAAAATTCTATTAAAGGATTTGGTAAAACAACAAAGTTCCTAATGATTCATTTAATGATGAATCAAATGGGAGGTAGGTACTTAAAGTGTTACCTTTTTCCTGTTTAATATATCTACTCTACAAGAAACATAGGTAGGCCTTTCTTTGTTAAATTTATAAATATTGCAACATAAATTGAGCAAACTTTCATTTTTTGATCGTACTCGTGCATAAACGCGTCACATCTATGCACCAAAATAATATGTATTTTCGTAATTCCTTTCGAAATAAGTGAAGCTATGCTTAAGATATGACTTTAATACTTATTTTCGTAATATTACTTACTAGCTTCTGCCCGCGACTTCGTCCGCGTGAAATTTTACCCTCTTAGGGGTAGAATTTCGAAAAACCCTTTCTTAGTGGATACCTACTCTTCACAAAGAACACACCCTCCAAATTTCATGTCTCTAGGAGCAGCGGTTTAGACTGTGCGTTGATATATCAACAATCAGTCAGTCAGTCAGTTTACCATTTTATATATATAAATATATAAGATATAAGATGTAGGGTACGAATTGTTTTAAGGGACAGCAGGTCCGTTATTTATAAAATTATATATATATATATTTCCTAAAAGGCTTTACTAAATAGGCTTTGCTTTTTGAACCCCATTTTGTCCGCACTCACAAGAACCTCCCAGAAGAGCTGACTATAGTGAACTTCTGTAAAAGCGGATGTTCAGAAATCCAACTCCGCCTGCGAAGTGGAATTTTGGCCAAACGGAGCCCAGCTTACTCTCACCTACACACATTTAACTAGGTCTGCAAATCACTGGACAACAAAGACTTGTTAACCGCTCGACTAAAAAGCGTTCTAAAGAAATGGCTTCTGGAACTAACATACCCCAAAAAAGGACCATTTCTCTAACATTTGTCGACAAGACAAAGTGCCAGCAAACAACATCCCTCTCTCACCCTTTCACCCGCCCAGACACTTACACAAACACACAACATAATACACGCTTTATTAAACTAGCCTTGTAAACCGACTAAACTTTACTTTTTTTTTTCGTCTTTCTGGTCATTCGCAGACCGACCCCCAAGATACAAGCCCTGCTTAGTTCGGGGGTCAACGGTCAAACCAAAAAATTGTGATGTAATCTAGGTACAAACTTAACTTAATTGTGTTTATGTAAGATTGTTGTTTGTCATCCATCATCACCTTTTCTTTTTGCCAACAAAACTTTTGCATTTGCTCTCACCTGCAAACCTACTACATTACCTCACGTCTTACAACAAAAATAACTTTGTGCTAATTCTACTTAAAAACTAATAGCCAAACTTTAAGCGCAACCGTCCATGTCGTGTGCGGTGTGTCATGTATGAAGTAAGCGGTTCTTTTTCTTCATCGGGGTTTTAGGTACCCAGATGAAAAAAAGAGCCGCTTATGATCCATAATGTTATCCTTTTATGATTCTGCCAAAGTGGCCGTTTTAGGCCCCCAGTTTTAAACTTTTCTAATATCCTCGTCTTTTGTTCCAGTTCCGTTTCATGATGAAACTCGTGGCAATCGCATCAACTTGCGGGCCTCGCTGTCTGAACGGGAAAACACCGCTGCCAACCTTCAAACATTACCTCTACTTCATGTTCGCTCCTACACTTCTCTACAGAGATCAATATCCCAGGTAAATTAACTGCACGTTACTTGCAGAAACGCTCCACGTCTCCGTAATATCCTGACTCCTGAGTTAGGCAAAGCCAGCGTATTTACCTGAATTAAATTATGTAGCTACATAATTTAATTCATAATTGAGCGATTGAACTGTTTGAGTCAACTTAATTGAGGAGTAGCTTGGATTAATGAAGAAATCTTCCCATATACCTACCTAATTTAAAATTTCAATAGGTAAGTACCTGTTTTATGTTGATGAGTATTTAATTACCGTTTTGACTTTCGAAAACAATACACGCAATGTTTGGTACCGAAACTATTTGTAACGTTTGTACATTGTACTACTACCTTTGAGTAGATCGTTTAACTCACAAACACATGACGTAACAGTTTACATCCTCAAATCCGTGGTTGTGCCTAATGAAAGCCACAATATTCGGCACTAATGTGCGGTAGGTAATATCGTAGCCGGCAGTGGAGCCGTCACTATACCTGTCATAAACAGCCACGAGATGCTAATTCCACATAGTTCAGCCGGCGGTATTTGATTCGGTATTTGCGGTGGCAAATTGCTTGAATGACGATTTCCTGCCTTTGGGTTGGATACATACCTCGTTATCATTAAACTCGTTCAATCAAAGATAACATTTTCTACGTTTCGTAAGACAAGTGTTTTAAAAGTGCTCTGCGTGTCGTACCTACTACAATGCTGCAGTTTTTTTATTCTGTTTTACAATGCAAAACCAAATATTTTTTTGAAAGCATTTTGTACTTTACTGTACTAACTATAGGTACCTAGCTACTTTGCAAAAGCTGTGTTTTATAAACAGAGAACATAGATGGGTATAGTTCTTCGAAATTTGATTCTTTGACTGATCCATATGGCCAAAATTCAATTTCACTTTCAGCTCTGTAACACATGTTCATATGAAAATAGGTATACTAAATAACATATATTTGAATGAGGGACTCGTTTTTATAAAGTAGTTTTCAAGATATTAATTTTGTGCCCAGATGAATCAGAATGTGTTACATATTAATCAGAAACAGAAATAAAAAGTAATAAATATACCGTTAGTTATGAATGTAAATTCTAAACAATAATTATTAATTCTTAAATAGGACTAAGACATATCAAAAGTATCATATTTAGAACAAGATTATACTCCTGTCATTTTTTATTATTCAAAAGGTTATGGCTAAGTAAATAATAATAAATAAGATTAAAACTACTGACTTGTACACGGTCAAAAATTGGACAAGGAGAATTACGCAACAAAAGCGCTCCTATCGTGCTGGAGAGGGGAAAAACTAATTTATTTTATTATTCATATGGGGTTTTGACCATACGAATCAGGCACAGATGAATCAGGATTTTGCCTACAATCATGCATAACTCATCGTACATACAGACTTCATTATTTTCATTTTTCTACAAGAATCTATAACCCAAAAGCATCACACGAAACACAGATTGAAGTTTTAAAACAATAAAATAAATTTTATAAAGTAGGCATTGTAATCAGGATGCCACCTGAACCAAACACAGATGAATCAGGTATTTTCCTTCGTAACACCGGATCTAAGCCAACCAGCCGCACATCCACCTTCTAGGTCGTCCGTTGCACGACTGGCTTCCCCCCGCGCTGGAAGCCAGACTCTCATTTACCCGACCAAGTACGGTCAAGTGCAGCTTACGCCACATTAATCAGTATTATACGCCGGACACTTCTTTTTTACTTATTTATAAACAGACTAACGTAGTTATAACTAATACACATTTTTTTTGTAAGAGGACAATTCATTTCCTTTCGATATAATTATAATTTATATTGATGTATCAAAGGGAAAATGCGACATCGACCATTTTGTTCCGGAAAATGGCAAACGGACGCGCTATATGAATCAGAAGAACGACCTTCAAATATTTTTATTTTGTACCTAGACAGCAATTATTAAAAAAAAATCATTTGTCCTAGTAAGGGATAAAGCTAAACTGTACAAAAAAAAATATTACATGCCGTTTTTTTAGTTGGTTACAGAAATATACCCACAGACATCGAAAATTTGGTCCCTGAAGAATTACCCAGATAGGTACGGAATATGGCGTCACCACATGAAAAAAAAAATCAAATAGAAAAATGGCTTACTACTACAGTGTTATCGCAATAAATCGTTCATTAATTATATTTCTCACTTATCTACCTAGTACTCCTAGGAGGTATTATCATTTTTTTTCCTATTGAAACAGAACAAAGAACATCCGATGGGGCTCGGTGGTGTTCAACCTGCTGGAGGTGGCGGCAATTATATTCTACAACTGCTTTCTTTGGGAACGATTCATTATGCCTTATTGGTCTGATTACGGGAAGGAGAAAACGGTAAGATAATCCCTCTTTTAATTAGGTACAGTACCGTTTCATGGGATGGTAGGTATGACCCGTGTACCTACTTTAATTTATGTATCCGTGTTGTTTCTGATGTTTTTCTTCCTGTGGAATAAGAATTAAGGAAGTGTGAAAAAAACCGGCTAAGTGCGTGTCGGGCCACGCACAGTGTAGGATTCCGTAGTAGCCCGTTATCATAATATAGTACGATTCTGTTGTTCTTTATTCTGAATATAAGTAAAGGTAAAGATATTAGGAGTTAATGGTTATAATAACAAAAATCGACTTTATATTGAAAAATAAATGACAAGGGTGTCCAGAGTAAAACAAAACTTTAACACATATTTAACGCAACCACGGAGGTCATACCTTGCAATAAACTCACCGCGATCTACAAAAGTGACGTCACGGCACAACGCCATCTGTTATCGAATAGCGATAGTAAACTAATGACAAAAAATTATTTTCGAAGATAATAAAATTATTTAAACTGATAAGACATTAACTAATAATAACCATTTTTTTCCTGCTAAAGGTAAAAAATAATAGTACGATTGCTGCCAAGTTATTATTTCAATTCACAAAATTGTAATTCGAAAATTAAACAAAGTTCGTTTGTGACTTCTATAGGTAGGTACTCGAATTACGAACAACGAACGTAACCCGTTGGTACAGCGCCATCTAGCGGCAGTATTGTGAAACTTATGATAATTTATTATGGTTTTTTTAGTTCTTTTATTTCATATTTTGTTTTTCAATGCAAGTCTTTACCCGTTATAAACAAGCAACTACTCCATCTTAGTCACTAGATAGTAGATTGTTTGCCAAGGGAGCAAACCAAAGTATGTCACTCGAGCTTATAATAGTGTTGCTCCCAAAGAGTAAAGTAACTATAGAGGAAGTTGCTCCCGAGGTGGACACTCTACTTTTTATTACCCTCTATGAAAAAATAGGTAAGTGTAACATATGAATAAGAATAGCATGTTTATTTATTTACATACAAATACAATTTTGAGTAAACAATTTCGAACGAAGGCAGATGCTTTTCGCGCGTTTTGTATATTTTCACTAACTTTTTTTGGGTTCCGTACCAAAATAGTGAAACGGAACCCATAAGGTGAGACTCAGTCTGTCATGACTCAGTCTGTCTGTGAAAATTTAAAACATATGATGGTACGGAACCCTCGGTGCGCAAGTCCGAATCGCTCTTGCCCGGTTTTTTTTTTAATTGGCTCGCTCGCCTTTTACTTTATCATACAGCTTGTTACTTGTTCATACAATGTTCGTGATTGATCTCTTACGTGATTGAAACTTTTACTAACAATATCCACATTCCAAATTCAAATCACTTTCAGTCCCTAGGGATTAAAGAGCTATTTTAGTCCCTGTTTACGAAGAATACACTAGGTCTTTTTGAATAAGTATACCTACCTATGTGATTTTTTTTCATGATTAATATCTATGGTATATCCATGCCAAATTATAATTTTCTAGTATATTTACTAGAAAACTATAATTCAATTAAGAGTCTCTGAGCTAAGCTGCGGACGGACGACAGGCGAACATGGCCAAACTATACCTAAAGGTTAATTGTTGACTACGGAACCCGAAAAACAACATAGAGTGCTACAAGGACTTTTTGCCGCTCGAATGACGTTGACATGGGAGTGCCGTTGGTAAACATTTTTGTGTATTGAAAAAAAGAAAGATGGCTGCGTTACTTCCGATTTTGGCCTCACGCCAAAAGATCCTTAATTGTCCCGCTGTACTTAGTTATAAATGTTAATGATTTCATAATTTAATTCTGTCATAGGTGGAGGCAGGCACGGTTGTCCGCGGCATGTTCGCGTGCGTGCTCCCCGGGGTCATCTCCTTCCTGTGCGGCTTCTACTGCGTGCTGCATGCCTGGCTCAACGCCTGGTCAGAGATGCTCAAGTTCGGAGACCGGCTGTTCTATGAGGTAGGGTCTTTTTACACCCAGTCATCGGCCTTAGTCTTTGTCAATCAAAGTATGCAGCTGCAACCACCTTAGTGACTTTTGCAGGGTCATACTCACCAATTAAATAGCCTGAAGCTAAGACCTTTCTATGTTACGGAATTTTGATTCCTTAAATTTGCAGTCAGAGCAGCTATAATGGGTAACTATAGCAACCTATACCGCAAGCAATGATTAAACAAATTTGGAAGGCACGGAGCTTACCGTGTGCCTTCTAATTTTTTGTGTCAGATTCACCTTGGTCACAGCTTGGTCGTAGCAAGGGGCTCTGCTGTTTCTATTTTGACACAAAATACATTAAGCTCTATTATTCCGGAACCAACACTCAGTTGTAAGGAGGCAGTGAGGCACTATATGAAATCAGCTGAGTGCCCGCTAAAAGTACCTACCTCCTGAGTACCTTCACTACAGAACGCTGCGCGCTGCTGGCACTTAACTTTGTCGGGTAATGTGTCTAATGTTAGGTACATTAGAGTAGGTAGCTACGTTAAGTAATAAACAGTGTATGGCTCACCATTTTCCTGTATCTTCATTTGTTTTCCTTCGTTTAACATGTCCATTATATAAGCTGTATGTTTATGAAATAATAGGAAGTGGAATAGGAATGTATCTGCTTACGTAGCCAGGTAACCAACAGCCAAAAATTCGCCGTTGGTGAGAACAAGTTCTTGACATATTATGTTACACTTTAGAATTCCTGTAACCGGAATAAAATATCCCACCAAAAACATTTTCATGTAAAATGTTGCCAAGACGAGACCACATAATAATATGGCTCGCACTGCCAAAAAGTTATCAGATCTCATGTAGAGCCAAGCTTCTAACTCTACACGCCCTGACTTCACAAACTCTACACCTTAGTCAAAATATGAGGCTTGGCCGTTTCGTTACTACAAGAACTATTGCATAACAGAAAAGTAATGACATCAAAATCTGCGGAAGTCTCGTACAAATTTCCATCCCCTATTTTAAGGGGTTGGAGGGTAAAAGTTCCAAATTTTAGAGTTTTTTTGTTGTTTGTGTACTATAGTTAGCCTACATACCAAATTTCAGCTTTCTAGGACTTCAGGAAGACCCTTAGAGGGTACGTATTTGAATATCGAAAATTAAAATATCGACTGTTAAAATATCGATATTCAAAACATCGAAAATTTAAATATCGATTGTATCAAAATGTCGAAAATTGTTATACCTACGCTTAAAACGTCGAAGATTGAAATGCCGAGTGATTAAAATTTCGAATGATTCAAAATATCGAATGACATTATGCCTAAGTTCAAAATATCAACATTTAATACATCGAAGTTCATAATATCTACGTTACGTTACGTTTGGGTTTTTATTTTGTAAAAATAATTAAAGTACCTACATTACATGAGGTTTTCCTTGTTTTTTTTTGTAACCCACCTAGTAACTGATTACCATCTAGCAAACAAGCATGCAGCAATCATGCAACATGCAAGCAAGCATGGCTTCTGTCACGGCTCCGGCGCTGCAGGGCTCCGGCAGTCCCACGCGAGCTTAACGTCGCAGATGGTCTAAACGCTCACCACCGCAGCTTCGGCTTGTTGGCCGGCTTCGCCGGCCAGCCTCAGCTGCGGCGGCGGGTGTTAAAACCACCTGCTCCTCAGCTCGCGGGCTGCCTCGCCACTCCGCGCCTACGCGATTCTAAATTACACTCTAGGGGTAGGGCAGACAAGACTACGTGGAGTCGGTTTTGCAGCGATACGTTTCTGTCACTAACTTTAGTAGCACAACCTGCACAACAATTATTGTCTTTCAAGAAAATATTTAAATAATACCTTCACGATTGACCTAGGCTTGTACACTGGACACTGATTTTCATGGATAAAATAGGTCGAAATTGTTCCAAAACCGAATTGGGGCACCCCGAATTTACGTAGTCTTTTGGCTGTTACCCCTAGAGTGTATATAAAAATCCGGAGGCGCGAAGGGAGGGCAACCCCCGCCCGCTGTAACAAAGCATAGGCACCCGTGGGAGGCGTAGCGGCTGAGGCTGGTCGCCAGAGGCGACCAGCAAGCCGAAGCTGCGGAGGTGAACATGGGTGCCTATCCTTTGTTACGCAAGGGCGAAGGGGTTGCACTTCCCGTAGCGCCGGAGACGTTGCAGAAGCAACCTTTTTCCACTCATACTACTTATATCAAAATTTGTTCGATGTTTTAACTTGTACAGTCACGAGCACTAATATGTCAACACTTGGCAACTGTCAATTGCGATTTTTTCGTGAAATGACGAATGCAACGTTGAAATACGACACTACATAAACCTATGGGTTCGAATATACTATGTTCCTAATAACATAAAATTTCATTCAAAAATAAAGGAGAAAATTGCCTTTGAATAAAGTCAAGTGTATACATACTTATGCTCGTGACTGTACGTATTTTTAGGGTGAATTAATAAATGAATTAAATGTTGAAAATTAACCCATTTTTACACGTAGGTATATTAGTTTTCGATGTTCAAATAATATATGTACCCATCGATATTTAGGACGTTCGATAATCTGTATTTCGATATTTAGATCTTTCGATGTAACTTTTGTAGATATTTTGATTTTAGATATATTGGACGTAGGATATTTAACCATTCGATAATATAAACTTTCGATATTTTAATTTTCGGTTATATGATCGTTCGATATTTCCATTTTCGATGTTTCGAACATCGATATTTTAACAGTCGGTATTTTAATCTTCGATATTCAAATACGTACCCCCCTTAGAATATTGATGATCATCAGTGAGTCAGTGAGTCAGTGAATCCGTATGTTCCCAGTCGCCCCCGCGGGGATTGCCACCGGAGGCAAATGGGAATAAAAATTCCCAGTCGCCACCGGCGGCGACTGGGAAGTCATTGCCCCCACTTCAGTTTCGCTGTACATTGCTTTCTCCATCGTAAAGAATAAAAGGATGAGACAACTTATCGTAAACCTGCCTCTAATCTTTTATCTTTTCTTATTTTTCTTTTTTATTATCTTTTTCTTTTATCTTTTTTTTTTTCTTTTAGTCCGCCTCTGTACATTTATGCGCTTGAAGTATTAAATAAATAAATAATAATAATCTTTAAAAAAAAGACTAAGTGCATTGAAATATTTTTTTATTTTGATTTCGAAATCAATAAACTTGTTAAAATTAAACATTTAAACTGGTATTTTGTATCACAGATAATCAGACTCTTAAAGACAGTAATTAAATTAGGAAAGTAATACATAGTAATCATTTCTTAGTAAATACGTATTATAAACAAGGCTGTAAATATTCATAGATAACAGACTTTTTTTTATATTATGGTCAATAAAAAATAAAAAAAAACAAAAATATTCAAGTACCTACACCATTAAATCACACATAAAATCAGACTTTTATTCCGTTACGTTACTATCATCGAGCGAATGATCGATATAATATATATGAATATTTACAGCCTTGTTTATAATACGTATTTACTAAGAAATGATTACTATGTATTACTTTCCTAATTTAATTACAGTCTTTAGGAGTCTGATTATCTGTGATACAAAATACCAGTTTAAATGTTTAATTTTAACAAGTTTATTGATATCGAAATCAAAATAAAAAAATATTTCAATGCACTTAGTCTTTTTTTTAAAGATTATTATTATTTATTTAATACTTTAAGCACATAAATGTACAGAGGCAGAATAAAAGAAAAAAAAAAGAAAAAAAGATAAATAAGAAAAGATAAAAAGATTAGAGGCAGGTTTACGATAAGTTGTCTCATCCTTTTATTCTCTACGATGGAGAAAGCAATGTACAGCGAAACTGAAGTGGGGGCAATGACTTCCCAGTCGCCGCCGGTGGCAACTGGGAATTTTTATTCCCATTTGCCTCCGGTGGCAATCCCCGCGGGGGCGACTGGGAACATTCCCAGTCGCCACCGGCGGCGACTGGGAAGTCATTGCCCCCACTTCAGTTTCGCTGTACATTGCTTTCTCCATCGTAAAGAATAAAAGGATGAGACAACTTATCGTAAACCTGCCTCTAATCTTTTATCTTTTCTTATTTTTCTTTTTTATTATCTTTTTCTTTTATCTTTTTTTTTTTCTTTTAGTCCGCCTCTGTACATTTATGCGCTTGAAGTATTAAATAAATAAATAATAATAATCTTTAAAAAAAAGACTAAGTGCATTGAAATATTTTTTTATTTTGATTTCGAAATCAATAAACTTGTTAAAATTAAACATTTAAACTGGTATTTTGTATCACAGATAATCAGACTCTTAAAGACAGTAATTAAATTAGGAAAGTAATACATAGTAATCATTTCTTAGTAAATACGTATTATAAACAAGGCTGTAAATATTCATAGATAACAGACTTTTTTTTATATTATGGTCAATAAAAAATAAAAAAAAACAAAAATATTCAAGTACCTACACCATTAAATCACACATAAAATCAGACTTTTATTCCGTTACGTTACTATCATCGAGCGAATGATCGATATAATATATATGAATATTTACAGCCTTGTTTATAATACGTATTTACTAAGAAATGATTACTATGTATTACTTTCCTAATTTAATTACAGTCTTTAGGAGTCTGATTATCTGTGATACAAAATACCAGTTTAAATGTTTAATTTTAACAAGTTTATTGATATCGAAATCAAAATAAAAAAATATTTCAATGCACTTAGTCTTTTTTTTAAAGATTATTATTATTTATTTAATACTTTAAGCACATAAATGTACAGAGGCAGAATAAAAGAAAAAAAAAAGAAAAAAAGATAAATAAGAAAAGATAAAAAGATTAGAGGCAGGTTTACGATAAGTTGTCTCATCCTTTTATTCTCTACGATGGAGAAAGCAATGTACAGCGAAACTGAAGTGGGGGCAATGACTTCCCAGTCGCCGCCGGTGGCAACTGGGAATTTTTATTCCCATTTGCCTCCGGTGGCAATCCCCGCGGGGGCGACTGGGAACATACGAGTGAATCAGTGAGTCAGTGACGAAATCGGGGTATTTTAGATATCAATAAAATCTAAAGAAAAAGAGCTATGCAATTGAAACTTTATAGGTTTAATAAGTCAACCACTGACATCATATCCCGAAAATTTTGTTTATCTGGTATAATCCAAACCCAAGTTATGAAGGTTCAAAAATACGACGAAGTGCTTCGAGAAAAGGTAGATAGTGCCCTTGCGCTTCGCTTGGCTCGTCTTGGCGGGGGCACTCCCGTGCCCCCAGATGTTATCATGCAACGCAATAGATTAAAGGTGGTTAGCAAATTATGCTTAGGTAGGTGCAGTCAGTCAGGTACTTAATTAATTGTTAAGTAATTTTTTATTGCAATAAGGGCAGCTCTTGACCTCGATCTCGCCTGGTGGTAAGCGATGGATGAGGTCTATGATGGAACAAGCAACCACAGAAGATGCCTATTCACTCTTACTTTGAAGCCTTGTTATAATTAGATCATAGCCATTTCATACAACTGTCAAAGCATGTCAGTTGTAATTTGAATATACGGACACTAAAATTTGGTAGACAATTTGCTAAACAATAAATTTCCCTGACTTAACATACCTACATACATAGGTACCTTACTAGTAAGTAATGAGTTTCTCATACGAAGCACTTTTCGATTCTGCTTAGGTACTACTCTCCGCAATGAAATCGCGCACCATTTGAGCTAAGTTATGAAAGTTAGGTAGGTACGGCCAGACGGCAACGAGAATTCGTTAACAATGTTATACGATGTTGATGTTACTTTTACATAAAATCTAAATAGGCAAAGTAGCTCAGTAGGTATTTCATGAAGTCAAAAGGTAAGTAGGTACTTATGTTATTTTTGAAAATTGAAGCGGTAAAACACTTTTTAATACAGTTGCTCAAAAAGTGGTGTATTGCAGGGACGTATTATATAGCGTTCGGGAAGTGGGCTATTACATACTAGTGCTTTTTTTTTACCTTCCCCGAACTCGTGCGTATCTCTTTCCCTAATGTCAAAATAATGTCTATTAAAAAGAAAAACCAACCATGAAGTTTTTACTAAAGAGTTTTTGTGATTCATACAAATACGTATATTTCTAAAAAGAAGCTACTAATTTATTTCAATATCAGATTTAATGATTTAATTGAATGAGTTAGGTTAGGTTTCATTTCATTTCATTTCATCTCATTAAATTTCATTTTCATTTCATATCAATAAAAAAAATATACTGAAGACTAAGTTGTATGGATAGTTCCTTTTGCCTACCAAAATGGGTGAAGAAAAAAAAACTCTGCTTATATTCTACGGTTGGCGCCATTTTCCAGAAATTTTCTTTGCGGGTTTAGTTGTTTGTTGCACAAAATGAGTAATTTCGACCCTATTTTTTTTTAATTAACACCACCGGAACTCAGTATAATTGCACAAAATGCTTCGGAGAACATTTTACCGGAAAAGTCAAAAAGTCGTTACATATCCACATACGACTAATTTTTTGCGTGGAGAGAAGAGGAAAAAGCAATACCTATTGTGTTTTTATTATTTTATTAAATTGCTTAATTTTTTCGCAACTGTATTAAAAATAGTCGTTCAGTACACCTGCGGAACCGTCATTGCAACTTGTTCCGACTGTCAACCCTCGCCTTCGGCTGCGCCTCGGCTCGGGTAGACATTTGTCGGAACTCTTTGCAATGACAGCCTTTCCGCACTTGTAATGAAATATACTATTTCAACACACTTGCTCGTAAAGTAGCTCTTATTAAACCGCTTTTAGGTCCATAATGGCGTGTATTACGAACGCGTGCTTTTTCTTTACTTTAATCCACTTGTGCTGTAATACCACAGATAACTATTTACTAGTCGGAGATGCGCGCTTTTCTTATCTCATCAAAGAGACTTCATGCCAAAAGAAATCCGCGGGCTAAATTTCACTTTTTTTTTAAATATTCTGGATTGTCCTTGGTCGCAAAATGAACTAATATTTATTTACCTTAAGGTGAATGCGCAGGGACCACGGACAATTTAAGGTGAATGCCATCGCAGTGGGAGACCGCGAAATTCAAATTTGCTTAGGTTTTTTGCAATTTTTAGGTCGGTGTCAGGTTGTACCTTGATCAAAATATGATTTGCGGCTATAACAGGTACCTCTTTACAGAATTATAATCATAAGAATCATTAATACATCTTTCTAAGTTAGACTTGTTCCAAAAAAGTTCTTAAGGAACAAATCTAACTTAAGGATTCAATCCTAATGACTATACCTAATTCTGTAAATACATATATATTATAGGTAGTCGCGAATCATATTTGATCAAGATACAACCTGATATATAATAAGGTCAATCCTTAGTCTGTTTAACGGTTTTGTCAGTGCCAAAGATTAATATATTTAAAATGAGAGTCAATGTTGCGCGCGCATCGCTAGTGCTGGCTAGCACGGCGCGCGGGAAAACAAAACCAGCGCGCCATTTTCCATACAAGTTAATATTTAACAATACAAGTCTGTTTTTTTTTTCCTCGCAAGTGTGTTGAAAAACGTCGTATGAAACGCGTGTGCATTAATCAATATACAATGATCAACATAGCACACATGTATCATAATGTAGGTACTATTCCTCGCTGACCGTACCTACTTGCGTATAGTTAATCTTAAAAAAATGGCTAATGCATTGCTATTTATTACAGGACTGGTGGACCACATCTCGTTTCTCGCTGTACTACCGCCGCTGGAACCGCGTGGTTCACTCCTGGTTGCGCGACCACATCTACCTTCCTCTGGCACCGTATGCTGGACGACCTCTGGCTACATTCACCGTATTCTTTGTAAGGGAAAACTGTACATAATAGCTGGATCAACAGACACGCGAAAGAACTTTAAATTGTATTCTACACTACCCGTATAGGTACCAGCTATAGAAACTTCTTGCATACCTATATCTATGGTACCTATCAGCGGCGGCGGCGTTGCTATGTAGCATTGATTTCTGACCCACAGAAGGTACCTATCTACCCACTATTCATATAATATGTGTCTGTAAATAAGAGAGATCATTTATCAAAATAATTGATATAAGATCTTGATCCGGTGTTACCTAGTAATTCATCTCTAATTGAACGTCGACCTACATGAACTGCTAATTAGATATTAACGAGGTCAACAGCCGGGCTCGCTTTGTACCTACTTAGACAATTGACAATAGCTATTGTTGACTGCACTGGGATAATAAGGGGCCAACAATGAACCTGAATCACTCTGCAAATACCATAGCAATGGTATATTTCAAAACGATAAAAGATGAATTGAAATGCTTTTTCTCGACGGTCAAAAGATAAACAAAGATACCTGATTCACGTTGGACGCAAACGGGCGGCCGTGCATATGACAAGATAAGAGGCTCCCTGCTGAAAGACCAGCTGAGCCTTCTTCGCATTATATCTGACGTTTGTGAACAATGAACGTACCTACGATTACACGACGTAAACAGTTTTGTTATCTTGTAAATTAAGGAGAACGCGGGCACTGCGATGCACGAACAAATCGTTGCCATCAATCTTGCGAGTTTTTGCCTGCCGCTTGCTTACCTAATATATTTTTTCCCTCTTAAAGGTATCATCGGTAGCCCACGAGATCATTCTGGCGTTGTCATTCGGTTTCTTCTACCCAGTGCTGTTGGTCGAGTTTGGCGTGTTCGGCGTCATAATGGTACCAGTTACAGCGACCGCGGGACGGCGCTTCCCAAATGCCTTCAACTTAATCATGTGGCTGAGTTTCTTTATTGGAAACGGTAATTATAGATGAATGTGTAACTGAATTAATGCACATTATGAAAGTAGTTTGTGCACAATCGTTTACTGAATCGATTTCTGAAATTTTTAATAGGTAGGTTTAATAAATAGGCAATTTTTGATACCAAAAATAATAAAAACCACGTAAATTACAGTCATACACATACCTCCTCTGTACAGTCAAAACAAACCAAAATGGACGAAGTAAATACCTATTTTCTAGATATAAGTAGGTAGTACGTGTGCGACTGTATGTGTGCTTAGTTTTGTATGACGTGACCACAATTTTCTCTCACAATCAGTATTGGCAGGCCCAGAGGGTTTTTGAGCAAGCATATAAATAAACATTGTTTTAAATATACATGATAGTAAAATGCTGCGCATGTATTATAAATGTATAAATAAGTAGGTACCATAATATTTTAATTGGGGTCTCATGTTGTATACCTACCTATACTATAATGAGGCAAAATATGGCAATAAATCACTGTGGAATCAATAACAATTAACGTAGGTAATTATCTAACAAAACTTTACAGTTTTTAAGGATGGAAATCATTGGTATTTAATCCACAACGCAATATTTTGAGGTTTTTCTATTTTATTTTTCCTTGTGCGAAACTTCAGACAGCAGGCCTCAAAATGCGTCTTACGGATTAGCTAGTTAATTTTAGGCCTAGGTAGGTATACGCTTTTCAACATTCTGCGTGATTAATGCATTTTGATATATAATAAATCAATGGATTAATGTGATTATCAGACGCGAGTCAGTAGATACCTACCTACGGTCTGCAAGAAAAATTGGTTAACTTTTACATAGGCATGTGCTGCTGGTATGGATGTATGGGTATTTCATAATGTTGAATGTAGTGGTTTTTTTATGTTTTTTTAATATCCTACCTAATGATGTTCCTTCCGTCATGATTTAAAAAACTGAAGTGTAAACCGACTTCCTTTAAGTAGTCTGTACCAGACCGTACTTAGACTCTGGCAAGACACACGTGTTACCTATCTATCTACCTACTATTTACCTACCAAATCTGTTCAAATAAGATAGCTTGGAACTGACGTTTCGTTTCCGTAAAAGGTGTATTTTGCTCATACACTGAAATGGAACTTGGATGTAAATATGATGCTTTAAAAAAAGGCTACCTATTGAAAAACAGCTTCTTTGAGGCTCTTGTCCATTTTCACTAACACTAGGCAACACCTAAATTAACACGTGAACGAATAAAAGCGCGCTGTTAGATTTTCAACTTTCGGCGCTAAGCCGAGCGTTGAAAATCCAATAGCGTGCTTTAAAAGTTCCCATACTTGCAGCCCGTTCTTAAGTGCTGTTAACATACAAAAATTATATTTCAGGAATCCTGTGGAGTCTATACCCGATGGAATTCTTCGCTCGGCGGAACTGCCCGCCTTCAGAAGACGATAGTTTCTTCATACCAAAGTCATGGACGTGTCCTGAGGTCATATTGAAACCCAACTGGACATTTCAGAATCCTCTACGCATTTTTTACGCATAAATAGTATATTTCATTACAAGTGCGGAAAGGCTGTCATTGCAAAGAGTTCCGACAAATGTCTACCCGAGCCGAGGCGCAGCCGAAGGCGAGGGTTGACAGTCGGAACAAGTTGCAATGACGGTTCCGCAGGTGTACTGAACGACTATTTTTAATACAGTTGCGAAAAAATTAAGCAATTTAATAAAATAATAAAAACACAATATTGCATTTTTCTCTTCTCTCCACGCAAAAAATTTGTCGTATGTGGATATGTAACGACTTTTTGACTTTTCCGGTAAAATGTTCTCCGAAGCATTTTGTGCAATTATACCGAGTTCCAGTGGTGTTAATTTTAAAAAAATAGGGTCGAAATTACTCATTTTGTGCAACAAACAACTAAACTCGCAAAGAAAATTTCTGGAAAATGGCGCCAACCGTAGAATATAAGCAGAGTTTTTTTTCTTCACCCATTTTGGTAGGCAAAAGGAACTATCCATACAGTTTAGTCTTCAGTATATTTTTTTTATTGATATGAAATGAAAATGAAATTTAGGTAATGAGATGAAATGAAACCTAACCTAACTCATTCAATTAAATAATTAAATCTGATATTGAAATAAATTAGTAGCTTCTTTTTAGAAATTACGTATTTGTATGAATCACAAAAACTCTTTAGTAAAAACTTCATGGTTGGTTTTTCTTTTTAATAGACATTATTTTGACAGTTGGGAAAGAGACACGCACGAGTTCGGGAAAGGTAAAAAAAAAGCACTAGTATGTAATAGCCCACTTCCCGAACGCTATACGTCCCTGCAATACACCACTTTTTGAGCAACTGTATTAAAAAATACTAAGTAGGTGTATTACTAACATAGGTTACGTTCCAGTTGATAGAATGTTATTTTTATACTTTTATAATTAAAATGTTTTTAAATATTTATTTGTAATTTTACCTATTTATGTACCTACCTATGTAAATACCTACCCCGAATAAAAATCAATTGAATAGGAGCCGGATACAAATTCTTCTAGGTGAGTACGGAATTGTAAACACTGGTCAGTCAATCGGCGTGTTGCTACAGAATTTATTGCCGCGAGGCACGCATACTAAAAAGCCAAGCATGTAACTTGTGGACAAGCTAACCTTTTTTTTTTTTACATCTATTATTAAAAGTAAGTGATGTCCCACTGCAGGGCAAAGGCGTCCCTGCTCTCTTTCCAATTCTCTCTGTTTAAAGCTAAGGAACAGGTCTTGTTGAAGGAGTCCAGCTCATCCCGCAATCTCCGTCTGGGCCTGCCGCGATGTCGCTTGCCGATGGCGAAAGCGCCTGGGTACCCGCGAAATTCAATTTTTTTTTACGTTTTTTGCAATTTGCTGGTCAGTTTTAAGTTTTACATACGTTGATTAAAATATGATTCGCGGCCGTAACATTATGTATTTACAGACCAAGTAATCCCCAAGAATGACTATTTTATGAAATTTGCACATTTGGGGACATAAGAAAATTCGATTTTCGCGAGCCACCTTAGCGCTTCCCCCTTATGAGGGACCCATTAGGTCGTCTGATATGCGGCAGATGTGTCCGGCCCAATTCCATTTTAGCGTGGCAGGTTTCCAAGTGACATCAGTTATTTTTTTTTTTTTGTAATGAATAAATTTATGATGTTTAATTACTTATTAATATTTAAATAGGCAACTACATATTATACAAGAGGCTTTCATTTAAAAATGAATATATTTTCGAAATCATTTATTGAATATAAAAAATATTAAAATACAATAAAATTCGACGTCAAGTAGATAAATAATTATCAAGTTTACTTAGATAATGTAATTTGGAACCATTTGTGTAATTTGGCATTCGTGAATAATGGACCTATAAAAACTAAATTAACCTATGCATAATAAAATAAATTCTATGGCCGCATTATAACTTAAATAATAACATTTAAACCAAAATCTATTGAATTTAATTCTTTACTTGCTAACATCGAGTATTTTTACAACTAATAAACACATAATGCTTTACTACTATAGGACTATAGAAATGAGTGTAGTTGGGCAAAACAGGAATGTAGCCAGTTAAACCTATTGAAGCTAAGTATATAATATCATAAATATATATCATCACATTTAAGGAGGGAATCTAAAACATACAGTATTCAATTGACCTAAAAAAATTAGTTATTTATGTAAATATAGTAAAAATATTACGAACAATTACATTTAGCTTACCATCTCCACTTAATCATTCATATTTCCATAGATAAGCACCGTGTTAGCAGGAATCACACACGGCACACCTTTCTGTTAGTTGCACTTTAAACAAACCGCATTGGCATCTCTTCACAGCCCTTACTGACTATTACAAGCACTACAATTATAACGATAGTACACTTAACATAAAATAAATCTAATCATTGTATAAGGAACACCTACATTTTACGAAATAATATGAAAATATTTAATTGCATCTATGTAGATTCAAAACTGTGCCAATTTGTGTGTATTTTAGTTATTTAAATAGAACTAAGATTTGTGACACATACACACTTTTTAAATACTTTAGATCAAAAGGTAACATTTTGAGCAAAGTCCGTGTCATGTGCAATAATAGGTATCAGACTTTTTGTAACAGTATATAAATGTATGTATAAATTTTCAATGTTTTACTAAATGCACGCCATTTGGGGGACTTTGCTTATAACAACATATAAATCTTTGTTTAAACAGCAGGAGTGCAGTCCAGTTCCTTGAATAATGTTGATGACATCCTGTAAGAAATAGTATAAACAAATTAATTGTGCAAACGGAATCACTTTGAGAGTTATCAGCAAATTTGCATGTGACAGACATTTAGATAAGCTATTTCCTATTTCCCATTGGTAATATTGTAACAACTGGGCTTTGTTATTACTCTGAGAACTCGGCCACTGTTTGGGAAAAATGGTTTATAAAAATTTACAAGTATATTAAAGGATAATTATGTTTTTATAAAACCCATTTTGCATTCTTCAGAATATAGATAAGTATGTAGAACTGTTATAATTTACAAGCATAAAATATTGCTACACAATAACTCACTTGTTTATCATATGCTGATATATGTAGCTCGGAATGATTGTGATGTTTACAACAGATGGGCTGGCTTCAATAACTCTAGATATTTCCTTATCTTTCATGCCCACAACGTTTATAGTGTTTATTTCTAATATCTGGTGATCAGTCAATAAGCCATTGCGAGCTGCCGAAGAATCCTTAACCAAGCCAACAATTCTGCCATCCTTGAACTGGAATCCAACATGGCCAAGAGAATCCTTGTGGAGGGTTATTGTCCTCTCAAATGGCCTGAAAACAAAAAGAAAATAGTAGTTTTTTATGTTCAACTAGTCTGCAATGGAAAGACAATGGATTTTCTCTAAAATTGGATGAAATTAATAAAATACATAAACTAAGAATTATTAGAAAAAGATCTTTTTTAATTATTATTATTCTAGGATAAAATTACAATTTTAGAACATTCATACCTATCACGAACAGCCATAGAAATTCCATTAGCAGGAGACTTCTTTAATAGTCCATGGCATTGGTCCATTGTCATACCAGCCAGTGCAACATTGTTAATCTCCAGAATTTGATCTCCGAATCTTAAGCCAGCAAGTGCGGCGGGGCTGTTGGCCGCCACATAGCACACAAACACTCCATTATTCACTGAATGCAGCCTAACACCACACTTCCCATCTTTGTCCTTGCACAGTATAACTGGTCTTATGGCCCCAGTTACTGTAGCTTTTGCCAAAGTTGTTGATTGAGATGACAAAGGCGCTATCAGATTACTTACTGTTCCATGTGGCTGAACCTGTTGGTTTTTAAAAAAACCTTTATTTTATTTTATTGCTCCTAAAGCACTGTATGTGACATATTTATATACTTTCTCAAAAATTGCACAACAAAATGACAAATTAAAGAAATATGAAAAACTTTCCTCATAAAAAAATATGGCTAATCATGCCCCTTGTTATTAGGCTAAGTGCATAGAAAGTATTGCAGTCTTTAGATCGTAATAATGTCGATGAGCGATTTTAGCTATTTCTATTTTATATGATGGCAGCTAGACAAAACTTACCGTTTGGAGTTGGTATTCTGGCATATTCAATGCAATAACATCACTAGACAGTTCAAGGCCCATGTAATCTCCCAACGCAGGATAAACATGAGCTGAAGGGGCGCTGGCTGGCATGGGAGCAGCTGGTGGATGGCTGTACAAGGGTGCGGCCTGGTGATGAGCCATCTGAGCCCTCGCCATCGTGTCCACCTTCATGTCCTCTAAGGATGGGTACAAGGACATCTTGGCTATCGTAAATTACACTTTTTAATCCACAAAACAAGACCCGTCAATCGTTATGTCGACGTTCGCGTTAACACAATTTCTGTGACTAATTGGAAACAATGAATCATACAAATAACAAAAAACCCCAATTGATAAAATTGAAACGATTAGTGACGTGCCCGGGTGCCACCCGTGCTACATAGAAAGTTGACACACATCATTAGTTTTAGTTGAAATTGGTTGAAATGTCTTTCAATATCGATTTTTATTCAACTTCTATTCATCTGCTAAATTCAATAATATCAGTTATGTGATTCCAGTTTTTCTAAGAGGCTAACATTTGCGGTGATCAATAATAGCCATTTTTTAGGTATTCATTTTGAGTATTAAAAAAAAAATAGTTTCCAAGAACTCTGTAGATGGCGTTGTACTGACTACGTTACTAGGTTCCAAAGTCAAAACGCTTGGAAAAAAACATTGCGCACGTCACATACGCTCGTTGACCACTTTCATTTGCTTTCGTTTAACGATCTCAAAATTACATCCAAGTGAAATAATCAAAAAATGATGTGAAGTTCCGTTCCTTGCAGTAACTTACAAAGGTCAGCGCCATCTATCCAGCGACTAGGGAAGAGTAAAAAAAAAAAGGATAATCCCTCATTAGAAATCAGACTCGATCATAGTATAAAGCTCTAAGATTAGTCGATATTCAATCACTTCACTGGTCTGTGCACTTCACTATTGACAACAGAATGATAGCGAAAAGGTATGTATACCAGCAGCAACCAGGCCAAAATAATTAAAAAAAAAAAACAGAATGACAACAAAGTGTTTATTAATGTCATGCATGTCACTGTCAGTGTCAGTGTTTATTTTAAGGTGAATGTGCTTAGTGCTAACCAGCATTATATTGTAGTCTTTGGTGCTAACTGTGCTAAGCTCTCAGACCAAATAAAAAGTCAAGACATAGCGCTGTTCCAGCGCGCTGGAAGCATGCAAAACTACACCTCGCTCAGTGTCAGTGGTCGTGCATACCATTGAGATAATGTCAATGGTGCATACACGCTCACACTCACACACTTTTAACCCAACTACACCACTACACATCCAAACGTCAAAGGACGTCAAAGGAGCTTATCCATTGTTTAATCACCAAAATGCCGAATTGTGTGGTGAAAGGGTGCAAAAACCATTCTTCAAAAACTAAAAGGCAAGATGGAATCACATTTCATACGTAAGTAAACATAGAAACCCATAATTTTATCATAATATCCAATTATGACAGCTTGGAACACAGTTTTTTTTTTAATCTTTATTCTTGGCCATGGATTTGGAACACAAAATCTTAACAAATGTTGCCACTAATATGCGGCAGTGCGGCACAATTATCCCCGTTTATTGGGTAAGTAGTAATTCATGGCACACGAAACGTAACGTTACAAGTTCATTTACTTATTTATTTAAACTAGTGGTCGCCCATTGATCGAAAGGACAATGACCAAAAGTCGTACCAAAAAGTCTCATGCATCAAGATCAAAATATGATAGTAATTATTTTCATAATTTTTTACGACATTACGCGTCGGGGATTTGATTTTTGAACAGGGAATTTAATTTAAAGTAAAAAAGTGTTGATACTGTTTTATTCTCTTTACATGACGTTCCGTTTTATGAAACCTTGAATGGAGATAGTTTTTTGGGCCCACTGTATTTAACGTCTTTTAATCGTATTGTATGTACTCAAAAAAACGTAACCAATTTATCACTTAAAATGATTGATTTTTCAACAAAGTCTAACCGGGATCACGAAATTGTATTAAAAAGGAAATATTTTGATAATGCACTCAATTCATTCAATTCCAGTTACGGTCGTCAATGTCATAAATACTCGTAATGTATTGAAACGTTTATTTTTTTAGATTTTAAGAAAAAAAACAATGTCTGTACATAATTACAGTTCGAGGTGGTAACCAGAGTACTTTTTATATCTATGGAATAACCGAATCTGTTTTTTAATATTGATAATTGCTAGTATTATATAAATATTTTTACCACTTTTATGTTACCCTTCAAATAATTTTTTAAGGTTCCCGGTTCGATATATTAATGTAAAAGAGAAGTGGATTGAAGTCATTCGAGTTAGCCGGAATGAGCCATCATGGAATCCAACGGTGCGCAGCGTAGTTTGTTCGACACATTTCGAGAACGACGATTTATATTATACAAAAAAAGGACTTCGTCGTGTGCTACGAAACGGATATCCAAAGGTTAATTCCAATGTGTCTATTAATTATTATTTGATTTTAATATTGTTTGTTACCCAGATTATTCCATGTAGCATTGACAAATAGTGACTATTTAATTCTGTAAACTTGTAAACGCCTTTAGGAGTATGTTTTCTGTGCCTCTAACTCTAATAAAAATATCAACTATATCTATATTCACCATGATAAATATAAAACCAACCTCCTAACGTTGTGAGTTTGTACATATTTACAATCCTTACTAATATTATAAATTCGGAAGTAACTCTGTTTGTCTGTTTGTCAGTATGTTACCTTTTCACGCCTAAACCACTGCACGGATTTCGATAAAATTTGGCAGATAGATAGATTTCATCCCGGGGAAGGACATAGGATAGTTTTTATCCTGATATTCCCACGGTATCGACACTTATGCTGGTGAAACCGCGGGGCGCTACTAGTAATCTATATTTTAAAATAAGCACAACAAATTCATTATCGATTACCTATTTTATTTCTAGCATCTACCTGCTGCACCAGATCAATCAGCGAATATTGATCTAAATGAACCTACTTTTGTATATTATGCTGTAAGTACCTATATTTTATACATTTTACTAACACAAAAAATAACACATAGCTGTCGAGACATCACGGATTCTAGCTAAAATTACGTCTTTTTGTTAGTAAATGTGCGTTAGTTAATATTGATCTGTTTTTCTCTTTAGATTTACTTTTTAATATCAACTTGGCGCAACTGAGCAATCATACGATCTAGATATTATGATATGTAGATTATGTTAATGTAGTTACTTACCCGTTTCTTCTTTCAGCACGTTCCTGCTACATCCATCGAGTCAATTGATGTAGATCCGATACAGCCCCATACTTTACAAGCTGTGAGTGTAAATCAACGTTAAATGATCAACATTTCTATGTTAATGTAGTTACTTACTCGTTGCTTCTTTCAGCACGTTCCTGCTACACCCATCGAGTCAATTGATGTAGATCCGATACAGCCCCATACTTTACAAGCTGTAAGTGTAAATAAACGTTAAATGATGAACATTTTTATGTTATTGTAGTTACTTACCCGTTTCTTCTTTCAGCACCTTCCTGCTACACCCATTGAGTCAATTGATGTAGATCCGATACAGCGCCATACTTTACAAGCTGTAAGTGTAAATAAACGTTAAATTATCAACATTTTTATTTTAATGTAGTTACTTACTCGCTTCTTCTTTCAGCACGGTCCTGCTACACCCATCGAGTCAATTGATGTAGATCTGATACAGCCCCATACTTTACAAGCTGTAAGTGTACTGCTACAAGCTGTAGTTGTTTTTTATGTTAATGTACCTAGTTACTTACCCGTTTCCTCTTTCAGCACGCCTCAACGACACCGGTCTTGTCGATGACCTCTGTAATATGTAATATGGAAGAAGAACGTGAATCAATTTTTGATACACCCAGGAAACACCAATTAAGACAGCGGATTTTTCTGCTAGAAAACCAACAGACACATATGAAAAAAAAAATAAAAACCTTAAATCAAAAAGTGAGGCGACTAAAAAAAAGAAATAGGTCGTTAAGGGAAATATTAGTAAATTTAAAAAAGCAAAATTATATAGACACTGACTTATACAACTCAATTAATGGAAATATGGCTGTTATTGATATATTCAATGCCTTAAATAGGAACATCAGAACTGTTCATTCAAAAATTCAACGATATGTTTGACGTGTACAATTCCAGGACAATGTGGCAATTTGATTACAAGAAACCTCTTTCTGAATCAAATAAAAACTTTATTTTTAGTTCCTGGATGAGTTAGAGGAAAAAAAGGAATCTAAAAGTAAAAATTATGACCAAAAGGAATGTGACCCGAAATGGTCGTCCTTCTTATGTCATTACACGGTAGTTAATACCAGCCAGTTATAAAAACTAAATGCAAAGCAGGATTCTTGGGTGTATTGATAAATATTGAGAGTCTGAAACCGATTTGTAGTACTTAAATGGATTGAGAATGAACGGCGGTTAATCTACCTACAAACTTACAAGTTGAGCCAAGATCTATTATTTTCATCTATTATGATGCAAGGAAGATTATGTAATGATAATCCTAATGTCAAACAGTTCAATGGCAGTTACAGAAAATTCCTGACATATCTTGAACTGAAATGTCTGACGACAAGAAATTGTGTTCCTCTAGAAAGCATAGCCATATTGAATTGCACTTCAGCAACGCAAATAATAAATAACGCGACAACTTCCTATCGACAAGAGGAAGAAGATTGCGTTGAAGGTTCTTCGTTGTAATTTCTGAGTGAAATCCAAAACGAATGTGCTGATTTAGCCACTCTTTTAAACGTTGGCGAATTTGATGACTATAAAAAATACATTATCGGATATATATCAAGGAGTACAGCGTCCCAGCATGTGCAAATCTTTTCTTCTTTTTGATATTATACCTTTTGTTTATGCTTTTTCTACCTTTTGGTTTTTACTTTTGATTAACAGATTACTACCAAGAACCGCATTGTTGTTTCAGTACAGCGCATTACTTGTCAAAAATTATAAAGTGTCAAAGGTGTCTGGCTCATTTACAAACGGATGAGAAATTTGACTCCCCTAAAGTGATTTCTATAAAAGATAAAGGTGATTTATCAATGATAATATAAGTGTAAAAAGCTGCGGTATATGCTTTCCGTCGAAAGACCTTTAAGAAATTTGCGTAGTTTGTGAAACAATTGTGCGCAAATTATGCAATGAAAACTTTGTGATAGTTGCCGAAAGGCAACAAATTAATTGTCATCAATATTTAATACGCTTTATTGGCAACTAGCTGACCTGGTGAACTTCGTACCGCCCCGCCAGCCGCTCTGCCCCCGCTTTTTAAATCTCTGAAATCTTCTAAGATATTCATTTTAATGATAAGCTGTAAAAATGTATTTAATTATATAAGGAATAATAATGTATTGTTTAAAATAGCTTGGTAATAACCCATTTTTTTTTTTTAATATGTAGGTAAGTGATAAAAATGGTTACTGTGGGTTATCCTTAGGAGATAAACATATAACATCGCGGACTTTTTTATCGATATTTTTAAGATATACAATTTTGTAGTTACTTTATGTACAGTATTAAAATAATAATAAGAATATGTACAAGTATATAAAAAGGAAAGGAAAGAATCAAAGGGCATCAAAAAATTCATCCGCATCGCTGTCAACAGGAAACGTGCCCAAAAGACTGGCAGCATTGCCACGTTGTATGGCAATTATATTTTGTAGTACAGACGCCAGCAGGTCAACCTACCCGAAACTGTCAGATTTTCCCAATCAACCTTGCTACCTAGCTTTAGCAATAAAGTCGAAAATCTATTAAAGAAATCTGACAGATTGTAGTAACTTGATGTGCTGGCGTCTGTACATTAATTTGATCTATCTCGTAGTTTTAGCCAGGCGTTTGCAATGTAAGCGCACAAAAATATGTTTGTTACGACATCACATTACAAATCTTTGATTTTCTCGTCATTCCTGTACTATAATATGCATGTAATAAACATATAAACCTTCCTCTTGACTTGAATCACTATCTATTGCTGAAAACTGTATTAAAATCCATTGCGTAGTTTAAAAGATCTAAGTTCCTGTTAACTTAGATCTTTTAAACTACGCAACGGACGTAACTTGGAGACTGGGCACAATTTTGCTGGCCAAGAACATAAGATAAGTTTAATACGATGCATCATTGAAAAATACTTATCAATTCGCTTCAACCATATTTCTAAATTAGAAACAATTTCCAGAACAGTGGACAGTAAAAGACAATACTAGGCCAATAAATAATAATACGGGCTATTCATGGCCCCGGAGTATAATACTACGAATGTTTTGGGTTAGTATGGTTAGTGACTTTTTTGATTAAAAACCATTGCTTACTTTTTTTTTACTATTGTTTTATTTTTTACCCTATCTTGTCGAAATGAAGCGACATAACTACATAATTTTTAAAAAAATAATTTAAAAAAATTGAACCGACTTCAAAAAGAAATTAACTCAAAATTATGAAATAACTTTAATTTCGGAAGTCGGTGTCTTGGGATCTGTCTTTTAGTTTTATGCCACCGACTTCCGAAATTAAAGTTATTTCATAATTTTGAGTTAATTTCTTTTTGAAGTCGGTTCAATTTTTTTAAATTATTTTTTATTTCGTAATTTTTAGTTTTTGCACTAGTATTTGACCAAGGTTTTGAGATGTTTTCCCTTTGACACTACACCCGTAGCTCTTATCAATAAGCCAGGCCGTCACACTTACACGTATTAGTCCATATCTTGAAAATTACTGAATCGATCTTGATGAAACTTGCACTGTTCCCTAAGTTGAAGAAAATGTAAGCCAATAAAAAAAATGGTTGCCTGTAAAGTCGGTTTTACGGGCGAAGATTTTACGTGACAACGTCTTTTTCTCGGTAGAATATTTATTGATATGAATATAATTAAATTGCACAATAGGAACAAGGAATTAAATGAAAATAAGAACGTAACGTTACCGAGCGTTACACTTTTTCATAAGTGACTCCCAGCCGCAACCTAATTTAAGACGTTGTCACGTCAAAAAAAATGGTTGCCTGTAAAGTCGGTTTTACGGGCGAAGATTTTACGTGACAACGTCTTTTTCTCGGTAGAATAGTTGAGTGGGAGAGAGACGCAAGGCATTCGGCGGGCCTCTCTCTCGTTCGGTGACTCATCGTAACGTTACCGAGCGTTACACTTTTTCATAAGTGACTCCCAGCCGCAACCTAATTTAAGACGTTGTCACGTCAAAATGGTCACGATCCGATTAATAGTTCCGGAGATATGCGTGGACAAACATACATACATACATACATACGGTTATGAAATTTTGTATATTTGTTTGGAAGCCCTAATAGATCATCATATGTGAATATAATGCAATTCCAATAATATTACATACATACGTATCGAATTGATAACCTCCTTTTTTTTTTGAAGTCGGTAAAAAATAATAACGCTAACCACCGCATTTATTCGTCCAGTTTGGGCCAGTACTTGACAAAATATTAGGGTAATGAGTTTTTACTACGCGGCAACACTCGCCAAGTGCACACATGTTTACTGCTGGCTGCTTCACTTTATTTATCTATGTTCACTTCACTACACTGCATAGATATAAAAAGTACTCTGTGGCTAGGAGTAATCGTGTTCTGTGGTTGACAGCCACAGAACACTATTACTCATAGTTGACAGCGCTGTCTTGTTGACTTTTTATTTGGTCTGAGGTGTTATGTATTGAATTTAATTTTCTGTTATTCTAATAATGTTAATAAATAAGGAATAAATTAAATAACTTCAATAGGAACTAGTTTTCAGATTTTTTTCTGAATTATGGAAGCAGTAAACAGTAAGCGTACTCCAAGGTAAAGTTGGTACTTCTGCCTAACCAAAATTAAAAACATTGTTTATTTTAGCAAAATAATTTGATTGACTAGCATTTAATTTATTCATTATGTTTTATTTATTTCAGCCGTTGTCGGGAATGGGAACGTGCTAGACGTAATAAGTTCAACGAGGCCATAAGTAAACTTGGTGAAATTGTCAAAGCAATACTTAAGAGTAACTGTCCAGCAGAAGAGAATGAAGATGTGCAATATCCGAAGATCGAAATCGTTCAAAAAGCTATAATATACCTTAATAACTATGTTCAAGAGAAAACACTATTGAGTAAGTTGATGAAGAGGTAAAAATGCTATTTTCTTAGTGTTTTTCACAACTGTCTGAGAGTAGTACCTACCTAGTCTAGAAGCCTTAAAGTACCTTATTAAATAGTACCTGTGATTTGGGTACTAATGAATAGTATTAGTAGATTGTTGTTGAATAGTAGATTGTTTATTATTATGAGAAAATGTTTAAAGTAAAGTAAGTAAATAAGTAAGTAAGTAAGTAAATCCGCCCCTAAGACGACCCACTGACCAAAATCTTTTTTAAAAACAAGCTTTTATATATAGGTAAGTACATGAACTACAAAAAAATAATAAGAACAAACTTTACTTAAACTTTTTGAAAGAAGGAAGCCATTACACAATTTATATGATATAAAAGCTTTCGCAAGATTTACCTGTGTAGTTAAACAAGTAAATTAAATAACCTCTATAATAATATTGTTTTGATAAACCATAAAAAACTGGTCAAGTGCGAGTCGGACTCGCACACGAAGGGTTCCGTACCACAAGGCAGAAACGCAAAAAAACACGTTTGTTGTATGGAAGCCCCTTAAATATTTATTTTATTTTAATTTTATTATTAAAGCAAAAATACAACTGAGTATTTTGTGAATATTTCAAGTGCCTACCTGTTGCCATTATTGATATCGAGCAAAAAAGGGCAAAAAAATCGCGTTTGTACAAAAAAAGCGGTTTTTTTGCCCTTTTTTGCTTTTTTGCTGGGAGCCCCCTTTAAATATTTATTTTATTATGATTTTAGGATTTTTTGTTATAGCGGCAACAGACATACATGATTTGTGAAAATTTCAACTGTCTAGCTACCGCAGTTCTTGAGGACGGACGGACAGACAGCAAAGTCTTAGTAATATGGTTCCATGTTTACCCTTTGGGTACGGAACCTTAAAAAGATGTTTTATGCTGTCCTAAATTAAATTCTTTACTGAACAGTTATTTGTTTCTGGCATTTTAATCTCAAATCTTACATTGATTTTGAACCTATTATATCATCCTCTGATGTTGATTAATCTTTAGAAATAATGTATGTTGTAAACTAAGATAATGCACTTGGAAAAAAAGTCTCATAAAGGCGAGACTTTCCTAGACACTAGTGTTTCTGTCAAATTCTTCTTTGTGCCACTACTGTATTTCAGATCTTGTTGGCCCAAATTTTTGCCACTTCCTCAGCATCGACTGCTTAATTGAAATCCTACAACAACTATTTAAGATTAAAAAAAAAAAAAAATGTTAAATATTTCTATACTTCTAATGGAAGCAATCTCGTAATCTTCTTCACCTTTCAATTACAGAAGCTGAAATATTAGCCCTACAAGTAGAACTAGACACTGAGAAGAACAAGAAAGGGAAAGGAAAAGATGTATCAACTCAAGTGTATATGAGCATGACTAAGAAGCGTAAAGGTGAGAGAGGAAGGTGGAATCTTTAGAAGTAAAAATAATAACATTTTATACCAAAAAGTGCATAATATTGCTATATTCCGTAACTCAAATATAAACGTTAGTCAGTAGGTACTTATTTAGATTTACATGATTATGTAAACATGAGATATTGAGAACAGTGGTAGTGGTAACGGCCGGTCCTTACGTGTTGTAAGCAGGCACCTTACTTTGTGTAAATAATTTAATGACAACTGTTCTTAAAACAGTGAAGGAAACCGGCATGTCTTCGAACCAAAAAATCGAAGATGTGACATCTACCAACCCACACTGGGCCTGCATGGTAGATTACGAGGCCTGTGTCCCAGCAGTAGGAACATTATAGGCTTATTATAACATAAAAATGTCCCACAAACACCATCATACGGGAAATACTGTAATTTCCCAAGTTTCCTCATATTCATTGACAGTCAACATGCAGATACTAGCCAGTATCAATGTTCGTGAAATATACCTAGCTAATAATTTATTTTATCTTTTTCAGATGGGAAATATGCAAAACTTTTGATGTTGAAGAAAGGCAAAAATCAACAAGACAAGTCTGAAACGAAAAAGTCCCCACAGACTGCAACCCAAAAGAAATTACCCTTACTCCTTCCAAGATCACATTTCATAAATAAAAAAGGTAAGATCCTAATAACTCAGAGATTGAGAAAATATACAAAAGTGATGTAGGATTTTTTTTTTTAATAAGTTGCGTAGCGACGCAATGCCCCAATGTAATTAAGTTCATAATGTTCTTATTTTAAAAGGGAGAATAAAAAAAAGCACGACTTTTGGATATTGTTTCAGGTTCAGAAAATACAATAGTGGTACTGCCGGCATCACCATACATCTTCCCTCAGAGACCGCTACTGTTCCCATCTGTACCGCCTGCTATAGTTCTAATAGACCAAAATTTACAACCACTAAGTAAATCACCTGTTCCTATAGTCAATAGAAATAATGGAGATATCACCAAAACTACAATGGTTAATATTCTTCCAATATCTGCCTACTCCCGTCCACTATCAGCTACCAAAACTAGAAAGAATACTGTTAAGTTAAAGAATGATGTTAATAAAAAGTCGGCAAAAAAACTGAAAGCACTTGTTAGCAATGTTAAAGAAACTGCAAAAAGTATAGAGATAAAAGAAAAGCCAGCGGTGGTGGAGGTGGCTAAGGAAAGTAAAAGCACTGGAAGTCCTCATATCGAAGATAAGAAAAACGACAAAGATGTCATAAGCGGTGATAAGTCCGAGAGCGATAAAAGTTTAACTAAAAACCAACCAGCTAAGATAGACCACATCCAAAAAGAAGAGACCACAAAAAATAAGATGCCTGCAGATAATGCTAGCGGTCCTGATAAAATTAGTAACAAAATTAAAGACAACAAAGTTCCTGTAGTCGTTGATAAACGTAAATGTACGGAAGCAATCTTTAAAGACTTGCCGGCTCCTATGGTAATTTCAACTACTACCATAACAATTAATACAGAAAATATCAAAACAACTAATGAAATCACTAAACCTAGTAAAATTTTGAATGGCAAAGAAACAATAGCAGAAAATAAAGAAAATAAACTGCCCAGCATTTTACCATTAGATACACCATTATGTGATAATGTCGTTGACGGAGGTAATGCACGTCTTGAACTAGCGGAAGAGTTTCTAGCTACTTCACCAACCGCTGCATTTCTCATGTCTTTTCCACTGGTTAGCGGAAATAGGGCAGATAGCCCCGCCGAAGAACATAGCCATAGCACAGCCCAACCCATCCCGAAGGATAATCAGAAGAGACCCGAACTAGTGCCTCCGCCTATACCATACTTTGAAAAATCAAACAATAACGATATCAAAATAAAACCAATAACAAACAAACTTCCCGAAACATGCAATCTTACAAATAAACCAAATGAGCAGCAAAAATGTACTGTTAACGTCGTAACTAAAGAATCCAGTATTATTACTGCGGTGACTAAAACTTCCAACACAGTGACGTTGCCAAACGTTTCCAGTGAAAATCCATTCTTGAACTTATCAGTGCCTTCAATAATAACAACCAGCTGTTCATTAGGAGACACCACATTTGGATTAGATTTCGATTGCAATATAAGTAAATCTGTACCGAGTCAGTCTACTGGTTATGCTGGCAGTAACAACTTCTTCTACAAAGGTGATCCATTTGCCAAGAGTGCTATTTATAGTACCAGCAGTATTACATCTAGCCATGAATTTAACGGACTTGGTCTATACCCCTGTGCAATGGAAAAATATACTTCGAAAAATAAGTCAGATTTTTCAAGCGTGGATGACAATCTTATGAAAATTGGATCGTCAAGATTAACGTACGATATTGACTTAGGCTGGTCGCACAAGGGCTTGGATTTCGTCAATTGCACAACAGCTACAAACACTTTCAACAAGGACACGATATTAACGACTACATCCGCGCCATACACGACATCTTATAATCCATTCAACCCAGATTTTCATGTCCCGTTAGTCGCAAATTCTAACAAGAAAGATAACTCTACCAAACCGACCTCTTCGTTTGCTGAAACGATTACTAGTTTTTACTCACAACCTGCTAATTTATGGGCTGAAGACGTACCGTTCTATAACAATAGCAACATGCCCAAAACATTGACAACCAAAAACCAAAATTATACAACATTTGATCCAGTGTATACTAACGTGAATTTAAAAGTAAATACTAACAAACATTACGAACCGAAAGTGGCAGAAGTAAGCGTGGAAAGTGGAATAAAACCTGGCAATAATATCGTGACTCAACATATTCCTGAGAAGTATACCAAAAAATCTCCGAGCAAGATGCACATCAACTGGATGACATCTGAAACAAGATCTGTTCAAAATAACTGCAATCCGATACATCCACAAATAAAAGACACACACAAAGCGACATACAATCAAACAGATCATTCAGTTAAAAAACAAGACCACAATGAAAGTAATTATTTTCCCATATCGATGCATAATTTTCCATCACAAGCACCTCAAGACGAGTTTCAAGTGTGGCCCTCTACTAGACCTTTGGGAACCACAGAAATAAGTATAGATCCTCCGCCTATCAACTTGCCGACCTTAGTTGGTGATTTAGCACTAGGCCCACATGATAAGAATAGAAAAATAGATGTATCGAATCGTGGGGTACCACAAGGTGACATACAAAATTGCGGTAATTTTCTGTCAGTCACGCAGCTTATGAACCGTTCCACTGATAATATGCCTTCTCGATATCAGGTTCCCAATATCGACACATCGAAGACAGTCCCTGGAAAGCAAAATATCAACCACTTTACCAACGAAAGTAACCGCAAAGCTATGTCGCATTTAGATAATCATATGTCACAACCTTGTTATGTTTTTAACGACCCTAAAATAGTAAACTCTTATGAAAGTATGGCACATAGTCAGTTTCCACCAACTAAAACAAAATCTAGTAGTAAGGCGGAAAAATCTTCTAAAACTCAAAAGAACAACAACTATTCTACTGAAGCATTACTAAGAGGTGCAAATGGTACGCAAAAAATTCAAGACAGCAACAGTGCGAAGTTTATGATGCCTCCTCAGAAGTATACAGACTTCAGTGCCCCGCAGGATAGTGCTGTAGCTCAAGTCTCACATTTCCCACCAATTTTGGATTACTCTGATAACAGCTACGCTACCCAACAGTTTTCGGGAACAACTTTATACAACACCACCACTAACACAATGTCAAATTCTTTTTACTCCAACTTCATGCCTGGCAGTAGTAATCTAATGCCAAGTAATTATGCCAGTGGGCCATTCACTGGCGACTTTATTGATTACAATCAAACAGCTGAATGCAATTACGGGAACCACAAATACGAAGAGTTGAAAATGAGAAATAACTCAACGGTGTTTCAATCTGAAAAGGTGCCGTCTACCTACAAGAGCTCAAGAAGAGAGTCGGCAACTAAACACAAACTGGAATGTTCTAAAAAGGAATCTAGTAAAAAGTATCAAAGCAAAAAAGCTAAGATCAATAGCGAAGTTGAGGAATGGAACGATCCTCATTTGTTCTGGCAAAACAAGGCGTTAAATAAGAAGCATACGAATTTGATGTCGGAAGAGTTGCCTTTTCCGAACTATGTGGGGAATCAAATGCCTTCGCAGTACCAGGCTGACTTCTTCAACAGCCACCTGATGCCTGCCAACGTGCAGGGTATGGGACACAATGTGGACAGATCATTGGCCAGTTTTCCGGTCACGTCCCGTGCCAACTTTAACTTAAGCACTATATTTCCAGAAATTACTATGGTGAGTGTTCAGTATTTTATTCTACTACTTATTTACTGGCCTTACTGGCCTGCGGAGCTTCTGTCTCCCTCAAGTCACGAGAGCGATCCCACACATTAGTTAGATATTTATATAAATGTAACAAAAGTCTAGAATGATGGATTTTTCAGCTCATAGTAGAACTGTGCTAAATATAGAAGTGTCTGACATAGGCTTTAACACCCGTAGTCCCTGCGTTGGACATTGGAATTGGAATCATCACACCAACTAAGGACGGGGCGTCAAAAGAGAAACGACAGGGAATCAAACTTACGAACTCTTTACTCGCTAGATCGTGCTTTAACCGTTGGGCCAAGGCCGCTTTAATCAATGGCCAATGCGATAATTTTGGCGTTTACCAACTGAATTGAGACACTATTAATACTTTTGGAGTCTGTTTTATATTTTGTAAGGTAGTGAGCTCTTCATTCCCTACTCAGCAACACGTCAAGTAATTATTGTAAAATATTTGTTTCAGAAAGTGCAATGATAGTTAAGATGAACGCGCCAGATAGTGATGTTGCGACGTTTTTACATTAAGTAGGAAAATATTTTATAAGTTATTACATTTTATGTGTAAGTGACCTGTTATGATGTTATACTTATTATACGAATTTATTATAATGAAAACCTGTTTCTCTTACTTACCAGATTACAGAAGTTTTACCAGACGTAGGTACAAAAACACTACAGTCCGGTCGTAGATAGATTGCGTTCTTGACTCCCTGACTATAAAAGAATACATGTTTTGCGAAATTGATCTTAGTTCCATCATCTGCCTAGCCTTTTCCTAACTATGCTGGGGTCGGTTTCCAGTCTAACCGGATGCAGCTGAAGAAGAATTTGATCTTAATTAGTTAAGTACTAGAATTGTCACACTAACAGGTGTCAGGAACGCATTCTCTCGGCCGGAATGTAGAGGTAAGGAAGCAATATCATAAAACAGAATCTAATCAGACTAAAAATACTTACTGTCACCGGTTAATGTCGAGATACATGATCTAAATAAATAAAGAGTCCTACAAAACGTATTTCGGCCACGGCAGCCAATTTCGACAGAGACTAGCCTTCGGCGCGGGAGGTATTATATAGAGCACAAGTGTGCGCGCAGACACAGCTGTACTCCCTCTTCCCTCACTCTCATACTCTTGAGTATAAATGTTTTGTGCTCTCATAGTCCGATGGGATGGCAATCCGACACGACCGGGGAGAAATCAGGCGCAGACTTACACAGCATTATATTGTAGTCTTTGGCGCAGACATGATCTCCGAGCAGATACAAGCATAGTTAAAATCTAATTTTGTTTCCATACGAATCAAATGGGATTATGGTTGTCTTAAAATGAATCATCGTCAGAACTCGCGTGGGTAAAGTGTTTTCAGCCATAGCCACGGTTTTTTATCGTCTACATGATTATGAAACGATTGCGTGCTAAAGTTCGAACATCTGTGAAATATTGTAACCGATTTGTATCAATGAATTATGATTAGAATAAAATATCATAGGTCATCTACAGTCCTACTAACATTTTACATACTACAACAACAACATAATCACGCAAAAACGGCTAAACGGATTTGGATGAAATTTGGTACAACTTGGATTGCACATAGGATAGGTACTTAGATTTGTATCGGGGTAAATGTTTCACGCAGACGAAGTCGCTGCAGAAGCTAGTAATTAAATAACACATTGGGAGTGTAGAGACGTACTTATCTACTAAATCCAACCCTGAGTGGCTCATAATAAGCCATAAAAGTCGGCATTTTTAAACAGACACAAATGTGTCTCATTGCCCTTTTTCTAGCCGTGGTTTAAAAGCTAACTAGAGTCGTGAGTAAGATCAGAGACATTGATACCATTTTATTGAGATCGTCTGTCGTCTTTGTAGACAAAATATAGCATGTTTTGTTTTTGCGAAAACATTTCAAACATTTTAATTGCAAGCTGAAATCTTTGCCTTTTTCATCGCATTGGGTAGGTAGGTACTTGGATACATTAAATTTGAATCGATTTTTCTCGTTTTTAGGGTTCCGTAGTTCCTACAAGGAACCCTTATAGTTTCGTCATGTCCGTCTGTCTGTCTGTCCGAGGTTTTGCTAAGAGACCGTTAGTAGGTACTAGAAAGCTGTAAGTTTGTAGGAGTGCGTACCTATATAAATTACGCCGACAAAGTGGTAAAATAAAATTTTGAAAAATATTTTTTTAGGGTAGCTCCCCTACATGTGAAGCGGGGATGAATATTTTTTTCGTCGTCTACCCCATCGTGTGGGGTATCATTGAATAGGTCTTCTAAAATGACTAGGGGGTTGCTAAAATTATTTTTCGATTTAATGCTCCATTTACGAAATATTAAACTAAAAAGTGCAAATTTTTAAATTTTTGTTCCAATAGGGCGCCCCCCCCCCCCCCTTAAAACCTAAACTGCTGGCTTGAAAAATCTGGAAAAATTCACGATGATACTGCATTTCATGAACTTTAAAGGAAAACTATAGCGGTTAAGATAACTTTATTATTTTAGCAGTAATAGTCGTTGAACTTGGGTGTTGGATAATTAAAAAATATAAGTAGGTATACCTAGTATCTATATATTTTTTTTTTAGATTCAGAATAAAGAACAACAGAATCGTACTAGGTACATTGTGATAACGGGCTACTACGGAACCCTACACTGTGCGTGGCCCGACACGCACTTGGCCGGTTTCTTTAAAGACTTCCATACAGTCTCCACTAATTCATATTTATAATATATAATTATAGCTAGTTCCTGCCCGCAACTTCGCCCGCGAGAAATTTCTTGTTCCCCGAATCACCCCGTCGCATCGCATTGCCTGCCCGCGCTATTACTTTGTTTTCGCATAGCGTTCATTCTTACTTTTTGCTCGGCTCCTAAGAGTCCAAGCGCGATGTAATAGCCTATAGCTCAAGAATTGGGCTATCAAATGCAAAAAGAATCCGACTAATAGTTCCAGAGATTAGCGCGTTCAAACAAACAAACAAACTCTTCACCTTTATGGTATAGATAGAGTAGAGATATAGGTGTCTTAAACTTCCAATGGTAGAATCAAAACATTGATATAAATCGGACCTAAGTAGGCGTTTCTCCTCAAAGGTAACAACAATTCACAGATAATCCACAAGAGATATCGCCTGAACGAGACAGGCTACTACTTACACTTACTTTGAAAGCATTTTAGACAGAACCATGTGGGAGTGTGTTGTACAGATGCAAGACAGCTGCTAGAGTTCCATTTATCACATGTCAGTAAACCACAAATATAGGTACAGTCACGGACAGACACAAATAAACGAAAAATATAAATACAACAGTATATAACATTTTATACACAAGTATTTTTAATATAGGTAGGTAGGTCCTACCTATATTAAAAATCTCAAGTTCGCTAATCGCTAAATTGTGTTTTTTTTTTCAACGGTGAATAAAAATATTAGTTGCAAAGTACACGGAATCCCACTTCGCCAGTTGAAAGCTGTTGAAAGCTAGCGCTATCACCATCGAGTCACGCTGCGGTGACACGCGGCTCCACAAAGCACACAAACTCCCCCGTGGTTTAACGACTTAGATCGAATGGATTAAAACTTCCTCCTCTTAGCGCATCTGTTGTTACTTGTTAGGAGTTGGACACAGTGCTTGTGACCTAGCTGGCAAGAGTTCCACTGATATCGTGAACTATGTTAGGAAGTTTTTAATTCGTTTTTCAGTGTTCCTACTCCAATGCACAGTTTAGCGCTGTTTTGCTGGATAAGGGCCTGATAAGACCAAGTTGCGCCACAAGGCCACAACACTGTTTCCTGCCTAAATGGGGTTATCATAGAGTTATAGGCTCATAGGGACATTGATTGCAGAGGGAGGGATACTTATCATTAGGTCAAAGCCTGACTTTTAAAATCTTATCAACTCGCTCAATCATTTTTTAATAAACCCTCTCGCGTTAGAGTTAAGTTAATGGTCAAAATAAAAACTTGACAGTCTCGTAACGGCTTATAAATGGATTTAGGACACCATCTGAAAGCAATCGAGATAAAGACATGATTAATAGCTATAAGATCTTCCTCTTTGTCTTAAGTTTTTGGAATAAACCCAGCTGATAACGATTTTTTCATTAACCAGTCACCCCGTATCCGCCCAACAGTGAATGTGTCATTTGGCGCTTTGGCAGCCGAACAAAATCGACTCTGAATCATTCCGTTATCAGTTAGTGCTCAATTTCCTGCTACCTGACAGGCAACGAGTGTGAAGAAATGGTTTTTATCTTTGGTGTATTGTATGCAGACATTGTTAGTAGGTACCTATTTCGTTAGACGTAGGTATGCCGAATTCTTATAAAGAGAACGTGTCTAGCATCGCAACCATAGAGGCACCTACTGAGTAGCCTATGTGAAATGGGCAATTTGGTATAGCTTTGCACTTAGATTTTACAACCGTGAGCATGTGTAGGTATGAATTATTATATAGTTATCCCCAAATGCCACAGGGAATCCATAAAACATGGGGAATTACCACCAGTTGTTAGGTGTCCAGGTAGGTAGGTACTTACATGTTCTGACAAATAGGAAAAGCACAGCATTTTAACTAAGTAGGTACTTCAGTTGAGAGACTTGCAGTGACTAGTCTCTGATCGAAATTAGACAGCTGGTTAGACCAAGGGTGGATCCAGGGGGGTCATTGGGGTCATGACCCCCGTCTCTGACAATTTTTTTAATCTCTATAAATTAAATAAGAACTTTCTATGATGGCAAACACATACGCGAGCGACACGCTTATTAGGTAGGTACGGCAATAAATGTAAATTATACTTATTGCCTCATTTACACGCTTAGCTCACTTCTGCGACGAAGGCAGGAAAATGAGCAGTACGAGTATGTAAACTCTTCACTTCTCATGTTACTGCCGCTGCGCTGCCACTTGCGTTGCCCCGGGGCGGTGCTCCCCAAATTGGCGGTATTTTGTGCTACATTTACATTCAGCCGAAGTAAGCAGGAAAATGGGCAAGACGAGTGTGTAAACACGATACTTCTCATGCTACTGCCATTGCGCTGCCCGGCGCTCCCCAAAAGAGCGGTTTTTTTTTTGTGCGGAAGTCAAACGACCGGCAACGCGAGCGGCAGTACGTCTTTACATTCTGCTCCGTCGCTCAGTACTCGCCGAGCGCCTCGACGTCTGCCATTGCCGAAACTCGAGCGAAGTAGGGCAGTATGTAAACTCACACTTCTCTCGATCCTGCTGCAGCAGTATTTAGGGAATAATTGCAGGCAGCGCGAGGGGCGGCGGCACGGGCTGAATGTAAATGTAGTATTAGTCAAAGGACGGGCAGCGCGAGTAGCAGTGAGTATTCACATTCAGCTGCGTCGCTCAGTTGTTGTCGACGCCCGACCGAAGTACATGAGCGTGCTTTCCTTATTTTGTAAGCTGCCAAAATGCCGCTGGACTAAAGCAACAAAGTTCATGACGCGTGGAGGAGAACAAGTGAACGTAAGGAGAATACCTACTCCAATTGTCGAATTAAAGCAAAGGAAAGTCTCTAATGGCCACGTTTAGGCCAGTTTTAACGTGGTTTCAATGGATCGATATCATCCACCATCTTCTTCTTTTTTTTACATATTAGGTACCTACATAATTTTAAACAACGTGATTTACACAGTTGTATAAATTAAGGAGATAGTGCTGACACTGTAATTTGTTCGACGTTCTCCATTGCCCAAAGTCGAACGCGAAGTAAGTGACGGAGAGTATGTCTTCACTGATGTCCTCGATCCTGCCACGGCAAAATTTCCAGCAGCCTGCTGGCAGAGCGAACTGCAGCGGCAGGGGCTGAACGTTAATGAAACTTATGATGAGCCAGCTCGTTCATTGTAGGTACATAAATATGGTTCTCACGGTTCCAAGTTTGATTCTGCCGCACCGCGCCACCCATTCGTTCGCAACCGCGCTTCCGTTCACCCGATGTGTTAGTGAAACCCATGGAAATAGCGTACTATGGCGATACAATGACTGTCCTACAACAATAAAAGGGAACAGGAGGACATAGCTTTCCGACAGCTTTATTTGAAGAGGCAAAGTACTTAGTAGCTGGGCGACAAGACGTGGAAATGAAATGCCCCAGAATATTGTCAAGACAAACTGCCCCGGGCCCCCCCGGCAGCTCAATCAAATCCCAAACATGGTCAAAATATATTCAGTAAAAAGCAGCTTGGAGTTGAAGACCCCGTACCTACGTACTTATATGCAAAATATAACTGAAGGGTGCAAATAAAGCTTGCTTCGGTCGCTCTTGCACATTCTCAAACTTTCTGCGTAGATAAGTCGACAAAGTAACTCTTACGTACTGAAACCTTAGCTACACAAGGCGGAGTTTTGGAGTATTCTCAAACTTTTCTGCATAAGTCGACAAACCAAATCATATTTCCGTAAGAATGTTTAATAGACCCCTAACCGAGAATTCCGTGACGGGGCCGGGTAAATTTCGAGCTCTTGCATTCTACATTCGTGCTTTTCATAAATAGTAGGTAAATTGAAGAGATGGAATTGCACCTCCGTGGTTTTGCCGGCCCTGGCCCCCGACAGGCTGAGGCTTAGTCCGTTACTGATTGGAGCCTGTCCTGACTGGACCCCCCCACCCGTGCCCTTGGGTTATGGGATAAACAGTAGAGGCACCAGTGCAAGAGAAGAGGTGCAATGTAGAAAGCCTATTCTAAACTTGTAGGTATAGTTATTGTTTTAAATGTGTTTTACGGCCGATTTTCAAGCGTAACATACCTATATAATTACATATATTTTATCTGAGGAATAAGTAAATATGGCGGTTTTACCCAACTATAGTTCCGGTAACTATCTGAATGTGCGCCCTGTTGCCAAACGCTACTTAGATATTTGCAGATTAGAAACGTGCCTACATAGATGTGTCAAGATTAACCAGGGAGGGACAGCAAAAAATGTTAGTGCTTGTAGATAATGTAGGTACCTACACTCTACATCACATCAACCTACAAGGTAACTTAATACCTAGATATTTACATATTAACCAGGGAGGGACGTCCAGCAAAAAAATTACAGTCCTTGTAGATATGTAAGAAAAGGTACCTACACTCTACATCACATCATTCACATCTGCCCACAAGGTACCTTAATTTACAGTTATTGACGAGTTCGTATACCTACTATACCTATCTACATATATATTAGCATATGTTACAGGTAGGTACTTAATGTACATATACATGTAGTGCAACAAGCATGCTCGCCTTGACCGCACTCCGGTTATGTATAATGTGTTCCATTCATAATGCCATGCTGATGATAAAGTATTCGTAATCTTTGGACGTTTTCACAAATTCACTGTGAAAACGGAAGTCCAATGAATTTTTATGAGTATGTAAATAAATTCGGAATTTCTTCATTCAAACTTGATAAAGAATTTTGGTTTTGATTGTACCTTCAGCGTAGTTAATTTTGTAAAGCAATTGCGTGTAGGTACATATTCAAAATAATTCGTTTTTACCTATTAATATTAACTACGTTCTAAACATCAATTAGTTTTAATCAAATTTTAATTTTATTTAAAAGCCATGTTTATCCATTCTTAATTTGATTTAGCAATTTGTGAAAAATTTGAAACTAAAGCTGCTTGCGAAGCTAAGTGCTTGTAAAGGGTTGATTGTGCTATAAAGGATCAGTGATTCGAGAAATGAGTCACGAGCAGAACAGTTGACGACCACAGATCAACGTCATCACAATTTCACCTTACCTTACCAGTCAGTCAACTCGAAAACTCGGTGTAGTCTGTAGGTATTCTGTAGCCCGCCAGTCTATTACTGTCATCCACGGACGACAGACGCGCGCCCATTTCTCCGACTCGCGAATCGCGTGTCAAACTTTACGTAATGGCGGGAAAATAATTCTATACTCTGAAATATGAATAAATGTAATTGTACCTTGTGAGTAATGGTTAAATAAATTCTAAACTATCTAGTGAAAAAGTTACGAACTTGGACATTATGAAGTTTTTAACTTGGATCATGGTAAGCAAGCATTGAATTTTTTTTTTGTTTTAATTTTTAGACTTTTTAATATTTAAGTATTTATAATTAAAAAAACGTATTATAAATAATAATCAAGACACCTACCATTATACAATTCAGTAATTTAATTTCAGTCTTTAAAGATATTTTTTGAAACTACACACTCTCACTAAAACTTTAAAAAAGAACTGAGAGTAGTGAGAGTAAAACCAACACGTCGCTTAGTTTGGTAACTAGGTAATTTAGACCCAAAAAAATAAAACCATAATTTATGCGCTCTTTCATTTACGTACTTATCGAACTACAAGCATGGTGTCACTGACTCTGGCAGAGCCACCACTAGGGATTTTAATTTTGATAACACAAAAAAATTTACGAAATTTGTCGCCAAATATCAGAATTTGTCGGTCACTGGTTCAAGATTAATTAGTAAGGTATAGTCCAAGAGCTAGATCGAAGAGTTCACGAAAAAACTCTTCGACTAGCTCTTGGACTCTTACTAATTGAACTCATTATATCTCCTAAACTAAGACCCGATTAAATCTGTGACTTGGCGACTGATTCCGACTAATTGGCTAAAAAATATGGGAGAAAACAGATCTTCGCTAGGTGCCCTAGTTTTTGAGATATAAATGTGACCCTGCTGGGGACTCTCCAGATCGGCCACCCATAAACCCTTATATCTTTTGAACCAGTGACTGACAAATTCTGATATTTGGCGACAAATTTCGATTAATCGACTAATTTTTTGTGTTATCAAAATAAAAATCCCTGATGGTGGCTCTGCCAGAGTCAGTGACACACAAGCATCGTTGTTGAAACCTTTTTTGTATTTTGATAGCAGGTAACTTAAATTAGTACCTAGACTTCAAATAAATGTACTTGCTTCTTGTTTAATTTGGACAAAATTAACTAAGGAGAGATTTAGGATATTCGTTATGTAGATAGGTAAATAATTAAATATCTACTTTAGACGTTTTAGCCTGCATGGCTTTCCCATGCAACCTCCACGAATCTCCCAAAAGAAAAACCTCCGCGCTCTTACAGTACTAACCATGACCATCAAAAAAGGCTTATTTTTTTATTAATTTACTTAATTTCCATCATGATGTCCTTCAAACTGACTCTCAGCTCTTTTTTCTATCTTCTAAATATGAAGCACTAACCTGTACTTGTTTAATAGAGGTCAGTGATATAAAGTGTTTATTTCTTAATATTATGCCATTAACTTAGGTACTTAAAACGAACGCGGAGGTCGCTTACGAAAGCCGTGTCGGTTAAAGCCTCTACAGACGTTGACCTACGCACCTTCCATAACTTCTAAACTCCTGAAACCTCATTATTCGTGTCAGACTCACGACAGATGAATGGAAGCTGTAAGAACTTCTTGAAAAATAATTGCTTATTTCCCAGTGACTGGCAGAAAACTGGGAAGAAAACAAAGAAGAAGCAAGCTATTGAAAGCTAGAGTGCTTATTAAGTGTTTTCGAATGTCATGCTGGCACTATCGCATTTCCATCAATTTTCTTGAGCATTTTTTGAGATGGGAAAAAACCATTGAACTCGCGACACTGTTACCGTAACCGACACCGCGCGTGTTTTGTTTATAAGACGATTTAAAAAATACACACGTTATTGTTCAAGTTTTCACTTATGTCGGCACTCCCGGAGTGCCACTGGTTTTTTTTTAGAAGTTTTTTAAATTCAGGTTTTAAGACCGCGAAGAAAAGCTTTAGATATACTTATTTACTTCCGTGTTAATCTAAAGCTCCAACGTCTAAATTCAGTCAGCAGCAACACTTAAACCTAAAGATAAATATACAGGGTTATTTGTAAAACACCAGCAACCTCTTAAGAGGTCATTGTACTCATCATTATGAACAACTTTTACTATGGGACCAAACCTGAAATCGCGAAAAAAAAATCAGCTGTTCCCTACATTTATGTTCGTATAACTCGTCAAAATGTAGGGAACAGCAGATTTTTTTTTCGCGATTTCAGGTTTGGTCCCATAGTAAAAGTTGTTCATAATGATGAGTACAATGACCTCTTAAGAGGTTGCTGGTGTTTTACAAATAACCCTGTATAGTAGTATACATATATATATGTATATATATATATATATATATAATAAAGCAGTGATGTGCCATAGAGAAGGATGCTGCTCACTCACCTTACTTAATATAATTTTCTACCGGTCGTACCTACATGATATAATTACTAGCTAGCCATCTAACACATTTTCGGCAACCTGATTATGATAAATATTGGAGTAACTTAAAATGACTGTAAGACATTCTTATAGCCTACAAAATAGATTAAAAGATGATATTTTCAAACTAGAGCCCTTCTTTTTTTTGTTTAGCCTATACTGTCCCACTGCTGGGCAAAGGCCGTCCCCAAGTCCTTCCAGGAACTCTTTTCCTGCGCCGCCTCGAACCAGCCCTCGCGGTACTAGAGGCCTTACACTCGCAAATCTTATTATGATAATTATTGGAGTCATCGTCATCATCTTCCTTCCCTTGTCCCATATAACTTTGTCACTTTGTCACCTTGTCCCATATAACTTTGTCCCATGTAACTTTGTGTGGCGCAACACGTTTCCTTCTTATCCATTCTCCCCTGTCAACCGTCACGCTATCATCGACTCCCTTTTCTTTCATATTGCATTCCTCACACGATCCATCCATCTTTTCTTTGGCCTTCCTCTGGCTCTCCATCCATCAACATTTATATTATTATAACTGGGTAACGTAAAATAACTATAAAACATTTTTATAGCCGTCAAAATGAATGAAAAACAACCCCCAATTAAATATTTATTTATTTGAGTGAAACCATTCACTGCTTCGTCGACTAAATACGTTATATAAACAACTTACTATCCCTACACACTGAAAATCAACCTCTGGAAATGGATACAGAATTCAATTTACTATTCTCCGGAAACCATTGGAATGAATGTTATTATTACTGTCTAACTAGAATCCTCCATTTCCTGTGATAACAATCGCACTTAACTTAAAATATTATTGTTCCTGGAAATATGGACGATCAGTAGCTTCTAAAGGAAAACCCATCAAGCGTTTCAGCTGAAAACGGTGAAACCCTTTTTAATAGCGCTCGCTGAGCGATTTTTAAGATGCTTCGTAAATTATTTTTGTTTGTTATTAATTTATTATATTTATAACAAAAACTAAACAAGAATTTACCTAAACGCCTTATCCTTGAAGAATCAAGAATTATAACCAACCCGTATTAAACAAAAACACTGGTTTTTTATTAGAAGGTAATAACATTAGATGCTTAATTGTTGTTATATTTATATATAACTAGCATCACCCCGCGGTTTCACCCGCGTAAGTTTCGATCCCGTGGGACTAGCGGGATAAAAAGTATCCTGTGTGTTAATCTAGTAAATGGTCTATCTATGTGCCAATTTTCATCCCAATCTGTTCAACGGTTTACGCGTGGTTGAGTAATAAACATCCAAACATCTTCACAAACTTTCACATTTATAATATTAGTAGGATAGTACTGTAGGATTAGGTGTAATAATATATTATATTTTAACAGTTTTAATAGATTTTTGCTATATTACATTTTAAAAATATTATTCCTAAATTTTTCACAATAGCACAGACCTACCACTGTTTGTCTCTGCTGTCTGCATCACCCCAAAGGTTGACTGGTAGAAAATGCATATGGCATTAAGTCCGCCTCTGTATAATAACATGAAAACGTCGCCTGCAATTAATAGATGTCTCCGGCCATGCTAGCCCAGCTGCTGGGCTAGCATGGCCGGAGACATTTTATCCACGGGGAGAGGACAAAATACTATTCCCCTCTGTCAATTTTGTCCACCCTCCGAGCATGGCGACATGGGTGGATAAACTATTCACGGTGCTGAAATATTTAAGATTTTTCAATCACCAGTTTAATTTATAAAGGGATTCTTTTGGTATGTGGTTAACCTACAGTTTATTTCTTACAGATGTTATAATAATAAAATACGTAGGTATAACCAAATAAAGTAGGTAGGTTTGTAACCACAAGGCTATTTCAGGGAGACAAGATTACAAAATTACTTTCACGTTCAACTTTAACGTTCGGTCGTAAAATCAAAAATGGCAATCGTAATAAAAATCTTGTTATTTTATTTTTGTTTATTTAAAAATTGCGCGTTAAAAATACGTGTCATAAACTCATAATCTAATCAGAAAGCCTATATCCCGATTATTCGATAAATAATTAGAATTCTGCTAGTAGGTAGGTCCCAACGTCTATCTGCGGCTAGGTTTGTCCCGCAAAACATGGGAAATAATTCCTCGTCATATCTCATAATCTGCTTAGACGAACACACGAAAAATTACAAGCTATTCGCTAATAAAGGACCAATAAACATAGATAATTTTAACACTACTTTGGCACAACCCCGTCCCTGCACGACGTGATTTTCCTAACAAAGCACCCGAGCACAGTTAATTCGTTTTTCTACCGGGAAATGAAATAACGACGACACCACTAATGAGGCTGAGAAAAAATAAGAAAAGACACGGATTACGGAATAGTTTCTGTTGCAGGCACTAGGGATACATGGAAATTGCAAAGCATAAGCTTGCGTCTAGCTCTACTCTCCATATAGCGCACTTTAGTTTTCGTTCAGAACTTCAAAGGTAACAAGATGAATACCGGGAAACATGCGAATTTTATTACGACTTTTAAGTGAATTTTCCTCCTTCATTGCGCAAAACGTTTACAAATACTTTAGTGACGTGATGTAAGAGAATTACTGACCCTTTGTTCTCATGGATATCAAGTTTGTCAAAAAACTTTCAAATTGGGTGTAATTTTCCGTTGTTGTGGGCCAATGTAGGGTAATGGTTTACATTAATCTAATTTGTCTAAACATGCGGGCTAAGAAATATATACCTACTTTATACATACGTATAACATTGTCCTATTTTCGAAACCGGCATTATCGTAAGTCGAAGACCGCATAAATTTGTAGTAATTAACGGTTATCATATTCGTGCGTGACCTCATCCAATTCGTAGAACAAAACTAAGAAATTCCTATATGTATGACAAACAGGTTGGTATACAGGATAATAACCACATGAATGGCATGACATGATACAACAATGTAAAACATGGCATTAATATGTATCAGGTGAAGTAACGAGAAGGCTGCGCCGGCGCGCCTGGGATCAGACATTGTTTTTCGATGATGCGGGCACAATCGATGGTTCCGCAATGTACGGGCCCACCCCGACATGCATACAAATGTTTAATTTTAACACCAAACTTATTGATAGTGGGCCTTTCAAATAATACTGAATTACTGAGCCCAAAATCATTTAATTTGACGATAACTTACGACGCGGACGATAACACCCTTTTGGCTGACTGGAAGAAAACCTTTTTACCTTTTTGTGCGAAAAGTTTAAATAAATAACTAATAAAAATAAACGGTTTTGGTGGTCGTCGATCGGTCGCTCTTTGAATAAAGTTATTTTAAATTCTTTCTTTCTTAAATTTTCACGTAATCTTACAAAAAGTTTCCCGCAATTTACACCAGCATGTTGACAGCAAGAAATAAACTACATAATAAATAGTTACTCGTATTTGTTAAGAATTTTAAAAGGAAAGGCTACGTAAGTTATTGGCGTTCTCGCTACACTGGAATTTAATTAAACTAACTAGGAGCTTTCCCTTAGCCGTTCACGGAGTCCGGTGTCCGATACTGATGTAATTAAATACTTAGCTATCAGACGGATTTCCTTTTGATATCACTGTCTGAGTAAAAGTTTTGCAAAGGAGCTCGTCTGATGAATGTAGGTATGGTGGTTAAACCAAAAATACCTACATATTTCTCTGTCGCCAAGCGGCGTTGTTGTGTGTTCTGGGGGCCTACTCTCTTAGTCCGGCGACGAAGATGCGGGCCTGTCCGAATGTAGTTCGATACTTTAGAATGAGCCCTTCCCGATTAATTAACCAAGTATTACGGACGGGCAAAAAAATTCGGGAGTAAAGAACACCTGTCAAATCGTGTTTTCATTTATTCATAGTTCGAGCATCGAACTAATCTTATGTCCGAAGTTAATACGGAGTTGGAAACGCCCGAAACAACGGATTTAGTTCTTAGAGGGTAGAACCCCAGGTTTGGGTGCCGGGCGCGGCGGCGGCGGTGGCGGTGGCGGCGTAGTTATTTTATTTACACGTGAGACATTTCAACTTTGTCTCGATGTTGGCATTTTGGCAACACATCTGCGATGACTCTGGTGTAGCGGATTACCATAGCCGATATTGGGATAGTGGGTTTTTGGTATACAATATTGTTTGCCTACCTTGTTTTACTTTGCTAAGGACAGGTTTGTCATTTCCATCCAATAACATTAAAAAAAACATTATTAACGAAATATGTATTTTGAAAAATATTGGCCAGTTAACGTGCGCCTGAGTCGCGTTCCGCGGGCCGTTGACGCCATGACGCGATGACGTGGTGACGCGGCAACTATGTCAATGCCGCGCCCGCGTGTCGGCTGCACTGCACTATCGCATAATTCTTATCGACCTCTTCGATACACTGGAAAACAACATTGCTACTAGACACAGATCCGCTCGTGGTTTCTCATTATTCGAATTTAGGTTCAAGCGATAAAACTGATTACAAAACGTTGGGGATATCAAAACAATAAGGAAAAATTACAAAAAAAATGTGGAGCCAACAAACTCAAATTAATTAATTTCACAAGAAATGAGTTCGCGCCTATTTTAGCAGTCATAACAATTAACAGCTATACATTTTATGTCTTGTAATAAAAATAAAAAGGCTACGTAGGTAGTACGTTCTTTCTAACTGCACTAAAAGAAATGGCTATTCTATGCTTACATACAAACATTCTGAAAGGCTCATAATAAGGCCATTTGGCTAAAGTGGAAAACTCAGAGATGGCGTTAATTGAACGTAACCGTCCATTCTTCCATATCCTGATAGCCGAACCACTAAAGCGAGGGAGGACTCCACCAATAAATCTCCGATATTTATTGCATTTTCCTTTATTCTCATGGAAAAGAGTTAGATCCTTGTCTGCATTTACTCAATATGTCTCACCGCAATTTGTCTAATGTTTTCCTTGGTCTAACGTACGTCTCGTAACGTAATCTACGTCTGCAAAAATAGGAACCAGTTCATGCTTAAAAATGGTACGAGTTTCTTTCAATAGAAGAGCATAGATCCTCGCAAAGAACTTGTACACGAAAGATAAGTATTTTTCTACTACAGACGTATAATAACCATTCAAAGCAAATTGTCACCGTAGAACTATAAGAGATCCGGGAGACCTCTATTTTAATGAGTCCTCTTACCAAAGGCAAAGAATAATGCCAAAACAATCAAACATACACTAGAGCTTATTACACAAGTGCGATTGTGTCCATAAGGCTTTTATTTATGAATAAGTAACCGATTAATCTACGGGGTTTTGAAACACACTGATTAATTACGGGTATAGAGTGTAGGTACGCGATCCGTAAAGACAACAACACGTAATGAACCTGTTTCCAAGACAACATTAATTTAGACGTGTAGGTAAATGTGGTCATTTATTTTAAACTACTTTGACAGGATTTCGATATTGAACTAATATGGATATCGCAATTTACATAACACTTAAGTGTGGTTTCAGACTCGTACCTTAGTTAGAGTATAAAGCTTGTCCTTTTTAAACTCTATCTATACTTACTAATAATAAAGCTGAAGAGTTTGTTTGAACGCTCTAATCTCTGGACCATGGGGCCCGGTTCTTTGGAAGGCGTAGTAGGAGATCCGAAACCAACTCGGAGAGGCCCCTTAGGAAATTTTAATGAAATGCGGCACCAACCGACGATTATCCCTGTATGCACTATGCAAGTGCACCCAAAGATAACCCCCGGTTGGTGTAGGACTATTGCAGGACATGGAAAAATAAAAAAGTTGGACTATTGGTTTGGGTGGCTAAAGTGGATCAGAAACTATCGAAGAACTATGACCCCTGCCTGATCAATGTTTTATTACACAGATAAAATGGCAGGGGGTTACTTGCACTCTCAATAATGGGCCACCGGAAACGGTCACTAGCACATAGTGACGTAGCGACAAGGTGGCAACAGTCCTGAGGTGCCTAAGAGGAGTGGAGAGGTATTCCACGACTATCAGGACAATCCCGGAAGTACGGTCAAGATCCCTACCAGCATCTTACTGGAATACTCCTTACTCCGAGCACGTTTGCTCTTGCGAATCTCCACTCAAGCCGGCCAATAAAGGCAATATTGAGGTGGGATCTGTTCTTCGTCATTGTTCACAGCAGCCGGCCAGTAAAGGCAAGCCAGAGGTGAGGAACAAGACTTCTCCCAGGAGATAGGGTCCGTGGGGTCGCTACTGCCCAACAGCTCGCCACTTGCTGCCCTACGGGTTTCTGTATCTCTCTTGGTCTGGCTCCTCACCTTAGACCTGTTCCGGCAAAGTAAACTCTTCCGACACAGGCCTAGAGTTCGGAGCGCGCAAGCCCCACCACGACGTCAATGTTTATTATTATTACTAATAAAAACAACTAAAAAGTGTAAACCAACTTTGGACATTAAATTAACAAGGTAAGTACCTACATAATGTTTTAGTTTCAGCACTTTCAGCATTGTGAAAAGAAAGCTGCTCAAGTCCTCGTGGCCACTTATTAACAAACAGCCTTTACAATACTTTTAAAGAAATAAAATCGATAAGTTTAATACCGAATGGCGGATAACTGATGCTGGCCCTACTTTATGGTGGTCTCATCGCAAATGATAATGAACAACGCTTACCCACTTTATTGCTGCACGCAATTTGTAGTTAAAACTTTTTTGGTCAAATACTCTTTTATGGTAGGGTCAATACTTTGTGGATCAAACTTATTTTCTTACGAAGGTCTTGAGCAGACAATGTCGGTATCCACTCCAATATTTCGCCGAAATCGGTGTGTAAGGTTTACTTCTATGGCTATAGACCTATAAAACAAACATAAAGTGGAATTAACTCCAGGCTTGTGCGAAATTTTCAATCATCCTTCTTCGTACTTTGAGCAGCCGTTAAATAAATGTTAGAAGATGGTTCCGAAGTTCCATAACGTCTCCATGAGTAATTAGTTAGTTAGTTTAGTTTCGCAGCCTGTTACCAACTTGTTATTTTGTTCTGAAACCGTAATAGCTTTGAACTATCCCATAAAATATCGCAACATAGCGTACCTATCCATTATGTAGATATATCACTGTGGTCTATCTATCTGGTGTTTTTCTAATGCTAAAATATGTGTTGTTATGTGATGTGTCTTCGTTTATCATTAAATGAAGACACAACACATAAAAAAAGCAATAAATGAAGGACTATCCGAGTTCGAAGGTGTCTCTTCGCAGAAATATTAGGTAATAAAGACAGCAGGAAAATAATTGAACATTTAAAACTATTAATTATTAGGTATATTGCGCATAAAAAACGACAATTGACACATTCAGGACAAGATCATTGGCGATCGAGACGATTTTAATCAAAGATACACTTTTATGACAATACGAAAAGAGATTCTGTCTACTGCAAGTGCAATGGAGCAGGCAAGGGACTGTTTTATGACACTCACTCACTTAACCCGGTCATAGTTACATAAATATCTCCCACGGGAGCTATTTTTAACGACATTGTACACAAAACGAGAGCCGTCTAGTGTCGGCCGAATGTGTGTTCAACTGCCGACAACGCTGTCATGCTGCACGTCTACATAACTTTTTAATACTTACAACGGCTGTTAGTCTACTTTCTGAACGCTATCAGTTATTAGAGATGTTTCGTCAAAAGATTTCAAAACAAGTGCTGCGAAATTTTTACACTCATAACATAAATTCGTTACAACTCGACTTTAAAGCCTTGATAGTTTATTTTGACATTTTGTATATAATAAATATGAACGGGAGGGTCTATAATTAGATTCTATCTCATTCCAGAATCCAGCACCCGTTTCTCTGGTTAGGAATTCATATTTAAATCGAAAACAACTATTACAACGTTAACTTACAAAAACAATTTTACTTACAAATCAGATGCCACATGTGAGTATCGCCTAAAGGCAATTTGCGGATGGTAACTTTCACAAAGTGAGGCAAATTGTATGTTTCACATACGATCGTGTTGCCATTCGGATGACACTCATTCGAGCCGTTACGTAAACACTTGAAGGAATACTTAATTATTATGCGGCCGAATTTCTAAAAAAAAATCTAACAATAATAGAGGCAAACCTACGTCGAATATTAAATAGGGAACGTCTTGCTAAACAGTCACTTGTGGAGTACCCAGTAAATTCACGAGCCAATGACTTTGAAAGTTTGAACGTTAGGTATGCCTCGTGAACTTATTTAACAAAAAAGAAAATTATAACTTAAAAGTTTTTTGTATTCTAATTAGGCAAGGGAGACTAAACAGAGATGAACGAAACTGGCCCTGAAGCGTAATAATAAACGAAAGTCTTTTGAATTTACGGTGGATTTGCTCGAAGCTCGCATTGGCCTACAAATGCGAGTTTCGAAGACGAAGTAGGTAGGGTACTTGTTCCAACATAGGTTTTAGAATAAGTATATTTCGCCAAAGTATAACCTATCGGCAAAATCAGAACCAAAATCAGGAATATGTATCTAAAATTCTAAAGTTAGATTACAAATAAACTCGTTTATGTGACGAACCGTTTTGAAGGTTAATCAAAGTTTCAGACACAATTTCCATAAGACAACGATAACAGTGTCGCTTAGCTATTGTTCAGAATCCGTCAGTACTTACAATAAACTTTCCCTAATTCCCATATTATATGGAAATTCGGCACTTTGCATTTCAAGGATATGACGTTGACATCGCCGTTAAGCTCAGTAATAGAATGTCGTTATTAAATCTGGCGCTGCTATGTCGCAAATGTCTATAATTTGGGACAGTAAACATTAGTGAGGTTCAAAGGCTGCAGCGTGTGTTTAAAGTCCGTGCCATGCACCAGCCCCGCCATTTTACGAGCTGGCAATATTGGAAAAATGTTGGCGGCACGTGCACTCCAAACGATTTGCTGCCATGAGGTTTTTTTTTAATTGTTGCTTATCTCCACTTCACTTCCGCGTCCCATTTTTTCCGGATGAAATATTATTCTTTCCGTAATGGGGATAGGTTTAATCATATTTTACTCCTTATAGGTTTTTCTTTCAAGAAGATAGGTAACTGTAAAAACTAACCCTTCTATAAAAGTTCTATAAAGTACCATAAGTAATGGCAGGGATAATAAAATGTATCTAACATTATGTAAAAACCAATTATCATGCACACGTTTTGAACTTTAAAACCTACCTAATCAATCACCTACAGTTTAGTGACTGATTAGGTGTAGGTTGGTAGTGTAGATTAAGAAAACATCGTCGTGAGGAAACCGGCGGCATGTCCTAGAACCAAAAATTCGAAGGCTTGTGACATCTAACAACCCGCACAGGGTCCGCATGGTGGATTACGGCCCACTCCCTTTCAAAAAGAGGAGGCCTATGTCCCAGCAGTGAAAACATTATAGGCTGATTGTGCATGTAGGTAGTGTAGGTCCAATATTCTCTTTGTGTAAGTCCTACACTGTGGTCGACCCTAGAACTGCACATTAAGCACCTTGCAAGCAGCTTTATTTTGAAGTTGATTTATTACAAAAAAAAACCGGTCTAATGCGAGTCGGACTCGCGCACCAAAAGTTCAAAGTACGGAACCTATGTAAATAGTTTATCACGGGATTTTTTTTTAATGTAAGTAACTACTTTACGGTTTTCGGATTTTTTCCTTTACTTGTGCTACATGATCTTGCTTCTTGCCAAATTTCATTATTCTAGGTCAACGGGAAGTACCCTATAAAAAATGATCCCCTTGAGAGTGTCGAAATATACGTTTTTTGCGGCATAAACGGCCATATCATTTTTTTTACGTTAACTTAGGTGTTTGATTTTTTTACAGCTTGAAGGGACGGTAGACCTGAGTATATGGTTTTAATTTCAACTCGATACCTCCATTTCGCGTTCCCGAGGTAAAGGGTCTTGACAGACAGACGGACGGACAACAAAGTAATCCTATAAGGGTTCCGTTTTTTCCTTTTGAGGTACGAAGCCCTAAAAATAAACTGATGTTCATCAAAACATTTAATTTTGTTCACAGTGGCATTGGTGTTGGGGCTTACTGGTGATATCATTGAAATATTCATACGGAGAGAAATTCACACTTGGCTATCTGACCGGCTCCGAACGACGGCCGGGGGACTACAGCTACCAGAGACCCGGGAGAGTCATTTCAGGTATTACCATAAAGGCATAAAGACGAGACAAATGATTAGCATTGAGACTTTATAATAAGTACGCACTTAAAACTGCAACACGTAAGTTTGCATGCCAACTAGGTACTTAATTTCACCAAGTTCTAAAGTAAATTATTCCCACCAAAACGTCTCGCCCATTCTGAGCAACTTTAAGAGCTTTACCATGTCGATAAATGTTCCATTAACGTCAACACTATCTTTAGTCACTCAAGTTTTTTGTAAAATAGTACTTTAGAGGGTAATAATAACATAGTAGTAGTAGCTACCTCTTATTATGCTAGTTACAGCAACAAGATCATATTTTATATTAAGTAGGTATACTATAGCCATCAAACGTGCATTTTATATTCTGACTGACAAATCGAATTGCCTCAATAAGATTAATGACGGCAACACTTGGCGCTGAATCCACTTTATGAAATAATTTGCTATTGCAAATAAACAATTACCCCTTTACTAATAAACGTATTATATTAAATGAATTGTTACACACCGATATCTCTCTTTCAGTCATCAGTATTTTGACTTTCGAAAGAAGAAGAACCGCGTTGTATAACTATACAGACGCTATACAACGTTTATTAGTAAGGGAGATAATGTGTAACGCAAATATTCTGTTAAAATTTTATTTGTTTTGTCTAAAACAGGTGCTATTTCGATGGCGGTTGATGAGGTGAACGAAAAGCTCCTTGGTCCAATGGGCCACTCTCTAGACTTCGTCATTGCAGAAACATACGGACAAGAAGAAGTCTCCATTCGGCAGGTGGGTTCCCTTCCAATAAATTACTTTTTATTGCCCTCATGGAAAGTAACTTGAAATCTGGAGAAGAAAATCTTGTGAAAGTATTCCAATTTAGTCCGTAGATACTTTTTTCCAATCGGTTGCAAAATTACTTGGGAGTTCATTGGGAGTGCCCACTCACTCGACAACCATTATTCTTTCACAGGTTGTGAACACAGATTACTATCGGGAAATGTTATATTCTTAGTGATATCTTATGCTCTACTATATGTTCCTACTCTAGACGCGATATTATTTTTTATCACGAAAAGCTACGAAATTCCCAACAATTTTCGATAGCTAGCAAAAACTATTCTAAATCATATTTATTTGTACATAGTTGTTAATTTTTTTTTCCCGAATATTCAGAGCTCGTATTTTATTCTTCGTAAAAACTTCGCGTCGTAAACAAAAGCCTGTCACTATAATTCACACCAAACTTTATTACATTGATTTATGGGAAATTCGATACAAGAGGATACAATCGATAGGTATACGATAACATTTACGATATGGCATGCAAGCTAGATAGGTCGTAAGCACAAAAACTAAATGGTTAGTACTAAAACATGTAAGTAACTATAGATCATCTTGCGTGATTTTATGACAATCCGTAATAAGTACCTACTTATTGAACAAACAAAACAGGAACATTGAAGCGATTCATTGCAACAAACCAGTGAGTTGAGCCAGTTAACTAAGAAGACAGTCACGGAACTCGCAATAAGCATGAGTTTTATGGGCAAAAGGCCGAAGTTTAGCAATCGCCATAACTTCATGGCACTGGATGTTCGCTTGATCCGATGTCATTAAAATTAAATCTGCAGTTTCTCGAAGAAACAAATCCCATTGAATTGAATTACTTTAGTTCAGCTTTAGAGCTTCTCGTTTCTACTGCCTCCTGATCCTCACGAATGAGGTAATTGTTCATCTGTCGTGTTTTCTTATCTAGTAAAAGGGCTACTTTAGCCGTTATTGCATGTTTATTCTCTAATCCACTCAAGCATTCAATCTCATTAAACTAAGCAGCAGCAGCATAGGATGAACCTTGATTTAAATCTGTAATTCGTTGCAAAGGCCACAGATAAATCGGTTTATCTATCTGTGAAGCTTCAAGCACACGATATTATAACGGCTGCATCAACCAGAAATAATTCCATGGTTATTTGTGCAAAAAGCAATGACCCAGTAATGGTAACCATCGAAATGCAAAACACGTGTACGTCATTGAAGCATCTTATTAGTTTAATTCAAGCCAGTTTTTGTGTCAAACCACTTTGGCGCTCGTGTGTGCGTATGTTACCCACTTACCTGCAAATAGACATTACCAGTAAGAAATAACAATGAAGGACAAGAACGTATATGTAGGTACTCGTATGCAGATACAGGTAACAAATGTTACATGAACAAGCTAAGATAAAGCTAAGGGTAGTTTAACTAATAAAATCAGGATGTAAAACGCCTTTCGCACCACATAAATTATTGTGACTCTTCAGGGATGAGGATAAAAATATAATATAGTTAATATTTAGGGAATAGAAGATTTTGCTGGTTCAATTTTAAGTTTTGAACGTCTAGTATTGAACAAGTAATTTGCTCTTTTGAAAACGCAACCGCAACGGCAGGGCCTTGATATCCGCCAAAAAACGATCTGGATCCTAGTCCAATAAGGAGCATAAAATAAAATACGGCCACAAAATCTTTTTACTATATATTGTAAAAGAGAGCAAGTAAAGAAGATTGGGTCACCATTAATGCCACCCTCAGTTCGAAGCCTGACATATCAGCCCAGCTAACGCATAAAATGGTAATCGCGGATTCCTTTCCGACTCACTGGAATTCTTGTAAGTAAACGTATTTTCTTCGGAAAACTTTTATAAGTGCTAGATGTTTTCAAATACTTTTTTCCAAGCCGATAAACGAAAAGTTCTGGGAAGAGACTGTTATAAAAGTATCTGTGTAATATATCAACTGACAAGATATTTTAATAATTTGTAATAGCAAAAAGTAGCGTTCTTGTTGAGATAGAGATGAAAGAGAAATCGCTCAATCTTTCTTTTGATCTCGATGTGTTTATACAAATGTATATCGTTCCAACTCAACTGTTTAAGTAGCTGCATGTAGGACAGGAAATATCGAACATAAATTTCGCTGTTCCAGGAAACACTATCTTTACAAACTTTTATCTATTAGGGGTATTTGTCTGCGAAATTGATGTTGTCGCGTAAAGTTGACAGTCGCGGGACTCGCGGACTCGTGGAGGGTTCCATAAAAAACGGTCATCAGTCGCTGTCTCTCGCATGCTTTGCCATATCATTACTGTACCCAGAAATCCTTATAGGATGCCGACAGAGAAAGTCGCAGTAACCACGACCATACAGCCGTACACGCTGTAACGTCATGTTATCGGCGTACGTGCCTATGCAACACCATAGGTTATAACACTAGATTGGAAAGTGGCTTTGTTCCCACTTCAATACACCACACAGGAATTAGAGTACCTCTACCCACTCAATGTCATTACGTTACAGATAATACTATAATAGCTGTTTACGTCTAGGTACAAGTAGAACAGTTAGACGACTAATTGCAGCAAGTCATTATCGGTGTCCGTGTGCGCTCAATTGTAAATAATAAAATATTCTGTTCCTCTAACCGTCAACTCATTTCTTGACTAATGGCTACTATTAGCTGTTAGCGGGTTGTTTCCCTCTCACTACAATAAATATTCTGTTTCGTTTGTTACAAACTTTTAACGGTTAATAATGTTTCATTTCCTTCGAACAGCTTGGCGTTCAGAAATGCGTAATAAATTAAGATACTTGAGCCCTCTGATGTTCATTGTGAGATATTTATTGATAAAGGATAACTGCCAGTAAACGGAGAACAGAATACTGGCATTAGGCAAATGTGGCCATAAAACGCTGGATGGATAAAATAAACATGAATGAACAAGGCTGTTCGGCCATCTGTTATAGGGGAACTCACGACACCTTTTTTCTGAAATTTGTTTGAAATTCTCGTCGCACCAGTGCAAGTTTGGAGAGAGGGTAAAACCACCCCGAAAAGCAATTAAGCACTAATCTTTTTAAAATACTGTACACTGATCACGAAAGTAATGCTTAATTGCATGCAGACGGTAATACAAGCATGCAATTAAGCATTACTTTCGCATGCAGATGGTAATGCAAACAAATGCATCACGACAGAGTTTGAAACGAGTGTTTGAAATAAATTTGTACAGAAACAAACATTTTACCTATGGAAGTAAAGCCTATGTCAAATGGTAGCCTGATCTCCAGGAGAGCAAATAAACAATCGTGCGCTGTTCCAATCTGACACAATACCTACTTGTTAACTTGCTAAAGCACTACAAGGTTTTTCAAAGAGCACCTAAAATGCACAATCTATCTTCATTGTTTAGCTCTCAGCAAGTTAGGACAGGGTGAAAACCACATTCGGCTTTTAGTAACACACAACATAAGACACTTTAGCAGATAGGTACTGACCGGATTAAGTTGAAAAGTGACTAACCTCCTTGTTGTAAAGTCGGTTAATTAACACAGCCTTTAAAATGAAATTGTGGCGACGATGTCGGACATTTTAAAGTTACATCGTTAAGTTTTTACAGCTGCAACAGACGGCTTATGAGAAAACTTCTTTTTATGACTCGCAAAAATTTTCGGACGCACGTCTTGCGGCTCGTAAAACAGACTAAAAATAAATAGGTATACCTAGTTATCTGTACCTACACAGTATAAAACAAAGTCGCTTTTCGTGTCTGTGTGTGTGACAACATACATAATCAGCCTAATTATCATGTTCCCACTGCTGGGACTCAGGCCTCCTCTTTGTGAGAAGGAGTTGGCCCTATCCACCACGCGGGCCCAGAGCTGGTTGGTAGATGTCACATGTCTTCGAATTTTCAATTCTAGGACATGTCGGTTTCTTCAAAATGTTTTCCTTGTCCGCTTAGACCTTCTAAACTGCACATTGGATTTTGTTGCGGTTTTTATCAGAATTTACTGCAATTATTCCGAAAGGTTTATGTGTGTTTTCAGTTTTGACATGTTGCCATTGCACCCGTGTGAAGCAGGGGCGGGTCATTAGTTTTAAATAAACGGTAGTAGTTCCTCCTAATGTCTACAGCCTATTACGCATTCTGTGGTGTAACCAAGTGATTGCGTCCTACAGGTGGCAGCTTTGTGGGCAGCGAATGTGTCGGCGTTCATCGGACCGCAAGAGACGTGTGTCCACGAAGGGCGCATGGCCGCAGCTTTCAATCTGCCCATGGTTAGCTACGTAAGTACCCTTCGCTTCCATTAACTAAAGCTGCGTTTACACGATGCCCCTTTAACATAAGAGTAGGCAGTATAAGTGTTGTGTGAATTTAGCAAAAACATCGTGTAAGCTGATCCTAACTCTAACATTCTGTGGATTTCTGCGGCAGACATTGACATGACATGAAAGGAGTTCTATTTTCAAACGCTAATGTTGTTAAACATCCATTACGATGTCTCATGCTCATGCTCCATCAGTGTTTGCCCAACTTGATCGATCAACTGTCAAAATGTAATTTAGCTTTTATCGATTCATATATTCACACACTTTACCTGAATCACGACAAGGTTATCGTGTTTAAAAGGTTTTGACATTAAGTGGTTCCATAGGTATGAATTAAATGTTCCAAATACGTACTTAAACAAACAAACAAACAGCTGATAAGCGAAACAGCTGAAATGGCTTAAAACAGATAATGCAATGAATCACATAATACAAAACTCAACGGTGAAAAATCCACTTCAAATAACATAACATAAATATCTAGGAGACGCTTTATAATAACGATATTCAACTGCGGTTAACAATGAAACTTGACATCTTCAATAGGCAGACTGCCAAGAGTTTGCGAGTTAATTGGAAAAAGAACAATATACGTTATTGATGTCGAGTTGAAGGCAACGAAACTGCAGATGCAGTCAATGTCTTATGATAATGTAATCACATTAACAATCTAGGGACTTACAAACTTCACGAAGTAGAAAGGTTGTATAGGTACGGTAGACTGCATTTGGTATTTGCCGGGAGCTATAAAGCCAGGTTGTCATGACATGAAGATTAACGCTGGTTTTAATCGGGTGTAATCAAACTCACTGTGTATAATTTGAATTGCCTTATACTTGCTTGCAAGAGTCATTTGTTAAAAGTCTGAAAAGTTTGCTGAAGGGTTTTTTGCGCCGCTTTTAATCCTTTCGACAAAAACCTGTGTCGGGCAGCCCTTTTTTGGAGTTGTCTTTTATAATCCTGATGAATTGTAGATTGTAGTTAATCCTTTTTGACTTTTTTCCCATCACGCGGGTTTGCTCCCGCGTGCGTGGTGAATAAGCGTGCTGCGTGTACCTACAAACTCCCCGCCTCCCGCGTGCGTTTGGCATGCGTAATTGCGTACCTATGTATCGGAAAAATATATGTACGAAACGAGCGGGCGGTGCGCATACGGGCCACACACGCACGCGGACACAAATCCACATGATAGGAAAAAGGCCCGTAGTAAAATTAGTTTTTTCTGTTGTTTATCCTACAGTACTGCCGCGATGTGGCCAGTTCCAACAAGCGCGTGTACTCTACGTTCGCGCGCACCAGGCCCTCGGACATCGACATCTCCCGCTCCGTGGTCGCCGTGCTCACGCATTTCAATTTCATGCATGTAAACATTATAACAATACATTTCACTTAGCTCATTTACGTAAATCAAAACCTTATATTTTATACTATATTATTTATATATTTAATTAACTATCTTCAAAGCTCCGTATTTTTTATATTTGATCCTGGCCCCTGAAATCCCGAGATGATCTTTTTTGATAAACGATCCTAGTGGATCGTTTACCCAATTTGATGATCGACTCAATTTTATTATATGCTTAGTCAAATCTCTTAATAGAGATTTGACTAAGCGTAAAATTGAATGGTTCCTTTAATGTCATTTTGCATTAGCGCGTCCTTACGAGGCGTTAATACAAAATGGCAGGATAAATCTACCGTAGAATACTCTGCAAACTCAAACTAATCTATCTCTCATTCCGCAGGTAGCTTTCGTGTACCTAAAGGCTCCAAACCACGACTTTTCACGTTTAGCGCTTGCAATAATAGCGGCGGCGAGGGAAAAACAAATATCAGTCCGCACTGTGCAAGTGTACAGACAGCCTTATTACTACGAAAACAAACGGGAGAACTTCACTCGTAACCCGTTCCTGGACATCGTTCGCGAAACGTACAAAGATACCAGAAGTACGTCAACTTGTAATTATTTACATTGAAAATGAGCTCGCTGAAACATTTTCCGACTAAAATATTGTGTTTTGTTGCAGTATACGTCTCCGTTGGATATTATCACGATCACATCGGATTAATGTTGGCTTTGGACGCTATGCAGCTTCTGGATTCGGGTAAGTGAAATTTATACACGGTGCTGTTGATAGCTGGGTATTTTCAAGGATTAATAGGTAGTTATTAACTTATGAAAAGGGCAGACCAAATTTAAGGTATGGAATGGAACATAATTAGAGCCACATTAAATAAAACGTTTGCTGCCAAGCGGCTATATATGATGAATATTCACGTTAGTGCTATCATAAAAACGGTTTTAACTTAGGAATAGGTATAGGTACATATTTCTAAAGCATCTAGTTACCATGTTGTCCTGTCTCTCATCCTACATATATTTTATCTATTAGCATTAATCTTGCTCACCCTTTCCCGAAGTGAATAAAACATTTTCATCACAAAGAACACGGGATTCATATCATTCTGTTTATCACAACGGCATCAAAAGGAAACTTCCCTGATTACTGAAATAATATGAAAATATTTACTGAAATTAGGGCAATACCCACATGGTATAGGTAACCTTATTCAGAAGTAAAACTGAAGGAAACTTTCAATATTAGGTTTTATAGGCCCTTTTTGGGCAAGGAAAATTTTGTAGAAGAAGAAAATTTTGAGAAGGCACGTGAACATTCCCGTAAGAAGTTGGCAGAAACATCCCAGCGCTGATTTGCTGGATTCGTTTTCTCCTATAATGATCGTTATTTCTCCTCCACCGATCGTTATTTCTCCTGACAAGGTGTATTCTGTAGTGGGTTTATTTTAAAAGACCAGCTAAATTTAAGGGTGTGGTAGAGACCATCAAACTGAACAACTTTCTCTATGGGACCAATATCGTAATCGTTGAACCCTGAACCCCTATCTATGCATCAATGGCCATTGATTTTTTAAACACTTGCTGAAGTCAGAAAATAAAAAAGAATAGCATATTTTTCTTCCCAAAGGACCTGTAGTTGCGTACATCTATGTCTACATTATACAAAGCACCCTATTAGCGTTATACAGCGATATATCAAAGAGTGAGTCTGCAAGTGAAAAGCTTAACTACGTGCGTGATTTCCATAAGCTCGCGTGAGATATATTTGTCTAGATCTTGTCTTTGTTAGCCTGACACCAAAGCCCCATTTTTCGACGAGAAAATCCTTTACCCGCGTTATTCATCCTCAGTTTTCATGGTAGATTAGGAATGAATATGAATAGGTATGGCTTGATCTACTCATAGCTTTTATGTAGAAAGCGTCTATGAAACAAAGCTCGCAATCACGTCTATTATCTGTTTCTTCGAATATTGAAATTAAAGCTTGTATTGAAAGCTTAATCTGCTACCTGCAATCGAAGCAAAATGTTTTTCATTTCTCATACTCGGAAAGTAGTGTTTGTTTGATCCGAATACGGGTGGAAGACGCTGCTTCCCACCTTTGGACGGGAAAGACTCGTAGTAATTACTTCCCTCTCTAGGGCGGGAATGAATTTTATTAAAATAGAACTTTGGTTAGGTAGTCAGCATAATTAAAAAATATTCTACGGTCTTGTACTAACTAAACTATAAACAGCCAGTGTGAATTAAAAAAAATGCCTATTGAGCGGGACGGCCCGCGGTGGTGACGCGGTGTGTTCCATATTTAAAATTTAAAACAAGACTATAGTACCTACAATTTGGCGGAATATTGACTCTGTAAGCTGTCCGAAATTTCAAAACTTGGTTTTATAGACTAATATTTGATTAAAAATGAGTACGATTCTGAAATGTTGACCACAGCGAGTCAAATATAATCGAAAATTTTTGGCCAGAAATTGCAAAAGACTTTTAAATACCTACATACAATGATTTTATGATGTGGCGAGCAGACAAGAAAGTAATAGGTATGATAGAAAAACTACTATTTTGTACTTTCCTTATATTCGAAATGAAAAGTAGTGTTTAGCACGGGTGAAAGTCATCAATTCCTTTCGACCCTTAGTATAACATTCTATTATTCCACCATTTATTTGGTAGGTATCCTGAAATTTTGTATCAAACGAACAGAACCGCGGAACCTATGCAAATGTTCACTCAAAATATCAACACATGTCTAAAAAAATATTCCCAACACTGTATCAGAGCTATTTTAAGGTTGTCCTCAAACATATAACACGAAAATAAAAAGAGGAGCAGTCATGTTTGTGACAGGTAAGTAATAAACCTATTTATATTTATTAGAACACATATAATGACATGTTTTTCTATGCGTCTGAATGATTGACGATTGTGCGAAAAATAGAGACAATGAAGAAAGACAATCGAAAAGAGATTTTCTTTTTAGATGATAAAAGGATTATATCAGATTATAGGAATGTAATAAGCTTAAAGATCTTAGTGAACTATTGAATAGATTATTCGAGGAAGCATTGCGGGTCGCCGAAGCGAGCACTATTTGCCTCGCGAGAGCACATCCATCAAGTGACGAGCAAATATTGTAGCTCCACAGAAGCGCTACTATTCAATTTATACCCGCTTTTCACTATTATGTGAGGATAATATATTATGGGTGTATCAACAACAGTAACAAATCCAATAACGCAATATTTTTCAAACTCATCTTGTTGCACTGTTTTATGGATCATGGCGTCCTAATCATTATTCAGTGACACGTTTAATAAGCCTTGGGAAGATAAACAATGGTTACAGCTCTTATCAGGGACCGCCAGATAAGTATTTAATCCATAAAACGAACTATTGACAACAGGATATTTAACCATCTCGGCTAAGTAACCTATTTTCACGAAAATATAAAAGTTTTATAGCGTCATATTTTGTTTCGCGCGCAGTTTGCACCACAGACATTAGTATCCAAATATGGCGCATTTTCATGTGGAAGCACAAACTCTGGCAAATGATATGTGCACAAACAGTTTTCGCGCGCTAAGCGGCCATTACTAGAATGAGTGCTAAATGGATTATAAAATTTTAAATAGAATCGTGTCGGATTTTATGAAACCTCGGTTTAAACACGAAATAAAGGAATACGTCTTTTGTCTTTAACTTTTACGTAAATCCAGATGAAGTTACAACAACAAAAGCAGCACGAGATGGATGATTAAATTAGATATTAAACGTGTCTGGGACGTTGATGCTAAACAAAAGAATATGATTTTCGACTTTAATACTAAATTTAACACGAAGCATTTGTTTATAAAAACTAAAATTGGGACTTACTTTTGTTTCACATTGTTGAGTTATTCAGGCCCTCTTTTTTTCTCTAAATATGAATGGCTTGTCTCACATTCCGCCTGTATTAGCCGAACAGTTAAACAGAAGGACATTATTCCCTTTTAAATAATGTTTGCTGTACCTGGGAAACATCCATTGAACTATTACCTACTCTGTCAAAGATAGTTTCCTTTACCCTCTTCTATAAAAAAATAACATAATTCTAACCTTTCATAGGTGAATACGCAGCTATCGGCGTCGACGTGGACAAGTACGAATCAGAGGAGGCAATCCGGTACCTTTCCGGTCCTCTACGAAAGGAGCCAGGTCACAGAACTCCACAAGCCTTTCGATCTTATATGGCAGTAGCACCTTCACCCTCTCCATCGTACCCAATCTTTGCACGAGAAGTCAACAGAAGGCTACAGATGCCGCCGTTCAATTTCACTAATCCATTACTTGCTTTTGGTGGAGGAAAAGTGGTGAGTACCTTGTTTTTACAAGTTTAACGCGGCTTTATAAGGAAACTTTCAGAGTTCCTATAATTTAAAGTAATAGGTAATACGGGCTGGTTTCCGCAACTCCACGACAATGCGCGTATTTTGCGTACGGGTGGGAAAATCGATTATTCGATCCACTAATAATAAAGCTGAAGAGTTTGTTTGTTTGAATGCGCTTATCTCTGGAACTACCTGTCGGATGTAAAAAAATCTTTAGCATTTGATAGCCCAATTCTTGAAGGCTATAAATATGTAATAGGCTATATAATGTCACGCTAGAAACCTTAGAAAGCCGAGCAAAAAGAAAAAAGTCAAAGAACGCTAAGCCAAAACGAAGTACGCGTGCTGCCAATGCGATGCGACGTAGCTCGGGAAACAAGTTTTACGCGGACGTCGCGGGCAGAAGCTAGTGTAACAGAAAATTTAACAATCGACTTGTTTTCGCTAAATGATGATGTTAGGAGATGTGTTTATAGTTGGAAATATAGATCTGTTTTTCCTGTAATAAGGTGCTGTAAAGACCAAGTCAGTGTTTTTTTGTTTAACCGTATCCAGAATCAACGGCTAATAAAAACTTAATGTACCTAACAAAATATATGAAGAAGAAAAGTCGTTATGGCATTCGTCATTGTTTAATTTAGAGATTTAATAAACTGTTTCTTGGCAAGGAAAACACACTGCTGTTCCTGACGTCGTTAACACGACTATAGCATTTACATAATACATTGTCCAACTAATTATACAGGACACGTTAATTAAACCTGCATCTGACACATTGGCACAGTACATACCTAAATACAGGGTGCTATGTAGTCACACGAACATGGAAATGACTACATTTAGAACAAATTGTGCATCGCGTCCATTTTGCCTTTTCGTAATTAAATCGGCATCCTCAAAGTAATTAATTCAAAGGCAAAGAATGAGCTCGTCCCCGCAGGAGGGACGTTTTAATCTAATGAATCCACGTAAAGTCCGACAAGTTACACACTGTTGCGTGAAGTTCTTTCATTTACATTTCCGCATTATACTTACATTTGTTTTGTAAGTTAAGGACAAATAACAATGGCGAACAGCAGTCCTTTTACCACAAGTGATAGAAGCTATAAATCTTTCTCCGCATCAAAAACCCATTTGAAATCTGATTGGTATTGTCTATGTTCAGGAAAATTATGGGCTAGGGGCTAAGATTACTTTATAATAAAACATAGGCAGATATAAATACGAGTTAGACAAACGATGAAGTTTGTAAAAAAGGAAATAAATTGGTAGATTAACACCTAGCTTAATGCGCGTTTGGATAAGGCGACCCGGAACTTTAACAAGCCTACGCATAAAATAGAAGGTAGGCACTTTACCTGAATACCAGACCCCGCCCGGTAATCTGACCCTCTAAATGAGTTTTCGTTATTTCACTGCCTTTTTGACCGGCTATTCGACCCCTAAATGAATTCTCCTAAAGTTGACACGGAGCTTAACAGTTTTCCGGGCTTACCGCATGTGAAAAAAGGTCGCTTTCGGTTCATTAATTTTGATTTAAAATGAAGAAGTTAAAGCATAAGGCGAAAGCACCAGGGTAGCCCGCGAAATTATTTATTTTTTACGTTTTTTGCAATATGCTGGTTGTACGTTGATTAAAATATGATTCGCGACCGTAACAAATATGTGTAAGAATTATAATAATTAAAGTCATCAACACAACTCTCTATGACCAAGTAATCCTACTGAATGACTATTTCATGAAATCTTGACATTTTAGGATTATACTAACTTAACAAGTTGTTACATACTGATTCAATACAACATAATACTGACCAGCAAATTGCAATAAACGTAAGAAAATTTTAATTTCGCGGGCTGCCTTAGCGTTTCCCCCTTAATTGTAATATATTTAACTTGAAAGAAAAAACATTAAACAGGCTATATTTAATGTTACTGTTACAAGCGGTCAGATATTAATTATCCTTTCATAACAATAGATCCCAGTGGACGCAGCATGGCTACACGACTCGGTGTGGGTATATGCCCGTGCGCTTGCAGAAGCACTCACCAGCGGTGAAGGACCGCGGGACGGCAGGGCCATAGCAGCAAGGATGAGGAACACCTCCTACCACAGCGTTATGGGGTAAGCAGATAATGAATTCCTGCATTGATAGCTATCTGATTTTGCTTAGATAGCATAAATTATTATCAATTATGAAACACGACGTGTCTGTAATTTAATTTTCAGTAAAACTGTTTTTTAAACATTCATTCACTTTTCAGTGACAAAAATTTATATGTTATCGGACCAAGACCAAAACGCTAATCGCACATGATTATTGTTGAAAATTAACGTAATTTTCAGCTCCAATCAGAGATAAAAGCGGTCGCTGAAAATCCGTCAAATTTCTTCTTTCACGAAGTCGGGTAACAAACTAGTTTACTCTCTGGTAACTGCGACGTGCTTTTTTTGTGAGACACATTTTGCCGTTCGTGGCATACCTAAGTAATAACAAAATTAGGAGCGACGAGCGCTATTGCCCTATCCTTTTTGAGCCAGCTGCATGTACAGTCAACAAAAGAGATAATATGCAGTATCGTCGGATATAGTTGAAGTTTAGAAACCGATGGATGTACAGTCAACAAAAGAGATAACTCTTTTGTTGACTGTACATGCAGCTGGCTCAAAAACTGAAGGATATGGCAATCCAGTAACAGAACTTATTTATTTTAAGGACACATTTATATTGAATTTTTGCCTGTTATGTTTAACTGCCACGTAATAGGGGGCGAGCATATTGCCATCAACTGGCATAAATCCAGACTCCGGGCTGCTAATGAGAAATTCCAGATTAAAAAACCCAATAACACTTTGCCTAACCCGAGACCTCATGCTCAGCGGCGCTTGCCACCAACGAGGCAGACATCTATCTATATTGATTAGTAAAGTAATTAAAAAGGCCAAATATTGTTGCAAAAGTCGTGCTTCTCGTGCCCTATTTTACTGCAGGACTTCAAAACTTCGTGCCACACTACATTTCACCTGCTGCGTGTTTTCGTGCAGCGATAAAAGAGTTTCACACCATTTCCTTTACAATACTTTGACATTAAACGGTCAAAGCTCGACCTATATTTTGTTTGTAATCTTTGCATCTGTGGTCGTTTCTCCATTTAAAGAAACGGTCTCGCCTGACCATAAAGCAATGATTTTTACAGAATAATAAATATTAACTACTTGTATAATATGTCCCTATGTTTTTCTTTTTAATGATGCCTACATTGTTTTTATACGAAGTAGAACCCTCAAAAAGTGCTCAAAATTGCCAATCTGAACCGCTGTCAACGGAGGCCTAGTGTACAAATTTGACAACTATTAATGAAAAAAGAAAAACATAGGGACACAGTATATATATCCTTCTTAATCAGTTTATGAAATATCTTTTAAATTGGTCCAATATTGGAGGAGGAAATAGGCGAGAGCCAAAACCCGAATTATGACTTTATACTTAGGCGTTTTCAAAAGTCTCTCCGACCACATTTCCTCTTAATTAGCTGACCTATTCAGGTTTTTAATCGTTAAAAGACACGTTTATTGTTGCCGCAATAAAAGTTAGGAAATGTTTATTTTGGTCGACCATTTTTCTATTTGCTCTTTGCATCGTTTGTCCATCTATCGTGAAGTATAAACCAATAGCTTTAGAGCGTTCGCAGGCGGCATACAATCGGTGGCCGAGTTTTCGTAGGAGGTAAATGAAACAGTAAAGATCAAATGTATCAACCCACACGTCCTACAAAAGCAAATCTACCATAGGGAGAGATAATGGACCGATGGGAAGCTCTATAGAAATAATGCCGCGTGCGAGCTCGCTTGTACCACAGCTTGTACCTACTATAGAAAGACCTGTAATGAGTTCATGGCCTACGTGAATGGTTGGAGAATAAATGAATGACACAACATTGTTCAGACATCTTTCAAATACCTATAAGGAAGTTATTAAAGTGACGATTTTCCCATAATATGTTCAGGTACTGGGTGCACATGGACGAGCATGGCGACGCTGAGGGTAACTACACGCTGCTATCCATCGACCCTGCAAGACCACCAGGTCTTTATCCGCTTGCGGTCCTACACAAGTCTGCACCGGTAATGTATACTAAGTATACTTCTTACACAACCTTCTCTACCTTTTACACTTGCCACCGAACATGAAATCTAAAAGTTTGACGAATTTCATGTCGTTCACCTTTGCTCTATCTCTCTTGTGATCTACCATTGTTTATTTCCCAGAAAAAGTAAATTTTATCTTTCTAAAAAACTTTTTTGCCAAAAAAAAACAACCGACTTCCAAAAGAGACGTCGAAGTCGGTGTCGTTGGGTTCGCATTTTCGTTGTTTGCCACCGACTTCCGAAATTAAAGTTGTTGTTCACTTTGTAGTGTCTTTTTTGGAAGTCGGTTTTTTTTATTGTACTTACCCCACACAAATTCGTATAACACTACTTGCTATGTAAATATCAGTGACAGGAAGTCATATAACTGCATAATCAATGTAAACTAAGTGGCAAAAATACGTATTATTGAAGCTAACTCAAAAACTACCCAAGCAAAGTTAATATAATTTATATGGGACCACCCCTGAGGCATCTACCCTATACATTAAAAAAATAATTTTTGAAATCGAATTAAAATTGCCGGAGATATCGCGTAACAAACATACAAAAAAAACATACAGTCGAATTGAGGACATCCTCCTTTTTGAAGTCGATCAAAAATAGGAAAGATGACCAGTAATTCTGTAAGTTCGCAGAAACTTTTTATGACACTGTAGACATATTTTGTACTTGTACGTTACGTACCTATGGCATAATGATTTATTACGGCCATAACACTAACAGACAAGCGATAAGTTGCAACTACATATTCGTCACAGTACGAATTAATTTAAGCTCGCCAATGCAGCAATGGTAGAAATACTAGAGATATTCCTCCATGGTGTTTCTGAAATCCTCAGTATAAATTTTAAAGATGTAGGCAATCGGATACATCTGGTGGATATTTCCGTTAACGCCAGTTTGTAACAAACTGCTGTTTAATAAGGCTAATATTATAAATATTCGCATAAAAACACTTACATCTACATGTAAATGGATTCGTTATCAAATATCCGAAACACGTACGCACAACGATACTCGACGTGCCCCGAATAAACGGAATCTTTTAACCGTTTACGTCACATTTTGGCTTGGGAGATGCACTTTGGTGCCAACCAACGTATGGATTCAAATCTGAAGACGCTAAGGTCCTTTAAACTGGAACAATCTGTAATCTTTTAAGCGTTTGAAATATTTACACACATTTACGAAATTTATATTCGCAACCTATTTCTACAGCAAGCCGTTTGATCTACGAGAATTTCACGGCAATTTGTTTAACACAGAGAAAAATGTTAGTTCGAGGAATTTAAATCTTACAAATATTTATTTCGCGCAGGAAGTGCGATTTCTACGGGAAATGGAGTGGCCAGGCGGCCAGGTGCCCCTCTCCGAGCCGCCTTGTGGGTTCAGAGGAGAAAAATGCGTCAGTAAGTAATTTTAGTCAAGCTTTTTTAACAAAGAATTCCTTTACAGGACACCCGTTGTCTCGAAGAGTGTATTCACTTTCCCCTAATGCGCAACGTATGTTGGAAGCTAATAGAATCAGCAAGTGGGCTGGAGCACTCCATTACCAACGGCCGGCGGAACGGACGCGACCATTTTGTTTACTGGCCATCTAAAAAACTATTATGTACTGTTAGAGCTAGGGTCGGCATTAAGCGCAAGCGACAGTAAGTAGGGTGGGTCGTAAAAGCGTCGTTATGAGTCGTAGTGACAAGCAATGCGGAGCAGCGGCCATCGGGCGCACGCGACGCCCGCTGCGCTGACATCGCCGCCTAATGCTTACTACAGAAGTACAGCTTCACACTACTTACATTTTGCTAGACCTACATACATAGTTGCTACACGAAAATACTTTATGGCACTACCTTCCAAGTAGGTCTTAAACAAGGCTTTCAGGTCCTTTAAATTTGGGTCAACCAAGTTAATTTATTTGGCAACATGGTAGGTACACCGTATTTTATAATTTTACAATTCGTATTTGTGTTCATTGGATCATTTGTGACGAAAATCACCCTTTTGTAAAAATACCAGCTATTGTTAGCGACTTAGGATGCGATACAGTATGAAAAGTAGCTTATCTGTGTGCCTTTCATCCAAATCTGTTCACCCGTTTTAGCGTGAAAGCGTAATAAACCAACCCACTTTCGCATAAATTATAGTTTAAAGGTTATGTTCGACATTTTAGTAAGTAACAAAAATATTCCTTGTGCTTTCCAAATTCTGAGTAAATCGTGAATGATCTATGTTTATTAATTTAATAACTAACTTACAGTCTAATTTCATTTTGTTACGCTTTACAGACGCCAGCACCTTTTAACCAAGTTGAAAATCTATTAAAGAAATTTGACAGATTGTAGTTGCTGGATGTGCTGACGTCTGTACATACTCCACGTAATTCAGGAACTTTATTTTAAAGCTCTCTACTTGGATAGTTTAAGGGCGATATAAACCACTCTACCAAACTTTTCATTTTGGTATTTATATTTTAATCTTTGTGCACAACAATGGTAGAAAGTCAGGCTTAAAGCCTTAGGCATTCTCTACCAGTCAACCAACTATACAATGTAGGTACTCATCATATTCCTGTGTGATCATTCGATTGATAATAGGATTTCCATCCATAAACCGAGAATAATAAACTCTGTTTTTCTGCAAAGGACTTTGTGTCCATTTCAATTTGCAGAGCTTTATTGACACAGGGCCTTTTCTTGAAAAGAAAATTGCACGAAGGAAACGAGCCTTCATTCTATTAAGCGATAGTGGCCAGGCCTGGGGCCTGGGGCCTGGGGCGTGGGTAATAGTAGCCGCAGTGCCTTAATTTCTTTGTGCCTTGATGTCCCTTGAGAATGCAAACCGAAGGCTTTCAAACGATATGAGGGAAATAAGTGGATTCTTTCATTTAATTAAAATCCAAACAATTTGATGGTATCTTGGGAATTTAATTTATTAGGTATTGCTATGGATTGGGAGTGACACAGGGTAGTAGGTACAAATAGGTATTTCTATAAAGGTAGGTAGTAGTAATTGCTACGTTGCTACCTAGTAGTACCTACTTTTTTAAGATCGTTTGAAGCAAAGGAGAAATACTTCCTTTGCTCGGAGTCTTTTAATCGTAGGTACTTCGTAATATTATGGTCCCACGCGCTGCAAGGAATCCAGCTCCATTCCTCGAAACTAGCAATAAATTGAATAAAACTTTTATAAAAAGCAATTAAAATTCTACAAAGCAAACTGTTTCCATCGTTAAATTGAATTCTGAACTTCATTATGACGTTAAATTCCGTTTTCGTTTCGCTAATTCACTAAACAAATAATGAACACGAGTTAGGATTAAATGTTTCTAGCAAAGATTAAAGTCGTGTCATTCACCTCGACGTTGTTTTGAAGTGTACTGTATCTTTCAGTCAATCTGGTGATCTACGGAATACTTACGAGTAGTTTGGTAGAACCTGACTGGCTTTAACGACATCATAAACTGAACCTAAACTCCTGCGATCAAGTACACTAACTAACTTGTCTCATAATGTGATCAAAATAAGAGAAGAGTTAACATAGCAAGAACAATTAATAGGTACCTAAAGCTAACGTGGTTACATAATACATATAGGATTATAGGTAAGTACCTGCTTATATTCTTTAGTGATCTAATTAAAATAGGATTATTGATTCCTAAATCATGGAAATGGGATTTTTAGTTTGTATAGAAACACTAGTAGGTACATTGTATCGAAGACTGATCAGCGGCTGATTATCGCGCCGAGTATTTCGGTAGAGACATAGGTTAATACAGTCCAGAGTTAGTACCCTTTTATGTTACGTTTATGTAGGTACGTGGGTAGTGTGGCAACGATGCTGACTTGACAAAATCATAGGAATATTGATTAGGTACTTTAAAGGTACACTTTTTGTTGTTACATCTTCTCGTCCATCTTCGGATGAAGTGTCCTAAATCAGACCACAGAGTTAATAATAATACCATATAGAAAATTCACGACATAACCATATAAGTTACTTTTTCCCACTCAGGTCACTTCGGAGCATGGGCACTGGGAGCATCAGGTGGTACCCTAGCACTCCTGGCCCTGGCTGCCCTCGCCCTGTACCGAGGCTGGCGCTACGAACAGGAGTTGGACTCACTGCTTTGGAAAATTGACTTCCGCGAACTACACCTGCCTGACGAAGAACAGCGAGCGAACAAACTGAGTAGGTAAACCGAACTTGTACATGTTGTTTGCATGCGCTTACGCTAACATTTGTTTGAATAGTACTCTCGGAAAATAGTGTGTAGGGATACCTACTACTGCAAATTCTGATGCATGGACAATATGCAGTCTCATTGCGGATGGGTTCTTACTGTTGTGTGTTTCATATTGTAGGAATGCTGCCCCGTTGGTCTCGTGGTTGCAACCGCGACTGCTGAGCGTGGGGTTCCTGGGTTCGATTCCCGGGTCGGACAAAGTGTTTTATTGGGTTTTCCATTAGGAATTTCTTAGTAACAGTCCGAAGTTTGGAAGTTGGCGGTTTAATACCCTACCCCCGTGCCTCGAAAAGCACGTAAAGCCGTTGGTCCTGCACCTGAACTCTCCCCGGTCGTGTCGGATTGCCGTCCCATCGGACTATGAGAGTAAAGAAAACAGAGAATGCACCTGTGTTTGCGCACGCACTTTGTGCACTATAATATCTCCTGCGTACCTACCTGGCTAATCTTCATTGAGATTGGCCACTCGGGTCATTGGCCGGTCGGGGAGGCTATTATTATTATGCTGCCCACTGTTGTATTTATTGTAACTTAACATCACGGCTTGGTTCTCCGCAAGATTAGGCAGAGGTGTACCTATTGTACACCCACATTTCACCAGTATGTTTAAGTCCCATGTAAAAAAAAACGGTCAAGTGCGACTCGGACTCACGCACCGAGGGCTCCTTACGTAGGTATACAAATATGTAGTTTAACACGAGATTTTTTTTTTAATGTAACTACAACGGTTTTCGGATTTTTACCTTTACTTGTGCTACATGACATTGCTTCTTGCCAAATTTCATGATTCTAGGTCAACGGGAAGTACCCTATAGGTTTTGAATCCGAAACATAAACGCCCATATCTTTTGATTTCGTTGACTTAGAAGTTTGATTTTTTCACTGCTTCACGGGATTGCAGCTTTGAGTTTTTGATATAAATTTCAACTTGATAACTCCACGCGTTCCTAAAAGGGTCTTGACCGACGGACAGACAGACGTACAACTAAGTGATCTTATAAGGGTTCCTTTTGAGGTACGGAACCCTAAAAAGGGGGCGGCGAACCTATTGCCATCGACCTGGCACAAGTCCAATCTCCAGGTGAAAATCCAGATTTCCAGTTTTTTTTCTTTATCCGGTTTATTCTATTATATTATAATTGTTCTTCTCCAATTCCTTCGATTTTATGAAATGATATCAAGCAGGTGTAGTTGACTGCCTATATACTTATCACTTTTGCCCACTGTACACTTGTATACCTACAGTCTAAATAAAGCGAAATAGCTCACGTCTCCGGGTCTCACGCTGTGTTCAATTGTTGATATAAATATTTCAAACCAATGCTTCAGCGAACGGTTTGATACAGAAGCCAATAGAAATAGATTTTATGAACAGATATTTAACTTTTCCATTTAGGAGTTCAGAACTACTAGCGTAAGAAATAGAGTTCAAAATAGAAAAATGTGTGTTACTGCAATTTCCTTCGAGAATAAATCACATCTGGAAATTAATAAAAGAGACCAGAACTTTGTATCGAGTTGAGTTGACGCCCGTTTGGATAAAAATATTTTTGCCAGTTGATATCTTAGAAGCATAGCATACCGGTCGAAGTGGAAGTGCTTGGGGGAGGCCTATGTCCAGCAGTGGACGTCTTTCGGCTGAATGAAGATAATGATGATAGCATACTGTCCCTATTTTTTATATAAGTAACCAATGTTTCCGGACGGTATCATTACTAACTGATCTACTGGAAATAAAATATGTTGGGGGAAAGAAAAATATTGGGCGGAGATCGAAAACTTGACAAAAGTATAATGGATCATAAGGCGGCAAATTTTATCGGAATACCGCTGTCATGTTGATTTTTGGGTTCGTTCTTGTTTCATCAATACCATTTTCTTTCAGTACGAGAGAAAAAAATAAGACAGTCTTAATTTTTTTTCTCTCTTCCTTCGTCTGATTCACCACCTCCACTATCTGTCACTGCTTTTAGTCGTAAACAAAAATTCATTACGAGTTGATCAGAGCTGAATTTTTCCAGCAAGATAGCAATGCGGGCGGGAACGTCACCTCATCTACCAATGCTGTGGGGGGCGAGAAAAATGGTGGAGGCAGCACGGGCGGGGTCCGGTCCAGTCAGGTGTCTCTCAGCTCCAATCCGGACCTGGACTTTCGCTACTCCGCCATCTTCACCGAGGTAGCGTTCTACCGCGGACGCCTGCTCTCCGTCAAACGAGTGCGGAGTCACCACATCGATATCAGCAGGGAAATCAAGAAGGAGCTTAAGATTGTAAGTCCATTTAAATTGAATAATTTCTACATTAACAGCCCGTGCCAAATCAATCGTAAAACTGCAATAAATTATCCTTGAAGGGAAAAAATTTGGCTTTCGTAGACTATTCAACTCGGTAAAACTCAAAGAAAAAGATTTACCCAAGTTATAATAGAGTCTTTGTAATTTACTTTGATATATCCTTACGGCATTACGTGAGGATAGCTTTTCCTCGGGCCGTAAAACAAACAACACATTTCTCTTCCAAGCCTTGTATGATGGAGGCACCGACTGAGACAAATCGCTTTAATACATTCGGATTTACTGAACTGACGCAGGTACTCACATCATACCTAGTAGAATAGAAATAAATAGGTGGGTATATCCCGCGATGTATGTTTCGTAATAATCATGTTTATGAACACCTTTCATCATAGAGCATTCGGTTTAGTAACATTGCTCTTATAGCATTTTGTTTAGGTACTGCTGATTTTTACTGGTAGGCACATCGCACAAATAGGTATATCGATTCATAAGGTGCTGCCACACTACTGTTATAAAATGTTTACAAGGATTTTCTAACATTGTGATCTAATACATTTAATTAAAAATCTTTTCAGAAATCAGAAAGGTTTTCATGTTAGGTAAAGTTAGTTAACATTTTTAAACACCAGTGTGGCAGCACCTTTACTTAATATATTCGTCGATCAAATTATGAAAGTACCTACCTAAATCATTATAAAAATCACTTGAAGAAAATACTTTTCTAACGCCTCAGAATAACTTAAAATAAAGCTTTCACTGTAGGTACCTAAATAACGTGAAGCACCAATAAAGGGCGTTTGTTCAGGTGTGGATAAATACCTTCGTAGTTCGCACTAACTCACACCTGTTTGTTCAGTTTCAGTTAAGAACCGAGTTTATTTGAACGTCCAATTGCAAAAACTGTACCTAATAGAAATATTGGAACTGCTGAACTTTCCTTGTAACAAGTCCATACGACGACTTTAACCTTTAGCCATGTTTTAGTACAATATGTGACGAAATATAATATGTTATTCTCTGAATTTTGGCGCGCGTGGGCCCCGCGGCTCTAAGCAACCTTATTAGCATTCCTAACAAAATGAGAAATATATCTATTATATAGGTATTTGTACAATATGTACGAGTAGGTACCTATCCAAATAACCTGTAGCTACCTACTGTAACTATACTAATAATAACCCTATACTTTTGTGCCTACTTGCTCGTTTTTTGTTTGTTGTGGAATGGAAGGAGTAGGTAGCGGGGACTCTTAACTGGTCGTTAACTTATTACTTTGACCACGCTCCAAAATTAAGTAAATTTTACAGTTTTTTATTGGTGGGTAAGAACAATGCGTGTTGAGGTGTACCTAAACCTGAGGCTAGTGTAAGGCAATATCACTCCTTTAGTCTAAACACCTGCCTAATAGTCACTTCTGGTAGCCTTGCATCAAGTTGACAACCCTTCGTGAGCTGGACACAGATTTAACTCTATTTTGGAATCGTGCCCGCTTATTACATTAATGTTGATTATCTGATTTGTGGTTAAATAAATTACCTACGTCTATTACATTACGAAAGCTTTCAAAATCAGTTTACCAGATAACCTACATACTCAGTTAGGGGCCGTCTCCACGAGCGAGAGAATTGCGGCGATATTATCGTCGTGTCACGATTTATACACTCTCTTGGAACGTGTCTCCACACAGCGATATTATCGCGGCAAAAGTTTGATGACACGGCGAGACTATTGCCGCGATTAGTATTACGACTCGTGAAGACGGCCCCTTAGGTGATTTATAATACCTACTTATGCAGGGCGTACCTAAAATATGTTGCATTGGTTTCCAATCTTAATAATTGAGTCTTTCTTTTGATTTACACAAAGCCCGCATATAAAGTAGGTAGGTATCCTAGCTAAAGATAAACATTTCGTAGTAACCTAGAGTAGTAGGTAGGTATTCAGTAGCGGCACCCATCCCTCCAAACAAATAAAACAGCAGGAGTCTCCGCTTCATTTATATTCTGTATGTTCGCAATACTCGTAACATGCAGCGGTATCTACGAGCTATTGTTTCTGCAGGGTGTAATAAAATGTGTGTATCGGCAGATGCGGGATTTGCAACACGATAACGTGAACGGGTTCGTTGGCGCGTGTATCGAGCCGCCGAACGTTTGCGCCCTATCCGAATACTGCACAAGAGGCAGCCTCAAGGTAAAACACTGCAATAAATAATCAGCAAAGATTTGAATCTTTAGCATCAAACCGTTCTTGCTATTGAATACTTTGCGTTCCACAGGATATTCTGGAAAATGAAGACATCAAACTGGATAACATGTTCATCGCGTCTCTAGTTGGAGATATAATTAGAGTGAGTTACACATCCATTTTACCTTCACGCTTATTTTGCGCTCCATACAAGCAAGATCGAAATCTAAGACAGTTCAAAACGGTAACCATTATTGAGCTTATTTATTTATTAATTGGATTGCCCAGCAACAGAGGCTACACAAATTTATGCACGTTAACATAAAAACGGACAAATAGGTACAAGTGCGCGCTTTCAATATTAGGCAAAATATGACGATTTTGCCGACCCTAAACAAATTCTAAGAAGTGCCTAGCCTAGAGGCCACAAGAGGCTGTTATGAAGTAGCTATAACTTCAGTGCCGAATTAGCCCATAAGCAAATTAAGCAATTCCTTAGGGCGATGTTTTGGAAAAATACGAGGCGACTAGTGGATGGAAGGGCCTACAGGCGTGGATTGCTTAGGGCATCAAGTAGTCTTAATCCGGCACTGTATAACTTACATAAACACTAGACTATCTCCATATTGTCCTCCACTCTACTCTCTTTATCATGATGTCTTCCTTAGGGCATGATCTTCATCCACGAGTCACCACTGCAGTACCACGGCGCACTACGACCGTCAAACTGCTTGGTGGATGCTCGCTGGGTGGTCAAGCTGGCAGACTTCGGACTGAAGGAGTTCCGGAAGGGTGAAATGCCTCCATCAGAGTCAAATGCATTGAGATCTCATATTGAAAGTAAGCAAGGATATTTTATTTCTGCGTCTTCAAAACATAAATAGCAGTGAATATTACAAATTATAGGAAATCCGGGTATTTCCAAAAAAATCTTATGGTTCTTGGTTTAGCCGTCCACATTGCCATTATTAGGTCTCATGTTTGTTTTTCTTTTAAAGATCTAGCGTATTTATCACCGGAGTTACTTCGCTCAGCGGGATGGGGTAAGGAGACCACCAACATGGCAGTGGAGTTACACGACGGCTCTCCACAGTCTGACGTGTACGCCTTCGCACTGGTGCTGTATGAGTTACATACAAGACGAGGTCCCTTCGGAGGTGATGCCCTCCCAGTACCCTCTTTGCTGCACAGGATAGCATCTCCAGACCCTGCGACATACAGGTAGGTATGTGTCTGAGCAGGCAATGTCACTTTACTAACCAAGACAAATAAGGCCTGCTCAAGTGGACCCTAACTGCTCGCTAGACGCCAAGTTACACTTAACATAAAAAATTAAATTAAAAATTTAAAAAAGATGCCACAGACAGACACACACACACACACACACACACACACAGACACGTCAAACTTATAACACCCCGTCGTTTTTGCGTCGGGGGTTAAAAAAGAACCTAAACATTCGTTGTTTGTTTATAGCCTACCTACTATACTGGTGATCTGCTATACAGGTATTCCTAGTGCAGACACCAGTCTCTCACAAACTAGTTTCTAAGCTTGTCTAAATTTATATTATACCATTGCTTGTGAAGAGAAAATAAATTATTTTAATTTGAATTTGACTATATTTGTCCAATTGTGTTTGCCACTGAGTCTAGACTACTTTAATATTAAAAACGTTGATCAAAAATGTATTATTTCTAGGCCTCCATTGGACGCACTGACTGGTAGTTTTGACTGTGTACGAGAATGTTGCATTGAGTGTTGGACAGAAGAACCAACAGCTCGACCAGACTTCAAAGCTATCCGCACTCGGTTACGACCTCTGCGGAAGGGCATGTGAGTATCTTTACCAAATTGTTACAAATGTAGTGGACTGACAATCAACTGCAACCGTGTGTTTCATTTCAGGAAACCGAACATTTTCGACAACATGATAGCAATGATGGAGAAATACGCGAACAATCTCGAGGCATTGGTGGATGAAAGGACAGATCAATTACAGGAGGAGAAAAAAAAGACTGGTAAGATCTATAAATACCTGACAATATTTTTTAAACGAGTCTTTGGTCAACTGGACCCACTCGGAACTGGACCCGCGGATCCAGTTGAAGTAATCATTTGTTTTCTGTATTTTTATTGGTTAACTGGACCCACATTCAAACAATTGAAGAACATCTATTGACACATTACAAGGGCACGAATTTGGAAATACAAACACGGATTATTCTGATGTCCTTTTTTTTTCAGAGGCTTTATTAGAAGAAATGCTACCAGCACCCGTGGCCGAGCAATTGAAGCGAGGTCGAAAGGTTATGCCAGAGAGCTATGATTCCGTGACCATTTACTTTAGTGATATTGTTGGCTTCACAGCCATGTCAGCAGAGAGCACACCATTACAGGTATGAGTCCCTCAGTCCATAGTTCCATGCTATGTTTCATTTTACTCAGAACAACTTCAGTGCGTTCAAGCACTTCGTAAAAGTTAAACGTTATCAGACGATGTGTTCTTTTTTACAGGTGGTCGATTTTTTAAACGATCTTTACACATGCTTCGATTCAATATTAGAAAATTTCGACGTGTATAAAGTGGAAACTATAGGAGATGCCTACATGGTGGTAAGTATTATTTAACAAAACTTTCTTCATCTTCGATTTATAAAATCAAGATTAGGTATAATAAATGCTATTCTCAGGTATCAGGTTTGCCGATTCGCAACGGTATACTTCATGCAGGCGAAGTGGCATCAATGGCTCTGGCGCTATTGACTGCTACACGGGCCTTCCGCTTGCGACACCGGCCTGAACATAGACTTATGCTACGTGTCGGTCTACATTCAGGTACTTACTAAACTGTTTTTCATCAATATCAGGAAACTAGTTTCAAAATGATGATGTGTTTGGTAGCCGCCATGTTGAGGTCAAATAGCAACTCATCGTCATCTTTACATTTCCAGGTCCAGTTTGTGCAGGAGTAGTAGGACTAAAGATGCCTAGGTATTGCCTGTTCGGAGACACGGTCAACACAGCCAGCCGCTTCGAATCGACTGGGGCGCGTAAGTATTAGTTTTCACTTCATTCAAATTTTACTCAAAAGTAACGTTTTTTTTTTCTCAGCCTTCATCTACCTCCATACTGCCTACCGGACCGAACGGTACCTATTTAACTTTCGTTGTATAATTTCAGCTCTAAAAATCCACTGTAGTCAAGCGTGCAAGACGCTACTGGACCAATTAGGAGGTTACATTCTTGAAGAGCGGGGCATAGTCTCGATGAAAGGCAAGCGTGACCAGGTGACATATTGGTTGCGGGGAGAGGAACCAACTGCTGCCGCAGCCAGAGCTCGGCGACGCGCTGCGAGAGACAATGTGCAGCCGCCCGGCAGCACAGACAAGCGAGGACAACGCAGCTCGCTTAAGACTAGGAGCTGGAAGAATCAAGTCGGTGGACTACATAGGTAATGTTGGACTTTATTTTTGATGCAGAGCCTACAATTGCTCTACAAAATTGAAAAAAGTTTAGTGATTGAGGTCAAGGAGTCCCCTAATTTGACTTAAGACTGTCATTTTATCCCCATAATTTTTGTACAGATGTTGCAGTTTAGAATCTCCCAAAAAGTTGCGTTTCGCTTCCGGAAATCATTTGGAATCTCACACAGACGGTGTTCTACATCACCGCAGCGATGAGTATCTCATGGAAGTAAGTAGATATCCCCAGCACCTTGAAAGTCTTGATGATCGGGTATGAAGCAGGAATAAGAAATCTGTATTTTAATGTTTTCAGGTGGTTGGCGAGGGACGACTAGCTCCATCGCAACGCTGTGACTTATTAGAAGCACCCAGCCTCCGGCAAGAGTACACGAGCGTGTCGTGTCCTATCATAGAGCACACGGAATGTATCCAGACCCCACCAGCCCCCACCCCCGACACGCCACTCCTGGTGCAGGACACGTCGCCGTGTGATACCAAGCAGTGCGACATCAAACTGGTGATCAACGGCTGCTCGTACAACGAGCGCGACGGCGCCGGCATTCCACTGCTCGCGGACGCGTAATACGTGCATTTGTACTTACGATATAATCCTAGTCAATGGCAGCGGCATGCATCTCTAGCTACTGCGACATCAAGCATAGCTCGATCCGAGTCGCGCTAGTTACTATACGTGCGAGAATGGTGGTCTCGTGAGCGACAGCGGAGTTCTACCTAAAGGTTGGAGGTGAACGCACGTATTCAATCCGCCAGGACCTCACGACACCAGAACCGCATTTCTCGCTTTAATGACACTTAATGTAATTGTGATCTACGTCAGTATTATTAAGAGACCTTGTTCAATAGAAATTATTTAATAACATTAAACTTATTTCACAATTGACGGTAACATCGTTTTACTTACACATATTATTTACAACATCTCATATAATATACATATAATGTAACATAGTGCTCGCGCACAGCTGCTCAGACGGCGGACTCGGTGTCGAGCAGCGGCGGCGCGCGCAGCTCGGGCTCGCGCGCGCTGAACAGCACGCGCAGCCACGCCGGCAGCGCGAAGCGCGGCGTCTTGCGCGCGCCCGCCTTGCCCTCGGCCACGTTCTCCAGCGAGCGCCAGCGCTTGTAGAACTCGATGTAGCTGGCCTCGGGCGCCTTCCGCCGCGCGCGCTCCTGCTTGGACGACAGGCTGGTCTTGCGCAGCAGCGGACTGTCCTCGTCGCGCGGCGCCTCGTCCGTCACGATGCCGATGATGGTGCCGTTGAACACGGGGTCGCCGCACACCGTGGCCACGCCCACCTCGTGCTCGAGCGAGCGCGCAGTGTTCTGGCGACGCATGCGCACGTCGCGCGCGGGCAACAGGTCCAGCGACTGCGCGCGCAGGCCCCAGCGCGCCGCCGGCTCGTCGGGCGAGCCCGAACACGCCGTGGACGACGCGATCGAGCTGAGCGCGTTCCTGCCCACAAGATTTACATTACTGACTGCTGCGCCGCAGGTCTGCGCTGGCCAGCAGCGCGTAGCGCGGGTTGCACGGGTAGGGCGCGTACCTGGGGCGCGGCGCGGCCGGCTCGCGCGCGGCCGCCTCGCGCGCGGGCGGCGACGCGCATAGCGGCGCGGGCAGCGAGCAGCGCGAGCCGCGCATGACGTCAGCGTCGCGCGCGCCGCTCGACATGCGCTGCCGGATAGTACTGCCACCGCCTCCGCCTGAACATACGGAATCTAAGTTATTGAAAATTAAATTAGTTCAGAAAGTAAATATAATTTCACATTTTTGCAGTGTGGTGGACGAAAAGAGTGTGATTGGGCAAATAGTAAATAACGATATTTAAACATACTCCACACCACAAAAATGTGGATTCGACACCGACACACCACCACCGAGAATATACCTGAAAGTGATGGATGTCTGGAATCCGCCAATCTGGGGCTTCGTCTGGGTCGACGGAACAGTGGACGCTCCTCGCCTTCGACGGCCCTCTTTTGTATAGCCTTCTCTGTAGCACTGACCAACCAGTACGTCTGGAGCTGTAACACAGAAACAAGAGTTACTAACTTAGGACTACTTTACCAAAAAATCTAGCTATCAATCGTGAAAAATGATATCATAATTAAGGTTACCCAGCAATGCTCATAGCCTTGCTGGTTTTAGGTGGAAAAAAATTATTTACAAATTTATGAGATAAGCGTACTAAGGCGCTTTCGCCTTACTATACTTACCACATTATTTAACTTATATAATTCGCATTACCCAACTGAATGACCATTTCACAAGAACATGACATTTTGGCCAATTCTAACATAGAGAGTTGTATTGATATTTATAATTCTGTAAATACGTATTTATACATACGATCGCGAATAATATTTTGATAAACATACAACATTTAGTTATCGCAGCCTTCCCTGGCTAATTAAATTCATTTCACAAACCTGCCCTTTCCCCTTGATAGGAATACTGCCTCTTGGCTCGACGATGTATCCGCCGATCTTGTCGAGTGCTTGCTTGCAGCTCGGCGATATGTGAATCTTGAGCGGCTCGCCGTTGGATTCCATGCGGGAGGCCGTGTTCACTGTGTCGCCGAACAGGCAGTAGCGTGGCATTGTGAGACCGACCACGCCTGCTACTACTGCACCTGAAATACGAATATTTTCGCATTAATTAGACGATTTTTCAAAAGACTTTACACAAAAAATGCAATGAGAATGTATGCTGCAGTCGTATCTATAATTTCCTCCTTTTTGGAAGTCGGTTAAAAATAATTATTTAAGGTTTTGACTGCAGGTTCATTTCATTTTATTTCTAAAAGGTAAAACGAAACCTTGATAAAAACAGTTTTTTTTTGTAGCTTCCTAACACTTAAAACATGATTTCAAAACTAGGGCACTAATAAAATAGAAATATTAAAAAGGATCAGAAATTCTAAGTAATTATCTGTAGGATAACTTAACCGTATAAATATCGGGATACAACGACGGGATAAAAAGTATCATATGTGTTAATCCAGGAAATGGTCTATCTGTGTGCCACTTTTCATCTAAATCTGTTGAACGGTTTACGAGTGATTGAGTAACAAACATCCAAATATCTTTACAAACTTTCACATTTATAATATTAGTAGGATAAGCACACCAACATTACTGGAGCTTATCTGGAGGTATACAGAAGGGACATCGACGAGCAAAAATTTCTATGCTAGAAGGTCATGCGCTGAATGCTTGGTTACAGTTTGCGCGTCGACGTATGCCTCAGGGTGGCATAACAAGCTTAAAACTTACCAGTATGAATTCCTATCCTAAGCTTGAGTGTTTCATTTGGTCTATGAGATATTTTGTGACTTTTGACTGCATTCAACAATTCCAGCGCCATGGATGCGATCTCACCCACGTGTCTGTCGCTGTTCCTTATAGGAAGACCAGATACCTGGAAGATATACGACATATGATCATTTTAATACCTATTTTGTTATTTATAGGAAATATTAAAAAAACGAAAAAAGCACGTCTTGCTCCAAGATATAACTTACCACCATGTACGCGTCCCCAATAGTCTCCACTTTATAAACATCGTAGCCTCTAATTATTCTATCAAACACAGTGTACAGATCGTTGAGGAAGTTCACGACCTGGAGCGGAGTACTCTCGGCTGACATGGCGGTGAACCCGACGATGTCACTGAAGTAGATGGTGACCGAGTCGAAGGACTCCGGCTCGACGCCCTCGCCCGTCGTCAGGCGCCGCGCCACCGACCTGCAACAATCACCCACATGTACACCTCCCTTAACACAAAGGCCTAACGATCCATACTTATACGACATTCTGACGAAACACAATATCACTCCAACTTACCAACTATTTCAAATCATGCTGCTACTTTATACTGTAAGCTACGGATAAAACATAACACTAAAAACCTTACAGATATGTACATTTCAATCACAAGCACTAAAGTAATAAAATCTTAATTTAAATATAATATATAAGATAAATACTACAATATGTTTGTACTTAGACATAAAAAGTACTGAAATTATACATATTTAAAATGTGAGAAATATGTACTTAAAATACTAGAAGTAGGTACTATTAATGTTAAGCATGCTGGTCTATAAATAAAAATTACCAAAAGTGCAGTGTAACTTGAAAAAAGAGTCCACTCTTGCCCCAATACTGAAGTTCACCATAGAAACGCTACAAAATCACTTGCAAAAAGCTATAAAACCAGTTAACTACTTGAAGAAAACTGCCATCACCGACAACGACGTCACGCTAAACCGCCACAGAACCCCAAGCAAGCTCTATAACTACTCAAACTCTGTTAATGAAAGGTGAGCCACGTGTATCACAATGTCGGTACATTTCAGTGAAGATTGTGACGTGAGCCTGCCACCTGTGTGAGGCAAACCATATTAAACTACAATCACCAATAGGGAGTTAATTACCTCAAGACATTTTCACGACATTTCTATAATGGATTCAACCTCCACATCTGGAAAAGAACACAAGTACAACAAAGTGAATACATTAAATTTTTAGACGACGTACCACTGTTTTACATCAAGTCCATGTCGATGTTTCACGTTTTTGATGAATGAACTATATTATGTGTATTAGTTTATTTATAGTACCATTATCAATCTGAGCTAATACTATTTAAAGCGTCAATAATGCTCATGATTCAATATACACTACATCACCTACATTGTGGTTACTTCTATACATAAATCACGCCAATGTTTGTAAGATAATACACTCCCATTTTATTTTACAACACACTCTTTACATAACAACAAAATATAGTGACGTAAATCGCAACCATTATTCCTGCAATAAAAATAGCACATTATTACTGGTTGACTCGACTGTTAACAATTTCGAGTACCTACTTGTATGGAGATTCACAAAACGTCTAAGTTAGTTATCACATAGTAGCGATGAGACTTGGACTAAATGTAAACCAGTACGCACACTACTGCGACATCCAGGTATGTGATACAGCTTGTTGTATTTGCGTCTTCCTCAACTGTGCTCACATGTATATTATTATTAATTACACCGATTACATAACAAACCTTCAAATTAGTAATAATATAACGATTAGATGACGCTAACATAGAACACCAATGTACACAGAATATTAATAACATGTACATGCACATTTCACGATGGTCACCAGTTGCGACTGGGCCGTGAATAAGCATAGTAAAGCTTGTTTCTTTTAATGCATTCTGAGACACAAAACTTTATACTAACGTTCAAAGATGCGCGAATAGTTCTTGATATTAACTGATGTGGCATCAGTTTTTATATACAAAACTTATAACTTGCATACAAATTGTATTTGGTACAACAGTATAGTGTATAAAAGCTAACTTACTTTGGTAGCATCCTATGTAATAAGTCTTCGGTTTTCTGTTTCTCTTCAATCAATAGCCTCGTTCTCTCGTTGACTAGTTCTTCTAAATTATTGGCATATTTCTCCATCATATCCATCATTTGGTCCATTATGTTTCTTGATCTAAAACATTCAACCAAAGCGTTAACTTAGCATACACAGCAACATATTTATAAGGTTCAAAATCGTCTACATGATGTGAAAAAATTATAAGTAAGGAAAGCTCACTCACTTTCCAGACTTCATTTTCTTGAGGCGGCTTCTAATGATGGGGAAGTCAGGTCTCAAGTTGGGGTCTTCAGACCAGCAGTCTTTCATGCACGCGACCAAGTAGTCCTCAGGAGCGGGGTCCAAACAGTCTGTGTCAGGTCGAAACATCTCCTCGCCGTCCAACTTAGGTCTCTTCAGACGCTCGACTATATCTGAAAGAATAACTAAAACTTCAACATCGGCAACTCCTAGATCTTCTACAAAAATCATTATCTGCTTAGCCTTTTCCCAACTATGTTGGGGTCGGTTTTCAGTCTCACCGGATACGGCTGAATACCAGTATTTTACTGCTTATCTGACCTCCACAACCCAGTTACTTGATAATACGACACCCCTCGGAAAGACTGGTTGTCTGACTTTCGGGCTTCTGACGACCCATAACGACTGCCAAAGATCCACGAATGACAGCCGGGACCAACGGCTTAACGTGCTTTGTGGGGCACGGAGGTGTCTTGATATGTAAAGATGGTCACCTATCCACTGACCAACCACGGCAAGCATAGCTTAACCTAATCGATCGACCCGTCATCATCATCTGCCTAGTCTTTTCCCAACTATGTTGGGGTCGGGTTCCAGTCTAACCGGATGCAGCTGAATACCAGTATTTTACATGGAGCGACTGCTTATCTGACCTCCACAACCGATCGACCCGTGCCGCTGTTAATTATTTACCACAAGCCCCTCAGATCTTGTACAAAAACAAGACTTATAAAACGGGGGAAACTGTGATCATAAACGCAGAATAGCAGATAAGCCCTCTAAGCACCTAGCTAGCGTAGGTGATCGTCGATCGTATACGCTGCGGTATCGTACGGTCAAAACCTCGTCATGGCGACGCGACGTTAGTTTCAATACAATCCTGGGGGATTTTGTTGCGCCACTTCTTCTTCCCAGCGAAAGCACTAGGAAGTGGTGAAAGGCGGGCGTTTTGGGCGACTGTCTTCTGTAATTTTGAAGTTCGAAAAGTGCTAATTCTAAGCCTAATTTGAATAAATGACTTTTGATTTGATTTATCACTTCTACATCAACCATCAGATACAAGTCACCCTGGAAGGTGCAGACCATATTCACTTACCCTTAGGTTCCGTCCCCGTCAAACCAAAAGGCCCTCTTCTAGCTATTATTTCATAGAGAATGATCCCAAATGCATAGACATCGCCCTTCTGCGTACCACCAACCGTGCCGTTGGGGTTGTCCATCTCCCTTAGCAACTCCGGAGCCTTCCATAATAAGCCTGAAACAACAAAACGCGTTAATATTCAGAAATATTAGGTAAAATTCTTCATAATTGTATGTAAAATGATTCAGAAGTATGTGTTAAGTGATTCAGAAGTATATGTAAAATGATTCAGAAGTATATGCAAAATCATTCAGAAGCATTATATGAAATGATTCAGAAGCACAATATTCAAGACTGTACAAAACAAGTAATGTTCATCATACCTCTATAATATTGGTGCTCCCCTATAAATTCGTTTTCAGCACAAGCTCTAAGCTCGTGGAGTCCAAAATCACCAACCTACAATGGAAATTAATGTTTAATTGTTTCATCACTTAGGCATCAACAGTAGTATAATAAAATTTCTCTGGTGCAAATTAAAACGTAAAATAAACTGACCTGTAGCATCCACCTAGACGTAACAACACAATTCGAGGATTTGAGATTTCCGTGAAAAATTAATGGCGAAGTATGAATGAACATCATACCCTGTAACAAAATATAACACCATGTCAAGCATACAATATTGCAAAATAAAATGTGTACAAATATCAAATTAAACGTACCTTTATGAGATCATGAATTAGCGAAGATATGAACATTTTGTCCAACTTTATATCTTCATTTTCGATTATATCCTGGAAACAACGTAATATTGATTAAATTTAATATTATAACTTCACTTTGATGATATCGTCAAAGTCGCGGGAAACACCGGGGTGAGAGACGCATGGAACCGGCAACTATGGCAGAAGAAAGGGGAGGCCGATTCCCAGCAGTACCCACTGCCGGGATGAAATGATGAATGATGATTTCACGTTTTACCGCTGTGAATCTACTAAATGAATTCGAACGCGTATTCTCGATCATCATCATCATTTCAGCCGAAAGACGCCCACTGCTGGATATAGGTTTTGTGCATCCAACGGGTTCCTGCGGCCTTCACAAGGTCGTCAATCCGCCTTGTGGGAGGCCTTCCAACGCTACGTCTTCCGGTACGCGCCCAGCGCCCGGCCGCAGCCCCTTCGGCCATCTGTTCTGCGAGCAATCTGCCCTGCCCACTGCCACTTAAGTTTGTAAATTTTTCGGGGTATGTCGGTTACCTTGGCTCTCCTGAGGATCTCTTCATTTCTGAATCCATCACACAGGGAATCTCCAAGCATAGCCCTCTCCATTGCCCTTTGGGTGACTTTTAGCCTTCTAATAAGGCCCATTGTGAGCGACCACAACGTGTATTCTAATCGTTAGTAATCGTGTGCAATACTTACATACAAGCTCCCTTTGGCACAGTAGTCAGTGAGTAAAAGAACGCGCAGTGGCTCCACCACAGCACCAATGAATGAGTTCAGGTTGTCGTGACGCAACTCTCGCAGTAGGCGCATCTCCTTCATTATCTCACGTGGAATGTCCTAACAAACATATGCTATTTCAATATACTGCACATAATATAATACTTAGAAAGTATGTGGGTATTATACTAATAATAAAGTAATGGGAATTTTAAATGATTCAAGAGAAATTATCAACTCTGGTTGAAAGGCATACATGAGACGTTCCGGTACAGTATGTTTATCTTATGAATCGATGCGCGCTTTACTTGTGGTAACCAAGTGTACTGCAAATACGCTATGAATGTGTGCGTTAAGACGAGTAGCGTAAGCACATAACACTCGCACGCACGCACACTTCTAACTTCGCCATCGTGTCGGACGGTACCGAGGAGACCTACGATTATACACTTAGTGAGATAAAAACACTAAGACAGAAAATGATCGATGCACTTACTTTCTTTTTGGAGAACTTGAGCTCTTTGATCCTGACAACATTCCCCTTAAACTGCGCTGTTGTCGTGAATATCTGCGTGCAGCATTTGCTCTCGCACGATATCCCGCTCGCTAAACTCAGCTGCAACATAAACAATTTATTCGAGGAACGCCAATTTTCGACCATCTAACAACCACATAATAGCACACAAAGTCTGCACTGTTTACACAAAAGCTAGCGCTTGCCTGCGCGTCTATTTCTGGTAAGGGGTTACCTTACTAGGCGACCACACGAGCCCACTGCCCAAATATCCAGCTATTTCTTGTGGGTCTATCTTCCAGAGGAGACCCTCGATCTCTTGCTCGATCTTCCACTTGCGGTATATGCTGATGGTGACGACCAGCGCGCAGAACAGAGTCACGGCCAACGTGCCTGCGACCACCAGCGACGTTATTTGAGAATCGTCTTTGGGACACTTCTCGTTGAGAAACCCACAAGACGGTTCGTCTTCAGGTTTCACACTATCGGGCCAGTCGATTGGTAGACGAGGGTTTAGTTTATATTCCTGAAAAAATATTTCATCTTGTTTTATCAGTGTCAAAAAAGGTAATTTTTTTTACAAATGTTGCATTACACGAACGTGCGTCAATCATTCCATTTTATACCTTATTACTTATGGCATAGGAGTCACATGACGTCATTAGTGAATTGCATTATCTATACTATCTCGTCAAAGAATGGAAGGTGTACTCACAGGAAACTCTCGTTTATTCTGATGCTGGAAGTGCCCAACGGGTATCATGCTGTATGTACAGTTGACGTCGCCGTCGCGGTACTTGGTTGGCTTGAACGCTAACACGGAGAAATTGCCCTCGGAGTCCGCTCGCTCGTCCAGACGAATGGACATGCCCGATATACCTGCAGGAAGTGCCATATTCTAACAACGTAATAATTGGTGACATTAATTAATATTTCGATGATTTAGGTCGTTTTAAAAAAGAGTTCTCGTATCTTTAGAATATTTAAAAAGGTTAAAAGCTGTTCTGAGAGAACAAAAACAAAAAGTTACATAGTTTGAGTCAAAATGGGAATCTGCACTCAAGGATCTAAGTCCTGCTTATTTTCATTAAGAAAATTGTGGTCAGCAACACACTTACTTTTGTATGGTGAACTTTGAATCATCTTGGCGACGATGCGCGTTCCGTTCGTGGCGATAGCATTCAGTTTAAACATCGTTAACATTTCACTGCGAGTCTCTTCCTTTATGATCTCATCCAAAGCTTTTGCGTAAAGTTTCACCGAGTCGTATAAGTAAGCAGCGTAAATAGAAACAAACTGTAAACAGAACATTATGTTGAGATACACGTTGTTGACTTATTAGTATTAGTTATATTTAGCTAAAAGTTTATCGTTAATGCTCAAATAATGGCAACTATTTTTTGGCATACAGATACACACAGGTACAGATGAGATATAAAAAGTTAAGCACATTTGGGACCATTCTTGTGTGTGCAACGGAAAGGGCTTTGATGGTCCATACCTACCAGTCCGCCATTTTTTTTCAAAATGGCGGCCACGCTTGATTCCAAACCCCGTAAAGCATCACGTTTCCGAGATATTAATGTTCAAAGTTGTAACAAGATGTATGCAACTTCAAAAAATATGGATTTAACGTGATCAACTTGAAACATTCGATCTCGGAAATGTGACACTACGGGGTTTGGTCTTATTATGTTTTCTGTTTGCATTGATGTCAGCTATTGATTTATATAGCTATCATGCGTAGCCGCCATTATGAAAAAAAGACAAAATGGCGAATAGGAAGGTATGCCAGGCTCCATATAAAAATCATCAATCCCCTTTGAAAACGTACCATGTCCCCAATATGCAGGGAAATTGCGTAACCTTTTTGTTTTCCCACTTTACTTAAGCACACTCACACAACACATAATTATTTCATGCAAATTGGGTCCTGAGCTCCCAAAATTAAATCAACTAAGTACCTTATTAAACTTATTCCCGAATACGGAGTCTTTGAACTTGAAGGGCTTCATCGTGTTGTACTTGCGCACTTTGTTGGTGAACTCCTCGTAACTGCTGTACGGCTCGGACGAGACCACCACCAGTAGCGACTGCGCTCGCTTCTTGAACTCTAGCGTGTTTGGACATGTTAGCTTCGTTCGGTCCTCCGTTTCTGTAAAAAAATGTTTAAATTAAATATAATCACAGGATTTCTGTGTTCTATGGCCGTATATAGAAGTGTCAAAGTCATAGTGTTCTAGTGCGAAAAGAGAATGGCGCTAGCACTAAACGTTCTAAAAAGCTCCATCTCTTTTTTTCACTGGAACAATGACTCCCTTGATGATAGACCTGGGCTTTACGACAGTACAAAACCGCAAATCGAATCATATTTATACACATAGATAGTTTTAATACTTTATTGTTCCGTACGGATATTAAATGGACAAGGGGCGCGACGTTTAAGATACCTCAAAATCTAAAATTGGTAGTTTATTCCTCTATCTTCGTAAAAGGAGAAGATCTTATCGAGATCATTATGTCTTTCCACAGTACTGAATAAGCACATTACAAGCTATGAATACGACACAAGTGACGCAAGAATGCAACAAAATCGAATGAACATTACATGTAACACTCTCGTGTCCAAAACACATTAATCACAATAAATATAGTCATATACATAATTTCTGTATCAATTAGATTTGCAATTGTAATGTTTACGCCTGGCAAACAATGTGGCGACGGTTTAGCTAAAACAATAAGGAAAACGGAACTATTTAACACTACTGACGAATACGCAGAAATTATAGTACTTAGTGTTACGTTACCTTTTTTTTCTGTTAAGCGTAAATGTCATATTACAAGCATTTTAATTACTCACTTATAAGATATTTCAAAGCTTCTTTAGGCGAATATGTCATCATATCCACGAAAATGACCATGTATTCGCCCTTGGAGAACAGCTGGAGTGATTCCATAGCCGTCATCATTTCTATGAGACCAGACGTAGATCCCAAGAACACGTATACTGAAAATAAAACGGGTTTTGTTACTTATATGTCATGTAGTCTATGGACACCTATATTAATTGTCAATCACCATAAGATAAAAACAGCAATGAACATAATATGGAGAAGAGTTAAGTCGGCAGATTATGCTCAATTTTTTACCCTGCCCTTTTTCAGAGTCAATCAATCAAAATATTTTGATTTCACATAAGCCTACATGGGCACTTATGAAACGTCGTCGTCAACTGGTCGTTTCCTATGGAGAAGAACCGGCAAGAAACTCCATGGTTACTCTTTTTCAAAATAATTGGCTTTTATAATGTTTTCAAATTACAGTAGGTAGAGTGCCAAGGAAAGGCAAAGAGCGAGAACAAAATTAGAGCTCTGCTAATCCCACCTAGTGCTTTAGAAGTATGGACTCGTTACTATAACAACAGAAAGCCAATAAAAGCAAAACATCTAATAAACTCACTTCTGGTCTTATTTTTGGTATCCTGGATGAACTGGTACCAGAAGCCAGGCGCGCAGCAGGTCATCTTCTCCTCGCAGCACTTGAAGGAGTCTATCACCGGCCGCTGATGGTTCACCGTCATATTGTTCTTCTTCGCGTGGTTCTCCAGCGTCAGCGCCACCGTCACCCACGACTCCTCGTACAGAATGGAGAACTTGTTCCATCTGTAGTACCGTAGGAGCGATATTACGGATTTTGTTGCCTGTAATTAAATAAAAGTGTTTTTTATCACATTAATTCAAAAAGAGCTAGTGTATTCTTCGTAAACAGGGACTAAAATAGCTCTTTAATCTCTAGGGACTAAAAGTGATTTGAATGTGATGTGTGAAAAAAAATCAGCTGTTCCATACATTTTGTCGATTTAAGTGAAGACCAATGTATGGAACAGAAGATTTTTTTTCGCGATTTCAAGGTTCGTCCCATAGAAAAAGTTGTTCAAAATGATGAGTGCAATGACCCCTTTTCGGGTTTAGTATAAAAAAAAACTAATGTTGTATAAAACTCAAGCATCCAGAACCAGTGTAAATTGCATGCATCAAGACCCAGTGGTTCAGGCCGTGCGTTGTCAGTCAGTGAATTTAATATTTTTATTAAGTAGATTTTATCGATGGGTATTATTTAACTAAAAATAGATCTCGTGTAGATTAAAATAAGTTATTGCTTACCTGAGCGCCAGGCGGCTCCAACCTCGCAAAGTTCGACAATGTCGAAGTTTGGTAATCGGAACATCTCTGAAACAAATATACAATAATAACATCAATATTTTGACAGCTTCCAGTACCTTACCAAGGGTTTTATTAGCACTAATAAACACTGTTATCAAATATATTTGAGACATCGAAGATTAAAGACCGTTGACGGAATTGCATGCATGCATATATTGCAAAGAAAACACATTCATTGATGAAGAATTTTTTGAAACCCTATAATTCTTGCCCATTTTTTGACAGTAACATTTTTTGACAGTAGAAAGTAACAATCTAGTAAAAATAAAATTATAATGTTTACACATTATAATTTTATTTTTACTAGATTGTTACTTTTCAACTTGTAAACTATGTGTATTGTTTGTATTAAAAAAAAAAAAAATTACATTGATAAGAAAGAAGTTATAAATTAATCTCTTACTAGTTATAACATGTTATAAGAACGACCATATTTATTATCTACATCTAGTAATAGATGGTTATTGAAACCTTTATTTTAATGGCGAATATTAATTTTAACCGTTAAGAATTACCATTTCGCGCCCTACTAGTGATCACTTTGACTTTAGAAAGCCAATTACCACTTTGTTCCCTCAAATATACCTTAGATTATCCTGTATCACAAAACGTATTTAGTAGAGATAAATCGGCTATCCGGCCAATTTTGCTACCCGGCCGGATACAGGATGGTACCTCATTATTCGGACGGATACCGCATTTTTAATTATTTACAACGTTTTCTTAATATGGTCTTTATTTATTTCATACTTTCGTGCCTCACCTCCGCGAGACCACACTCAAAATAAGCTATTTTCGGCAGACTTATAGGATGCCCGGATATACGGTAATATGCAAAAATCTAAAACCGCTCTTACTGCTTAAAAAAACTCATTATGCTTACATAAGAGATCATGGGCAAGTTCCTGGACTGTGCGATGATCGCCTCAGTGTGGCAGCGGCCTTCAGGCCCGAAGAAGGCGACGACGCCCGAGCAGCTCATGTCAGTGAGCAGGCGTGTCGCCGTCACTGTGTCGAACTTGGTGTCATGCCATTCTAGGAACAACTCCACGTCGGGCAGCAACTCTGTGTTGTTGTTCAGCTGGAAGAAAAATGAGGCTTATTTAAACGTATTCAAATATTATCGAACGTTAAATTGATTATTATTAGTATTACAAAAATAACTAGGATTAATGGCCTGGTTCCCCCTCCCGATAAGCAAAATAAGTAAACCTTTCGGTTTAAACTTCTGCGTATAATTTCATAACCAACGCTTGCGAAAACAGGGATAAGGGCTACTTGCCTGTGGGATAACTGTAACCACGTAGTTACACATTGATATTTATAGGACATTTATTTATGTCATGAAATCTAAAAGTTAACTCAACTTGTTTGCCCTCGAGTTAAAAATAGCTACGGAAGTGTAGATATGATTTTGCGCTGATCAAACAAAGTTTTATCATTGTACGAGTCCAACCGAATTTATAGAGACATACATACTTTTAAAAGTAGTGAATGTAATTACATCGATTGGAATTTAAACATAAATGAATCATTCGAAACCGCATTGGAATCAGTTTAGCATTACAGACCGGTACATGTGATTTAATATGATACTAAAAATATTACACGGTATGCGAGATGAGGCCAATGGAAAGATTCACACACAGCGTCCTTGGTTAGATTTATTTTAATGGATATATCCTATCGGGTATTATATGAATTATGATAATGGGTAGATAAGCGAGCAGACCTCCTCGAGGGCAATGGAGAGTGCCCCGGAGATAGTAAGGCCCTGTCGGTCGCGCAGTTCGCCGGTGATGCAGGGCAGGTAGCCGATGGTAAGATTGAACTTCTTGTTGGCGGCCAGCGAAGGCTCGGCCAATAGGCTCAGCGCCGCGAGTACCAGCACCCGCGCGCCGCGCCACATGCCGTCGCCTTCACCACGACACGCTCACCTAGGGTACACAACCAAACACATAAATTAAACAATAGATCCTAGGATTCAGTAACAGGTAGTTCTGTGAGAGGTGAATCATGGGATATACGAAGTGTTTACCTAGACCAAAACCTAGAGGAGAAGCAAGGCTACAAATGTGACTAGCCATATTGTAGGGAAATGTGATAACAAAACTACAAATCCAATGTAATCGTCTGATGTGTATATTCTACGAAAACAAGCGAAGGGGATTAACCCAAAAAGACCAAGGAGAACTGATTAATTAGATGTCATCTAATTAGAATAACTAGGGGTATTTTATACGGTGTAGATACTAGGTTGCAGAAAGCATTTTCCCTATGGCGACATCGTATCAAGATAAACCCAGGGGTTTCATAAAACTTCAGAGTCATTGTCCTATTACGATAAGAGGATGATTGGTTGATAACAGACGTTCTGAAACAGTGTGCGCTTTGATCTTGCACAGCAAACGTAATTATTGTGATGGCAATTAAAACTTATCATGATAAACATAGTTATGTATTTGTCGTGAACATATAGAAATTAATAATTACAATCTAATAATAAACACTTTTTAATTGTTCGTTTGCCGCGAAAATTTCTATAATCTACTGCGAACGCGAAAACGATGTATATTATGTATAATACGTCGTTTTCGCGTTATGTAGAGTATATTCTCTACACTGCATGATTGCATCAAAGTAGACATATATTATACTTAATGTATAATGAGTATGAGATTAGTGTCGCAATAAAATCACAATGTTATCTTCTAAACAACTTTTAAAACCTTTAAGATTTCACGGATTTGTATTTTATTGTCTTTTATATGTATACCACAGCCAAAGAATAATAGCTATAACTACAGACAAATTAATAACGTAGTTACCCCAAAGCATAGCTGTCCCAAACAAAACAGGGAAACGAAATACAAACAGTCACTTGCACCTTTAATTTTATCTCTGAATCTGACAAAAAGAGCAGTCAAGTGCGAGTTGACTCGCGCACCGAGGGTTTCGTACAAATTTGTAGGTATGTAAATAGTTAATCACGTTTTTATTATGTAACTACAAATTTACGGTTTTCGGATTTTTTCCTTTATTTGTTACATGATCTTGCTTCTTGCCAAATTTCACGATTCTAGGTCAACGGGAAGTACCCTATAAATTATGATTCACTTGAGAGTGTCGTAATACTTATACGTTTTGTGCGGCATAAACGCTTAGAAGTTTGATTTTTTCAGTTTCAAGGTACTGTAGACCTGAGTACTTACATGGTTTTAATTTCAACTCGATGCCTCCACGTGTTCCCAAGATAAAGGGTCTTGACACGCAGGCAGACAGGCGAACAACAATGTGATTCTATAAGGGTTCCGTTTTTTCCTGTTGAGGTACGGAACCTTAAAAACTGTAATTTTCACGTCCACTTACCCATACTAATAAATAATATTACAAATGCAACAGTATATTACTATATTATAATATCTGTATCTTACTTTCCACGCCTAAGCCACTTAACCGATCGTTATGAAATTTGCAAGATAGCTAGCCTGGGACCTGCGGAGTAATTGCGTAACACACTAACAGTACCTAGCAATGGCTTTCATTTTGACAGTTCAACAACATTCATTGCGTTATCTACGTTGTTGAGCAGGCACATTTTTCGAACATATGAAGCAATGGATTAGCAATATCCTTCTAAATGATTCAGATTGTGATTGAAAGTGTGCTACGCAATTAGGATGCTGGAGAAGATCATAGGTCAGTTTTCAATTTAGATCGCAGATCTAAGTCGCGGACAACAGATAATTTTATAATGTCATAAATGCGAAAGTACCTCTATCTATATGTTACTTGTTCACGCCTAAACCACTAAACCGATCGTTATGAAATTTGATAGATAGGTAACCTGGGACCTGGAGAAGATGATAGACCGCTTTTCAATCTGTATCGCAGACCAAAGTCGCGGAAAATAGCAAGTAGGTAATAATTTTACAATTTATCGAAAGATTACATGATGGCGACAATGAGCGTGTCTATTTCTGTAACTCAATAAAGGGAAGTCTTCCTGCAGCGCGTTTTCCGCCCTCAAATGTAGGAATTGCTTCCATGCTGTCAAGTAAGTAATTGGCTCGCAGCCGGCGACCGATTAGACCAATTGACGTGCCGCTGTTTTGACAACATGCACCTTGTCTTCTAAAAACTTGTCTTCAAGGCATGCCATGTAAGTAAATCAACATTTAGTGGATTTGCTTGCCAATTACATTTTATTTACTACTTCATTTCATATAGGTAGTTAACTATTGATGTCTTATGCCAGACAAGTATTCCAGGTGGTATGTAGCAGTATAAATTTCAAGTCTGTCGTATACATAAACGCTATCTACCCCCAGAGTCAATAACCGCACGTAGCCCGCGTTGCGAGATGCCGCGGAGCCAGCATGTTGGTTGGCACCTAGCAGGCTAGGCTGCCCGCGCGCACACTGCACAATGTCAGGCTAGCCGCAGCCTGCAACTCATTGGAGGCGTGCTCACTGCCCGCACCACACGCACGACCGCCAGAGCGCCTATGAACCACGATCTCGCCATGAGATAACGCCCGCGATAACGTTCTCCGCAGCTATTTTTAGAACTTAATAAAAAGGTAACGTGATTATGATTACATTTCACGCAATGGCATACGCTTCCCGTATAACGTTAAGTTGGAAGTCAAACGATGGATGGCATTTTACATTGAAAATACGACCAAAATGTTGTTATGGCTGAATAAGCCCTGCCAACTGTAGTCAGTTGAGTTTCATTAGCTAACTACTTGCCTGGAGCTGTTATCCTTTTTATGCTTAAGTCTGCCGTGCCAACTGTCGTTCTTTTTTTTAGCAACGTAGCTAGAATCTATTTATATGAAGTTATTAAATATATAAACCTTAAAGTAAGACACGTGTTCTTACTTTAAGGTTGTATAATACAACCGACAGTTTTCTCTCAAGTTCCGGTCAAGTAGTCTTCATTTGCATGTGACCCATCTATACATAGTCTCTCGGATCGTGCATCGTCAAACATTCCTTGTGTAGTAGTTAGCACGTGCATGAAAATATTCAAGATGCTAAATATTTTGGGCCTTTTCTTTCACGAAATATCTCTAACACGAAGGGCTGCGTGGATTAACAGAGCAGAGCAGCGGAGCAATAACACAAACGAAAAGATCAGTTAATGCATGAAAAGTGTAGCTGTTAGGTAGATACCCACACTACCCATTGAGGTTGCAACACCACAGGTATCAATTACATTAAATTAAAACCTCTAATAGTAAAATGCAGTTCTAAAATCTAACCCGAAATTAAGCTTCTAAATGAAACAAAGAAAAACTGCTGTAGAAGAAAAACTTTGCTATTGTACAATACAAACACCAAGGCAAATGTGGCAAGTGGACAGATATAATTTAGTTTATTCAATAAAACATAATGTATGATGCAGTAAGTTGGTCTCGCACGGCTTTTGACTTAACTGGCGAGTTTGTCCACAATGATACCTTATTTATGTGGGTCACTCGTGTACTTAAATGTCACGACAATATTATTGTGTCAAGATCATAATGAGCCCTTCCTGCTGTGCCAGCCACGTTTTTTCCGAGAAATTCTATGTTGTTGACAGCAAAACTATCAGCCTTTAGAAACTATACATTATTTTGTCTGCAATAGTTCTGAAGAATACTTTTTCTCCCCAGTTTTGCGCAAAAAACTTCTTTTGATGGTCTACTTCCTGAAGCGGTACAGTGTTGGAACAAACAAAATATTTACCGGAAGCGAGACACACGAATGCTGCGAATGACACATCATAGCATCGAGTTAATTTTCTTGACTCTTCTTGAATTAAGAGCGTTTACGCCGTACGGCATTTCATACAAACTTTCAAGCCCTTATTTTTCGAAATGAATGAACCGATTTTAATGAAACTTCATACGCATAAGCAGGATACAAAGGTCTAAAAAGTTAGTAGAGAACATTTTCGAAAAATAGTGTTACAGCCAAATTAGACCGATTTTAAATTTTCCATAGAAACAGAGATTTCCAGTTATCTTTTTTTTAAATAAGACATTTCGTAAATGTTCTCTACTAACTTTTTAGACCTTTGTATCCTGCTTATGCGTATGAAGTTTCTTTAAAATCGGTTCATTCAATTCGAAAAATAAGGGCTTGAAAGTTTGTATGAAATGCCGTGCGGCGTAAACGCTCTTCAGTGCTTCCGATTTTTGAAACCCTAAAGTTTTTTAGTGATTCAACTAATTGGTTATTGTTTGGTTATCATTAACCAACACTAGTTGAATCACTAAATAACTAGGGAGTAACTAGAACTGCTGTACATGACTTGGGTTTTACTACATGACACTTCTAAAAACTGTAGCTTACTGACGCTTCATGACATTATCTATTCTTGTTGTATGGTTGAGAATATTGAGTGGTGCATAATGGTAATATATAGTTTTATGGGCCGAAAACTGAACCCTGTGGGACACCACTGAGTATGGTTTGAGACATCGACATAATCTTTAGTTTACGCACACTGACAGGAATTTGAGACAGAAGGTCAAAGATCTATGATAAAATTCACCTCTGTAACATGCTCAAGAATTTTCAATAAGATGCCGCTAAGAACTGGTAAGAACGTGGTCAAATGCCTTTTCATATTCTAAATATATACATTTCTTGGGGCCGCCCTTTTCTCTTTTTTATCAATATAAGTTAAACGTTTATCAATTCTTGGTAGTAAATATCGAAATAGGTATACCGAAGATGTTTTTTCAGGAACTTTTCAATATTTAAGATGAATTTTCAAAAATCCTACTCGTGTGCTTCAAGCTTCTAGACCAGGCGGTTTCGGCTATGCGTTGTCTGTCAGTGAATTTAAGATATTAAAGATTTTCACATTTATGTCGCTTTACAGAGAAACCGTTGACCAATCACGTGACGTATTACTAACATATTTAAACCGCGCATATGGCAGATTAGCAGATACCCAATTATTATATCCCTCTAGTCTAGTTGATCATCTCTGTTGATTTTACTTTTTATCAAGATATGATCAAAATATGAGCACAGAAATCATGCCAGCAGTTATAACAACTGTTTTGTATAAAAATACTGCGTATAACAAACAACTGTCCAAATATTATTAAAAACAGAACATAACCAAACATAGAACACATAATTATGGTATACAACGATATTTTTAGTATATGCGAAACCTGAATATAGTTTGTTCAGAATAAGTAGGTAACTGAATCGATTCCAATAATTTTTACCCCATGTTATATTTTGTCCCAAATATATTTAAAAAAGGTTAAAAGTTGGACACCAAGTGACACTAAGTAAGTTATCCAATCTCCGCGCCGAATGGTTAGGTACCTAGGTATTATTATCAATGAGCGCAAAACGGCGCGGGTGAGCATGTTTTTGTAAGGACAAACAGGTAACTTAACAAGCTTATAACTTTGTGATTTTTCATGATACAGTTTTGAAATTTTGTACAGACGCGTAGACGCCAGCACATCAAGCTACTACAATCTGCAAATTTTTTTGAATAGATTTACAACTTTATCGCTACAGTATAAGGTTCAAAGTTGATTGGGAAAGTTTGACAGTTTCGGGTAGCTTGATGTGCTGGCGTCTGTACATAGATTCTTTACATAAAAATACTAGACCGGTATTTCGGGTTTCGCATATACTAAAAATAATGTTGTATACGAAAACCACCAGGTCCTAACTAGAAACATAATGAATAATAACCATTTCTTTCTGACTAATGAGAAGACACGACTTATATCGTTATATTATTCCTGGTAAGTACGCCTTATGGTCCATTACGTCACACATTTATTCAAGTTAATATTTGTAACCTCGACTTTGGTTACATATTTACGAAGTTATTAATAGGACGCCAAATACATAAGCTAGAGGCTGAATCAGCCGACGGATAGCTCAGGTCCAGTATTTACTACCAGTATAAACTTGGCAAATAGACATTTGACACTAAGGCCGAGTTAGACATAATTAAGTATCCGTCTTTATCCAGCACTTTTAGTTTGACAGTTTTGCGACAGTGACAGGAATCAACATTTTATAGATCTCGGATTTTCGACCTAAGTATGTACCAAGTGTTTATTCATGAAGAAGATTTTTAAAAAGAGTAACCGTGGAGTTTCTTGCCGGTTCTTCTCCATAGGAAACGACCAATTGGAACCGTGCACCTAGCTTCTGACGTTTCATAATTGCCCATGTAGGTTTATGTGAAATAAAATATTTTGATTTTGATTTTAAATCAATGCAAGTAAATAGCGAAATAAGAGTATTTGTAGTAGGTACTACTAGAAGCAAAAGAATTAGGTATCAGTTATCATTTTATAACGCGATAAAGTCGAACATGACTACTTTTTTGACGTGACAACGTCTTAAATTAGGTTGCGGCTGGGAGTCACTTATGAAAAAGTGTAACGCTCGGTAACGTTACGATGAGTCACCGAACGAGAGAGAGGCCCGCCGAATGCCTTGCGTCTCTCTCCCACTCAACTATCATTCAATTCCTTGTTCCTATTGTGCAATTTAATTATATTCATATCAATAAATATTCTACCGAGAAAAAGACGTTGTCACGTAAAATCTTCGCCCGTAAAACCGACTTTACAGGCAACCATTTTTTTTCAACTATAACTGAATGAGAATCCCTAACTACTTGAGAACACCAAATAGAACATTTAGACTCAAGAATACCAATTATACTTCCTACAATAAATTAATCCTAAACTAAACTGTATGGGATGTAAAAACGAACTTGTGCACGATCTATATAAGGAAACGAATATACTTACATTACTATTTACTAAAATAGTAGTTAGCTAAACTAATGGGACGTTCCTTGTATTCTGCGGTGTATATCTCTGGGCGTAACATGGTTGGCATCCGTTAGCCATTAAATATATTACAGTACATACAGGAGATTAGCAAAATAGCAACACTAAACTAAAAGACGCGGTAATCTCAATAGGTAGTCAGGCTAGGCTAGCTATTTCCCCGAATATAGCACCATAACTACCTATCTATCCACTTTCATTACTAAACCTTATTGTTTCACTTTTTGGGAGATTTTCTTGATCTCCTAATCATTACTCACACATTGTCCATTGTCCATCTATCTCATATCAACTTTCTATGAATTTTATCATCATCTTCCCGCAAAATAATCAAAACAAAAATTCAACTAACACTGAAAACAAACAGTTAAACTGAAGAGGAGAGGACAAAGAATGGAACACCACGGTAATTCGCAACACCAGACATATTTTTATGAAACATAAAATATAACTCTAATGCCTCAAATAGAATTTTATAGTAATATCTTGACGAAGGAGCTATAATTCTAGACGCTATTTTATTGTTCGCTAAGCACTTTCGTAGCAGTCATAACATTTCACTGCTTCCGTTGAATGTAAATTTTGAGCACCCAAACGTAGAAGTAATAAGCAATACCTACTTCAAATTGCTGAGTTAAATATTTTGGTACCGATTAAAATCTGCAATTCCCAATATTTAGAAGTGTCTAAATATAGACATATCTACACATATCACATATATTTCAAAGAAAAATATGCATCGACCAAAATGTTGACACACAATACGCAAACAGCTGCTTATCTATCTGCTGATAGTGTCAATTCTGATGATTTAGACAGAGCAGCAAGTTTTACAAGAATATTTAAGCAGATTTAGAATAAATATCAGAAATTTGTCAATAGTGCGTACTTGAGTATGATCAGCAGTACAGCACAACAGCAGGACAATTTCACCATCCACATGATGACGAATAAAACTTCCAACCAAGAGTTTTTTGACAAAGGTTGGAACTCGAAGAATAACAAAATATTAGCAAAATGCGCTTGACTACAATAAAAACATGGTGCGATTTGGAATGTGTCGCAAGCGGAATAGTCCGTAACGATATCGATCTGGACAAGGCGATGTTTGGTCTGCCACTCCCGACCGCACCCACCCTAAGTTAATAAAAAAATCGACCACCCCTCGTCTCCGACGACACACTGACACTATATTGTTTTACTTATAAGGTTGCGATCTGCTTCTACATAGTTCATATTGCCGACATCTACACCTATAACACTACCTTACACTCCTACAAATTTGAAAACAGTTTTTCCTTCATAGTGCATGACGAAGTATTGAAGTTAGGACAAAAGACACGGAGTCACAGGAACGACCATTGTTCAACTTTCTGAACTTTTAACAGAAAAAATCCCCGACATTTTCCTTAAAATTTAATTTTAAGTTTATTTTTTTGTAAATTTGGCATACTAAATTCGTTGAGATAAACCGGTATTTTTTATATTTTATTGAATCTTGATACTCAGATTCAGGGCTACAAAACTTGTCCTATCACTAGCAATGAAAGTCTCAAATAGAAATCGTAAAATCTTAGACAGAGCCCAATGCCTAAGTAAGAAGCTGCGACTTCGTACACAATTGAAGATAATAGAACTTTCGAATTAAATATAGTCGGCCATACCTTTATGCTTAACAAAACAGAAGAAGAAAAAAGATAGGATGATCTACAGCCCCTGAGTAAGGAAAAAGCCATTTTTTAATAAAAAAAAGATCAAGTCAGCTTAAAACTTATTTTGTCCGATTCCTCCCTCCACTGCCCACACCATCAAACGATACGTCATCAGGTCTTTGATCATACGATGATTTCTGTCAAATCTTTCGACAAACCCGTTGTCCATAAACAGAACTACAGGAAAAGTGAAAATTAAATTGACATTCTGAAGTCCAAGATCGATTTTGCGACGTATCCAGAAATTGGTGACTTTACCACACGTTGCCGTTGATGAGATTGTAGAGGATTAGCATCAAGTGAGTGGTGCAAATAGAGCTTGACGCTAGCTGTGACGTGACCACGTGACGAACGTTTGTTAAACATGCACGACGTACAAACAATCCTAAAGGAGTAACAAGCCCATCTAGGCTTCCTTTAAATCCCCGGCCTTTTTCGGGACTCGTTTGAGACAAAGATGATTGACAAGGTTTAATGTTGGAGGCCAAGTTAATTTTTGGTTCACCTGGAGGAAGACTACTTTTTGCTAGATACAGCATTGATTAAACGACTTTTTCCTTACATAAGTTACCAACTTATCTATTTATGTTGGTTGTAATTGTTACATATATATTCATTTCAGTTTTCCTTGAACACGTGTTTATATAGAGATGTATTAAAATAGAGACAATTTAACTCATTAAGTAGCATAGTAAAATATTAGTTTATAATATTAGCTTCACTTCATAAAATCCACCATAATTAAATTGTATATTATTAGGATTATTAAGTGTATCATTCCATTAGTTTGTTACAAATCCGTGTCATAATTTTCCTTGATGTGTTTATAAATAGATGATTATGATGAAAATAGAACAATACAACAATAACTCATTAAGGTGCCACTAGTAGATATTTTTTCCATACTTTCGGGAGAGTATTACACCACTGTTTGACATTGTGCATCCAAAGTTAAATATGATATCGTTTTGTCTTATTATTAATTTTGTCCGTACGGAAACAGAATAGTAAAATAAAAAGCCATTAAAAAGTTATGAGACAACAAAGATTCGTTTTTCTTGCTACTTTTAACCCCCGGCAAAAACATAGGGGTGTTATAAGTGTGACGTGTGTCTGTGAGTCTGTCTGTGCCATCGTAGCTCCCTAACGGCTGATCCGATTTTAATTTTTTTGTTTGAAAGGTGACTTAATCGAAAGTGTTCTTAGCTATGATTCAAGAATATCGGTTCAGCCGTTTGAAGAATATCAGAGCCCTTTTAGAGACCTGTGAAACATGCTCACATAAATTCATCAACTAGAGTTGATGAATTTATGTGAGCATGTTTCACAGGTCTGATTGAATCGAAATTTGGCATTTCGTTACTTCCAAACAAAATTATTTCTTCTGAACCTTTAAAAATTTTAAATTTATTCTGAACAAACAATCAAACTTGGTTCAGACAGAGGAAGCGATATTTATTAGGGTTAACATACCTTGCATATAACGATTATGTCCGCCGTCACCGCCGTGTGTGATTTAAAATAATAATTTAGGAATGTATATCCGGCTTATTTTTACTATCCTCATATTCTGTATCCCGCCTTACTTCACTAGCCGGCCGTATTGCCTGATAGTAGGTCAATATCCTGCGACTACAGGATATTCAATACATAATGTTTTCTTAACTTCTTGTATGAATATTTTTTTTTTTTTTTGCAGAATTTAGGTACATTATAATATGGTAATAATAACAGAATGGTTGCACTATACATAATTATATTTAAGGCACGTGCGTAATTATAGAATTATTGATCACATTATAGAAAAGAAATAAAAATACTGTAATCTTCCCAAATCCACCCAATCCTCGACGATATCCACGAATAAATCCACCTCTAAAGCCGCGTTCAGATCTACAGATATGGTCTATAGCTACTTTCGGCCGAATATCGGCTATCCGGCTCATCGGTTGTCTGGTTATAACCACCATCTCTTTCCTCTGAAATTAACTAGTAAAGTAAAGTTGGCCTTTTATAACCGCCTTAAAAAAGTAGGAGATATTATGTATTCGGCGAGGTTATTTTTTATTTTGGTCCTCTGTCTTTGTTTTTTTTTTCATTTCTTTTTTTTTTTAGTTTAGTTTGATCTGCAATCAGTCGCAAGACTATAAGCGGATGAGTTGAGTGATTATGGCGTTTAGGCGAAGAGACCAGTATCTTGACTGCCTTATTAGAGCACATCCTTCCTTTTCAGCCTTCTCGCCGTTACAGAAGGGTTTAAGAGGTCATAGGCCAGAGTATTTGGATGAACCGAGAGCCGATCGGCATATTTCCTTTTGTGTTTCTCAATTTCAGTTTGAATAGTGGGAACGCCAAGATATTCGTGGATCTCGTCATTTCTGGAGAACCACGGGGCGCTTGTAATGGTACGCAGAATGTTGTTTTGGACACGTTGGATGTACATGACGTTGCTCTTACTAGCAGAGCCCCACAGTGGGATTCCGTAGGTCCAGATGGGCTTCAACACGGAGTTATAGATCAGAAGCTTGTTATCAGTAGAGAGGACGGAGTTTCTACCCATAAGCCAGAGCAGGTTTCGGAACTTGTGATTAATTTCATCCCGTTTCTTCTTGATGTGATACATCCAGGTGAGCCTTCTGTCTAGGTTGAAGCCTAGATATTTTACATTCTCGGTATGTGGGAGAACATCATTGCCAAGTTTGACAGGAGGGCAATTTTCCTTTCTTAAAGTGAATGTGATGTGGTTCGATTTTTGAGCATTTGCCCGGATGCGCCACTTTCTCATCCATGTATGGGTCTCGTCTAGTATGTGTTGGAGCTTATTACTAGCCTGTGCTGGGACTTCATCACTGGCGAGGTAGGCTACATCATCTGCGTATGTTGCTACGGTCACGTCTTCAGATACCGGTAAGTCTGAGGTAAATATATTATATATTACAGGGCCGAGTACAGAACCCTGTGGAACGCCGGCTTTAATTTTACGTAGCGTAGATCTGACATCCCTCTGTTTCACCTGAAAAAGCCTGTCTTCGAGGTAGGACTTGATGATGAGGTAAAGAGAATGTGGAAGTTTATCTTTCACTTTGCACAGTAGCCCTTTGTGCCAGACTCTGTCGAACGCTTGCTGAACGTCTAGGTTTTTTTTCATTTGGTAAAGGATGCGGGTCGTTGGCTGTTGGTCCCTTAAACATATACATTTTATAAATTTTGCTTGAGTACTTTTTGACTAGTATCAATAATAGGTTTTTAATCCATTTTGTCTATGTGGATGATGTTGTTATCTTCACATAGTAAGTAGTGGAACATTCATTTGTGTGAGGTACTACAACTAAGAAATAAAAAAATATATGCTGGCTTTGATTTTGTTTGTTTTTTGTGTATTGCCAAATTGCCACTGACTGCCACAACAATAAATATTTTTTACTTTTTAGTCACTTTATTTTAGGTTTTTTTTAACCAGCTTTGAAATATTGTATATCTCCTTAAATGGTTTTATCATGCTTGTTATGTTTGCTATTTGCAACCATTATTGGTAAAAATATGGCTATGTACAAGTCGTCACTTATTCTGTTTAATGAGCTGCCTCCTGACCTTTGCAATCTTTCAATAACCAGATTATTGCAAAAATTCAATATAATCACAGTACAAAATGATTTTAAATACCATTAACCTGATTTAACAAATAAGTTATTTCATACATATTCTTATACCTTGACAATAAACTTGCAGTAATTGGCTGCATTGCAACATAGTGGCAATACTAAACATGGAATTAACTTTCAATTTAAAAAATTCAAAATTTAATCAAGGAGTGCAAGTCACCCATAGCAGATACACGTTACTATTTTGTTAATGGTTTTTGGTAGATTGAAATTAAGTTTATGCCAAAGTTAAAAAAAATCTACATACACAGATATACCAGATGCTTAATACTTCTTAGTGCGGCTTACCTGCCGAGTACCTACACAATGCTCTTATTTTTCAAGACTTCTATCAATATGACTTGTGCTAGTGTATTTTGGTCATCATACACCTTAAGACACAAAAATATTGATATCTAATCTATGTGTTCACCTCTGCCCAACCCTTGCGAAGCAGTGGTGGCCCAGCAGTGGTATGAATTATTACTACTAATTATTATTACTACACAAAGTAAAGCGCCTGCCTGGGTTTGAGCCCAGACAGGCGCTTTACTTTGTGTAAGTAATTTCATCACCATTGTTCTCAAAACGGAAAACATCATGAGGAAACCGACATGACCTAGAACCATCAAATCGAAGACATGTGACATCTACTAACCCGCTCTGGGCCCACATGTGAGATAACAGCCCACTCCCTCGCAAAGAGAAGGTCTGTATCCCAGCAGTGGGAACTATAGGCTGATTATGCTTATGCTAAACCTTCGGGGATTACAGGCATGATGTTATGTTATACATATTATAAAACTATGTTGTTTTTGTGTCAGTCTGCACGACCGCCTAGTTCTTCTAAACTCAATCATATATTTTACATGGAGAACTGGAGTGGTTGTTAGACTAGGTAGGGCTACCTGTAAAGACAGACTGTCAAAGATCTGCAAATGACAGCCAGGACCAATGGCTTAATGTGCTTTCCGAGGTCCGGAGGGCTCTCGATAAGTGGTCACCCATCCACGGACCGACCTCGGCAAGCGTAGCTTAACCTTCGGTCAATCCGTATGGCTGTTATTATTTTACAAAATTGATTGTGTTGCGAGAATTTATTTCGAGTTTAATAAAGAAAACTGAAAGCAATAATATATGCAACTTAGAAGGAAAATATTAATTTAATGTATCATAGTTCTACTAGCATAACAACAAGTAAGAAAAGGATTGTAGTATAGTCAGAATCAACAGTGGCAACCACCAAAAAAGCTTTGACTAATGAAAATGAAACTTTTGAGAATATTGTTGTAAAACTTGGAAGTCCTTCACCCTTTTATAATTTGTTTTAGAAGCTATACTTTCCATTATGATCTCATTTCTATTTATATTATTTACTTAGTCTTAGTTTTAAAAGTGGGCAAAATTGCAATGTTGTTCTTTTTTTTTTATTTTATTTTGTGTTATTAATCTTAAGTTTAAGAAGTATCTTGCCATAAAATTTTTAAGTTCTAGCCTTTAGTTTAGTTTTGTTATTATTATGTGTGATCACTTATTTCTGAGATTGCTGGTAAACCTGTAATTGGCGACTGTGTAAGACCGAGACTTTTGTGATCTATAGTACTTAAGATAAATTATACATAGAAGCTGTTGGTGTACCTTAATAAATAAATAAATAAAAATAAATAAATAAAAACTTTTAACTTTTTAATTTATCTTTTTGTTTTTATTAATTGAATACGAGGCTTTTGGATAATTTGTAATAATGTATGTAAAAAAAATTACTATTTTTTTTTATAATATGCATGTTATTTGTGCCAAATAAATCATTTTTATTTTTCATAATTTAGAACACCCAACAATAATAAGAAAATAGCAACAGAGGAGTGAGAAAAAAAAGTGATTCATAAATTTTATAAAAACCTTAAGAGAAAAACTTAAGTTTCTATGGCGAACTGTCTGTCCAAGTTTTACACTTGCCATACAAATTATCTTAATAAATTGAATAAGGTACAAAAACCAAATTGTTACAAAGGATATTTATGATGCCGACTTTTCCATGAGTTGTAATATAGAAGACATACCAATTTGATCAAACAATTTTTTAAGTACACAAGGAATCATCAACGTGAATGTATTAAACCAAAGTCCAAGTAATGAATCACAGTAAAGAACAACTACTAAGTTACCAGACTTCACCGGATTACATATTATTGCTTTAAAAAAATCTAGAGAATTAGCAATGCTATGCCATGTTTTCAACATAAATATTTACTAGATTAAATGCATCTGTTTTGTCCCAAAATTAAAAGCGGTTTAAGAAAACTTATGGGCAAATATGAAGGAATTACTCACCATTAATGTCAAATTCTCCTGTTTGAATTGTCCTGATGTATCCTTCATAGGATCATATTTAATCACAGTCTTCTAAGAGTCATTCAATATGTAAAACCACTGTATATCTATATTACATTTCACATGTACACAAACTGAATATAAACTTCAAAAATGTTTACAAAGGAATCAAGCTTGAATAGCATAGTAGGTTGGATTCTAAAAATACATCAACATGATAAAACCGTATGAATGTGTTAACTTAGAGCAACACAATGATGACAATATGTAAAATGGATTGTGAATCCGGATTAACCGCTTCACGTGCGTGATAGGGTAGTAATAGTGATAGGCTGGAGGTAGTGATAATACCAAAATAGATACATATGCACAATGGAAAAAAAATAGAATTGCAAATCAAAATTTGTTATTTATATTTCATTACTTCAAATACTAATCATTATTAGCTCTGTATTCACAGGTAATCTAAGGTACAAACGAATTAAACAAAATAATAACACTGATGTTTTAATCGAGTATAATTTAACACTGGACTTTAGAAAGTCGTAGGTACTCATGAATTGACCTGTATACTCCGTTATTATGTTATGAAAATACTCTAACGATGTACAAAAGAATCCAAAACCTTTTAGTCGATAAAATCACTGTATTGCAACGAGAAACGCAAAAACTTGTAGCTTAGCAAAGTATACAAATAAAATATCTTCCCATCCACCATCACATAACCACCACTACTTGACAAGCACAGCACCATAGTCCATAGCTCCATACATACACAAAAGTATCGGTAAATAACGAGACGACACTACTCAGCCAATAACCGTAACTTAGTTGCGCCGGTTGAGTTGGAACGATTAGTCGATTTAAGTTGATTTTGAAAAATACCGTTATTTTTTACCGATAATATCATCATTATTCTATTCATTCTATTGCGCTTATCCCAATTTATTTGGGGTCTCTTTGATATGTTGAGAATCCTGAAGCCTTGACTAAAGAAATATTGTTGTATTTTTTAAGTTGTCATTTTATAGAGCCAAATCAGACTATCAGAGATAGTCTGATAGTCTGATTTTAAACGAACGCCGAATTTCCAAATAAAGGCTCCTACAGACAAACGGGACACGCGACGCGAATCGCGCGCGGCACAAAGGCACCGCAAGTCGCGCAACGAGCGGTGCCTTTTACAGTTTTTACAAATTAAAAACAATCAATCAATCAATCACTTTATTTTCTCACCACAATATACATGACTCATTTTACATTCGACAGATTCGACAAAGATACATAGTTCAGGTAAGTATAATTATATTGTGGGAGACTGGTGCCTAAGCTAGGCTCGCTTGTGGCCTGTATTTCAGGACACCAGGATCCCACCCTATATAAAAATAATAATTACATCATGACGGCCGTAGTTCCAATTTTCGCCATTTCACAGATAAGTTGGTAGGAGTGTACGTTGCAAGTTATGGAGGAGATTATTCCCAATATTACTGGAGAATCGGCTACGTTGGTAGTACTTTCCATTCAAAAAAAGTCTTGCTACGGAAAATCACAAAAAAACAACATTACGCCTGTATTCCCCGAAAGGATAGGCAGAGGTGCCCTTATAGTACACCCACATTTGGCTAGTTAGTCTCACAAGTAATGGGGGATGTATACACAATGTGTTTAACAGTGTAGTTTCAAAACTTATAGTGGCAATACCTTCTAGTTTTTTATGTATGTACTTTTTTATATATTATATATCAGTGGTACGCATGGACGTAATATAATAGCAGTAACTTCTATTATATTACGTCTTAGACAAAGCAAAGTATAGACAGCGGGTAACGCCATTTCATTTCCACAAGAAAGGGATAAAGTATTGTGTTATTATAAGTAATAGAAAAGGATAAAGCTATACTATTTCCGTCTCTCAGTGCGTGCCCGTTTTTTCAAGGCAGCTACATAAGTAGCCAATGTTATTTAAGTTAGTTTTTTGTCTCATGTGTGGCCACGCTACCCGATGCTCTATAGCTTTCTTACTCTAAGTATTACGTCCATGTTGTACGCACCCACTGACCTCTATAATACAAGTACTTGTATTATAGAGGTCAGTGTACGCACCCAAATCATTACTATACTCTATGGGTACCTACGCATAACCCAAAGAGTAAAGTAACTATAAGAAAATTTGTATAAATCTATGTAATAAATAGTTTTATTGCATTTCTTTTCTAAAACTAAACGAATATTAGTTATTTTTAATAAAAAATTTGTACCTAAAAGTACAAATTTTTTATTGCACGATCTTTTCATTTCAAAACGGCATACGATTTTTTGTAGTACATACATATGTTATGATGCTTGTGGGTGCTGTTGTTAGGTCTGTAGATTCATGGAATAAAACGACGAGCTTCGTGTGACTGTGTATTCGCCATGACAGGGGTAAAGAGAGTGTGTCAACCGGAAGACAGGAAGACCATAGATACATAATATTATAAAGTTGGATACATACGTAACATCTCCCTTATTAAGAAAAAGTAAATACAAGCATACGTAAGTATACACTTTTTTTTTTTTTTTTTTTTTTTTACAATTAATGATCTTACGTACTATTAGTGAAACGGAACATCTCCATGCGACAGTGACATCTGTCAAGTTGACTTAACTAAGTTTTGACAGTAAGTTCTAACAAATGAGGTTATACATTACAACTTTGAAAACAATAAGTTTACTTAAAAATTAAATTAAAAATAATGGACTTAATCTAGACTTAAAACTACCAAAATCTTCGGGGCTTTATGATAGCTCTGCCGAATGAAGAATAAGTAGTTGTTGAGCGGTTAGTATGACTATTTGGTGTATGTAATGTGTTCGTTTTTGTTTCAGGATTTTGCACGGGACTAGCTGAACAAGGTGATTGATAGTTCGAGGGAGGAGACGACGGCGGCAGTGAATTGGAAGGCGGCGGAAGATCGGTATCTAGTGGAACAGATGGGGATGACAGTGAACTTCCACTAGGAGCAGTCATAGTGGCTGAAAGTTTTGGTTTTAGGATGTGTTGGCGATTACGACGAAAAGTACCTTCCGGGGAGACAATAGTATACGATCTGGGCTGTGGACCTATATCTAAAACGGTACCTGGTGTCCAAATACTATCTGGCTGTTTCTTGAAGTATATGTGATCACCAATGTTTAGTGAAGACAACGGTTTTGTATGTTGATTATAATAAATCAGTGATTTGTTATCTTTTATTCTAGTTTTATTTGATACAGTCCTGGAGTTAGGTATTTTTGGTTTCAGAGTATGTTCTAAGACTGGAAGTTTAGTTCTAAGTGACCTGGACATTAGTAATTGGGCAGGTGAATACGTGCTTTCTTTAGGTGTATTCCTGTACTGTAGTAACGCTAAATGAGGGTCTGATTTGTCTGTAAGGCATTTTTTTAATATATTCTTGATGGTGCCTATGGTTCTTTCTACTAGACCGTTAGACCGTGGAAGATAGGGACTTGATGTAATATGTTGTATTTGCCAATCTAAAGCAAAATTATTAAACTCTTTTGAGTTAAATGGAGGACCATTATCAGAAATTAGAATATTGGGAATTCCATGCCTGGAGAAAATAGACTTTAAATGACTAATTACAATTTTACTAGTGGAACCACCTACTAGCTTAGCAAGCTCGATATATTGAGAATAATAATCAACGACTATGACATACTTGTCTGAATTGAGATCAAATAGATCAACTCCAACTTTATTCCAGGGGATTGGTTTTACTTCATGAGGCTGTAGTGGTTCTTTGGAATTGCTGCGTCTGTTAGTAAGACAGTTATGACAATTATTAACATATTTTTCTATGTCAGAGTACATATTGGGCCAGTATATTAGATTCCTTGCTAATCTTTGGCAACTGTGAATACCCTGGTGACCTTCATGGATCTGTTTCAATATGTCATGCCTCATAGCTACAGGTATAATAACACTGTTGTTTTTGAAGACAATACCATTAATAATGTGTATATCTGTTTTTAAAGGAAAATATGGCCTAAGTATGTCTGGAAGTAATTTTTTATGTTCAGGCCAACCTGATATGCAATATTTACTTAAAAGTGACAATTCCTTATCTTGAGAAGTCTGTTCTTGAATTGATTTAAGTTTGTTTGGGCTAACTGACAATGATCTAATCACTAAATTGACATGCAAATCTAGGTCAGACTCAAGATCACATAATGACTGTTCTGGTAAAGCTGCTCTAGACAGCGTATCAGCAACATATAGATATTTACCTGGCTTGTAAGTTACATTCAGGTCGTATGGTTGTAATCTTAGCATTATTCTTTGAAGACGGGGTGGAATGTTGTATATTGGTTTTTTATAAAGCGACACTATTGGTTTGTGGTCGGTTTCAACTAAAGTGTGGCGACCATAGATATATTGGTGAAACTTTGTACAACCAAATAGGATAGCTAATAGCTCTTTCTCAATCTGAGAGTATGACTGTTGACATGAGCTTAATGAAGCTGAAGCATATGCAATGGGGTGTTTATCATGGCTAATCACTGCACCCATGGCATCTTTAGACGAATCTACAGACAGTGTAATAGGTTTATTTTGATCATAATATGTCAAGACAGGGGCTTTAGTTATACATTCCTTTAATGCATTAAATTCTACATTATGTCTATCTTGCCAAGACCATTCATTATCTTTGGACAGAAGCGTTCTCAAATTAGAAGTTTTTTCTGACAAATTCTTTATGTATGAGCCTAAGTATGTGACCATACCTAAAAATCTTTGTAATTCTGTGATATTTGTGGGAGGTGGCATACTGCAAATGGCTTTCACTTTGTTTTCATCAACTCTAACACCATCTTTAGAAAAGATGTGTCCTAAGTACTTAACTTCAGTTTTACATATGTTAGACTTTTCTTTATTAAATTTTATTCCTAGTTCCCTAGCTCTTTCTAAGACTTGTTTTAACCTAAAATCGTGTTCTTCTTTTGTTTGACCATAAATTAAGAAATCATCCATCATGATTTTGACTCCTGAGATATCGGAGAATCTTCTTGTCATAATAGAATGAAACAGTTCTGGAGCTGCATTTATCCCAAAGGGAAGTCTTAGGAATCTATATCTACCTTGAGGTGTGATAAATGTACATAGCTTTGAAGAAGCTTCGTCTAACTTGAGCATATAAAAACCTTTGTTTGCATCAAGGGTTGTGAAGTACTGTGAACCAGAGAGGCTGGATTTAATTTCATCAATAGTTGGAAATTGATAATGAGGACGCATAATAGCTTTATTAAGTTTTCTTGGATCTATGCACAGGCGTAGTTTGCCATTTTTCTTAGAAGCTATTACTATTGAACTTACCCAATCAGTAGGTTCCTCGACTTTGACTATAATTTGGTCTTTTTCTAACATGGCTATTTCTTCTTTTAATTGTTCTAAAAGACTGAATGGAATTCTACGACAGGCATCAATAGAAGGTACAGCATCAGGCTTCATTGATAAATGACATTCATAATCTTTAAGACAACCTATTCCTGAGAAGAGATCTTTATATTCAACAAGTTGTGATACGTTGATTGACTCATGAAAATGAACATTATGGACTCTTTTGACTAATTTTAATGTTTCACAACTGTTGCGACCAATAATATTTCTACAAGGTATATCTACAATGTGAAAATTGACATTGTATGCTATATTGTTATGGGTGACTGTCAGAATGCATTGACCTACAGTAGGTAGTATTTCACCACTAAAGGTTGAGAGTTTATGACTACTTTTCTCTAAACTACTCAATGGTAAATTAAGTTTTTTATAAGAATTGAATGACAAGATGTTAGTGTCAGCACCTGTATCAAGCAAAAATTCTACATTCTTACTATTTATGGACAAACTTGTATGATAAGGGCTTTTTTGATTGACAGAAATCTCATTAGTGAAAAGACTATTTAAAAAATAAGTATCAGATGGATTACCCGTACTTTCTTCTTCTATGAATCTCACTTGCCTGTTGCGGCAACACTTGGCAAAGTGGTTGGGCTTGTGGCAGTTGTTACAGGTAACTCCTATGGCTGGACATTTTGTTCGGTGAACTTGACCACATCTGAAGCAGATCTTGGAGGACTGTTTGGATTCAGGTTCTTGATTAGACGATGCTATACTTGATTGACGACTTTGACTTCCTTTATATTGACGAGTTTGACTTTCTTGACGACGACTTTCTTGACGACTATGACTTTGACTTTCTTGACGACGACTTTCTTGACGACTATGACTTCTTTGACGACTGTGACTTCTTTGACGACTGTGACTTCTTTGACGACTGGCGACGACACTTACTTCTTGACTTGATATGGCTTTAGCGTCTAACCTAGTGTTTCTTAATGTTTTAGCAAGACTGACGGCGGCATCAAATGAAGATGGTTTTTCGATCAGGATACGTTCTCTGATGTACGAACATGATGAATTTAGGTTCCATGAAAATATGTCCTTTACTATATCATCGGCAAGACCTTCGAAATTGCATTGGATACTTAGATTCTTGAGATCAGTGGCGTACGTCTCAATTTCTTCATCTGGACCTTGCTTTCTGTTGAACAGCTTATGCCTTTCTACGGAGATATTTACGCGCGGCGTAAAATAGTCTTCGAATTTGGTGAGTAGATCCTTATAAGTGATTTTCTCTATTTCCGTATTGAACGAGTAAAATATCTGAAGAGCGTCCGGGCCAATTGTTTGTAACAAAATGGCTACCTTTCTGTTGTCGGATTCGTTCTCCAAACTGTTAGCGATCATAAATATCCCGAGACTAGTTTTAAAGTTTCGCCAAGCCAATGGCATGTTCGAGGCGTTGATATTGAGACTGAAGTTACTTGGCGGCAGGAGACGATTTGCACTTGCTTTTTGTTCCGACATTTTTAGGACGGAGCACGTGGCGGCGTTATGCGACAATTATGGACTGACTTAGTTGACTTACTTTTGTAGTATAGGCTGCTGCAAACGCTTACTTCTGGTAACTTCTGACACCATGTTATGATGCTTGTGGGTGCTGTTGTTAGGTCTGTAGATTCATGGAATAAAACGACGAGCTTCGTGTGACTGTGTATTCGCCATGACAGGGGTAAAGAGAGTGTGTCAACCGGAAGACAGGAAGACCATAGATACATAATATTATAAAGTTGGATACATACGTAACAACATACTTGTAGTTGGCGTACGATCACACCTTTTTTGCACCTGGCAGCCCTGTTTATCAGTGATACGTTTACAGCTAAACACGATATACACGGTTTAAAACCAGTCTACAATCCAAGGTGACCTTAAAGTTGTTGTTGCGAGATGCCTGCTACACGGTTTAAAACCAACATTTTCTTCTGCCACTGGTTTGCACCGCAGGCCTTTCTACCAAGGACGTTTAAAGGTCATACGCGTTGCCGTGGAGGGCACGCGCGTGCGTTTATGCTCTGGCGTTCAAAAGGTTAAACTCCGGTTTGAAACCACCGTTTTAAACCGTGTAGATCGTGCTTTAGTATTTTTATCTATGGTGGTACGTACGAGCACCATGGATGTAATATAATTATGTTACTTCTATCTATTGTAGGGACACGGTATCGAATAGAAAGTATCGATACTGTACTCATGAGTAGTATCGAAAAAAAAGTATCGTACTCATAAAAGTATCGAAACAAAAATATCGATACTTCAAGGTATCGAGTACTTTTCTTAGTGCCTAATTCGCATAGAGCATAGGTCAATATCAGTCAGTAAATAACGTCAGTTTAACTTCAGTAGAGCAGGACATGAAAAAACAAATGGTATTGGTACAAAAATGTAATACAATAATAAAAAAAGACAACTGTAACTTCAACAAAAAAAAAATTGAAAAAAAATTAAATTATTTAGTAGTTAGGCATTTTTTTTTTTATTATTATTACTAAATGGGCCCGCTCTTGACTCATATATATATATAATCAAATATAGCATATACATTAACCATAACATTAGTGGTAGGTAGTTTATGCGTGAAAAGTTAACAGATTCACAGATAGTAACTTTCAAATTTAGGTAGTTATTTATAATTACTAGCAAATTCTACCAATGTTGTTCGCGTGGAACGTTTTTCACATTTTACGTAGGAATAAATGCTTAATGCATGTTTGAGTTTTTGTAATACCAATGGACCTTTATTTCGCAATCACAAATAGACACGCCAATTTTATTTCTATGAATACGGTTAAATCCGTTCAGCGGTTTAGGCCCGTTACGGAACGCAGTGACCGTTGTGAATTTCGCCCATTTCGAAACGCAGCCTTGGTTGGTATAATAATAAAAACATGGAATAATTTTAGATTAAGTAGGTATATTTACAAAAAAGCATAAAATTATTAAAAAATACCTTGACGCATTTGTCGTAGAGTATTTCTTAAGATGTTTATTCATGTTTGACGTATTTCCTGACGTTTTTATGGTTTTGAAGCAAGTCTTGCATTTCACTTCGTTGTTGTTAATCTTGACAAAATACTGCCAAAGTTCACTTTTAGTAGGCGGCATTCTTCTAATGACTCAAATATCGATAGATAATATAGTTAGGTACACAGCACAGAATAATAGTGAGTACTTTTAGATTACACTTGAATAAATCAAATAATAGTCAAGCAAAATATGTGAACGGAAAGAACGATTTCGAGCAAAGATCGATGTAATGTTTTAGAAGGTTTAGAACGAGTGAACTAGATGGCGATGCCATAACCATAAACTTAAGCCGTAAGGATCGCAAGTTTTAAATGGGTAATTTCTAAGATTACCCATTTAAAACTTAATTTCTTATTCGATACGATACCTGCCATTGCGTTGGTATTCAGTTTTAGTGCACGTTTCATACAAGCGACGTTTTTCAACTTTTTCTATGGGAGTTCCGTCCCTTATATATGTTTACTTACTCTATGGTAGTCTGTGAAAGTAACTAGGAGTAATAGTGTTCCTGTGAACGAACTAGTATTTTATCTATGCTGCGACCTGCGTACGAGGCTGGCGTATTCTTGTGAAATATATTCATTTACTTCAGTCTTTACAATTTAAATAAACAAAATGGGTAAAGGATTCAATAATTACATGTGTAAGAAGTTCTTCCATCCTGCTTCAAGAGATAATTTGAAAAGGGTAAGTAATGCAGCTGTGACATTCATTTTTTTTCATTGTGTTTACAACAGCCTGTGATCAGCTGTATTTTATTTAGCTTCGTGATAGTAAAGCATCATTTATGATAAACGGCAGGTATGGATGGCAGAACAGAAAACAGAAGCTTACAAAAAGAAACAAGAGGAATTACGAGTGCAATATGAAAAGGAACAAGAACTTCATGAAAACAAGTAAGTAACAGTCGTGATAGTATCCATCAAGAATTTTACTCTTGAAATGATTAAAAACATACTTTTATTTAAAGGGCATTGCTGAGCAAAGACAGTAAGGACAAATTAAGTTTGAACTTTATGTATGAGCCACCCCCTGGTGTTAAAAAAGAAAGAGAACGTGAAGATAATGAACCTGAATATAAATTCGAGTGGCAACGCAAGTACAACGCGCCCAGAGAGAGCTACTGCAAGGGGGACAATGAAATCAGAGATCAGCCTTTTGGAATACTTGTCCGAAATGTCAGATGTATCAAATGCCACAAATGGGGTCACATAAATACAGGTGAGTTCATTCCTTCTAAATACATGCAGATTTATTGCTTCTGGCAAAGTTTAGAAATGTAATGAAACTAAGTTCAAGAGCAATGGTTTGAAATAAATGGAAGTACCTAATTGGTATATTAAAAACCTTTTTCTATGTGTCATAGCAAGAATGTAGTGACCGGAGTGACATATTTTTTGTAACTAATTCATTTAACTCTTGATCTTAGCCTAGGACTCGGCCTAAAATATTATTAAACTGGTTGCATCCTTTTTACAGACAAAGAATGTTCAATGTACTCTTTATCTATGAGTGAGGCTCGTGCCTTGCAAGCTTCCACATCGGCTCCTGAAGAAGAAGAGGAGAAACCAGATGTTCCAACACTGATGCAACAAATGAGAGATACTGGTCTTGTGATGAAAGCTGGAGCTCTGCCTCTGTCTGCCACTAAGATTGAAGAAAATGACTCATCTAATCTCACTGAATTGGATCTAATCAGTCAATTAACTAAAAAACAGAAAAAGAAGTTGCTGAAGTAAGTAAAGCAGTGTTCATAATCTCAGATAATTACATTCCATCGCCTCTTAATCAGTTTTGTACTTTAGTGCAATGTATTCTAAGTTGATTTTTGAGTGATCATTTTGTAGCAAAAAGTCCTAATAAGTTTTGGTTCCAACGGAATTTGAACTGTCAATTTGTTGTTTCATAATTTGAAAATTATCTCAAATTCCTGACTCTAGTATAGTTACAAATAAGGCAGCCTAAATCCACCTAAGTCAGTATATAAATAAAATCTTAACATCAATTTTTTTCTGTTCAGGAAGTTGGAGAAAATGGAAAAGAAGAAGGATAAGAAACATAAGAAATCGAAGCATTAAGAACTCTCGCGCGTATTAGACAATCAGTTTGTGTTTGGTCAGCAATTGAGCCACACTGGTATGGCTATAACTTCCTGCAGCCAGGCATTGCTGCTAGTCAAAGGCTATTAAGAGTACTCAGACCCCAGCAGCCTGGGTGATCTAATGCGCGCGTGCTTACAATGTTATGTCAATAATATAATGTTATGTCAGTAATAGACAATGACCAAGAGGTGTTGGTACTTGGTATAATTAGTTATTGTTTGATACTTAATTCAAACTTTCTGTACAATGTGTTTTGATGATTTCACTCAAATTTACATTAGAGTGATGCACGTAAACCAAGTTTTCCATATTGTACCTAATAATGTATCATAAGTGTTGTTTTCTTCTGTGTATAACAAGTACATATAAACTTTAATTACCTTTGAACTTTCAGCATGTTTTTATGTTTACTAAGTATTTTATTTGAATTGAGAATGGTTGAAACATTCTCCTTGACCTACAGTTTTCTTATTGAAAAATAAACATACTTACATAAATAAAAGTAACAATTATTTTATTTTTACATACACTTGCTTGTGATAGTTAGCATTCAACAGTCATCTTCATAATTTTATCACAGTAACTTGATCCAATAACTAATTAACAATAGTTTCTTATCAGTAAGGTACAGGTACAGCACATCAAGCTACTACAATCTGTCAAACTATCGCTAAGGGGCCGTTTCCACGAGCGAGAGAATCGCGGCGATAGTCTCGCCGTGCCATCGACTTTTCGCCGTGTGGAGACACGTTCTAAGAGAGTGTATAGAAATACGTGTCACGACGATAATATCGCCGCGATTCTCTCGCTCGTAGAGACTGCCACTAAAGCATTAATTCAGGTTTAAGATCGATTGGGAAAATTTTAGTTTCGGGTTGCTTGATGTGCTGGCGTCTGTACATAAATTCCAATTGTCTGATTTATTTACTAATCATTCATGTATCTCCCAACAGTAGGCTGGATAATAACAAAAGAAAAATGTTATTAAACCAACCATACAAATAAAAATATTATTTACAATCTTAATCAATAGAAGATCACATCATTATATCTTAAAAGTAATTATTTTTAAATTAGGTACCTAGTGATTACACATTGCAAAACTTAACTAAATTACAAAATTAAATCTTGACATAAGTCTTCTCATCAATTTCTATAATATCCTGTCTGTCGTTTCTCTCCTTCCAATGCAAGTACAAGACGCACCCAGTAATAATAACTATGATAGCAGTCAATACAAACACACTCTTAAGAATAACTTTGCTCGGTGTCACAAACAGTTGAGCCTTCCATTGAGAAGGGTCGCTGGGCGGAGCTGGAACAACTACGATTTGAGAATTTGGTATTATTTGAGTCCAACTTTTAGAATATCCTGAGAGGCCAACATTCAAAGTATCAACAAAATTTGGTGTGCGATCCAAACCAAATATGGAGTAAGGTAACTGTAGAGCAAAATATGCAGACTGCGGCAGTTGAGCACAAACGCCTGTCCTGTAAGTACCTTCTTGAGACCATGTGTTGTAACCTATTTTAGGTCCAGGGAGATTGGTTCCTGCAAAAAGAAAACATATAAATACTTGTGGAACTAAGCAATCCAAAGGAACTAATTAAATATAGTTAACTGCTTACCAAATGTAACTTTTCTATTATACAAAGTTCTATTATTGACTGGTATTCTTTCATTGGTTAAACCAGTAACAACAATGACTTTAATGAAGTTTGTGTCATACTCCAATTCATTTCTGAATGCATTCATTGTATGTTGCAGTGTTGTTACATTTTTCTTGACATATATTATGTCAAGGACACCATCCATGTAGAAATCATAGAAAGTGGCCATTATAACATCATTACCAAAGGAGTCAAACCTATCCCACTGCACTTCAAATGTTCTGTAGAACTTGCACCCTGGCAAGCTGCATTGCCTATTGTGAAGCAGAAAAGCCCTGGTTTCATTACTATTGGTAGGAATAAAAGTCATCAAGATGTCTGGGTAACCATCCATGTTATAATCTCCACTTCTCATAGTGATGGTATCTAAATAAATTTCATTTCTCGGTGGCACAAATCGCCACAATGTTCCCTTGCCATCATTGAAATCCACTTGAAGGTCATGCCACTTCTGGTTGTCATATATCAATATAGTGCTATTAAAACACTGTATATCATAGCACACAGGTATTACTAAAAAGAATTGTCCAGAGAGAGCTACATCAAGAAACAGAGCTTGACCATAGATTGTTGGATGACCCACTAGTAGTTCAATACTGTTGTTAAATCTAAATCCTTCTATTTCATCATTCAACCACACTTCAACATTAGAAGTAGTTGTAACTAGAAGATCTGCAGCATCATCGTCATTAACATCTAAAAATGAGTGTGAATGTGGCAGCTTTATCATCTTAGTCATATCATCACCCATCTGTTTTTCAACAGGAGTTGTTCTGGACTTGTCAAATACCCAGAACACCCTTTGATTTTGTGTATTCATGCCAAAAAGGTCCAGAATCATATCTCGATTATAGTCCATTACTAATGGTTGACCTAATGAAATGGCCTTTATAAACAAAGCATCAGAACAGTTCAAAGCGGACTCGCCACCCCATAATATTCTAACAGTATGCAAATTAGAAGTATCATTTAAACTTTGGGTTGTCAGCATTATGTCCATGTATGCGTCTCCATCGAAATCACCTGGTACAACACTCGTTATTAAAATGTTACTGAAATTACAAGCATATATCGACGGCCTCATAAAAGGTTCTTTGTCGTAAGCAAGATAAACTTCCACACTTGAGTAATTTTTAATGACAAACGCATCAGTTAGTTCATCTGAATTGAAATCTCCAAATGCAGCAATAACACCCTCTTTATGATTTCCGAATGAACTCTCGGTCATATCACTTATTGCATAGCTACTAGTGGTCAATAAAACACTTAAAAATATTCTCGTTACTAGTTTGAGAGACATTTTGCTTCGATATCTTTATTTATTTTAGAAACAAAACATTTTCCCAACAAGATGATCTGACACTAATGAAGTAATGACATCCATATCATTATTATGTAGTCTTTGGTAATGACGTCAATCATGAATCAATTGACATTATTTTGTTGGCTTGTCTATAAACCGAACCATTTAGTCGATTTTACAAGAAAGAAAATCCTTTTAACAGGGAAAAAAACTGTCAAATTTTGCCACGGGTGGCATAGATAGCGTACATTTTTATGCGTTTTTCAAACAGAAGCGGTGGGTGAAATGTCCGCCACATTTTGAATTCATTCGTTTAAAAACCGGTTAAATAAAACTATAGAAAGCAATATAAAAAAAAATGGCCCAACACTAACACTACGGATCCATGAGCAATTTAAATTGCTTGGTGTCAAAAAATTTGACAACTAAAAAACGTAATGGCGATATCGAATAGGCGTCAAATGACAATTTTATAAATTAAAGTTTCTTTCTACGATAATAATAATCGTAATCCTAAAGCCACATATAACCTGCTGGCATTTTTTTTTTATTTGTAATCACTCAACCAACGTCCCATTCGAAATGGCCGTCGAAACTGTTCAAATATTGAGACGAAATCGACCCGGTTCGAAAGCAAAGGTATGAGAGTGTTTTACTGAAAACCTTTGTCCAATAATATCCAACACCTATTTACTACCATGCAAATATAATACTTTGTTGTAGGATTTTTGTCGCTGGCCAGACGAACCCTTTGAGGAAATGGACAGCACCCTCGCTGTCCAACAATTCATACAACAAACCATACGACGAGACCCCTCCAATCTTGAAGCTATTTTAAAAATGCCTGAAGCTCAAGATGAGGGTGTTTGGAAATATGAACATTTGAGGTATGTTGAAAAATTTACGAAATAGGCAATTTTTTTATGAAACGCTAAGTAACACTCTTGTTTACTTTCAGACAGTTTTGCATGGAGCTAAATGGCCTAGCAGTCAAATTACAAGCTGAATGTAAGCCAGAAACATGTACACAAATGACTGCTACTGAACAGTGGATTTTCCTATGTGCAGCTCATAAAACTCCTAAAGAATGTCCTGCTATTGACTACACAAGACACACACTTGATGGGGCTGCTTGCTTGCTTAACAGCAACAAATACTTTCCTAGCAGGTATGGTTGGTTTCCCACAACATCACAATAATTTATTTATACAGGGTGGCTGGGACATTGATGCGCAAAAAGTATCCATGAATTCCTGAAACCTGCCACCCTGTATAGAATCTGTTAACTGTATATTCATAATAGCACTTGTTACAGGGTCAGCATCAAGGAATCCTCAGTAGCTAAACTGGGTTCAGTTTGCAGGCGAGTTTACCGAATATTTTCTCATGCATACTTCCACCACAGGGCAATATTTGATGCGTTTGAGAAGGAAACACATCTGTGCAAAAGATTTACTTATTTTGTTACAAAATACTCAATTATTTCAAAGGAAATTCTGATACTGCCTAAACTAGATGATGAAACACCAGTGGGTGAATCAGAAGCATGAGGGTTAAAGAAATAATTTGGTTCTACATTATGAACCAAATTAGAAGACATTACTGACTGTTGTGTTCACAGAGATTTGTGATGATAACTGAAGTAGTAATAATGTTTACTCTTGGCGTACCCAGTACTAAGGTAGCATCTTTAAAAATTCCTTACTTTGATGTGTCTTCTGTTTTAGTTGTATGTCATGAATAATATTATCTACAACCTGGAAGAGTTAACTTAAGATTTTTTTTGATTGTCGATGGTGTGATCAGTAACAACTCTTGTGGGTTGTAGGTAAATAATTACAATCCCAGATAACCAAGCAAATTTTTTTAAATCTAGGATATCTAAGTATATTGTTACTTAAATAGTATGGAGATAATGAGATGTATGTAATCATTGCATTTACTGCTTAAAGTGTAGATTTATTATAGATGTCTAAAAGAATAAATCCCTATTTAAAATGCATAGTAGCTAGTATTTAAATTATGTATGTGACTAAATCATGTTTATTATTATATAAACATGCAAATATGCTCTCAAATATTAGGATGTGTAATATTTCATGTGTCAAGTATTTAACTATGTGTTTATTTATATAATAGTCTTAAGAAAAATTGTGAGTTAATAATTTGTAATCTCCAACTATCTTATGTACTATGCACAATAAAACAAGTAAATTAAAAACGTATTTGTTTATGTTTTCTTTTGTTTAAAAGGTTTCTTAGATTTATATGATTGGTGTTGTTTAGAGTTGCTGTTCTGTTCTTTTTGCCAAAACTTCTTTCCTTTCAGAGTTTGATACCTGTGAAATAGAAAACAGATGTCAGGATTACAAATGTTATGAACCCTATAGGTTTCCCATAGATAACCAAAGCTTTGATAGAAGTTGGGACTGGTTGAGCAGTAATAAAACACTTACCCAATTTGGGTGATATCTGGGATAACATCCACTGATAATAATATGTGTATGATAGGTATTTGTCTTTTTACTACTAATGTTTCAAGACCATCCAATTTTGGCTCCCAAAATTCCTCCACCCTGAAAGGAGTAAAATGTTAATTTTCAACCTGATATGACATTTGTAAGGGACCAGATATCAATTTGGTTCTTACATTTTATAGGATAGTTTAGTTACTTGATGTTCAATAGCAAACTGCCTTTTCAGTATTTCAGCACATGATATAGCTTTAGAGATAGCAGCACCTGCCCCACTCCACACAACTGCAGTGGCTGCTTTGTCTTCAAAGATACCTGATGCATGGGATAGCAAGTTTGCCATCTTGCTCCCACCTTTCACCTTAAAAATAAACATTCATATTTATAGGTATTTGGGTACATAAATAAACATTACTAAGATTGCGCAATACTAGTGAATACGATTGTATTCAACTCCAAACCCCCGGTCCGGTCTGGAGTTGGAACAGCTTAGTCAGATTTTACTGCTAAGCTGTTCCAACTTTTGCACTATTTAATTAATAGGTTAAATAAAATAAACCAACACCTAGGCTCAGGGGATATTAATATTGCTATATATTCAGGAACTCACTTGCATCCAAAGGAAATTCTCTGGCAGGTCCTTGATAGGTATTTTGTCACGTTCTAGTTCCTCTTCTACATTTTTGCCTTTGCTATAATTTTCCATTTTTTATACAGTATTACATTCAAAGGCACGTATTTTAATTCCAATCTGGAAAAATAAAGAAAACAATTTCCTAACCTTTGCTACGCTTGCTAACTTTCAGGTTTCTATATTATTATTTTACTCTTTCTTTTCTTTATATAGCATCATAATGTAGTCTTTGGGTTTGACCAAAGAGTAATTAATTATAATAAATAATGGTTTGACACATTGGCAGTTGACATTTTTGTTTTCATGATATGATTTTGACAATAGATTACCCCTGCGTTCCGACTTGGGAAATAATCGATTGGAGCGTGCTTAAACCCGTACCGAATTAGCGTGAGCGCGATAACATAACGATGTCCTGTGAATCGTCATAGATGACGTCATGACATGCGCCATCTTGCGATAACGCCGACCATGCCCTAGAACCTAGAATAATATCACCGTGAGCGCTGTCAAAAATGGGGATGTGTCTGTGTGTGTTTTGTTTTGAGTTGCATCATCTCTAAATTTTTTTTTTTTTTCATTTTCGAAATTGTGCTTCTGGCTGACAGTTGCCACCTAAACCAAAGAAGAAGAACTGAAGAAGAAATGTGGTGTTAATACAAACAAAGAAATACTGTAATAATATCGTTTTTACTTACTACTTTACTCTGTGGTTTTTACATTGACCCTGCGTTCCGTGTTGGGAAATAATCGATGTGAGCGTGCTTAAACCCGTACCGAATTAGCGTGAGCGCGATAACGATGTCCCGTGAATCGTCATAGATGACGTCATGACATGCGCCATCTTGCGATAACGCCGACCATGCCCTAGAATAATATCACCGTGAGCGCTGTCAAAAATGACAGTGTGTGTGTGAGGATGTGTCAGTGTGTTTTGTTTTGATTTGCATCTTATCATAAAATTAAACAAACGTGGCATTTTCGAAATTGTGCTTCTGGCTGATAGTCGCCACCTAACCAAAGAAGAAGAAATGTGGTGTTTATACAAAGAAATACTGTAATAATATCGTTTTTACATTGAGTAAGCACTGTGAGCGCGTTCACGGGCGTTCCGAATTGTTGACAGCTCTCAGCTGTCATAATCAGTCATAGTCGTGATATCTAAATCGGAACGCATGTGAGATGATGTGAGCGCTGTGAGCGATTAAAGCTAATTCGGAAAGCGCCCTGAGTAAGCACTGCGAGCGCGTTCACGAGTGTTCCGAATTGTTGACAGCTCTCAGCTGTCATAATCGTAATAGAGTCTGTCTATTGAAAGCTGAGAGTGAAAATGAGTGGCAAATTAAAAAAAAATTGGTCTTAAAAAAAAACTAGGAAATAACATATTTGATAGAAATTTTAATATATTTTAAGATATTCAAGAAATTTTAAGATATTCAAGTATCAAATATGTTTTTTCCTAGTTGATCCGGGGATACACGACCTATTTTTTTAAATTTGCCGCTCATTTTCACTCTCAGCTTTCAATAGACAGACTCTATCTAAATCGGAACGCCTCTGTGAGATGATGTGAGCGCTGTGACCGACTAGCGACTTAAAGCTAATTCGGAAAGCGGCCATAAATTATGACGTCAAATGTATGTGATTATTTTGTGGAAGGCTTAAACAGGCTTGAAAAAATCAATGGCCCTGGAGGAAAACTACTTTAAATCCTTAAGATAGGTATATTATTTTACTTGAAGGAAACATTCCTTTATTTTTAAAAAGAAACAAAACTGCTTTCACAGATTTCTTGACAAGCTTACCAAAACCGGGAATCGAACCACCTAAAATTAAAAAAAAAAATAAACACGCTATTTTATTTCACTAGTCGAAACAGTCAATGGTGAAGATAAAATTTCTCGAATAAACATTAGATCTTACACTCGTCTGTCGTACAAGATATCCATGAAATCTAATATTTAGTAGGTTAGGATCACAACGAAGTAGGTATGAATGAATTTGAGGCAATACGACGCAGCTTAGTAGTATGCTGTAGACGCAAGAATTATTGCATTGACAAATATTTTTGAAGCCTATACAGCATCCTATATATCCGTCTCTTGTCTGACACTTTTGCTGTTCCTTCCTTCGATGTCACTTATTTGTGCTGCCACTTGTATACCTACAGGCTGGAAAAAAATCAATGGGCCCTGGAGGGAAACTACCTACTTTAAATCCCTAAGATATATATTTTACTCAAAGGAAATATTCCTTTATTTTTAAAAAGAAACAAAACTGCATTCCCAGATTTCTCGACAAGCTTACCTAAAACGGAGTGGAACCAGCTAAAAATAAAAAAAAACAAGAGCGAGTCGGACTCACGCACCGAGGGTTCCGTACCATCATGTTTTTAAATTTTCATCGACGAGGCCTATATTCATCAGAGAATTTTAACACTGTGCACTGCGGTGTAGAATATTGCAATTTTATGTCAGCGCCATCTCTTGACCGATAGTGGAACTAATGTAACTTTTGTTGATGATTTCTGAAAAAGTGTGCTATTTAGAGACTTCGTTTTATTTTTCCTGTAATCTTTACATAAACTTATTTCAGATTTTTCTCTTTGCAAACTTCAGAGATAAGGAGGGGGGGGGGGGGGGGTATTTTTTTTACATTTTTTATCCAAAAGTCAAAAACTATGCGGTCTAAAAAAAAGAAAAAATGTTTGAGAATATGCAAACTGCGCTCTTTCATATGCCCTACCTATACGGTATAGGTAGGGCATATGAAAGAGCGCAGTTTGCACATTCGTAGTGGGGCTACTAGGGCATGTGGGGTATAGGCTATACCCCACATGCCCTAGTAGCCCCACTGCGAATTTTTCAGACCCCCTTTCAGTCCCTGTTGCAAAAAATATACTTTCTTATTTGCAAAATAGTTGGGCAAACGTCATCTAAAACTATAACAAATTTCATGTTGATAGCATTAGTAGTTCTTGAGATATCCAGCTGTGACAGACAGGCAGACTTAGGACCTGTGAACACCACGTTTTTTAAACACGCCGTTGACGCGCGTTTTAGAAACGTACGTCGACGGCGCGCTTTTATCCTATAGAGCAGTGCCTGCGCCAGTGTCTGACTCGCGTGCGTATCGCGTCTGTATCGCTATAAACGCGCGTCAACGGCGCGTTTAAAAAACGTGGTGTGCACAGGCCCTTATTCTCACCATAAGGGTTCCGTTTTTACCATTTTGGTACGGAATCCTAATTATACCCTGTCTAATATTTGTTGAAAGTGAACAGTTCTAGTCTAGGTAATGCTGATTAAAGCACTTGTGTACCTAAAGTACTAAAATCTTGCCACGACGTAAAGTTGCTGACAATGTCAAATTGTTACCATTGAGGTGCGGATAACTGCAGGTGTGAAAGCTATCACACTACCTACCTAATCTGTAGACCCTCGCGCAGCCGGCACCGACCCGGGTACCCGGCAGCCTGAGCGTGTGAAAAGGGACTTGAAATGAACTGGAATGGACCAGTACACTCGGAAGTAGAAGCTTCCGCTTGAGTTTTCGCATGATAAGAGAGGGTTTAAGGATTTAATATAATTATTACAATGTTATCTTTAAAGTTTCTTGTTCCGTGCAAGACTTTCATCTTTAGACTTTTAGAAATAAAAAAATGTTGCTTTTAAAGCAAAATTCTAGAAAACTAGGCAGCAGCGGTGAACCTGTACTAGGTATATTAGGCTTCATACAACTGTGTGGAGGTGCCTTCCACCTACTACTACAGTTTTAGTACCATTTCAGTAACATATCTACTAAGTATTGTGTTGTAGGTAGTTTACCTACTGAGTAGGTACACTCACCTACTCATAGTTTACACCGAGGTAGCCTAGGTACACCTATGTACTATGTAGGTACTTGGGGAAAGCTTGAAGCTTGGTCTGGTACCTAGATGGACTTATGTCATTGTGTATACTTTGCAAATGAGAGATGTTTGTTGTAGGTATAAAAAAACAAAGGCGATGATCTCGATCGTCTCGTCTCAATATGCCATCTTGTTATTAAAACAACACCTCCTACATTTCATATTTATTTGATAGAGGACATTCATTCATTTCTTTAATTAACGCCGCGCGTACTTACTTAATCAATGCCTAAAAAAATTCATCACTGAATTAGCTTGAAAAAAGAAAATTTTTGACCATTTTAATGATTTTGTTTCAGGCCCCGCTTTGTGAAGTCCGTGCCTCGGGTACCTCCTTTATGAATGAATCTGTATTCTATGGAGTTTTAAAAATTCTATTTTTGCGCGAGTCCCCGAGCAGCCGACCAACCTATACTTGCTATTTCTAATTTCATTACATCAGTGTTGTTTTTATACCTATAGGTACCTATCTAAGGTTTTCGTTGTATAAAAGGTTCAATGATAGGTATAGGTACCTATAACTAATTGAATTTGGGAAACTAACAAGGGAAAAATATACCTACGTTTTTCGTTTAGGCAGGTAGGTAGATAATAGGTAGATAGGTGCGACGTGCTATAAAACACGGAAAACACCTAATTATTGATTAGTGTAGGTCAGTAGGTCCTACTTTAGAACCTGTAGGTATTTGAAAGACTTTCTCAATTTATTAGGGTTCCGTACCTCAAAAGGAAAAACGGAGCCCTTTTATGAGAAGTCAAGACCTTTTTTTCTCAGGAACGCGTGGAGTTATCAATGATATAAATATCAATAGGTACTCAAAATCAAACTTCTAAATCAACGCAAATACGCAATCAAGATTCAAGAGATAGGTACGGGCGAGTTCCGTTTATGCCGCTTTTGACACTCGCAAGGGAATCAAAACCTATAGGGTACTTTCCCGTTGACCTAGAATCACGAAATTTGGCAAGAAGCAATGTCATGTAGCACATAAGTAAAGGAAACAATCCGAAAACCGTAAATTTGTAGTTGTACATAACTTACCTACATGCGAAACCATGTGAACCCTCGGTGCGCGAGTCCGACTCGCACTTGACCGGTTTTTTAATATCTACTTCAAGCACATAAATGTAAAGAAGTGGACGTACCTAATGCATAAAGTCTGCCAATGTAAAGAAGTGGACGTACCTAATGCATAAAGTCTGCCAATTTACTTTAGTTAACTAAGTACCTAGCTAAGTACCTACATAGGTACGTTGGATGATCTTACTACAAACCGCCTTCTTAGTTTCAATGTTTCACCTTCAAACGTCATAGAACCGTAACATCAAACTTAGAAATGTGTATTTCGATAAACGGGAGCACTATTAATTCACAACGAAAGGTTATCTCTTGCGATATAAATTGCGTGTTACAAGTCATGGCTAAGCAGATATCTTGAGCTCAACATACGTATCCCAGTAGGTACGCCAGCACAACTAGCCAGTAGAGACTGTACCGTTATATTTATCACACGGGAGTCAGTATTAATAATAACAATGTCTTACATCTCGATAATTTATTTGCTTTGTTTTTCTTTCGTAGTAGTAAGCGCTCGAAATGCGTTTATTGTGGACGATCGCTTTGTGTGCACTGTCAAAAAGTCGTGCTTCGAGTGTTTGAAGTTATCTCAATGTTCATGGTGCCCGACGGAAAACAAATGCTTCTCAAAGAACCTGCCGAAGTTTGGGAAGTTCTGCTACAATGACATCATTGTTCACGTAGATTACGGTTGTAAGTTTGGAAAGATACAATCATTTTGATCATTAATATTCTTGTTAAATAAATTGAAGGCATCAGTTTTTGTACGACAGTTAGGTAGGTAGGTACTTGATGAAAATTACTACTGAAATAATCTAGCAATAGCATCAAAACCGCTTTTGCAATAGGTAACAATATTAAAAGTGCCGCAGGAGTGAGATACAATTTTCCCAAAATTGTTTTTTTATTTTCCTGATATACTGTAATATATACCTATGTTCTTAACAAGGTATATTTGTTTAAGTTTTATATTTTTTTAAAGTAGGTATGTAAGTATAGTTCGTGCTTTCAAAAGAGTAGGTAGTAGAGGTTCCAAGAAACAATATTTGCATAAAAATCTAAAAATTGTCTTCTTATCATTTCAGTGAGTTTCGAAGAGAATGCAGAGTGTTCGTGCGGCAAGGGCTACGTAGGACGGAGCTGCTACCCGCCAGGTGTCAGTGAGGGCCTGGAGTGCTCGGGCCGAGGCACCTGCCAGTGTGGCCATTGCGTCTGCAACCCGAACCCTGATCCTAAATTCCCGACCAAGGTAATGACTGGGTAGACTCTATTCCTCGATTCAAGCACGAATGTTGTAATTTAAAAAAAAAGTTATATTTTCTCGTAGACTTAAAGCCCTTTCTCTCCCTTTTTCACAAATCTAGGTATTCATCTAGGAACTCAAGACTTCAGCCAAATAACTTCTCTGGCAAAATAGTCTGTTCCGTTTTCTATTATATCTAGTAGAAAATAAAAGCCTTTAACCTCAGCCTTACCAAAACTATCTTCTTCCAGATGGTGATGGGCGAATACTGCGAGTATGACAACTTCTCCTGTGATGATCCGAAATGCAACGAAGGACCATATTCTCTGAGCAACCCAATAGTCGTGGAGAGACCCTCCAAATCTACCGAGGACTTCGTTGACAGCCCAATGTCATAACCATAAAACGAAAGTCATTAAGTAATTTAATTTTAAACTGTAATTAAACATAAAATGTGTTTTATATTTTAGAAGAACTTAATTAGATACTTATGTTAGATTAAAGAAGTAGGTATATCTTCTGTTTGTTACGTCCGTGGATAAATTTAGATTTCGTAATCATAATGGTGTTTGTTATTCAGTCACAAAGTATCGATTGCAAAAGGACTGCGTATATATATGTGTAGATAACAAATTATGAGATTACAAACAAAGCTGTCAATATTAAGACATTTAAACCGCGCGAGTAGGTAGGCACTATCCTAAACCATCCCCAATTGTAAAAGAAAAGAATCTATATCTCATCTACTTAGGTCGAGATTTCTGTGTGGAGTGAAAAGTTCTCTGAATTTCTTTATAGCCAGCTATGCTTAGTTATGTTATGAAGAATGCTCGGGTGGATGGCTGTGAACCGCGCGGAGGCAATGAGGTTTTCAGGAGAAGCGTTGGAGCGAAGAAGCCCCGGCTCAATTAAGAAATTGATATGAGCCGGGCGTCTGTCGCGGATGGCTCATCGTTCTCAAGTACTGCCCGTTATGGTTACGCGAAATTAGATTTCAACGAGTCTATTTTCTCGCCCACAACGAGTTCACCTTTTATTTCCTCGATATTTATTGAACGCCTGCCTCAGATGGCGGACTTGTAAGAGTCCCTCGCGGTAGTTTGTATCTATAGGCACAGCGTTTTTAATTGAAACGTAGCAATAACTAATAGGTGGGTTTAATTGGGTAGGTACCTACTGATTGCAAACAATAGATTTTGTAAAACAAACATGTAATCAATGGTAATAACCGTGTTAGTTACACTGATAGGTACTAGGTAGTTGCTATAGGTATAGTTTCCTAAGTTGATTTTGTTAGTTCTACTCCTGGACATCTCCATCTTTCAACGAATACACAGAGTAGGTAACTACTGACTTATATACCTACTTTAGGCATATAGTCGCATTCATCTTGGAGTTTAGGTATTACATTATAATTTAGTTGATTTAGACTCTTTTGAGGCAATGAACATGAATTTACGCTGCACCTAAGTGTACCTACACAAATATTCGAAACACTGGGTTCCCAGTTCCCACTGACAGACTATGATTCCGATCTAATCTGTATCTTTCATCTAGTACAATTTAGGTCATTCGCTGCACAGCGGCACAATAATAGTTTTTCTTCTCGACTTGCAGTTGCGGCTGAACACAGTCTAGACGGATTGCACACTAAGTTCAATAAGTTGTCGGAAATCGAACACTTTGGTTTCCGGATAAACTTGTAACTTTGCGAACAAAACGGGCGTTAAATTCCTGAATGTAAGTTTCGTGGTCATAACCTCACTGACTGCGATACTGGCATATTTCCCTTCGAACAAGGAAAGCAATATTTTAAGGGAAAGACGAATTTTCTTTTGATATTTTTTTTTGGGTAAACGGCAACAGATACTCAATACCTTAAATACCTCCATAATAAAATAAAACTGTCACCACCGTAACCGAATTTGTGTTCAATAATTGTGGCGGAATGCGGCCCTCGAGGAGCTCGGAGGAGATTCGATTATGGAAGGAGCGCTTAAATTGTTTTAGTGTCGATCATATACAAGACGCTAGGTCGGTAGTCGGCACCACGTACTTCCCGTAAATTACACTACGCCCTTATGGAATTATTTGAAATTAAAATATGCACGCGTCACTGAATTCAATAAACGATATCATGCAATATTCTCTTTATTGCATGATATCGCTTATTGAATTCAGTAGTGGCACAAAACAAAAAGTAGACGAATTCTGAAAACATTTTGAATTGTAGGTATGTATGGCTTTAAATTCGGTCGAAAACATCAGATAGCTTTTTAATTTTTCATTAATGAAATTGTTATGTTATAGGTAGCCTACACCACAAAAGAAAATGGTTCAGGCTACAAGTGGTCAAGCTTTCAGCTATGAATGTCTACGACGTAGCATGTAGCAACAAAAGGCATTATGAATCTTGTAGGAGATATTTTCTCTAAACTCATTTTGAAGGGTTGAGGTTTGTCACGCAAATCTTATTCGAACCCATCGTTATTAAGGGCGGGTTGTTTCACGTCCACTTGACACTCGCGTATATGTCAAAAATGGCGCTAACTATCGTCAATCCTAAAAAAAACGTTATTTCACAAAATTATAAAATGGCCTTGACAGACGTCAAATAATATCGAGTACGTAATCGTTATTATTTGACGTCTGTATGTTACCAACCCTAACCCTAAAGTCGTAACTTCTATATGAAATAAAAATCGTTGTCTACGGCGTAGCACTTGGTAAACGTAATTACTAATAATAAAGCTGAAGAGTTTGTTTATTTTTTCTAATCCGACGATTTGAAAAAATATTATTGCATTGGATAACCTAATTCTCGAGGAAGCTAGAAGTATTGAAAATTATATAGGTATTATAGTCAATAATAGTGTGTAATACTTACATTTCGACGTCTACGGTACGCGTGTAGCAAGCAAAAAACTTTAATAAAATAAATTCCTCAAAATAGATTTTAAACATATTAATATTTTAAACCTAAAAGCAAATATGCAAATATACTCATCTCAATTACAAATCGATCAATACCAAAAAATCTTAAATGTCTATTGCGTAGCATAATATTATGTCGTAGCTACGTACAGGACTTCAGAATTGTTTACGAGTACCTAGCGCCACCTAGCGGACGCCACGGGCAACAGCGTCACGGGCAGCGACGACGTGGAAGACGGCGCGTGGAGGGGGCAACCCCGCACTCCGACTTTTTCTTCACTCGGTTAAAATACATATATTCACGGCGACCGAGTACACACATACAACAACTATTGTAAATTTATAAATAATTAAATTTAACCGTTCTTCAACATCGGGCCTTTCAATAAGAACTAACATCCTCATCACGACGATTGACCACCTCCTGCACATAATTTGGTCCTACGAGCCGGAGCTACGAGTTCTACGAGACTAGCAGCAACGAAGAAGATCCGAGAAGATCACCATCTGCAGTTAACGGTCAGGTCATTCAAATTATTCCTTCCCAATTCCGTGCTGAGTTTGTGCTAACGTTGTCTTATTTCTCGAAATTCCGGTGTTCGCAACGAGTGTGTATCTAAGTTTAATTAACTACATCGGTACATTCTAAATTGTAAGTACTTGATTTTTGTCTCTCGCAACCACCATAATGACGAAAAAGAGGCATTCGCTCATAGACACAGAAAGCAATGAAGATATTATTCGGGATTTAGTGAAAAAACGCGGTTCCTTAAAAGGCAAATTTACTTTGTTTACAAAATTTGTTCAATTACTAGACGGTTCTAATCCAACAGAAATTCAGAAAACAGAATTACAGGAGCGCTTGCAAAAGATAGAAGTGTTGTTTGATCAGTTTTGTAGCACTCAAGATGAAATAGATTTGTACGTTGCGGGTAGTCAGATTGATAACGAATTGCAAGAAAGGGAATGTTTTGAAAATCAATATTATGCTATTGTGGCTAAATCTAAGTGTATCTTAAAAGAAAATCCCACAGTTCAAAGCGATAATAATAATTGTAAATCACACGCACACGGTATCAAACTACCTACAATTACTTTGCCGAACTTCGATGGTTCTTATGATCAGTGGCTTGAGTTCCGAGATACCTTTTTATCAATCGTTCACAATAGTAATACTCTAGACAATATTCAGAAATTTCACTATTTGCGTTCAGTTCTATCGGGAAATGCACTACAGGTCATTAAAGCTTTGGAATTTTCCGCACAAAATTACGTCGTTGCTTGGGATTTACTGGAGAATAGATACAACAATAGCCGTCTACTAGTTCATAATCACGTTAAGGCGTTATTTACTGTTCAGGCAATTAATAAAGAGTCAGCTACTCAAATACGCAAACTCATGGATGCTATTTGGCGTAATCTTCGTGCATTAAAAACATTAGACGAACCCACCGACACGTGGGATACGTTAATTATTTATCTAATCGTCACAAAGTTAGATTCGTCGACTGAGCGCGAATGGGAACTTTTCAAAGGTACCCTCGCAAACGCGTCATCCAATAAAAAAACATCGTTGTCTGACTTAATGACCTTCCTTAAGGACCGCGCGGATTTTCTAGAAACGGTTGAACCGTCTCATAGCAAACAAAGAGATAGTACTCAGAATAATCACACTAAAAATTCGCCGTCAATAAAAACACATAGTCATGTTTCAACTCGGAAAGATGGAAAGAAATCGGCTAATCACACAAAATCGCCACGTTACAAGTGCAATATGTGCAGTTCGAATCATCCTATTTATTCGTGCGAGGAGTTCCTTATTTTATCGTCTAAAGATAAATTAAAATTAATCGAAGAAAAGAATCTTTGCCGTAACTGTTTACGTGCCGATCACGCAATAACTGATTGTTGGTTCGGGCCGTGCAAGCACTGTAACAAAAAACACAATACATTAATACATAGTGAATTCGTTGACACTAACGAATCGTCTACTGTTTCACACACAGCACAAATAGTGGCTCAGCCAGAGTCCACTACGGGAATCACACACACAAACATCTCTCACACCGCATCTCACACGTCTCACACGCCTTACAAAGTCGATAATAATATTGATACGCGCTATTTTTATGATCAAGTATTATTATCAACTGCATTAGTGGAGATTGCGGATGAGAAAAATAAATATCACACTACCCGCGCTCTTCTCGATAACGGAAGCCAGCATTGTTTCATAACCGAAAAGCTTTGTAAAACCCTCAACATTCCAACGATACAGTCCACTATGCAAGTCATTGGGGTAGGCAACTCCATGACACAATCCACACAATTATGTAAAATAAAATTAAGATCCAAAGCAAGCTCATACAATACACACATTAATTGCTTAGTTTTGTCGCAAATCACCGCACAATTGCCATCACTGGGCATCGATCATAACATTGAAATTCCTAATAACATACAACTTGCTGATCCCGACTTTCATTCAAGTAATGAAATTAACTTATTAATAGGCGCCGACAAGTTCTGGGATTTGCTAAATGAGGGTCTAATACGTTTACCTAAGGGTCCTTATTTGCAAAACACTAAGCTTGGTTGGGTTATCTCGGGTTCAATACAAAACCAACTAAAACGAAGTTTAAACAATAATCGAACACAATGTAATTTCACACAATCATTGGATGCGGAACTTAAACGTTTTTGGGAACTCGAAGAAATTACTTGTAATAAAACAATTTACACAAAAGACGAACTCGCATGCGAAAATCTTTTTAAAGACACCACTTTACGTGACGATAAAGGCCGTTTTTCTGTACGTATTCCGCTGAGCGAATCAGCTGACGAGCTGCGCGATACATTTTCAATGGCCGAGAACCGGTTTTTGGCACTCGAACGCAAGCTAATACGAAGCGCGCCGAGTTATAGACAGATGTATTGCAATTTTATGAAAGAATATTTAAGTTTAGGACACATGAGCCGTATTACTGAATATTCGCCGCCTTACTATTTTTTACCGCATCACGGTGTCTATAGAGAGCACAGTTCGACCACAAAACTTAGAGTGGTGTTCGATGCGAGTGCTAAGTCTACGTCGGGCAAGTCTTTAAATGACATACAGTTTATTGGTCCGACTTTACAGAATGACATATTCGCCATTTTACTTCGGTTTCGGCAATTTAAATACGTCGCATGTGCCGACATCGAAAAAATGTATCGTCAGATATTAATTCAGCCAGATCAAAGACAATTACAATTAATCCTTTGGAGGGAGAAGCCGTCCGAACCCCTTGGCATTTATATCAACTAAACACCGTCACCTATGGGACGGCATCCGCACCTTATTTAAGCATTCGATGCCTAAAACAACTCGCATTGGAATGCAAGGATGACGTCATTTCACAAGTCATTAGCGATGATATGTACGTAGATGATCTAATAACGGGAAATCAGGATTATCAAAAATTATTGGAGATATGTAGTGGTGTTTCTAAAGTTCTGGAATCGGCTTGTTTTCCGTTGAGAAAGTGGATCTTTAATACGAAACCTTCCCAAACTCAACGTGAGTCTACCTTTAAAGAATTATCGCTAGGAGACTCGTGTCACACCAAAACGTTGGGATTGGGGTGGTTTAATTCTTCGGATGAACTGTATTTTAGTACTAAATGCGATCATAATGTAACTTGTGCCAGCAAGCGTAACATTCTTTCCACTATAGCGCAAATATACGACCCTTTAGGTCTGCTCACCCCGACGATAGTTATTGCAAAAATCATCCTTCAAAAACTGTGGTTAGCTAAGATAGATTGGGATGATTCAGTCCCTAAGCCGATTTTGTTAGAGTGGCAGAATTTTGTTAATAAATTGCAATATTTACAATATTTACGTATACCTCGTTACGTAATAGGAGATAACGCGCACACAGTTGAACTCCACATTTTTTGTGATGCATCACAAGACGCGTACGGGGCATGTGCGTATCTACGTAGCTATACAGATGCAATGATAACAGCGCGGTTGTTATGTGCAAAGAGTAAAGTGGCACCGGTGAAACCGGTCTCCATTCCGCGCTTAGAATTGTGCGGCGCGGTAGTAGGCGCGAGACTATACAAAAAGATTATTAGCTCGTTACGATTAACCTTTAATAATGTATATTTCTGGTCAGATTCTACAGTAGTATTAGGATGGCTTAAGATGTCACCGAATCAATTAAAGCCATTCGTGCAAAACCGTGTTGTGGAAGTGAACGAACTAACGGGTGACAAAGTGTGGCTTCACGTAAATGGCAAACAAAACCCAGCTGACTTACTATCGCGCGGAATGCAATTGGATTTGTTAAACTCGTCTGATCTGTGGTGGCGCGGACCGCCATTCTTACACGTTCATGGAATGGACGGTAAACATAATAACAATTATAATATTAACTACGACGAATTACCAGAATTAAAATCAACAAAAATCGCATTGGTGAATCAAACAATGCCAAGTTCTTTTCCTTTCGAAAGGTTCTCTAATTTTAATCGTATGCTACGGGTGATGGCCTACATTATACGTTTTGCAAATAACTGTCGACATAAAATAAATTCACAACGCCTCACAGGTAGTCTGTCGGTTGATGAATTAAATATTTCAAAAAGAATTTTAACGCGTATAGCGCAGCAAGAGTCCTTTCCAACAATTTATGACAACATAACAAGTAAACAACCTATAAAGTGTCCTCGTAATATTTCTAATTTGAACATATTCTTAGACGAGCACAACATAATCAGAGTAGGGGGTAGATTAGAAAATTCCGAATCATTCTCATTTGACAAAAAGCATCCTATGTTGTTGTGCGGTCGACATAGATTCACACGTCTTTTATTTGAATGTAATCACAGGGTGTTATTACATGCGGGGCCCCAACTGTTACTCGCTACGATAAGGGAAGCTTGGTGGCCTCTCAAAGGGCGGAACTTGGCCAAACAAGTAGTGCATACCTGTGTGAAATGTGTTCGTATGAAAGCTAAGCCTTTAAATATTCAGATGGGTAATTTACCACCCGAAAGATTGGAACCCGGGTATCCATTCATGTACTGTGGTGTCGATTATGCTGGACCATTGTTTATGTTGAACCGTTCGGGACGGGGGGCAAAGTTAATAAAATGCTACCTATGTTTGTTCGTGTGTTTTACAACGCGTGCTGTACACTTGGAGTTGGTCACAAATCTCACGACTGAAGCATACATATTGGCATTAAAACGCTTTATTTCCAGACGAGGTAAACCATTGCAGATCTATTCCGATAACGGTACAACATTCGTAGGGGCGCTAAAGGAATTTGCTAAATTCCTCGTAGATAAAGAGAGTGACCTCCGGGATTATACTGCTAACAACTTAATTAAATTCACGTTCATTCCGCCCTATTCGCCCCATTTTGGCGGGTTGTGGGAGGCAGGCATCAAGTCCTGCAAATTTCATTTAACTCGTGTAGTAGGGAATGCACACTTGACTTACGAGGAATTAAGTACCGTGTTGGCACAAATCGAGGCTGTCCTCAACTCCCGACCAATGTTCCCTATGTCATCCGACTCCTATGACTTTCTCCCTCTAACTCCGGCTCATTTCCTGATTGGCCGACCGTACACTGCACCCGCCAGTCAAGACTTGACCACAACGGCTACGCACTGTCTTCGTCGTTACGATCGTGTGGAACAAATGCGCCAGAACTTCTGGAGTCGATGGTCCAAGGAATATGTTTCTGAACTCCAGAAAAGAACAAAATGGCAGACCAACCAGGACACTCTTGTTCCTAACACCCTTGTGCTCGTGAAGGAAGACAATCTACCTCCCCTCAAGTGGCGCCTAGGCCGGGTCTTACAGACATTCCCGGGCAAGGATGGCATAGCTCGCGTTGCAAACATAAAGACAGCGGCGGGTACAATCAAGCGGTCATTCTCGAAGATATGCCCACTCCCGCTCCCTGATGAAGATACCGCGACATCTGCTTCATTGGAACCAGGTGCTTCCAAGGCCGGGGGCATGTTTACGAGTACCTAGCGCCACCTAGCGGACGCCACGGGCAACAGCGTCACGGGCAGCGACGACGTGGAAGACGGCGCGTGGAGGGGGCAACCCCGCACTCCGACTTTTTCTTCACTCGGTTAAAATACATATATTCACGGCGACCGAGTACACACATACAACAACTATTGTAAATTTATAAATAATTAAATTTAACCGTTCTTCAACATCGGGCCTTTCAATAAGAACTAACATCCTCATCACGACGATTGACCACCTCCTGCACAGAATTCTATGTATAATAAATAAATATATCCTAAAACAATTTTTGTAGTTTTAGTCTAAAAACCTGCATTGCTTCAAAAAATAAAGTTAGAAAGTAACTTACGAAAACTAAAATGTATGTACTACGGGTCTACGGCGTAGCTCGTAGCACGACGTAGCAGGGTCGTCCAATACTTCAGGAATAACTTGAATTTTCTGAATTCCTGGAATGCATCCCATGATCACTAGAGCAAATAAAATTCTTAAGTTAGACATCTAACAGACTGAATAGGTTAAATATCTGAAAACGAATTTTACTATTGAATAATTCGCGCGGAAACGTGATCGGACTTTCGAGCACGGAATAAGATGTCAATGAAGGCGGGCGGTGGATATATATTGCACAATAGGAGCCGAGATCACACATAATAATATGGCATTGGTATTCTGGAGTGGGGAAGAATGCGCGTTCCGCCGGCGGGGCGGCGACTTCTCGGCGTGCCGCGTGCCCCGGCGTCAGCGACGGCCGCGGCCCGCGACCCCGCATCCCGCCACCCTTCACTTCCTAATTGTTTCCCACGAATCTACTTAAGAAGCTTATGAACTGGGCGCCATTGATATTAGTTTACTTTATTACTTACATATTTGTAAGAAAATAATAGAACCATCATAAAATAATACTTATTTTCATTCAGCGTTGTTTCGATCGATGTAATGTAAAAATACGCTGACTTTGACAGATGATTGGGGAAATGCAAATTGATGTTACCCAAAAGATAATGGAAAAGACAAAGCCACGAAATTGAAAAACGATAGTTTAATTTTATAATTATAGTTGACGAATAATTTATCACAAATAGAGTGGAAATAAACATGTTACAAGCGTGAACTTTATGGGAACCAACATATTAACTTATCATATTAAGCAGAATAATTACTCTCAGAAACCCTATTCACCTGGTGAGTCATTAAACGGAGAGGCAAATTCACTCCTTTTATGAAAATCTAAAGAAACAATTGAAGCTGCTTTCCTGAGTCATCTTTGCTCGTTCGTCGCTCATAATCATATTAAAGTGTCACCTCAGAAGCCAGAAGTAGAAACAAGTGTCAATCTCGGAGGCAATCCTGAGGAATATTTAGAACGGAGGGATGAACCTTGAATATTCATGTGGCCGCACTCGTTGACTCTTGAGCGACAACGAGTTCTCTTTCACCTATTTTGCACGATTTTAATTATTTATAAGAAACCGTGTGCGGCCCGGCCGCGCGGCTTTTCCCCTGTAACTTGATAAGCGCTTAAATACGAACCAGCCAACATGCGAGGCACGTAGGGAAATATCCTTTATACTGCTGAACATTCTATTAATACATGATGAATATTTTTTTTAAATAAAGGCAACGATAAAGCAGCCTCTGCCTCTTTTGGATTTTGTTTTTGAATTCATAATTTAAATCTTTTGTTATGAAAACAGAATATATGTATATATATATTGTAGGTAATGTTTTTTTTCAACTAATTTTCTCTATAAAGAAACAATGGTTAGCAGAAATCTTTAAGAACTACTTGAGCTTGAAGATTTTCTAGAATTTTAGTACTCAATGTGTGACAAAGATGAGTCACAAAGCGACGTCCTCTTATCTGAGATTTTAGTGTTTGGTGCTTGAAACACTTCTAATCCGTACAGAGAGCAGTGACAGTAAGTTGCAAACTTTTGCTATCTATACCTACTCGTTCCTTTCATTTACCTTTTCATATAATCCATATTATCAAGTTTAATTTTTTTTTTCTTGAAAAATATTTTATTTAGGACACGCATGCAGGAAATACAAACATAACTTAGTGAGAGCAGTGGTGGTCCAGTGGTAACGACCACGACTTAGGAGTTGGAGGTCGTAGGTTTGAACCCGGTTTACTTTGTGTAAATTATTTCATCACCACTGCTCTCAAACCGGTGAAGGAAAACATCGAAAGGAAAAATTCGAAGTCATGTGACATCTACCAACCCGCCCTGGCCCCGCGTGTTGGATTACAGCCTACTCCCTCTCACTGAGAGGATGCCTGTGTCTCAGCAGTGGCAGCACATTATAGGCTGAATATGCATGGGTAACTTAAAAAAAACCGGGCAATAGCGAGTCGGACTCGCGCACCGAGTGTTCCGTACCATCATATGTTTTTATCGGCGAGGCCTATATTCGTTAGAGATTATTTCAGATTTTTCTCTTTGCAAACTTCGAGGATAAGGGGGGAACGGAATACTTGTAGATGACTTTTGCCCAACTATTTTGCAAATAAGAAAGAAATTAAAATATATGTATATTTTTTGCAACAGGGACTGAAAGGGGGTCTGAAAAATTCGAAGTGTGGCAAACTATAGGGCATGTGGGGTATCAATATGAAAGAGCGTATTTGCACCTTTGCACATTCTCAAACATTTTTTCTTTTTTTTTAGGCCGCATAGTTTTCGATTTGATGAAAAATGTAAAAAATAATACCGTTCCCTCCCCCCTTATCTCCGAAGTTTGCAAAGAGAAAAATCTGAAATTATTCTATGTGATAGAAGTTTATGTAAAGATTACAGGAAAAATAAAACGAAGTCTCTAAATAGCATACTATTTCAGAAATCATCAACAAAAGTTACATTAGTTGCACTATCGGTCAACAGATGGCGCTGACATAAAACTGCAATATTCTACACCGCAGTGCACAGTGTTAAAATTCTCTGACGAATATAGGCCTCGCCGATGAACAACTAAAAACATGATGGTACGGAACCCTCGGTGCGCGAATCCGACTTGCTCTTGACCGGTTTTTCTTAAAACACCTTGGTCCTTGGCAGCTCTGGACAAGTGGACAGAGAGTAGGGAGGCCTTTGTGTCCAGCAGTGGGGTATTAATGGCTAATAATATACTAATCGTGGCTGGTACCTACATTGCATAGGACTGCTAGCTGAAGAAAACATATCACATCTAATTTTATTTCAGCCTTAACCTTAACTTATGTAATGACATCGATAACCCATTATGACGTCACAAGGAAGGTGTTTAAGTGGTACTTAGTTTAACAAGAAACCTTATTAAATAGTACTTAAAGCGCTTTTGTTCGCGTCATCGATCGGCTGCACCGGCTAGAGTGCATCGCCGGTGCAGGTTCGATTCCATTATTCTTGCCACACATGCTCAATCAATTTACAAAATGAAGTTGATCATTGCAAACTGACCACTACTTATGTACCGTAGTAACTTATCCATACTAATAATAAAGCTGAAGAGTTTGTTTGTTTGAACGCGGTAATCTCTGGAACTACCGGTCGCATTTGAAAAGTTCTTTTTGCATTTGATAGCACGATTCTTAAAAGGAAGGCTGGTAGGCTATTTAACATCAGTACGCTATCACCCTCACATCCACCAACCCGCACAGGGTTCGCGTGGTGGATTGCGACCCGTCTCGCCGAGAGGAGGCCTATGTCCCAGTAGTGGGAACATTATAAGGCTGAATATGATTATATATTATGATGTCACGCTTAGGAGTCGAGCAAAAAGAAAAGAAGTCAGAAAGAACGGTAAGCGGAAACGAAGTGATAGCGCGGGCGGGCGATGCGATACGAAGGGGTGGGTCGGGGAAACAAGAAATTTCACGCGGACGAAATCGCGGGCAGAAGCTAGTTTATTATAAGATGGCCGAACGCTATTAGTGGTGTCATTAATTAAAGTTATAATATATAAGTAATAACGAGTGGTACCAAAAAGAGGGAAAGCTTCCTGTCCTATCTCATTTTACCAGATTTAGTCGTGGTCAAATCATATCACACAAAGTACGGTCTACAACTTAACAAAACAGAGTTTCGACGAACAAACTTAAGTTTGTTAACTTTTTCCTAACTTTAAAAGACTGCACCTGACATGAACTTAATGAAGAACTATGTTAAATATATGTATATTCCATGGGATAGTCGAAGTCGGTCGCTACTTAGACTTGGAAAGAGCGTGATCGTTCAGCTGACACAATGAAGTGGCGTGAAGGGTGGAACGGCGCGACTGGCGACGTATCATTGGTTGCGGCGGACGTAGGACGTGGTCTAAACGTACGGCGGATGGCGGTATCGAAAAAGTGCATAATCACAGCCGCACCGCAGCTGATTGATTTCCAAAGTCAATAATTAAATGTCAATTAGAGCTGATTTTACCAAAGTCAGATACGGTAGATCTTCTATGCTTCGAATAAAATTGACGTCTGACAGTTCTAGTAAGTAAGGAAAAACTGTCGAAAATGTAATAATTTATTCTGGGGATAAGACTTCTTCGAGGTGAAATTTGGTGAAATTCGCCCTTAGCTACGTAAAAGGCACTAATGAACATCACAAGAAAAACGAATTGTTTCTAGTTGTCTCGTCCATAAGACTGAAGATACTCTAGTATTGAGAAGACTACAAACTGAAAAATAAGTTTAATTTCGGCAGTCGGTGTCTTTGGATCTGTATTTTAGTTTTTACCACCGACTTCCGAAATTAAAGTTATTTTTCACTTTGAAGTATTTTTTGTAAGTCGGATGTTTTTTTTTTGTAAAAAAGTTTTTATTTTTCACTTTTTAACCGACTTCTAAAAAGGAGGAGGTTCTCAACTCGGATGTTTATCCATACTACTATTATAAATTCGAAAGTTACTCTGTTTGTCTGTATGCCACCTTTTCACGCCTAAACCACTGAACGGATTTCGATAAAATTTGGCAGAGAGATAGACTGCATCCCGGGGAAGGACATAGGATAGTTTTTATTGTAAAAGTAGACGATTTTTCTAAAAATTAATTTAATTCCCAGAAGAAGGACTTGTGACCGTTTAATGGCATAAGGGCAAAGTTAATCATAACTGGTGAAAATTAAGTGGGTGCATTCATCTCTGCGTACCCCTATTGGGAATTAATTCACCTTTCCACCTTCACTTTTTTAAATTTCCGGTAATAGGCAAATACTTATGTATATTTCAGTGCACGAAATTGTCTTTCGCACTCGATTAAAAATACAAAGTCCATAATCAAATCCTGATCGTTTATTACACGTTCAGAATTTGATTATGGACTTTGTATTTTTAATCGAGTCGCTAACCAAATCGCTAATCGCGTATATTAGAGACACGTTCGGCATGACTACGAGCGAAAGCCTTCACGCTCGCATCCGCACCCCCCGCCCTCGCCGTCCTCTCAACCGCAAGAGTGCTGGCTGTGGGCGTCGAGTCAGCCGGAGGCCGCCGCGCCGCTGACATCGCACCGTCCCATGCAACACCACTCGTTGCTCTCAAAACCGAAGTTCTGCTAAGTGACTACAAGCTGCAACCATGGACGTGGAGGAGTTCCGTATTCGTGGCAAGGAGATGGTGGACTACATCTGCACGTATATGAACACGCTGCAGACCCGCCGTGTGATACCGTCCGTGGAGCCGGGCTACCTGAGGGCTGCGTTACCGGCTGAGGCTCCTCACCTCCCGGAGGCATGGGACGACGTGATGAGCGACGTGGAGAACAAGATCATGCCAGGGGTCACGCACTGGCAGCACCCTCGCTTCCACGCGTACTTCCCGTCCGGCAACGGCTACCCCTCCATCCTGGGTGACATGCTGTCTGCAGGCATCGGTTGCATCGGATTTTCTTGGGTAAACTTTTACATTATGTCTTAATTCCTAAATTTAAACCCTAAAATCCCGATTAACCAAATTAGTTTTAATTAAATCATCATATTATCATAACAATTATAAAACCCGGTAGCAACTTATAAGTAAGTAGTTGAAGTAATCTTTCGAAACTGATTAACAATCAAAAACAAATAACAAAGTGCTACTCTTATTTGTACTTAGGTAAAAACTCGACATGTTTGATATCATTAATAGTAAAATAACATAGATCTAACTCAAATCTACTTATATTATGAAAGGAAAAATGAAAATTGTGGCCACAATTTTTCAAGTATCGAAATACTTCCAAACAATGTTAAAACGTGTTTAATACAAAATTGAAACATTTTCCGTTGTAAAAAGTTATAAGAAATTTTGTATTTTTGTTCTTTGATTAACACAAAAGATACTACTTAATCTCAAGTTTGCCATTGTTCACATAAAATCTCATATTATTGCTATTAAAAGTTAATTGCTACTTAATCTTTTCAAAATTGTACGAAAATTGCTTAAAAATAACTGTACCAAGGCGAAAACGATCTTAGTACTAGAACACATTAAAGCAATCGACAGATTTGATTGGCGTGCAGTGAGAATGATGGATCGAATAATAAAATAAACAAGAGACGGCTAGTAACTGGCGTCTATCATTAGATCCATCTAATTTAGATACTTCATTACTCTTATTCTAATCAGCTGATTACTTATGTACTTGGATAGGGGGTCCAGCAAAAGGTTTTTGCAGGACGAGGACGAAAAAATTTTGCTGTCAAATTAATAATATCAGCCTATTATAGTAGACCCAATTATTACACACTGATGCCTAGTGGTACCAGACCGGCTTGACCCAATTATTACTCACTGATGCCTAGTAGTACCAGACCGGCTAGACCCAATTATTACTCACTGATGCCTAGTAGTACCAGACCGCCTAGACCCAATTATTACTCACTGATGCCTAGTAGTACCAGACCGCTTAGACCCAGTTATTACTCACTGATGCCTAGTAGTACCAGACCGCTTAGACCCAGTTATTACTCACTGATGCCTAGTAGTACCAGACCGCTTAGACCCAGTTATTACTCACTGATGCCTAGTAGGTAGTACCAGACCGCCTAGACCCAATTATTACTCACTGATGGGTAAAGGGCTCTTCTCATTAGAAAAGACACGCACAATGACCACCACGCTGGCTCAAGTCTCCTGCTGGACTGTGTCCTGTTACGCAATTAGGGTGCTCCCTAATTGCGTAACACATGATCCATCAGCATCACAGACTAATCATTTTGAAGGATATTGCTAATCCATTGCTTCATAAGTTCGAAAAAAAAATCTGCTCAACAACATAAATAATGCAATGTATGTTGTTGAACTGTCAAAATAAAACCCATTGCTACTGATAGTGTGTTACGCAATTACCCCTCAGGTTTTCTCACGATGTTTCCCTTGACCGATTACCGATGTCAGTAGGTAACTCCGAAAATACTTGCTCTCGCATAAATAACCAATATGTATTTGAAAACACAATATATTTAGTAGATTAAGTCCATTTTCGTGAAATCCATCGCCATGACCAGTTAAATGTGGTAGGTAAAGATTTAGAACACCAATGCCTTGACATTTTAAAAGTTTAGTGGAAGGGTTGTCAAGCTATCACTCACTGTAGTTACAGCGTGGCATTAAAGAAAATGTATTTAATTAGATTTGTTTTGAACTATTTTCAGCTTGATTAGTTGAGTAAAAGTTAAATGTACAACACGATATTAGAAGTAATAGTAAATTATTATTTTGCTAGTACCTACGTATATGATATAACTGTCATATGTACAACTGTTATATACCTAAACATATAACTGACATAGAACGGGCTGAGTCATAGACACCGATTGCACGGTAAACGATATTGATTTATACTGTAATTGGTGTTTTAAATAACTTATGGTAGTGCTGCCCTTTTAAACCTAACTATAAACTCTGGCTTCGTTTTAAACGCGTAGTAACATGTAACTTTCTATTACCCACGTCGATTAGATTTCACTTTTGTAAAAACTATGGAAACCACGGTAATCTTTTTTGTTCATGGTTTCAAATTAATTGAGTATTGCTTATTAAGATAAATTTATAGTTGGAAAATGACGCAAATATAGGTATTTACGTCATTTTCCGTCTTTTACCCATTGTAGTAGAGAGTAACAAGTAGAGGCAAGTAGAGTACCTAGAGCTATATATTTTCGTCCAACATGATAAGGTTCACCTAAATTATAACGACCCAATTTAATGTTCTAAACCAAAATGAATAAAAAAAGGGCCTGTTTTAGTTGTTATGATCCACTACATAAATTAATTTAATAAAAAAGTAATATAAATTAAAAAAATTAAACCGACTTCAAAAAGAAATTAACTCAAAATTATGAAATAACTTTAATTTCGGAAGTAGGTGTCTTTGGGATCTGTATTTTATAGTTTAAGTTTTTTGCCACCGACTTCCGAAATTAAAGTTATTTCATAATTTAGAGTTAATTTCTTTTTGAAGTCGGTTTAATTTTTTTAAATTACTTTTTTATTTCGTAATTTTTAGTTTTTGCACTAGAATTTGACGAAGGTTTTGAGAAGTTTTCCCTTTGACACTACACCCGTAGCTCGTATCAATAAGCCAGGCCGTCACACTTACACGTATTAGTCCATATCTTGAAAATTACTAAATCGATTTTGATGAAACTTGCACTGTGCCCTAAGTTGAAGTAAATGTAAGCCAATAAAAAAATGGTCACGATCCGATTAACAGTTGCGGAGAAATGCGTGGACAAACATACATACATACATACGTCTATATAATTTTGTATAGGTATTTGTTTGGAAGCCCTAATAGATTGTCATATGTGAATATAATGCAATGCCAATAATATTACATACCTACATAGGTACGTATCAAATTGATAACCTCCTTTTTTGAAGTCGGTAAAAAGAGTAGTAGAATTTGTATGAAGTAATCTGCGAGATTAGTGGATCACATATCTCGCAGATTACTTCATACAAATTCTACTACCTCTACGATCTTATCCAAATGTGGTGAAAATGATCATAAATGCGGTTCATCGAGATAATAATAGTTATTAGTTATCACCCATTGTAATCTGCATTATAGGCATTCTGCAACATTACCTGTGTTATATTTTATAGTTTTCATGTATTGACGAAGAGTTAAAGCAAATACATATTTGCGGTGGGGTAGACAATAATTCAAGATGCCAAGGTTAGCCGTGACAAGACTTGTAACTTAGTATCGATAGCATAAAGAAGGCCGCTGAAACTAAACGTTGAACGATGGTAATTACAACTTGTAATTGCCAAATGGCTTAAAACACCAAATAAGACCTCCACGCGAATATCTGATTGAATCAAACATTTTTTTTTCCTAACACTACTATGTAACTGTCCTAATATTAGTAATATTGATTAGGTTTTCTTGTTAATTAACTGTACCTTATTGTGTATGTTAAGGCTATTAAAGTACAAGTCGTATGCCCAACTCAGCCATCAAAATCAAAAGCCAGTTATTCAAATTAGGCTGAAAATCTGCACTTTTCGAACGTCAAAATTACAAAGGATAGTCCCTAATAACGCCCGCCCTTCACCACTTCCTAGTGCTTTCGCTGGGATGAAGAAGTTGCGCAACAAACTCCCCTGCAGCACAGCTGTCTGTAGAAAATACTTGATTGTATACAATACATAAGTATCTCACAAAAAAAAAATTGTTTCTAAGTCAGCACTTCCGTTTCATAGAAACAATGCATTTTTGTACTATAGTACAACAATCATGAAAATGTTTCTAGGATTTAGCATTTTCTTTTTAACTATGGTCCACAGTCAGAATCTCACAAGCAGTAAACGCATACACCCAACATTCTCGTAGCTGTCTCGTAGCAAACGTTCCTGTGCTACGGCGTAGCGGGTTCGATTACCGCAGGCCTAACAACGTTCAGGCACCGTAGACCGTGCCTTTCTTTCGATACCTAGTGGAGATGTTTCAATTGCTCGATGCAGGGGAAATAACGATATAGGAAGTAGTAAAGAAGAAATAAGATAGGTAAAAGCAAGAATAAAGAGTTTATCTTTTAGACGGTATGAAAATGCCTAAAAGAAATTAAACTTGATGTTATATTTTGCAGGCAGCAAGTCCAGCTTGTACAGAACTAGAGATCATTATGCTGGATTGGATGGGTACGTACACTGATTTGAAGAAAAAAAAATATTTAGAATTTTAATTTTTAACAACAACGGTAATTAAGGAAAAAAAAGTAGATGGACAAAAATAATATAACGAGAATACCCTTAGCGAAGGACTAGACCTTGTCTTGTTTCGTTTATCCCGTAGCAATGCGTGCGTAACCGCGTAGCCCCGTAGCACTCGTACCCTCTGTGCCCGTAGCGCTGTATTTGTAGGGAAAGATTCAAACATCTAATATTTCAGACCGTTGTTAGTACCGACTGTGTGAACTATATGACAGTCTGAGACAATTAATGATTCATTAATTTAAAGTAACCAAACAATAGTCTCATAATCTCATTATCATGTAATTTGAAGAAAATAATCAGCAGTTTGTACTTCCACTTTTTGCTTTTTATTTTTACTCCTAGCTACAAAGCGAACTAATGAAATTCCAGGTAAAGCAATTGGTTTACCACCAAACTTCTTAGCGCTCGAAGAAGGAAGCAAAGGTGGCGGCGTTATAGAGGTAATACCTGGTAAAACAGCATTTTATAGCCACTTCTTAATTTGCAAAAGATCTATTGTCTAATCATCAATATCATCTGTAGGGATCTGCTAGCGAGTGTGTGCTAGTGTCAATGCTGGCTGCTCGAGCCAATGGCATCAAACGACTCAAGCATCAGTTTCCCAACGTAGACGAGGGGCTATTACTCTCCAAACTAATCGCCTACTGCTCCAAGGAGGCACATTCCTGCGTCGAAAAAGCTGCGATGATCTGCTTTGTGAAGCTGCGCATCTTACAACCGGATGATAGCGGGGCTCTTCGAGGAGACACTTTAAAAGAAGTAAGTTATGTGTATTATTGAGATGACATTGATATCTTCGTATCATAAACGAATGTCTTTCAATTATTTGGTTAAGTTTTCGTTTTTAACTACTTTCGTTAAGCTGATGGTCCCCTAACTTGACAAATAATTCGATATAAATCCTATGCACTTGAATAGGAGAAATAAAAAAAAAATTAAATGAAACAAGTTACATTCCTATGAGCAGTATATCCTTTTATTTGGGTTCTATTATTGTTTTTAAATGGAATTGGGCCATGCTATGGAGTGCAGGCTATGCAGGACTGGAGTGGTGCAGATAGGCGAGCGGTAATTGAAGAAACAAGACGGCACCGTGCGCACGGCGGCGAGGCGACGACGGTGTCCCGCGTTTAATGACTCGCCCGTGGATGCCGGAAATACGTAGCGAGCCGAGCGGTAATGGAGCCGCATTGTGTGCCACTTTCTATGCCGCAAATATTGAAATTTCACGATACTACCCTCTTATGAGAAGTCTCTTTAATTGCGAGCTTCAGAATACGTTTAAGATTTTGAAGAATGCTCTTCAATTTTGATTAGATTTACAGGATATTTTTATAAGTTTATTGATTTGTTTTCTATGCAGTATTAACAATGAGTTTATTCTTGTAGGCTATGGAGGAGGATGAAGAAGCCGGCCGTGTTCCATTCTTCGTTTCGATTACTTTGGGAACCACATCGTGCTGCTCCTTTGACAATCTCCCAGAGATCGGGCCCGTAGCCCGGAAATTTCCAAGCGTCTGGCTTCACGTGGACGCTGCTTATGCTGGCAGCTCGTTCCTATGCCCGGAACATAAATACCATCTCGCTGGGATAGAGTACGCCGACTCTTTCAACACTAATCCCAACAAACTTATGCTCACCAGCTTCGACTGTTCTCTGCTGTGGGTTACTAACCGATATCTATTGACGTCGGCCCTCGTCGTCGACCCACTTTACTTACAACATTGCTATGACCACACGGCCATCGATTATAGGCACTGGGGTGTGCCATTGAGCCGGCGCTTCCGTTCACTCAAGCTGTGGTTTATGTTACGAAGCTACGGAATCAGCGGCCTGCAAAAATACGTACGCCGTCATTGCGAACTTGCTAAATATTTTGAAAAACTTGTGAAAAAGGACGATAGATTCCAAGTCTGCAATCAAGTTAAGGTAAGACGTTTATCGATCTTTTATATTATAAATGAATGCCGCGCGCGCGGACACAGCAAAGATAGGACAAGGTGAGTTCAAGCAGAGCGATGCACGATTGTACCTACACCTTCTTACATAATACTCGTAGATAGGTCCTATTCGATTTTTCAACAATAAAATCTTGTAAAATACACATGGCACAGTTAATTTTAAACCGATCTTTTGTCTTCGTATTTCTTGTAACCTAATTCGGTCTTAATTAAACTTTTCTGATTTTCAGTTGGGACTGGTTTGCTTCCGCCTAGTGGGGAGCCCCGAGGACCCGGGAGAACAAATAGACGAGCTCAACAAGAAGTTGTTGACCAACATAAACGCGTCCGGCAAGCTGCACATGGTGCCGGCTTCGGTCGGCGATCGATTCGTTATCCGCTTCTGTGTTGTGCAGCAACACGCCTCGCGTGAAGACATCGGTAAGCGTGGCTACTTATAGATTTGTAAATATTTTATCTGCGACTTATCCACCTACATGGAAAGGGTTAGCAACTGTCTACCTACATTTTGCCCATGCCTGTGACTTTATGCTTCAATTGAGTACCATCCGACAACGGTCATCGTCAATGATTGCAACCACTAGCCAATGAGGGAGTGCAATTTATTTATTATTGTGGAAAAATTATAGGTAGGTAAGGTACGTCCTGTTTCTGAAATACATTTTAATTATTTCAGAAATAGCATGGGATATTATAAACGACTTCGCTACGGAGCTTCTGGAAGGACCTGACAAGGAACGGGTATGGCATGATAGATTATTCTCTATTGACTTAGTTAAGTCGTGAACCTGGGGTTTTGAGGATACTGAATGCGGGAAATAAAGTGAATGGTGCTATATATGCGATTGTGACCAACCGGTCGATTTCCAAAATGGCTCAATTGGCTGTTCACAATGGTCTGCTGGTGCCTACGCTTATGTATGGAAGTGAATGTTGGATATGGCAAAAGAGGCACATAAAAGTAGGATAAAAGCTGTGGAAATACGTTTCATGCCAAGTATGTGTGATTTGATTCAACTATAAATTATACATACATACATATTCAGCCTATAATGTTCCCACTGCTGGGACACAGGCCTCCTCTCTGTGAGAGGGAGTGGGCCGTAATCCACCACGCGGGCCCAGTACGGATTGGTGGATGTCACATGTCTTCGAATTTTTGGTTCTAGGACATGCCGGTTTCTTCACGATGTTTTCACTATAAATTATATACTAGGTACTTACCTATATTAATTGAGTGAAGTGTTGAGTGTAAGTAATTGAGGAATGATGTAATAAGACAACGTTTCGGTTTAAAAGATGTACAACAATACATCAACATCCGGACAAGGGCGAGCTATAGGACTCGTCGCGCCCTGTGAGTTCCGTCTCAAAGCTGTGCCCGGCTGCCTACGGATTTACTAAAAAAGGGGAATTATAAGTAAATTCAACGAATACTTAATCGCTGCAAATGAAAAGAATAAGCGCCGCTTGTGTATTGCCACAAACTGCGATAACCCCCTTACTAGACCAAAAGTAGCAGGTGCTCCACTTGCGTGGCTAGCGTCTCGCGGTACGATCTGCGTCCTCCAATTAGTCAACAACCCCAACAATCGCAGCGCGCTACTTATTCAGTTATTTATTATTTTATTTACTTACTAGCTGAAACTGGGACTCTGTGACCGCGGCTACGCACAAGTGCCTAGGAGGGAAGTAGGAACTTTTATATCTAGAAACCAATCAATACCTATACGACCGAGATGAACGACGTATGGACTAGATGCTGTCACTCTTCTGCGGAAATACTTAACACCGCGATTCAAAAAAATAAGGTCTATCGAGTACTGGTAAATTCAAACTCTCTGCTCTGCATTACCTACGGTAGTATTTTCAAATAAACTTTTTGAATCAAACTGGGTTTTATGATTATCACAAAAATATCGAATATTATGCTTTTCATGGGTGACAAATGCTGCAAATTATCAATGATAATATTTATTTGAATATAAATATCCACGTCAATGTAAGTCACTGCTTAGTAAATGTAAGCAGGTGGCGGTGGTTCTTATGTACTACTGTACTTACAATTACAACCTAGTACCTAGTTAAGGCAGGTACCTACATAAGAGCCACCATAAGAACTTACATACCAGGGTAAGTACCTACTTTTACCAAACCGCACTTCGGGGTACAAATGGCTAATGGCAATGGCTTCTTGCCTATTTTTGAAGTCAAACGTTCATTCATAAATTGTCTGCTGTACAACTAAATCCTGTCACTAAATTGTAGGTACCTATTGTTTGGTTTTTGTGTACAAATAAACATTTTATTATTATTTAAACACGGCTAACGACCATCTAACGACCAGGTAAGTCGGATTGAACGCTCACCTTTGACTTTGTTGGTGATGTTCTTCAGAAAGGTCAGGGAACAAGCTAAGGTACCTAGAGCCTATCAAAAAGTACTCTGTGGTACCTAGTACCTACTCGCAAAAAGTCAGAGCCGTCTTTTGCATACCTAAGCAAGAGCCCAGGACCTCGCAATCCACCGGGCTCCCCTATTTCCTGCCAGAGCTGTAGCTAGAGGCTGTCAAAAGAAAACCTAACTCATCCCGGCCTGTACATTTCTGGGGGTCAATAGCACTGAATGATTGATGGGACCACTATTAACAATTTAAGCTATGCTGATGGTGATGCTATGATATTCCTGAGTCCTTCCAACAGTTCAAGTCTTACCAAAACAATGTATTTCTAGCAAATAAACGTTTGATTTGATTTGATTTCAATATGGCAATAACGGTTTACGGAACCTTGTAAGGGGATGTGAGGAGAACGCCGTGGCCCATGGGCTCAGGTACAATCCGAAAACAAGTGAGTTGCTGGTATTTCAATCGCAGAATTTTAAAGTCGACACCGTCCCATCTATTACCTACACACTAAATAGTGTACCGTTTAAAAGAGCGACGCGACGCAGGTTAAGTAGGTACTTGGGTCTATGGGTCACGGAGGACCTCGATGATGACGTGGACGTTCAGAGGGAACGAAGGGCGTTGGCTGTACGTGGGAACATGCTGGCTCGCAGTCGCAGGTTGAAACGGTGTCCGAACATGGTGAAGTGCACTATGTTCAAGGCATACTGCCAATCGTTTCATTCGTGCACCCGGTGGGTCAGCTGTACTCAATGCCCTACGTGTACAATATATAATAAAGCTTTTAATATGTTTTTGGAGCTGCCGAGATACTGTAGTGCGGCTGGCATGTTCATGGAAGGTCGGATTGATGGCTTTCACGCCTTCATGAGTATGAGAGCGGCCTCCTTATTGCATCGTATCCGCGCAAGCTCCAACAGTATTCTGAAAGTAATTGCGGTCAGCTTTGATGGACCATTTCTCAGGCACTGTATTCTCCTCCTCCTGGAGACTCCACGTGTCAATTTGATGTTGTTTGATTTTTGTTTTTTTTTTGTTAATTAACGTAGTTTTTAAGTACTTACTAACACAAATATGGATGTGTTTGTAATGGATATGGTCTGAAATAAAGTTATTATTATATTTATATATGTTCTGCCTATCTCCATGGGAAAAAACGTGAGCTTATGTATGTATTATCAGGATTTGAACGAGGAGCGCGCTCGGCGCCACAAGGCTGCGCTGGCCCACAAGCGTTCGTTCTTCGTGCGCATGGTCAGTGACCCTAAGATCTACAACCCGGCGATCAACAAGACGCCTCCGCCGGCGCCCACCACCCCCTGCTCCCCGCCACCCTCCGCTGGTGCGCCTGCCACGCCTGATACGCCCATTGATCTGGAGAAGCTTCAGCCATCTACTCCGTGAGTCATATAGCTTGATCATGATATTTTTATTCGATCGGAAATGAGAGATTAGGTAGTAGTCTTATTTTTATTTACCTAGGATGTAGGAGGCACCTAGTGTGAACAGTGACTACCGTAGCTTTTGCTTTTAATGGATTGCTAGTGACGAGATATGTTTGGTTAGCCAGCCAGCCCCAACAGCCCGGTACGGCGACTGCCAGCAGGCCTGGCTCTGTGGTCGAAAAACTGCGTGCAAAGCGTGGTGACTGGTGAGTGCTACATGACCAGTAGTCGACTGTGTAGAAATTGGGTAGATAGATCTTCATCTAATAGTCTATAGACAAAACTAGTTTAATATTTTCTTTCAAATATTTAATCATTGCCTATTGTTTCTTGCAGGAAGCAATCGTCGTGGATCAGCTGGCCACTTGGTTTCTTCTTCCAGAGTGTGGATAATGATGCTAATGATCTGCCATTGAGGTAAGCGGCAACTTTCAGTAGGTACCTACTGTAAAAAAAATCCAATAGGATCTTTTTCCAAATTGCTCAGGCACGACCACCAGGGACCAAAAAAGTCACGTGGCTGATTTGTCGCCCACAAATAGTATAATTATTTGTTGTTTCAATGGAACACCCGTACCGCTCTAAAGTTATCGTTACTCGCCTTGCCCGCGCTGGCCTAGCAATAATTTATCTTTTGAATCCGCATAGAGTGCTACAATTGGATATTTTGGCGCGTGAATGACATTAACAGGGCGGCAGGTTGGTGTTTGTAGAGTCCGTCTCCGTCCCACGAAAGAATTCCCGCGGCAATAAGTGTAACTAATTATTATTATATAGCTAACAACATTTCTAGAACAACCCTCCTACTTCAGACACCTTTCTCTATAAGATTGTGCATTTTACCAGTAATATGATGTTAAGATAACTAAATAAGTAAAGATTTATGATATCGCTGCATGCCTGTAGTGCCACGTTTGCGAGACTTGTTTCGTCATTCGTGAGACGGACTATAAAACACAATATTGTATTGACAAAAAAAGATGGCGGCCTTAGTTCCGATTTTAGCCGCGCGCCTAAATAACCTTGTAGCGTTGTAAGCCCTTATTACGCTACAGCAAGACAGGCTGTTCTACATTACATTAATCTTGTCTAAATGGTCTGCTCCTCAGGTTCCGTCACTTGGACACGATGGTGCGCCTCAAGAGTCCTGGCACGACCAGCCGGCGTGGCTCCTCCCCGTGCGCCTCGCCTGAACATCGCGCGCCCTCCCCCTACCATTGACCGACCCCATGTAACCCTCACCCACATCACAATCACTTATCGCAGAAATAAATTATTATGTGAGCATTGAAAATTGTGTAACTTATTTTCTTTGTATCCTCCTGCGTATGAAGTTTCATTAAAATCGGTTCATTCATTTCGAAAAACAAGGGCTTGAAAGTTTGTATGAAATGCCGTACGGCATAAACGCTCTTATGGGTTGGGGAATGCAGTAGGCCTTATTTTTACCCGACTGCAAAGAAGGTGTCGGTAAAAAGCTCACTGTCTGATTGAATTGATTGATTGCTTGCATTGATTGATTGTTATACAGGGTGACATGACATAGACGCGCAAACTATACTGTACTGAATCCATGGCAACAGGTTGTGCGGCGATGTATAACTTTGGGGCTTGTTTTATGATTTGTTTAGATGAATAACCATCTCAAGCATTAGCAAAATGGCCGAAGTAAAATGGACTCCCAAGAAAAACTAAGCGGATATTTAGAAATAGAATTATATTCTCAAATGCTTTTAACCCGAAGATACCGTGTGTGATTTAAGTTCACCATTCCATCCGACAGTGTGGAGCAATGTCTTATCTTCTATGTCCCAAGCTGCTCCTCTGACATAGTTGCTGTGCATATGTCTATCATGGTAAATAACTTTCGGTTCAGACTTCTCCACTACTTCACAAACTGTGACAATTTTATTGTCACAGCATACTGCCACTTGGTCACCACTACAACAAAGGAGCAAACAACAAACATGAATAAGGGATCATATCATTCTGACATTTATTGCTGTGCAGAAGAAGCAGCAATGAGAGCAATACGAAAAAGTGAGTGTGACACACGAAGATTTAGTCACGCAGAGAGGCTTTAGGCAGAGGGTATTAATTATGTTGCAAGTTTATGTAAATATTGGAAAAGAGCCCCAGAAAAAAAATTAACAACCTTACTAATAGTAAAACAGTTAGGTTGAATGTATAAAAATAGAAGAACCAGTTGCCAAATTGACCATTTAACCAATTCGCAAAGTATGGTTCTCTAACTGGGATTACTAGTCTAAACTATTACCTATAAGAAACAGGTACTTACTCTGGATGCACAGCCAACTTATGTACAGCAGCGGGAAACTCCGTTATTTTTATATTAGTTTCTGAATTTCTTATATCTAACAAATGCAACACTCCTGCTTCATCTCCAACTACTAGGCGGTTCTCGTCCATCCACGACAAACAACGAATGCAGCAGTCGTTTTTCAATAAATCTGTAACAAAGAATAAATTTTTAATGAAACTGCCTTTTTTTCATCACCTTTTCTCTTTCCTTACTCACCTCCAGATAACTCCTGTTTCGCTTATCTGGCAGATGTATTCAAAATCAAAAACATAATCAAAAGATATTTGTTCAAACTAGGCAGAGCATCAACACTTTTTGAAATTCAAAATTACTTATGAATGTCCCTCAAAAATGCTTGCCTTATATGTATATATATATTATTTTATCTAGTAGAAGGTGGCTGTCCAAACACTGTGGACCAGGATTCCCTAGACATAAAAGTGTGCCTGCAAGCCAACCTCCTATTTGAACTTGCCAGTAGTAATGTATGTTCATATTTGGGCACAGATTGTTTCTTTTCCTAAGATTTTGGATACATCTGGTAATTCATAATCATTTTTGTACTTAATGGTTAATATCAAAGTGTTGCATTTCTTACCAAGAACTGGCTTATCCGTATTGTCATCCCATAAAGTGACATACTGGTCCATGGAGCCTGTTGCAAAGCTGGTAGTAGACTTTGGTCTCACTGACAATGCATTTATCATCATACTATGTGCTGCACGGTAGTTTCTGATACAGATCATGTCAGTTATGTCCCACACCTATAAAATATTATTTCATTATTTAACAGAACATATCAAATGTGTTGATGAAATTATTTACCATTTACACCCACAACCTACAACTCGTATGTTGGGGCCGTTATCACTAGGCCACCACTGCTCACATTTTAAGTACTTACTTATTTATAATGTTAAAAAAAATTACAACGCCAAAACCTTCAGTCAGGGTCACAAAACCATGAGATGAGTACAAATATTCAGTGGGTATCTCATCATTTAAAACTTCTCAGAAATAAAGAAAGATTGTATAATAAAAATCTTCAATACGGCCCTTTGTAAACGTTTTGCTTGCTGTGAAAAACTATGGTTTAATCGCTGATGTATGGATCACTATAGAAGCTTGTACATGGATACTTTTTTCTACAGCACGGTCTATATGCCGTACCATAATGAAACTGTGCCTGGTACAAAAGGCCTTACACTTTCAGAAGACCATAATAATTCTTTTACTGATATTTTATTTCCTAGATTCTATTTTACTCACATTATTTTACATTTTTAAAATAATGTTTAAAAAAAAAATACTTATGGCAAAAATAAATAGTAGAAAAAATATTATTATCATTTTTATCCTGTATTGTCCCACTGCAAGGTAAGGTTTCTTCACACACTTCTGTTTGTGGGTCTGTCTGAGGTTTAATTAAGATCAAAAACTATTTCAGGGACAAACCTTAACATTGCCATCAGCACCAGCAGTGACATACTGTTTTTCAGGTTCAAGGCAGTCAACTGCCAGGGCTGCATTATCATGTTCTGCCACAGATATCTCTTCTTTCCACTGGTTCCATGCATCATTGTTGTTGGACCACACACTTACTGCTCCACTGTCTTCACATGTTAGTACCTGTATTAATTAAATACATCTTTCTGTTTAGTAGTGGTGGTGTGGATATGGTACATGTGATTGGGCCTTAAGCTAGGCACCATCTAAATGAATGCCTAAACAAAAGCATCCCATTGAAACACTAACGGTACCAGTGGCGTAGCGTGTCTTGGAGGGGGGGCCCTGTATTAAAATTAGTCGGGGGGCCCAAGTGAAGGGAGATTTCTCAAAAATAAAGAAATTTTGGGCATTTGTTTAACCTTTTGACCGCCACAGACGTCTATGGACGTCAAATCAAAAAGTGTTCACGACGCCACGGACGGCATGGCACGTCGAAAATAACCCTTTTTTTTACAGTTCAAAATAAACATGTGCCGTGACTATTATTTTGTAGGTATGAAAGAAGGAATTTATCGCTTGGCGTAGAGAACACGGATTTTCGTTATTGACGTGGCGGTCAAAAGGTTAACCTCCTCCCTTTTCTGTTTACTTTTTCTTTTCATAGCTCCACTGGGATAACCTCTTTTCCTTTCACTCATTCTTTTCACAAATCAAACTAATTAAACAATAAATAATCAGAAGAACAAAATTGTATTGTATTACAATGTAATAACGTTTGAACCGGAATGAAATAAAACAAGTAAATAAGGAATGAAATAAAACGCATAAATATTGCTCTCCGTGGTTTGTCATTGGGAATCCCGCAATAACCGATGTTGGATGTTGCCAACTTTTAGGCGCACGCTTAACTGGGTAAAAAAAGATTGCTTTTTTTACTTTTGTTATTTCTCAAGTCAAACTCTATAGGCACTTAAGTACAATTTCTTTGTAATATTGTAATGTGCATAACTTCACTGAAGTCAAATCACACTAATATTATAAAGGCGAAAGTTTGTGAGTGTGTTTGTATGTTTGTAACTACTGAACGGATTTAGATGAAATTTGGCACACAGATAGTTTATAACCCAAATTAACATATAGCATACATTTTATCCCAATATTCCCACAGGATCAAAAATATATGCAGGTGAAACCGCAGGGCACTGTTAGAAAAACATAACACCTTTATTTCTGAACCAGGTAGGCAATGAGTATAGAACACTCACCCTTCAGTAATTATGTATTGTTATACACACAGGTTAAATTACTATTACACAAGTAAAGGTACTTATTTGATAAAATAATGGTCAGTGGGTCGTCTTAGGGGTGGTATATTTATCAACTGTAATATAAATAGGCAAGACTTATTGCAGCATACCTTAGTAGAAGTTCCAATAAAACACCCATCAGCAGTTCCACTGCACAGGGGAATGCTTCTCTTCTCCTCATTTCGGATACAATGAGCGTTGGCTATACATTTATACACACTCACTCCACCATTCCAGTATCGACCAGTGAGCTCGGAAGACCCCAGTAACACGCTTCCGTCTGTAACAGACATTTGAAAACTCTTTAAAAGGTCTTTTATAGGATGTGGAAAAAGAATCCCAGTAGCAAAAACGATTTTTCCTACTTTAATTTTAAAAAACTCTGGGTTTAAACAAGAAATACGTACCGGAATGAATGTGGATATAGTCTAAATACGAAAGAGTGCTGGTGCCGGTGGTATCAGTTCTGTAAATTTCAGCGTTGAGGTGAGGTGGGACGATTTTATTACTATTATCCATGGCTTAAACTTATGTTTTGGTAATTAATTTTACTCCTATTATAATTAAGATGTAAAGCAGCAATCACAAAATAGAAAACATGTATAAACAAATCAAATACACATTGTTTTTGCTATTTTATTTTCCTAACCTACAAAAAACATAGAAATTTTAGTTTGGCAGTTAACCAGTGCTGCCAATATAAATTTTTAAGTTCCCCATCTGTTAGCTGGATCCATATTCCCTTATCCCTACTGTCCCCACTTAGTTCTTAGTTTTGTCCTCCGCTAGGAGTATATGTGTTCTGTGGTTTTGTCTAGCCGTGTGCTAGACAAAATAAAGAACTAAGTAGGTAGTAATTTCCTAAAGAGTAAAATTTTTCGATTTGTTTGATTTGTTTTTTTATTTGACTCATCATCATCTGCTTTACCTTTCCCAACTATGTTGGGGTAGGCTCCCAGTCCCAGTCTAACCGGATGCAGCTGAAGACCATCAACGTGAGTACAGTTGCGTAGTGGACTACATAAACATAATTTAATTTTCTCTCTTCTCTAAAAATGGAACGTGAACGATTGAAAAGGAAGTCAAGAAATTATTGGGTTCACCCGATTAAAGGCCCGGCTACACGCTCCGTCTTGCCTGCGAGCATGTGCTCGTCGAAGTCACAAACCAGTTTGCGGGTTTGCGCAGCGCAGGTAAGCGCGTGTGTGTACTGTGGACGACAAGACGGTAACGGTAGCTCGCACAGTCCCGGAAGCGCGACTTGTGAATTCGTTGACTTTCTGAAGATTGCGCAAACTTGACTTGCAAGGTTTTTACTTGAACGTGTGGCCAGTCATTCAAGCCGCGCATCAGTCCGAGGAAATTATTTTCGACAAAATACACGTCGCAAATAAAAAAATGAGTGATGTAAGGAGTTATTCAAAGGAATATTTAACTCAGTTCATAGAACCATACAAATCTTTGCCGGCTTTATGGAAACACAACTAGGAGTGCACAGTTCAGTTTGCACGAGCACGAGCAACCTGCACGTGTAGCCACTACACAGCATTCCGTCTTTTTGTACAGTCATGAATCTTTATGCCTGTGCATGCCAGGGGGCTTACCATTACCTCTTAAAGCGGGGCAGAAGTTGAACTGCACTACTTTTTTGTATGACGTCTTAGTACAAAAAAGTAGTGCAGTTCAACTTCTGCCCTGCTAGGTGATGGTAATAAGGCAAGACGGAGCGTGCAGCCTAGCCGGGCCATAACATGAAAAGAGAGAGTGTGGCCCATTCTATACCATGTTTCCAGACCTACTAAAAGATGAAGAGAGGTTTTTCACGTACTTTCGAATGTCAATATCCTCTTTTGACCACTTACATAAAAGTTTGAAAAACCATTTGCAGCGTGCGTGCGCGTCCTTTCTCCGTGGTTGTATAGACGCCAGCACATCAAGCTTCTACAATCTGTCAAACTTTAATGGATTTTCAACTTTATCGCTAAATTGTAAGGTTCAAAGTTGATTGGGAAAATTTGACAGTTTCGGGTAGCTTGATGTGCTGGCGTACATTTCTACCTGAGCGACTGGCCGCCGGTGCATATGAAAGCATACACGTCTTCCAAACCACTGTGCGTCCGGCCCAAAGAATAAAGTAACTATAGAGGAAGTCCGGACGCCGCCGCGGCCGACTAACCGGTAGGCGGCGACCGAACGCACAGTGGTAGATTTGGCATTCCGGCGCGTACCCTGCGAACGCTTGCTAGGCAAACTAGGCCGGTATGTGTGAAAGCTAACGTACACATATCATGGCTATACACTTCGCCGTCGGGTACCCGGCACCGGCTACCCGGATGCCGGGACGTGTGAAAAGGCACTAAGTGTGCTGTCAAAAAAAAAAAAAATTTTTTTAAATAATCGTTTTTTGGAACCCTTTACACCGAATTCCGAATTTCTTTCTCTCTGTGCCACTTTCCTGTCAAACCATAGGCGGCCATTAGACGCTCAATCGGACTGACAGCATTTGATTGATCTTTGGTTACGGACTATAGCAAGACTAAAGCGGTGCCTAGACAGGGCCGCCTTGGAGTAAAGCGTAAAAATTCCGGCAATCTTCATCATACTATCATTTTTACAGCTTATTACACTGCACCTTACCATTTTCACAGTTGCGCAAATGTGCTATTATTGAATTATGCACAAAAAAGATCTTATTTTCCGTTTAATCGCGATGTAGTTTTTATTATTTCATTCATAATTTATATTATTTCATACATAAACGTCAAACTTGTTGTGCACATTGATGTGCTTAGCCGACACGCAGTAAGGGACAGAAATATTCTTACTCTGTCTACGGCTTCGATCAATAATTATGATTGATCGAAGGTCTACGGAGTAAAGGGGTGTGTTCCGAGTTGCACTGTAATCGAATTGTGCGAATGTGCGGGCAATTATACCCGTTCCGAATTAGCGTGAGCGCCATAACGATGTCTCGTGAATCGTCATTTAAGACATCATGACATACACCATCTTGCTGACCATGCTAAAATAATATCACCGTGAGCGCTGTCAAAAATGACAGTTGTGCTGCTTTGTTTTGAGTCGCATCCTATCTTTAAAATAACGTAGCATTTTCGAAATTGTGCTTCTGGCTACAGTCACCACCTAACCGAAGAAGAAGAAGAAAGTGGTGTAAACAAAAAAGAAATACTATAATGTGATGGATGGGCTTGTGGCTAAGTAAGCGATCGTTCATCATGGCATTAGAATTCTCTGTCTACGCATAATTCGGAATGTAGCCTAAAAAACTAAGTGTCAAACACATGTGATGCTGATGTCAGATGTGATCTAAAATCTAAAACGTCACTGTCACATAATTGTTCACACTTCACCTCCGCTAGGAGTATATGTGTTCTGTGCACTTCACAGAGTACTTTTTTTTGATATATTGTAACTATTGTAAGTGGAGTAATGATTATTGGTTTGAAAACTAATTTCAATTAAAGATATTACGTTTAATCAACACATTTTAATTGCTATTCTAAAAGAATTAAGGTAAGTGAATGTGTGGCTTTAGTAAAATGTATTTTTTTATCTCGTAGAAGCCTGTAATAACCCCCAAATCTAAGTGCCAAACAGTTGCCGAAATTGTTTTGTGGGTTTTTGCGTTTATTATTCTATTTTACCTTCCATATCGGTTCTGTACAACTGTAAAATGAATTTCAATCTTTGATGCAGTACCTAGTTACAGTTAGACAGTTTAAATAAGTGGTTGACTTATGTGATTCCATTGTAGTGATAAATAATTTTTATTTGAAGAAATGCCCAATTTGGAATTGATACAAACATTGTCTGGCCATAAAGGCATTGTCTGGAATGTGTCTTGGCATCCTCAAGGGAAAATATTTGCATCTTGTGGAGAAGATAAAACTATCAAGCTTTGGAGCAAAGAAGGCCAGCAGTGGACAATAAAGACTGTACTTGTGGATGGACACCAGCGGACCATCAGAGAGGTGGCATGGTCCCCTTGTGGCAACTACCTGGCCTCAGCTAGCTTTGATGCAACAACAGCTATTTGGGACAAGAAAAGTGGTGTGTAGTTCTTTTCCCTATGTTGATAGCATGAAATATTGCTAAACAATATTCTAAAATACCAAATACTGTGTTCATAGGTCAGTTTGAATGCAATGCAACTTTGGAGGGCCATGAGAATGAAGTAAAGAGTGTAGCATGGTCTCCGTCTGGTCAACTGTTGGCAACTTGCGGCCGAGATAAGTCTGTCTGGGTGTGGGAGGTCGCTGGAGATGATGAATATGAATGTGAATCTGTACTTAATGCTCACAACCAAGATGTCAAGAAAGTTTGTAAAGATACCTGTATTGAATATTTTAATTTATTAATAAATGCCACATGTTTATTCATAAATTATTCTTTTTATAGGTAGTTTGGCATCCTTCACTAGACATCTTGGCCTCTGCATCATATGACAACTCGGTAAAGTTGTATAAAGAGGATCCAGCTGACAATGACTGGAGTTGCATTGCAACCCTGCAGTCCCATGAGTCCACTGTATGGAGCTTAACCTTTGACAAGACTGGGGAGAGACTTGCCACATGCAGTGATGACAGAACTGTCAAAATATGGAAGGAATACAAGCCCGACAACCAGGAGGGTGTCATAGTAACTGATAGAGAGTCTGTTTGGAAATGTGTGTGCACATTATCTGGATTCCACACTAGATGCGTTTACGATATTGCTTGGTGTCACCACACTGGCTTCCTAGCAACAGCATCTGGCGATGACATCATAAGAATATTCAAAGAAAGTGAAGACTCTGATCCTAATTCACCAACATTTGACCTTGTTTGCACTAAGTTAAATGCACATTCCCAAGATGTGAACAGTGTGAGATGGAATCCAACAGGAAACAAAGAACTGCTCTCTTGTAGTGATGACGGTGAAATAAAAATATGGAGTTTTTCTTCTGACTAGATCACATTAGTTTATAAGAACAACTGTTATTTGTTGATCAAGATGCATCAAATTATTGATATATTATTTAGTTGTGTAGGCTTTAAAAATATGGGGGTTTCTTAATAAATGAATATTATATTTTCTCAAGTGGTTTTTTTTACCTCAGGTTGGGAACTTAAGGTTAAAGTTAGGGTTAACAAATGGCAAAGGGGCCCTTTTCCGTATTTACATTGATACTATCTGGTAATGGGCTTTTACAATTCTTTTCCATGCATGAACTTCCATTTCAGTTCACATCTGATGATTTTAACAGTAGGAAAACACATCTTCTCACAGAAAAGTCTCAGAAGTCTTTATTCAACATCAGCCACCATCAAAATGTCTACGGGAGAGAAAATTGGAGTCCCTCTGAAGAAAGTTACGTCAGTTTTAGAAAACTTTGCTTCAAAACAATTATCTGAAAGTTGGGACAATACTGGTTTATTGGTGGAGCCTTATACTTCTAGGTAAATAATCTTTTTTTTTTTTAAATAATTTATCCATACTAATAATATTATAAACTAATATAAGTACTAATATTATTATAAATTCGAAAGTAACTTTCTGTCTGTATGTTACGTTTTCACGCTTAAACCACTGAACGGATTAATTTGGCAGAGAGATAGATTGCATCCCGAGGAAGGGCATAGGATAGTTTTTAATTTGTATCCCGATATTCCCACGGGGTCGACACTTATGCGGGTGAAACCGCGGGGCGCTGCTAGTTTGATATATGGGATAGTATGAGTTCTATCAGATATCATTTAACATTGCTGTCCAGTTCATATTGAACCAAAAGCTCATCATCAGAACCCATAGGAATGTTTTATTTTCTTTTCAGGAATATAACAAAAGTTCTACTAACAAATGACCTCACAGAAGATGTTGCACTTGAGGCTAATGATCATGGTTGTGAAATGATTATCTCCTATCACCCTCCTATATTTGCTCCAATGAAATCTGTGGTTCAAAGGTATGTCCTACTTACTATAAATTTAATCTCAATAGTACCAGTGCACTGTTTGAGTAAAATTTAGTTAGTCTGGCACTTCACATATTCGTATTATTTTTCCAGTACAAAATAGACTATATTTATGGAAATATTAACGTTATTTCCATAGGCAGTAGGTTAGTTGCGAAATACCTATTACGAATATTTGTAAAACTTGGCCAAATGCAAAGCCCACATAAAACTGTGTACAGAAATATAATATAGTATTATTTAATTATTTTTGACTAAATGAAATAAAGTATTGAGTTGTTTTCAGTGCTTGGAAAGAGCGTATTGTCTCATTCCTTTTGGAGAAACAGATAAGTTTGTACTCGCCACACACTAGTTGGGACTGCGTCCGCGGTGGCGTCAACGACTGGTTGGCTAGTGCATTTAGTGTCGAAGAATCGAAGCCGTTGATCCCTGGTGCGCTTAACCCGCAAGTTGGTGCTGGAAGGTAAGTTCATCTAAACTATCCTAACTAATATTATAAATGCGAAAGTAATTTTTTTTGTTACCTTTTCACGCCTAAACCACTGAACGAATCATCCTGAAAATTTTCATATTAGTTGTCACCTGACAAGTAGAACAACAGAATTCGGCTACTTGTTTGGCGCCATCACCAGCGTCCACCAGTTCCTGTAACGTGCAGCTGACAGGACACGCAGGACATGATATTAAGTGTCCCATCATTTGTGGAACAGCACCACATTTACACACCATACCATACCATCAGTGCCGGATTAGCCCATAAGAAAATTAAGCAATTGCTTAGGGCATCACGTCTCGGGGGGCACCATAAGGCACATAAAAGGCAAGGCTGTTTATCAGCAAGATATTACAAGACCCAAAAGTCACTCTAGCTAGACGCGTGCGCCAATCTTTACAAATCGCTCGTCGTTGTTTTGGAAAAATATGAGGTGACTAGTGGATAGGAGGGCCCACAGGGTTGGATTGCTTAGGGCATCAAGTAGTCTTAATCCGGCACTGCATACCATCATGGTATCATTCTTTGCTTTAGAGGAGTTGCACAGTTGCTTAGGTGTGTGTGCGTAAGTAGGTACGTCAGGCGACTGATGAGTGCTTGCGAGTTATATTGCGCAAGTTTGACTGTTTTTGATGTAAAAATTCGCAATAATTTGATGGCAAGTCAAATTATTGCGAGCTTTTCTATCATATTACACCATAGGAGAGGACATTATCTTGCGCAATAAAACTTGCTAGTACACATCATGCTTTACTGACGTAATTCTTCTGTGCATCTCTTTACGTCGAACAGTTGCTTACATTACAAGGGAGACCGTGTACTCACAATACCTACATGAATATGTGTGTATGAATTATCGACTTAAATTGCGTCAGTACAATGACGGTCAACTTACGTATTTGACCCAGTCTAGTTCAAATAAATGATGAGATATTCCGCAACAATGGATTACAAAATGTGTTTTACAAATTGTTCAAGGTTGCTGCAACTGAAATCGAGTATAACTTTGTCGGATGCGGTTTCAAAAGTGAAGGAATTGACTGGATTACCGCATGTGCGCTTCGCTATAGGAAAGGGGAAACAAATGTCGAGTGAAGTAAACTTTGTAGCGCTGTGCGCTGGCTCCGGCACCTCAGTGCTGAAGGGAGCTGCTGCTGGTTTATACCTGACAGGTAAACAAATATATTTTTATTTTGTCATAAAAACCCGTGTGTACAGCGAATCGAACTTATTACTGCGTTAAAAATGGGGTGAATGAGAATTATGAAAAAAAATCATAAGAACAACATATTTTGAATAGCATACATATATAGAGACTTGCTAATCACAAGATTCCCAAACAATAACGGTCTGAAAATATAACCTTGGGGTACTCCTGATGGGATATACTTCTATACGGACGTGTGAGACTGAAGGAATACCTTGTGCCTGTATCCATCGCTTTGCATCAGGCGGAATCGAGGTCAAAAGCCAGACCCAATAATTAATACAAAAAGTTACTCTATTTAATTTTAGCCAAAAATAATACTTCCCAGGTACTACTTTTTGATATCTAACAATAAAAAATTTCAGGAGAAATGCTTCATCACGACGTACTCGATGCTGCACAAAAAGGAATTAGTGTCATCTTAACTAATCACTCGGATTCTGAAAGAGGATTCCTAAGAGGGTTTTCTACTAATCTTCAGAATTTATTAGACAATGAGGTACAAGTGCTTGTTAGTAAAGTCGACAAAGATCCTCTTGTTACAGTGTAAGTGACTTAAGTTTAATATAAATTGCATTTTTTGTTTATAAAATAAAACAATCGAATAAGTTCATTAATTATTGTACATTTTATTATTATCCGCAAACTGTTATTTCAAATGTTAGATCAACGGAAATACATTTAGGTATTAACAGGTTTTTCAGTATTTTAAATTACTGTTACATGTGAGATCATCGTTATCTTATTCTATCTATTCCTGAACACAAAATTACATAGCGCAAATAGGATTCAAAATATTTCGTTAATTTCTATGGTTCTTACGACTAGTAAAAGTATTATCTACAATACTTGGCAAGACCTTTGAAAATGTACTTTCGTCTTCCATTTCCTATCTGCATAACTCAGTCCGTTTCGATCCTCTCGATGATCTTCTAGCTGCACTGAAAGATTTCCATTGTTTAAAGATGTAATCAGTTTATATTTGTTAGAATTTTCGTTAGAGCATGCACACGACTTACTTACGCGGGGCGAGTTTGTCTACCGCTTTACTTTTAAACGCTTTATCGTTTTGACTATCTTTAAATATTTCTTTCGACGATTTCTTCCGTTTTGGTGTTCCAATGTTTGGGGCTACTTTCATTTTAGAGCGTACAGAAGAAACTGTTCCGTTTTTATCATCATAATTAATTACGTATTCTTTACGCATATTTGTTTTATAACCGTCTGGCTTTGTGGCATAATCTTTACCATTGCTCTTCGAGTTTATTGGAGGTATTAGCACTGTGTAACTTGAATCTTGTTTTTGTGATGGTTTAATAGTTTCTTTTGTAGACTTATCTCTAGACGAGTTTCTCTTACGATTACTGTTTACACCGTGGTTGTCGTCGGGACTGTCTTTAACTTGATGGCCTGCTTTCTTAACAATCATGCGACTTAAGTCCTTGGATGTTTCTTTGGGAACATCTTTTGTTGTAGGTCTTTGCAATGACCTACTTCTATGATCTTTCTTTTCAATGGTCGATTTTTTCTCGTTTGAAGATTTACCTTCTCGAGGTTTGCGGGTTTGACTGGATGTGTTCAGCTCCTCAGTTACCTTTCCTCGGATGTCACTAGTGGGACGCTGTTTATCACTCTTCTCATCTCGTTTTGAAAGAGTATCTTTGTAGGCAGAACGTGAGATGGTGTCTTTATTTACAGAGTGTTTTGTTCGGAGACTGCTATCGGTTCCGGAATCTGATCGGCGTTTCTTTGTGCAATCACTGTTACTTAAATCAGAAGCATGCATATCTGCTGTACGTTCGGTTTTGTGTTTACTTATTTCTGTTTTATTCGATTTTCTTTGACGTGAGTTGAGTGAGTTTGTTTTTATTTTATGGGTGTCTCGGTTCTCCAACGTGTTGGACTTTTCCTTGTTATCGTTTAGATTGACATATATTGGATTTTCGTCTTCGGATAAATGTTTTTCGGTGATATATCTCATCTTTTCCACGTCGTTTCTGGGGTTTCCTTTTATTGATCGACTCGAACTAAAAGTAATCAAAATAGTTTGTATTTAATAATGATGACTAAAAACATGCCATAATTAGTACATTTTTGTTAGATAGTATTATTATTTTCTCAGAAAATATTTTGAAATACATACCGTGTCGATTGATCTTCCCGTTGATGAGACTTTCCCATTATTTCACGTTCACGTCTATAAGCCTTCGGTGGTGCGGAAATACTCCTACTTGTTGTAACCTCGTCATGTCTACGAAACTTAGCTCGTCGCGTATTAGATACAACATCATTTGTTTCTTGGCTTTCTTTTTCAATAATCGGTTTGAAGACCTGAATTTCGTCTATTTCATTAGGTTTGTCTTCATACTTTGAACGTAGTCTCGGTGTCGGGACCGGAGCATAGTTGATATTTAAAGGTATATTTTGATACTCAGGCGTCTCATCAGAATCATGTTCACTATTACATACGCTGTTTGAGACTTGCTGTATTAACTTGACAGACTGAAATATATTCTCGACGACATTATCATTGCGTCCCAATGCACTTTTCACATGGTTTCGGCTTTTGTATGAACCTGTTCTACCGTGATCAACACCGAAATATGTTAGTTCACTGTCTCTTAGTTGTCTGGTTTTGGGCTTCCTTTGCGCTGGCGACACTTGTAGACCATCGAACTTAGTTTTAACATCGTCGATAGGATCTTCTGTGGCCTTATTGATTTTGATATGTGTAACCACTTGCTTCTCTCGTTTTAAACTGTCTTGTTTAGTAGGACCTACAACATATTAATAATTTAATATTTTAGCATATTTATTTACAAAGCTTTTGATTAATAAAATTTTGATTTTCAAGTTATTAGTTTAAGGCTACGATAAACTAGCATGCGATATTACATAATGTGCATAGGTACCTGCTTTAATTGTCCGTAAAACGTTGGGTTTCATTACAGATTCAACAGTTTCTCCCGGGAATACAGATTTTACTTCAGCGTTGTAGTGTTTCTCTGATTTCAATTGCTTATTTACTAAAGAAAATGCCGACAGTACAGAATCATTAGAAGAATCTTTGTTTAAAAGATCTTCTGACATCCCAAATGCCATGTTCTCTCCTAAAAGATATGGTTTGGGTTTCGGAATTTTGTTTTTGAGAATACTCTTTGTAGCTGCTGTATTCTCATCGGATTCACCAAACTCACTAAGAATAATATTTATAGGAGTGCCAACCACATTGGTCGCTGGGAAATCGTTCTTTTCACCAAACAATGTTATAGGTTTGTCAATCATTTCTTGCATGGGCACAAAAGCACTTCGTCGTTTTCTAAAATCATTTGAGGGTGGAGGTTTCTCATCTGTTGCAATAATATTAACTTTACCCGAATCTGGGGTGAAATGTACTTCAGTTTTGCAGAATTCCACCCTTTTTACTCTTCTGTCACCTTCTTCAATCGTTTCGTGCTTTCTGTGATACTCGACTCCATCTGCTTCAAGAGTAACAGGCAAGGTTATTGATACTTTTCCAGATGATTGCAGAGTTATATTGTTTTCTGATGGGTCCTCCATTACAATATCATGTTCTCGATAAGTCTTGAACTTAGTTCCTCTATAGTGTGAATTCGGACGGTTTTTGGAAAGCCAACCTCTAAATGATTCTTCATTATTATTTGTCTTTCTTTCGTCTCTAGTTATATATTTATTATGAGAGTTGTCATCCAGTTGATCATTTACAATTTCCGTTGATTTACAAATGCCGCTATCAGTGGAAGACTCCATCGCTAATGTGTCATTACTGTATGTAATAGTTTCGTCTAGTGGGGATGTGTCTTCAAAACTATAACTTTTTCTTCTTGTGTTCCATTCATTACTGCTGTTTAAAAGTGACTTGTATTTAAGAGTGCTTAAGGTTACAGGGGTGTCCAATAGTGGTGAGTTCCGGCTATTATTTCTACTACCAAATTGAATATCACTGTTTTCTGAATCGTAAGAGTATTTTCTGTGAAGGTTTCTACCAAGTCTTGAATCGAGATCGATAATACTGGCATTGTCAGTGGAAGAGGACTCTTCACTCGGCATCCGAATCGAGCTTCCTTTGGTAGAACCTCTCCATTTCGAGGGTTCCGAGATCTCGAAATCATCTGGTTCGGTTACTTTATAATTTTCTGATTCTGCGATAGGTTCAGGCGATGATTCAAACGGGATGGATGATATCTCCAACGGCTTCATAGGGGATGTTGGTGACTCCAACATGTTAAAACCGGACGATATTACCTGCAAAACAAAGATTGGATTAAACAGTGAAGGTAACTAAATATGCTCATTCGTTTTTAACGTCTTGTATGAATCGATAAGGCGATATAATTACTGTTTGTTTTACTTTTTACGATTGCTGTGTAAATGTTGGCAGTTAGTGACATTGACTCAATAATCTAGAAACAATTGCAACTCCCTAAGCACTCCTGACTTAGTCATAAGATTAGCTTTATCTTAGATTGTACTAGGAAGTAGGTAAGTACGGCCACCTTCCCTATTTCCACCGGTTTGAAGGATAACAGTGCCGGTGCGGCGTAATTACAGGCGCATGAGTTATTATTATAGCTTTGTCTCAAGAATGGCACCGCATAGACGATGCCTATGGTTTGTCTATAGGCGGCGGTAACCATTTAACATCAGAAGGGTGGCTCTAAATTGACTTGCCATCCAATAACACAAAGAAAGAAACAAGTATAGCTTACCCTTCGTGAAGAGTGCAGCATGAAGGAGGCAGCGGGTGCCCCCGGGGCTGCGGACGAGTGGTAGGCGGCTCGCATGACCCGCACTCGCGCGCCCGGCCCGCTCGCGTGCAGCACCTCCATCGCACGCGCAATGCGACGTGTCACGCCTCCTTCTGTCACCTGAAATTAACGACAACATCCTTTAATCGAGCTGACTGCTATAACCATAATCAGCCTATAATGTTCCCACTGCTCGGACACAGGTGTCCTCAGTGAGAGGGAGTAGGCCGTAATCCACCACGCGGGCCCAATGCGGGTTGGTTGATTTCACATGTCTTCGATTTTTTGGTGCTAGCACATGTCGGTTTCCTCACCATGTTTTCCTTCACCGTGTTGAGAGCAGTGGTCATAAAATTATTATTATTAATTTACACAAAGTAAAGCGCCCGACTGGGTTCGAATCAAAGAGAATAAACCACTAGAGAGCGTATAGGCCGATTTCTTCACAGCACACGACTCACTACCGCGGGCCGGGGGACCGGACGGGGAAGAACGCGGGTCAATTCTTGTAGGTATACCATACCTATCGTTAGGGCTGCTCTACTTTATTAAGGGAAAATAGTCGATATCGATAAAATTGATTTAAACATTAAAAATACTCAATTAAAATCATAGAACTATTATTTAATCAAAATCAAACAATTACAAAAAAAAAATCGTCTAGTCTGTTATCATTGATTTTTAAAATGAATTAAGTAATTTGGTATAATGTTTTACGCATTAAAGTTTTAGGGATGCGGATTGTTCTTTGTAAAAAATGATAAACGAGCGTCTACATATTTTTGAATTATGCATCTTGCTAATTCAATTAAATGATTTGTTGATTCTATTCAAATTGATGAAAATTTATATCCGGGAATAAATTATACCCAATCAGAGCTTTTAAACCCGATCTTATCAAATAATCGGTTTTATATTTCCTATACATGTCAAACAAATAGATGAAAAAACTTTTTTACATCAAAGACCACCGCCCTCAAAAACTACAAAGCGAAAAATATTTACTATACAAAACAATAAATAGAACATTATCAAATTCACTATGATGTATGATTTTATGACCATCTTCTACGAAATTGTAGCGAATCCAAGTGAAAGTTGTACTAATTTGTTGTTATCTGTGGCTTCGTAATAATTGGGTTAAAATCGCCCGACCGCACTGGGACCGATCGGTCCCAGTGGTGCCTGACGACGTAAAAATTATATTATCCTGGGCCGAATCGGTTCCGGTCGGGGAGAGAGAGAACAAAAAAATCCCGGAACATACATAAAAAAATACCGACGAACTGTGAACCTCCTCCTTTATTTGAAATCGTTAAAAGTAGATACTTAGGTATTTTATTACAGTAAGTGAATTGAATAAAAATTGAATTCATTTTAATTTTATTATTTTCGATATCAACTTTCAGCTATTAAAGGTAACACCACTATTTTTTACGATAAACATACAAAGGGAAAGAGGGATAGAAGCATTAGAATTGTCTAATATAAGAACGAGACTTTTCCAAAAGACATCAACGCGCGACTGAAAAATGTGCTCGTCGCACGTCGTTACCCAGCGACCAATTTATAGACCCCTGCGGTGGCTCATAATCTGATTAAATCAAAAATAATTTTCCGTAAGTACTGTTTACTTACCGATGAAAAGTTATGCCATTCTTTTTGTAACTAGATGTCTTGGAATGTTTCCCACACCACTTCACCGCGCATGAAGGCATTTTGATGCGTTATATTTGCATAAAAAGTTATAAAAAATTGTATTAATTTAGCGTGCACACAGGTCGAACACTTGGACACAACTAAAATGATTAATATTATAAATGCGAAAGTGTGTCTGTCTTGTCTGTCTTCACGCTTAAACCGCTGAACCGATTTAGATGAAATGTGGTATAGAGATAGTTTGAGTCCCGGGAAAGGACATAGGATAGTTTTTATCCCAATATTCCGTGAAACCGCTGGCCCTGCTAGTGTATTAATATAACCTTGTTGTAAATTTTTAATTAGCACTCATAGCAAAAGTGTTCGGACATTGAGAGAAGAATAAACTGGCAGGATTAGAATCTGCTACAGTCAGGGTCACCACTGATTCGCGGTTGATCACATCATTGTGGTCAACCGGTAACAATTTGACGAATACTGATTTAGAATCTACTTACAACATAAATACAAAAAAAAAAATGTGATTTAATTAAGATCAGTTCGTTTATAAGGCGTGGACACCTGGGTACCCACTTGTACTTGTATTGATGACTAATCTACGAGTTCCTAAAGTAACCGTGTTTGTGAATGTTCTACAAAATGGAAATATACTTCAAATATTTAATAGCAACTTGTCGAGTTAATCTTACCGTCGTCGCTTAGCAATTGAACTTTCAAAGTAGTGTATGAAATATTCATGACCAAGCATGTGATGACCTCAACTGTTATTATAACTGTTCGGCCAGTGGCTAGTTCTTCGTAGACTTTGTTTGACTGTAGTCAGTGTAAATCATTGTCAAAATGCAATGTGTGCGTGCCCGAGAACTTCTTGCTTAGTCGTCGTGACGAATGTTGTTCGACTACTTTCGTGTCCTGTGGAATAGCTCGGGTACTTGCTTTAGTACGATAAGTAGATATAACTCTATTTAGTAGCTATGTTTTTTTAATGTAATGTCTTAAATTCAACTTAAAAACCTTTCAGAACAAAGCACGATTGTCATAAGGGCTTACTGAGCAACGGGCCGCGGGCGGGTTCGATCTTTGCACGAAAATGTTTGTCTGGCCTACTGTGCGCCGCCTACAGATAATATTATCGCAGTACAAAGATACCATAAGGCTAATATTTAATTTTGTTCCGGGTCTCGGTGTCTGCATGTCAGATTTTTGTTTATGAACGCTGAACGCACTCAAGACAAAGAAGGCATGAGGTAGCGGTTTTTTACCGACAAATTTTAAAATGAATGTTACGTTTATTGGTAAGCATTTATTATATAAATACGAAGCCATTTACAAGTAAGTGTGTTACGCACAGTTGTTGTAACCTTCACAGGCATTAAAGTATGTATTTATTGTTACTAGTGACGTGATCCTTCTTGCGGGGGCGAAATGAAATTGCGGTGTTGTGATTGCGATCTTTAGGGTTCCGTACCATCATCTGCCTAGCCCTTTCCCAACTATGTTGGGGTCGGCTTCCAGTCTAACCGGATGCAGCTGAATACCAGTATTTTACATAGAGCGACTGCCTATCTGACCTCCACAACCCAGTTACTGGGTAATACGATACCCCTTGGTAAGACTGGCTGTCAGAATTTCGGGCTTCTGACTACCCGTAACGACTGGGTTCCGTACCAAAATGGTAAAAAAGGAACCCTTATGGTGCGACTCAGTCTGTCTGTCTGTCCGTCTGTCACAGCTGGATATCTCAAGAACTACTTATGCTATCAACTTGAAATTTAGAATAGTTTTAGATGACGTTTGCCCAACCAAATTGCATATAAAAAAAAAATTTTTTTTTGCACTGAAATTGGGTCTCAAAAATTCAAAGTGGGGCTACTAGGGCATGTGGGGTATCATATGAAATAGCGCAGTTTGCACATTCTCAAACACTTTTCCTTTTTTTTTTAGGCCGTTTAGTTTTCGACTTTTGATAAAAAATGTAAAAAAAATACCTTTCCTACCTCTTATCTCCGAAGTTTGCGTAGAGAAAAATATGTAATTATTCTATGATATGATAGAAGTTTATGTAAAGATTACAGGAACAATAAAACGATGTCTCTAAATAGCACACTTTTTCAGAAATTATTAACAAAAGTTACATTAGTTCCACTATCGGTCAAGAGATGGCGCTGACCTAAAACTGCAATATTCTACACTGCGGCGTGCAGTGTTCAGCGTGCAGTGTTAAAATTCTCTATCGAATATAGGGCTCGCCGATGAAAAATCATGACGGTACGGAACCCTCGGTGCGCGAGTCCGACTAGCTCTTGTCCGGTTTTCAATGATCAACTCACTTTTGAATACTTAAGTGGGTGTCAAAGACATTTAAATATTTGCATTGTAGCCACAGAACGACTTTATACACTTAAGTTAAAATACTTTAACGCTAACACCGGGTATCCCGTGCGTGTAGATATATTGTCGGAAATATTGCGTGCATGCCCTTGACTTTGAAAAACAGGACAAAAAGTATCTCTGGCTGGATTCTTTTGAAATCGAGTTTTGGGAGGTTCGAGGTCGAGAAATTTGCCTTTAGTTTTGAACCTCTCTAACTTAATTCTGGGAAAGTATATTTAATAGCATAAAATCGTCAAGTGTAGGTCAGCCTATAAATAAGTAATATTATTATAGGACCCAGTCATCAATAATATTTGGACAGATGCTGCAATAAGGACATTTCCAGTCAAAGTGTTTACCAACCTATATTGATGTGTAAGCATTCTTAACAACTTAACTAAGACAAACAAAACAAAAAAAACCTAATTTACATAATATTAGGTTTTGTTTGTTTTATGTAGGCAATTTATCTGATGTTTTTGCTCTATTATTTCTTTCCATTTAGAGAAAAAGATAAAGCCTTATTGACAGGGGCCACCACCGTCAGTTTGGAACCACACAGCCTTTTACTATGAGTCCGATCAAGGCGATTTATTTCAGAAGATAAAGTGACGTCATTTGTATAATCGAACGCCAACTAAAACCAGAAGGTCGCATGCGACCCACTATGAGCGCTCTATTATAGGGTACGTACTATAGATATATCTAAGTCTACTTGTTTATATATAAATCGATACAAAGTGGACAAATAAATCATACCTAGTGTTTTGATTAATGAAATAACTGTATGTAGGTACATAATTACAAGTTACCAAAAGAGTATCAGTGCCGTCAATTATTTTACAACCGGTTCCGTTGCCGCCACGGCCTAGTTTAATTAATTCATGAAGGTAATAGTGCAGTAGAGGTTGTCCGTTATGGCTTAGAACCTGAAAATTGATAATTTATTTAGTGATAGTGTAAAATAATTGACAGGCACTGATACTCTTTTGGTAACTTGTAATTAACTAATTAGAGACACAATAGAAAGACAATTGCTTATGTCGGACTGTGTAACATAAGACATTCGAGAGGTTAAGTACCTACCTACAGTTATTTCATTAATCAAAACACTAGCTCTTCCTAGTAGAAACAAATTCAAATGTAATAGTTCTGTACACAGAACCACGACAACTGCACGATCTATTGACTCCCAGACGATTAACGACCGCAGGTGGTTTTTGCACAGTTAACGGTAAACTTGAGAGGCTTATTAGTACTTATTAATCAGAACGCGCGAATTTGTAACAAATGCATGTTTTGAATTGTGAGAATATTTCCAAATGGAAGACGGAAGGCTTAATTTGGCAAGAGGAGGAGGGCGAGGGGGGAGGGGTCCGTGACGTTAGCGGTCGTCGACTCCTGCGCGGGCGTGCGGGCATCGCGCGCAATATCGATGTTTTACGAGAAATGATGCAGGAAAATCTGCAAATCTGAACATCTTAGTTTCCAATGATTCATCTATCTTCTCGTTAATATGGATTATTTATTAAAAAAATAAACCAAGTAGAGGACAGGGGCGCGTCATATACTTGTATCGATCACGTATGAACCTAGGTAGGTAAACCGCAATATTCTAAATAATCGTGTCATGGATTTTCCTACAAATCTTAATGAAGGCTGTAGAAAGTTTAACAAGTGTGGTCTCTTTTTGTTCTCGATGTCTTTTTTCCTATTACGTAGTACCTAGAGGTTTTTCCGAAAAATTAAAATTGAAAAAAAGTAGATTCTCATAAGATTTGATAGTTTAGATGGGGGGCTAAAGGACCGTAATAGTATGACTTGCTAGGTACAGACGCCAGCAGGTCAACCTACCCGAAACTGTCAGATTTTCCCAATCAACCTTGAACCTTATGCTTTAGCAATAAAGTCGAAAATCTATTAAATAAATCTGACAGATTGTAGTAACTTGATGTGCTGGCGTCTGTACCTAAATTAGAAGGAACGTAATGACAACAATAAAAGCGTCTTTGCGAATATACCGACTCTAACGTGTGCCCTTTACGTGAATAACATAATAGTTGCGTAGCGAAGCTCATCATTATGTGACATTCACGCAAATGATTATAAGTTGGCGTACACAAATAATACGAGACAAACAACGGATAGCGCGGTGCAGCACAGCCTCGCGGGCCACGGCCTTTGCGCAGGATTTCCGGCAGTCTGCACACGAACCCGAATAACCATGTTGAGCTAACAACGCTACGTTAACTTACTTACGGTTTAATGTAGTTAAGTGAGAGCGCTGTATTGTAGGTACCAAAGAACTCAGGTAACTTAGGTACTGGATAAAGCAAGCATATTCGTTTTCATTTCCATGTTTATATTCGTCACTATTCAATGACTCATACTTAGGTTTTATTAAAGTTCACATGTAGAGCCAGATTGTCGTTTTATAGTTTCCTGCTTGATGATATAGGAAATGCGTTAAGCAAAACGATCAGTAGCTTCCTCACGTCTTTTTCTTCACTTTCACTGTTCGACAATCAAGCGTTGGGATCGAGATTACTATTGTGTTCACATCACCTTCCTGTGGTAATAGCTTTTGTGATTGCGTTTTAGGTTGCAATTATTATCTTCTACGTAGGTGTTGCAGACTCACATAGTCAATTAGTTGCTTTTCTTCTCAATCCCAGAACAGATTCATAATTTTAATGTTCTTATGTATGTTACCTCACCTCATAATCAGCCTATAATGTTCCCACTGCTGGGACACAGGCCTCCTCTCTGTGAGAGGGAGCGGGCCGTAATCCACCACGCGGGCCCAGTGCGGATTGGCAGATGTCACATGGCTTCGAATTACCTACTAAGTATAATATTTAAAGACACTTGGTGTGCACGGAATCCAAGTTGGAATTCGGTCTGCCCAATGGTAGGTACCGGTTTTTCGTAATAGATGCACGGCGTTTTTTTATCCGCGCTTTTGTTTCGACTGTCTAGATTCAAGACTGTGGATATAGAAAAACAGTGCCTTGCCGGCTGGCCCAGGTAATTGGCATGACCCATAAACTTTTCTAATAGGTATTATTATTATTCTCCATTTACCCTAAACTCCTTAGCTTCCCATTGTATAACATGGATTCTAAGACGATGCTTGTTAAATGATTTTTCTATGCTATGTGCAGCTAGATATTAAAAATAAAAGCTCGTAAGATGAAACTTTCAGTTGAATTTGTTTGTTTCACACCGTGCACACGTCAAAGAACTCGCACAGAATAGTGAAAAGCAAGTTGTTACAGAAACGCACAGGAACAATTTACGACAGTGACATAACTGTTACATACGATTCTGCAAGACTTGCATTTTAGTTTAGGTATCTCTTCCACACGAATTAAAGGAACACTACAAAAAAACTTACTGAACTAGCTCTCAGACTGGTTTGGATGAACATTTCCTCTCAACATTAAACCTTATGCAGTGATACACAAGTCTCATTCTTTAAAATTGAATAAATATCCATAATATAGCTCGAACGTCTCGTCGTCCTGAGTTTTAACACCGTAAAAGGAAATGACCACTTTAGCCTTTTGGCAATGACCTCCTATTAATCGAAATGCCACAATCTTATTTATAATTATTCGATAGAGCAGCTAGGTTCACTTTGTATGTAAACTTCACATCTTTCTTTTATATAACAAATATGCAAATTAGAAAGCTTGCATCACGCGGTACTGTCTAATTTATGCTGCTTTGTTTGAACTTTTCTTTTGAATGAAATAAAAATATTTATGAGTTGTTCACAAAACTTAGTTTGAAATTAAAATATTTTACATTGGCAAAGCTCAAGCACACTCCTTAGGGGTTGTTTGACCTCACCTTTCCATATTCGGCGGTTCCAGCCCACTCTCGCCGCCATTGATCTGCCACTTCCATGTCAATGATTTGGTGTGTCGTTTTTCGATAATGCAGCTACACTCGGGAGCTCGGGCTCGCTCGCTCGATAGAAGCGCACACGCACGTTGTTGCTGCGCACCGGCACGAAGCCTACTGCCAGTCACCTCCACTGCCTTCGGTGCGCGAGACGCGGTACAGCCTCAGCCCACAAAATAAATTTAAATATCGCCAATTCGTCATTGCCTTCCGTTGACAAAAACCGTACCTACTTAATGTCAACGCCCACCGTCAGTATAAGGTACCTCTCACGTAGGAAGCGACCCACACGCTTTTACGAGAAATAGATACTGCAATATGGAAACAAATGTATAAACTTTAGAATATACCTATATTCTAAAGTTAACTGAAGTTTATACATTTGTTTAAACTTTAGGTAACTTTAGCTAGGTACCTACCTATCGCATAAAATATACATAAGTACCTAGATTCTATGTCAGAAAGCTTTTTAGTGATCATAAATCAATCCTAATTTGTTCAACGTCCATATTTTTTGTGACAGGTTCTGCTATCTAAGTTTATCCTTATTCGGACCAGCTTCGAATATAAACCTATGTTTTCAGGTACCGACCGGTTTTTAGTCACAGACGCTTGATAATCTTCAGGATTTACAAGAATACTCCTAAATTCAACCAACGGTCTACAGATAAGCACTAACCTAACCACCCACGTTCAAGTCTTCCTTCCAACTTCGTCTGGACTTTGGACCCTTTCAGAGACTGCATGATGTGCCCTACATAACTTTCGACACTTTCCATCAAAAGTGTTGAAAGTGGAATCTAAATCCATATCTGCACGAGTGTGATAAACTGATAACTGTGCGGTAACAGTTATAGGGGATATTCTGCAATTAATTGTTAGCGTCAGAATGGCTGGTTGCCTATGGCAAGCGGTTCTGAAAGTATTTTCAAGAATTGCTATCCAATTGCTTATATTTGCTACATTTCTTCAATAAAATTGCTACATATGATACATTCAGAGAAATATGAACTTTTTTTGACCAGCCATTCTGACGTCAGGATGGATGGTGGCCTCCGCGTTCAGCATGAAGGACGCAGAATTTGTAAAAGTTTGTTGTATCAATATAATTGCTTACTAATTGCTACTTTCACGGATTTAAGTTTGAGCTTCGTTTGTACGAAGAAGTGCCTAATAATTTGGAAAGGCAACAGTTTTTTTTACTACAGCGTCTTGTTCAAATCGTGCAGGCGTTCACAAATGGGTCACCCACCCCTCTGTTGACGCAGAATAAACTTAGGTAGGTACCTACTTATTTGAAATTATTAATGGCAAACAAAAAAGGCAACATATTTTATTATATTTTCATTTTTTTCATCTTTGTACCTATTTATTTTTTAACAGATTATTATTATTCGAAAGAATTCGTTTTGGTTGTGAGTATGACAAACCTCAAGATCATCAGAGTTGCCAAAGAAATACAGAGAGATGGACAATTTAGACGAGATGAAAAAATTGGCTATTAAAAATACGTCAATTTTCGTCAGACGGTGACTAATTCGACAGGACTAAACTAATATTTATCTTCTGTCCTTTTCTTAATAGAAAGAAAAAGATGCATGAACTTAAATTTAGTTTATTTTTTGTGGACAACAGAATCGGCGCCAATGCATGGTTTGGTTTAGGCGCATTAGGGCTAATTCTCATTTTGGCAACCGACTCGCTAATGGACTACTTCTTATTATGGCCACTTCTCATTTTGGCTACTTCTGATTAGGGCTACTTCTCACTTGGGCTACTTCTTACTTGGGCTACTTCTCACTTGGGCTACTTCTCACTTGGGCTACTTCTCATTAGGGCTATTACTCATTAGGGCTACTTCTCAAAATTTGGGAATGTTTATTGAAATAAGTACTGTCTTTATGTATATAAACATGTTTATTCATTCATAAGAGATCAACTAGTTGAACCAATGTAATAGGTAAGTATAGAATATTATAAGTATTACTTCTTGTAATTACTTTAGGTCTGGTTTGAAATTAACATTTATTTATTTACTAGCTGACCCGGCAAACGTTGTTTTGCCATATAAATTATTTCTAGCTGCCCGGCGCTACTTCGTTCGCGTGGTGTCCTACCCCTTACCCTACCCTACTCCTACTCTACTCCTACACTACTCCTACACGACTCCTACCCTGCTCCTATCCTACTCCTACCCTACTCCTAACCTACTCCCACACTACTCCTACCCTACTCCTAACCTACTCCCACAATACTCCTACCCTACTCCCTTAAGTAAATAATAAAAATATTAAATACTATGTCCGTCTAAAACCGAATAAAAAGTATCCTATGTCCGTCTCCTGGTTCTAAGCTACCTCCCCACCAATTTTCAACCAAATCGGTTTAGCCGTTCTTGAGTTCTTTCTTTTATATTTATAGATTATAATCATTATCATTACTTTTTTAAATAACACAGACTTAGGTATCAGAGTTAATAAAACACTTATTAATATTTTAAAAATCACAATATGTTTTTGTTAGTACTATATCACGCCAATAGATGTCGTTACGTGTTTCCACTTATTGCAATAAAAAGTTGTTATAGAATGCTTTAAATTGATTATATCTTTGATAGACTGAAGCGATTGCGATGAAACAAAGACTAATCACTACTCCAAGTTCTACACTATATTTGAGTGTAAAAATGAACCATATTGGTTTGGTACTTTTTACATTGAACGTGTTTAAATAAATCTCTCACATCCAAACAGACAAAAATTCAAAAAACCAATTTATTTTTTCAATGTACAGAAACGCCTCCTCTACAGATTTATTATATGTATAGATAACATACACAAATCAATAGTTAAAGGATAGGTAAACATTACTAGGTGTCACTTCTTTTAATTACTTTAATTTCAATAAAATCAACATAAATCCACACAATAATCAACACACAATATTAATTGGTCAGCTAGTAAATAAATAAATGTTAATTTCAAACCAGACCTAAAGTAATTACAAGAAGTAATACTTATAATATTGTATACTTACTTACCTATTACATTGGTTGGTTGCCAATAAATATTGTTTTATTCTTAAAATAATGTAATTGATCTCTTATGAATGAATAAACATGTTTATATACATAAAGACAGTACTTATTTCAATAAACATTCCCAAATTTTGAGAAGTAGCCCTAATGAGTAATAGCCCTAATGAGAAGTAGCCCAAGTGAGAAGTAGCCCAAGTAAGAAGTAGCCCAAGTGAGAAGTATCCCTAATCAGAAGTAGCCAAAATGAGAAGTGGCCATAATGAGAAGTAGTCCATTAGCGAGTCGGTTGCCAAAATGAGAATTAGCCCAAATGCGCCTAAACCCATGGTTTGCTGTGCTGTGACGTCATTCTAAATCCAACATGGCGGAATACCCAAGATAGCGGACTAATTATTTTTTTATGCACTCCTAACAAATGAGAATATCGTAAGAATAACGGTTTATTCCCGGTCGTCCCCGCCCCGTCGTCCCCACTGGGCACGAGTGGAAAGAAAATAGTTTCGTTCCTTCCCAGTGGTGACGATTGGAACTTTTTATTTCCCACTCATTCCATATAGTTCAACAAAATGGGTATCCAGGATATGTGGGGGGGGATCTGATACTTAGTATTATCTTGTAAATTAATTAATAATAGCCATTTAACCATTATTTTATTTTGCACTCGTTCCATATAGTTCAACAAAATGGGAATCCAGGATATGTGGAGGGGAGGGGGGGGGGGGGATCTGATAAATCTTGTAAATTAATTAATAATAGCCATTTAACCATTATTTTAAAAGTTTTTTATTAAATATAAATCGATGAATTCATAATGTACAATTGTTGGTTTTCCCTAACAAAATAAATAAATAAAGAAGGGGGAAGCACAAAGAAAGGTAGTATAATCCTAAAATGTCAATATGTGATATTAAAGAAAAAGGAATTACTGATAGACCACATACATTGTACAGTCAGCAATAAAGGTCGATTAACACTTCAGTTTTCTAAATCCTAATTATTGTGCAAGGCATTTAATTAAAACCAGAACAGAAGTAAAGTTTAAACAATGTTAACTTTTAGGTATTATAAGAAATGCTAAAAAGGAGATTATCAAATAACTTTGTATATATTAACATGATGTGTAAAATTTGTTGCTGACCGTACCATTTAGGTTATTTAGAATTATTTACAATAAAATTATAATAAAATAATGGTAGTGTCTTTTATGATTCTTCTAACTTCCAGGGAGTTTCATTTCAGAATTACTTCTAAGTTGACTAACATACAAATCTAATAAAGTATTATCACATTTCCTTAACTCTAAAATGTCTAGAAAGGCATCACTTTTGAACTTGTTTCTAATGTTCACACATCTTTGGTACTTGGCAACCAAAACATCGTGCGTTTGGCTTGTCATACAAAAGTTATAAAAAATTTTTTGCTCTGTACTATAACTTTTGTTGATACCATTTTTGAAATATCTATAGAAAATTTGTTCTTCATAGTTGCACATGTTTTCAACTTCTGTCCATTGTGTGGTTGACAACCCAAACAGCAGACCTATTTGAGGACCTTTGACTGCACATGCTACTTGTCCCGATCTATCGCTTATTCTTATAGTAGCACATGATGTTACTCTTCCTTTGTAGTTACTGATCTTGACCGACTCGAGGTAGTATTCTGTCAGCAATCCCCATCCCTTTGTGTTAAGTTTAAGGCCTCGTGTCTCAGTAAGTTTCAATGAAACAACAGAGTGGTAAAAGTTATTATTGCCTTCTTTCTGATTCATGGGAATCTTTCTGTTTATTTATTGGACCAAGTGAGTAGCTAATAGTAGGTACTTACTGAATTCACTTGCAGAGTGCTGCAATACTTTGTGTTGCCGTTTTAGCTACTTTTATTGTTGAACTAGCTGTTTGAACAACGCATCTCAACCAAAGTATCTATCTTGAATTCAAAATGCATTAATTTCAAAACTTTCAAATTCGAACGAGCGAGTCTGTTGAGTGACATTACGCGGTCGGTGTCTTGTCACTGTCATTATGTCATGCATGTCATTTGACATTACACGGTCGGTGTCTTGTCACTGTCATTATGTCATGCATGTCATTGAGTGATTCAGTGCTGCCAGTGCACTCTCAGCATTTGCGCCTTTAATAAATATATTAGTTATTTTTTATGAATTAGTTTATATTTAGGCACTAAAAACCCATTGTTTAGGAGTTATTATTACCGAGGCTAGATGAACAGTTTTTGCACAAGTTAAACAATAATTATAATAAGAAATAATTTGTGTCGGTTTTTTTTAATATTTCTATGGTTGCAACTAAGTATTTACCGCAGATTCACGAAACAATCGGTGACGAATAACCGCTAATTGATAACAAAAAAAAATATATTTAAAAGAATTTATATAATTTCTTTGGTGAGCAGTGGTGGCCAAGTGGTAACGGCCGCGACTTACGAGTTGTAGGTCGTAGGTTCGAACCCAGACAGGCGCTTTACTTTGTGTAAATTATTTCATCACCACTGCTCTCAAAACGGTGAAGGAAAACATCGTGAGGAAACCGGCATGTCCTAGAATCAAAAATTCGAGGACATGTGACATCTGCCAATCCGCACTGGGCCCGCATGGTGGATTACGGCCCACCCCCTCTTACCGAGAGGAGGCCTGTGTCCCAGCAGTGGGAACATTATAGGCTAATTATGACTTATGAAACAATAATTTATTTTTGTTTTTATAGAATTAAAACCACATCGTCAGTTTCAGCAGTGGAAAACTTGAGAGAAGCCTATGTGTAGGTACCTAATGGTAAGATGATTCAATTTTTAACCGACTTCAAAAAAGGAGGAGGTTTCTCAATTCGACCGTATATATTTTTTTTTTATGTTTGTTCGCGGATAACTTCGTCGTTTACGAATCGATTTTGATTATTCTTTTTTTGTTGGAAAGGAGATATGCCAAGGGTGGTACCATGATAAGGAAACCAGGATCTGATGATGGCATCCCAGTGAAATCGAGGGAAACATTCGAAAATCGTAGGAGCGACTAGTGCGTTTGTTAATGTTTTCATTAAGTATTTTAAAACACTACAATTTAATGAAGATCTTGAGTCGATCTGATGATGGAGCCGAAAGACAGTCGAGGGGACTCCTCAACGATTAACAGCAGTTACCTTGTGTTTGGGCTTGATTAATTTGTATTGATGTGAACTTTACACCTAGATGGGTTGTGACTGTCATTAGGGGTCTGATGATGAAGACGAAGGACAGTTAAGAGAACTCCTCAACAGTTTACAGTAGAGCAGTTGACATTAGGATAATGTAACTTAAATAAATTATAAACTGACCCACTAAAAAGTGAAAAATAAAAAAAATTTACAAAAAAAACAACCGACTTCCAAAAAACACTTTAAAGTGAAAAATAACTTTAATTTCGGAAGTCGGTGGCAAAAAACTAAAATACAAATCCGAAGACACCGACTTCCGAAGTTAAAGTTATTTTTCACTTTAAAGTGTTTTTTGGAAGTCGGTTGTTTTTTTTGTAAAAAAATTTGATATTGTTTACTTGCTGCGCCCCGTGGTTTCACCCGCATAAGTTTCGATCCCGTGGGAATATCGGGATAAAAAGTATATGTTAATCCAGGGTGTCGGCTACCTCCATACAAAATTTCATCAAAATTGGTCCAGCCGTTTGAGCGTGAAGAAGTAACACACGTATAAACACACACACACTCACAAACTGTCGCCTTTATAATATTAGTGTGATGGCTTGAATTCAAAGAGTAGAGTAACTATAGAGGAAATTATCGATCTAGCTAGTATCAATCCAATGTATCTCATTTCACAAATGACATTTGTTCTGAGACCAAAGGCTTCTCTCTAGTTTTTATACCGCTGTACAAACTAAAATTTTCATACAAACAACGTCAGGTTGCTTGTATTTTGAATATAATCATTATTTAAATATTATTCTAAGGCATGGTCGGCGTTATCGCAAGATGGCGCATGTCATGACGTCATCTATGACGATTGACGCGACATCGTTATCGCGCTCACGCTAATTCGGTACGGGTTTAAGCACGCTCAAATCAATAATTATTCTCTAGTATTTAATAGTAGTCTATGATTATTTCCCAACTCTGAACGCAGGGTAAGTGACATTTCTGCCAGTGTGACCATTTGGGGCAGATTTCTGCCATTTTGGCAGATTTCACTCCTAAATTTTGTCTGTGGCAAATCATGCTGACGATTTACAAAAGTGGCAGATTTAAAAGATTTCAAGAAAATTCACATTACTTAATTTGATTTTTTAATTTTCAATGCATTCATTTTTTTTAAAGCAAGCATCAGGTTTTATATATAATTAGATTACAAATAATTTTATCGAACTGGCAACTTCTGATTCATAGCCAAATTATACGGGGATTTCCCGCTTATTCTGTTTTTAAACAAGTAAGTCATACGATTATGAACTGTAATCAAACTGGAATAGTGTTTCTATTCTTATTATCTATAATGTATTGGTTTCGTTTCCAATCAACTTTTGATTTTATTTTATTCTCTTTTGATGTGTATCGTGTGCGGTTCTGTGTAACGAATAATTAATTACGAAGATAATACAACAAAAGAGGGGATTAAGGAACACGGAGACTGTGTCATCTATACACCAACTAAAAACATGATCAAAATGATGTCGTCAAAATCTATACACCGAAAATGACGAAAATTTGGAGGCAAATGCGGATACGTAGAATAAGTAGTGTATAGGTATAATAATGCTTATGAAAATTGTTGAATATTTTTGTTGTTTAAAGAAGTTTCATTGAATTTGTTGTGTATTTTTTTCCGTTTCCATGAAGGCATATTTTTGGCAATTTTGGCGATAAGTGTGGCAGCCGGCAGGTTCTGGCAGATTTTTTGCCCACTCTGTGGCAGATTCGCCATTTATTAGATGGTCACACTGGTTTTGACATTTATAGGTTATTTTGGAAAGGACGTATTGTGATTATTTCTAGCTTATATAATCTTATACGCTCAGTATCATTCGATTTTACGTGATTTCACTCAATCGGTTTCAATGAGAATAGGCTGGATTCAAAAATTAGTAAACAAATGGCCCGGGAAGAACACCCTTGGGATGTATAGGTTTCTTCCCATGTTTTTTGTACTTGGAGCCGCTTTAGAATTTTCTATGATCAACTGGAAAGTCGGAGAAGTAAACTTTTACAGCAGTTTTAAGAGGAGGCAAGCTCACGATATAGTTGAAGAAAAGATAAGGAAATACGCAGCAGCTTAAGATGCCAGCCGGAGTGACTTGGGGTCAATATATTGCATTTTCATCGGCAGCTATGCTGTCTATGTTTGCAGGATCCCAAATTGTGCATCAGTACTACAAACCTTTACGAGATTTAAATGACTACATTAACAGAGAACTCAAGAGTCTACCAGATAATGTACAAGTTAAAATTAAGCAAGAATTGCAAGATGAAGGTGTGTTAAACAAAAGTTAGAATCAATTATTGTAGTGTGTTAACCTTTGATGTATGGATATGATCAGTGTGTAAATAAAGTTGTTATATAAAAAGAAATATCTTTGTTTACCATAGCCCGCAATTCCCTAACATTATAATATTATACGTAGATACCATAGATATCCGTACTAATTATTATATTTCAAATTCGAAACTTATAACAGACGTATTGTCTGCTAAGCAAGCTTATTAAGTTTCGAAATAAAGTTCGATTCCCGCACGGAACAAATATTTGTATGACCTACAAGTAGTTGTTTCGGGTCTGGCTGTTTGTGTATGTGAGTTTAAATGTTTGTAAAAGCACCCACAATACAGGAGAAATTCCTAGTGTGGGGCAACAATTAAAAAAAAAAAAAAAAATTTGTAAGTATTATATTAGTATTTAGTAAGTAGTATTTAGAAATAAAGTTTGTACTTTAATCAATTTTAGGGTAGACCTACAAATGTCTTTCTCAGGTCCTTGCAACAAGTCTCCATGTCTGTATTATGTTACTGGAAATTGGTTGTCTCATCTCATACAAAACTGTTTTAAACATTATTATGTAGGCACAGTATTAAAATTGACTTCTGCAGTCTGGCTTAACACAGGAATGTGTAACTTAAATCAACCCATTGATGCAAATAAAACAATTGTAATTAATTGTAAAATGTATTATAGCTAGCTATAAATTTTGGTTCCACTCTTAAAATAATATTTACAATAGGTAGGTACATTAATTTTAACAATAAACTTTATATTCAATAAATTATCTTAAAATGTTATAACTACAATAAAATAGGCACTTACAAAAGTCATTTTTATAGAAATTAGATTAACAACTTAGTTTTCTTACAAACAAAATATTATACATATAGTTACTAACAACTTACACTTTGTTACAAACAAAATATTACACAATTAATAATAATGAAATCATCTTGGTCTCAGTTTATTGAGTATTGTTAATAATATGATGCACTATTTTTATCACATAACAAATTAGTGCATGTAGTAGTACATCATGTAGGTTGACTACAGTATTCTTGATTTCATCCCATACCCAACAATATTAAACTTTTAACTCGGAATCTTAAAATTAGATAAAACACATTTCTGTTAATCTCTTTTTACAGTTAGTTTTGTATGGCGCATAAAGAAACTATACACCCAAAGCATCAAATGCAGTCTTTTAAAACGTAAAATATTGAACAACATTAGGTCATCTTGCAGAATTTGATATAGTTCGTCGAATCCAATCGACATGAGAGCTAATGGAGTCGTATATGCGAGGTCTCCCCAGTCCTATTTTTGTACAAGCAATGCGCCAACCACTGACTCCTTCCAAAGACCATTGCTTTGTTTTATCGTTGAAGCACATCATTGAACTACCTGCATATTCCTCCTCCTGCGAAAAATAAAGAGGTCTTATTATAGGAGCCTTTGGTGCTTACATAAGTAACTCTCTATTTTATTTTCTAGATACTTACGTCACAGTCATCCTGGTCATACAAAGGTTCGGCGCATATTCCATTTACAGTGGCAATGCTCACATTCTCGCACGTATTCATGGGGCTGGACACCACGTGAACTCTTTGCAGTTGGTCTTTATTTCTGGTCCATCCGAGGGTGTTGCAAACGTTTCGAGTTGCTTGTTCTGCGCCGTTTTCAGGTAGACATATAGGTCTCACGAAGTCAGTCATCTCTACTGGTTCCTCCAGTCGTACTAGTGCGAGCATACTGCCCTCTACCGGAGAACGGACCATTCCAACTATTCGCCTTTCCTGTTGCCAAGGTGTCGTGCTTTGTATACGCACTGTACCAAATCTAGCAGTCCATTCAGCTTTTGGTTGTCCCTGTAACCACGTGGTAATAGTGATAGTTAGTTTAGATTTGACCTTTCGGGTTACCCAAGAACTGTGGTAGAAATATAGTTTTTTATTCATATAATCAGGGAACAAAACTTACTTGGAAGCAAGAGGCAGTAGTGACGAGCCAGGAGGGGTGTATCAGCGCGGCGTCGCAGGCGTGCACGTGCGTTCGCAGCAGCGCGGCGTGCCACGGCCAGTCGCCCGGGCGTGCCGAGCGGGGTAGGCCCTCTACGCCTGCCAACGCACTGCCGCCGCGAGCCGATGTCACTCCACATTCTGGATCATTACAAATATTACAAGCAGGTAGGTAAAACATGTGCTTTACACATTACCCAAGTATTCGACATTCGTGAGCATATTATATAATATGCTCATAGTGGTGGGAAACCATGCGGCTGACCGTACAATAACTGAAAACTCACCTAAATGGTCACAAATGACTCGTATCACTTTTCGTTCAGGACATTCACTTTTAAGGAATGATATTTCTGCGGCAAATGGGTCCACTATTTCGACATATTGTGGTTTTTTTTTTTCATTCTTTTGATCAGTGTTTTCGTTCTGGTCCACGTCTTCTGCATCGGGAACCACTTCTGCGCTAAATGAAGCCCTGTAAAAAAGGTAATTTGTCTGTTGTTATTATAGTATACACACATTTATTATAGGTGCTTATAGGTAGGTATCTACCTAGGCTAATTATACTAAATTAATTAAATGTATTTATACCTACGTCAAACGGGGTGAATAGGGATGCAGGGGTGAATCGGGACGAAACTTTAAAAGCGATTTTAACATTGAAATAATGTAGTTGGTTGCCAAAAAGGAGTCGAATGTGTTTATTGTATTATAATTAACGATTAAGTGTCCTTTTCGGCAACAAACTGTATTATTTCAACGCTAAAATCCATTTTAAAGTTTTGTCCCAATTCACCACTGCATCCCTATTCACTCCGTTTGGTGGTACCTACCTACTTGTTTAAACTTAATATCAAGGTCTTCTGAGCTAGTATATATACAGTACCTATGCACCTACGCTTAGATCTTTACGACTCTGTAAAGAAATAAAGAAATAACAATACAGTGATTGTGTTATTACTACTTCTATTCACAATGCTTTTATGTATGAATATAGACAAATACTAATTAGGTAAGTACCTCCTGGTATAACGTGTCGTTTGTTAGATTTTTTATGCGATAGACTGAAACGCATGAATGGATTGGAACTTGGGATGGTAGGGTCGGTAAGTAGGTAACTATATAAACCTACATAAAACTAATATTACAAGTCTCTCGAATTTTGTTTATTTAATGTAAGTCAACCAACATGCAAGGTGTCATAATTGACTAGGTACAGTCAACAAAACAGATAAGTATGCAAGATCGTCGAATTAGTTGAAGTTTAGTAAGAAACCGATGGATGTATACCTACTCGAATAAAATTTAATTTTATTAATGGAAAACAAACAGCTCATTTATTAAATTTCAGTCGATAACATCCATCGGTTTCTTACTAAACTTCAACTATATCCGACGATCCTGCATACTTATTTCTTTTGTTGACTGTACATATAAAATAATAAAATAAAGGTGAATACTAACTTGAAGGTGAGCGCTTTACAGAGCGAGGCGGCGACACTGGTGAGCGCACTTTTGTCGTGCTCATAGGGCGCCGCACAGATCTTGCCGTCGCGACCCCCCTCCGCCCATACCGCGTATCCGCTGCGGCTACGAATGGCCCCCAGGGTTGACTCACTGTTCTCTCTTCGCCAGGACGACAGGGAGCGAGCAATCCAAACTGTGATTGAAAACAAATGCGGTTCATTCACCTCTGATCATATTTTTAGTTCCAAATCAATTTAGGTAGTAATTTAATCAAATTACTAAGATTGGTGTGGTGAGTGGCGAAAGACCTTAGGTATCAAAAACCGGTCAAGTGCGAGTCGGACTTGCGCACCGAGGGTTCTGTATAAGGTCCTCTTAATCTGTGTGGTTCTTTTCTCAAAAGACCATCTCAGACATCGATCTACATGGTCTTCATATAACCTGACCAAGCCTTTCTTCTCAGAGTAGTCAGATAGGAACCGCCGACCTCATCTAGTTTTTATAAAAATATGATTGACGTGTAAAAGTGTTTGTGCAAACCTACTTACAAAAATAAAATCATTTATCATAATTTGTAGGTATGTATGTAAATATGTAGTTTATGACGGGTTTTTTTTGTAATGTAACTACTAATTTACGGTTTCGGTTTTTTTTCCGCTACTTGTGCTACATGACATATTGCTTCTTGCCAAATTTCATGATTCTAGGTCAACGTGAAGTACCTACTCTATAGGTTTTGATTTCGGAACATAAACGCCCGTATCTTTTGATTGTGTTGACTTAGAAGTTTGATTTTTTCACTGCTTCAAGGGATTGCAGCCTTTGCAGCCCTGAATATTTGATATTAATTTCAACTTGATAACTCCACGCGCTCCTGAGAAATAGGGTCTTGACCGACGGATAGACGGACAACGAAGTGATCTCATAAGGGTTCCGATTTTCCTTTTGAGGTACGGAACCCTAAAAAGGTACAAAATAAACAATACCTGTATTAATATAGGCCCAACGATAGTGCCTTGTGGTACTCCTTTAATTTCAGGACAAACCATGGTCTTCGTAATAAATGTGTTAGGTACAATATAGGCCCAACGACATTGCCTTGTGGTAATCCCCCAATTTCATTGCAAACATTATTCAATTCCTAACATGGTTTTCGTATTACCTACGTAGCTAGTAGCACTCCTGCAGATTTATAACAAGTATTTTTGTTCCGTTAATAATTTGATATTTTGGAACAAAATACGCGCATTGACATGGAGTGGCGGATACCAGCCCGTATTACCTATTTGGACCCATTTTCGATGTTATTTTGTTCGAAAACACATGGTAGGTAGGGACACATGAACAAAATACTTGGTAATCATTTTGGAACAACTTACGGCATCCAGCTTCATCGCTACCATCAGGACAGTCGGGTGTGCCGTCACATCGCAGATGAGCGGGCAAACAGCGTGTGTGCAATGCACAGCGTAATCCTCCCGCGCCCGCTGCAGAGCAGTGCGCGCAACTGCGCTCGTCTTCTGCTCCCGCGCAGTCGGGGATTCCATCGCATTCTCGACGAGATAGGGCAAGTTTTTGCAAGCCGTTAGAACATCCTGTAGAAACAAAAAGAAAGTAATGAATGGTAAATGCAGTAGCGTACACCAACTACAAGATAGACTGTCATTTGCCAAGCCATTTTGGTACGATCTCAACTTCTCTAGTGCTTTCTTTCCTCATCCATGAAATTATAAATAAACTCCAAAGCATACCTGGTTCAGGAGCACAGGACCCCGAGCCGAAGTAGTCCGGGAATCGTGCGCAATCAAAATGTGGGCGCAGTCGGTCGGGCAGACGCGCCCCGCAGCCCGCGTGGAAAGCTCGGCAGTAAGCCCGGCACGGACGGACCAGACGGTCCTCCGAACATCGCGGCTGCAGCATTTGGCACACGAAATCCTGGAATATAAGAAGATAGTGAACCCTCCGTGCCTCGGAAAGCACGTTAAGCCGTTGGTCCCGGCTGTCATTCGTGGATCTTTGACAGTCGTTACGGGTAGTCAGAAGCCCGAAAGTCTGACAACCAGTCTTACCAAGGGGTATCGTATTACCCAGTAACTGGGTTGTGGAGATCAGATAGGCAGTCGCTCCATGTTAAATACTGGTATTCAGCTGCATCCGGTTAGACTGGAAGCCGACCCCATCATAGTTGGGAAAAGGCTAGGCAGATGATGAAGAAGATAGTGAACTACTTTTCTACCAAACCTTAAAAATGACGTCATGGCTGTTATCATGATGTTCGATGTAAAATCGATGTAGGTAGGCAATAAATTATACATGAGATTAAAGAACGTCACATGTTATGAGACTATTAAAACCAATTTTTTCGAAGCCAGACCTCAAGGTTGCGGTTTGGCATATAACTATGAGGTTTCAAAAATCTTCTAAGTAGATAGATATCATACATTCGGACAGCAAAATTTAATGAGGCTTTTTATTGCAATTGTAATCAATATGTTTCAGTTATTTCCAGCCATTCGTCTTATTTCATGCACTGTTGCGATAATCTGAAATTTGAGTTTTATAGCCATAGCGAGTATCTTAATGTGTTGGTTTGGAATTCATGTGTTCCCAACAATATTGTCTTTTTGAAATCGGCAAAAATCTAGGATAGAGGATGCCTAATTTCCTTAGTTACCTGTGCAAGATGAGAGCATTCAGCATCAAGGAGTTCTCTGAAAGCCACGAGGTCTCTCATCAGCGCGTCTTTCGACGTGTGTCCCACCAGGTTAGGGTAAGAAGTGCTGTTGTACGGCAAGCTGGAGCATAACGACAACGTCACTGGGGAGCACTCCCTGACCTCTTCCACCGCGTCAGGGGTCACTGCTTCGGTGGTTGGAGTCTCTATGGGTGTTGTATCTGTCTCCTTCAGCTGTAACGACGATATTACTGAGTTCTCCTGTAACAAATTAACACAACAGTTAATTATGCTCGTAGTTACCTTTAGACGTATGTGTGTGCTTAAATTATTATTACCTAGCTCGTAATAAGTAATTTACACTGATCTTTGTATATAGCTCTATTAGCTTCAGGAAGTCTTGGGCGAATGACCATTACAGACCACTTCCAACCTATGTTACTTTGTCAAAATCATTCAGTCGTCAATTCCTGTCTTACAAATATGGACATCCTTGTGAGTCATCCGTTCTAGCTTCTCGGTACCTCCTTGCCTTCCTGTATATCCTCCACTAGTTTGATGGATTTCCACAAAGAGGAAAAGCCTAGTTGTAAAATAAAATGAACTCATTACGTAACAATCCTTTCAGATTGCAGGTCTGTGCTCTCAAAACCTTGACGGTTGAAAACAGCAGGTAGCTATACTATTATAGCTACGTTTTTTTTTCCATTCTATTCGTTTACCATATTATACTTATTACCATGTTAATAAGTATTATTGACTATATTTGTGATATTAATTTAATATTTATGTGAGGCGAGTCATTTTATTCAATGTCTTGTCTTGTGTGTATCATGTATGGCTTTCATGCACAACGGTCATCGTAAACCGCTACTCATCATAGTTATATTAATAATGTTAATACCTATAACTAGCTATTAGATTGGGATTGAGAAGCCGAGGCGAAGATGAAATGAAATTCTATGAAATGTATCTGTCTCTAATAATTTAATTGCCGCTCGATTGATCGATCTGCGAGGTTACACTGCGCTTATCGAGGTCAGTCCGCGGCTAGGTGACATTTCTATAATATACATCGAAACAGCTCCGTACTTAAGTGAGGTACCTACAACAAAATATTTTTAACTGTAGGTTTGCTTTGTGTCACGGCAGTTAACTATCTACCTAGGTGTGTGTCGTCGACATACAAATTCCAGCTACCGCATACCTACTTAATCAAGACTTTCAATCTTACGAAAATATATTAAACTTCATTGTTCTTGCAAACAATATACAAACGAATCAGATAGTTATGTTAATTCGAGGGGGTGACTGCCCCACTGCAATGCATTTCAAGAGCAGTAAAAAACGAATTAACTTCAGTTAACATGCGCATGAAACAATAGTAGGCAGTATAGCTACCTGAAATTAAAAAAACTGTGTAGCCGTGGAATTAGCATCATGTCCGAATAAAAATATTCCAAAACTGGATTTGTTGACTACAACATAATTAACTACCTAACTGCAACTAAAGAAAAAGGAGAATATGAATTTGTGCAAATAAAGATCATCTAATCGTAAAGATTATGTTTCACAATGAGTTGTTTGCCTTGCTATTTAGCGCTGATATCTAGCTCGCGATGAGGCATTTGAGATGCTCACATTATTATATAATTTCATTCATTATAAATGCTAAACGCCTGTGTTGTTTGATTATAAGACCTTGGATAGGGGTTTGTCAACTCCAACAAACCCCTATCCAAGGTTACGTGTTGAGAGGGATTTAACCAACAGGGTGGAAAGACGAACACATGTAAAAGTAAAACAAAAAGAAGATGAATTGGTGTCAATTTTACTGGAAAGTCAATATTTGTTTTCATACGGTACCTATAGCTACGTAACAAACGTTAAACCGTTTGGAACCAGAGCAAAAAGAGCGTAAAGATAAACTGATGTTTTATGGTGCTAATTGAACCGCTTACCTCAATATGTAGTGTCTCCGGCAACGTGGTTATATTGCTCAGGAGAGCTGTGGGCACGGTCAGCTCGCGCGCCAGCACAGCTGTCACCTCTGCGGTGCTCACCGCGGTGAAGATCGGCTCGAACGACACCTCGAAGTGGACGCGAATGCCTTCCGTAGAACTGGAATTAATATTTTGATTTATTATTTAGCCTAGTTAGCTAGTGGGTAGACAGAAGAGTTACCGGTGCGGAGCACACAGCGGTCGGCGTCTCGCGTTTTTCCGTCAGATTGACACTGAGTAATCCTATCTGGATTATGGCCTATGTCGGATAAAAAAGACTGCCGTGCTCATTAACATGGCTTTACTAAATATACTTAGACAAAGCGTTTCATATACCTAACGTCATCATTAGCTTCAGTTTTCTCTCCCGTTAACTTGTCCGCTTTGCTTTTCTGTTTTGATTGTCTCAAGAGTTGACGAGATAATGTCTTTAGAGAGTTGTGAGAAACTATTCACGTCGTGTCATGTTGGTCGAACTTCTGAATTAAGTTTGTGTCAAAGTTTCCAAGCACTTCAATAATCTCTAACTTCGAGTTTGCTTCAGGATTCTAGATATTCTAGGTATCATTCTGTCTATATCATTAGGTTAATTACCTCATTAAAATAGTTAAGTATAGGTAGATATTTTAATAAGATACAGTGGGTAGGTATTATTCCTATTTGTGGCTTCACAAGGTTTTTGTTTACGGTTGTTATGTTAATTCTAACGCTTAAGTATTTATTGCGTAACAGTTACGGTCACTAAACAACAATTATATTATGCTAGAAAAGCACTAACAAGAGCAACAGAAGTGGAAGTCACGTAAGATAAAAATTTAAAAACTGGGACAACTATTCGCACAGCAAATCTGTTTTAGTACTTCCGCCAGCTAAATCATAGTGGGAATGAGAATTTCTTATATGTTTGAATAACATTTCAACAGCTTCAAGTTCTCAGGGATGTGCCTATAGAAGCTGCGTGTTTTGTGCAATCGTTATTACGATTAAAAACTTAATCAAGTCATTAGTTCATTACTTCACTCACATCTTAAGATTAATTTTTATGACTGGAGCCATGTATACAGTGCCTAATGTAAAAGGAAATTAAAATAACTAGGTTACCAGCGTCAATCTGATCCGGGTAGGTAGATAAGTGGCCAGGATTTCCACTTTCCAGCAGTGAAAATATTCACGGCGACCATTGTAACATTACAATTTCCGATTTGAATTCAGCTCGCAAAAAGAAAAGACCGGAACATAAAACATCGGGAACAACCTTTAATGTGGATTACCTACATAGAACAGACAACGTGCGGCGCATAGAAAGTACTAACGAAGCTCTGAAACAAAAGCACGTAGGTAGGTACTTATAGAACTTTCTTGTATCAAATACATAGCAATGTAGCGATATGATATCGTATGACATTTTATTTATAAGGATCGACGACGTTTTATAGTACATACATAAAAAGTAAAAGTTGTTTTATATAAAAATGGTCTCGATTTCTACGACAGCTAATAGGTAGTTACCTATGTATATAAGTACATATAATAGCGATATCTACTTCGTATGACTAATGTATAAAAACTAAATTCCTATGTGTCTCTACGCCAATGCTACCGAAAAAATATGAAATGGGCACAAAAACCAAGAAGGTCAGATCAAATAACTAATTGAACACTACACTACTACTACCTACTATAACCAAGAATGTTCAATTGACTTCATGTAGAATGGTTAGGTATTTATCAAAGTCTTAAAGTAGCCTTTTGTTCGTCAAATTAACTGATTGTATAACCATTAACCATCATAAAGCACAACTTGAAATTGTAGCGTTTTACTAAAACATGGCATGCGCAGGCGCACGCTCGATTACAGACCTCGGAGATTTCGAGAAAGTGTACTTTCTCCATCCATCGGTAAAGACTAAAGACATTACCAGTCAGCAGTTCAGCACCCATTAACATAATATTAATTTACATGTTAATAAAATCTTTAAAATGATTTTCGCCTGGTTAACGAAGTTTTAAGCCTGATAGGATTTTGTGTTTGACCGTGATTCAAGTTGGCACTGAACAGGTTTTAAATGAAGTGTGTTTGTAAAGTAAAGACTTAAAGAGGTCACTCGTCAGTTCGTCACCGCCAATGTTTACAACCATAATGAATTATGCAGGTCGGTACTAAGTGGTTTGTTTCAGCAAGTTTTGCTCGTTCTACGAGAAGATAAAACTTATTTAGCAAATGTTGAGTTCCAACGGAGCGAGGCTGCAATTAAAAGCTAACTAATTGTGATGCGTGTATCGTTTCTTAATAGATTGCATTGTTATTTCTGACCATTTCGTTTTTATAACCTTTTTGTTTTGTTACGACTCTTTTATGATTATGTTATGTTTTGCTAAACTTCTGGCTTCCGGACCTGTTAGGTAGATTTGTATCTTCTAAGAGGTATCTACATATTACCCACGTACTGTAGGTAGGTATAGAGTAATGGGCCCTTTCCTTTCCGCTGTATTCATTTCCTCAATACATAAATTCAACATTTTAGTTACATGCCTAATAAATTGCTTTTATAAATGCTTACTTAAATCGTTTATAGGTATTACTTTTTCTTGAACATTTCAGTCATTGGTAATTTGATGCCGGAACCAGCAGTAAGACGTGCGTGACTTATAAACGGCACACAATAGTAATCTTACCTGTCCAAAGCTAGTATGTCTGCAGAAACAAAACAGGATTTCAATTCAGAGTTTAAATATAAATTGAATAGCGCCTGCTGCAGTTCATTTTCACGTGTCTGGTTGGCTCTGGACTCTAGGTCGTTGTCCTTCTCGCCCTCTCGGTCGCCGGCTCCCCACGAGCTAACGACGAATGAGCCCCGGAACGTTTGCCGGTTAAGGGGATCTCCGAACAGGTACATGTCTGTAAATACAACACATTATTAGGTACTGAGATCCGATTTAAGGGGCGTATTTTTTACGCGCCGTCGATGCACTGCAAACGCAATTAGTAGGTACATATTATACCTACCTACTGCCTTTTTCACGGCAGAAAACGCAGATGACGCGCTTGTGTTTATATACCCATAAAAACGCCGCATGCATAGGCTTTAAAAAGGGGCCGTTCAATGGTGTGAGTAGGTACTCTTTGGCAGTGTTTCGTTGGATCAATTTACGGTACCTATACATGATGTATAGGCAAGTGTTTGAGTAGCAGTCATGTGTGTTTTCGTGCCAAATACTCGGGTTTTCTCCAATTTGTATTTTCTGTTGACTGTAGTGATTCATTCGAGCATTTGGCAGTACATACGAACTTAATAAAGTGAGAGACGGGGTCAAGAACTTCTGTTTTTTACAATAAAGTAAACAAGTGGTTGGTAAACATTTTATGAAACTGTGAACGTGTCAAAGGGGAGCTGAAATAAGTATGTTGACGCTAAAAGACCGCAAAAGAGCAGAAGATATTAGATCTACAACAAAGGTGGCAGACATACTAAAGAAAATAAGACAGCTGAAATGGTGATGGACAGGACACATGACAAGGGACAGCAGGATAAAATGGACGAAAATCATAACAGAAAGGTAACAACATGACGGCAACAGAAAAAGAGGCAAGAGGCAAGCTACAAGATGGACAGAATTAATCTCAGAGGCAATCTCAGGTCAAGAGAAGCTAAAAAATAGAGAAGAATGGAAACTGCTGGAAGAGGCATACTCATGTGTCACAGGATAGCGCTGACCACTGGAACCGGGAAATCCGATGTGCTAGATCATGTATAAAATTTATAATGTTTAGTAACAGCAATAAAAGCTTAATAATATATATAAAAAAAAACAAGTGGTTGGAAGTAATCTAAAACACGTAGATAGGCTGTGTCAAATCTTTTCCGTATTTTTAGCCGAGTGTGCTAGATTCAAAATTACTTGGAAAGTTGCGCTCCAAAACACAAACGATGAACAGTTTAAGTATCGGAAATCCATGGGCAAAAAAACGACTGAGTAAAGCCAGTGGACCCAAAAAATGAAGGTCAAGACACCTTCAGCAAAAACAGAGGGCAGCCCACAGGCTGATGGAAGAACTCTCCACGACTGGTGAATTCAGAGGGTTGGATTTTCCATAGAATTGTGCTCCCAGAAGGTTTTAACACAATAAATATCCATCTATATAATTATATACACTAATAATAACAATCATTTTATTGAAAATCTCTAACGGGCCTCTGCGAGTTGGCTTCGGCCCCTGGTACGCCTTCCAAAGGACCGGGACCCCATGGTCCCGAGAAAAAAATTAAAATAAAATAGTTTTGTTTGCTTTTTTTTGTATATTTGAACGCGCTAATCTCTGTAACTACCAGTCGGATTTAAAACATTATTTTTACCTTTGATAGTCCAATTCTTGAGGAAGACTATATTATATGCTATTTAACAACAACGCTACGACCCTTAGGAGCCGAGCAAAAATAGTCTGAAAGAACGCTAAGCGAAAACGAAATAACAGCGCGGGCGGGCGATGCGATGCGACGGGGTGGGCTGGAGTTGGAGGAACAAGAAATTTCACGCGGACAATGTCACGGGTAAAAGATAGTGCATGTCACGGGTAATAATAGAGCTGGAGAGTTTTTTTTATGTTTGGTCGTTAATAGCTCAATTCTTGAGGAAGGGTATTGGCTATTTAACATCACGCTACGACCCTCAGGAACCGAGCAAAAAGAAAAATAGTCAGAAAGAACGCTAGGCAAAAACGAAGTACATAATAGCGCAGGCGGGTGATGGGATGCGGTGGTTCGGGGGTCGAAATTTCACGCGGACGAAGTCGCAGACAGAGCTACTATTTAATAAGTGTCTGACCAGTATGGCAACCCCATCTGATATTATCTATAACCTATGTCATTTAGAACAACAGCTATAATGAGACTCACGACACCACTGTCATGGCATGACGGAGGCTAAGGAAGTAGGTTGCCTATTAGTTCCGAGAGGCACACAACCATGAAAGATTAACGATAACGTGATACAGACATTACAGACACATGATTACATAAATACAATTACACCTCTTGATACCGAAATAACAAAGTTTTGGAGTAACATTCACAAGTCACGGCACTCGCGGAAGTACAATCTCTTTTCTTTATCGATCACTCTCGGATTTTAATTGAGGTGATCAAGTTTTATTTTCGTGACTTCAGTGAATATAAGGCAATACCTTTAGAGGCTTTGGTTGATGTGGCTGCTGTACATAAAAGTTTTCCTATAAACTTTCAAATCGCTTGATCAATTCTTTGTTATGCAAACTGCACGTACCTAATTAGAAGCAAATTAGATATTCGCCTTCAAGATAATGATCATTTAATATGCCAACATAGTTAATAACATATTATGCCTGTTATAAGGAGTGCACTTGTCTCCGCGGCGGGCTGCGCATGCGCAAGGCCATACAGCTTACTGGCCTTTGCGCGGGCGGTGACGGGCAAATGTCGATCAGTTTACGCCTCTACGCCTCGGATCCATGAATACCCACTGTTTACTAACAAAAGAATCTAAATCAGATGCTAGTTATACTAGTTAAAATCGAAATAGAATTACGACACTAGTTATAACTTGCGGCGAATCAATTACTGATTGATATCGATTGGATACAATAAAGTCGTTAACTGCACTCAATGAATATTTTCGCTCCATTTTCAAATATTATGAAACGTTCTCGTTTCCGCATGTTTTCTTTATACTAAAATTATCTGCTAGCATGTATGGTAGATAGGTACACCATTGGCTCTAGAATACACTTCATCTAAGATGTTTTGCAACACGGTCCTATAGGTAAGACGTTGAGTAATGTTACCATTTATGTTTGTAACGTGTAGACCTAAAATTACTCGGAATGTCTGACAAAATTGCTGCAACATTCGCTTAAATTCATCCATGGCTAATTTCAGTTATTTTAAATTTTATAACTGCACAAATGCAGCAGGTGTTTTATGTTGCGTGGTGAATATTAACGTGTGTAGGAACCCCATCTTATCGCCCACGTTTTTATACTCAATTGGTATGCAAAATGTGTATTGCAAACGCACCTTTAGAAATCATGTTGGCAAAAACTTAAAAAGCTTACCAACATAAATATAAATACCTAGATTGCATCAGCGAGCACTTGCCGCAGAGAATATCTTGACCGATAGAGTAATTTTATATTTAGTCTAGAAGTTAATTTAAATATGTCATAAGCGGAATGGTAGAAAGCTGTTTCTAAGTGTCACTTAGGATCTTAGAGTTCGAGGTTTAAGTGCATGACCAGCTCAACTGAACGCGAACCACGTGAACCTGTATGTACTGCTCAAGTGTTCATAGTCATCGTGAACTTTATAATTATACGTACGACCGAGGTACACTGCCACTGCCGCAAGCAGCAGCAACACCAGCAGCGACGCGAGCGCAGCGCAGCAGCCGCGGCAGGGCCGGCTCAGCTTGCGCCTCGTGAACCTGATATCGCTGCTCACAGACATCGTCGACTCCGGCGCACGGTGCCGCACACATCGCTGATTGCCGTTCCGGGTCCACCCGTATTCCAGCTGATGAACAAACAAAACCATTAATCAATTACAAACAAAAGGGCACAAGTTTCATCTATTCTGCCTACAAGTCTACAGAGGGACGGTAAATTCCGGGTAATACTTGAATAAGAAAGCTTGATATAACGACACATCAAGATAACTACAATGACCACTACAGTAACACATAATGTGTATAATTAACTCTACCGGCGGGGTAATGTCTCACTACCTATGTGCATACCGCGTAGAAACACAAAAGAACAATTTAAAGCGTTAGGTAATTTTTGTCACTTGGGTTACGTACGATCTACCTACTTATCGCACGAAAGTATATGGACATTCCTATAGCAAACATGACATCAACGCGCAACCTGTTACCATGACCTTATGAAAAATAGTAAAATAATACCTTTGTTTAAATCAAATAGTACATCAGACCCCACAAATTATAGACCTATTTCTGTACTACCTACCTTTAGTAAAATTTTTGAGAAATTAATTTTAGACCAAATGCAAAGATTTTTTAATAAACATAAATTATTACATAGCAAACAGTTTGGTTTTACAAGGGGTCGTTCAACTACTGATGCCGGTGTTGAACTATTAGGACATATTTATAATGCATGGGAAGATAAATGCGATGCCTTGGGCATCTTTTGTGATTTGTCCAAGGCATTCGATTGCGTTCTTCATGAAACGTTAATCAGGAAACTCCGCCACTACGGGATCCGAAACACTGCTCTGGATCTTCTTATTTCATACTTGAGTAAAAGGATTCAGAGCGTTGACGTTAATGGAAAAAGATCACCCGGATCTATAGTAACAATGGGAGTCCCACAGGGCTCAATTCTTGGTCCTTTCTTGTTTCTCATTTATATTAATGACTTGCCGTACCTCATAGAGGATCATCATGATATAGTGTTGTTTGCAGATGACACTTCTCTTTTGTTTAAACTTAAACGTCAGCAGTTGGTTACTGACGATGGAAATAGCGCGATCTCGAAAGTAGTCCACTGGTTCAATGTTAATAATTTGCTTCTAAACGAGAAGAAAACCAAATGCATTAAGTTTACGCTACCCCACGTAAGGCAGGCACCACTTGGTATAAATTGTGCTGAATTCATGATTACAGTTAACGCGACCATGGTCCTGCCACCTTGTAGGTATAAATTCTTTATTCCATTGCAATGACCATACCAAATTAGCAAGATTTGAGCCAATTCTTTACCGGAGATTTCATGAAATATCGTTGAGTAAATTCAGCGTTCAGCTTGGTATTCATTCGGTACAATACATTTCAAGTTGAAGATTGAATGATACGCTCCATCACCTTTTGTGATCTACATAATGTCGAAGCACGTAAGTACTGAAGTAATTCTTTGTTAAACAAATTACGTAAACAATCTTGTACAACACTGCTGCTGGAAAAACACGAAATATAAAATAAAGGAAGGTAGGTATGCTGGCAGAGATTTCTTTAGAAATAAGCATCACCTTTGTATGTATTTTTCTGTTCCTTTCTTGTAGTCGGTTTATGTGTGTGTATATAAATGGTTAATTAAATAAATAAAGACTGCCTCGTTGGCCTGGTGTTGGCAAGCGCTACTGCTGACCTCATGAGCTCCTGGATTCGATTCCCTGGTCGGGAAAAGTGTTCTTGGGTCAAGAATTTCTCAGTGCAGACCGGAGTCTGGATTTCTGCCCGGTTGATGGCAATAGTCTCGCCCCCTATTACATAGGACTTAAACTTAACGGGCGAAATGTGGGTGATATTATACCTACGTAAGTACAAATCTGCCTTACTTTTTGGGTATTACAGGCGTGCTGAGATCTATAAGCTAAGGTATACAGTAAGGAAACCACATGCAATAAATTATACCACATACCTACATGTTATCGCCTTTTCTGACGATGTCCAAAAAATTAACGAAATCGGTCGAGAAAAAAAAATCTGCTGTTCCCTACATTTTGACGAGATAAGCGAACATAAATGTCGGGGACAGCTGATTTTCATACTGTAATACATGATTAAAAAACAAAAACGAAAACAGGCTTAAACATTACAGATCGGGCGTAGCTGCCCAATTTTTGCTACGAGTGCTACGAGCTGCGTAGCGATGACGGCCAACGTTTCGCTACGTTAAAACTTTTCAAAAGACTTCCCAAAATATTTTGCCGATTAATTTTTAAATTGATCCCTGCTAGGTTGCTAAAACTACTTATTACTTTTTAATTGTAGCGCAGCTTGGGGGAGGCGTAACGTATGTCCAGCTGTTTATTTCTATGTTAATTAGACCGTAGCCCTCTAGGCGTTCCTTCGTTCGACTAGTCTAGACAGCGATACTATCGAAGTTACGTGTCATGAACCTACCCAAATGTATGTCTAATATATTTTAAACTAATTGGCTCTCTAACACAAGGCCTACTAATATAAACCGTTTTATACAAGGCCTACTAATATAAACCGTTTTTAATAAAGACACGCAGTCACACCTTAGGCTGGAAATAAATAACAGTTATGACATTTATTCGTATCTAATAGGCATGTAACTAATTATTTTAATGTGATTATGGTGTGGCCAAATAGTGTGTTACACGCGCATTATTGTGTTTATTGAACATACTTAGGTACTTATCGCCATGACGAAATAGGAATGTAGATAGGAAAGGAACCTACCTACCTAAGTTATTCCACCATGTACTGCCTTAATAAGTAGGTAACCGCATAGGTAACTTAATTCAAATAGGTAACACGATTTTGTCGGCATAGAATAATTTGGTTAGTAAACACTTCCGGCATAGACTTCAAATTAAAATCAATTTTCAAAACTGAAATGACTGGAATAGATATCTAATGACAGTAATGATTTCCAAATCGTGATCGTCAACTTTTTGTAGATAATCTATAGTCTTAACAACAGCTTATAACAATTATATTTGTAGCGAATCCTTACAAGGATGCGATGATACTCACACGAGAACAACCTTGGTTCCTACGCACGATACGTTCACTAAATTCACTATTCATACAAAACTTAAAACATTAGTAGAGAGTACCTACGGTAAATTACTTAATTTATTAAATGGAAGTGTTAATTGTGCTTACATTATAATTAATTGTTACATTAAGAAGCTGTTGTAACGCGTTAATAATAATGTAAATTACCGGCGCGCGGTGTTGTTTCGTGTAATGTCGTAAGGTGCATTACTATTTCTCCGTAGACTGGAGCTCTAGATTACAAACAGCGAGAAAATAGTTCGGTTGCGTCAACATGGCTGCAGGTTAACATTCGAACTTTAAAATGCCATTTCGGATTCAATTACTTACCCCATTGTGTTTATGTTAGTTGTAAAGGTTAGTTTAGACAACGTCTGTTTACAATTAACATTCAAGTTATTAGTTCAAGTTATCATAGGCGTGGTTGTAACTTGACTATAGGTCGTATAGAAACTTAGGTATTTAGTAACTTATTTGAAAAGGTAAACTTGCTTACAAGTTATTGTATCGATACTTATTAATTTAACCGTCTTGCCTGATCGCCCTCACAATTTGATTTGACCTTAAAGCAATACTGTGAGTGTGACTGACTCTATTATGAGCGTATAGCAAAAAACATGGAAACTGTCGTATTCAATTAAACGTAGCAAAATAACAATATTTTGCACCTGAAAACTCCGAATATTGAACCATTGAATGACGATTGAATCTACAATACTTGAGGTTGAGGGAAAGTTTAACGTTGATGTTGCAAGACATTTCCAAACATGTTTCTATGAAAATTATCACAAGATTTTAGGGTAAGTAAGGCTTAGTTATGCGAGTTTGTCATTTAGCGACCACAAAAGCGTGACAAGCCTGACATACAAATGGCATTTGGACACAAACATGCAGAACAAAGAGAATATTTGGAAGCATTTCGAGCGAACAGTTCCTTCTCTCAGGCAGGTACCTACCTACAAGCAAGGTCAGGCTAGCTGTGTGCGGATGAGGAAAGCTTTACATGATGACGAAACTTTAAATAACCGATAATGGCAGTTATTGATGTATCAACTAAAGTTTATTACTAATTAACAGTTTTGTAATACAAAATAAACTCAGTATTGCTCCTTTGTGTAGGTTTTGTCACTAATTGAAATCGGTTTGATGCATGTTTTTCCATGGGAGACAACAAGAATATAAAAACAATTAGGTAAATATTATTTTGTATTGTAGTATTTACTAATATTATATGACTGCCCCGTTGGTCTCGTGATCGCAAGGGTGACTGCTGAGCGTGGGGTCCTGGGTTCGATTTCCAGGTCGGGCAAAGTGTTATTGGGTTTTTAAATTAGGAATTTCTTAGTAACAGCCCGGAGTTTGAAAGTTGGCTTCTAAGACGAGCCAAAAACAAAAAGCAGGGGCACTAACACTGTCAACAAGGCCTACCAAAAATCTTGCATCAAGCCTTACATCTTGGTCAAAATGAATGGCTTGGCCGTTCCATCGAACTGTTGCATGACACGACATTAAAGACAAGTGCCTTAATTTCTTACCATAGGAGTATTTGTGCGACGGCTGCGAAACGGTCAAGCCGTACATTTTGATTATATGTAAGGTTTATTTTTTTATTTATCCTTTTGATAGATTCTTATTTTGTAAATGTGAGGACTTTGTAGGCCTTGTAGACTTTAGAGATCTGTAGACCATTCTTTTATTTTATCAAGTAGGTACCTGGTACTTGTTGACAGGCTAACGCTATCCTCCCACTGTAACCAATTTGAAAACCAATTAAGTATTTTTTAAAAGAGCAACCGTGGAGTTTCTTGCCGGTTCTTCTCCATAGGAAACGACCAATTGGAACCACGCACCTAGTTTCTGACGTTTCATAAGTGCCCATGTAGGCTTAGGTATGTGAAACAAAATATTTTGATTTTGGTTTGTAGAGTTAGGCCTTAATGGAGAGTTAAGGTCTTGGCTCTACATTGGATCTGATAACTTTTTAACAGTGAAAGCGTACGCAAAAAACTTTACATGAAATGTTTTGCCGGTCACGCTCTTGTCGTACACACTGTACAACATACCATGACATGACGTCCACTGAATTAGTCATAATTGAAACTACTACTTTTAAACCTCTCATAATCTGGGATTGAAAAGGAAAGAACCCAGCGGATAGACGTACCACTCTATTATGTTGTGTTTTATTCCTCGCAGCCGGAGGAGACTGTCTAGCTACAGAATACCTGCCTGCCTGAATACTGCGTACAATGCGCGTGCAGCGAGCAGCGTGCACTTGTCGCGACCTACATCCCGCCTCAGGCTCACGTTTTTGCTCAGCGCTGCAACAACAAAGCCGCCTCGAGCTGAGCTGCGCGCACGCCGCAGCCTTTTCGCTGGTTTCTATTAAGATCTCTAACTTTAACAATGCGGACGCCCTCACTTTCGTTCGGTACGTGCTCATTTGCAGATAATGGCGCTTGCGTCGACCGAACGCTAATTTGAACATGAATCAGTATCGCGGTATCGCCCACGGCGACAGACGACACCTTGTTGACAGAAAACGGCAAATGTTGGAAGATTAACGGAAACCTAACCCACCTATCGGTTGTTTTATAAATCTGGGACAAGACTTACTAGACGGACAGCTGGTGTTATCGCTTCATTCGTAAATTGTGAATACAAAGTAATACGTCGAAATAAATTGACACTACCGGTAAAGAAAGCAGCAATTAAAACGGAAAGGTGTCTCTGTGAAAGTTGAGTAAGTGTTCACAATTTTGTCAACAAATACCGACCGGTGAACATTACGTGACTGTGACGCTAGAGATTAATTAATTAATCATCAATTAGCATTACAATGGAAATTAGTTTAATCAATTTTACAAATATTTCAAGCTTATTTAATTAGAGCCATTCCTCTGAACAGGTTTATATCTAATTAGAATTTAAAGATTCTGTCTTTCTCTCTCTATTTACGAAAAAACCTGTTTCTCCCCCTCCCGTAACTTTTATTTCTTCTATTTTAATAGATAACATACATCTCCGCAGGGTTATGCAGAGGTGTAAGTACCTATAAATATATACTACAGGTAAGTATTGGCAAAGCGTTTAAGCGACGACGTCTAGCCTCTACGCTGCGTCTACGCGATTTTCAGTGTCAACACATCCTCTACGGCGGCGTAGGGGATGCGTACGCGTAGTACAGAGTGCGCACTGTGCGTAGAGTACCTACCATGGCTACCATAGATATCAGAGTACCTACGCTACCCGTGTCCAGAAATGATACCCTAAAATACCTATGTAAGGAGAGTAAGAGTAAGTACTCCAAGTATAAAATGGCTAAAGAGATTTCAGAACATTATCTTTACATAGTGAGTGAAATGGGCTCAGGTGCGTTTACGTCCGTGAACTTTGACATTGGAAATATTATGACTACAAGTCTGCACGTCGCTGTAGCCGGGCCATAAAATATCTTCATGGCCTTTGCAACTAGGTAGGTAAGCGAACCTTTGTTATAAACTTAAGTATAACCCTGGTCAAACCAGTCCAATTATTTATACATATTTTGGCTCACTCGTAGACTTTTTTGAGAGCAATGGTGGCCCAGTAGTAACGACCCCGACTTACGTCGTGGGTTCAAACCCAGTCAGGCGCGTTACTTTGTGTAATTTATTTTATCACCACTGCTCTCAAAACGGAGAAGCAAATAAATATCGTCAGGAAGCCGGCATGTCCTAGAACCAAAAATTCGAAAACCTGTGACATCTACCAACCCGCATTGGGCCCGCATGGTGGATTACGGCCCACTCCCTCTCGAAAGAGAGGAGACCTGAGTCCCAGCAATGGTAACATTAAGTATAGGCTGATCATGTTATAGACCTTTTCAAAAATTTTCATAAATACCAATTCAAAATCGTACCAAATCTATGGCATGTTATACAAATATAATATGAGTAATGTAAAATAATGATGTAAGTAGGCATCCGCGCATCACTCATCTAAGCGTCCTCTATCTACGTGTATGTTTGCGTGGTGAGTTGTATGTACCTATGTATGTAACCGGACCGCTGACCGACCGTTTTGAAATACTACCTGCGAGCAACCTGTATATGGATCTGTTTTAAACCAAGTGGTACGCATATATACGAGTATGTATGTCTATTCAAAGCTCACCTAGTTCTCAGTAAGTAATACTCAGTAAGTAGTGTCTATCTATGTAGGTACATAGGTAGACACTAAGTACTTACTGCATTTAGCATTTCGTAAAAGTGACAGAATTATCGTTGCGTTTAAATACTTGAAAGAGCTATTATCTACTAGATGTTGAGATGAACTTCGTGACAAACGAAACTGCAGAAGGTCGTGAACTTTTAAAATTTGTTCACCTTGCTTATTACTAGTTTTTATTGTAGGTATTTGAATGTCGTAAACTTATGTATTTTTGGTAGATGTCTAATAAATTTAAATGATGCATTTCAGAAATGGTGATGTAATGCCTAGAGAATAATAATTCCTCGTACCTTTAAGCTAGAGTTCTATAAGCTATTATACGTAAGTACATATGTACCTACCTAGTTTGTAAATAATGTGTTTTCATGAAATAATTAGCATACAAATCACCACTCTATGAAGGAAGAGAACGATCGATGAGTTTTGTAACTTTTGAAAGTTCATTATTGGCTCATCAATTAAGAATTATATATTACTAGCTGACCCGGCAAACGTGTTTTGCCATATTATAAATTATTTCTAGCTGCCCGGCGCTACTTCGTTCGCGTGGTGTCCTACCCCTTACCCTGCCCTACTCCTACCCTACACCTATAAGTAAAAAAAAAACATGAAAAGTATCCTATGTCCGTCTCCTGGTCTAAGCTACCTCCCCACCAATTTTCAGCCAAATGGGTTCAGCCGTTTTTGAGTTATAAATACTGTAACTAACACGACTTTCTTTTATTTAAATAGATTAAAATATTTTTTTTTTAATGGGGATTGTCCAAAAATTCTAACCATTAGATTTTATTTTATTTTTTGAAAATTTAGAGCATTTTGAGAAACTAATTTGAATATTTTGATGATTGGCTCAATAGTTATTTAAAAAAAAAAAATTAATTATTTTAAGTTTTTAAGGTAGGTGACGTCATCTTTGGCTTAAAAAAGATTAAGTGCCGTTGCTTCACTAGTACATAATTAAAAATTTAAATCTGTCAACACAACGTCATCCATATCACATCTGTCAAAGTGTCAATACTGAATACTCAAATACTGTCTTAAATAATCGAATTCGAATCCTATCCTATTATCGTATTTGTTTACAAATGGTTTTTTTATGAGTAAGTGTCGTCCAAGGAATATACTACTCTCTGTCGTCACTAGAACAATCTACGCGGCGACTTAGAAATAGAATAATAACGCACGCGGCGACATAATTTTATTGTTCGTTTTCCTGAACCACAAATTACCACAATGAGCGATACTTTTGTTAAAGCTGACTCGCGAAACCTGCCTAAAGTTGAGACCGTTATGATATTAGAGTATATTTCTACTAGCAGCCATCTTATCGTAGCTGAAATAAGGGGAGCAAAAATAATAATATAATAAATATAATTTGACACTTGACAGATTGTAGACAATACTTGCCTCTTACTTTTTAACGATAACGAGGTAACGATACAAAACTGTACAGCCAAACCAAAGGGCAAACAAGGTCAATCGTATTTTATCAAAAATATCAATAAAATATGAATATTTTTCGTAATTAATTAGTCCGAAATGATCAGTAACGCTATTCCTCGAAATGGTTTTTCAATTACAACATTTAAAAAAATATGAACAATGCCCATTGGCATCTATACTTCCCAATGTCACTGGATACTGGTTGACTAATTCTAATTTGTAATGTAGCCTGGCCGCTGCGCTGCCGTGTGCGGTCAGCCAACACTGGCCGGCGACGACCCGGATCACGGATGACATCGCTGCGCCCGCGCCGTTAATACCAACACTGACACACTTCCCTCTCACTCAATTCATATAATTCGCCAAAAAGTCAGAAAAAGCTTTAAGAATAGAAACAAATTCTTTATCCGATTCACTTTCGCAATGTTTCTCGTTTTCTAAATCTACTTTGAATGTTACTTTTATTGTACCTATATATTTTCTAATACCTTTTTAATTTTGTTTATTCTAAGGAGTTTAGCAGCATTCGACAGGATGACGCCACTCTACGAGTATATATTCTCGGTATTGGCATGAAAAAACTGGCCAAGTGCGAGTTGGACTCGCACGCGAAGGGTTCCGTACCACATGCACAGGGCAAAAACGCCGATAAAACACAACACGTTTGTTGTATGGGCTGGGAATACAACAAACGTGTTTTTATCGGCGTTTCACCTTTTTTTTGTGTAGGTACTCAATCAGAAAAATTCCCTTTAAGTCCCAAAACAATGTGGCCATAATTTTGCCGGCAGACGGAACGACTTTGAATTTCTTAGGGGGCGCAGTATCCTTCTTGTGCCACTGCATGGACTCTTGCTTACTTTCAGGGTCATAATGATGAACCCACGTTTCATCTCCAGTAACAATTCGATCGAAAATACTTGATGGAACTTCACCACAGAGCTCTAAAAACTCTCTACAGCACTCGATTCGCACTGGCTTTTGAGGCGCCGCGCCGTGAGGATTCGCGGCACCCATCTTGCATCACTGACTTTTGAAAGGTAAAGAAGGTCATGAAGATTAGTGTGCACGGAACCAACAGAGAGGTGGGGTCATCTCTGCTATCATTTTGATCTTCATTCGGGTATCCTCCATTATAAACTTCTCAACTTTATCACGTTTTCTTCCGTAGAGGCAGTAACCGGGCCGTCCGAGCGTATGTCGTCTTCAATACTCTCTCTACCTCTTTTAAATTCACTTGACCACTCTTGAACCGTAGATAACGAAGGTGCATCTTGAATCTTGGTGAATCTTGGTAAACAGCCACCATCATCTCTTCGTAAATAGTTTTTTGACTTTTTCCTTGTTTGGTAGCGCGGTGGTCGATTTCCTTCAAATTGTCACGTTAGCCATTCCAGTTGTCGTTGACTAAGGATAACTAGCAAAGTAATGCTCACAACTATATGAAATTGAATTGAATTGAAGAATGAAACTATATAACCTTACTTAATGTCATTAATTAATTCAAATTACCCACATCATTAGTAAATCACCCTGATACCGAGAATAAATTGAACGCCTCTCGTATGTACAGGGTGGTCTAAATAGTGACGCCAGTAAATAAAAATTAGATTACTCATACCAGTGTTTGATAGTTTAGGAGATATGATTTTTTTTTTTAATTTTTGGGGAAATTCTTCGGGGACATTTTTAAAAATGTATAGTTTTTTTTCGACAAGCTTTTTTATGTTTGTTTTTTTTGCGATGGGACTATCATGAAATACCATTTTATGTATTAAAAATATATCTTCCTAACGTTAGTGCAAGATAATTTTTTTTTTATCGAAAGTGAAAAATTTATATTCTTTCGATTAAAAGTTGATTTTCTTTTCAATTTTAAAAATGTTAACAAATGTTTCAGGTTCTACCGTTCAACTCAAACTTATAATCGATCTATAGCTTTTAAACTTAGAATCAACTTTTAACCTTAGTAGATCATTCATAGCATTATTATTTCTAGTTCCTAACTTTATGTTATGATAGGTACAAATATAGACATAGAATATTTTATACCTAATTATATTACTGCAATAGCTAGTAGCACACATAGAGTAGGTACATCTTGGATAGTCGACGCTCGATCACTTTTCCTACCAAGGCTACTAAGGAATGGTCGAGCTTGTTACCTTACCGTCTCGTCTCTAAAACTCGTTTTGCCAAGCCATCAAAGATGTTTATAAGTTTTTGCACGTTTCAAGAGAAAAATGACCCATTTACTATGAAAGAAGCCTTTTTCACTATAGACTATACATAGAGCATAGATGTTTTTTTGAACACAGTAAAGCTTTGGTTTCCTAGGAAAGTTTCGTCATATTAAAACGGCCGTCATAAAATTTTGTGATTTACACCAGCCGCTGCCCAAAGATTTAAATCGCTAGATTTGCTTTTCCGCACTTAAAGCCATAAACACGATATTTAGGGACCCTTTCTCTACATCGGGATGGTGTAATAAAGGAAAGGAAGGAAGAGGGAAGAGTCCCTATTAAAGAAACACATCACTTAAATATCGCACCCTACGGGTTTTAGACACGCGAAAATGTGTTCATACTCAGGTGAGTGAGCTCACACATTATTAAATAGCGTTTCCATGACAATCAAGTCAAGTTACTGCGTTATTGCGTGACCGAGGTGTCAAAACTCTAAGATTTAAATCTTTGCTGCTGTCATCATTTTCATGACAGCCGTCATAACGGCCGTTAAGTGCGGCCACCGCTCTCCTAGGTGGTGGAGGTTAGTTCTCCGGATGAGGTCCTTCACAAGCAAGTGTACTACGAATACGGAACCTACTCGAATATGCTAGAGGTCAAAATTAATTTAGTATAGACTCTCTACAGCTGGATCTACAATTAAGAAACAATCATTAAGAAAACCTGCTCTCATAAAGCAGCTTCCTTGTGTAAAAACTATAAGATTTTGCCTGAGCGCCGCATAGATATATACTTAGATGTTCTTTTCTAGATTAATCTGAGTCTTAACTAGCTCTCTATTGCTGTAATAAATGTAGCTACATAGATATTGTCGTAGGTAAATATAGCAAAAGCTGTCCTGTTTTACAAGATCTAAGTAGTCATTTAGTGAAAGACGATAAATATACCATTAGGTATACCTATTTAGCATTAGCTAGGGAGGAAGTGAAAATACTGAGACGACGGCTGATCTATGCATAGAACAACGACATGCAACGCCGATTTCAAATGCCGCGGACAGTTCTAAGAGCAAAAGTGGTCCCTGAAGCATTGCTTATTAGATGTTTCTGCTTGAACGAAAGCGTGATGATAACCATGTTTACAAATGTTTATTCCAATTCGCATACCTCGGACCGCTATGAATACGAACCATACTGGAGGAACTCAACAAGTCAACATCATCAAGCGGCTACTTATCAACAATATGCCAGGAGCGTGCCTTCAGCATTTTCGGCCATATTAGGCGTTCACATAAGCATAATCTGGAAAGGCTATGGTATGATACGGACTGGTTGGAAAGAAAATGCGCTCAAGGCAGAGCACCGGCAAGATGGTCAGACGCGATCAAGACGGCTGTTGGAGCCAGCATTTACCGAGCGGTCCACACTTCAAAATGCCGCATAACTTGGAGACGCGTCGTAAATGCGCGCAATCCTGTGCATTGAGGGAATTACGAAGAAGAAGAAGATGAGAATAATATTAATCGACTGCATCATTCTAGTCAACTAGTGGTTGCAAGCGCAATATCTGAACGTGAGGTCCTGCATTCGAATCGATTTACTAGCCCGGGAAAGTGTTATTAGGCGGGTAAAAGGCTCGCCCCATAACACATGGAAAATGTAAGTGCACTTACCAAGTTATTTAGGTACTCCTGTCCCTACCCCTTTCGGGGAATATGTGTTAAGTGTGTGTTATTGTGTTAAGCTAATAATATTTTTAAGCTGTTTGCAATATTTGGGTAGGTATTGATGAACGTATCACTCACACGTAACTCGATTACTCATAGCGCTTTAATTTAGTTATTAATTAACATACAATACTGTATTGAAATGTCTCTTGGGAACAGTTTGATGAATAATGATAATAATTTTATTAGTGTTATTACGGTCGCTTCTGGCTGTTCAGAGAATTTAAAAGATTCGTTTGTAGGGCAGTAGTATCAGGCCAGAACAAACACATGCAAACATAGGCTCATTATCGCAAGCAGATTCACTGGGTGTAGCTATACATAGGTACAGACGCCATCACATCAAGCTACCCGAAACTGTCAAATTTTGCCAATGGACTTTGAACCATATGCTTTAGTGATAAATTTGAAAATCTATTAAAGAAATTTGACAGAATGTAGTAACTTGATGTGCTGGCGTCTGTACCTACACGTATTCAGTAAACAATAATTGTTCACTAAATTAAGTACTAATATAATAACATTATTGTTATTAGCAACAGATCGTGATTTAAATTATATGCTTATGCATATAATTTAAATCACGATCTGTTGCTAATTCATCACGAACAACTTATAATATGGACCGTGTCTGAAATAAGTATATTTTTATTACTGGCGAGTTGGCGACCGAAACTGCGAAGCAGCGCGCTTCGCACGGTTTTCACGACTCGAAAAAAAAAAGATTTCTTTAATAAATGTAATATTAATATACCTACTTAATACAAATTACGAATTCTCTAAAATTCTAAATGATGGTGAAACCACATCAAAATCCGTTGCGAAGTTTAGAAGAACAACGTTGTCACACAAACAAGACATAAAAAGCAACGTTCATTGATATGTTATGTATAATTTAATGATAATTATCTATAATTCTATACATACCTATTTAATAATTTACTTATATAGGTATGTATAGAATTCTAGATATCATATTGTTTAATCTACCATCGAATTGAGTAATGCGTTAATTATGTAAAACTGCTTTTTACTTTAATCTTACCGGCAACTTTATTACCTAAATTGTAAGTGCACGATCTAAGCAATCTAGCAGATTACATTCGTTTTCAAATTTTGTATAGGAGTAGGTACCTAATAAAGAAAAGTTTCTAAAAAAACTTTTGAAACTCCGAGCTTCGAGTGTAGATAATTTTCTAATTTTAGGAACTGAATAGAGCTGAATTTAAATAATTCTTATATGTCTATCTTGTCTTGTGCAGTTCAGTGTTTTTGAAACTCAGATGTAGCGTCTAAGCCCCACAACTATTTTAATTTCGATACATGCATCATTGAATGCATTCTGTTTTAAAAGTGAGACTATTTGCATTTTCCGTTGCAAAAGACAATGGACTTATAAGCTTCGCACAACAAGCTCCCGAAGATATCTGTGATAAATATTAACAAAGAGAAAGTGGTGATTAAATACAGATAACTGTCACACGAATAATTAAGCGAGATGAAATCTATGATACCATAACAATACCATTGATCCCACGCGTGTCAATAAAATTAACCGCTGTGACACATGCATGAGAAATTAGAAATCATGGTGGGTTACACTCACCTCTGACTCCCAAGCATCTTTCACGGATCGCGGTTTACTCTCCTTCATGTTTCCAGAGAACGTCATAGCAGTGATCCTTTGTTCCGGCCGTTGCACTTTCACACTGTGACCCCTCGCACTGGACTCATGGGCTGTCACAACACACACTGTATTCACGGTTTTCTGGATAAGCTTTGTTATTGAACACTGTCACTTTCTGTTATGATTTTGCGGGCTCGTCGGTTGCAAGGTAAACATGGCTCGGCGCGTGCGCAGCGCTGCGGTACTGAGGTGCAGTCGCGAGGCGGGCCGGCGCGGACTGAGCGCGGCGTCTCGCGGTAACGGGCACGCACTACAGTTAACTTTCTCTCAACCCAGTCGCACGACCATAACTTAGCGCCATCGAAAGTCGACACCGGCGGCACAGCCTCACGGGTCAAAGCCTTCATTAATATTTCATTAAACCTCCCCAAAACAATAGTTCGTTTTGCTTGGGAACACACGACTTTTGTGTTTCCATGTTTTAGTTATAAGTATGAAAAGTGTTTATTGTTTTGTGTGTAGTTTCAAGTACAAAAATAATAAGTATTGGAATTTAAACCAGGATTGGGGTAGAAACAAAAACAATATTGTATAAAACTTAATGTATAATTATGATATTTACAGACTTACTTTATATAAAACAAGTAATTTTATAGCTATCAATATATACTCATTACAACAAGTCATTAATAATTTACATGATGTTAAAAATAAAAGCAACAGTATACAGATTACTGAAGATTAGCAATTATAAAATCGTAATAGCACAAAAATTTATGAACGATATTATTGGAAATGAGAGATTCCATAATTTACATTATAATAAAATTATATACAGACATAATTTTAAAAGAATGTTTATCGATATAATTGCTTTAAAATCACTACCGCAATACATGGAGTATGTCGTACTTGATTAGATCTTCATCATTTTACGGAGCTTACACATTTGCTCTACTTCTGTCGATAGATACAAGCTGGATAAACATAAAGGCTGGCTGAAAATGATAAAGTTTGCTAACATATTTGGTCTGTTCTGACCGATCGACACGATAATTATATCGTGTCGATCGGTCAGAACAGACCAAATATGTTAGCAAACTTTATCATTTTCAGCCAGCCTTTATGTTTATCCAGCGCCTCATAAATATAATAGGGTATATTAAACACTAGCACATTATACGTACACCGTAAGTGTAAACATGGAAAAATATTTTTAAGTCATCATTTCAACAGTTTGCCTGCGCTTGTTATCAAAATACTTTATGACATAATATTTTAAATTATGAATTACACGAAGAGCCTACGTTTCGACGCCTCCTTTATGAAACATTGCAGCGTCTGTGATGCTATTTGCATTGTGAAAAAGATAATCAGATATATTGATTTATGGTGAATCAATAGAAGTGTTTGCGCTTGCAAGTCTAGCTAATATTTTCTGGTAGGAAATTATCGAATAACATAGTGTATGTAAAAAATGTGTAATAATATTTAACACTAGAAATAAAAATAATTATATCACATTTGATTTTATAAAAAATAATATCGCAATTATACACTTGTGGGGTGTATCGCCTGAGGAAGGCTTATCTTCGTCGAAAACTTGATTTTCACATACATACACAGTGGATGTGATAATATGTGTAAGCTAGTTAAAAGAATTTAGTTGAGCCTTAGTTCTTTGGAAAATCTGAATGTCTTATTAAGTTATATTATATATCGATAAACATCTATATTTTACCTTATTAGTTTTAATTGCAAATCTAACAAAATCGTTTAGAAAAATAAGTCGTCATTTTGGCTTCCACTTTATTCTATAATGGAATGGTCTCAAGAATAACCATTATCAACATTTTTGTAGCTTGCTATAATAATTTTGTATAATGTACTGTAATTACGCATTGACTTAACAGAATAATCGCTATATAAAAACACGTGTAATGAAAACATTCTTCAGACTGATGCAGAGTTCTTGTCACCAAATTGACTTCAGTACTGCCAACACTGACATCGTCGCCAGTACTCACTTACACGGCCTCGCGTCCCTCGCAATCAGACCCGGATGACTTATTCATGAAAACACTTCACACGAAATGGCACCGCTACTGAACAATACATCGCTTTAAAAAATATTTATAACTGATTCCTATCTATTAGTTACACTAAGAAGAATTAATCTATACAGTAATATAAAAGTTTTCAACGCTAGTTCAAATAATGTCACTCGTTTGCCAAACAAGCCGATTAGCAGTATTATTGCTCTCTATGTGGCGTCGAGCCGACCGGGAAATAGTCTCGACGTGAAACAAAATCGACACGTCATCAAATAATCAGTTTAATCTCAGAAGGCGTATAATTATGTATTTAATAGCTACAACTTTATAATAGCTTATTGAATCATTAATTAGTGATTTAGTTCGTTCAACGTTTGAATAACTTACGCTAGAGCTAGGCTAGAGCAACGCGATGCTAACAAGTTGTTCCCGCCGAGGTTGCGTCGCGCGTCACGCACACCATGGACATCATAAAGCCTAACTATTTAACACGCTTTACATTGAGCTCAATATTCAGTGTTACTTTATTAACAACAGTGTTCTATTAGTGCGTTATAATCACTGAGTTCTTCCCTGTACTTAGGAATCTCATAACTGGACCAGTAGTCTTATCGAATAATCACAAATTAATTGCCTCTGTTCAGATGGTTAACGTTTATTTTGCTATTGTTTCATTTATATGTAACTGTGGAATTATTTACCTATTCAGTAAATTATATTTACTACAATTCATAGATATTTGTGGCAAACTAGGTCTTGATTATTTTAATGATACCAAGTAAACTTTACAGGAATTAATATTAAAATGTAACTTCGGGAGATAATAGGTGGTATATTAGTGACAGTACTACAATTTTGCGGTTGGCTACGATTGAGCAAACAAACACGGCACGTGGAACGGATAACCATAACGAATTGCACTAATATCGGTGCGACTTTCTTCGCAATCGAAAAGTATTTATTCACATATTTGGAAGCACTTTAAGAACATCAAATGAACATTCCAAAGTTGTACCTACATCGCACACATGCGCTTTTACCAAAACGTTTCTAGCCAATATAACACCTATAATCACATCTCAACAAAATATTACAAAATCTAATAGAAAACCCAGTCAGTGTGATGAGAATACAATTTATACGTTTTCAAGTTAACAAAGAATGTAAAAACAAATGATTGAAAAACTGTGGTAGTATCTCCAAAGCCCAAATCTATCTTTAAAGAAATGCCGCAACTTGTATAATTGATTAAGAACGATTCAACATTTTATTTGGGAAGTATAAAATATCTGTACTTATTATAAAACGTTGCATTTAGCGCCGCTTTCGGCGATAAATCGTGTTGTGATTGAGTCTACCTTATAAAATACGACACACAAAGAAAAAAATACAATTTGTGACCGTAACATAATACAGTATAAATTTCACGCCAAATAAATAATTTAAAGTTGAAATCTAGCTTAACGACTACCGAGCTAAGAGCTAGCAATATAAGAAAAATCACAAGTTTACAAAAAATACAGTATGTTGGATACGTCTCACATATCAAAATAATTCACTTGTAAACGTTACATACAATTCACATAGTTTGAAAGCGCATAATCTTCACCACAATAAACAGTATCACTAACCTTTCTCGAAGGTCAATTCAAAGAATGTATAGTTATGCTTAGAATACGTCAACTTAATTATAATAAACGATACCATAATGACAATAATTGTACTCGGCAATAACTACGATACATAGTAGGTAAATTAAAAAACGAAATTGCACTCTCGGTACGCATGTACAAAACGTAACGTCAGACGGCAGTACAACGCAACTTTAGAATATTCAACACTTTACCGATGCGTTCTGGTAAGTTATTGCATACAAATCTTCCAGAAAACGGAAGAAGTCAATATAAATAACATTAAAAATCACAGGTGCGGCCGCGGCCGGTGTTCGGGAAGAGTCGCCCGTGTGAGTAGCTCGCGGCGTGCCGGGCCGCAGGTGGCGCCACTGTGGCCGGCTGGCCCAGTGCTCAGCCGCTCCGGCTCTAAGGCACAGCCGTCATGGTCTGTGGAATCTGCGGACACCGACGGCACGGGTCAACGTTCACATAGTACTAACGTATTTCTAGATAAACAACCATAGAGCCGGCAATCTAATTTGGACGTGCTTTGCTTTTAAATGCTTCTTATGATTTGAAGTCTGATTTCAGTGTTATAAATTAAAGTAAGATGAAAAAGTAGTATGGGGACTGAATTATTCGGTTCTAGGTAAGAATATTGATACAAAATAAACGGGCATACCTAGTAAGGTGCTTGCTTTCCTCGTGTACGGCCATCTCCGAACTCTTAAATTCGTTTAGCTCGCGTCTGATGGCGGCCTTGTCCCGCGGAGTCAGGCGAGTCCACGGCTTGTCCGCGCGTCGGTCGTAGTCATGCGCCTGAACAAACGTTATAGTCATTAATATTTGAGAAACAATTAACTATTGCCCCTACTGGTAGACAAGTCAGATAAGAGGTCTACATGTCTGTAGCCAAAAATAGGGGAAGTAGTACCCTCGGGTTATGAGCCAAGAAATAAACAAAGTTGACAAACAACTACCAGGAATATTATGTTGAAGGTCGACTCGATTGACATCTTTCCCAGATGTCACCGTCCCTTTTGTAGGTATCATAATCATTTCTTTTATAAAGTTACTAATAAAATTGTATTTTAAATATTGGTTCTAAAATAATTGATTAATCGTTATTATTATTTATTGAATATCGATATCAGTATCGAACTTACTGTTTACAAATACAGCATGGGTCAACCAGACCCAGTAAAACGGTCGCAGAACAATTCTATGTTACAAGCCATGTACCCGATGGGATTGTCGATCGGCAAGTATGATAAACTTCCATACAAACTGTCAACTTAACCTCATTAGGCCCGGTGCGCATTGGCGGCACGGCACGGCAGGGGATCCTTCGGCATCCCTACATGTAAGCGCACACTGGCGGTAACTATGCCGTGGCATCCCTAAGTATGCCGCGACGTCCTTAAGCATACCGAAGCGTCTTTAGGCATGCCGAGGCGTCCCTAGACACCGTGCTTGCGCCTAGCATTTTTCACATTATTCGTATCTCTTCTTTAGAGTGGTCTTAACGCGCGGTTTATGCGCGTTCGACAAGGACACGTTTCGGCATGAACGACACTAAGCTAATGAAGATACGCGCCGCCGCGGGGTTCGGGCGGGCGCTGTCTTGCCGCGGTATCCCGAAGATTGCCAAAGCGTTCCGAGGGATGCCGAAGAGTTCCGAAGGCTGCTGACATACATACCGCATACCGCGGTGTTGTTTTTGTACTTACGACCGTTAACATTGAAATTTCAACTTTATCTCCATACTATTAAGTTATATTTTTATTCGTCGCCTAAAAATACCTTGCCATGCCGTGCTGCTAATGGGCGCCAGGCCTTAGGGGATGCATTTTCTAAAATCCTTCCTTATGGCTCACTTTCGATATATGTATAAGGAACTCTTGTTCATGTTTCTAGACCCAGCAATTAGGGCTGTCCGTTGTCGAGTTTAAGATTTTTATTGGTTAGATGATTCTCTATGACCATGATTATTACCTGTGTGACTTCGATGTAGTCACTGAAGCGGATGATCTTCTTCTCCTTAAGCTCGTCGACAGTGGGTCGGAAGCTGAGCTTGCGCAACAGATAGCGCTTCTTCTCCTCCTTCTGTTTCTTCTCCTCGGCGGGTGACTGGCCTGTAACGTAATATTATTTAATAAAATGTGTGAGGGAGTGTGTATCTGGTATTATAAAGAACCTACCACAAAGTAGTCGGGCACAACTTTCATTTGTTTAAGAAAGAAGTCCCTTATACAAAAGGGTTTGAAGATGCAAAAGCTTCAATTCGACAGACAATGTATAGTACAACAACAAATCTAAACTGAAAAACTACACGATAAAGCAAGATTTATAAGATCTATAAGATATTTCGTATCCAATCATATTATTGACTTCTAAAAATAAGAGTACACAGTAAAGTTACACACGCAGTGTTTTCTGTAACTGTCGAAAAATCCATGCATGTTCCGATTTAACAGCGTTTCTGGAATGCACAATTGTGTACCCTTCAGACTTAATAGTCCAGAAGGCCAATTCTCGTAATTTAAGACGTTTAAAATCTAGTCGTAGTCTCATCTCGGCGACAAACAAATGTCAAAGACTTTTAGCCCTGGATCACAAAATCTGGAAGTCGGGAGAGGGGAGGAGAGAGGGCATCGCCCAGCAGTGGGATGATGCAGGCTATCAGTAACAGAGTTTGAATGAAGTAAGTAACAGGGCCGTTCAGTTCGCTAGACATGAAAAGAAGAAGTAATAGTACGTAGTGTGTGCTTACTTTTGAGTATGTTCCTTTCGACGAGCTCCTCGGCGGTGGGCCGCATGGACAGGCGGCGGATGAGGCGCGCGCCGATGGCCTCCCACGACTCCTGCCGCTCGTGCTCACTCTGCACCACCAGGATGTTCCTGCGCACACATCACACATACATACACCACGAGTCTATTGACTATCACCCGCGCGCACTGACCTAACTTTCTCCGATCTGCACCTACTCCCGTGTAACAAACGACCGACAACATACCTAAAAGCTTACGAGAGCCCGAAAATGTTTTCATAATATCAGATTTACATAAGTACACACTTGGCTAATTCCCAAGACCCGTAATTTAGCTCGCAGGTTTAATGAATTAATTAGGGTTGTTCTAGAAGTTTACAGCTGACTAATATTACGATGTAGGTAGATTTTCTATAGTAAAATCAGTTTCTACGATAAATGAGCTAAAGTAAACGTAGTAAATGGTAATTCAACAGCTATTAGTCAAAATTACAACAATGCCAATGCCAAGAGCGAGCTCTTAGAAACAGGAAGAAATAAAACAAGTGATAACAATGACTTTGACGGTGCTGACTAAAATAACGCTCCCAGGCGTGCATTGTTGCCAGACGCTGTGGAGTGGACTATTACTGTGCCCAACTGTGCATTGCGTAACACTACACGTGCATGTGTTGATGTTCGGCCCGTGCGAATCTTAATTCACACAATAGCGCATCTTTATTCAGGTATAGCGAGTATTATTAAAATATTTTGGAAATAATAATCAATACACAGATTTTCTTTACCCTATGTATGTATACTCACTGAACCATAATTATTCTCGCGTCAGTAACTCTTTTATATTATACTTTAAAACCTATAAGCACTTTTATCTTGTTACCTATCTAACTGTGCAAATGAACAAGTGTAATCAATAATGTTATATGGTTCAGTAGTTTTTCCTTATTATTTACCAAATCACAAATATAATTTGCGGCTTAGCAGCAGCGAGTGCTTTGTTTTCCTTGTGATTATTTATTTAACGATAATAATAATGTATAATTATGTAGGTACACTATTCAATATAGAGACAACAATAAATGAAAATAATGACAAAACTAGTGCCTAGGAATATTTTGAATCTACTAAATAAATCTTAACATCGAATTTTAAAAATGATTTCTTTTTTCAAACTAAATAATCTGCATTCGCGACTTATTTGCCAAAAATGTAAACAACTATGAGTTTATGGAAAAATAGCTTAAAATTCTGCACAATAAAGTTCAGTTTACGCTACAACTTCAAACATTTTATAACTTTTTCAACAAAATAAAGTTTTCAAAAAAGTTGAAATAGGGTAGGGGTGTACAGCACTGCGCACTTTTACATTAATAGTGATGGACAGACTATGAGTTTTGCCGATCTTAGACTAGCTATAGTGACTAAACTATTGGATATATTTGATTTTATTTCCGTATGCAGACTGGGAACGTCATTACATATACACATTTTAATTTACTATCGTATTGACGTCTCCACCTTGTATAGTCATAAGTAAATTTCGTAGTAAATATTAAATGAATACGTAACACTGCCAACCCTCATTAGCTACAACGTAGGTAGTGACATTGACGATGTTGTGACTATGATTATCATACAAAGGAATTTGTGTATTTTTTACGTAATTCCTTACAAACAGTTATGAGTGCTACTATTTGGCAAACGCACCTGATGTTTTGAATGATTCTGTTACTTATGCAGGTTGACTTCCGCAACCAACTTTTATTGTGGACACATTCACAGCAGCTTGACATGCCGAGATCAACTCAACACCTTTAATTTTTTTTTTTTTAGCTTACACTCTCTGACTTTACGGAAAACATAACAAATCAGTTGCTTTTCCAACCAGCCTCTTCTAATGAGCACCTTAATGATGATTCCGGGAATATATTAGCCAAACTAACATCTGTCATTAGTCTTACATTGTCTGTGTAGTGCCAAAACACTCATGTTACGCCATCAACAGGAAGTAATTTCCAATACAATAGAAACCCTTGTTTTACGAAGGTCAAATACTAGATTGCTAGCAATCGGTCAGACTGGAAGCCAACCTAGTTCTGACAAGACGAAGTTAGGTGATAAAGCTGTTAAGAATAGACTATCACGATTGCAAACGTGATTAAGTTAATTATGGATTTAGATAAAATGATGTAATTAATGACGCCGTTTTATTGTATCACTCAATGGCATCGCTGATATGACTATCTGATAATCCATCTCTAGTTTTCAGCCATACTGTACCTCTGTAACAAGTTCTATCGCCCAACGTGTGTCCCAACGTAGTCTTTATTTTTGTCGGACGATTGATAACACATTCAGAGGTTCAATATCGGTGTAAGCAGTGTTTCGGTGAATAAAGTAAGGGACTTTTCAAAACTCTGGACCACGTGTTATGACTGCGGCTGCTACTAACGTTGGCGTACTTATACAAAACGGATATTGTGGTTGTTTTTCCGGAAGTTGAAAGAAATCTACGAATCTCGAGGACATCAGTTTCCCTAACAAAAATAAGCAGCTATCTTCGCAGACACAAAGATCCGTGGAGAGTCTTGTACAATACGCGGCTGTCGATATGGCTGTAAGGTGCACACACACGGAAAAAGTTTGGCTTTGTAGAGTAAAAGTTTGATGCATGTGTGACAGTCTGCGTCAATAACTCTATGTAAGGCACATCAACAGCCGCGTACTTCAGTACGTCGTGCAACATACCTGTTGATGAGCTCCTGGCGGTCAGGCCGCAGCGCGAGCTTGATATTGAGGCTCTCCTTGCGCGCCAGCTTAGCCGCCACACGATCCGACTCGTTGGACGTCTCGTACTCTTCCCACGGCCGCGCGTTCTCCTTGTTCTCCATCCCGTTGCCCACGCGTACCGGCCGCGTGCTAAACGTAACAAACGCGTTAGAGAACGAAGGGTTTCAGCTGATAATACTTATGCTAACATGTGCTTTTGCATGACGTGTAAGCTAATAATGCATAAAATATAAGTAATAAGGGGTCTATGACAGGCATTTAAGTTTTCTTACAATTGAGATCTTGTTTCTATTCATATTTCTCTCGGTTTTAAAGTTATTTTGGATCATCAAGATTTTTGTTTTCTTAGAGTTGGTATCACTGTGAAATAGTGGTGAGTGTCACAAGTATGTAGATAAAATATTACTGTATTAGTACATTTTTGTAATTGACGATCGAACCAGCACCGTTATAGTTACCATGCATGTGCTCCACTTTAAAAAAAAAAAATACCATACGTTGATGAGTTTTAATTATTCGACAAGTCACAGACCTAGTATGCACTTTCAAGATAGGCTGTAAGCCTCCTATCATTCATTACACAACAATACGAAGAAAAATATGTAACTGACACATTTATATCTACTAAAATAAATCAAATTAAACTCAATTTTAAAACAATGAACTAATACTAATTGGATTAATATAATGTCCTTTATAATATGTAAACTAAGAAACGAAACATTTTTCAAAATAATCAAAAATCTATGATCGTCAAACTATAATGACAGTACACGTACATGCAACATAGAATAACGACGATTAGAGCAAGAGTACAAGAGAAACAGCCATAACTTTAACGACACACACGTCACATGTAGGATTTCATTCAGGATTTCCGTTTTAAAATTTCGGCTCTTTGTACACTTTTGTGTGATTTATACTAGTTTTCTTTTGAGTTCAAAGTATCACAATCGAATGTCATTATAATATGCATCTATAATGGCGTTAGTGTGTGGACAGTTAGAGATATCGACAGTTAAAATAAGAGAGAGATGAGATTCGGAAGCGTGCACAGCACGATGCATGGACTAAAGGCGAAGCGGACCGTCGGGAGGTCGGTGGCGATGCGTGGTCAACAACACTGGCATAACGTATGGGACTGTTACCATATGCGGATCCTCGGTTTAGGCGGCGGCCGCCTGCTCGCCGACGCATGGTGGAAATAAACGGTAACTTTCACTATCACGCCCAACATTTTATATGAACATCAATGAACTGCAGCTGTACTATCTCCTCGCTCACAATCACGTCAAAATGATAATTCGAAGTAAAAACAAAAGGTCAAAAACTTCAAATTAAACGTCGTGGGTTTGCGGGGCCAGCGATTTGGGATCACAGCGGGTGTTAAAGCTGAATAACTATAATAATCATTTTGACCATATCGTGATTAAAGAGTAAATAATACGTGGGATTTTATAACTGCATAAGGATGGTTAAAGTTAAGCGAGGAATTCTTTAATATTGGTGCTCATTCTCTTGTTGATTAACTAAACTAAAATTAGAGAATTGCTATCTCTTACAATATACAGACAGCGTGGAAAAAGGACGGTGATAAATTCACACCTTGAAGTTCGCCGTGTTTTTAATCGACACGGTTTGACCTTTTTTTATAAATATTATGTTAATTTAAGTTCATCTCAAATTGACAGCTCTTATTTTATGTCCTTCTTGTTTTATTACAGGGAATAAGATAGCAATATTCTAAAGTAAGTTCAGTTTGCACAACAGAATCGGCAACAATGACTAACGTCCATTTGCACCACAAATTACTAAATGCATATAACGCTAAACTCATTTAAAACATAATTCTATCTCTGTAGCCTTCAAACAATTGACAGAAACAGAATGATATTTTTAATTTGTTTAGCGTTAAACGCATTTAGTGATTTGTGGTGCAAGGTGAAGTGAAGTATCGATATGGAAGTGTACAAGTACTTTGATTCCTTCGTAGCAGTGTTATACTGACTTGAAGCTGGTGTGGTGATGATCCTGCCTCGGCGCCAGCGGCGTTGCCAGCGGCGTAGCGGCGGGTGAAGCTGACGGCGCGGGTCTCTTCTTGAGCGCAGACTTGAGCGGGACCGCGTTGAAGATGGGCTCTTTCGGCGGGATCTCCTCCACACGGTTCGTGTCCGCGCCGTGGTTCAGTGGCTCTATGTCGTCGTCCTCCTGTTCGTCCTCCTCTTCGGCTGGAGAGTTAAAAGAATAACAATGCATTTACTATCGATAAATCGTGTCGTAATTAAAACTGAAAGTACATATTTGACTGCTTAAATAATGTTATCATCATCAACGGCCTCGTTGTGGTGCAGTACCTGACTTTGGCTTGTCCAAGAATGTGCTATTAAACATAATTATAAATCGCACTGCGTTAACATGGGCCTGTTCAAAGGGAGATATTGAAGATAAACACCGTAATTAGGTAACCCTGGAACCTCTCACGCGAGTATGCTACTAAAGTTATGTGATCATTGCTCAAAACCCGTAACTATTATAAATCTTTGCAGATAAAAAGTATGAAAATAAAATCTGATAATCATCTATGCGCTTACAGTCAGAGAGAGGATGTTGCGCGAGGGGGTGTTGGTTGTGCGCGTGCGCATGTTGGTGCTGGTGCTGGTGTTGGTGGTGATGGCGTGTGGGGCTGGGTGAGCTGAACATGGGCGGCGGCGGGATGGGCCCGATCTCCGACAGCGCGATGGGCGGCTCGGGCAGCTCGGACAGCATGAGCTGCTCCTCCGCGTCGCCGTGGCCGTGGCCGTGGCCGCCGCCGTCGGCCGTCGACCCGTAACCACCCACTGGAACATTTATGTGAATACAGTATTTTATGTATTTTATATTTGCAGTTTTATTTTTGGACAAGCACATTGGCAAAAATGACAAACTTCCATCCCCCATTTAACGCATTTAAAGAAGGAATTTTCAAAAATCCTTCCGTTGTACTCACTTTCGGTATTAAAGAAATCATATGCAAAATTTCATGTTACTAAACCCAGCCAGGCTGTGCGTTGTCTAGTCTGACTGTGAATTAATGAATTTAAGGTTTTTATTAAGAATAGAATAGAATACTCTTTATTATGTATACCATACGAACAAAGATAAAGGTTAATACGAGCGCCGCAATAACAACAAGTTAATTCTACCAGCACCTAGACTACACATGTACAAAAATAGCCCAGAATACTGAAGCATACAAAATATATACAATAAATTACCTGAAAATATACGGTCCACGAAAACAACATTTGTATTTAAAGCTAGGTTAAAGGCATTGCTCTTAAAAAAATGTTACTACAGTATTCAAGAATTTATGGAAGATAAAATGTTAAAATAGAGTTCAAATATATATCTGTCTGTTAATATTATAATTATATATTGTGTGTGTATATTGTGTGATATAATATTATAATTTTAGCATTGCCACGTTAAATACTACTTAATAATAATACTACTACAAGGACTACAACCTTTTAGCCAGGATAATCCATCAGCAACTTGCTCTGAAATACAGCCTTGTGGAATCGGAGGTGCCGTACTACAGCAGGGCTAGCATGGCCGGAGACATTTTATCCACGGGGAGAGGACAAAATACTATTCCCCTCTGTCAATTTTGTCCACCCTCCGAGCATGGCGACATGGGTGGATAAACTATCACGGTGGACAAACCAGGGGAAACGCTTGTCCCCGAAATTATTGCCACTATGAGAAAACTTTTTATTCAATTACAAAATAGTCGAGAATATCGTCGTAAACCAAAGTACTTTCTTCGTTTTATTACATCTGTGCTGGATATTTATTTTGTTTTGTTGTCAATGTCAAGAGTATAGTATAACATCAAACCAAAAAAAAAAAAAAAAAATCCGGCGGATTTCTGTGTCGGGTAATTCAAAGGGATTAGGAATCGCGAATTGAACGCCGGTGTATTTTTCGCTCGATTTTCTCCCTTTCCGACGACAACACTATAAGCACGAGACATTTTTATATTACAATTAATTATATTTTCTCCAAGAGATATACTTAAACCCACCATCTAAAGACGAGGACAAATTTCTCCCTTTGTTATGTCAAAATATCTGTAATTTTTCTCTTCCACTTGTCGCCATGCTATAGGCCCGGGTGAGTATCCACGTCTAATGTCAAAAAGTGATATAATTCTCTTTCCCCCTGTTGCCGTGCTTTGGCAGGTGGATAAAATAATTTTATCCCTTGTCAGTGGAAATAACCGGTGGACAAAAGTTTTATCCCCAGCCCATGCTAGCCCTGCAGGTATGTACCCGACCCAGTTCTCGAAAATGGTAATATCTCATTATATTGGGATCGATCCATCATCACTGGCAGGACTATTGTTGCCAATAAGCCTGATATAGTGGTGGTGGATCGATCAGAGCGGCGCGCAATGATTGTTGACATAACCGTCCCGCATGATGAGAACCTCGTGAAAGCCGAGAAAGATAAACAAATCAAGTATCTTGACTTGGCTCGCGAGGTAGGTTGTCGACCGGCGAGCAATGGGCAGCTCGCCACCCGGTAAGGACCAGGCCCGGGTCGACGGCGCGTTGTGTTCCACGCGCGCCTCAAGTAGATGTCAGCACCAACTGACGGGGTCCGCTAGGGCCGATGCCCGCCAGGGTCGCGGGTTGTTCGACAGAGATACCGTGGCCCCTGGCACAGGCAACTGAAGGAACTCGGGTGGGTTTTAGTCAGTAAGAATCTGATACTCCCTTCCGCTCCGCCCAGAGCGGGAGGGGTCATTTGACGATTTCCAACCCAAAAAAAAAAAAAAAGGTAGGTTGTCGACATGTGGGATATGGACTCGGCAATCATTGTGCCGATAGTCGTGACAGCCAATGGACTAATAGCCAAGAGCCATCAACACCTGAGGAGGCTCTCGTTGGGCGGCTGGATCAAGGGTTTGATCCAGAAAGCGGTACTTCCGGACACGGCCCGCATTGTTAGGAGGTTCCTCTCTCTGGAGCCCTGCACGCCGGTAGCTTGGACCCTAATCCCGATACAGGTGGGCTACTATTTTTTATATTTTTAAATGTTTTTATATTTTTTTTATACTAATATTTAAAAATATAATTTATATGTATTTAGTGAAATAAAGGAAATACTACTACTAATACTCATTACAATATTATTAGTTTTAAGTAATCTTGCTGCGCCCTGACAGGGTCGTGTACTCACTAGTTTAAGCCTAGCGTGTAACTATGGTTGTGTACATTGTGCATTAAATAAATAAATATAACATTTTTACGTAGGGTGATAAAATGGGCGGTCGCTAAAAACGATATTTTAAAAAAACCCTTTGCAGGGGTTTAAAGCGAAAAGGAGAGACAGTACTGCAAGCTGTAGTCTGTGGTGGTTCCGTTAAATAGATTTGTTTGGTAATTCTGCCCATCCTAAGATTGAATGGCAAGAATCGCTGGTTGCTATAAGACCACCCATTGTATCACAATTTTAATTAAACCTGGACCTCTCAATTTTAGTGCAGGGCAAATCACCGACAGTTAATAATAGCACCGCACATGATTCAAAATCGCCTGACGTTTCGCTTTTTGTTAAATATTGATTCGATGTAAGATTGCACAACATTAAAGAGTATTCTATCTATCTATTTACAGGCATGTCTACACATACTACAATTTCAATTAATTTGGTTCTCATTTACTAATTAGCTAACCCGCCTGTAATCCCCAAACGGCTCACATTTAGGCGTTATTAATTAACAATGTGTAAAGGCCAAGCCTATGGACTTTTATGGGCCAATCCATTTACACGTTTGCCCGAAAGGTCGAAGTAAATACTGCATCAGCTGTATCTGGCCATTTGGAATCATGTTTGGGGCTTTAAGTGCCATATAGACGATGTCTGTGGTCATGATTTTGACCATGACCTTTATTTAGTCATATGGTATGATTAATTGTTTATGACAATACATACCGACATCTCCTTGGTAGCATATTCGTCGTGGGATCTTGCCGGTCAAGGAGTTGGGTCGCTCTGGCCTCATTAGCTCACCACCATTTTCCAATTTGTCCTTCTTTGGTTCTGGAATGAAAGACAAATATTCTATAAATAAGAGAAAAAATATTTTAATTAATTCCATCTGAACTAGATTTTTCTTCCTCAGGGTTTTATTGCTTGATTCAAGCTTGTTAGTCTAAGTTGGCAAAATTGTAAGCCATAGTATTTAAGTAGTTCAATGTTATCTCAAAACAAGAATGAACAGAGTAGATAGAATAACAAAACACCTTCAAGCTTCAAGAAGCGTGAAATTGTGAAGCGCCAGCTGAGACATACCGCTCGAATCTAACTAAGTACCTATGTATATCCCCATTTCCGAAGAAAAATTGTATCCAAAAATAAATATTCCAGATTTAAGCGAGTGTTTTGTACCATGTCCGTACATCAATTACTGCGCTTTCAATAACAATCATCGATCTTAGCATTTTACAAATGAAAGCATATTCAAATGTGGCAACAAGAATTTGACAGTAAGCCAAGAGCTCAAATGCTCGAAGTAAGGCATAAACATGTCAGAACGTGTGTAATATTTGTTGTCTATATGTAGTGCACGTCATTGTATAGGTAGTATTGTTTGCATAGCACAAATGAACAATTCCGTTGCGAACTTGCGAGTACGAGAGTGAGTGGCGATGAGCAATATAGAATTTCTAGGTACACTATGGCTATGGTCTAATAATAGTCGATAAACGAGTGACGGCGTGGCACGCGCCTCCATTCACCGCGCGACGGCGTCGGCGTCGGCCTTGGCCTCGCCATGGAACTGTGTTATTGACGCATCTCCGCCGCTATCATTCCCTAGATAAAAGTATGCATAACTTTTTGTTAAATCACGCACGAAAACGCGGTTGCAGGGAAACACCCATATCTAATTGTACATCTGAATAAATTATCACAATTTGCCAATCTTACTTTATTATTTGATAACAAGTACAAGATGGCGGGACGAGCTGGACAAAACAAACGACCAGTGGTCCGCTTTAGAACTGGATCGCAAGGATTGGAAGTCACGGGGAGAGGCCTTTGCCCAGCAGTTTGTTACTGTTATGGTTAACCTGTATCATCTACAGGTTAACCATAACAGTAACAAGTATGAGATGGTCAGAAAAATATCACTTAATAAACCGTGACGGCTGACAGGGGAGAATTGAAGAAAAAACGTGTCACGCCGACCCTAATTTTAGAAACCTGGGACAGGGTACTAAACAAGAGCAGGAAGAGGATGAATAAAACAGAAGTTTTAAATGCTGAACCGGCCGAGCTTAGCTCATAAGTGAAAGAAGATTAGAAAACTGAATTTTAGATACAAACACTTGAAACATTTCCTTTACCGATCATACATTACATTTTGCATATTTAGCGGGCCCTTACCGATCATAAAATGTTTGCACATTAGCTTGCCCTGTCTGTTTGTGCATGTGTATATTGTAAGTAGTACCTACACTATACATACACAATGAGCAGAGCTATTAGGCCCTCGCCCATGTGAGGCAACATTTAACATAGCGCACCAGGCACCGCCAGCCTCGCAATTTTCGTGACCGAATGCGCCTTAGTTGACTATTGCGACATAGATCAACTATGCAAAAACTTCATTTCGACAGATTCTATGCTTTGTATAAATCTTTAAAGGTCTTATTGTTGAATGAGCTCCGAAATTTGAAAATAATGTTGCGCTAATGTTATTTTATAACGCTTTGTGTAAAGATGAACTAAAATATCTTCGTGATCAGGTCGCCAGAAAATCTGTAGCAATAAATCAGAAAGATGTGATCATCTTTCTGATTTATTGCTACAATTTTTTTTATTTAGATATCATGGTTGACATCTATGAATGTGTTAAAATATTAGCATTTAGTACCTATTTAAATAGTACTTTTGGGTGATATTTTTAGGATATGAGTAAATAAAGTAATGACTAAATAAACAAAATCCTAAAATATCCTATGTCTCGTATAAATGATGAGTCACGGTTCCGCACCGTGAACATATAGCAGTTACTACAAACAGTTAATAAACAAACGTTTACTACCGTTTCTGATTGATTAATGAATTTCTCACGCAAAAAGTTGTTGTGCTAGGTACACTATTTATATTTTCAATTACGAAATCTACAGCTCAATTTGAATGACACCAGGGGTGGCCAACTTGGTTAGACCCAAGATCTACTGTTCACTGACGACGCGACACCCTGTGCGATCTACCAATTACATACTTCTGGAAAACATATATGAAACAGCATAGTTCAGTACACAATTATGTAGTATTTTTTTTATTATATTAAGAGGGAAAATATAAAACTGAAAATTATTCTTAGTAACTACTTATTTATATTAATGTGAGCATTGCGTTTGACCATCTTTCGCTAGATTAGCAAAATCAGGTTTGTAGTTGGAAATGTTTTTAGCCTAGCCACGATCAACTGGACTAATAGTCGCGATCGACCGGTTGGCCACCCCTGATATACACTAAACAGAGGGATTCTGGCCTTACGAAAACTTCTGTTAATTAGTTAATTGTACCTTTAACTAAGTTCCGTTCTGTATCAAAACAAACCAAAGTAGTTAATTTTATCAACAGGTGTCTTTAAGAGTTCATCGTTCATTAAGTCATCATCCTACAACCACAAAACCTAGAGATGACACCCTAAGAAAACTTCTTATCCTCGATATAAGTGCTACATTGTCGGCCAGGGTTAAACTGATCGATTGTCGCAAGTAGTCGCAACCTTCTTTCGTTTATTTAAAGCTGCCAATCGGACATAGCCATGAAATCAAAGTTTTTAAGCTTAAATATCAGGTACTATGGTTTCATCGTTGTTGTCAAAATACTCGCTGATTTATACCTATTTGTCTAGCCTCTGCCCGCGACTTCGTCCGCGTGAAATTTCTTGTTCCCCCGACCCACCCCGTCGCATCTCATCGCCTGCCCGCGCTATTACTTCGTTTTTGCTTAGCGTTCTTTGTGACTTTTTTTCTTTTTGCTCGCCTCCTAAGGGCGATAGCGTAATGTTAAATAGTCTATAGCCTTCCTCATGAATTGGGCTAAGTATCAAATACAAAAATATTTTTTCAAATCCGACTGGTAGTTCCAGAGGTTACCCCCTACAAACCTCTTTATAATATTAGTATAGATTTCATTGCTGATCGGAAGCGCCCTCTATATAATAATGTTTACGGTTCCAATACTACCATTATTAAAAGCATAAATTAAGATATCTAAAGCAATAAATGCTTAGTTAAATCAACAGGCTTTAAAGGAGCGAGAGGTTGCGCTAGCGCTGAGAGGCGCGGGACGCGGTTGGTCTGTGACTGGGCGGATCGATGCCGCCCGCCCTTGGCCACCCGCCTTCGCACCGACACGACACTCCGAGGACGTCGTTCGCTGCAGCGTTATGTAACCTACATCGTCCTTCACTCCCACGGACCCAAGCTCTGAAGGTTAACCGCTATCTGAGGCACGTGTATTGCAGATAACTCTTGACCAAGAATTATTCAGTACTTAGGAAAAGCGTAGGACAACGTCTTTTCAATCAAACCATTTTAGAGAAATCCATGATTTTGATTTACCCATGTCTGCATTGTTTTAGAATCATATCGAGACGTTGGTGTGGGTCATTCTAGTAACTCTGGTGACATCAACAAACAACATAATAAATAACTACCGAGCACATACAAGGTTTGTAAACAAACATTTTGCCTGCACATTAAAGATGCCATGTATCGTCTTGCTCACAATTTTCCTGCCAAATGGAGGCCATTAAGTACATTCTTAATGCTGGCGACGTGCAACATCAAACGAACGGGATAGAGCGATGACATCGCTGCAAACACTCACAGACGTGATTGGAATTATCCCAATTTCGATTTAGGATAAATAAAGTTATTCATTTATTCGACACTATTAAATCTTTCGGTATAAATCCGGTAAAATCTAGAGCCCCGTCAAAGCCAAAGTTAATTATGTGCACAACCTAGTAATGTCACAAGACTTGCTCGTTATCAGCTGCCACCGTTTCTACACAGAAAAACAAAATCTGTTTAATTGCTCTACTTTCAATGTTTTATTACTCGGCTCGCTTGAACATAATGTAAATAATCATCCAAATTAACCTCTATTTACAAACTCTGTGCATGCATAATCTTGTTGTAAAATATATAGAGCGTCAGCTGGTCGTCAGTCAACGCAGCCAAAGGATTGACAGACACCAACTTGTATCACAACAGTGGACAATGTCAAGAGTACGCAAGGTGGCTACTCGCGAGCTGGCCACATGCTCAGCTTGCTTGTCATGTCGCATAAAACGACGAGAGACCACACTCGTTAAAAATACATTTAAGACGATAAAAACAGAAAACACTCATCGACACGTCAGGTACCTATTTGGCCTGTTTACGCTACACATAATGTTAAACGAATACTTTATTACACGTTACAGCGTTTTCCAACGCTTCAAGCTCCCACGTGTAAAAAATCATCCACAGGCCATTAATACAATCTTTGATTAAATTAACTATTTGAGAACTTCATTAAATCTTCAATGAAATAGTAAACTCTGCAATGATTCTGATGAAAATGTAAAGGAGCCAAAAGTAAACTGTCCAACCAGCAATACCACTAAAGAAAAGCATAGTTGTGTTTTTAAGAAAAACATGCGATTGTTGGGGTATCATTATCTAAGACAATTGCACAGAAATCGAGATATATGGACAAATTATGTTAAGCAAGAGCAACAAACTGGGTCGCACGCGATAGGTACGCGCATGAGGAATTTGTGCGACGAACATAAGAAAGCATTTGCGACATTGACGTACGTACTACGTGGGCGGGCGGTGACGGGTGAAATAACATCTCTTTCAGCGATTCTTCAACAGTTAATTGCAAAACAAAAAAAAGTTAAGACAGCGTAAACATCAATTCCCTTGAGTTTAGTCTGTGTCGCATTGTCAAGTCTTAAAATCAAAGTTTGGTAATAGATACGCTAAGATTGTAGATATTTATATCAGCCTATTTGTGCTTAAAATTACTCTTAATCCACATGGTTGTTTACACGAGTACGATTTTATTGAGCGAAGAATCGTAAAAATATTGAACATGTGAATGAGTAATCATGGGTGTACCAAAGCCACTATGAGCATTTAAGCTTGGTTACGTCATAGTAACTTTCTGCGCTACTCGGGCTTCGATTGCTAGTCACACTTGCTGGCACAATTAATCTCATCTGAGTTATTTTGGACGAATAGAATCGCGTGCATAGTAGGTACCTACTAAAGATATCTCAAATGCTCTCATTCGTCACCCACCAATGCCCTACAAAAATGCCGAGTATAAAATGAAACATTATGCTGTGCTAAATTCGAATATAAAATGTACGAGCAAATAATGGTGCAACACCTAGTCGATCCAATCAACTGGGTTTATATTTTAAGCGCGCGCACATGTAATTGAGTTTATCCGCCGAAGAAGCGGAAACCGTAAGCAGTGTTCAGGTGGAACAGAAAATAACCTACTCTTGGGCATTTCGAATAAAATGGTAACGTGGGAATGCTTATTACAAAACTTAATATTGATTTAAGAACGACCTCAGGAAAATGAAAAAGGTAGAATTTCATAAAGAGAAAAACAGAAAACAAACAAACATTTTAACATTTCGACATCGGATTGCAGACGCAGTGCAGCGATGAATGTTCAGTCAGAATCAGCGGCAACGGTAGGTCAAGGGCAGACCGCGGCAGCGGACGCTCGCTTTTCAGGAAGCTGCCTTTACCGAATTCTGCGAATTATTTCTCTCCCCTTTGATGCAATTTCTCTACCATCAAGAGACGGATAAAAGGTATCCTAAAGTTTTATAATGCTTAAAGTATATGATCGACTACAGTAAACAAAATCAGATGATTATTCTTCAGGATATTATGTTAGTTAGATAGTATTGAAAACAGAATACAACTAATTTGATACGATAGAAATAAATCATGAAGATACCTCTAAAAACTTTATTTTCACAATAAAAACCATACTAATATACATATAATCATTCTGATTTTTTGTCAAATTATTCTACAAGCAACATACTAAAGTTAGTGTTTTAATTTTTTAGTCCACACAATAGATTTTTTGTAAATAGATAATTGCCTCATATTTTCCAGTAAATTACCAGCGTTGTGTCATCGCGCTTCTCTTTCTTTTCTATGCAGTCCGACAGCGACCGCGCTTTAAGTCATGTAGTCCCCTTAAGTACCCAGCAGTATACCTTTTATTCATCTCTTGATGGTTCATGGCGTCTTTTTATAGCTAAATAGGAAACACTACACAAATCATTAATTAAATAAAAAATAAGCTTTTCCGTATTTCTAGCGAGAGGCTAACAGGTTTTGATACGACAGCGAGAGGTTATTTTCTTGGTGAAATAGGAAGTAAGTGTGACATTGCTCTCTAAACATAAGTTTAGCGTGACGGACGAGGTTATCTATATTAAACGGACGTCATTATTGGAGGAATGTGATGATTGACATTAGACGGTAGGGCAATTAAAATGGCGTATATAGGTATGTAGCTTGCATCGCCGACGGCTCCGCTTACAAGCACACCGCTGCCGCAAATAGTTACGCAAGGCCACAAGACGCCTTCTCCGTTATTTATCGACATCGACGTCGGCGGCGCCTAACTAACCACGTTACATTCTTACAAACATCCGCTCTCCTTCGACACCGACACTTTATTTAATACAATGGCCGTTTCGCACAACTTCCATAAGCATTGTCAGTAAAACCGAGTGGTTCTACTCGCGTTTCAAATCAATATTTTCAGACCTGAACTATCCGTCCGTTGCCCGATCCATTGACTTCATACTCTGTATCCATTTCATTACAATTGCCTATTTGACGTCTCATATAAATAAATACTTTTAAAACTTGAATGTAAAACGCATAACGTATTCGTAATTGTACGAACATTTGGCCATAATATCGTGAAACGATAAACATGGATACCTAAATCTAAATTCCTAAAAATGATCGATTGCCATATAGCATGAATACCACGACAGAAATAATCTTGAGCAATGAAAATGCAATGCGAAAACAAATAATAGGTTATTACAAGATATCTAAGTGCGATTAGGTATGTTATTTATACATACCGTGAAGAATATAGCACTGCTGGTAAATGAAGGTTGTACGATATAAGATAGCAAGATTCTTTCTTTTACTTGACAGTGCATAAAGAAAATTAAGATGATTAAGCTAGTAAAAAGTGCGAAAAAATATCTTTTATTGTGACTTGGTTAAACATTTAAATAGCTACTGAAAGAATTCAGATAATTATATTGATTCCAAGTAACTAAGCTGTTCACTCAACAGCTACGAAATCGTTTGCAAAAGGTGACTTTAAACTGTTGGGACACTGAAATCAACTATATAACCTTGTCTGTTGCTTCATGACTTTCACTCCTCACTGAATAAATAAGTAACTAGCATGTTTCACTATGTATGGGCACATTGAACTTGTATATTTTCATGAATTATATTCAGATAAAGCTGTTTTCGGAATAGTAACTTTTGGTAAGGCTTTGATGGGTTTATTTCGATTGATCTAAATAACGCTATTTAAAGATCACATTACGAACGGTCTATGAAAAGAGAATTGATACATAAATCTACTGAATGGTATAGGGCAAAGGTTGAAAAGGAACCAATAGTAATAACAAGATCCTAAATGCCAAAGGGTACATGCAACGAGTGGAGCGTGACATTGACATTGGCAATGCACGTGCCGGCGGGTGGGGGCAGGAGCTGAAGAACTGAACAGGTGTAGGTGCGTGCGAGCGTGTGCAAGTGCATGCAGATGTCTGGTGCTGGGGTACCATTGTTACGCGCGAACAGCGTAAGGTTTGCGGTGTGTCTTGGGATAGGAGACTTGCGGCGCACGTAGTAGTGGTCGTGGCGCTGGGGCGGCGGCGGCGGCACGAAGGGCGGTGGTGGTGGCAGGCGCGCGGGCCTGCGCCTCGCGCCGCCCGCGAACGCGTCCATGGCGGCGAGCGTGCCGACGTCGCTCATGCTCGCGGCGCGCTCGCGGCTGGAAGACTGCGGCCGGCCGCACGATCGTTACTGCTCCCCCCAGCCCCCGGCACCGCGCACGCTCTTCGATCGCCGCCCGCCCTCCGCGTTTGCCGTCCGCCCGCCCACGCGCTGCTTTGCTTTGTTTTGAATTTTTAATTTATCGCCATTCATCTAGCACTCGTTGAGAGTATAACAAGAAAATGAGCAACCCTAGGGTTTAAAGAGTGCAATGACCTAGGTGTAAGGGCCGCAAAGCCCCCCGGTACGGCCTGATCTATGAAGCATATAATGCGCCACGGTGTGCCGGTAACCCTCTTTTTTAGGGTTCCGTACCAAAATGGTAAAAACGGAACCCTTATGGTGAGACTAAGTCTGTCTGTCTGTCACAGCTGGATATCTCAAGAACTACTAATGCTATCAACTTGAAATTTGGAATAGTTTTAGATGACGATGACGTTTGCCCAACTATTTTGCAAATAAGAAAAATAAAAATATATGAATATTTTTTGCAACAGGGACTAAAAGGGGGTCTGAAAAATTCGAAGTGGGGCTACTAGGGCATTACAGGAAAAATAAAACGAAGTCTCTAAATAGCACACCTTTTCGGAAATCATCAACAACAGTTACATTAGTTCCACTATCGGTCAAGAGATGGCGCTGACATAAAACTTCAATATTCTACACCGCAGTGCACAGTTAGGGAATGCAATCCGGACTATCCGTAATCCGAAAAATCCGGATATCCGCACATTTTTAATAGACTTCCAAATCCGGATTTGAAAATCGAATCCGGATTTTTTTGAATAATAAGAAATTGTAACAAAAAAATCGCGTTCGCGCGTCAGGTTTCGTGAGTATCGAGTTTATCGGCTCACGGGGGAGCGAGCGGGGCGGGGTGTACAAATCCAAATCGAATGCCAAATAATCGAATATAAATTGATCGACCACTATATATATAATCTACCGTCCACTCAATACATCGAGCGTTCAAAATATCGAGCAAGAACTTTCGAGTACCTATTTAGACTTTCGATTTAAAGTGGTTGATCAAGTAATATTGGATTATTTGGGTTTGGATATGGCATAGTACACCCAAAATAAAAGCACATGAAAATCAAATCAAATTATTTTTTATTTGTGGGTATAATTATTCAAATTTTTATCAATAAATACCATAATTATGGTGTTATTGCTGGGTGTACTATTAAAACATTCATTTGATTTGATTTTCATGTGCTTTTAATTTATTTTAATCCATTTAGGTATACAAATATCAGAAACATCAGAGTAACAAACTAATATGGGTATATTTGTTTATTTTTATGAAAAATCCGTAAAATCCGGATAATCCGGATTAGACCAAAAATCCGTTCTAAAAAATCCGGATTTTAAAACAGAACGGATTTGCATTCCCTATGCACAGTGTTAAAATTCTCTGATAAATATAGGCTTCGCCGCTGAAAATTTAAAAACATGATGGTACTGAACCCTCGGTGCGCGAGTCCGACTCGCTCTTGTCCGGTTTTTTTTATTATTACGTGATAGCGCATTTACATGAGACGATAGTGTCGTCGTTAGAATACCTAAGCACTAAAATGATTGCAATGTGGGCAATTAAAACGTCAGATAGAATAAGTGATGTAAGTTTTTTTTTCGATTGCTTCTTTCAGCCAAAACCTCAGACCAAATACAAGTTGTTACGTAATTTAAGTTGCCTAGAATTCTGAACAATTTTTGACACAAAAACTTAATTTGTTTTCCATGGAATTATGTTGCATTAGGTAATTATTCATTTTCCTAGAAAGTATTTAAACTTCAATACTCCCTAAGCCGTAAGCTTATTCCTACTTTTGAAATATTGAAGTCCTTAGTTATATATATATTTAATTCTATGTGGGCGAAACTTTGAGTAAATTGTAGCAGCCTAGGCGTGTCTACCTACACAACGCAGTGGTCCAGCGCCTTTGACCTTTAAACACGGTTCAAATATAAAATTAAAAAAGGTTTTAAATTTTATACATTACTAGCTTCTGCCCGCGACTTCGTCCGCGTGAAATTTCTTGTACCCCCACCCCGTCGCAACACTTCGTATTCGCTTAGCGTTCATTCTGACTTTTTTTCTTTTTGCTCGGCTTCTAAGGGTCATAGCGTGATATTAAATAGCCTATAGCCTTCCTCAAGAATTGGGCTATCAAATTCAAAAAGATTTTTCAAATCTGACCGGTAGTTCCAGAGATTATCGCGTTCAAACAAACAAACTCTTCAGCTTTATTATTAGTAATAGATGTATTTATTATACTCTTCAAAGATCTTATACTTACAATCATCAACAAATATATTTCGAAAAAGATTATTACAGGATTTTATGTTGATAAAAAACTCTATGGCCCATAACTCCTTAATAAGTACCAACTCTTAACATCTTACACACGTGATAACTTTTAAACGAAATATCCGATTGAGATGAAACAAAAAGTATTTTACTTCTTCATAAATACTCTTGATAACATAATGCTTAATTTCGATAAAGATTAATATTACGATACATATTTAACGTAGTTTTTTATTCTTCAGACGATTTAATAATTATTTTGAACACAAAATCGGTTATTGTGATTAAACCATGATAGCTAGATATATGTTCTCGCGGACTTTTTTGTCTACAAACCCGTAGTACATCATGTTGTTCTATTGTCAATAGTTTTTGCAGCGCACGCAAAAATAGGTTTTCGATTTTACACCTTGTGTTACAAAATAGCAATTTTATTACGGATCCCTAATTTTGAAAAAAAAAAAATATAGCCTATAGCCTTCCTCGATAAATGGACTACCCAACACTAAAAGAATCATTCAAATCGGACCAGTAGTTCCAGAGATTAGCGCGTTCAAACAAACAAACAAACAAACAAACTCTGCAGCTTTATAATATTAGTATAGATAATTTATTACAAAATTAGCACACACAGGTACGGAGGACAACTTAGGACGCTCCTCCAATGCTCTTTCTCTATGCTCCTGTAAAGTCATGTAAACCGACTGTATGACGGATCATTCCCGATTAAGTTAGTAGGAAACCTCGCTAAAACAATGTAACTGCAAATAACAGTTGCTAAAAGTACACAAAGCTACGGTGGTTTATTCATATTCATAAGTTTTCGTAACACAGGTATCAGAGTTTGCTCTGAATCACTGAATGACAGTAAACTACAAACACTACATATTATTATGTATTTATGCATACGTTATCGTGAGCTTACCTAGAAACACAAACAAAGCTGAAAATACGTAGATAGATGTTTGCTCTCATTCATGAATTTTGTTATTGGCAGTTTTATTTCTAGTTTTATGTTCCATTTAACCCCTGTTACGTTTTATTTATGTTTCGCTATCTTTACGATGATGGGAGCATAAAAACCCATAACCTTTGATAAAACATGGCGTCGCGTTGTGTTAAATTTTCGGTGTACATTTTCTCAGGTGTCACTGCCATGACGTGAATGATAACTGGCATGGTTTCAAACTGCTAATACCTCTTAACCCTGGGCTAAAATCCCAAGGCGGGTAAGTGATCCGTTGGGTTTACCTTTTACCAAAATTATACTTTGTTCTGAGATGACATATAGCATCGCGGAAAATAATGCTCTTGTTCTTCTGTTTATCACGTCATGGAGTAGAAGGAAGCGTGGCTGGTGAGGTCGAATAGTGTTATCGGGTGATTAAGATAAGCAATCTCAGCATTAACCCTATCTTATGATCTGTAAATGGCAATAGGCTCGTCGATTTACTAATTAAATGATAAGAGAGTAGAATATAAAGCTGTGCCTTCCCTATGGTTATAAGTCATTAAAAGAAAGTGGCACGCAAATAAATGCTGAGAAGGTTAGTGTTCAAAAACTTAAGAAAGAAAGCTACAAAAAATTGTGAAACTACAAAACGAGAACTGGAAAAAAAGACAGCAACAAGAGTGTTGCAGTTGAAAAGACTTGTTCACTGGTGCAGACTCCCGTTTCACTAGAAAATGTCGCCGGAGCTGTGTTCGGCTTAACACACAGGATATACTATAGTAGATATATCAGGGTAGTGGAACTGAGGTAGGTACTCGTATTATCAGCAATAAGGGATAAGAAAGCTTATGCTACCACCTTGGTTGGGAAAATACTATGTAATACACGCCGATGACACGAATTAGGGTCCCTACACTGGTCCTTTTAAAAGAATATAGTGTTGGGACCATAGTTGTGACACTACGAAATATTCTTGAGGGATTTAAGAGCAATCTAGACTAGATTGCTCTCAAAAGAGTGGTTGAGTAATTGGAAAAACCAATGGAGAACATAGAAAAGTAATAAATGAGCAAAAGCTCATTTATACCTTAAAAGGAAAACGGAACCTTTAAGTATAAACTTAAAGGTTCCTTTAAGTATAAACTTAAAGGTTCCTTTAAGTATAAACTTAAAGGTTCCGTTTTCCTTTTAGGGTAGGAACCCTAAACATTATACACATACCAATCGAGAACTCCCTAGATTAAAACACCCATAGATGTCACTATTATAGAAATACCTACAGCCAAAATAACAAGAAAATATCAGCAGTGTCTATAATTAGTTCGATAAACTTTGGTCGTTGTTGGCGGGTATCGTCACATCGCAAAGCAAACGTCATCTCAAGCAAAAGGAGCATTCTATTTACCTCATGTGTTATCTGCGACCGCATGGCATGACGTCAGACTGTTGGTAACAACTAAAACTGCATCGTGAACGGTTAGACGCCTCGTAAATTATTAACTGTGTAGTTAGTAGTTGCTCCGTGGAGATAACACAGTCCTGAATTAAAGTGCAAGTAGTTTACAGTTGAGTTGCATGAAATATTGAAGATGGTAGCGATTAAATGTAATAAATAGGTCATGTTGAAAGATATTATGCAGACAGAGTAGTGATGAAGGGGTTTATTTAGAAAACGTTGAGTAAAGTTAAGAGACGTTTAAATGTCAAAAATGTATGGCAAAAAGTCACTAATCATTACTTAACTTTAAGCAACGTTTATAAATAAATGGGTAGGTATATGTATGTACAGTCGACCTAAGATTCAATGTCACATGCATGTCATAAAACTACAAAGTCTATTTGTCTGTGTGACAACCAGATAATTTCAACCTTAGTGAAGTCTAAATTTTTGTTCACTTTAAAAAAACCTTAGCCTAGGGATTGATAGTTGCCGTAGACTTCAAAACTTCCAAGATATTCCTCTTCAAACGGGGGTTTTTAAAGCAAGCACTGATACAGCTTAAAGTGAACTTGCTTTAAGCCCGAAATACACATTCCTGTAACTTGCACAAAAGTATGCAAGTAATTTGCATGCCGTGTGCCATAACAACTTCTGATTGGTGAATACCATAATGGCATGCAAGCTTGCTTGCTTTTGTGTAAATTATAGGCGTGTGTATTCCGGGCTTTATTTTGACCAGTAATTTAATATTCAATCAAACAAAAATTTCACCGTCTCTCAAAAGCGTGGCGTTAGAATAACGTGCGAAAATGCGAATATTCACAAAGAAGATAAATTAATGCCATCATTGATAATTGTAGGTCATCATCTGCCTAGCCTTTTCCCAACTATGTTGGGGTCGGCTTCCAGTCTAACCGAATGCAGCTGAATACCAGTATTTTACACGAAGCGACTGCCTATCTGACCTCCACAACCCTGTTACTGGGTAATACGATACCCCTTGGTTAGACTGGTTGTCAGACTTTCGGGCTTCTGACTACCCGAAACGACTGATTTTTGACATTGATAATTGTAGGTAAATATCTAAAATTACATTGGGACTTTTGATAATTTCCACAAACTTAATAAAGCCCTGAAATCACAGAAGAAGATGATTTTGACACACGATGTATTTTCCTCTTACGCGTTTCTATCTTCTACACCACTGCATTTGCAAGAGGCTTCACATACCGTCCCTTGGCAACAGAGGTCCTGAACATAAGCTAAGGTACATTTAAAATGCATTGGTTTTGGTTAACCACTATCTTTCTGATTACTTTTAAATGGAACATCAGAATCAGCAAACGAACGACATTTAAAGTTTTAAAACGACAAAGAAGAGAATCTTTCACGGTGCGGCAATGGGTATTTGGTGGCTATTTGAGTGACATTATCTTTTAGCTCTCATATTGAGTTCAGAAAGATCCGATTTCATAGTTTTTATAAGCGTTACCAGTATATTTAGTTTGTGGACGATACGGTAATTTTAAATTAGTTTTTCAAGAAACATGATATTTTAAATTTGAAAATGAAGAGCGTTTACACTGTACGGCATTTCATACAAACTTTCAAGCCCTTGTTTTTCAAAATGAATGAACCGATTTTGATGAAAGTTCATACACATGAGCAGGATAATAATAAAAGCCATTTATTCAGACCATTTGAAACTTATGCTAGTACATACAATAAAATTATTAATAAACTGTTGTAAATAAGTATAGCTAAAAAAAATAAAGACAAAAAAAAATAATTCTATTATTGACACCGGTTGACTTCGTCTGTGTGCCCATTGGCAAAGGCCTCCTCCATTTCCTTCCACTTTTCCCTATCGACTGCTATTCGGGTCCATAATTTTCCTGCTGTGGTTTCCAGCTCGTCGGTCCAGCGTTTTCTCTGCCTTCCTCTGTGTCGTTTACCATTTCTCGGGTACCAGACTGTTACCCTTTTGCTCCATTTGTCTGTACCTCTGAGGGTGTGACCAGCCCACTTCCATTTTAATTTTCTGACTTTCCGTGTGACGTCAGTCACCATCGTTACCAGTCTAATATTGTTGTTTTTAATCCGGTCTTTCTTTTTTACTCCCATCATACTTCTTTCCATGGCACGTTGGCATACAGCTAATTTGTTGGCTTGTGCCTTTGTTAAAGCCCAAGTCTGGCATCCATACGTTAGGACCGGCAGCACGCATGAATCGAATAGTTTCCCTTTTAATTTTATACTAAAATCAGGGCTCTTCATAATCTCCTTCAGGGACCAATACCTATTCCATGCGTTTGCTACTCGTCGATCTATTTCTTTTTCGCTCTGGTTCATGCTGGAAATGATTTGTCCTAAGTATATATAATCATCTTGGTAATCGATGATTTTGTTGTTTACCATGATTTCATGTCTTTGACAATTAGTTATAATTTTGGTTTTGTCAGTATTCATAGTAAGTCCAACAAATTCGCTTTCTTTAGCTAGGTCTACTATCATTCCTTTGAGGGCAGTTGGAGACTCTGCAAAGATAACTACGTCATCGGCGAATCTAAGGTGGGTCAGTCTCGCTCCATCGATTGCTATCCCCAAGTTGTCCCAGTTCAGTCCGCGAAATACTTTTTCCAGAACTGCTGAAAACAGTTTTGGGGAGAGTGGATCTCCCTGACGAACTCCTCTTTTGATTTTAATGGTTGTACCCTTTTTCTCTAGCTGTATTCTTGCTGAACTTTTTGAGTATACATTTTTTATTATTCTTATGTATTTATTCGTAACCCCTTGTTCTTTCAGAGCCTGCCAGATTGTGTCGTGTTCCAAAGAGTCGAATGCCTTATTGAAGTCAACAAAACAGCAGTACAAGGGGAGGTTGTACTCGTTATATTTCTCAAAGATTTGTTTGACTGCGTGTATGTGATCTACGACAGAATATCCACATCTGAATCCTGCTTGCTCAATAGGTTGATTCTCGTCCAGTACTCTAGATACTCTGTTTAGGATGACTTTGGAAAACACCTTGTAAATATTGGACATCAGGCTGATTGGTCTGTAGTTATTGATATTGTATATATCACCTTTTTTTTTACATACACATGAGCAGGATACAAAGGTCTAAAAAGTTATTTAAGAACATGCTTATGCGTATGAAATTTCATTAAAATCGGTTTATTCATTTCGAAAAACAAGGGCTTGAAAGTTTGTATGAAATGCCGTACGGCGTAAAAGCTCTTAACGTATGTAAACAATTGGTAGGTTCAGCTTTGGTTATCCATACGCTGACGATCTTGCTAGTCATTTCAGTCAGTTGACCAAAGTTATTTTTTTTTGGTTCTTTCCATGTATGCATGTATGTATCGTCTCTCGTTTGCGTGGTAAGTATTTTTTTTTTTAAGACAGAGCCAAGATTAGTGATGTTTTGTCGGAATCTATTTCGTAAATGATTGTATCCAATCTTTATGGGTTTTCGCGAGCGACGATGTGTCAACGCCTACACCAAAAGCCCGCGCGAAAACACTCTACTAATAGAACGTTGATCCATTACCGGTATTATAATTATTATTTTCTCGAATCGCACGCCACTGAGCTTGATCTAAGCCACTCTCATCCATCAGCTACTACCAGTCACCTTGCGAAGATCATCGCTTCGTTCAGGCAGAGCAGACCCCAACTCTTTGCCAACGGGTATCAAGTTCACTCGAGTTCTGCGGCATTAAGAGCTGGTCCAATACGGTAGTTCTCTGTCGTCATCTCTAATCGGAATCCGAATAGAGATGATTCGACAGAACACTACCCGCGAAGGTTAAAGGTTATCCATATTCTAAATCCGAATTTCGGATTTAACCAAATAGAGTAAGACATAGCTTTCAACCTTTTGATAGTCAGTAGGCCTGGCCACGTAGGAAATACGTACTGATTGAAGTGATCGTGCTAATGTGCGTCTTTTCTAACGCTCAGGCAGCTGGTTAGTCTGTTGACGTTATAGGAGCGTATGGACAAGCACGAAAGGTTTCACACGATCACGCATGATTCATCCGGTTTAGGGAGTGACCACAATTGTCGGCGCGGAATCGTCTTGTGTCGGTCAGAAAGAGCTTTATGTCCATGCCATAATAGCGATGAAGACGTCATTCGTTTCAGTTCGGACGACGCTACTTGACACCGCGTCGGACTATTCACTTTAATTACAATCCATGCAATAAAGCTCTCTCTGACCGGCACAAGCCGAGTCCGCGGCGGTTAGTGTGGTTACTCCCTTAAACTCCCCAAACTTATTCGCTGCCAGAAACTGGCGCCGGCTAGCTGGCAGCCTGAACGTTTCAAACGGGGCTCACTTAGGTTAATTCCACACCAAATCACTTGTAAAGTTGTTGACTAAAATTCCAAGATAAATGCATTAGTCACAAATTGTTCTGAAAATAAAGGATGAAGTGGACTTCATACAGTGCCTACACACTGCTCTCTTGAAATTGGTGTGTACGAATCAAAAGTACGAACCTCTCAGGCAGGCACATCCCATGATGAAGCCCATCATGGAGAGGCGCTGCGCAGGCGGCGGTGGTGGCGGCGGCAGCGGCGGCGGAGGCGGCGGCACGCGCCTGCCGCGCGGGGGCGCTCGTGACACCGCGCCAGCTATTACCCACCACTCTTAACCGTCCCCGGCCCGCACATTCTCACTACATCGTACCCCATCAAGGCATTTTAACGATCAAAGATATGTGAGCAAAGAATACTCCCAAAATTCTTGAGCATTGTTTTAATAACAAAGAATTTGACATTTAATTTATTGTAGTCTGACTTTCAGTTTACACTGCAAATTGCCTGAAAACAACAATCTACCTACATGCACTTTTCGGACATGACCACTGCGTCACTGAAAATAATTTGATGTAAGGAAAGAAAGTGTGCGCAATGCGGAAAGGTAAAGGTTGTATAAAAGGTATTGAGTCCATCATGATACTTTATGGCTCAATAGCAATTTGAAATAATTGAAATGAATATTGATATTGTTAGTGTTCAGTGGAACATGTCGTGCAAGCGTCGCGGGGCAACGACGCTGGTGCAGCGGTTGTATCGCGTGCTGGCGCCGACCCGATCGATACCGCACGCAAAGTTCGCGCCTCAGGTCTAACCACCGACGATAACTAAAACATATGTCAAGAATACAGAAAAAAGGCAATCAATACTATTTCACCAACGGAGACGGACAAAATCTAGCGGGATTTACGTCAAAACAGTATATTTCATAACTCTTGAAAGTTCATGGTTTATTTACGTAGTGTCCATCAGTGATAAACACTTAGGTATTTTACATTTGATTGTCACTAAAATTATATCTATATAGCAGGAACAATATAACTAATACATGTTATCTTTTAAACTATTTATGGAATCGGCTCAATGTGCCATCATGTCATTCGTTACGTTATAAATAAAAGATAAAATTATTTGCTCAAATAGCATAAATGTAGTTTTTATTATTATTTTATTGATAAGCATTAACATACTTAAGACACATCAAGCAGAACTGTTATTTAGTAATAGTTGATATTAGTCAGCCTAATCGTTATTTCGCGCCGTCTCTACATTTGATTACGAATTGCTTTATCTTAATTCTTTGAGCTGGATATTTTCGCGTCTATCTTTAACTTAGAGCGCTTATTATATTATAGTTTCAGATTCATCAATTAAAAATAAACGGTACACTGCACCTCCAAAAGCTTTCAAGTCATTTTGGTTCAAGTGATACAGTCATGCGCTTTTTGCAATGAACTCAACGAGGGGTACTTAAGACAGCAAAGAAACATAGAATGCAGCTTTTCACCGTGTGATTTGACAGGTGGTATATGTATGTGGGCAGGTAATCAAGTGAGGTTAGGGCAGTAGACGCGAGGGTCGGTTTGCGGCAGGTCGCGGCCGGCGGCGCGGGCGGGCGCGGGCGCGGGCGGACCGACACTGAGGCGCGCGCCGCACGGCCGCACCGCACCCCGCGCACAGCCGGTACCCAAGTTACCCAACCCCCAGTTGCCGGCTCCTCAATCTAGACTTCGACGACTGCCTCACAGAATCGCCGCCACACTATCCCATCTAGATGTACTCCAAAGATTCTGAATATGCGTATTTCAATTTTAGCCCACCGACCCATTTAGCGCTGACAGAACAGCAGATTTCATAAATAAATTAAAATGAGTTATGTAACCTCTCCATCTGTAAAGTAGAGCACCCATTTGTCTAGTTTTGAAATCTCAATGTCTTGTTGACTTAGACACTGTATCTACCAATGATATGTGAGAATAAGTCATTTACCAAAATAAACCGACAAAGTAAATTGTTACAAAACTGAAATATAAAAAAGTAGTACTTACGAATTTTTGCCAACTGATTTTAATTCGGATCAATAAAAGTGCCGATGTTTTTTGTCTCGCGTGTTTCAAATTGGGTTAGAATAACGGTAACAGATAGGTAATGAATTAACCAAGGCTCCAATTAATAGTAGGTAATACACAGAAAGTTAATTAAATTACGGGTTCAAAAACGAATACTTCACGACAAAACTGCTTGTAATAAGTATAATGACATGTACAATGACGTCACATTATTGCAGTGGCTCTGTGACAGCTAGACAGCTTGTGGTGGGTCAACGTTCGACGCCCGTCCTGTCAGGATGTCGTTAATTCCCGCCACGCGTCACTACCTATTCTCCAATTACATTTAATACGATTCAATAATTTCAAGTACAATCAAATAAAATGATTTAATACGAGATCCGTACTTTTGAATGATTATATTTAGTATACCGGTCTATTGAAAAATATTTAATGGGCTTGTACTGCTAGTAGTGTCCATCAATATCTGTTCAATTGTTTTTCAATTACATTCAATCGCTCAATAAGAACTGGTCCTTGTCGATTGCTAAGTAGGTACACCGCTACATAAGAACTACTGCGACTTTTAAATCATTATTATTCCTCGAATACAGTAGCTTCAAGTGGCATATCTTGTAACTTAGCCAGTAAACGATATTTATTACTTGCAAATGCCTGACTCATAACTTGCAAATCTAAATGTCAAAAAGAGATCTATGACCAATTTCTACACGCTACGAGTACGAAATGCATGGAGCAAGTTTCAGTAAAAGTTCGAGTACGAAAACATAATTTGATTGATACAAATCTGGAGCAGCTAATAATATTCACAACAGTCACGAATTAGCCAGATGTGTAATAGATGAAAATACAGACAATGCTGTACGAATGAATACTGACCGGTGCTATGCAAGAGATAATAGTCTGTATGATCTCGCTAAATTGTGTTATATTTTGCGCACATTGGCTGGTAATAACTAGATTAGGCTTTGGGACGCTGGGTTTAACCAGAATCGATGCACTGGTTTGAAAAGGGGAAAGACTTCTCAATAGTTTTAAATGCAAAGCTCATTGCTTGGTTTGGGTACAATGAAGACTGCATCGAGAGGAATAATACATAATCAGCCTATAATATTCCCACTGCTGGGACACCTCCTTTCTTCGAGAGGGAATGGGCTGTAAATCCACCACGCGGGCCCAGTGCGGGTTGGTAGATGTCACATGTCTTCGAATTTTTGATTGTAGGACATGCCGGTTTCCTCACGATTTTATCCTTCGCCACTTTGAGAGCAGTGGTGATGAAATTATTTAAACAAAGTAAAGCGCCTGCCTGGGTTCGAACCCACGACCTACAACTCGTGAGTCGGAGCCGTTACCACTGGGCCACCACTGCTCTCACTCTGAGAGGTATATAACATGTATTTCATTTCTCCATGTTGTAAATATTCTAAAATCATGGTGATCTGACGCGCAGAGTAAACTTTTCAATGAGGCGCTCCTGCAAGTGTTTGTATATACTTATCTTGTCTCGTATCTCAAGTAGCACAATATTTAATATGCCCTGTACGTGTATAATCAGTTTTACGCAGGTGTAACTAACAAATAGACGGTAAATGCTAATTTATTTGTCATCTGAATATGCAAATAAAATATTACATAATATTCCACGGTATTTTCCCTTCTTCGCGTTGATAATTATATTGTTTTAAGAGAGATAGGATATATAGATAGGGTTGTGGAAATAGTATTTAAAACCATAATATTTTTATGATCAGGAAAAAAAAATCATATAACTTTAGCGCTTAAATAATTAATTGATTTCCAATTCATGATACTTAGCTAATTTAAAAGCCCCGATTCTACTGAAGGAATGCATGTTGCCCCAAACAGTGTGTTGGGAAAATCCCATTACTCATGAACCCAACCAGTCTAATTGAAAAATAATTATACCTTTCCAATTCTTGGTGGAACCCTTACAGGGTAGGAGTTTTTGGGGCTGTCTTTTGTATACCGTATATAGTAGCATAAGAAATTTAAAACTGAGCACTTGAAATTCCACGCATTTTAATTATATTTACAAGCAATCTATACTAATATAGTAATAAATAGAAAGGTAAGAATTTGTATGTACCTAGGGGTTAATCTTCGGAACTACCTATCCGAATCCAAAAATTTACACTTCTCAGCTTACAGTATTGCCGAGTGTCATATGCACAGATATAGATACACCTAGATAACGCAAGAGCAACTACTTCGCGTGCCAAAAATCGCACCAGCTTACGATAAAAAATCATAAGCCGCCACTTTCGCGCTCAGTCCTGTGTACTGCTGGCTGGGTAAGCGTGAGCGAGAGCGCGAGCTCTTGACGTCATAGTAGGTAATCAAAAAATGGCACGCTTGGTTTTCATACAGTTCGTGATACTTGCGTTATCTAGGTCTATCTATATCTGTGGTCATAGGATACAGTTTATGTTAGAACAAGATATTTCACGCGGAAAAGCCGCGGCCAAAAGGTGCGGCCAAAAAAAAAATTAAATTGTTTGTGGTACAGTCAACCACACATCAGTTGTAACACTTGCACTACGAAAACCGCTCTTACAATTACGAAAAAAGGCGCTCAATTTCAAATTTTCATCCATTAAAATGTGCACTAAAAACTTAGAGACGATCCGACTCTCAAAAACGGCGATATAGTTCCGTTTAGCGGCTTCTTAAAGTCATATACTTCACACCTTCATAAAACCCACATTGAATACAAGGTACCATGGTCCATGTCTCGAAGGACCATTAACCCGTTCAGCGCTATTGGCGAAGCTTCAAAAGGTTTTGCAAGACGAAACTGTTCTTGCGTCTACAGATTTTCATGTCATTGAGCTTTTACATGCGGATTCCTTCTAGGAAATTGTTCTCTACGTAATATTTTTGGTCTGGATAGCAGCAAATACTTTGACGAAGTCTGTTCTGTTATTCTTGGTACTATATAAGGCTTCAGACCTCTACATACAACGTTATTTTTAGTATATGCGAAACCTGAATATAGTTTGTTCAGAATAAGTACTTAACTGAATTGATTCCAATAATTTTTACCCCATGTTATATTTTGTCCCAAAAATATTTTAAAAAGGTTAAAAGTTGGACACCGAGCGACACTAAGTAGGTTACCCAAGCTAGGTACTATTATCAATGAGTGCAAGATGGCGCGGCGCGAGCGGCGCGGGTGAGCATGTTTTTGTACGGGTAAACATGTAACTTAACAAGCTTATAACTTTGTGATTTTTCATGATACAGTTTTGAAATTTTGTACATAGATTCTTTACATGAAAATACACACGTGTTTCGGGTTTCGCATATAATACAGATAATGTTGTATATCAGAGTTGATAGAAGTCATCTAACGCAGAAAAGAAGAATTAAATTAATACTAAATAGAAGCAAGCACTGACCTATGACATTATTGTTTTGATGATGGTGCGCGGCAGCAGCGGCGGCGACCGCGGCCGCCATTGCTGCTTGTTGGTGTTGATGTTGGTGCTGCAGCTGCGACGCTAGCTGCGCCTGTAGCGCCGCGTGCATGCCCACGAGCCGGTCTTGCGCCGCCTGCGCAGCGCTGACGTCGCTCCGTGCCTCCTCGCCGCTCGGTGGAGACACTGGTTCATCTAGAAGAAAGAAAATGTTAGTTCGACAATAATGTATCTTCACCTAATTACATGCTGCAGCTTAGGAACACATTTGAAATAGCCTTTAAAGTTACGGTTAGGTGAAAAAGGTCCATGAGTAAAAATTTTTGGAAATCACATTTCTTCCAAAGCAGTTACTCCTGACGTGAATATTTATGTTTTAGAGAAGTTGAAAATGATTGACTGTAGTTCTTTCAGACACATTGAATCACATCTGTGGTAATTGAACTGGTATTGTTGTCTACTTGAGAGCATGAATGATACTAAAATTGGGGTCTTCTTAGAGTCGAATGTCAACGTACCGGTAACCTACCGGTACGTTGTCATTCGATTAGTCATCTGTGTAGTGTATCTGTCAAGTGTCATTTTTTATAGTTTCGTCATGTCCGTCTGTCTGTCTGTCCGAGGTTTTGCTAAGTGACCGTTAGTACTAAAAAGCTGTAATTTTGTATGAGTGTGTATATCAATTCCGCCGACAAAGTGAGTAACTATCTATCTATCTACACTGTGCGTGGCCCGACACGCACTTTGCCGGTTTTTTATTTGTTGGTTACGTTGCTGTCAACCTAGTAGGTTTTATGTTCAACAGAACTTCGTGCTACAGCACAACATTCCCAACATAGGAAATCGATGGAGAAGCGATAACGATAAGCGCGTAGTAATTTAATATTACGTTATCGTTCAAATCGGTACGGAAGTTAAGTACAACAAAAATTAATTTATTTTTTGGAAAGACAAGTAAATATGATGCCGATCGATTGTATGCATTACAATTACTTACGAGGTAATAATTAGGTATCTCGTTACCTAAACAATAAGTAGGTAAAAACTACAAGTAAATTTTTAAGAAGTCCGTATTTTGTTCTTGTTTGAACGGTACCATCAGTCTCGGGTGTTACACTAATTAAACATAATTATTATCTACTGTTACTTTATGCAACAGCTGCGTTAACTAATTGTTATGAATAACACGAATCAAATGTCTTTTGATAACAATAATATTATTAACTAGTTGTGGCCCGTGGTTTCACTCTTGGCCTAGAACTAATACTTCATGTACCCAGATATAACGTATCATAATATATGCCCTTGTCTGGTTCGTGTTTAAGCTCTGAGCCATTTTTCATTGAAATCAGCAGTGCTATTCTGTAATCATGAAATTCTCACCGTGAAAACCTAGGTGAAGTGCGCTTGTCATTCCACCTGATACTATAGATTGACACTCTTGACAGCTCACTCCACCTAGGTTTTCAAGGTGAGGTCTTTACAGAACAGATCGGCTGTTCAGTAACTGAGACGTTAAGTAACAAACAAACAGATTCGGATTTATTTACTACATTGTTTGAAACTTTTCCAGCTATATATTTATAGCTGGAAAAGTAAATAAATATTACGTAAGTTTAAGTGTATTGGGTATTCCCAATACACTTAAACTTACGTAATATTTGGTAATCAGTTTTATATCAGTACTTCGACAATCAAAAGTCTAGTATTTATTGTAAATTAATTATCATTATTAATACATCTTTTGTTTTCGCAAGCCTCTGGGTTTTCTTGGAACAATAATAATTACATTAAGGAAAACCGACTTTGAAGGAATTTATGAGAGAAACATTATCCTGTGTTACCGTTGCCATTAAAGTATATTGATTTTGATACACATTGTTAGTTTTAATAACACTGTATTGATAAAGATATTAAGTATTTATCTAGTTATGTCATACTTGCACAATTGAACTGTCCTAAAACTTATTTTAGGAGGAAATTAAATAAACATGTCCTAGTAACATGTTTTACTGCGATGTCAAGTTCTGTCTAGCATAATCAGCCTATAATGCCTATAATTTTCTATTCTATTCTATCAGCCTATAATGTTCCCACTGCTGGGATACCGGCCTTCTCTCTTCGAGAAAGAGTGGGCTCTAATCTACCATGCGGGCCCAGTGCGGGTTGGTAGATGCCACATGTCTTCGAATTTTTGGTTCTAGGACTATGCCGGTTTCCTCAAGATGATTTCCTTCGCCGTTTTGAGAGCAGTGGTGATGAAATTATTTACACAAAGTAATGCGCCTGCCTGAGTTCGAGCCCATGACCTACAACTCGTAAGTCGGGGCCGTCACCACTGAACCACCACTGCTCTAAGCTCTAAGTTCTGCCTGATTCTATTATAATAACATCATCGTTTTTGCCTCTTTACTCATGTACAGTACTTGTGATCATCGGGTGCATTTCTTTTAATTGATGTCTACCGGCAGAATTTCTGCGTTCTGAGTCTGACAGAGCAGAATATTGCTCAATATTGGTACCTATCCTAAAAGTTTGAATGTTAGTGACTTTCTCAGTTTGGAAGTTTATTACTCAATCACACTTTAACGGCTGAACTTATTTGGACGAAATCCGGTACCTACACAGGTAGACGATGACCTGGATTAAAATATTCTATATTTTAATCCAGGTCATAGCCCATCTGTATGCGTGTGTGTGGATATTTTATAATTTTTATCCGGGTTCACGTAATAGTTTCCTAAGGAAACGATGCGAGTAAAATCGCGGGTAATAGCTAGATTTTACATGTTATGGTCAATGTTCACAACTCACCGACTTCGGGCACGGGCGTGACCGGGCTTTCTGGTAAGAGGATACCTTTCTGCACCAACTCATCTCTATTCGCTCGGACGGATATCTTCCTCTCTAAGGCTGCAAACAGAAAAACAAAATTGTATTGCACATTTCATAATACACTTCATTATAACTAAGCTGTATTCACTATAAGTTAGTAATTAAGCTAGCTTAGTATTTAATAATAATAGTACCTATGTTAATAACAAATTTATTAACTGTACGCGTATATTACTAAATGTAACTTGTTTGTAGACGCCTTGGGTTGACCTGTTAAAGGCTCCTACAAACAGGCGCGACACGCGACGCGAATCGCGCCTGTTTGTAGGAGCCTTAAGTCTACAAAATGTTTAATAAATAAATAAATAACGTGATTCGAGTTCCCTATTAAAATTTTAATCTAAATAAGATCAAAACATAGAATAGAATATTATTAGCAGATAATTGATTAAACGACAGTATTTAGTTTCCTTAATCAGCTGGGTAATTGCGTAACCCATTTACAATGGGCCTTTCATTTTGACAGTTTAACAACATTCATAGCGTTATTTACGTCGCTGAGTAGACGTATTTTCAAATATGAAGCAATGGGTTAGCAATTTCCTGTGATAGAAAGTGTGTCACGCAACAAGGGTGCAGTTTATAAAACTTCTGAAACCGTTTTCATTCATGTGTTGTGAAATCTCATATTGTTTTTAACGAATTGTTGTTGTTGTACAGTCAACAGCAAAAGTAGATGATCAAAATCAGAAATTCAATGAGAGTCAAAACTGATCACGAATATATGGCAGCTGTACTAGTAGTAACTGTGTGGTATAATTTACAATCACGTACTTTTGAATCACTTTCGACGCCATACAGTTCTGACGCGAACTCCGTTCATTAGTATTGAATTTCTGATTTTGATCATCTACTTTTGCTGTTGACTGTACAACGATTCATTAAATTTAATTTACTAATGATACATAGCTTTATCAGGCTTTCTGAAACCGGGCATTTTTATTTAATGACGAGTGCCTGGTTTTCACCATTATTGATAAGTATGTCATGAATGTTGTTCCAAGGTTCAACTACAGATGTTATCTCAGATATATCATCATAAAACACCGCTCTGCGCTCAGGAGATTCTATTGTGTTTAGTGATAAAACAAAAAATTGTTTAGATTTCACTTCACGTTTGTGAATCATGTCCGGTTCCGGTTATCATGATGACCGTTTATCACCTGGTGTTAAGATAACATATAGTTAAGATTTACTCACTTCTAGAAGCAGCTTCGAACTTTTCTGATTTCTTTTTCCGTTTCCACTTCCATGGCTTGAAAAGTCTACCAAAAGCTGAGAATTTGGACTTGGTTCGCTCAGCCGGAGGCGTGCGCGCGCCCGACCCCAGGCTGTTCGTGCGTACCGCAGAACCATTTTGTTTCTTAGCTGCAACAAAACATTTTAAATGTCAATCAAACTGGAAACTGTCATTATTGTTTCATCTTTCAAGCCTTATTTGAGTTTGTGTATAATTTTCGCCACATGGACAAAAGGACCATTCTCAAAAAGGATGGCGCGGCGCTGTCACGTAGTGGGTTAAAAATAAATGACTAATGATAGAGTCATCGAACTTTAAGTGTAGTATTCATTAAGTAACTGTATAAACATTTTAGTATTTTTTTCTGTCAGTTTCTTATACTTAAGTAAATAACAAAAGATATATCGGCCTGTTATTGTCTCACTGCCGGGCAGAACCCTTTCTTCATACAATGATTGAACGAGGCAGGTATTGGATACCACTTTGTGCACAGCGAATCCTAATGATGTATGCATCAAACAAAATTTAAAGGTCATATCTGCATGGAGGTCGAAAAACCAAGAGCTAAATGAAAGAATTAAGTACTTTGAAAGACCACATTGATACAAAATAGGTACCAGCAAGATGGGTACAAATAGTACCCACACATTCATGATACATCCACACAATCAATGGCCCCATTATGTCGAGAGTCTATTGTTATGAACTGTCCGCGCCTATCACAACACAATACCAAGGAGAACTAAGTATACCTACAAAAGAGAAATTTTCCCGTCGCCTGCCAAGACCACAAATCTATACATTTAGTACCATTGTATTCCAGTTGCATTTATCAAATCATGTGGAATTGATATGTTACAACTTTTAATAAAGAAGATAAAATATAAAAGCTGTATTGGCGGTTTCGTGAGGTTATACAATTAATTCCATCTGAGAATAATCAAGAAACAGGATAGGATGATCACGAGAAAGGCAGGACTTACAAGGTATGCATAACAAACTATAGGAACAAGTCATTGATATGCTGCTGGCGTCTGTAGTGCCGAGTTGAAATAACTTCAACTTCAATTTTCCAAGAAACACACAACAAAAACTTGCACAGAATAAGATGATCACTTGGGGAAGTATAATCTTGCAACAATTTAAACGAAACATTGTATGTTATGTTCCTACACACATACAAACCACTTTATCAACTTCCGATTCGAGACTATCCAGAACACAACATTCTCAACGTTATTTAATCTATATAAATAACGAACATAAAAGTGACCCAAGGGCTGGCTTTTACCTTGGCCAGAGGCTAAGCATCGCCATACAACGTGGTAATGCCGCCAGTCTCTTGGGTACTTTACTAGTCGACAGCGATGCGGATGAATTTTTCAACTCTATTTTTTAGGTTCTGTATAGTTTTAGTTAAGAGACAATTGTAATAAGATTTTCGGTTTCGTCATACGTTAACTTCTGCAACCAATTTGTAAGTTTTATTTTAACTTCGTGTTTAGTTAGGGAGTATATGTTTAAAAGTTTATGTATTCTATTACACAGACGAGAGCTAGTTGCCGCATACTGTCGGCTGGCAAACATGGAACGGCATTGGACAATATCGCACACGGGAGTGCCTTTGCGTCTTTTCAGCTTAGCATGATCTATATGTAGAGTGGAGTGTTTTCGCAGCGTAGCGCGGAGCACAAAAAGCTGTCTCACAGTCAATACTTTGGCTTCTGAACAAAGTTGATAGGTCGAAAAGTCCCTGCGCTTAAAGTGCATGACTTTCAAGATCGCCCTTTGAGCTCTTTCAACTTTTAGTAAGGAGGTTTTGTAGGTTCCGCCCCACACCGGGATACAATATAGAATAATGGACTGGCAAAGACTCTGGTAAACCATCAAAACTTCATCGGGATCAACAGAGTGCCTAAGTTCTTTAAATATATAAATTAATTTTCTGATGCTTGTACAGTCACGAGCACTAATATGTCAACACTTGGCAACTTACAATTGCGATTTTTTCGTGAAATAACGAATGCAACGTTGAAATATGACACTTTACACATACCTATGGGTTCGAAAATACTTTGTTTGTAATAACATAAAATTTTATTCAAAACTAAAGGAGAAAATCGTCTTTGAAAAAAGTATTCATATGTACTTTTGCTCGTGACTGTACATATTGCTTCGATATGGGGTTGCCAGCTAAGTTTGAAGCCAATGTGAACTCCGAAGTATTTTATGTCTGGGACCAAGCACAAAAATGGGCAGTTGCAATTGGTTGCCTCATCTGAGCAAAAGTGGGCTTTGATTTGACCTGATTCCAGTGGAGGAGTTAAAGTGTTAGGTAGCGAAAACCGATTGACCTTTGTCTTTGCTACGTTAAGGGTAAGTAAATTCTCTGAGGCGGAGGAGGGCGGAACAGTCGTTTCCGCCCTTTTACTTGCACTGTCCCAGTCAGTATCATAAACTATCAACGCTGTGTCATCAGCGTTGATAGTTTATGACGTATGTACGTAAATATGTCGCAATTTAGAATATGTGCATGACACAGGTCATTGATGTAGAGCAAAAAGAGAGGGTGTCCAAGGATGCTACCCTGCGGAACCCTGAAGCTGATAAATCTATCATCAATCATCACTCTTAGTAGAGTCTATTTTAACCCGTTGGGTACGATTTGAGAGATAATCTTTAAAAATGTCCAATGCGAGGCCACGAATCCCATTTTTCATTTCACGCTTTCCATTTTCGAGATCAAGGTGGGAACAGAAACCGTGTCGAATGCCTTGGATAAGTCAAGGAAGATACCGTAGCATTTCATGCCATTGTCCAGGTTGTTATCTAATGTTTTAGAAAGGTCAGCTACAGCATCCTCCGTTGAGATTCCAGGTCTAAAACCGTACTGATTATTTGCGATGATTTTGTGTTTAGAGAAATACGCTATCCTTTCGAGGATCTTAGACAAAGAGTACGGAGATTGGAAGGTAGTTCGTTTCATTGGCTCTATCACCACTCTTGAAAATCGGGTACACGACTGCTTTTTTGAGGACGTTGGGAAAGATTCCAGTATCAATAGCACGATTGAAGATATGCGTGATGGGTTATGAAAGAAAGGAACTCGATTGTTTCAGTACTTTAGCTGATATGTTGTCGTAGCCAGAGTGGCACAATCAGAACGCAAGGTGCTGATCAGCCTTTCTATTTGTGTTTCATCTACTAGCAGTATGACGAGAGACTGGCAAGGTGGAGCTAGCGGAGGGGTTTTAAAATCATGGTTAGATCTTGGGAGAAGTGTTACTTGAGAGGCTAGTTCACGACCAATATCAGTGAAAAGACAGTTGACACGGTTTGCTGAAGCTTTGGGATCATCAGTGAGTTGAAGAAGCTCTTTGGGAGATTGCGGTTGAGGAGTAGAGTTGGTAATAGTTTTAATTGCCCTCCAAGTGGCTTTAGGGTTATTTCTGGCCTTTTGCAATTCATCTTTATCATGTGCTCGCTTTAGTTTTTTTAATAAGGTGTTAAGGTAATTACGATATCTTTTGTACGTAATTTGAAGGACAGTATTTTCATGATCTTTTTTTAATCTGTAATGCATCCTGTCACGGTTGCGTATACATCTAACCAAGCCCTGAGTCATCCATGGCTTTATACACGAATCTTATTTTGAATGAATATGCATAGGGTATGTGAAGCAATAACATCTTGAAGTATTATTACAAATAATTCCGCGGCCAAGTTGGGGTTGATCTTACTCAACACCGGACTGAAATCAGTACTTTCAAGGTCTTGTTGTATTGCTAGGAAATTGTGACGGAAAGATGTAATTGGGATATTCTTGAAGATAGAACCCTTGATTTTCAGAGCCAGGATGATTGGCAGGTGGTCGGTGATAAATGTCTGAACCACCAAAACACATGCTGTATTTTTGCTGTCTAAAAATCTAAAAGTCTGTGGCTTTTCTTCAACTTATAGGTACAGTTAACCATTCTTTCAGCCGCAGTGCGTTCATCATTTATGTGGCTTCGAGATATTATGCAACATGCACCTTACATTGTATAACCGCTACTAGTAATCCCGTAACGGAACATATTAAATTTACGTTAGGACAAAGACAACGTACCTATTTGAACTGATGGCGTTTTAAATTCAAGACGTACATAAATTATTTTGAGTGTGATTGTTTAGGTACTGACAAAACAAATATGGTAATATTTCCACCATTAGATATTTTTAAATAGAGCTACTTGTATGGTTAAGATAAAAATATCTAAAAAGGACGCTTGTATGACTCGACAATCTAAAAATATTTGTCGAAGAATTCGGCCCCAGATAACACATAATTCATTTTTCGACGCTGCCATTACCTTATCAACAATGAAAACAAATTATCTGCGTACTTAGCATTTAACTCAATATTTTTATGTAGGTAAAGTGTGATACATTATGTAATTTTTAAAGATCCTGAGCTGGAATGCCTTCCAGAAAACAATAAAATAAGTAAGTTTAATTTTTTTTTTATTAATTCCTACTTATAACTGTTTTTTTAAAGCATTTTTAGTGTTCCGCACGATAATATTATCCAACTTATAATTTATTATAAATTTATGAATTACAAAGGAAAATTTCGTGTGGTTATTTCTTAGTAAATTAAAATACCGTCTGCCGGCGAACGCTAAATTCTAATTAAACTCGTTGAGCCAAAAAATAATACATCCATTTATAAAAGTTTAACTCTAAAAGTTATTCATTGTTTACTACGGATATTACAGAATACTTTATTTTGATAATATGATCATTATTGGAATAATTTACACATGAATCATCTATGTATCTGGTTATAAATAACGCGCGAAACGTTGTTAGAAGAGTTCATTATAATAAACTCGCACAAGAACGCATATTATAATAGAAATACTCTGTTTATTCAAGGTATTTTTATGTTCCATAAAAATAAAATGCCCATGTAATAAAAATAATATTATTACTTTATAATAGTTAAAACATAATACTTAATTTCACACCAATTTAAGTACCTTTTACTTACATTCAAATAATGATTGTCTCGAGAATCGTTTAAAATGTGTCTTATGCTAAAATTGGCAAAACGGTAACGAAAATAGTCTGTCTGTTACCATACTCACCATGCATGCAAGTGACTCTCTGAAATAAAAAAATAAAAAATCGCGAAGAGATAGAGACTGGAAGCCATATCAAACAAAAAACAATAAGTACTTATATTAATTCTAGGGGTTCATAATTATATGCGTAAAAGGAGATATGAAACATATTCAGAAAATTACATCGATTGGAGTGTCAAATGATAGCACGTTGACCCATGTATTAGAAAACTATCCCTTTAGCTCGTCACCTAAAGTATTGCTCAGTGAAAAAGAAGCTAATATCATGAAAGCATTAGTCTACATCTGTGTCACGGATTAGTTAAATTTTAGTCATTGCTTGCTTATTTCTCGCCAATATATTAGTAATTTGCATAACATGATTGGATATAGGGTTATTTGTTACAGTATCTTTGCAAGACAAGCGTGTGGGTACTAATTAATAAAAAAAAATCTCATCAACACTGACACAACGTACGTGACCAATCGAAAAGGCAAATGAAGGGGTTATGGGTGTGATGGAAGTAACGTTTAATTCGCCAAACATGAGTCACCGGTTCGTGGCGAAGTGACTCGCCCACAATAAATTGTCAGAGCCCACCAACGCACCTTGCGTCCTCACTTCTCTCACCTTGTTACAAGATTTGAGGTTCTTACCTTCTAAGACCTCGACTTTATGCATGATAGATTATAGATATACTGTGACAGGTTTTAACAATCATATCGAAAAACTTACTACCAGCAATCTAATGAATACATCACGCAGCCAATGGTTCTATTCTGAACGTGAACAAGCAGCACTTGAAGTAAAGCATAAAAAGGAAAGTTTTATATAATGTGAAGCAATATTGAAAATAAAGTCGTTCACAGAAAGGGGAATGAAAACCTTAGTCATATTTGATGACTGTAAAACGTAGATACAATCAAGCTGTATAAACGTAGGTAGGTACATTATAATCTAGTGCTAACGGAAATCAGTACTAAAACATGTTTGATATTTGAAGAATGGTTTAGATGATGATTGCAAAATAAATACACAAAAATTCCATTACAAAGTAGCTTTTATTGCGACTCCATAATTTTCCAATATAGCCTACGAAGGGAACTCTTGGAACAATAACTAAAAGTGTCGAAATAAAAAACTAGACATGCTTTCTCTGCGCTCTCTAGACCATGAGAGGGCTACTTTAATTGTCATTTGGTACTCACACTATTAATTTAAATGAATAGATGCTGCGTTACCCAGGTTTTTGTATATCTGGATTTAAAAGAGTCATGTCCTTAGAGTTTCTCGTCTTTCTTCTGCATAGAGATCTACGTTTTGAAATGGGCAACTAGCTTCAACATTCTGACTAACTCAGACTAACTGACCGACTCTTTGACGATTCAAAAGTACCTGTAAATGGTTTAATTCAAATAAATGCTGTGAGTTTCTTTGAGTCTTTTACATGTCTAGTTAGGGGTTTTATCATTATTATTAGCATTATGTATAAAAGATGTTCCAAAACAAACTTATAGTTAAATACGTAAACAACTAAACATCCATTAGCGACTCCTTATGACCCATTGTGAATTATTTATTTCACAATGACTTCACGAAAATATGAAAACCTTTCCGCCTTACCCCCCCCCCCCCCCCTTTCGGCCTTTCGCCTTCTTTTCGTTAACATTAACACAAATGAATTAACTAGCTAAGTGGGCAAGTACGTAATTATACTGTAAGTTTATATTAAAGTTATGGTCGTGCTCGTGGGACAATAAGGGAGTGTTCAAACATCATTCAATTATACTTGCAATGATTCAACAGCACCTTTGCGTAACGAATAGGTACTAGCCACCATAGTTAATTTATATGCTTCTCGAGTGTCAGCTGCCTGCTGCGGTAACAAAGGGACATTACTAAATAGGTACCTGCAGACTGCACGCGAACTTATCAACATTTTGATAGGTTCTTGTACCATTTATATCAATTCCACTTTATATAGGTACTGTGAATAAAATGTATGTGTGAAAGTGTATGTGCAGCGATACTCGCTGACCTTTTGATTAGAAGTGTCACTGACAAAATAAAACAATATCCTCCCAGGAATGCAAATAATTCAATATGAAGTAGTACCCGCTACGTCCTGATAATTGGGTTTAAAATATTGCTACTGTTTGTTCATCAGTAAATGAATGTCAACGTTGACTTCAATTAGCGCTGGCCAATCAGCGGGCACGTAGGACGTGCTGTGTTCAGAATCAATGGTAAGTATTTCTTTACTGAATCGTGTTTAGGAATTCTATGACTTTTATCAAATAGGTATGAGGACTTTAATTATATAAAAATACGATCATTAAAATGTAATAATTAGTCATGTTTGGTTATCTTTATAATGACGATGGAAATTAACCTATTTATATCTCATTCAATCGGTTACTAATCCCTCCTAGTATAAAATTAAGTAATGTTGCGTAATGCAATTTTTACTTAGACACAAATTGAATAACATAAGCAACAAGTATTATTTTTGTATTTAGAAAATAAGTTAGTTTCAAGGGTTTGGCAATACTGAGCCTATATGGATATGGCGAATGGATACAGCGAGAGCTACAATGTGACCTCATCGAGCTGTAAATAATACAAGAGATAATCGCTAATATCCATAATGTATTGTATACCTTCTTGTTACATACATGGCTATACACAATACCGTATAGCGCGAACAACCACAAAACTTTTATGGAAATGGTGAACAGGTAGTACAAAAAATCTGGGTAACATAAATAAAATCGAAGCAGGGTCTCGTAAGGTTATTGTGCGATTTCGGGGGTGTCTACCTGCTAACTACGGTGGCTATGATGGGATGAGATGCTGCGGTAAATTATTGTCATTGGTAGCAAGTAAGTTTATAAACTTTTACTACAACAATAGCAAACTTTGAAACCTCCATGGAGAACTATACAAAATTTTATTTCCATCCAAATGATACATTAGCAACTTTACCTCTATAATAAGATTGTTCATCAGCAGATTCTAAACTATGGGAATTTACCAAGCAATCCAGAACTTACTAGTTTTCATTTTAAAATATCGTTTTAATCACATCTATTCCAACAGAGCAAGTTTAGTGTATTCTTCGTAAACAGGGACTAAAAGTGATTTGAATTTGGAATGTGGATATTGTTAGTAAAAGTTCCAATCACCAAAGAGATCAATCATGAACATTGTATGAACAAGTAACAGCCTGTATAATAAAGTAAAAGGCGCGCGAGCCAAATTAAAAACAAGTTTGTGAAAAAATAAAAAACGCGCGAAAAGCATTCTGCCTTCGTTCGTAATTATTGCTTACTCAAAATTGTATGTAAATAAATAAACGTACTATTCTTATTCATAAGTTGCACTTACTTATTTTTTCATAGAGGGTGATAAAAAGTAGTGTCCACCTCGGGAGCAACACTATTATAAGCTCGAGTGACGTACCTACTTTGAATCCCTGGCTGCGCTCAGGATTCTACTTTAGAACCCCTCGCTGCGCTCGGGATTCTACTCTGGGATCCTTCGCTCCGCTCTGGATTCAAAGAAACAATCTTGCCTTCAAAACAGTTGTTTGCTCCCTTGGCAAACAGTCTACTATTTTCCGACTGCCTTTTTTTGCGTAGGCCTTCTCGTAATGCTGATATCTGCAATTGATTGAATAAAACAGTTCAACCTATCTAATATGATGTCTATAAGCCTTATGCCGAGCGTAGAACGCTCCATGGCTCTCTGTGCCACTCTCACCCTGTTCACAGCCTCCTGTGTGAGCGGCCACGATAGGCCGAGTCCCAAACTTCGAAATCCGCAGTCCTACGAAAGTGTTCGATATCGGATATCGAGTTATGGAACTCAAAAGGAGTTGGACAGGACACCTGGCACTGCGCAGTGTTGACAGGTGGAGTAAGTCAGTGACCGAGTGGCGTTCAAGGACTTGAAGATGAAGTGTCGCTCGTCCGGCGGACGACACTGTTACCATTGCGGATAGAACCTGGATGAGACTGGGACACGGGCGTGAGGATTGGCACATGAAAAAACAGGCCTATGCTGAGCAGTAGGTGAAGGACTACATGACACAAGGAAAGAAGAAAGAAAACAAGTTTCCTATCCTTTCCACTTCATTATGCGTTATGGCGCAATAGGCTTACAATATATTATAACCCTACCAATAAACTATCATCTAGCTTAGCTAAGATAGATAGGAATCAATATCAATTATTAAGCTGTCCACGCTATTGGTGGTGGCGAACCAACACATATGTAAGTACATATTATAGTTTTAAGAAATGTATGAGTTAACATTTCACTTTCAATAGACGCACCATGTAGATATAAGGCTACGAGAAAACGTGAGTAAAATCAGTCTCCCATCAAGTTGAGCCTCTTTTGTGTTCGAGGTGTATAAAACCAAGTGTATACGAAGAAACAAGTAAGTTCATAGTTTAAAATGGCATAAATTAACATTTTCACATAGTAATCGTATAATAATTGTGTAGTTTATACCTACGACTCTACAGTCTACTAATCCACAGCAGACCATTGAATTTATTTTTCATATTACTTGATAACAATGTTACATCGGTTCGCATTGCATGAATCGAATGGTCACTTATCTATCTGCTGTAGAGGTGGTTTTACTAGACCGTTTTCTGAGATGCCATTTTCAGGTTTTTATTGAAGTCGTCGTCATCGTTGGTTGGAGGTTTTGGTTTGCTTTTTGTTTCTCTTTTTTCTCGCGTTTCACTACTTTGTACTGAGAAGATCGAATGCCTTCACAAGTTCGTGTACTTACTTGGTAAGTTGCAAAAAGACTATCGTCAACAAAGGCAAAGTTCACAACGTTCCATTTTGAAGCTGGTTAAAAAAACGAAATAGACTGAAACGTTAATTAAATTTTTGTGGGTCCAATTCACAGACTTTTTCTGCCAATTAAAAAAGAATCACGTAAATCGGACCAGAAATGTTGGAGAAATCGGTGCAAAGAAAATAAATACTCATCTATTGCAGAACCTTCTTCTTTTTTTTGAAGTCAGTTTCTAACTGAATTGTAACGGAAAGTCTCTTACAATGATTTATAAACAACAAATAAGATCAATGCAATTTGACCTTAAGACTGGCCTTAGTGCTTGCTTTGCGACATGATTTCCAAGTTTAAACATATTTAAGGTCATAATTAAAGCCATAGTTAAAGCATAATACCAACTGCACCAGAGAAGTTATTGTAATTCTACCTGGGCAAAAAAAGGCGCCGCTATCGCTATAGTAACCCGAAAAAAATTAGGATCCGAAGTTCATGCTGTTGGCTGTTGCCAATATCTCTGAGAGAATTTCGGATAATTTTGGACTTACATAACAGTTAATGGTATACCTTCACGTTAGAACTTTTTTTTACTTTTCGGGACGATTTGCCCAACCGTTTACATTATATGACCTTTGGTTGGGCCTTTGGGAGGGACACATCTAATATTCTTCATATTCTATTTTATAAAAATGTGTGCCTGTTAATGACATTAAAAAATAATTATATTGAATGACACGCAAGTGCTAATGAAAAATAGCCAGAAATTGTGAGCTGTCGTGACTAACCTAAACCACTCCTGCAGGTAGCGTGATGCCAATATTAATATCATTCAATGTTCCGAGTTAACACCATGGTATAACATTATCCAGATTTTAGTCAACTTCTAAGGCTGACTATATTATTGTTTTATTCAGAATTCTTGGGTATAGTTGTGTTAATAGGGGATCATTTAGTTGTTGGACATCCTAAAAAGATATCTGTAGGGTCAGTGATCAGAAGATTTACTAAACATATTCATTGTATATATACATTACTTACATGTTGTGATACAATGTAGGATTGTTGATGCCCATCATCCAAAGTTTGTCTTTGGGGTGATGGGTTACATTGACCAATTGTCACTTCTCAAACTTCATGGGAAGTGATGGGATAAACCCGGTAGTTTATCAGAAATTTCAGTGCACATTCCATCAGAGGCTTACAACAACCATATTGTCAACACAACATTGTATGACATAGAAAGAGAGATAATTTTTTTGTTGAAACTATATGTTACAATAATCGTGTGTACAATGCTGTGTTATGCACGTTAGTTTTAATTTCGCAAAGCTATTGTTAGGAATGTGCCTGGGCGTAAAGAGACAAAAGGGAAGGGGAACTGACCGGCGACTGCTGCCACCTCCTTTGCCCCGACATGTAAGAAATCAGTAAGAGATAAAGAACTCGCAATCAGTTGCCTGCGCTCCTGAAAATCGAGTTGGTCGAGGCTGTTGGTCCTAGTCCCGCGCACCGCCTGGACGGGCGCGCTCAGCGACATGTCAACTACGCGTCGCCATGTCGTACAGACGGCATCTTCACTATTGTAATAACACCAATTACACTGTCAGTGAACACTAAACAAAGGCACACTAGATGTGAAACCGACGCGAACAACGCCGATCACGACGTTTTCATAGCGAAATGCCTGCGCCGCTAGAGACGCTCAACGGCAAACTGGCGTGCGGGCGGCCGGTATCGCGGGGCAGAGTGGGGGCCCGGCTGCCTGCCTCTGTCCCTCCTGCATGTTGCAATGCACTCAGCTCGCCTTTCGGGCTGTAGTTGGTGAGACGACGAGCGAGTATCTGCCGCGCCGCGCGCCGTCACGTCAACACAGACACAACCGGCCTACAACGAACTACGGTACGTCGCGTCGTGGCGGCGGCGGCGGCGTCAGGCCCGCCGGAATTATGAACGTTTTGCTCTATTTGTATTGTAACATTAATTTGTACGCAGATACTGACAACTTCGATTTATATGATACCTTTGTTTGGTACTCGTGTTTTACAAGCGTATTCATTTTATAGTTTTACGTGGAGATAATTATGTAAATAATCAAGCCTCGAGTAATAAATGGTAGAGTCGTTATAAGTTCAAGGTTGACTTGATTATTTGCAGGTAAATTGATGAGTTTCATACTTTGGAGAGTCAATGACGTTGGGTTCCCTTTTAGGTGGTGACGAAAAAGGTGCGTGTGTGTGGATACAACTTTTAAATGGTAGACTGAGATTTAGAGTCATATTAAGATTTTTCATTTTACATATCTCGGGACCATGGGGTCCCGGTCCTTTGGAAGGCGTACGAGGGGCCGAAGCCAACTCGCAGAGGCCCTTAAGAAATTTTAATGAAATGGCACCAACCGACGATTATCCCTGTATGCACTATGCAAGTGCACCCAAGGATAACCCCCGGTTGGTGTAGGACAATTGTAGGATATGGAGAAATAAAAGTTGGACTATGGGTTTGGGTGGCTAAAGTGGACTGGTTACCCAAGAACTATGGAAGAACTATGACCCCTGCCTGACCAATGTTTTATATATATACACGGATAAAATGGCAGGGGATGATTTGCACACTCAATAATGGGCCCCCGAAAACGGTCGCTAGCACATAGTGACGTAGCGACAAGGGGGCAACATGTCCTGAGGTGCTTATGAGGAGTAGAGAGGTATTCCAAGGCTATCAGGACAATCCCAGAAGTACGGTCAAGATCCCTACCAGCATCTTACTGGAAAATTAATATGGTTTTTAGTGTCAAAAGGATCTGTTAACTGAACATGGAAATAGGGACCTGACGGTCTAGTGGTAAGTCTAGGCGAACTCAAATTCAGCTACAGCCTATGGCACTACGGCAGCTGTTTGTAGGATTATGACACAATATATCAGTAATCGGGCCTTTTTGAAGGTGTTCAGCGTGAAAAGGTGTGGTTTATTTTTTGTTGTGTAATTATAATGTTGTATGTATTTATGTATTTTTAAGTTATATTAATATTGTATTGTATGTGTTTTATATTATGGGCCTTGATGCCTGAAATAAATGGATAATAATAATAATAAAAGTCCACCCTCAAAACGGTAGCGAAACTGCGAGCAGGCGAAGTCTCAAATGATGAACACAAGACGATCTGACATTCAAGAGTCGAGATATGGTAGAGCTGACTACACACTACACAGACACAAAAAGCCGTTGACCTAAAACAGCGTTTAGGTCAACCGAGTATAGTAAGACAGTGAATATTCCAAGTGTGTACGGCCAAATCTAAAACTATAAAAAATTGCGAAAAATACGTAAAAAAAGTTTCGGCGCTTACATAAAAATTAAAACTATCATTAGATTTTTGCCTATTATAAATTACTTATTATATTTATTTAAAAAAAACCTTATTATAAACAATATACTGGGTTAATAAAATATATTATTAGTAAAAAAGTTATTATTTATAACTTTCTGTGTCAAAAAAGAATGAACCTCTCCCAGGTTCATTCTTTTTTGACAGGAAAAGTTTTCCTCAGCGGACATTTTTAATTGACGTACTGATCTATACTAATATTATAAAGCTGCAGAGTTTGTTTGTTTGTTTGTTTGTTTGAACGCGCTAATCTCTGGAACTACTGGTCCGATTTGAATGATTCTTTTAGTGTTGGGTAGTCCATTTATCGAGGAAGGCTATAGGCTATATAACACACTACGACTCTTAGGAGCCGCGCAGCGTGTGACACCGCGGGGAACAGCTAGTACTGAATAAGCTGAAAACCGCGTAACCAAAAATCACAATTTAAAAAAAAACAGTTAATCAAGTTGGTATTTTTGCCGCTTGAGATCTTGTACAAAATTACTAATAGGTACATAACTAAGACTATTGCCGAAAAATATGAACCAGACAGCAAGGTGGAAGCGCAAGGTTGTCCGTCTAAGGTGCGCCAGACGTACATTTAAGTACCGCCGGGCTATTTTAATGCACCCCAACTATTTCATACCCAGTCTACATTGCAAGGTACTTTTGAGGTTGTTTTCTTACAGCCAAAACAGTCTGACATATACAGTGTGAGTCTTCATAATGTGCACATATCGAAATGAGGGAAACATAGCTTAATTTTATCGACGGAAAAAATATTTGAAAAAATAAAAAAATATTTAAAAGGATCTTTACCTGCTAAAGTATGATGATTGCAAGGCCTTTCTTTAACAGTTGATAGGAAATGTTGTGATTGAGTTATAAACATAGTATTTTTACGTTTAGAAATCTGATACGATGGAGAATAATTTACAGTAATAAAAAATGTAGGTAATCGGCTTTTATTGAGTAATTTTACAATTATTGTAAAAATTGATGAAAAAATATCAGATTTTTGTTAAAAAAAAAACCGTAATTCTCAATTGAGGGGCGATTGTTTACACAGGGGTCACAGCAGCGAAAAAAAATTTAAAAAATTTACAAAAAAAAAAAAAAAAAAAATATTTTTTTTAATATTTTTTCCGTCGATAAAATTAAGCTTAGTTTCCCTCATTTCAATTTGTGCACATTATGAAGACACACTGTATATGGTCAGCGGGGTTATAGCGTAACAATCAAACTTCATTTTGACAGTTCAACAACATTCATTGCGTTATTTATGTTGTTGGGCAGACCAATTTTTCAAACATAAGGGGGCAATGGATTAGCAATACCCTTCAAAATGATACAGATTGAGATTGATAGTGTGTTACGCAATTAGGGCTTTTCTGAATAGGGCGATGCATGATGCAAAAAGCTGTGAAAGTAAATGCTGAGGCACAACTTAGGAAAAGTGTGGCCAGCAGTGGACCAGCAGCCTCAGTCTATTGACATAGTTGACGTAGACACATAGAAAGGGGTTAACAAGAGTGCCTTTGGCTGTGTCGTACAACTCGTACATAATGCGAGGCGAGAACCCACATATTGGTTAGGCGCAAGTCACGGGTCATAAATATGTCATGTCGCAATGCAAAATATCGTGATACACACGCATAATTCTATTAGATACTCTTGTTTGACTTGAGTAAAATAACATTTTAAGGTTTAATTAATTTTGGCATCACAATATACCTATTATCCTTTACATTATTTCAATACCCAAGCATAATTTGTGAAATAGCTGTGTCAATGTAAGTATTATGAAATAGGCTAATTAATATAAATAAAGCCTACACAATGGTGGTATACCTACTTGTTCAGAATTTACATAACACTTGGTACAAACATTTCGTTTGCCACTTTCGCTGCGAAGTGTCGACCCGTGACCATCCAACTCTAATAACTGGTTGTCTATTTTCCATTACACTAACTTTAAACTAAAAAATTGGCACAATAATTTATTGGACTTATTTTGTTACTTTCTTCTTTGAATACAATGCATAATCAGCATATGGAGCCCACTGCTTGAACACAGGCCTCCTGTCTATGAGAAGGAGTGGGTCTTCGAATGTTTGTTTCTAAGACAAGTTTCCTGTGTTTTCCTTCACCGTTTTGAGAGCAGTGGTGATGAAATTAAATACATAAAGCAAAGTGCCTGCCTGAGTTAAGTCAGGGCTGATTCCACTGGGCCACCACTGTTCATCGAATACAATATTTTACAATATTTATTATTGTTGGCCCAAAAATGTTCTGTTGTCAGATTTACTCTGTTCGCTCGCTGATAGAATATTAATACACTCTCAGGTTAAAGTGCACTCAAGTAGAACTGTCTCATCAAAAACTTTAAGCCTAACTTGTTATTAACATTTGACCCGGAACTTTATCCAAAGAGTACCTACAATACCTGGGGAGAGGGTAGGTGCTCCGAGAGCGATCTAAACTTCAGTTACTTTAGTTTATTACTCAAAGAAATGATATAAATTCTTTTAAATATTTTTTTTGTTATCAATTAACGGTTACTCCGGTAAATACATAGTTGCAACCATAGAAATATTAAAAAAAACACAAAAAAAAAAATTTTATTAAGTATATCTACGGTTGGAAAAAAACTTCATAAATATTTCAATTTTTTAAATCATTACTTCAGATACATGTTTTTTTCAGCGTGCCTTTACTTTCTACTAATCCTTTGAGGCTTCGCATGGGATTATTCTTATTTGACGAAGGTTTAGGCAAGTTGTAAATAATGATATTTAGCAAAACAATTTTATTGGGCTTGTTAGAAAGGTTCTCCTACATGAATAAGATATGGGCAATGGCAAGACCGGTGCGTGGAACATGACAAACGTGCAATTATAGTTTGTGGCAAGTGAATATTTAAAAAAAAAACTGGTAACTATGCACTAAGCAGAGTATTATATTATCTGTGCTCTGCAGAGCTCAACCTACCATTACATATCATGCTTAAGTTCCTATACCCGCGCAATAGTCTGTAAGACCGACAAAATATTCTATCGTGATTTTATTTTTTTTCATAAACTTTACCATTATGTATTTCCTGTTAGGTTAGGTTAGTTTATTCTAGGGCGTAAAGTACGTGTACGTAAATTGTCGTGTACGTGCGAGCAGCACGTGCACGACAATTACGATATTGGTCTATGAGACCGACGCGACGCGCGACGCGGGTATAGGATCGATGGTTTATATTCGGTGATTTTGTACTGTTTTGTACTAAGCTGAATTGATGACACTTCTGCCTGTTTGTTTATGCTGATGAGGTTCTCTTTTAGATTTGTAAGTTTTCTTTTGTATGTTAGAGGAAAAAAATATTTTTGCTAATATTTTGTAAACTCTTACGAAAATCTTACTAAGTATTTCAGAGACTGAAATGAAAGACTGTTACTCAGTAAATTAAAGATTTACTAATTGGGTTTATCTTGTTCATGATATTCCCAAGTTTCTGTGAACATAGGTAATTTCAACATAATATACTTTTTTCTAAAAATGTAGGTGCTGAAATTGGGTTTCGAACTTTTGGTCTGTGAGACCGTGCGCGGGTATAGGTGTTACGAAATTTGGCGTGGGTATAGGAAGGTTAACAGATGTTCTAACATCTGTTAAACACGATTTGCAAGATAGAACACAATCTATATTTTAGTGCAATAAGGACTGGCATTTCATAATTTTAATTTAGTAATATTGTATTGATAAACTAATAAAAACAGCGAAATTTATATTTCACAGCTACTTGCGACGTTGCCAACTTTCAGAATGCACTTTATTACAAACTTCAATCTACATATTACCGATATGGATCTTAAACATAACTGGCGAAATGTGGGAGTAGGAAAAACGCCTCTGCCTAACCCTCCATAGAATAGAGTCGTGATGTTATGCTGTGTATTCAACCTTTTAAACTTTCAGATTAGAAAGAAAGTTAAACCAATTTCGTCAAATGTCTAGAAGTCGTTATATCGTTTTATGAATAAGCAAGCAAGTCCGTCTGTCTCTCTGTCACAGGGCTATATCTTTTGAACCTAAGTTTAACACTTGAAATTTTCACAAAGTATGTAAGTACTAAGTAAAGTTACAATTTAAAAGGGTTTTTACTAAAGTACGTAAGTATTTAAAAAAAATGTAGTGTTAAATAAATATTTTACGGTGGAACGGAACCCTTCGTGTACGAGTCTGACCCGCACTTGTTTTATGAAATCCACAAGGATTTAGACTAGCTCTACTTTAATTATGATAATGATTCAGGAACTTGTAGATTAGTATAACAGATAAGAAAACAATAACATGAGAACAGAAATCAAGTGCTAGCAACTTCAACGCTAGAGTGGCATTTAACGCCACCCATGAATGACAAATAAACTCGTTTATGCGACAGACAGTGACGACTGGGTTCAATCCTAAGATTACATTTATTGAGGACTTAATTAATAACTCCGTAAGGTGGACTGTAAGTACTTACAAAAGGGTGTTCAACAGATGCTATACCCAACACTCAACATAACGCAAAACTTGGAATAAAAATGTCGATTAATTGAAAAATTTTCATTCGCATATAAAACGTGAATGGAAAATGCAAAGTTGATTTCAGAAATGTTTACGATATTTAAGTACTTACTTATAAATAAGTAAATAAGAAAGTTTTTCATACTTTACCTTTTTTCATACTTTTTTTTTGTATGTTCGCTTAAATATTATTGTTTATAAACAATAATATGTAGACGTACATAATCAAGATTACTAAGGAGGAAATGTGACTTACAGTAAACTTCGTCTATCATTTCAGAATCACTGCTCGTTTCATCATCTACTGGCCTGTGCCTCGTTTTAACCTTTTGATTTCTAACATCCATATTGTCATGCTGTCGATCACAGTACACTCAGCTGCCCACTGCCAATACACACACCAAATATTAACATCTTACAATACACTTTGATATCCTAGTTGTACAAAATTTTAAATAACACTAAGACATTACGCATTGAATTCTGAGATTAGATAGCAATTGATAGTATCAACTTATCAAAATGTTTTCCTATTGGTGCTTGATCGTATTGATTTCGTCACAACAAATAGCAATCAATTTATTTACAAGGTCAACAAAAAATTATAGGTAACATAATATACCTACTGTTATGTTATGTAATGTAAGTATACATACATGAAAGCAAAATGTGCAATACGATGAGAAATTAACATAAGTAAAGTTGGTCACAAAATGGTTAATACTTCTTTCGTATCTGCTTTTATCACCCAGCGCCGTAAGGACCAGACTGTAGACGGGCAAACGCTACAATATAACTAACAACACATTTCGCGGTTTCCCGTCTTACTTTCCTGAAATTCAGTTTCACAATAAAAACCAGTGTGATTCTTGTTTTCTTTCTGTTTGGCTCTCGTGATGCTTATTGGCATAAAATAATAAGTTTAAACTAGTTAGGTACCTACTAGGTACCTACCACAAAAATGATCAGAATTGACGGGGTATAAAAATGTAAAAAAAACGAGCTTGAATGAACACAGTGTTCGCTTTTGATGATGGGCTCGGTTAGATTAAGCGTGCAGTCCCTTTTTTATAAATAGATGTATTGTCCTAGAAAATAAGCGAACCATATTTTCATGCTAGCCTAACCTACGTAGCGTTAAATGCAAGCAGTGAAGCTTAATACAAACATTAAATAGGCTAAATACCCTATACTCTCTTAATTAATATAACGAATCGTAACATTTCTATGTAACGTTTGCCTTATTCCTACAAGGCATTCGTTACATAGATGAAACTTTAAAAAAAGTAATTTAAAAAAATTAAACCGACTTCAAAAAGAAATTTAACTCAAAATTATGAAATAACTTTAATTTCGGAAGTCGGTGTCTTGGGATCTGTATTTTAGTTTTATGCCACCGACTTCCGAAATTAAAGTTATTTCATAATTTTGAGTTAAATTTCTTTTTGAAGTCGGTTTAATTTTTTTAAATTACTTTTTATTTCGTAATTTTTAGTTTTTGCACTAGTATTTGACCAAGGTTTTGAGATGTTTTCCCTTTGACACTACACCCGTAGCTCTTATCAATAAGCTAGGCCGTCACACTTACACGTATTAGTCCATATCTTGAAAATTACTGAATCGATCTTGATGAAACTTGCACTGTTCCCTAAGTTGAAGATATTGTAAGCCAATAAAAAAAAAATGGTCACGATCCGATTAATAGTTCCGGAGATATGCGTGGACAAACATACATACATACATACATACATGCATACATACATACATACATACATACATACATACATACGTCTATGAAATTTTGTATATTTGTTTGGAAGCCCTAATAGATCATCATATGTGAATATAATGCAATTCCAATAATATTACATACATACGTATCGAATTGATAACCTCCTTTTTTTTGAAGTCGGTAAAAAAAAATGTGGAATAGTGGAAAAAGCGACGATTTAAGATATCGATTACCTAGAACATAACTCTAGGACAGTCCGACGCCGTTTATTCATCGGCGACGTTATTTTCATAAAGCATTCATGGATACTTGTGCCCATTGGATTAAACTGCACAAAACTACATTTGATGGTTTGGTTAACCTTAACTTCTAGAAAAAGCATCTCAAAGAAGAATATTTACTACAAATAGTATTAAATAACAAATCCCCAGAGGCAATAATATGATCAGAAAGAGATGGCACTCTCACCTGCTCTAGTGTACACTGGGAAATCGCCGTCGGATCGACTGTGAGTAAGCATGGGTCCGTAGCACCGCCACGGCGGTCGGTCGCGCAGCGCCCGTGGGCCCTCCACGGCCGTTCACCTACGCCAGCCCATCAGCACAATAAACACGGCACTCGGGCCTACATTTACGTAGCACTCTCAGCGTGGCGTCCAGCTCACAGAACTCACGTCAACTCACCGATGGCGGCGCCACATAGACGGCGAGAGCGGACGGAGGCTGCGCGGCGCATCTCACGCGCGCATCCCTCACCCTTTCAGTTTCTCTAAGCGGCGCCCGTCTCCCGCCGCCACGCAGGCCCTCCGTCCCCCATGCAAACACGTGTACTGTGTTAACGTGATCCTTTCTATGTAGGTAGTAAACGCCCAATATTATGATATGTATGCTGATATAATTACTAATGTCGTTATCTCTAATACTTAGGTGATGAGATGATATTGAACGATTTAAATCGTAAATCTCTCATTCATTAAAAGATGGACGTTTCTAATGTCGTAATTTATTTAACATAAGTACGCATGTACGCATTGGATATGTTGTACGCGTTAAGGTCTAAACAGACGGACTGCATGCCAGCTGCAACATTGCATCCAAACTGCAATGTTGCAGCTGACATGCAGTTCAAATGCAGTCCGTCTGTTTAGACCATAATGCATGTTTATTTTAAAAAACTTACACATGGAGAAATTTTAATGTACTTCTAACACTTACGATCCTGACTTTTTTGTCCATACTACTTTCTCAATTATGCTTATTCTGCATTATTATTTCCTAAGCACCTTTCAGCCACCCCTTTAGTTATGTTTCATGAATAAAAGACCGAATACCTTTTTGATCCCTTTTTTTCGCGATTTATAATTCGTTTTTACAAGTTATTAATTAATAAAATCCAGTTTATTCTATCCATACTAATATTATAAATTCGAAAGTAACTCTGCCTGTCTGTCTGTATGTTACCTTTTCACGCCTAAACCACTGAACGGATTTCGATAAAATTTGGCAGAGAGATAAATAGCATCCCGGGGAAGGACATAGGATAGGTTTTATCGACATACCTCGCGGGCGAAGCCGCGGGCGGCAGCTAGTTATTTATATTTTCAGGCAGTTCAGAAAACAAGATTATTTGTGTTAAGATGTTCTGAATTTCTTCCTAAATGAAGTACTCATTGTTTCATGAAGTTTACAAGTATTGGAAACATTCTTGTCACAAACAAATCTTTAATGTAATTATACATTCACAAATATTTATTAGAACATATTTGGAGTGCTGCTACAAATCAACTGGTAGGCCTGGTAATAAGCAAATTTTCTAGACATCATAGATCATTATCAAGTAAACATAATTCCACACTGGACAGCATAACCTGGACAAGCCATATCTGTGTGTAGAACCCATTATGAATTTGATATAGTTTGACAAAAATCTTGTACTCACTTATGTCACCATTAGCTGTTGTCGAATCAAATGGAATAGATAAATGACGACCACCTTTTCCCACAGGATGCACACCTAGATTTGATTTGTCTTCGTTGTCACCTATGCAAAATATATAAGGCTTTTATGTACATGTCAATAGGAAGCATAAGAATCTAAATTCGAAGCTATAATGAATGTCTAGTTTTACAAGGTTGAAAAAAAATAAAAAAACAAACTTTATTTGATACTTTTATTGTAAGTAATTAAAATTATTTACATACAAGCTAAAACATTAATTTATATCACAACTTCAATTCAAATTATAACATTCCACAGTGGATTATCAATGTAAGAAACATAATCTGAATAGTCCATATAATCATGCATGCTTCCAGCTCCTTGATTTCGAGTTCTATTTTTCTTGTCCTGCTCCGTACCATAGAGTTTCTTGTACAATTCCTTCCAATTACTGACATCTGATTGAAAATTACATTCAAAATCTCTTTTACATAAAGAATACCACAATCTATCATTTTCAAGTAAAACTTTCAGTCTTGTACTCGTTTTACAGCAATTGAGGATGTCAACCACAGACAGGTTGAGCATAATTTTCAGGAGCACTTCCTCTGGTAGCCCAATTAAACTTGCACTAGCATAACCATGGTGACTTAGTATTGTGCTTTTGATAGCAGATACAGTTTTATTTTTAAAAGTTGTTGAGAAATGTTTTAGGTCCCGAAATATCATTGGAATAGATGTAGCTTGAGGTGAAACCACATAGCGACTGATAGGTACACAAATAGAATAAGTATCAAAGTATAATTCATTGATCACTAAATTCACTAACACAGTCGCTCCCAGTGGGCTCATGATTAATTTCAGTGTGATATTTTTAAATCCAGACATTATGAATGTAGTTTCGTATATTCCAGAGGGTAACTTCCATTTAGATAATTGCACAATATCAAAAGATTTCAGGGGATCCATCACCTCCATGTCACTATTAACAAGTAGAAATCCATTCTCTATCATTAATACTATGATCAAAACAAATAAAAAATCTTTTTGGATGGAATCATAACTTTTGCTCTCAGATAAAATTCGTTTTACAATTTCATGCAACAGGGGTGATATCTTCTCTGTAGTACTTTCCTCTAATGTGATTTCCATGGTTCATTACGTAAATTTTACTTTAATTCATCTTGAAGGGAATTATTCAGAACTAACAAGAATTTTCGGGCAAATTAATTTGGCTGAACAACGATTGTTTACCTAAAATTAAATGTCATTGTCGAATCGAACAGGCACAGGCCCCAAACGTCAAAATCCGCAGCCGATAATGACATGACGCGTTGCGTTTACGAAGGTGGTGTTTTTATAAACTCTTATGATGATAAAATTGTATGATTTTAGCACGAATATTTTATTAATTAGTATAGACATAAAATGTATAATGAATTAATTGTATAAGGTTATTCTAGTCTCAAAATTACGCAAAACAATCTGAAAATAAAAACTTTGTATTGTATCCCTCTGTTGTTTTAATAATACAAAAAAAAAACTATTCTAATAAAACAAAAAAGCGTACTTCGTAAATGCTATGTCTAAGCAAAAGCCAGTTTTTGGCATTGACCTAGCTAGATGGTTTTTGGCAATTTGATTTATGTAAAATGTGAATGAGGAACAGTAACAGTAAGAAGTAAAGGAGCAAAACCTATCTTTAGTTTATTAAAATATTTGTAATATATGATTCCTTAAAAATTATCTCTTTACAAGCCCAGTGTGATAAATATTTACAGAACAACTTGTTTCTGGTTCAAGAAAGGAGCCCATTCTAAGCAATTAAAATAAAAAGAAGTAATCAAACATACTTTTATGATAATAAGATTCCACTATTACTATTTATTTTTGGCTGTTTTCATTTTGCAAGTTTTATACAATGTTCAGCTTTCCGTGATTAAAACCTGTTTTAACTGTCATTTCAAACATGTGCATTCTTTTAATAGCGTTATAGTCATTGTCGAATGAACTAAATCTGTTACAATTAGAACAAAATAACTAGTTAGGTGGTTATTCTTTAGGGAGGCTTATTAGACAGCAAGTATTTATTTTGGCCACTAACAATGAAATCGAGTTTTACACTAGTAAAATGTCACATGAAATTCTTGCTTGTTGGGTTACCTGGGCCACAAAAGCTAATGAGTAGATTTCAGTATAGCCAGAAGAAATTGAAAATAATGGTGAGAGAAGAGTTATAAAAAAGTTCAATAAAAATATCCTGCAATAATTAATTTTATAAACAAGAAAGTAGCAACTATTTTTGTTATATTTTATGTATGTGGTTTAAAAGTTTATTCATTTTTTTCACTGTAAATACATTAAATATTAGAATAAATTTAATGATCTTCTTTTCTTGACATTGGATTTTTATATCGTAAATAAAAATGACTAGTAAATGTACAGCCTACTGAAGAATATAATTTTGATAAATCTTAACATTACATGTTTGATGCAACAGTTAAAAACAAGCCAGAAGTAGATATTTACAATTTGTTATTATTTTAAGTAAGTGCTAATTTAATGATGGCATTGACATATCCTAGCTACAATGTAAATTAAATTTTCACAAGCTGTTGTAAGTTTAAAACTTAAAAACATGTTTTTGAAATTTCATACTGAGATCATATGCAATAAATTGTAGGACATAATATAAATAAACATTGTTTTACTTTAAATCAACAGTAGCAGTGAGAGTACGGTAATTGACGAGATTGTAAAGTTTTTAGTACTAGGGCTAACAATAATGGCAGCACTCTCCTGTCTAATGAGGTTATTCGTAATCAAAAACTTCGCGATCCGACTTCCCAAACAATTAATATTAAATATAATATAATAACACATTAAGACGCTTACCAATACTTCCACTATTCGTTAGTTTCTTGTTGCTCTTTAAAGAACCATCCAAGTTATGATTATTCGAACTTTTATCGTTGTCACTAGCCATTGAAAGGATTAAAGTGGTTAATGTAACAGATAAAAAGTATCACAATCTATTGTCCATTTCAATCATGTTTTATATTTTCACTAGTATGTAAAAACGACTATAAAAGTAAAAAAAGCACTCTTTCAGAGGTAAATCATGTTTACACCCTCTATTTCAGACAGATCAACAGATGACAGAAAGTCAGAAACTAACCATAACAACAAAAGATGCGTTCAATTTAAAAAACTATCCAAGTATATCCACAATAATGCATAGTGTAGGATGTATGAAAGTTGTTGTCAGTTTCGATGCAGCTAAATCAACTGCATAAGGTTTCCAGTCGAGACATTTTGTTTTGTTTTATTGGTTGGGAAGGTAGGTTGTTTAGATTTGAATGGATTTACTACTTGAAGTCGTAGCTGCAGTAGAATGCAGCCTCAGTCCGCAGTATACTGAATGCGAAATATATCTTTGCAGCTTTGATTGCTGTATGTTAAAAAAAATCCAGGCCTAGTATGTAATAAATTGATGACTTCGATCTTGTAGCTAAAATATAGTCTAGTAGTCCACTCAACGAATGACCCAAAAGGAGGTATAGAGTGCTTGAGCTGGGCCCTAAACGATTTCTTCAGAAAGTTGTTCAGGGTACTTAGGGAGTAAACATACTAAAAGTCCCCGCGTCTAAGAGGTGAGCCGTAGTTGGGGTATAATAGTTCCTACTTTTAAGTTTTTCGCTAATATCATTAAAACGGTGCGTTGTAGAGAAAAAATATCTTCTACGTAATGAAAGCTAATACAATTTTGTACAACTTTTATTTTACACACTTTTTTCGAATTCCTACCCATTTTCGAACTACACGTTCCGGAAAAGTGAACATTTTCGAAAAAACGACTTTTATCAAACACTAGCTGTTGCCTGCCACTTAGGCGTTATTTCGGTATAAAAAGTAGCCTATATGATAATCCAGGTCCTAAACTATCTACCTACTAGTGTACTAGTGTGTTGTTGTTGTTGTGTTGTAGTTGTTGTGCGATTGGTCGCGATCACAGTCGCGATTATGGTCATCACTCAATAGTTACTTTAAACACGATCTACACGGTTTGAAACCCGTCTACAAACCAAGGTGACCTTGAAGTTGTTGTTGTTGCGAGATGCCTGCTACACGGTTTAAAACCAACATTTTCTTCTGCCACTGGTTTGCAACGCAGGCCTTTCTACCAAGGACGTTTAAAGGTCATACGTAATTGGTTTAAAACCACTGTCTACACTGTTTTAAACTTAGGTTTGAAACCACCGTTTTAAACCGTGTAGATCGTGCTTTACTCTTTGACTCACACACAATCAGGGTATTTATTATATAAGTTCTGTGCTCACAATATTTTCAGTCTATCCTAGTATATAGTTATCTGTGAGTCTATCAAAAAGACAAAAAGTACTCTGTGCACAATATTAGTGTTCTGTGCACAATATTCTCAAATTCACTACTGTTGTTAAAAACTATCATTTTATGCTTGAGAAATACGAACGAAAAAAATATTTTTAGCAACTAAATACGTTTTCATTAAATCGATCAGTTTTATCTTTTCCCAAAACAAACAGGTTTTTTATGCATTTACATTATTATAACAGTGGCTGCTGATGTGATATTCTTGAAATGTCATCGTATATGGCTGGTGTTTTTGATTTAGATTTAGATGTGGATACAGTTACTGTTGGAGATTCAGATGAAGACGATATAATTGAAGTCGACGAGGTATTCATAACAATAATATGATGTAAAATTAGAGACACCTCATTATTACTTAACCTAAAACCTTGTTCTATATTCTCATGATTGTCAAGGATAAAATTCGTCGCAGTTGATAATATTTATTTGCTTAGAAAGAAGTTAAAAATGCCATAGGGTTATAACATTTTGAAGTATAGAACATCTGTAATTTATTTATCTACTGTCTCTTTGACTAAATGCTAATTGTTTGTGTTATAAAATGTCTATCAAAAAGCTATTAGTCTTGATTTAATTTACAGCATGATAAAATTAGATAGGTTATTACTTGATATTAAGTTTTGTTTTCATAGGTGGATTATGAGCCTGAGCTACATGTAAATGCTATTGTAGAGTAAGTAAAACCTTAAATTAATAGTTTCCGTATAAACTGCATTTAGATACTTAAATATTTCTTAAACATGTTCTTTCAGGACTGAAGGATCTGAAACTATTCAATTATGTGAAGATAATGTAAACCCTGGCCAATGCAAACGTCTTGGTCCTCAAGACTTTGAATTACGCAAAGTTTTGGGGAAGGGAGGATATGGCAAAGTGTTTCAAGTTCGAAAAATTACTGGGCCTGATGCAGGTGCACACTTTGCTATGAAAGTTCTGAAAAAAGCTTCTATAGTACGCAATCAAAAAGATACTGCCCATACAAAAGCTGAAAGAAATATTTTGGAGGCTGTGAAGGTAATTAAATATAGAAGTAATATGTTTATAAGTACTACATACATTATTGATCTATATTTAGTACAAGGAATTGCTTTGTACACATTATCAAATAATAATAATTGAATAAATATTTCAGCATCCTTTTATAGTGGAATTAGTATATGCTTTCCAAACTGGAGGCAAGTTATACTTAATATTAGAATATTTGAGTGGTGGAGAACTTTTTATGCATCTTGAACGTGAAGGTATATTTTTAGAAGATACAGCATGGTGAGTTTTTTTTTGTGAACATAGGTTTGTTTCAGAATATCCCTGAAATAATCTTATGTAGGTACTTAATATTAACACAGTTTATGTACACATGTGTCAAATATTAACTATTTATTCTGTTTTAGTTTTTATTTGTCAGAAATAATCATGGCCTTAGAGCACTTACACAGCCTTGGTATAATTTATCGTGATCTAAAACCAGAAAATGTACTATTGGATGCTCAAGGTCATGTGAAACTTACGGATTTTGGATTATGTAAGGAACATATACAAGAAGGAATAGTAACTCATACTTTCTGTGGCACAATTGAGTACATGTAAGTAATAATGTTGGACTTTGGCCTATTTGTTTCTTGGCTGCAATAGAATGAATTTCCTAAAACAAATATTAATCTTGTAATACCAACTTCAAAATATGCAAAAATGTTTGAACTTTTCCAGGGCACCAGAGATCTTAACACGAAGTGGCCATGGGAAAGCTGTAGATTGGTGGAGTCTTGGAGCATTAATGTATGACATGCTCATTGGACAGGTTGGTGTTGATTAATTACATACAATAACTTCTTGTTGTCCTCTTGGTGACTCAGTAGGTACTGATAGAGCTGTAGTATCTTCTATTAGCTATTCAATCGAGCTAGGACTCCTCAGGCATTCTTAGGGTGCCTTTATGACCACGCTTACAAATCGCATACATGCCGACCTGCAACCGCGTCTTCACACCGCGAATGTGACTTGTCTTCACACTTATAAGTGTAGTGTGCAATAAGTTATGTAACAAGGTATCTATAAATTTTTATAATATTTCAATTAATTTCAGCCACCATTTACTGGAGATAATCGTACAAAAACAATAGAGAAAATTTTAAAGGGTAAACTAATGCTTCCTGCCTACCTCACACAAGACGCACGTGACTTGATAAGGCGCTTAATGAAACGCTCGGAAACGCAACGTTTAGGAGCTCAGGGCGCGGCTGCCGTCCGAGGTCATGCATTTTTCAAACATGTTCATTGGGATGAAGTGTTTGCTAGGAGATTGGAACCACCTATAAAACCCAGACTGGTAAGATTATTTTGTTTCAGTAATTCGAAAAAAACTGGCCAAGTGCGAGTCGGACTCGCACACGAAGGGTTCCGAAAAAAAACACGTTTGTGGTATGGGAGCCCCCCTTAAATATTAATTTTATTTTGTTTTTAGTATTTGTTGTTATAGCGGCAACAGAAACACATAATTTGTGAACATTTCAACTGTCTAGCTATCGCGGTTCTTGAGATACAGCCTGGTGACAGACAGACGAACGGACAGACAGCGAAGTCTTAGTAATAGGGTCCCGTTTTTACCCTTTGGGTACGGAACCCTAAAAATAATCAGCTGTCCCATTCCTACAGATTGAGTAGGTAATAAAACATAGTTTTGTATGGAACAGCTGATTGTTTTTTCGCGATTACGGTGTTGGATCCATAGAGAAAGTAATTTAGTTTGATGGTCTGTACCACACCCTAAAATATGACCTCACATTTCTGATACACGCTGTAGAGTTCTCATGATAATGGGTGTAAAAAGCACATCACCAAGCTAGTTTTCATATCGTCATTATTATTATTAGACTGTTATGTCCCATGGCAAAGGCTTTCCTACTCTCTTTCCACTTGTCTCTGTTCATAGCTGCGAAGGACCAGTTATTGTTGAAGGAGTCCAGTGGGGTAATTGCGTAACACACTATCAGTAGCAATGGCTTTCATTCTGACAGTTAAACAACATTCTATTCGATCGATTAACAAAAACAAACAATCAAATTCGAACAAATGAAGCAATTCTCAAGCAATATATTTCAAAATGATTCAGATTGAGATTAATAGTGTGTTACGCAATTAGGGTGCAGCTCATCCCGCCATTTCCGTCACTGCGACTTTAAAAATAAATACGCCACCAGCCACTAATTGTTCCGGCCTTCGATCAATAATAGTACTAGATGCCCGATAAGCGCTTCAAAAACGGCCCGAAAAATACGAGCACGAATACTTTTGTGCTATTATTTCAAATTAGTATGGTCCAATCATAGCCAATGTTAAAACGTCAAAATGGCTCAGTGCGCGTTCAAAAGTTGTGTAAATAACCACCGTAACACCAAGATTTTGGAAGGAATATCTTTTTTTCGGTAAGTCTTTATCATTAAATGTTTTTCATAAAATAGTAACACAGTTAAATAGTAAATATAAATCAATTAGCAAATATTATGATTGTTGGCCAATGTTTGCGACAACGCGCCAACTATTCTAACAAACATTGAAGCATTGAAATGTGATTCCAAGAACTACGTCTAATTCCAAATTCGAGTAAGTACGAAATTGTCAACAAAATGTTTTTAACCGTATTGCTTAGACGTTAAGTTTCATTTTAGAATAAATATTTTTGTACTTATTATAAAAATGACTTTTTATTTTCAAGTGACATTTTAAATTTATTGCTTCGATGACAGAAGGACTTAAATATGAATCATTTGCAATCGTAATTAAACTTTATGTTAGAGAGTTAAGGTTTATAATAGTCTGAAGTTGTTAATATTATTAAACTTTTTTCTATAGTTCGTAGTAAGAAGTATAAATGTTTATCTGTGTGCAAACGTGGCCACTTTAGCGACTTATTTTTGTTCCTAATCATTCATCTAGTACTATTATTGATCGAAGGTTCCGGCTGATGAATGACCGATAAATATGTCCGACCGACCTAATGTTCAGTTGTGAACCAGCTCTCAGCTTAGCAGGTCTGTGCAGGCACGATTATTCTTAAGGGGATTACAGAACCTAAACGCAAGTTTTATAATGCCTGACAGTATATAATCGACTAAACAGAATCAGAAAAATATATGATATTCTTCAGGATATAATTATGCTAGTTAGATAGTGTGTTGAAAACATAACCGTAACCGTAATCAGCCTATAATGTTCCCACTGCTGGGACACAGACCTCCTCTCAATGAGAGGGAGTGGGCCGTAAACCACCACGCGGGCCCAGTGCGGGTTGGTGGATGTCACATGTCTTCGAATTTTTGGTTCTAGGACGACATGCCGGTTTCCTCACGATGTTTTCCTTCACCGTTTTGAGAGCAGTGGTGATGAAATAATTTACACAAAGTAAAGCGCCTGTCTGGGTTCGAACCTACGACCTACAACTCGTAAGTCGTGTCCGTGACCACTGGGCCACCACTGCTCTAAAACATAATACAACTAATTTGATACGATAGAAAAAAATCATGAAGATAATCTCTAAAAACTTTCTTTTTACAATAAAAACCATAATTAATATACACACAATTATTCCGATTTTTTGTTAGATCTACAAGCAACATACTAAAGCACTAGTGTTTTAATTTTTTAGTCCAAACAATAGACTTTTTGTAAATGGATAATTATTGCTTCAAATTTTGCAATAAATTACCAGCGTTGTGTCATCGTGTTTCTCTTTCTTTTCTATGCAGTCCGACAGTGACCGAGCTTTAGGTCGTGTAGTCCCCTTAAGTACGTTGCATTGCACGCTACAGTTTACCAAAAAGTTTTTTCCAGCAATTATTTTTGCTCAATGTTACTAAGGTGATGGGTCTTGTTACACCTTGTATTTGTTATTAATATTTACTAAAATAATAACAAATCTGTCTCCTTCCTTACTACACTGTTAAGGGGGGGTTATCCGAATTTGCCTGTTTTAGAATCAATTTTAAATGATCAAATTAGTGTATTTAGGTCCTGAAAAAGATATACGTCATAGATACATCCTTGTTTGAAGGAAATTAACGGCGCAAAGCACGATAAATTGTAATTTGCTTGATGAAAAAAAAAATCCGAAAAATATTTGCATTTATACCATTGTATAAATGCAATTTTCATTTTTTTTTGGTGCTGTAATTAGGAAGTGAACCGAAATTGGTTTTGAAATCGACCCTGTTTCCCTCTTAAATACGATTACCTAATGAGGTAATCGTATTTAAGAGGGAATTTAACGGTTGGATTATATTGTTTCATTTTTTTTTTAAACAAACACGAAAATTGTAGATCGGGCTAAATCGACTCGCGTTCAATGTCCTGCGGGACGGGATGGACCTGTATCAATTTTTTTTTAAATTCGCTCTCTGGCGTTGTTCCAAAAAAATCTAATAAAAGAACAACACATAAGATATAAAATTACGGCAGCTCCGCAAAAACATCTCGGATTTACAGATTTAATTCATATAATTATTTTCGAAAATATGATTATTTCTATTCGGTATGATGACATTTAATTGTCATCTTATTTATTTATTTATATATACTTTATTGTACACCAGAAAATACATAACAAAAAAAAAATACGGTTAATACAAAACATACAATGGGCGGCCTTATCGCTTTCTGCGATCTCTTCCAGGCAACCTTGGAATGGACAGTGATTGCGTGGATATAAAAAATGGGGTTGTCAGTGGTGCCAAAATAATATACTATAATAGATACATAGATATATACATGTATAATGCTGTATAATAGATACATAAATAAATACATACTAAAAACCTATACATATAAGCTACGAAAATAAATGACGACTTTAGATTATTGCAGCTACGAAAACAAGATCACAACAACAAGTAATGTTCCTTCACGAGTCTCTTAAATACAGCTAACGATTGCGCGCGTTTTATTTGAACTGGCAATGCATTCCATAAACGAGCGTAATAATAATTCATCTTACAATAGTGTTAGGCACATTACAAATTAATAATTATCGATAAAATTATAGTCAAGTTCGTAGGTATATAATTTTTTATTGTCGTTTTGAAGAAGTTTTAATAAAACATATTTTTCTAAGAGTTTTTAATCAGATTCATCCATATTACTATATATTCACTCTCCATAGAACTGTCTTCCCTCTATCATATCCTACATTAATTGCACAATGTGTCCGGTTGTAGTTTGTATACTAATAATATAATTTATTTTTGTTGCCAACAAAAATAGAAATTACAAAAAAAAGGCTGTTTCAAACAAAAGTGCTATAAGTACTAACACGACCGAATGTATGGAACACGATAAAAATCGTAATGATATTTCTCGAATAGCCGACCACATGAGGCTTTCTCGAGTCCCTAGGAACTTTCAGTTTTGAATACAAAAATCACTACTGTATACGATAAAATATCGTATCCTACGTTCAGACGGCGTTAATTTTCAAGTACATACTTGAAAAATAGCACCAACTCCAATAATCAATAGCCAAAGCGCCAATAGTCTGAATCTGAATTGGAATTTAAAAATCTCCAATTCGCAGAATGTCTAGTTCGCAGAATGTCCATTTCGCAAAATGTCCACTTCGCAGAATGTCCAATTCGCAAAATGTCCAGTGGTCGCAGAATGTCCAATATTCATCATAACGTTGTCCCCCCCATCAATCACTAATTGAAAACGTTCTACTGAAAACTATGAGTCTCTAATCAATCACTAATCAATTAATATATACCTAGGTAAAGGTATTTGTATTCTCATACGCTCGTTCTTGCATTCTTTGTCGACGGAGCCACGCTTCGCGGGGCTCCTATTTCTTTGTAAAGGGTTTAAAGTAACCTAACAAAACCGAACCTCGGGGTGCCCCTCGCTCGCTTTTGCATTTTATGTCGACGGAGCACCGTTTCGCCTATTTCTGTTAAAGGTTTAAAGTAACCTAACAAAACCGAACATTCTGCGACCGCTGGACATTTTGCGAAATGGACATTCTGCTAACTGGACATTTTGCGAAATGGACATTCTGCTAACTGGACATTCTGCGAACTGGACATTCTGCGAATTGGACATTTTGCGACCGCTGGACATTTTGCGAATTGGACATTCTGCGCCTACCTTTGTGATAACCCTAAATTTAGAATTTTGACCTTAGTAAATAAAAATCATTTTCTACAAACCTAGGCCCAAGTAGAATGTAATATTTTTGTAGGTGATAAAACCTTAGTCTAAGGAATCTAATTGTACCAGGCAGAGGTTCTACTTCGAACGGTTTATTCCCGTTCGTCCCCGCCCCGTCGTCCCCACTGGGCACGAGTGGGAAGAAAAAGTTTCGTTCCTTCCCAGTGGTGACGATTGGAAAATAGAAAAATTAAAAAAAAAAATGGTTGCCTGTAAAGTCGGTTTTACGGGCGAAGATTTTACGTGACAACGTCTTTTTCTCGGTAGAATAGTTGAGTGGGAGAGAGACGCAAGGCATTCGGCGGGCCTCTCTCTCGTTCGGTGACTCATCGTAACGTTACCGAGCGTTACACTTTTTCATAAGTTACTCCCAGCCGCAACCTAATTTAAGACGTTGTCACGTCAAAAAAACTGATTTTGGGAAATCATTTTTTTTGTTGGTTCTATTATGATTTCGGATTAAATAAAAACGGGAAAATATGCGTCTAGAATTGCTTATGCAATTCAAACAAAACTCAATCATATTTATACAGTTTTTATTGTACCTACGAATTATTTTCATTATTTTGACCTTCAAGGTAACGAAAACTTTAAGATTAAAAAAAAAATAGAGTATACAAAATTGGCACCTGGGAGTCCTACTCGTGCATTTTAGTGAACTATTGAGTAGAAATCTATACTATAATATTATAAAGCTGCAGAGTTTGTTTGTTTGTTTGAACGCGCTAATCTCTGGAACTACTGGTCCGATTTGAATGATTCTTTTAGTGTTGGGTAGTCCATTTATCGAGGAAGGCTATAGGCTATATAACATCACGCTACGACCCTTAGGAGCCGCGCAGCGTGTGACACCGCGGCGAACAGCTAGTTTTCAATAAAAACGGATGTCACTTTTTTGGGAACAAAAAAACACTGTGCTCCGAGACGTCGATACTTGGTATTGCGGTCGTTTGGTGCGTCGCGTCGCGATGGTCATCGATATTCACCGATATCATCTAGCCAAAATAATATTATTATGTCAGTATCGAATCGGTGTAGGTATAGCTGCCGACATATCAGTATCGGTGGAAACGCCCTTAAGGTACACAGGACATTTTAAGTAATCATTTTAGTTCGCTACATCGTAGGTACCATAAAAATTAAACCTAATGAGAAAATTCGAATCTAAGAAAAACTGATTCAATTGATCAACTACAAATGTGTTATACTGTGGCATGGATTTTCCGCGAAATGGGCGGCGGCGCATCGTAAATATTTATATGTCGCGCTGCATTTGGGGGAGGCGTTTTAAAGGCCTACAGGCCCGGATAACCTCACCTTAACTAGTATTTTTGCAAGAAGTGTACCTACTCGTAAGTAATAGAAAAGCACTTTATCATTTTACTAGTGACCCGCTCCTGCTTCGCACGATTTAACGTCGTGTCAAAACATCGAAATTTCTTTATTATATGCAAGATAAATTTTAATGTATGTATACACTTTAACCTTCCAGAATAAATTATCTAAATGATTGTGAAAACCGCAAAATCCGTTGCGTAGTTAGAAGAACTACGCGGTACACAGACTGACGCGAAAATGACTTTAATTTATTATATGTACCTATGGTTACTTATAGATGTAAGTATTTTCGTGCAAATTTATTAATAAATAACCATGTCTGTGATTACTATTTTCAGACAAGTGATGATGACGTTTCGCAGTTTGATACAAGATTTACTCTGCAGACACCAATTGATTCACCTGATGAGTCTACTCTTAGCGAAAGTGCCAACCTAATGTTCCAGGTAAATTCATTGTTCCCTTCATATTTTTAACCGACTTACAATGGTAGGACGTCAAAATACGCGCATTGACGTGGAGTTGCGGACACAACAGCCCGTATTACTTATTAAAAGTCATCTCATAGCACACGTATCAAATCGGAAAGGGACCAGCACCGTATCGCCTTTCGCCTCGCCGTCAAACAGGCGTCAACCTAACATAAGCACGTAACCAAAGCGGATCAGAAGCTCCGATACGTCGAATCGGCTACGGCTAGGCGACGCCGCGGTGTCACTGACTCTGGCAGAGCCACCATCAGGGATTTAAATTTAAATAACACAAAAAAATTGTCGAAATTTGTCGCCAAATATCAGAATTTGTCGGTCTCTGGTTCAAAAGATATAAGGGTTTATAGGTGGAAATATTTTTTTCTTGGCAATTTTTCGTTAACTCTTTGATCTAGCTCTTGGACTATACCTTACTAATTGAACTCATTATATCTCCTAAACTAAGACCCGATTAAATCTGTGACTTGGCGACTGATTCCGACTAATTGGCGACAAAATATGGGAGAAAACAGATCTTCGCTAGCTGCCCTAGTTTTTGAGATATAAATGTGGCCCTGCTGGGGAGACTCCAGATCGGCCACCTATAAACCCTTATATCTTTTGAACCAATGACCGACTAATTAGCGACAAATTTTTTGTGCTATCAAAATTAAAATCCCTGATGGTGGCCCTGCCAGAGTCAGTGACACGACGCCGCGCTTAGGCCGCGTTTCCACTGACGCGGAGCGGAGCGGAGACGTGCAGGAATCGTCCAATCACAGACGAGACGAGTGACGCGATGAGGATTTCAACCATTGTGATTGGTCGATTCCTGCACGTCTCCGCTCTGCTCCGCCCAGTGGAAACGCGGCCTTACGGCACGCCGACCGGTGGTTGATGGTGCAGGCAGGCCGAGGGAGGGGTGAGGGGCAAGGGTGGACGAAGAGGTGTAAGCTAGGGTACGGAGAGTCGTAAGCGCGGAGACGACGAGCTGTAAGGCCTCTGCCTCGAATCTTGCGGGCAGCGGGGCGGCGGCGGCGGCGGCGGCGGCGCGGGAGCGGCAGGATCTAATGCGTAAAATCAAATGGACCGGCCCTCGAAAACAGCGGCGCGGGAGCGGGCAACGAGCGGTGCACTCCAGTCAAGCGGTGACCGCCCGCGCCGCCGCCGGCGCCCCGCTGTCGCCGCCGCCGCTCCGCTGCCCGCAAGATTCGAGGCAGAGGCCTAACTCACCGCACCGCGGTTCGTGAGCTTATCCCAAGGCGAGGCGATTATGTTACGATTCCGATTAGTGTGCGTTGCAGTAGGGAGTTTCATACAAAGAATACTGAACGGCTCGAATTGATACGGTGCCGATCCCTTTCCGGTTTGATACGTGTGCTATGATCTTAAGTTGGTGTGGCAGATAAGTAAACCAGGCTGCCAAAATGAATTCGGCAACTGCAAGTAGTTATCAGCTCATATGTAGACAAGTCAGTAATAATATAATTATTATTTGCCGAGTATGATAACACGCATGTTAAAGGTGCTCTTCCGAAAGCGACGGCAACCACAAACCGCAGCGGTTTATGTAACTACTAGCTGCGCCCCGCGGTTTTACCCGCGTAAATGTCGATCCCGTAGGAATATCGAGATAAATAGCCTATATGTTAATCCAGGGTGTCAGCTATCTCCATACCAAATTTTAGCAAAATTGGTCCAGCCGTTTGAGCGTGAAGAAGTAACAAACATATAAACACACACAAACTTTCGCCTTTATAATATTAGTGTGATGAAAACACTCCCATAGATAGCGACATTACCACATGACGCTGCGGTCAAACGGAGGCCGCAAATAGTAGTGCCGTCACTGGATGCCACTCGGAGCGACAAGACTTTTTTTTTTGTTTGACAAATTACTATCGCGAAACTCTAGAAGAAACATGTCGCTGCCGTTGAAGTTTTGAGCATATGACGCTGCGTTTAGAATTAAAACGACAGCAGTATCATCATCATCACTTACAAACACTTATTTTTAACCGTAAAGCCGCTGCCGCCTGCTGCCTACGGTCGACTTCGGAAGTGTACCTTAAACTTTAGCAGTCCATTTCCTGCTACAATTAAAAAACTCGTCTAAAATGAAATAATTTGTCAGGGCTTTACCTACGTGGCGCCATCTGTAATGGATGAAATCCACAAACCACGTGTTATAACTGCACGTTCCCCACGACGCCCGAGACCTCAACACCACCACTTCGCAGTGCCGCCAGCTTCCACTGCACACTCACACTCTCACGCTCAACATGAAGACCTCATGGACGTTCAAGGTTTACCTATATAGTAAGTATCTACCCTTAGAAATAATTGAAAATAGATAAGTGTTGTGTTAATTTAACTACTGGTCTGTATTAATGAGATAAAGCGGGTTTATCCTTCCTGTAAACTTTGTTACATAGATATCATGAATTACGAAAAATTAATCACAATTGTTTGATTGAAGTGTACAGAGGTAACATTGTTACGATTAGAGAGAGTTGTATAAGAATACAAGACAGACTTTTGTGTTTTAATTTCATTCAGAAATAATATGAACAAATAATTAAGTAAGTACATTTAAAAATTTGCGGCATTGATATATTTTGTTAACATTCATTCACTGGTTTACTTTAATTCCGATTCTATTTTTTTATACTGCATTGCCTATTACCGTTTTTAATAAAGGAATTGTTTCTGATATGAAGTGCCCTAGTTCAATTGTAAAAACCCCCACGAGACCCGCCAAAACTAACGTTAGTTAATAAACATAGAAAATGAATTAATACATATAGGTTATTATAGAGGATATAATTTTAGTGTTATCACTATAATTTCTTTTAATTAAATTAATGTCTGATTTTTGTCACTTCTTAATAATTTGTCACCAAGCTTCTGTTTGGATGAAACTGCACCCTAATTGCGTAACACATTATCAATCGGAATCTGAATCATTTTGAAGCAAATTGCTAATCCATTGCTTCATAAGTTCGAAAAATTTGTCTGCTTAACACGTAAATAATAATGAATGTTGTTGAACTGTCAAAATGAAACCAATTCCGATTGATAATGTGTTACGCAATTTCCCCGCAGAGGTGTGTCATTATTTACTTTTATAATCTGTACAATATTATTTCGTTTTTATTGTAATTTATAATAATCAAACGAACTTCCTACAAAAAGCTTATGAGAATTGGAATGCAATAATAATGTATAACTATATTATATCGTAATAAAGATGTGTTTAAGTTATAAGAATGATTGTTATTTGAAAGTGAAAATATTAAAGGGTAATACAGAGCAGAGCAAGTCTTAAACATGATCAAGTGCTGCGTCGTATTAGTGATATTTACTGATTGTACAGATTATACTATATGCCTTAAATACATTACACAGAGTTGTTGACTATTACAATTATAGAATTGACTGAAAAGTTTTTATTTTCAGGCCTAGAGTAAATTCATATAGTTGACCATTTTATGCTAAGGATGAATTCAACTACAAAAGATGCCCATGTAATAATATCGGAAAAATGATGGTACTGTTTTATACTACATATTATAATTAATGTACATTTTATACAAGTTACCGTTTAGTCTAATCTTTTGGTAGGAATTAATCACATGTAATAAAATGTTCTAACCCCGATATGACAAAATAATAATTTACAATATACCTTGTTACCATGCTTCATGAATTGATTAAAATGTCATTTTTTATTTTGTAATCAGTAGTTTTTTTTTCCTTATTTATTATTAATCAAATAACAATCAGGTTTTTAACAAAATAAATTCTTTATAAATATAAATATAACAGAATAAAAGCTTTAACGTTGTTATCAATACACAGCCGGATCGTGATATTATGTAACCACTGCTAGGAGGATACTACGTAATAAACTGACATCAAATTAGTATTCAGAAGCTATGGAATAAGTAGTATTAAAGGCTAGCTGACAGGCGCGCCGCGACGATGCGACGCAATTCCGGTAGAACAGTTTTCATAAAAATTGTTCTAATAGAGTCGCGTCGCGCCTTTTGTGGGAGCCTTAACTAAATAAAATTGATCAATATAATTATATCACATGTTATGCTTAAACCTACTCACTAAAAGCGTGTCACTGACTCTGGCAGAGCCACCATCAGGGATTTTAATTTTGATAACACAAAAAATTTGTCGCTAATTAGTCTAAATTTGTTGTCAAATATCAGAATTTGTCGGTCACAGGTTCAAAAGATATAAGGGTTTATAGGTGGCCGATCTGGAGAGTCTCCCCAGCAGGGCCACATTTATATCTCAAAAACTAGGGCACCTAGCGAAGATCTGTTTTCTCCCATATTTTGTTGCCAATTAGTCGGAATCAGTCGCTAAGTCACAGATTTAATCGGGTCTTAGTTTAGGAGATATAATGAATCCAATTAGTAAGGTATAGTCCAAGAGCTAGATCGAAGAGTTCACGAAAAAAATTCGATTAGCTCTTGGAAACTCTTCGACTACCTTACTAATTGAACTCATTATATCTCCTAAACTAAGACCCGATTAAATCTGTGACTAGGAGACTGATTCCGACTTATTAGCGACAAAATATGGGAGAAAACAGATCTTCGCTAGGTGCCCTAGTTTTTGAGATATAAATGTGGCCCTGCTGGGGAGACTCCAGATCGGCCACCTATAAACCCTTATATCTTTTGAACCAGTGACCGACAAATTCTGATATTTGGCGACAAATTTCGACTAATTTTGTGTGCTATCAAAATTAAAATCCCTGATGGTGGCCCTGCCAGAGTCAGTGACACCGTAAAAGCTATAATTTTATAACAATATAATCATTTAGTTATAATTATAATGCAAGGTGGGCACATTCAATTCTAGCACAGACAAAGGACACTAGGACTCTGTACTGTTTAGTCAAAGAAAATAAAGCACTTTGAACGGCATTGCATAGGCTCAGAGATTCAGTAGGGATTATGAAAAAAGAACAATTCCTGAAATTATCAATCAAATATGAACCACTGAAACCCACATAAAGCACTTTAGCCAAGCCTGGGAATAAACCTACGGTCTAGCTTCGTGTTGAAGTTTATAAAATCGTAATTTTAGAAAAATTACGATTTTATAATCTTCAATAGTTCAGGAGGCGAGTTCTCACACAACTGTTTATACAGGGCGCAGGGACATCGACGCGCAAACTGAAACCATGTATTCATCACCACGTGATTCTAGACCCTTTGTGTAGAAATTTTTCATCGGTTTTCAATAATAATCGCCTTGTTTCATAGAAAAGTGTAAATATGTATGTGGTCAAAATATATGGAACAGCAATTTTTTTTAATAACCGTGGAAAAATTATATGTTTCTGAATCCATGGTTTAAATTTGCGCATCTTTGTCCATACCAACCTGTATAAGATTTGGTATTTCAGCATAGCTGAATTCATAAAATGTTAAGCAAGCCAAGACACTAGTATTTTAAACTTAATAATAATTGCAATGGAAAGAAAAACAAACAAGAAAAGAAAGCCATAGCACAACAAAAAATTTAACAACTTATTCTATTTGCTACCAATGGACATATTATTTTAAAGAAAATGCCTGAAGGTGTGCTATTTAAAAATATTAAACAATTAATTTCATTTCTGTACAATTTTCACAGATAAGATAAACATGGCTTTCATTTTCTTCTGAAACCATACAAAATTGTGCATCGCTACTGCACATAGCATTATGTCCATCCACAACACTCAAAAGGATTTTTTTGATTTCTGCTAGTGATTTCTGTGTTCTAATAGCACTATTGCATTGAGAACAACTCAGATAACAATTTTTAAGCTGAACATTAGTCTTCTGACACACTGGACATATAACATTGTCATCTTCTTCAACTGAGGACCAATCAACATTTTCCAGTTGGCTTTTTTCATATTCTTTGATGCACCTGTAAGGGTTTTATAACAAAACATTAGTAACAATAACCATGTAAGTAAAATAAAACTACCTGCTACACATACAACAGAGGCCTAAGTCAAACTGTTGTTACCTTATCTTTCACAGTTTGCAGTAATAGGACTACACCTACAGCTATGTACTAATAATTTGGGATAATCATGTACTTTTTAAGCAAATTTTGAAACAGCTTGCTGACACTTCCTGTGACCCAAGGGCTGGCTTTTACCTTGGCCAAAGGCTAAGCATTGCCATACAAAGTGGTAATGCCTACAGTATCTTGGGTACATTACCAGTCGACAGTGATGCGGATGAATTTTTCGATACTATATTTTCGTTTGGCATGATTACGCCTGCAATACTATTTAACGCAACATAATTTCGGCATAATGTGTTGTCAGTAATACAAAAATAGCATTGTAGGCATAATCATGCTGAACGTTACGTACCTTCGGCATAGTGTTTAGACAGTAAGTATCTACTACTTCTGTCTCAAGAAATTTTTATTTAAACTAATATTACAAGAGGTAAAATTTGTTTGTGTGCAGGGGACTAACAGGCGGAGTTAAAAATTCTTTTTGCATTTGATCGTCCAATTCTTGGGGAACCCTATAGGCTATTTAATATCATGCTATGACCCTTAGGGGCAAAGCAAAAAGTCAGAAAGAATGCTAAGCAAGTGATATTTGAGATGAACAACAAATTTCATGCAGACCAAGTTGTGGGCAGAAGCTGGTTTCTATGTAATTATGTGATTTCTTATACAATAGGATAATTGGGTATGATGATGAGGACATACCATTCCAACTCTTCTTGTAAAAGCTCTTTTCTTAGTTCCTCCACGAGTTCATATTCTTCATCATTGATAGGTTCTTCAGGATAATTGAACATATCTTTGTAAATATCAGTTACAGTGTTGCATAAATCTTTTTCTATTAATGACCCTCGTAGTTTATCCATCAACATACCACGGCAGTTTTGAATTTTGTGTTTGTAATTCTGAAACATTTTGTCCATATTATACTTGTACTGGTGCAATGCAGCATGACAACATTAATAAAATTATCAAATCTTAATTGCAGCTTTAAATGTTGTTTTGGTATAAATAGGCCTATTGTTTTTAAAACAGCTAATACAAAGTGAATGTTTATTTGGTTCAGATTTTTTTAACTATGAATACATAATATTGGTCACGCATACTCTAATAATTAATACACGGACAATAGTAACTACATTGGAGTACCATACAACCATACAGCTAAACACTATTTGAAGTAGGTACCAACTTACCTTTCTCATTTTTTCTTTCAACTCTTTTGGAGATTGTTTAGGACTGAACCCTAAATTTTTGAATCTCGGGGATGAAGTCATATTCAAGAAACTACAGTAACAGGATAAATAGTTGTGAAAATCTATTAAAAAGACAACAGTACAAAATTATACTTGCTAAAAACAGTAGTTGGCGTTGGCGCTAATATTTAAATGTCAATGTCAAAAAAAAATATCAATACGAGGCATTTTGACAAGTAGACATTGACATTTGACAGATCGATACTGAAGAGATAGGAACGTCTGCTAATACAGGTTAGTGTACACTGTGATTAAATATGTTTTTTTGCCAAATATTTACAAAATTCAAAAGATACCATTACTTTAAGTAGTCGGGCTTTTACTTAGCTAGCTGCAGTAAAATGACAGCCTATATACGAAATTTAAATAGTGATGTAACAAAATAATCGATTCATTCAAGTAACATTCAGTTCAAAATCAATCTATGTTAAATTGATTTTATATAAAAGAGGATAATATTATTAGAAGATGATAATTTTAATAATGAAATACAGGATAATATATGTTTACAACAAAAACATTAAGCAATGACTAATTACTGTTTTGTCATCACATCAGTGATCGGATTGGATTTATAAAACGCATTAATTATAATCACAAACATATCTTTTAAAGGGTACGTATCAAAATCCCGAATTTTAAAAGACCGAATATTACAATAGCGATGGACGAAACCCCGAAAATTGAAACGTCGAATGGTTGTTTGGTCGAAAGTTTAAAATCCCGAAAGTTTAAAAACCCGATGTTTAAAATCCCGAAGTTCAAAATTCCGAAATTGCCACCGTTTCCGAGAAAAACGATTTTTTGTAAACCTAACCTCAAAACACTTAAAAGTTGCCTAAAAAGCGTAGTCGGAGGTTAGGTTCATCATAGGGATCAACTTTCTCGAAAAAGAGCGAGCGAAGGGCACCCCGAGGTTCGGTTTTGTTAGGTTACTTTAAACCCTTTACACAGAAATATATATATAATAATATACCCCGCGAAGCGGGGCTCCGTCGACATAGACGGCGGAGCTCCCCGCCGGACGGCGACGGTATTTTCGCTCTTGCATCCTATGTCGACGGAGCCCCGATTCGCGGGGTATATTATTATATATATATTTCTGTGTAAAGGGTTTAAAGTAACCTAACCTCGGGGTGCCCTTCGCTCGCTCTTGCATCCTACGTCGCCTATTGCGTTTGGGATTTCATCCATCGGTATTTCGTCCATTCGGGATTTCGTCCTTTCGGGCATTTGAACATCGGTATTTTGTCTTTCGATATGTACGACTATCGGCATTTAAAACTTTCGGTATTTTGAATTTCGGTGTTTTGGACGTCGGTATTTCATTCATCGGTATTACTTTCGGGACATAGATTTATAAGAACGTCCAGATGCCTAGTACGCGCTGTCCAAATGCTTCGAATTCAAACACACCAAAATAGCGTGTTCGTTCGTAAGCCCCGCCCACAGGCCGCCATTACGCGACAGACGTTCAAAGCGCGTCTACGCTGTTAAATATATTAAAAAAATGACTGTTTGTGCGGTGAAATCGTGTAAAAACTACACTCCAAAAAAAGATAAGGATACGAACATTACGTTTCACTTGTAAGTTTGCAATTTTATGATGAATTTCTTTGAAAATATTACGAAAACTAAATAAAAACAAAACGACTCCATAATATTTGAGTATTGCCAAGGTACAGTGTGAAATATTTTTACCCCTTTTTTGTGCTGCGATATTTTAATATTGTAAAATGTTACGAAATCAACATTATTATTAACAAAAAAAAATTCATGGACTACATGAATTCACATGAACACATGCCTAAGTGAAATAAATAATTTTGAGTTTAAGTTTGAATACGTTGTTTTATTTTATTTTTTCTTTTATAGCTGCCTGCGGCTTTACCCGCGCGAAAGTAGAAATACATTCAGTCAGTCTTTCGATCTTTAAGAAGAAGTACCTAACAAACATACACAGAAACATGCACACACACCACTCACAAACTTTCTTCTTTATAATGTTAGTATGATATTAAAAGTTTTTTGTTCATTCACACATGTTTACGAAAACCATGTTATAAAATAAAAACTCAAACTCAAACTCAAAGCATTTATTTCAATTAAACCATTTTACAGGCACTTTTGAATTGTCAAGAAGTAGGTCAGTCAGAAAAATGTGAAGCTAGTTGCCCATTCCAAAGCGTAGGTACCTATGGAGAACAACGGACAAGAAACTCCATGGACACTCTTTTTAAATTATATTTTACAAATATATTAGTTACATCATTACTTTTGAATTTATAATTAAATAATGTGAGAACGATGTAAAAATAAACAAGACGTATGCGTTAAAAGCGTCCAGAGTACAACAAATAGTACTAAAACAACAATCCAAAAATAAAAATAAAATAATTACAAATAAGCCGAGGCAGCTAAGTGATGACCAGCCCCAACTGACGGCGCCCGTTCACGAACATGACGCATAGATCAGCACCATTCAGCTCAACCATTTTGAAGGGAGCTAAATGATCCAACATACACGCCACCGTCAGCGAGACATTTGTGTGAGCATGACATACTATCAGCCGCCAGGGCACATTCAAGTCAATGAAAGACATATTACCCGGTAAATGGTAAAATAAGGTATAGTACTTACATAGAACTCACATCTGTGCTATGCAATTATACAATACAAATGAAATTGAGTTTTTGAAATTATAACAATCTCGAAAAACTATCATAATAGGCACTCGGTATGAATGTAAAAGGCGGGTTTCATTTTGTACACATATATTAACTACATAATTACCTATGTCAATATGAATAAGAAAACTACCCGAATTTTCCCATATTTTGGGGTAATCATTTTGCGCTGGTATTAGAAAATGTCACGCACACAAACGCAGAAACGATAATAATACACTTGTGGTGGGCGGTCCGCACGCACACGCGCATTACAAAATGCATTCAATTTGAACGTTGCGTTTTGTACGGTACACTCCATCTGGTTCTTATAAATCTATGTTTCGGGATTTTGATACGTACCCCTTTTCAATATTCTTATTTTTGAGGTTTTTGGTGTTTTACAAATAATCCTGTATAGTAAACGTTATTCCTAATGAAAACTTTAATTCATAAAAAAAAAATGATTTCTTAGATCGATATAGTAGGAGTTTTATTATAGGTATCGTATTACCCAGTAACTGGGTTGTGGAGGTCAGATAGGCAGTCGCTCCATGTAAAATAGTATTCAGCTGCATCCGGTTAGACTGGAAGCCGACCCCACCATGGTTGGGAAAAGGCTAGGCAGATGATGATATAGTAGGAGTTTTATCGCTTGGTCACACTGGGGCGCGGGCGCCGCGGCGTACTCAAACATATGAACTTCCATTGAAGCAAAGAGCATGTTGAAGTGTCCGTAGTGGTACGCGGGCGCGGCGAGCGGCGCGGGCTGCTCGGCGCGGGCAAAAACTGGACCAGTGTGACCAGATTCAGTATTTTAATACTTTTTGGTATATTTTATCGACTTTTCCGAGCATCAGTAATTTAGTATTTTATTGGCGGAAGTAAGTATATTTTGGATGAAAAACTATGGTAATACCGTAGCGATCGTCCCCGCGAACATTGATGTTCAGGGAATTACCCGGATTTAGTCTATTGTATTTCATTCAGATAAGATAATTAATATTCAGTATTTTTTGAGGTGCTTCGGATTTTTCGTAAAATTCAATCTGGTCACACTGCACTGAACACGCAGAAGGCAGAACGCAGCCGCGCTCCAGTGCGGACAGCAAAGAGTATAATAATATAAAAGCGGACAGGCAGTCCGCGCGTTTTCCTGCACTATAGTTACTGTAATCTTTGTCCTGCGCCCGCGACCCAGTGCCCAGTGCGGCCAAGCACTTAAGGCGAAAGCGCCAGGGTAGTCCGCGAAATTCATTTTTTTTTAAGTTTTTGGCAATTTGCTGGTCAGTTTTAAGTTGTACGTTGATTAAAATATGATTCGCGGCCGTAACAAATATGTATTTACAGAATTATAATCATTAAAATCACCAACACAACTCTCCAAGACCATGTAATCCCCAAGAATGACTATTTCATGAAATCTTGACATTTGGGGATTACATGGTCTTAGACAGTCGTGTTGATGACTTTGATGATTATTTCTCTGTAAATACATATTTGTTACGACCGCGAATCATATTTTAATCAACGTACAACTTAATACTGACCAGCAAATTGCAAAAAACGTAAGAAAATTTGAATTTCGCGGGCCACCTTAGCGCTCTAGGTTAATTAATGTTCTATGGTAAACCTTGAAACAAAATTATTTTTAGTAGACTACCTACTAATTTGAAACTACGACATATATTTTTATCCGATCAATACAAATAATATTTGATTGTTTACGGGAAAATCAGCGGGAGATAGTATTTTTAACCGACTTCAAAAAATGAGGAGGTTCTCAATTCGGATGTTTATCTAAATATTTTTTTAATGTATTTTCGGGTATAATTCCCAAGAAGCTTATAACTCCGTCATAACACCTGGAAGGTAGCTTGGGATATCGGAAGCAAATCGAAGGGTCGTTATTTTTCTCATAATCAACCCAACAATCTGGAAAAACCGTGGTTTGGCAGGGCAAAGTAGAGCAGTGGTGGCCAAGTGGTAACGGCCGCGACTTACGAGTTGTAGGTCGTAGGTTCGAACCCAGACAGGCGCTTCACTTTGTGTAAATTATTTCATCACCACTGCTCTCAAAACGGTGAAGGAAAACATCGTGAGGAAACCGGCATGTCCTAGAACCAAAAAACTAAGACATGTGACATCTGCCAATCCGCACTGGGCCCGCGTGGTGGATTACGGCCCACTCCCTCTCACCGAGAGGAGGCCTGTGTTCCAGCAGTGGGAACATTATAGGCTGATTATGGTATGATTATTATCCATATATCCCGATATAATTAATTCGAATAATAATATTTTGATTTCCCTACCTTTATTTCCTTCGTAATGAAGGGCGCTTTCCGAATTAGCTATAATCGCTCACAGCGCTCACATTCACATCATTTCACATGCGTTCCGATTTAGATATCACGATTATGACAGCTGAGAGCTGTCAACAATTCGGAACGCCCGTGAGCGCGCTCACAGTGCTTACTCAATGTAAAAACGATATTATTACAGTATTTCTTTGTATAAACACCACATTTCTTCTTCTTTGGTTAGGTGGCGACTATCAGCCAGAAGCACAATTTCGAAAATGCCACTTTAGTTTAATTTTATGATAAGATGCAAATCAAAACAAAACACACACTGACATTTCCTCACACACACACTGTCATTTTTGACAGCGCTCACGGTGATATTATTCTAGGGCATGGTCGGTGTTATCGCAAGATGGCGCATGTCATGACGTCATCTATGACGATTCACGGAACGTCGTTATCGCGCTCACGCTAATTCGGTACGGGTTTAAGCACGCTCACATCGATTATTTCCCTACTCGGAACGCAGGGCAAAACAAAACGTGACATTGGCTAAATGTCGCGTTTTGTTTGAAAGAAAAAAAAAAACTACGTCATAATAATAATTATTATTCTAAGGACGGAACGGCAAAATTCTTTTTTTGTTCGAAAGAGGTTTATCCCGAAATGGTCCCATTTTTTCGTAAAGTTCTGATGATGAGTTTCGGAGCAACGGAACTCTTTATTAGATGCTTCGATCAATATTTTAAATGGAGCGATTGCCTATCTGAGCTCTACGAGTCTACAACCCAGTTACTGGGTAATGCGATACCCCTTGGTAAGACTGGTTGTCAGACTTTCGGGCTGCTGACTACCCGTAACGACGCGACTGTGAAAGATTCACGAATGACAGCCGGGACCATAGAGTAAGTAAACATGTATAAACATATATAAGAGACGGAACTCCCATAGAAAAAGTTGAAAAACGTCGCTTGTATGAAACGTGCGCTAAATTTGTCATATTTTATCTATGATTAGCGCACGTTTCATAGTTTTTTTTTTTATTAGACAGTTGCGATAGTTTCTTTTTTTATTAGAGAGTTGCGTCACACTGGCCGGGACCGCGTGCTTTCCGAAGCACGGATGGGGTCTCGGTATGTAAAGATTGTCACCTATCCACAGATTTTTTAGCCACGGGCCCCTCCCGTCGTCCCGTCGTATATAAGACTTATACTTAGTATTTTAAACAACTTAGTAGAACTGGTCATATTGCCATCCTGAAAAAAAACATCAATTCTAATTACATCTCTATTCTATGTAAATACCAACTAGCAACATTAGCTGTCAGATGAAAAAAACAATGTGTCTGTGAGTGTGAGTGATAAGTAAAAATATGGTCAAGTCCAAAAGTTGATAGACCTTTTATCAAACGTAATTCAATAAAACCTCAAGTCATAATTTATTACTTTGACACACACCAACATTCAGATCACCAAAATGAACGATGTAGAGAAACGGCAGTCCCGACCTGAAAAGGAGACAATACACTCGGGACACTTCATGGTGTCACATTTTGAAGCTGAAGCCCAAGACGACTTTGACGACTTGGTCACGGTTCCCGAAGAAGATGAGAAACAAAATGTTCAAAAAGTCACAGCTGTGGCCACCTATACAATGCCCGGGACGATGATACCATACACGCCTGATACTGAGGAAAGTATTCAGCATCAACAACTTTCTATAGAGATATCTCTAACTAAGTTATTCAAATGTATGACTTTGGCTTATAGGTGAGTCTTCACAAATTTATATTTACTTAAGTGATTAAAGAATAGACATACTGTAGCTGTTAATTGGCATTGATGTTTTCCTGGTACATGTTTAGTTAGTTGAACATGCCTCAACTTAAGATTCTAGTCGCTGTTGTTGCATGCTTATCTAAATCATAAACATGTTTTTCTATTGTGCTTGCCTCAACTTTTATTACAAGATGAGTTAAGAATAACAATAATTACTTCAAAAGATATAACATTTTAGTTTCAATTTGTAATCTCAGCTTCAATTTGGCAAATTGGAGTTTTTATATTTTAACTATAATTTTATATCATAAGGTTATTGAGATAATTACATATTTATAATAATATCAAACATCTAAGTGAAGCAGTGAAGCATCAAAATGTTCTCTAATAAAAATAAGGAAACAGTATGTTTCCATTGGGTTTAGCACTCAAAGATAAGAGGAGGTCATCATAGTCAGTACAAAAGACACAGGTCATATACTGAGATAACTCAGTCTATGAATACTTACTTACTTATTAATAATTTACTTTTGATTTTATTTAGCCTTAGTGTTATTCTCCAATATTTTTGTGTTTTCTGTAGTTACATAAATACATGATGAATGAACAATTATTAAGCTGACATACTCCTTTCTCTTGATACTGCTTTATTATGTGATATTATGTTGATACCTACTTATACAATGATTGAATCTGTAAAGATATTAACATGCTTTGCACTACAAGTGGTTGTAACAAGTTTATAAATAAATAAATTTGCATGATGCTTGTGTAATATTGGATATGTTTGTTAAAAGCCGATCAGATTAGATTTATATAATTTTCAAGCTGTGCTATTTATGTGGCTCATCTGAGCTTATAGAATTTGGATAAGTACATTAATGGACTAACAGATATTGTATTTTAAACATAACATCACACCTATTTCCCTGAAGGGTTAGGCAGAGGTGTACTTATAGTACAGTTGTAAATAAAGGATGATATTTGGACTAGTTTTGTATTTAAAAAGTTGTAGTAATTTCTCAAAGTAATAGAAGTGATTAGAAATTTTTGTAGTCAATCGAAATAGTGTATGAAGTTGTCAACAAATATCTGATATAATATAGGATACCCAAACTAGTTATATCTTAACCATCACTAACATACTTGCAATGAGTGTTGGTTAAAAGGCTATCTGAAAGTATAATAGTTGTTCATTCTCAGGTTATTCACCTATTATTTCCATCTGTTATTGCTTAGCAAACAAGTATGTAGGAAGCATTTTACTGGAGAGACAAAATACTAAGTGCTAAAACCCAAAGATCAAAATTTATTAAAAAAAAAGGAGCATTAGTACAGAACCCATAGTAGTAGTGTTGACTATCAATTAACTAATTTTATCTTTATGCTCGAGACCATTACTCGTACTTAGTTAATGGTATTGTAAATAAAATGTGGAAGATTTAAAATAATATTACAAAATTATTTACTTATGTAGGTACTTACCAGTTTTTTTTTTTAATTTGATCTGCAATCTTTGGCGAAGAGACCAGTGTCTCGAGAGCCTTCTTAAAACACATCCTTCCTTTTCAGCCTTTTCACCATTATGAAAGGGTATAAGGGATCATTGGCCAGGGAATTTAGATGAACCTAGAGCCGATCAGCATATTTCCTTATGAGTTTCTCAATTTCAATCTGAATAGTGGGAACACCAAGATATTCGTGGATCTCGTTATTTCTGGAGAACCACGGGGCACTTGTGATGGCACGCAGGATATTGTTTTGGATATGTTGGATGTACATGACGTTGCTCTTACTGGCACAGTGGGATTCCGTAGGTCCAGATGGGCTTCAACACGGCGTTGTCGATCAGTAGCGTGTTATCAGTAGAGAGGACAAAGTTTCTACCCATAAGCCAGAGCAGGTTTCCGTTATGATTAATTTCATCCCGTTTCTTCTTAATGTGATAGGTCCAGGTGAAACTTCTGTCTAAGTTAAAGCCCAGGTATTTTACATTCTCAGTATCTGGCAGAACATCAGTGCCAAGTTTGACGGGAGTTCACGGGACGGCGATTTCCTCTTAAACCGAATGTGATGTGGTTCAATTTTTGAGCACTTGCCCAGATGCGCCACTTTCTCATTCATGCAAGGGTCTCGTCTAGTAGATGTTGGAGCTTATTACTAGCCTGTGCTGGGACTTCATCACTTGCGAGGTAGGCTACGTCATCAGCGTATGTTGCTACGGTCACGTCTTCAGATACCAGTAAGTCAGGTAAATATATTATATATTACAGGGCCGAGTACGGAACCCTGTGGAATGCCGGCTTTAATTTTTCGTAGCGTAGATCTGACATCTCTGTTTCACTTGAAAAAGTCTGTCTTCGAGGACCTGTTCATGATAAGGTATAGAGAATGTGGAAGTTTATCTTTCACTTTGCACACTAGCCCTTTGTGCCAGACTCTGTCGAACGCTTGCTGAATGTCTAGGAATGCCGCCGAGCAGTAGAGTTTTAATTTCAAAGCAGCGTCTAATCTCGTGATGGACCCGGTGCATTTGCTCAATTGTCAACTGTTTCCGAAATCTTACTGGTGCTTTGGAATAATGTCGCAGAGGTCCATGAGTTCTTTCAAGCGGACTAAAAAGATTTTTTCCTATAACTTAGAGAGAACTGGTGATAAGCTTATTGGACGGTATGATGAAGCTTCACGAGTAGGCTTTCCAGGTTTGTGGATGGAGATGTTCTTGCGGCTTTCCGATGGTTTTAGCAGCTTTCCAAAGCGATGTTTCACCCTTTCCCTGAGATGACAGGCTTTCTAGAGTATTTCGGAACGAAGAGTTTGCCGATTCTTGTAGTAGCGTCTTCAGTTGTTTCGCGGCCAGGTTGAAAGCTGTGTTATCTGCAGGATGCTAAAATTGATGCCAGATTCATCGTAGCCGCCGTTTATCTACAAGCCAAGGTTTGCTTTAATAATGTTGCGGTGACATCGTTGGAAGGCGAGCTAAGCAGGGTGAGATTTTCCATGCAGAGAATTGGATCAGGTTTGTGAGGTATTCGCAAGCATTGTCAATGTCTTCTGGAGTCTTCATGTTTAACTGAATTTTTTCGTCCAAGAAACTACGAAACCCATTCAGTTTTCCGGTTTGATAAGGAGTCAGAGGTTCAGCATATATGACTGAAGTGCTCAAGGTTAGGATTACCGGCGATCATACGCCGATAATCCTTACCTTGAGCACTTCAGTTTCACTCAGATGATCCATCAAGGCTCGATTCTACAGAGTCATGACTGATCCCTTTGGTTACAAAGAAGTCCAGGAAGAGCTGGACGCGAGTTCGCCGCCGCTGCCGATGGCCTCTACGAGGACACGGCGGTGCTCCGCCCAAGCGGGGCAGACCTCCACCGTATGCTCCACCGTGTCCTCTGGGCGATCCTGGCAATGGTGACACCCGGACGTATGCATTGCCCTCCAGTCCTCTCCTGATATGAATTTGTTTCCAAGATGAGAAAAGTAGTCTTCAAACATTTGATCCCACCAAAAACATTTTCATGTAAAATGTTGCCAAGATGAGACCACATATGGCTCGCACTGTCAAAAAGTTATCAGATCTCATGCCACGCCCTAACTTCACAAACTCTACACCTTAGTCAAAATATGAGGCTTGGCCGTTTCGTTACTACAAGAACTATTGTATAACAGAAAAGTAATGAATAGTGAATAAATTTTTCACCTTACGCCCATGTGATGGTAGCGAAACGGCCAAGCCACATATTTTGACTAAGGTGTAGAGTTTGTGAAGTTAGGGCGTGTAGAGTCAGAAGCTTGGCTCGACATGAGATCTGATAACTTTTTGACAGTGCGAGCCATATGTGGTCTCGTCTTGGCAACATTTTACATGAAAATGTTTTTGGTGGGATTTCACATCTTTTTGAAAGTTGCTTATGAAATAAAAAAATATTTTTTTGGGGGGTTATTTACTGAAAATCCTGAAATACGTATTTTATTATTTATAACAAGGAGTCCCTATATCAATTTTCAGAACTCTAGCATGAAAATATGCGGAAGTCTCGTACAAACTTCCATCCCCTATTTTAAGGGGTTGGAGGGTAAAAGTTCCAAGTTTTAGAGTTTTTTTTGTTGTTTGTGTACTATTACTAGCTTACATACCAACTTTCAGCTTTCTAGGACTTCAGGAAAACCCTTAGAATATTGATGATCATCAGTGAGTCAGTGACGAAATCGGGGTGTTTTAGATATCAATAAAATCTAAAGTATAAGAGCTATGCAATTGAAACTAAGTCAACCACTGACATCATATCCCGAAAATTTTGTTTATCTGGTATAATCCAAACCCAAGATATGAAGGTTCAAAAATACGACGAAGTGCTTCGAGAAAAGGTAGGTAGTGCCCTTGCGCTTCGCTTGGCTCGTCTTGGCGGGGCCACTACCGTGACCCCAGATAAGTAAGTTTGTGTTTAGGTGGGCAGCAAACGGCGTACAATGTTATCGGGCCTGCTCGATCGTCTAATCTAATAGTAGTAGTAGCCTGGATATGTTGGGTGGCGTATTCCTCCAGTACGGTGTGCTTAAGGTTTGATCTTATTACTATTGCAGTACGCGCATGAGCTTTGCCATCGCCAGGATGGGGCGTGAAGTAAATATTGAAACCCTTCATTCGGTAACGACTATTTTTTGAGGCTTGAGACTAGAGACTAGGACTATGTCAAGTTTATTACTATCGATCGCTTCTTCAAGTTGAAATATGTTCGACGATAACCCATTGATGTTCCACGTTGCAATAGGTAAGGGTACTATGAATGTAATTTAGAGACAACAGTCGTCAATAAGTTCAGAAGGGTACCTAAACCTATCTATTGAATGAGTTGGTCTCCGTGGTTGGTCTATCTTTTCATATTGTTTTATTAATTTTTGAACAATGCGACTTTGTTGAGGGCTGTTTTCAGTTTCAGAGTCAATGTCAGTGCTGCGGCTATTTGCTGCAATATCAGAGTAGCTTCTCTTGTCACGGAGTTGGTTGGTATTAGGTCGTAGTGAGGTTTTGCTGGGGTGACCTTGTGGTTCAGTTGGTTTCGTTTCGAAAAGGAGAGGTCGAAGAGGATGTTTTTTGTTCTGGTTTGCTTTTCTGGACGAGATATCCAGGTAGACCTGACAGACAGCCTCTATAGTTAGCAGGATAGTCACATGAGCACAAAGCGCACTTGGCAGGTGTGCTGCGATCTTTCTTTGGGCAGTCTGCAGTTTTGTGTCCTTCCCCGCATTTGACGCATCTTTAGGGCCTCATGCAGTTATTCCTGGAATTACCATATTGCTGGCAGGGGCAGCGCTGGCTTTGAACAATAGTTTTAGCTTTTCGAGGGTCTTCTATTGTAACTCGCTGATGGTGGATAATATACTCTATATTTTTATCTGCTTAACAATTCTCATTTGGTTCCCAGTTGACGAAAAATGTAAAAGATGGAGTTTTGTCTGGACCATATCGTGCCGATCGTGCGTTGATGATTTCTCCTCGAACTTTAAACTCAAACTCAAAGCATTTATTTCAATTAAACCATTCACAGGCACTTTTGAATTGTCGACGTGTCGGTCAGTCAGAAAATATTCCTTTCTGCGTGAACGTGTAACCTATCAAGCCTTTGGCCCTTATTGCCGATATCACATCCTTGTAAGTTTCTCGGCACGGGTGACGCCCATCCCTATAAGATTAAGGCACAAATCAACGATATTAGCTGGTCACATCGAGGTTGGTGCTAGGAACTGAAGTCCTTCCAGCTATTCATCCTCTCGGCGCGGTCTTCACCTTAGGATTAGGGTAATTATTTTATTGAGATTTTCTTCCTCGCGGTCCAGGCGGTGAAGCCGAGGCCCCCAGCCTAACGACATGACCGTAAGGGCCAGGTTGTTAAGGTCATTTCCTACCATAAACAAGGACAAGCTTGACTTAGCCTTGTCGGTTCAGGGCATTTACTGCCGCCCGACACACTTGTAGGGTGCATCTTAAATGGACAGGATGGTATGTCCTACGGACGCGAGCAACTTTGTCCCCCTTTGTATTACTTAATTACCTAATCACGTATAGAATGTACATAATTTATGTACTGAGACTCGTATTTTTGCATAAATTTATTGATTTCATAGCTACATTTTTTCCGGTTACGCCTAAAAACATGGAAATCAAAACAAAACATTCCTCTAAAAACTCGTCTTTGTTGAGTTCTGTACATAAAATAACAAAGAAAAATATGGGTTTAGGTATCTCATCACGGCAATAGAGGTAAAATATTATACCTAGTAGTAATAGGTATTACATACATACATACATACATAATCAGCCTATAATGTTCCCACTGCTGGGACACAGGCCTCCTCTCGGTGAGAGGTAGGTATTAATTACAGCCTATTACAGGAAAACTAAAGCCATATTTGCGGCAAGAGTGAGGGATAGTCTTTAGTTACTTTTGTGATGACTAAGGACCTCTACACGCCAAGCGCAGTCGGTTTGTGTAGCGTTTATACAAAATCGAAGCTACAGTCATGAAAAATTATGAAAGCAAAAATACCTACACAATTCACAAACTGCGCCGTTCCACACCGCGCTTGGGGCTCCGTACCGAGGGGTACGGTACCCTCCAGATTTTCAGTTGTTTTAACTTGTTTTTCAAAACAATTCCTCATTCAAAAAAATAGAGCAATTTTATCTATGAGAGGTCACGGCGATGTCGAGGACGTTTTCGAAAATAATTAAGAATATCATTTCACTTTTTCATCGGCCCCTTCCTGTTCAACAAGCTGCTACAGAGAATACCAAAATAAATTAATAAACACAACTACTTTAAGTATCCCTCTTGCATTCTAATCATCATTTCAGTCAAAAGACGTCCACTGCTGGACATAGGTCTGATAGCCCCCAAGCACCTGCATTCTAATATTGCGTACGAATGCATGCGATAATTAATGCCTTTAGTAAATCCTTTCGCGATTTGGTACAAACGCCAGAACATCAAGCTACTACAATCTGTCAAATTTCTTTAATAGATTTTCAACTTTATCGCTAAAGCATAAGGTTCAAAGGTGATTGGGATAATTTGACAGTTTCGGGTAGCTAGATGTGCTGGCGTCTGTACTAACAACATTAACCTGTCTGATGTCGGTGATGCGAACCCATAAGATTTTCACCTACCAAAAATCGTTCAACGCGCCTAAAGAAGTTTTCTCTTCAAAGATGGGTCTTGTGGGACTATGCATACGGTATTATATGAGCATCGGATGACGACACTACGTTTTAATATTGAAACGCAAAAAAAGTAAGGGTGTGATGATAACGCACAAGCGAGATCGACGACGGAATGACGCCAACAATACCGTGGTCATCTTGCGGTGAGTTATTAATTAAGCTTGGGAGAACAGATCTAACCATCTCATAAAAGCATTCAAATGTATTGCTAGATCAGAGCCGCTACGATCTATAGGATTTCAAACTCTCTAAAAAAAATTCGGCACTATCATCGCTCAATCAATAGATATTTGGAACGGGTTGATTGAATTTGATGCGTTATTCTCATTTCAAGAGATCGATTTGGTTTAATAGCAATTTGGATGGATCAACGCTCAACGATATGATCAATCCGACCAAGCAATTTCTATTCAGCGGCATCCGGTGTGTTAGTGTAATACACCCTAAGAACATTAAAAACCTGTAATTATGAGTGGGCCTACTTAGTGAATTGCCTATAAATAATGTTATGTAAGAGCGCTTGCCGTAAAGTGCGTTATGCAATAGGTATTCCTTCAAGCCTGTTGAATCCTATAATTGATATCTATATCAAATTTATTGTTACAAATAGCTTTTCTAATTTACCTTCTGCCTTTTATTTGTACAAGTACAGACCGTAGATAAGATAGGCTATGTTTCTTTCTTATCAAACTGTTATTTGCAATAAGCTTAAGATCACATATTGATAGCGATGCTGATAACCAGCTTACCACTTGATTGTCTGACAATTTATTTCCACTGTGCAGCACAGTTTTGTAATATTGTCTACACTTTTGACAAATATTTTTTTTATATTTTGTTAATCATGGCTGTTTTAACTTCGTTCAAAGTAAAAATGCTTCTTATAAGTTCGAGGACCTTTATAGTTAACATTTTTATGAGAGTTAATTTATCTAACATTATTTTGTGACTGGGTGAACGCGGGAAGAGCATGGTGAGTTATTTTTTTTTTCTAAATATATTTTGTTTTGTTTTTCTCAGACAAAAATTAACTTCGCCAAAATGGAATCGTTTTAAAGGTATAAAACTTCGGTGGAAGGACAAGATTCGATTGAACAACGTCATATGGCGGTGCTGGCATATGCAATGTAAGTGCATTCATTTATATTTAAAAAAATAAAAGCATCAACGATAGGAACATGATAGACATTTTAAGATAAATAGCCCAAAGTTTCACTTCTTTGTTGACTAAATTCTATTTGCAGAGCTCTTTGACGACGTTTCTTGGTGCCTACGTATTGTTTATCTATTACTATGCGGCATGTTCTGTATTAGATTTTTTATAAAAAAAGTGACTCATCTCCTCTCATTAGGTGTCTGCGTGATCGGCTTTCCGTAGTTCGGACATATGTATAATGTTAAAGTTAGGTGAGAGCTGAGATGCTGCGGTTTCGTTGCTTTAAATCAAGGCTTATGTTTATCTGTAATCTGATTGCTGAACATGCTGTAATAAATAAAACCTCGGACGGCATGCACTAGAGGCTTGTTAAAAGCAATATTTTGATAATCATGCTGATATGAAATTGGTATAGGCGCGTAAGTTATGGACAAATAATTATTGTCTGGGAAATTGAACACCAGAGGGCCCTGTTTTATAAAGCTGACAATCCGAAAAGTCCGACATAATAATAATAATATGTAAAATATGTGCGACAGGTGACAGGTGACAATTTGTCGTGAAAAACTTGTCAAATCTGCTTTATTGAACAGAAAATTGTCATGACATATTGACATATTTGTAGAATTGTCCGACAATTCTGACAGGACCTCTGTCGCAAATTCATATTTTGAAATTTGAAAGTGTAAGAAAATGTCAATAAAAGATTTATTACAAAAAATTGTACTTACATCGAGCAGTGAGAGTAGTGATGATGAATACTTGGAACAAACAAATACAACCGAGGAGGCAACGACGATCATTTAAAAGCAGAATCAATTTCTCCTTCTCAATTACAGATTTCTGCTTTAAAGAAGATTTCGGGTACCTATGTAAAACTACCGTAGAATATTTTTTAATTGATAAAATTGGTCATCGACTTGAACACGTTACAAGCAGAAACCTAGCACTTACACCCTAAAAACAAATTTTATGCGCTTTACATTGGATGGGTTGTAGTTCACAGTACCACGTTATTGGTGATGCACATGGGGAAAAGCAACCGTACATCATTGCATAAGTAGGGTATGTGGAGCCGAGACTACTGAACTACTCGGAGAAGAGGTTTGCTGGCCTGATAATTGTAACCGAATACCAACACTTTTCATGAGGCATAATGGGATACCTAGAATATCTGGTATTGTGGACGGTTCGCTAAATCCAGTTTCCAGTCTTTAATGAAAATACCGAAAGCTGTTAATTGTTCGGCTATTTCCTTCCATTTTTTTATTTTTATGTCGTGAGTCATTTGGTCATTAAACTTCCCAAAGAGTATATTTCTATTTTAATAAATAAGGCCCAAAATGGTACAGACGCCAGCAGGTCAACCTACCCGAAACTGTCAGATTTTCGCAATCAACCTTGAACCTTATGCTTTAGCAATAAAGTCGAAAATCTATTAAAGAAATCTGACAGATTGTAGTAACTTGATGTGCTGGCGTCTGTACGTTTTTTTGTACATTTCCATTTCACACGCGATCAAAACAAACAATCGAATTTCTTCATAATTAGGTATGCTTTTCAGTTGCGTTAAATGCATTCCTTTATTTCTGTTTTACTATGTAATGTAGGTACACTTACCTTTGATTGTCGTCGTGGACATTTTATTTCTTAGTTTAGTTTTCAAAATGTTTAGTGCTGTTTTGTTAGACATAGGTAAAAATTAATTCGGATACATGCTTAACATGAAGCTAAGTATTTTAAGTGGAGGTTTTATCGTTTTAGACGAAACCTCGAGTAAATACTGGTATAATCGTAAAAACAGTAGAAACTGGTTCTTAAACAGAAAACCTATGTCATGGTGAAAACAGTAAATCTACTGTTTAGGGTTGGCAACACTGTTTCCGCTTGACCCGCCACCCGCTCCTGCTGCCCGCCCCGCGCCACTGTAATTTCACACTAAGCGCGACAATTCTACAATTTTGTCATTTTTTGACATATTTGTCGAATGGGCATTGTTCATATTTTTTTAAATGTTGTAATTGAAAAACCATTTCGAGGAATAGCGTTACTGATCATTACGGACTAATTAATTACGAAAAATATTCATATTTTATTGATATTTTTGATAAAATACGATTGACCTTGTTTGCCCTTTGGTTTGGCTGTACAGTTTTGTATCGTTACCTCGTTATCGTTAAAAAGTAAGAGGCAAGTATTGTCTACAAAGAGATTTAAGATTACCTAGAGGGGTCATGCAAAGAAATGTCTTAGAAAAACTGTGATCCCATGTCTCAGTGACGCCATCTGGCGTAGTATATCCAAATTAGAGCGGCAATTTATTCAATTAGATTCAGCTATCGCTCGGTAGATGGCCAGTGTGGCTAGTGTTGCCAGATACGATTTTAAATAGGTGGATTGAAAATCGGATCGGTGGTGCCTGAAAAACCTAATATAAATCAAATCGGTTAGATACATATCGAAAACTAAACAAATTAGGCAAAAATTGTCTCAGGCAGAAAAAAATATCTACAATTTTATTCGCTACTATTCATTGTCCGTATCACCGTCTATGACAAGGTATCAGTTTCAGTGTGTGTTTTTAAGTAAGTAGGTAGTTATTTACATTTTGAAATAAAATAATTGTAAATGCGCCTGCGGCGGCGGCAAACCGCCGAATTATTATGCTTTTGTGTTTTATATTGCTTTTTGTGTAAAGTAGACATTTTTGCAATTGTCGGTTGCGTTTCGCTTTTAGCAAAATTATTTTTTTACACTTTTGTTTGCAAATATTTGTAAATCTTATATCGATATACGTATATCCGAGGCGAGGTACAAAGTCCGTAGATCTGTGGATAAATCCGTAGGTCTGGCAATGCGGGGTGACACTAAGTACAAACTATAAAAGTCTCTGCACATAGCGGGCGCGGCGCGGCGGGACGGGACGGCGACGCGACGCTGAGCAGTTGTAATGTACTAGATATTACGGACGACTTCACACAGAGCCGTCGCGCTCGGCGCCAATGTTTTAAAAAAATAAATAAAGTGTAAACTAACTTTGTGCCTTTAATACAAATAAACTCTATCTCTAAAAGGTGGTTTCCCTAAGATAACCTCCCTCATACATTTAAATAAATATTATCGATAACAAAATCGATATACAACATCACATCTCTGTAAGGCAGTATACTCCGACTTTTAATTAGTTTTTAATTCAACTAATAATTATTACCCTCTTTTATAAAATCAATTTATCATGAATCGATTTTGAACTGAATTTTACTTGAATTAATCGATTATTTTGTCACACCACTATTTAAATTTCGTTAAAAAGTGGTAACACTTAAGCTGTCATTTTATAGTAAAGCTACTCAACAATAGATGGCGTTTAATACAAAATAAGCAAATTTTCTAGATCTATCTACGAAAATTATTTTATTCTAATTACTGAGTAAATATAGATAATACATACGAAAATAAACTGAAGGTAGGTCCAGTTGTTCTACCATAACGAGATTTGCAGTATCGTAATGCGCAACTTCAACACAACAACAATATTTCCATACAAAATATTTTTCTTTTGTTGGACACGAATGCGTCAATGCGACTTCACGCGCAGGCGTACCATACTAGACTGAGACACTCGGTACCGGTATGTAACAAGTATGGGATCACGGTTTTGTTCGCTATGTCCCGTCTAGGTTAATAACTTTAATGTCTTTGATTGTCTACAATCTGTCAAGTGTCAAATTATATTTATTATATTATTATTTTTGCTCCCCTTATTTCAGCTACGCTATGATGATGGATGCTAGTAGAAATATACTCTAATATCATAACGGTCTCAACTTTAGGCAGGTTTCGCGAGTCAGCTTTAACAAAAGTATCGCTCATTGTGGTCATTTGTGGTTCAGGAAAACGAACAATAAAATTATGTCGCCGCGTGCGTTATTATTCTATTTCTAAGTCGCCGCGTAGATTGTTCTAGTGACGACAGAGAGTAGTATATTGCTTGGACGACACTTACTCATAAAAAAACCATTTGTAAACAAATACGATAATAGGATAGGATTCGAATTCGATTATATAAGACAGTATTTGAGTATTCAGTATTGACACTTTGACAGATGTGATATGGATGACGTTGTGTTGACAGATTAAAATTTTTAATTATGTACTAGTGAAGCAACAGCACTTAATCTATTTAAGCCAAAGATGACGTCACCTACCTTAAAAACTTAAAATAATTAAATATTTTTTAAAAAAATAACTATTGAGTCAATCATCAAAATATTCAAATTAGTTTCTCAAAATGCTCTAAATTTTCAAAAAATAAAATAAAATCTAATGGTTAGAATTTTTGGACAATCCCCATTGTCAGATTTATAAAACAGGGCCCTTGTACGCTTAGCGCCAAACAGACTGGAGCGCCTACATAGATATAAGATACAGGAGATAACGGTGACCCCAAACTGGACATTAAAATAAAGACAAGGTTGATTTATATTTGATTGCTGCTACCACGGTGATATAATATTGCGTATTTACATTTACGTAGGTACATTAATTCAAATACAATAATTTTGTTATGCTGTTTAATTCAGTAATTCATTTGGAGGCCGGTTGATAGGAGTTTAAAAAAAAAAGGTTTTTTTTTGTAATTGCTGTGTTAATAAAAGTGGTTTTATATGTGTGGTGGATAGAAAAAGAGGAATGTGTCAGTAGGTTTGAGTCAAGTGGTGAATAAAATTATTGAAATGGAGGATATGGAAAGAAAATCTGTGACTGAATGTTGGAAAGAGATGGCGGATTGTATAAGGAGAGTAGCAAAAAATGTGTTTAGAGAATGGAAAGTGAAAGGTATGATAGAAAAGGATACATGGTGGTGGAATGAAGACGTGCAAAAGATGCTAAAAGAAAATAAATTTGCTTTCAAAGAATGGCAGGGTGTAGAAAACGAGAATGATAGGATAGTTTGAAAGAAGAGGATTTATAAAGAATGAAAGAGAAAGGCAAAAAAGGCTGTAGCAGTTTCGAGGGCTAAGGCGCAGGAGATGTTGTATGCCGCACTGGACAGCCCTAGAGGCCAGGAGGAGCTCTACCGGATTACAAAAGCCAGAGAAAGGAGAACGAGATGAAAGACAACGCTCGTAAGGTTCTGTCCAAAGATGATGAAATAAAAGAATAATGGAACGTTTGTTTTGAAAAGCTAATGAACGAAGAGAATAAATGGAATGGTGTGGTCAAAGAGGTATAAGTTAATATCGGTTTGGTGAGGCAAATTAGTATATATTAGATGAAGTAAGAAAGGCAGTCCAAGGTATGAAACATGGAAAGGCTATGGGCCCAGATGATACACCAGTTGAAGTATGGAAGCGTTTAAAAGAAGATGGATGTATGTGGCTGACTTTATTCTTCAATAAGTTGTTGCATGAAGGAGGGATCCCACATGAATGGTGCAATAGTTCGCTAGTGATCTTCAAGAATGAAGGTGATTTACAGTACTGCAACAACTATCGAGGGACAAAGCTCATGTCACATAGTATGAAGGTATGGGAGAAAGTAATAGAGAAACGACTGCGAAAGGAGAGCGAGATTACGCCAAACCAGTTTGGGTTTATGCCAGGTCGGGGAATAATGGACGCCACTTTTGCACTCCACCAATTAATTGTACGAGAAGTAAAGACGTGCACAAGAACTTGCACATGGTGTTCATTGATCTGGAGAAAGCGTATGATATGGTACCTCGAAATGTGCTGTGGTAGGCCTTGAAAGAGAAGGAAGTACCGATAAGTTCAGTGTGGCTGTTGGCTTGCACTAAGGATCGGCTTTAAGTCCTTACCTCTTTCCGTTGATTATGGACGCTCTTACGGCGGACATACAGGAAGAGATACCTTAGTAGATGCTGTTTGCCGGTGGCATTGTTTTTTTTTTGTTTTTGTTCTTTTCCGTGAAGGAAGATGGACCTGCGATCCAGAGCAGATTGGAGAAATGGCAACAGAAGCTGGAGAATGTTGGCTTGATAATCAGCAGAACCAAAACTGAATAAACGTTCTGCGATTTCGGCGGTCTCTCCAGTTCCGGAGCCTTAGAGCTTGATGGGGTGCTTCTTCCAGTCGGTATATACTTTCGGTATCTCGGTTCACTCGTGCAAAGCGATGGCGAAGTAGATCGGACGGTTAAGCACAGAATTAACACTGCATGGATGAAATGGCGGCAAATCACGGGAACAATCAGCGACTCCCGCATTACCTTTAAACTTAAGAGAAAGATATATAAAACCATAATTAGACCTGCAGTCTTGTATGGATCAGAATGTTGGGCCACAAAAGGGATGAATGAAAGGCAATTGCATGCAGCAGAGATGAGAATGCTAAAAGGGATGAATGGTGTTACACGAACGGATAGAATAAGAAATGAGTACATAAGAGGAAGTCTGAAAGTGGCACCCGTAACTGAAAAGTTGTGTGGAAATCAGTTGTCATGGTATGGGCATGTGACACGAAGGAATGAAGAAAATGTCGTGAGGAGAGTTTAAGGTATGAATGTCGACGGCTATAAGAGTAGGGGAAGACCAAAGAAACGATGGATGGACTGTGTGAATAATGATATGGTTAGAAAGTCACCCCGACTACTGAGAAGACGACTAATAGAGATATATGCAAGAAAAAGACATGTTGCGCCGACCCCAAATAAATTGGGATAAGGGCAGGAGAATTATGTAGAAGTTAAGTAAGTATAGAAAGCCACGCCCACGTTTTAAATTATTGAAGGCGTGTCGTGTATTACCGTCTACCTATGATGTAGACATTTTATCACATTCATATCTGGTTGAGTAATAAATTACGATGTAGAAAAACTTTTCAGATTTATGCGAGGTGAACCTACGTCTGCGCGATTAAGAATTTACCGATAATGTAGAATATGTAGGGCAAACAATTTATCGAAAATCTATCAATATTTAATAGTTTAACAGTGTTTGTCTAGATATTAATGAAACCCCAAAGGCCCAGAAGCTGGTGTGATGTAATTCATAACAATGTTAAGATAACGATATCGTCTGTTGACACCTTGAACACCGAAGGTGCCGAATATTCTACTATTTATATTACTTTAGTATTTATTATGTACTAGCTGACCCGGCAAACGTTGTTTTGCCATATAAATTATTTCTAGCTGCCCGGCGCTATCGTTCCCGTGGTGTCCAACCCCTTACCCTATCCTACTCCTACCCTACTCCTACACTACTCCTACCCTACTTCTACCCTACTCCTAACCTACTCCTACCCTACTCCTACCCAACTCCTACCCTACTCCTACCCTACTCCTACCCAACTCCTACCCTACTCCTACCCTACTCCCACACTACAGACTCCTACCCTACTCCTATAAGTAAATAAAAGTATTAATTACTATGTCCGTCTAAAACCGGATAAAAAGCCGGATCCTATGTCCGTCTCCTGGTTCTAAGCTGAATTTTCAGCCAAATCGGTTTAGCCGTTCTTGAGTTATAAATAGTGTAACTAACACAAACAACATTATAATCATTATCATTACTTTTTTAAATAACACAGACATAAGTATCAGAGTTAATAATACACATGATAATGTTTTAAAGATCACAATATGTTTTCTTTAGTACTATATCGTCCCAATAGATGTCGTTACGTGTTTCCACTTATTGCAATAAAAAGTTGTTATAGAATGCTTTAAATTGATTATACCTTTTGATAGACTGAAGCGATTGCGATGAAACAAAGACTAATCACTACTCTGAGTTCTACACTATATTTGAGTATAAAAATGAGCCATATTGGTTTGTTACTTTTGACGTTGAACCTGTTCAAATGAAAAATCTGTCACATCCAAACAGACAAACCGACAAACAGACAAAAATTCCAAAAATTGATGAAATAGCATCTGTTGGTTATCCTGTAACACCCCACCTATTTTTTTTTTTTATATTTTCAATGTACAGAAACGCCTCGTCTACAGATTTATTATATGTATAGATAATTGTAACTACAACTGCATAAATTATGTTTACAGTTATAAAGAAACAAAATACATTGGTATGCCAATTCGCTTCCCCGTTAGATGTTGACACGCACGTAAAACCAGAGGTACGAACGATTAATTTTATTATTATTTATTTTTAATAAAAAAGTAACGATATATTAAAATAATAATATAACATTACATTATTTTTAGGCAACAATACTAGAAGGTAAATATTGGAAACGTAGGGCAGAGGCGGTTATAGCAGAATATAAAAAATGGCGCAAGTTTCATATAATGCGACTCCTTGGAAAGGGAGACACTTCCGTTCAGGATACGGTAAGATAAATTTTTAACTACTATATGTTTGTCACTGGAAAATAGGCATAAAGTATAACAAATATGGTTGGTTTTTGTTCAGATATCGGACATGGACACGGTGGAATCGTTCTCGCAGTGCAGCGACCTTGCAGGCAACATGCTCACCGACGAGGACTATCTAAACTTCATGACTGACACACTCTTCTCTACCATCACCAGCCATCAACCCTTCGCCTTCCCCGACTGTAGGGAAATAGGTAAATTGAACTTTATTAGAAAAAAAAAATGGCGAGTTTACATTAAAGAGGAGAGGAGCGGAGCAACAGGATATATAGGAATAGAAAGGGATTAGTTAACGTCTGTTTACATCATAGTATTATTGGCAATAATTCCCATTCTAGTATGTATCTGGATAGATGCATACTGGAATGGAAATTATTCCGCTCCGCCCTTAATAATTTACTATCCTTTCTAATTTTTAGTGACAATAATCGTAATTTACTTATGCTTTCAGCCAGAGGAGCAAGTTTAGCAGACTTCATTCAACCAAGCTTAGGTCCACTGCAACCCAATCTTGATGATTTTATGGACACATTGGAACCTCTTCAGGGTAACTGTCATTTTAAATATGAAATAAGTTATCTATCTACCTGTTTCAGTACTAACATGTCAGTAAAATGTTTCAGATTTGTTGACGCCCAGATTATTACCGCCAGTGCCAGAGGAATCTGCGTTAACTTCCGAAGATTCGATGTATCGAGGGGGCATATCCGTGGACACCTACTCTCCACAGAGTTTTATGAACAGCAGCCAGAGTAACACAGCAGTCACGATGCCGACCAGCCAGATGTCTTTACACGGTACCATACACATTTCACGATGACGTGACGCCGCTTGAATCTTTTCGCGTCATCCAACCAATCAATCTTTTTATTACCTTCAGTTATACAAAAACACTTATCTAAACACTATGCAGCGTTACAACTAAGGGAAAGAGTGTTTTCGATGAACTCTGGCACCCAAAGTAAAATTTATCTTGTGTTAAGGGTGCCAAAAGTGACACCATCATCATGTAATTTTAATCCCCTACTTATAATTAGAGAGTAGACTGGTAGAAAATGCCCAAGGCATTAAGTCCGCCTTTGTACAGTTTTTACTTGTGCATAAAGTTTAATAAATAAATAAATAATTCGATTTATCGAATGAAACCTTTGAAGAACAAGTAAATTACTAAACAACACCCCTTTTCTAGGCACAAGCAACAATACTCAAATGATGTCGATGGCAGAACATACAATAAAGAATGAGCAGCAGATGGGAATGTACGACAATAACAGGCTATTTTCCCAGTCCGAACTACAGAACAATATGATGAATGCTCAAGAGATGCTATCTTCGTATCAACCCATCAGTTACGAACAACAGAACACTTCACAGTCAGACCAACAAATGCACAATTACGTTGGAAAATCATCTAGGTTACAATATGTTAATACTCCAAAGATTGTTGCGCAATCTGAACCTTATAAATATAATACAGGTAAGTCGATTACCGAGCGACTGATGCTTTCGTTGTCCATTTGAAATAAGAAATAATACTATCACGTTTATGTTTACAGGTGTAGTACCGCCTTCACAAACTGCACCAGAAACTGTATCATTGCTGCAGCAACCGATACAGAATTCTAAGTACGCGTCTACTATAGTGATTCAGGGGCGAGGCGGCTACGGGCGAGAGAAGCCGCGACAGAGAGTGTCCCACTACTCGGGGCAGGTGCAAAACAATCAGTATCAGAGTTATGGCCAGACCATGAGCCAGTCGGGACCGCCGGTGTCCCCGCAGGGCTACGAGTCCCGCTCTGTGGGCTCGCGCCAGACGTCGCCGCAGATGCAGTACTTGCAGCCGAGTGCACAGGACTCTTATAAGGGGAAGCCCGTGTCGTCTACGGTGAACCCTCGCTCGTTTAAGATGCCTTCACCGCCGCTGGTGCCCGTCACAGCTACACAGGTGAGATCTGATGAGGTGTTTATTTTTGTAAGAGTGTATTTCGTCAATTCTGATGTCGAGTCTTAGAGCGGTTCTGCACTACATCCGATCCGAATCCGAAAAATGCCAGTCCGAAGTGACCATAGTTCTATTTGTATGATCACTAGATCTGAATTCTATCCGTCCGAATTTAGAACATTTTCAAATCGGATTTGCATCAGATGTAGTGCAGAACCGTTCTTACCATCGCTTTTGTGTGGACAGTTGTCGTCGGGGGCGAGCTCGAGTGCGGGCGCAGTATCACGCGTCAATAAGGAGCAGTTTCGCTCGCACAGCCTGCCGCTGGGCTCGCAGCTGAACCCCGACTGGAGCGTGAGTGCGCCTGCGCAGGTCGCACCCGCGCCCGCGCCGCATGACGTGTCGATCGCTAAGCACAACGCGAGGGTATGCGCTTTTACTACATCACATTTCTTGCCAGGACCATCCGGACGGAAAAGTTATTCCCGAGTAAGATCCCCGGAGTAATTGTTCTACATCCTAACAACCACCACTGCTCCTCCCGAGATTGTCCACGCATCGAGCTTGTCAAATTTTTAATTGCTGACGTTTTGAAATTACTGTTATTAAATTTTCCATGGGCCAACTACAAGATTTCCTTTATATTACCCAACAGATGTCTGTGGAAGTGAAGAGTGATTTAATCGCTCGTATCCTCGTGCAATGAAATCTCGGCAAACGCTCGAATCATTTGAAATGGTAAGTACGGGTGTACGTGTAACGTACAAAGTTGACAATTTGCAGGCTCGCGAGTCAAACCCCCGCGTCATTCGCATTCGGTCGCGTTCGACGTCGAGCGGCGTAGTGGAGGGCGTGGCCGGCGGGGCTGGCGGGACCGGCGGGGCTGGCGGGGCCGGCGGGGCTGGCGCGGCCGGCGGGCCGGCCGGGCCTGCGCGCCGCCCGCCGCCACTCAACAGCGTCGCGTCCGAGCCCACGCTGCCGCAAGCTAGCGTAATGCTCGCGCAGCTACTCTCAGCGCAACACTGTCAGTCAATATGCTAATTTATTTTTTTATGTCACTCGCTCGCACGCTTTTTATAAGTTGCGTACAGATCGGTATAACAATCATTGATATACGTATACAGTCTCGACGACTTTGGCGAAGTCAAGACCAAGCTTTCAAACGCCAACAATTGAGATTCGACATCGATCACCAAACAATCATTATTTTCACAATTCCGATCTGTACCTATATAATTGTTCCTACTAAAACCCGCGGCTTCCTCTGACCTCTTTTGTTTTTCATATTGCAGCCCAAAGCATGTACAAGCTAAACAGCTGCGAGGAGGGCGCGGGCTCGGAGCCCACCCGGTCGCCGAGCCGGCGCGCGCAGCCGTCGCCCATCGGCAGCGACGTCATGTCGCCGCAGCACGTGAGTAACTGGGTATGACAAGGCCGAAGAGCAGACTCTTTAGACGCACCGCATTTCGATTCAAAGTAACATTTTCATCGTACATTATTTCTTTCTTCTGAATTTTGAGTAAAGTAAAAGTGTTTGTACAAACCTACTTACAAAAAATATAAAATCATTTCATCATTTCATTTCAATTAGAGAATAGTGAAGATCGTTTTATGTAGTATCAAAAGTGGTTCAACATTTATTATTGATTCGCGCTGAGCGTATATATTCACTGAAAGCGGTGACGCCGCGTGATCGCAGCGTAAATGCATATGGTGAGCTAGCATCGCTACATAATTCAATCCAAATTACGCCGCATTGCGCCCATACCTATTCGCTCAGTGCGTAGACAACGTATCTGTCAGTATCAGTACAGTATAAACAGAATGTTAGTTTTGCTAGTCATACGTATGGTGGCTAATGCTGAAAAAATATCGAATCATTTATACGAAGGTGTAATTGGAATAACTGAAAATCTCAAAAGGATCCATTGTACTCATTAAGACGAACAATTTTAATTTTTTTTTAGAATTGACTCGAATTTCATATTAGTACAATAACTCCTTTTAAGGTAGCTATTTCAATTGCACCTTGTATACCTCATGATCTTTGCGATGATGCGCCGGCATTATAGCTAACAATCTGTTCTGCGCAGTCCCTGTCCCCGCCCACGTCGCCGGGCGCGGGCTGCGCGGGCTCGCCGCGCGCCGGCAGCCCGCGCGAGGCGCGCCGCACGCACCTGCACGCCGAGCAGAAGCGCCGCTACAACATCAAGAACGGCTTCGACACGCTGCAGGCGCTCATACCGCATCTCAATACTAACCCCGCCGCTAAGGTTCGTACGCGAACTTAAAGTAGTACCGGAAAAAGTATGCGCTTTGTTAATCTTCGTGTTTCCGAATTAGCATGGACGTCGCATCACAGAGTCGAGCTTCTAAGTTTTGTACTGCCGCGCTTTGTAGTAATTGCACCTATTATTTCGCGTTTGTATGAAGTTTTCTCTGTCAGGTTACCTACTCCGATCGCAGATCGTCATTTGTCACTCAAAAGTTTTGAAGAGTTTTTTATAGAGTTGATAATCTATAACTTACAAAAAAAAAATAGCAAGTACTACCTTGGTTGTAACAGCTCTTTGTTAAATCTCATCATCGCGTGTTCGTATTTCCGAAGATAGACGACGATTCCTGAAGCGCATACTTTACTCGGTATATCTGTAATATACTAAAGGTTCATATAAATTGCTGAAAGTTTTTGCAAGAGAGGGGAGGTGAGTCTAATACACACTTCGTTAGTTATGTTAGGTTTCATAAAATAGATGACGAACCTATTGCCATTAAAAGGACACAAATCCAGACCTCGGGCTGCTACTGAGAATTTCCTAATGTATGAACGGAATAACGCATTACCCGAATCGGAGACCGAACCAAGGTGCTCTCAGAAGTCACGCGCCAGACCACTATATCAACAAACCAGGTCAAAAAAACATATTTAACAAAAAAGTTATATTCTCAAATACATGTTACTATTTCTAGATAAGTAAAGCTGCAATGCTGCAGAAGGGTGCGGAGTATATTAAGCAGTTGAAAGCCGAGAGGAACCAAATCAAAGAGGAGATGGAGAGCTTGCGACAGCAAATAGAAGGCTTAAACAATTCTATCACGTACGTATACACAGTTTTTCTTTAACAATAGATCGTATAAAAATAACAGACAAATCAAAAGATACGAAAGCGCATATTATTTTATTTTACAGGCTACATCCGTGGGCTAAATACCGCTTTGGCGGCCGATAATGTGTATCCGTCTTATACTAATTTATTGATATAGTTAACAATGCGCTCTGGCTTATTTAAATTTTTTAAGCGTCTCTATACAACTTGAAAGGTGTAGCGTTCAATTACCTTTCACTTCATTGGTCAAGGATTGGCTTACGTTTTCATGTAATGGTCTTACGCACATTTAAATCGCAATCTAAAATAAGTTCTGAATATCTCATCATATCATATCTTCAATGTATGCATCGTGTCATGCAAATAATAAGGCAATTTTTTAATAAACAAAGCACAGGTAAACCATAAAACATATGCGCTTCGGTAATCTTCGTGTTTTTCGGAAACAGCACGAAGATGATCAACGCGCGTTTGTATTTTCTCTTTTATTTAACTGTAAGTACGCCTCAACCCGTAACGTAATGTTGCAGCAACTGCCACTCGTTGCTGCCCGCGACGGGCGCGCCGGTGTCGCGCGCGCGCTCTGGCCGCCTGCGCGAGATGTTCGCGCGACACGTCGCCAACAGGACCATGCATAACTGGAAGTATTGGCTCGTATCCTTTTGTAACAAATTTTAAATTGTCATATCATCACGTAAGTATTTGATGACTTATTTGTATTTCGTCTCCTGTTTTTAATACTTTAAATTCAGACAGAAGCTATTATGGGTAAAAGTTTTTACAAGGTGTAATTGTAATAATTGACAACCTCTTAAGGAGTCATTGTATTCATCATTACGAACAACGTTTACTGGTGATGCGGGTGAATATTTGCGGGTGGGTTAATTTTAAATTGGGCGAAGGCGGAGAGAATCAATTCTAGAACTTGCGGAGGTTAATGGATATCACTAATCCTATTATATAAAGGGGTATGAGCAGAGGACACGCAGCCGAGAAATTACACCAACATGAAGGAATTCAAGATAAGCACTAACCTGTGATGCTGCTGGCAACGGCGAAGACTCGCTGGGGCGCCCCAAACCTGCTCTGTTCCAGAAGATTATCTGGTGCACGGGCTCAGCAAACCCAAAAGACCGGTCTTGGAATGGGTTGCGAGCTGGTTACTTGCGGATTACAAAAAAATTAGTTATGGCGGCTTATTATGAGCGCGGCTCCAGCCTAAACTGACTGAGGGAGTCAAGTTGGCGAGCGTTAATCGGTAGCGGTGCGTCAGTACTTATTGACTGATTGGTTATAATTAAGTGACGAAATGACAGTTTTAAATGCGCGAGCGCGGCTTTTTATAAGCTCGCTTCCTACCACTTCCACTTGAGACAAAGTCGTGCATCTCTTTCCTCCCACACGTTGGTGATAGGTAAACGGCGTAAACATCCTCCCCCCTTTGAAACTCCGTAGGGGTTTCGAAAGAAAAACATAAAGGAACTCTAAGGGCGATGACAAGTGAGAGGAGGTCCAACTAGCTGGAAGTGGAATCATGGTTATGTTAAACTGAAGGTAATTAGCGGGAATGATATAATATAATAATAATAAATACTTAAATACTACAGGTGCGACCGTGACTAGGTCAATGACCGGTGGAATTATTGCGAAGGCAGCGGGCATAGTTTTACGACGGGACGTTTAAAAACTCCCAACGCGGTGCGTACTAGAGCCACCCTTACAACCCCGTCTTTACCAGGGTATACTTGTTCGATAACGCCAGTGGGCCAACGAAGCGGTGGTGAGTCATCCTGGTGTACTAGGACAAGTGTGCCCGCTTGTATGGGTGTGTCAAGCGAGTTCCATTTTTGACGTAATTGAAGGGTGTGTAGGTAATCCACATGCCATCGTTTCCAATAGCTTTGCACTAAGCTATCTAACAATTTCTTCCTGTTATGGAGGCTTACGGATGCGTCAACCTCGCAGGCAGGTAAGGACTGTAGTGGTGTTGTATTTAAGAAGTGTGCGGGCGTCAGAATCGAGTGTGGCTCGTCCGCTAGTAAGCACAGTGGACGCGAGTTTAGCAAACACTCAATCCGATTTAAAACGGTCAGCAGCTCCTCATAGCATAGCAGCTGTTGGCCGATGCAACGGTATAGATGTGTTTTTATACATTTTATGTTTTTAATTTTATTTCCAAAGCATTCCTCTTGCAATTTGTGAAGGATTGCCGTTTCAGCGGCTTCTAGATCTGTCGCTTGAATTACTTCGGAGGTCGGTAACTTGCGAATAAAGCGCAAACCGTATACCATTATTCGTGATAGTTTCTTCCACGAAGAAACCCGCATGGCTAGTTCGACAAATGCCGACGCTTCCATATTGGAAACGACGGTCAGTGTGACCGGACCCTTTGTCTCAGGTATAGGACCTTCAACTCGGGACGGCTCAAATGGCACAGTTGGCCATTCGGTTATGGTGCGACAGACCCAGGGCGGACCCTTCCACCACAAGGGGTGGTCAATTATTTGTGATGGCAATAAGCCTCTAGACCGACAATCGCTAGGATTATCGGTCCCATTTATGTGGAAAAAGCGTTCAGGAGATAAGTTTCCCTGGATCTCAGTCACTCGACAGGCAACGAAGGTGTGCCCTCGGTGAGGCGATGAATGAATCCATGATAAAGCAATCGTGGAATCGCTAAAGGCAAATATATCCTGTATTGGATAGCGGGTATGGAAAATACTACGTACCTGCTGGACAAGTTTAGCTAGAAGTAATGCGGCGCATAGTTCTAGTATTGCCAACGATACTGTCCTTAACGGAGCCACTTTAGACTTAGCGCATACTAGCTGAACGGATATACTCCCGTTAGGGTTCACCACATGCAAGTAGATGACGCAACCGTAAGCCTCCATATTAGCATCACCAAACGCGGTTAGGTTTGCTACGAAGCCGGCCGCGACACCCAAATGGCGCGGTACTTGTAATGTAGATAACGAAAGCAATTCGTTTCTACCGTGAGAACAACATACATTAGTCATTCCCGAGCGAACGAGACGCGCGGCGCGCGGCGGGACAAACAATCTAAGTAAGCGAGCTTGCACTGAGTCGCTAAAGCGGTATAATAAATTTAAGAAGTTGCGGTCATTGCGAACTTGAGCGGTTATTGCAACGCTAGAACACCTGAAGTTAAGCGAAGGCGAGAAAGGGTCTGCCTGCAATTTGGGTTCTGCATGCAGTAAATCAATAAAAAGCGGGTTGACGGGTTCCGTCTTGGCACTTGCGTCCAACACCACGAGGGTGTTTGTCGTTGGTATCTTGGACCGAACGACAGCGGGGTGGGGTGAGCAATACCCTTTAATTACAGCGGAAGATAAATAAGGTATTTTCAATAAATAGCCTTTATCTGAATAGTCATTAATGACGTCATTATAGGCGTGACGTAAAGCGGGGAGCGAATTAAATTTGCGCTCTAAAGCAGTTAACCGGCGTTGAGCGTGTATGAATGAGTTACCTAATGAGGTAGGTTCGACCTTGAAAGGCAGAGACACGATATACCTACCCCCGGGATGTCTTAATACCGCGGATTTATAAAATTCTTCACAGACTTGATGTTCTGTGTTTGTTATCTTTGTAGGCAGCACCTCCTCTATTTCCCAAAATTTCGATAGCGTAGCATTTAATCCACTCACAAGAGGGCCGAAGGACCAGGCGACATTGTTGGAGGTAACCGCAGGTAATTCTCCCATTACAATGTAACCAAGCGTGGTTTCTATAGCGTGAGGTGCCGAGCCCGCGGGAACGTCAACATCAGCTGATTCCATTAATGGAGGGGGTATTATTTTACCACCTAGCAAAATGAACGCGAACATTTGCGTTCCTAATATGGCGTCGATATTGCCTGGTAAATTCCAGCAATCATCCGCGAATGGTAAGTTTTTGAAATAATCCATAGCCGACGCCTGTATTACCCTACTAGGCAATGGGTCGGCGATGTGGTCGATTACCAGCATGGTTAAACTATACTCCGCGTCGCTCACTCGAGATTGTATAGTGACGGTTACATAACCTCGTATAGGTGCCGAAATGGCGCCAACTGATTTTAGCGACGAATTAACTAGCGGTTTAACTTTCAATTTCAATCGGCTGCAACACTCAAGCGTGATAATATTGTTTTGAGATCCGCTGTCAACCAGACATCTCATTATAAAACGATGCCCGTCTATTGGCACATAAACTTGTGCAGTTGGCAATATTATAGTACTGTCCAGTTGTGCGCAAGATAGAACGTTATTATTTTCCGCATAAAAGGCGGTCGATTTTACCACATGTGGGCTATTTACCGGCGCATCTGGCAACGAGGCGGCCGATTGCGTCATCAAACATAACGGTTGCGAATCAACAGGTGGCTTAGTGCTAATTACCGCCGCTTCACTGTTATCGAAATGTAGTAATGAGTGATGTGTTTTATTACACCGATTGCAGGTATGTTTTGACGCACATCGTAACGTTGTATGTTTGTCACTAAAACAATTAACGCACAACCTTTTATCCTTGACATACCTAAAGCGATCCCTAACGGCAAGCTTCTTGAACTCTGAACATTCGTACAAATGAGTATGACTGGCATCTTTACAGAATATGCAGGTAGACGAAAAATTCGTTTTGTTGTCCGTTATCGCGAAACTATGCGTAGTTCGCGGCGTATTCCGATTACGTGACTTATCGTAGCTTCTCGTTTTATTCTCTGTCGCACTAATTTGATGTACCGCGGCTGTTCTTTCTATTATTTTGATGTGGTTCCGTATGTAATTTATTAATTCTTCACTTGACGGTAATTCACTAGCGCGGGCTGTAAACTCAAAGGTCTGTACTAGTTGAGCATCCAGCTTTTTTAGCATCAAATGCGTAAAAATAAAATCAGGCAAGTCCGGAATATTTAAACCTGTTAACGCCGACCACGACGAATTCATTCGTTCGATAAAATCGTTTAATTGGTCTGACGCGGCGGTGGACGCTTTTATGTCGAGTATATTGTTCAAATACATAGACCCTAATAATCGTTTGTCTTGATACTTCGACACTAATGAGTTCCATATTGACGCATAATTTTTCTCATTTGGTATAATTCCAGCGAATATATTCAGTGCATTTCCACTAAGTTTACCTACCAAATATTGCACTCTTTGACTGTCTGTTAACATCTTATTATCGTGTACGTTAGCTTTAAAACACTCGTAGAACAACGGCCAGTTTTCTGGATTACCCGAAAAACTTAATAACTCTAAAGCGGGCAGTCTTGGCGAGTACGTTTCTTTGGGAGGTACCTCGGGATTTTTTATGCGTTGAGTTTCAATCAAGTTGTTTCTTATGTACTTGACCTGGGAATAAAGTGACTCAAATGCACTCCAGTCACTGAAGCTGATTTTATACTCTGGATCCACCTTTAAAACAACTTCATTGTGCTCATCGCATAGCGTATTAAAACTACGGTATAATTCGTCTATACTCGTAGTTGCAGCAAGAAATTCCTGTACACTTCTTGTGCTTGTAGTGACTGGAGCCACTTTTTTTCCCGACTCGTATAACTCATTTATTTTTGCGAATACGGCTTGCTTCTTAGCCGCCAGTATTTTTATTTTTGCTTCGTAACTCATTGTTACTTAGGGTTTACCTACACTCCGTTATCGAACAAGTTTCCGTTAACGGTTGTTATTTTTTAAAAATATGCCTGTCACCTTTCGCAAGGTCAACAGTCGCGAACAGTCACAATCGCAACCTATGTAGGTAGATTTTTATTACTTAATATGGGACTTTATTTTACTTTAATAATTCACGTATATTGTACATATAATGTATTTGAATATGAATATGTTGGACTTTTTTTCATAAGGTACTGGTTTTTTATATAAATATGGCTCGAAGTGACCAAAAATGGTGATGCGGGTGAATATTTGCGGGTGGGTTAATTTTAAATTGGGCGAAGGCGGAGAGAATCAATTCTAGAACTTGCGGAGGTTAATGGATATCACTAATCCTATTATATAAAGGGGTATGAGCAGAGGACACGCAGCCGAGAAATTACACCAACATGAAGGAATTCAAGATAAGCACTAACCTGTGATGCTGCTGGCAACGGCGAAGACTCGCTGGGGCGCCCCAAACCTGCTCTGTTCCAGAAGATTATCTGGTGCACGGGCTCAGCAAACCCAAAAGACCGGTCTTGGAATGGGTTGCGAGCTGGTTACTTGCGGATTACAAAAAAATTAGTTATGGCGGCTTATTATGAGCGCGGCTCCAGCCTAAACTGACTGAGGGAGTCAAGTTGGCGAGCGTTAATCGGTAGCGGTGCGTCAGTACTTATTGACTGATTGGTTATAATTAAGTGACGAAATGACAGTTTTAAATGCGCGAGCGCGGCTTTTTATAAGCTCGCTTCCTACCACTTCCACTTGAGACAAAGTCGTGCATCTCTTTCCTCCCACACGTTGGTGATAGGTAAACGGCGTAAACATTTACTTTAGGCGCAAGCCTGAAATCGCGGAATAAAAATTACTTCTCCATACATTTCTGTTTACATAATTTGACAAAACGCAATCGCTGATTGTGTTTAGTTGAGCTCTTTCCATTAACAATTAGTCAGAATCTTCCCAACAGCGGAAACAGGCGACTAAAAGTAGTACGTTTTTCCTCGTATTGTCTAAGATAGCGTTATTTTAAACACAGCCATTTTTACAAGTATTAGGGTGCTACTAGCTCGTGAGGGCTTCCGATCGAGGGCACTGATAGATACGTTATCGCACTTATTTAGCCGACAACCTGCACTTTTTACAACTCATCTATGTTTAAGACAGCTGCCGCGATATAACTACATCAATGATAAAAAAGTAACTGATAAAGCCAAATATATATGCCCAGTTAATAAAAATGAGTTATCACGTAAACAATACTTATCTTCACATCATGGGTTTTACAAGATATTAACTTTGAGTGGGCTTCTGTTTTCCGGCTGGCAACTATTACCACCTCATTGTTTCTAACCGAAAAATTAAAGCCTCTCATAACTTTGTAACATAGCTCTTAATCTGGGATATTTGAGATTAGGTTTTCATTTTAGATTTTTTTATTTATTATTTATACAAAAGAATACAGGACTATTCATATAAAATAGCAACCAAAAACCACAGAGGTTTAAACTTGTGCTATCATGAGTATATCTCAATATCGAACTAAGTATACAATGAAGCATTTTATATGTATGCGTTATAGTCGATACAGTTAATAACATCTTTGGATAGTTACAATCATTCCTATAAAATACTTAAGTTATATTGCTTAAGTTTACATTTGATATTTTTCTGTGTGATACATTTGTTTATTTCTGAGGGTAGACTATTAATAAGTCTCGGTATAATATAACCGGTAGTTCGTTCGCCATACGTATTGTTGGCGATTGGTGGCAATCACTTATTATTACAATCATGTATCAAACACCCCAATCCGTTTAAAATTATTTTGGTTTAAATTATAAAATTGTTCGTCATCTAACTTGCGTTAATTAGTGGAGTCTAGCAATATTAAAACAATTATGTTTATTATTGACTTGATCTGTTTTTTTTAGACAAATCTGTCATAATTATGCACTCCAATGACAGTAAATGGTGTAAGTAAGTACATTCAGCGATTGTATTCGTTCAAGATTCAAAATTATCACTCCTCGACCTCCACACACTCCAAAATCATCGATTCATTGGCTCGTTCACCAATCAACCACCACCCATTGGATTTTTTTATTATTGGTTCACAAATGCAGTACAATATAACTTACATTATTAGGTAAACTTAAAAAGAAACATTCTATTCGGTTTGTTTTTAGGCTTTAGTCGGTAGCGATCTTTATTTCATTCATGTTCCAAAGGATCGCGTTAATAAACAAACGATACATGTCCTTATCGAGCGCGTACAGTTTAGCGTAGTGAGCGCGGCGCTGGTGGAGTCGTTCAGCGCCTGCGTGTCGTGCAGCAGTGCCGCCGACCTCGTGCGCACCACGCTGCTGTGGGCCGAGCAACACTGCTCGCTCGTCGAGATGCGCCCAGGTAACACTGATACAACGATACCCTTCATTTTATATTCCAACATCAGCAGAGCGTGGTTAAGTTGGCGGAGCTGATCACCAAAACTGCTGATGCTCATCATCATCATTCGGCAAAAAGATGCCTACTGCTGGAGATAGGCCTCCCCAAGCATGTCGCCACAATAATTGGCGCAGCATTCAGCCGCTTTCCTAGACTAGTGATTATAATAGTGTAAAATTAATTATGCTGTATTGTATGATCAGTTACACTGTGCTTAGTGCGGTAACCATTACTTTGTCTTGCATTCTCAGACGTCACTGTCTAGTTGCATTACAAAGGATATATTACTTAGATATTCGTATTTGTTCCCAGCGGTGTTGAACTCCCTGCGCGTGCTGTGCACGACGACGGACATCCTGACGAGCCCGGAGCGCCTGCCCGACGAGGCGCGCGCAGCCGTGGCCGCCAGCGCCGGCGTCAAGGCCGAGCCCACGTAGGCGTCAGGGCGCGGGGCAGCGAGGGAGCGGGACTTCCGAATAAAACACATTCTCGACAACTTTTGTTTGGGAGACGCCGTCAACGTTGTTCCGAGAGTCCTCACATGCAACATCTCGTGCGTCGACTCGGACCAAAAGTCGGTGCGGTCTTTGTTAGTGCGTATCAATGCAGAATGTTACATAATCGACCGACAATAAACATTCAATATAAAAAAAAAAATACTAAACCACATTGTGACTTGTGAGGTCGGTCGTCTTATCTTTGTTGTTTTTTATTTATTTTTGTTCAAATATTACGTTTTGGCTAATTTGTATTGCGTGTTTCGATCCACGTTTGCCTTAATTTTGACTCCGCCATTTACTGTTTATTTAAATACCTCACGAAAAATATTATTTTAGAATTGACAGCCATTGTTTTGGCGAATAATATAATGTTTTTATATGAAGCGCAGCATATTTTGACTGTTGAGTAGCAAATATTTCCTACAGATCGTAAAATATGCGGAAAAAAATAGTTGAAATTGAACATAAGTACTTGTATCGCTTTGTTTTTATTTTGACTATTATCGAAGAGTTCGAACACTGCCCGGTTTTAAATGTAAGCTTGCATCTGAATTGTTACTTCTTTTTGTATACTTACCAAGTTTAAAAACAATTTATAAACTTGGTAAAATAAAAAGAAATTGGTTTTTACTAAATTAGCATGATTGTTAAACCCTTGATAACATCGTCATATTATGGAAACGAAAGCGTGTTTGTGTAAAACTTAGCTCTAAAATTATTAACGGGTAATATATTTGGTGTAGCATCACAAGAAAGAACTCTAATTAAAAAAGGTATCACATTGTCAACATTACCTTTTATGTAGTATTGTATGACAGTGGTCCAAAATTCGTAGTTTTTATACTGAGACCTGTCTGATGACTCACATACGCGAGGTAGACAGTCGCGCCCCTCAACGGTCAAGACACTCCTCGTGTAAACGAGCCTTTATTGTGAAAATTCAGGCAGACCGTGACATTGCCCGTGGCTTGTGTTTGTGGAGGTAATAATTAAAGTGTCTTAATCTAGTGCCTTGTACGTGGTAAATAAATCTTAATGTAATGTTATTGTAAATACATAACCGTCACACAATTTGTGATTGTCAAAGAATTCGGCGGAGGAATGTTGAAGTCGCGAGCAATAATAACCTTACAATCAGGCGTGAACATATCACTAAGACTAGTTAAGATTGCTGCACTAATGTTAGTCACATCGTTGCGCATGAGGCTTTAGTCGGATAGCGGCCTAACGATATAGTCTGATATTATTGTTGCTTGCAACTGTACATCCTTCAGTTGTCCGATGAAATGCCATTTAAATAATTCCAATCTTGGGCTCTATATTTTTCTAAAAATCTTACTAACCTTTATAGTGCAACCTTCAAAGATCCCAGGAAGGGTCTGCAGCATTACTGGCTGCAACTTAACCAATGGGGCGAATTAAAGGAAATAACTTTACCAAAGATATAACAGCCGCAGAACGCATTGTTGAGCGAGTGCAGTCATGTTGTAAAATATGTACTTGTGCCCGTCTTGTCCGATAACACGTGAATACCAATATAGTTCGTAAGAAACAATGAATTTATTGAACTTGTCGAGATTTAATTTAGAATTGTTTATGTGTATTTACGTAAGTACTTTAAGTAAATATTTTTATATTGTGTGATAACACAAATGTTTTTATATAACTATATATAACTCGGTGCCAACGTAAATATTGTTGTAATTTGTTATGTAGTGATATAATTTTATGAAGTATCGTTGACTCTGGCAGCACGTTGGCGTTAGTTAGCGTCGGTGCCGCGCCGCGCTCGTGAGCTTTAAATGAGGTTAAGTGCAATTGTTGTTCTATTGGAAATACAATCTGGAAACATACTAACGGCTGTTTTAATTGTCATTTATTTGGAACAAACAAGGTACAATTGAATAATAAGTTATTACATCGTATAATACTCACGATTGATTACAAGCTTAGTTCAATCGTTCTCTTGCTTTCATCAAGTCGGTAGTCATTGCGAACATAGTGTGTTAGAATGGTTAATTGAGATTCAATGTCAACACCTTTATAAATAGCTTAAATTGCTCATGTATGGAATCGTTTATTATCTGACTTTCAGGGTCATATTATAATTGTTTGATATATTTCTGTATGATAATACACTATCCTCGGTGTAATTATTCAATGTCAGTATAACTTATGCTTCTGCATGTTACATGTATTGCCACTAATTAACTAGCATCGCTGCTTAAAATATGCACTGTATCATACCTGGAAATGAAAAACATGGACAGGTGCAAAAGCCTAGCGTGTTTGAAGAAATCAGACGAAACTTTTTTTTTTAAATACAATGATAATACTAGGGAGATGCTAAAGTGCATTTTGTCTTTTAAGTTACTAAAATACTGCCAATACTGGGTATTCGATTCCAAAGCTGTGCCTCCTTTGCTGTGTGTATCCTTTAGATACGCCAATAAAAATAAAAAAAATTGCATACCTACTGCCTATCGGGCAGTGGGTGACTGAGTGAGTCATTTTGAGTTCTAGGAACCTTCTCGAGTAAGGTTCATCAAGATCTAGACAACGCCACGCTGCTTCTCGAAAACGACCTGAGCGTATGTTGATTTCAGACCAAGAAGTCGTTTTTTATATCTCGCTTACAATTGCGAAGTAAGAGTGGGACAAAAGGTGATGCGGTGGATTAATTGGGACGTTGCGCAGCGGCGAGCATGCGCGCGAGCCGCGAGCCGGGCTGCGCGAGCAGAGCGGCAACAGCGCCCTGCTCCACCACGCAGCCGCTGTCCAGCACGACGCCGCGCTCGTACCCGCGCACTGACGATATGCGGTGCTGCAGAATTATGACAGCATTTTAAATTGAAAGAAATTAATATGTATAATTTAATGTCACAGAAACACGTGCTCATAAAAAAGACAAGTTAGCTTGAATACTTACCCACCTACCTACTTATAGCTAATTGCGTTGCCATACGTATGCTGGGAGCCTGAGAACAGAATAAATAGTACCTCCAAGCCTGAGGCTGAGATGTATAAAGCATGCTTAGACTTTAAGCTAAGCGCAGTCAGCGTTTTATACGAAGAACCATAATGTATATGCCAATAAGGTTAAAATTTGGAAAACCGAGTGTGTTAAGCGTTTCGTATCAATAGGAATATTAAGATGAATAAGGTTCATATTCATAAGAAACGCTTACTGTACTTACGAGCTAGGTGACCGACTTCTATTTCTCTCCGGACCAAGCATGGTGATTATGCCAATTTTGCTTTTGAACATACAGTCAGTAGCTCTTGTTTAGTGATGTAGTCTATAAGCTATAAGAAAGGAATATTGCAGGTTGATTATGCTATGCTTGTATAGCTTATTCAGCCTATAATATTCCTGCTGCTGGGACACAGGCCGCTCTATAAGAGGGAGTGGGCCGTAATTGTATATCATCATCTATAGTGAATGGATTATTTGATAAGTTATATGTTTACCGCAACAGTGATGATGGTTGTGTGAGGTGCGACTGCTGCCAGCGCTGCAAGCAGCGCTCTTTCAGCGCTAGCGTCCAGCGCTGCGGCGGGCTCGTCTAGCAGTAGAGCCCCCGCAAGTCGCGCGTGAAGCGCTGCGCGGGCAGCCGCCACGCGACCCACGCGTCCTGCACTCCATCCAGAACTACCGGAGCGACTACATACACTGCACTCTGCAAAGAATAAAATATGTAGGTATAGGTACTCCAAGAATGGAGGCAAGAACCAACTGACAACCTACTTTCATTCCTTCGACCTTCATGTGAATTTAGATGTGGAAATGAAGTTCCCGATCCTTCCTATTCTACTATAAGTACTGTTTGGCTTGCTGACCTTCATGAGCATTACAAACGTGGAGGTTTTTTTAAGGCTCACGCTCGCTAGCAGCCTCTTGCTAATCTAATATGTTTACCATAAAGCTCTTTACGAAAGAAGAATAATAATTTTAGAAAGTTCGCATACCTAATCCAGCAGTCTGAGCGGATACAAAGTCGAACAGCCCGACGGCTCTCAAGCTGTGCCATATCTCGTCATCAGTGTGCACGGCCAGAGGGTCAAGATTCTCCCGAAGCGTGCCAGAGAACATGGCTGGGTCCTGTGGTACCAGCACGACGCGGTGCCTGAGCGCGCGCAGCGGAACGCGCGTGATGTCCTCGCCGTCAATCAGGACTCGCCCAGCGTTGATAGTGGTGGCGCCGGCGCAAGTCAGTAGTAAGGTGGACTTCCCGCTACCGCTCCGGCCGCAAATTGCGACCTGATTTTGTGGAAAGCGGTTAAGACTATAAATAAATATAGGGTGACTGGTAATTAGTGACCGATACTTAAACACGTGATTTTACTCATCATTATGGACAACTTTTACTATGGGACCAAACCTGAAATCGCGAAAAAAAAATCAGCTGTTCCCTACATGTATGTTCGTCTAACTCTTCAAAATGTAGGGAACAGCTGATTTTTTATCTTTTGAATCTTCTAGTGAGGTTACAACTTAGCAGGTAGCAACAAAGGTACCTAGGTAATAAAATAATATTACTTAATAAAACAACATTAAAAGCAAGGTTTCAATAAAATTAGAAGAAAAACAATTAAAAGTTATATCATAATGAATCTAAATACCTCGGTATACCTAAAGTACCATTGATGTTGGAAATTTAAAAGATGCTGAGTGCTGTTTTTGGTGAGTTAGGCAAGACTATGGGTTTATTTCGGTAGATAAGTATCTAGAATCAGGTATCGTTCCTTACACAGGGCTAACTGCACACAGAATAACATAGAAAGATATTAAAAAGTATGACTGGATTACCTTTTCACCGGGTTCAATCGTGAGGTTGATATTTTTAAGTATCGATGTCGAGCCCGGTTCATGCTGAATACTGACATTCTCGAATTCTATTTTTCCGTTCCTCTGCCATCCGACAGGTATTGGACCTGAAAATAAAGACAAACGTTTCTTACTACAAAGATATTGACATTAATCAAAATAAATAATTCCCACACGTTCATTTAATTTTTGGTGGTGTTGTTGATAAAAACAATCACGACGACGAATTTCATCCAAGGTGCTATGGTTTGGATATAGTTATGTACCTATATAATAATATGTACCTATATGCTAGAAACTGGAATTCAGGAATTCGGAACAGTTAAGTTTTGATAGGAAAATTACCAAGCAAGCAAAGAACCCTTACTTACAGTCATCCCTATAATCCTCCTGCGGCACATTGGTATCGTCATGCACGCGCTCAAGTGCTGCCAGTTGCAGATGCAGGTCGGCGCGGCACTTGGCCAGATGCGCGAGGTATGCGGGCAGTAGCAGCGCGTACGCACCGGCCAGTCCCGCCGCCGCGCCGCTCGCGCCTCCTTGCAGGCACACCGTCAGTACCACGCATACGCAGCCTGCTCCTACCAAGTCCTGTAATCATCATCATAATTTCATTCGAAAGACGTCCAGTGCTGGACAGGTCTATGTCCCGTAAACGTAATACGTTAAAGAATATGACATGATATAAGTAGGTAGAACTACCTACTGCTGGCCATCTGAAGAACTAAGAGGAGCAAACAGTATAATTATGACAGAGATGACTCATGTCAGGAAACGAATTTGCATTCGAACACTAATCGTTGCCACGCCAGTGACTAGAACCCATATTTCGAGGTTATATTATTTGATGTTGTTATTATATTATTTTCTCTATTATTTTGGGCATATAATTGCAAACTAAGTATTTAAATTGCTTCTTAGCTTTAATTTAGGCGATGTGTTTATTTTTTGTTTTTGTGCTCACACCATAAATTATTATTATAAGTCTATACGTGAGGATTTGTAATTGGCTTTCGGGTGACTATGATTTGCTTTTTTTGTTTGTTTTTACTAGCTGTAAGTCCTCCATGTACTAAATAAATAAATAAATAAATAAATAAATATTATAACCGTTGCAATATTGACTTTTCAATGTGTTTCCAGCCATAGGCGTGAGCCACTGGCATAGTAAGCTCACTTGGACAAAATGCTTTAATGAAAAGGAAGACGAACATGTCTATTTTATTTTTTTAATAAGTATGAAAGGCTGCATCACTTACCAGAGTAAGTCCAAGCCAGCGGTTGGCTGAATTTAGCAGGAGCAGTGTATTATGATTAGTGTCAAGACTTCGCAAATACGTGGCGCGCATGCGCGGCTGAAGCCGGCCTGCGCGGATCGTACTGCCGCCTGCGCAGGTCTGCGCACACAGAGACACCACCACCGCTGCACTGTGGGCCTCTGCGCACTGAAGCTCCCTGAATTTCGTGCAAATGCTCAAATGATTAGGCTTTCTCGATTTAATGTCATTAGCACTGGGCACTACCTACATAAATAAAATAAAAACCCTAATCTAAATCTTTCTTGGCATTCGTTAAAGCACTTACCACGAAGTTTCAAATATATTCATCATCATGAGCTCGTTCGTTTTATGTATTTTTGTTACAAAATAGAAATCCATCAGAAGAAAATTCTGTGAGTTATTAATGCACCACACACACGACTATTAAATTTGAGTTTAATTCCAGTCCAGTCAAAATATTCATCTCTTCGCAATTCGCCATCAGTTACCTCTTCTCTTTTTAGGGTTCAGTACCCAGTGGGACCCTATTGCTAAGACTCCACTGTCCGTCTGTCTGTCTGTCTTTCACCAGGCTGTATCTCATGAATCGTGATAGCTAGACAGTTGAAATTTTCACAGATAATGTACCTATTTCTGTTGCCGATATTATAACAACAAATAATAAAAACAAAATAAAGTTAAAATTTAAACTTTTAAAGGGGTATAACGTTTTTTTTCGGCGTTTAATGCCTTGTGGTACGGAACCCTTCGTGTGCGAGTCTGACTCGCACTTGGCCGGTTTTTTTTTCTTCTTCTCACTTGTCTCTTCCTACCAAATAGCGCGACGTCATCCAGTCTGCCTAGCTAATATTTACTTACTGCATATGTACGGTCAGCAACAAAAGTCGATTAACACTTTAGTTTATTTAATCTCGGTGAGCAAAATATTTGTTCAAAATTGCATTGTACTTCTGCTGCAATTTTGAACAAATATTTTGCTCAGTAACTGAGCTTAAAAAAACTGAAGTGTTAATGGACTTTTGTTGCTGACCGTACCTAGCGTTACTGAGATAGACCGACTGCAGGGTGAGGTACCACAACAGCGCCGGTATCGACGCCAGCAGGGTCCACGGCGCGATGATAGCGTTCACCAGCACAGCTGCGGTACATAGAAGAGCCAGCTGCGCCCAGCGGCTGATTGCTGTCGGCAGTTTCTGAGAGGGATATGGAAGACATTTACTTTCGGTCAGGGCCACCCTAAGTTATCAAAGAGCGAGGTCGCCCTGATTCGAGCTCCATGATAGATGAAACATGAAAGCTGTTTCGACAAATCTAGTCATCTGATGGTTGCGGTATTTGGGAAGGCGTTGGTTGCTTTAAGAATGTGTTTTTTTTTACAAAATAGGTTGAATCAGCGAATCGAGCTTTAAATTTATCGAAGATAAGCAAATAACTTTTGTTCCTTTTCGCCTAATTTTAACGTACATATGTACCTACGTAAGCCGATGATAAGATTAACGTCTTAGATAAGTATTTACTATTTATATATCGGGGATTTTTTACCTTATCGATGACCAAAATATCAGCAGAGAACCGATGCAGCGTGTCGCCCAACGGTGCGGTGCGCAGATGATGCGGGGGTGCCCGCAGCGTGGCCCGCAGCAAGCAGTCGTGTACGGTGCGGCGCGCCTTGGCCGACGCGCACGCACTCGCCGCTTGCGCCGCGCCCGCCGCCAGTGCGCCGCCCCCGCACCACATCGCGTATGTGCGCACGCCGGTCCATGTCTGACACAAGTTACAAAATCAATTTTCCTTTGCTGTATGAAACCTTGGGAACAGCTGCGATGAATGAATAGGTATGTATCATAATATTACGCCTGTATTTCCTGAAGGCGTAGGCAGAGGTGCATACCCAGTAGATGCACCCACATTTCACCAGTTAGGTATTAATAGAAAGTTATATTATTGCCATCATCATCATCATTTCAGCCGAAAGACGTCTACTGCTGGACATAGGCCTCCCCCAAGCACCTCCACTTCGACCGGTTCTGCGCTTCTCTCATCCAACGGGTTCCTGCGACCTTCACAAGGTCGTCGGACCACCTTGTGGAAGGCTTTTAACGCTACGTCTTCCGGTACGCGGTCGCCACTCCAGAACCTTTCGGCCCCATCGGCCATCTGTTCTGCGAGCAATGTGCCCTGCCCACTGCCACTTAAGTTTGGCAATTCTTCGGGCTATGTCGGTTACCTTGGTTCTCTTGTGGACCTCCTCATTCCTGATTCGATCACGCAGGGAAACTCCATTGCCCTTTGGGTGACTTTTAGCCTTCTTATAAGGCCCATTGTGAGCGACCACGTTTCAGTGCCATAAGTCATCACTGGCAACACGCACTGGTCAAAGACTTTCGTCTTGAGACACTGCGGTATGTGAGACGAGAAGATATTATTGCGTAGCTTCCCGAACGCTGCCCAGCCGAGTCGGATTCGACGATTGACCCTTTCTCGAAGTTAGAACTACCTAACTGGACAGTTTGTCCCAGGTAAACATACTCGTCCACGACTTCGAGTGTAGCGTCTCCGATCTTTATGAAAGTGGGTGTTACATGGGCATTTGACATGACCTTCGTTTTGTCCATGTTCATTTTAAGACCCACTCTTTTGGACACGGAATAGATCTATTCCGTGCTTTTGGAGGCTCTACTGAGGTCATCGAGCATTGTACTGAGGTCCTCCATAGTCTCAGCCATGACTACGATATCGTCGGCAAACCGAAGGTGAGTTATGTACTCGCCATTGATGTTAATGCCAGCCCCTTTCCAGTCCAGAATCTTACAGACGTCCTCCAGTGCAGCGGTAAACACTTTCGGAGAGATAACGTCTCCCTGCCTCACACCTCGCTGCAGAGGGATAGGTTTCGAGGTCTGATCCTGGAGTCGGAGTATTGCCATCAACAGGGCGCAAATCCAGACTCCGGGCCGCTACTAAAATAAACCCGATGACTGCTCGTTGGTGATCGATCCCAAGAAACTACGCACAGCAGTCGTGCTAAAGTAAATCACTAAGAGAAATGAAACTATTTGCTAAAAAGGAACATGGCTTTAAGACATTGCCTAAACTCATTAGGTAACGTCATAACTCATTTAGGAAGAAAACCGTCGTATTGAATACCTGTTCATCAGAGAGCTTAGTGCCCACGCTTTGTGAGGTGGTGTGCGTGAGCCAGTAGTCTGCGGCCAACGCCAGCGCTTGTGCAGCCGCCGCAGTGACCCAGTACGCGCCGCCCCACCAGCGACACGCTCGCGCGTATTCCCACCATATCGCACACTGAACAAAACCAAGTATATCTTCTTTGTATAGATTACCGAGATGATTCTTGGAGCAATGATGTAGTCATGTAGGGATATTTATGTCCAAATTCTGAGAAGTCCGTACAAGGACAACTCAGAATGAAAGCTACAACTAAATATTTGGGCCAAAACTGAGCGGAAGACCGAAAAATGGTCTTAGTGGAAACATAAGTTAAAGCTATGCACACTCACCTCACTGACTTCTTCTGGTTTCAGTGTTGTGTTGGAATCTTCATCAACGACTATGGTGTTATTAGTTTCTATGCCATTGGACGTCAGAGAACTATAAGGCGTCGTGTCAACCATGGAGTCATCAACCACATCTAGAACAAAATAAGCAGTTTAAAAATAGATGAAAGAAAGAAGAAATACAGTCAATTGGAATTTTACTAGCTCATGTTCGAGGTGAAACAATACAAACCGTTACTTTGGCTGTCTTCTGGCGCGGTTTCGGAATCTGTGCTTAGTAGCCGTCGTAAAGTTCTTGGTGTCCATCTGAGACAAAATGTTGGTTCAGTTAGTGAGGTAATTGGCCTGTTCCTATATTTTGAATGAATGAAAATCTTCCGTAATCCAATAAACCATAGGGTCTCGTGTTGAATTGGCTCTTTGAATGAAGTTGTTTTCTTCTAATACTGAAAAGGGTTTCTTTACAGTTATTTTTAACTTTGTCTAGTTTGAAAATCGAAAAGGACCTGTTGACACTGCGTGGTGCCCTGGGTTTCAGCAACCGTCGCAGATAGCTGGCCTCTCTATGTAAAGCAGCGTTAGACTCGTCTGCACTCACAGCGCGACGGACATCCGGGCGCCATCTGTAAAATTATAACCACCGAACTTTTAGCGACTTCCAAAAAGACTCGAAGTAGTAGGGTTACCTACGAGATACCTACCTAGTAGGGTTACCTGTTAATCAGGACTCCAGTGAATGGTCATCAGTCATGTTTGAAGTTGGCGTTGGCATCAGTCAGTGTTGCTGACTCTGGTAAAATTACAATCTTTGGGAAGGAACTTACTTTGAGTTATACATGGATGGTGGCGGTGAGGACAGCTGTCTGGAGAGCGGTACGCGTGGATGAGAGGACACCCGACGTCGCCAGCTGCCGCCTGCACACGTCGAGACTTCGGGCAGTAGGTGAGCCCCTGCCGCTTCACTGATGCCCACCTGCACAGCATAAAATAAGTATTAAGGACCGAAACACAACGCATAGCAAAAAAATCCTCCTTCATTACTTTCATACATTTTCGATGATCCAACGCACACTACAGGCGAATGCACCGCACTATTTTGTACGAATGCGTTGCGCTGCAAATGTTAATTTGGGTAATTATCTGACATAGGATTAGGTATGGTTATAACAATTGCTTCGATATTTTAAGATTCTATTACGATAAATTAACACCACAGCCGCATGCGCCTTCCGTATCAAGAATAGGATGAAGATAAAGTTCATGTTCCAGTACGTGTGTAGCTATTTCTACAAATAATATTTTTATTGCCTTGTATCGCTAAAAATGGCTTTGGCTAATTGGCTTCAATTTTAGATACCTACATATAAGTTGCACACTTACAATGAGTGTTGTCAGTAACCGTTACCGATCTCGTTTTGACACATTTCAGGTTTAGGTGGCTAAAATCGGGGGAAAGTGAGCCTTCGGATATATAGTAGATCACCTGGCTACGAGTTGTATTTACCGTGGTCTCTTCAGAGTTGCTGTGGAACCGGGCCCGGCTTAGCGCTCGCACGAGTCGCGACCGCTCCCGTGCCGTGCCGCCAGGCGGGCCGGCACCAGCGCGGGCGGCCGCGGCGCGCGCCTCGCTGGCCAGCCGCGCCCAGCGAGCCAGCGCGCCTTCACAAGCTGCGCCGCGCCCAATGCCCGCCACGCGACCTTCTTCCATTGCTATTATCTAGGACCATCAAAATTACGTAGGTACAATTAAAAGCTTCTGAACGACGCGACGCTACGGAGCGAAAGACATAAAGACGGTTTTTTTTTCCTAAAATTGTTATTTTTGTTTAAATACCTACCTACTTGTTCATTTGCAATAAACCAGTTTTGTCATATTTTAATTTCTGACCTCAGCGCATGTATTCCCTCAATCTTAATACCTATTGTGAAGTCTGGTTCTTGCCTTAGGTAGCTACCTACATACATAGGTATTGGATGTTTCGATTCAATTTCGATTTGATACAAAACGAAACAAAACGGAATTACTTATTTATTTATTTTTGTGCACCTATCGCAACTTTTTGCCGACATTAGCCGCAACTTGATTTGTTTCTTAAATCTCGGAATTAGGTAAATAAATAAAAAATCATAAACTTTCATCTGGTGCGGTGGCGGTCGAAATGCACATCCATCGACCTTTTTGACAGTGCGTATCAGTCCTTTTTGACCTGACACCACTAGGATAACTTTGCGAATGCATGGTGTACACTGTAGATCAACGACGATATACACTATTCTCTTTGGTGTAGATACACTGTTTTTTTTATACTGTTATAAAATGATCCTGAATCCAGTTTCTTTACGTTCGTTTCGCCCCTGGATCTGCCAAACAGGAAATGACAAATCAGCCAAGGAATGTGTCAGGCCGATAACGATTGATACCGTACTAGAAAGTACTTTTTTATAGTGATGGGACAGACAAAAATATAGGGTTATCGAAAATAAAAAAGAATTATTACGATATAAAAAAGTTACACACTTTTTTATTTCTTATTCTTTTTTAGTAAATCACTAAGTCAGACAGGAACAGTAAACTAATTTGGTAAGTGTCTTTCTTCGCAAAGAGATTGATTGCATTTGTTGCAAAAACTTTCTTTTTTACTTCTTTGCACTCTATTGTCTGTCGTAGCTTTTCATAGCACCGTGCACAATTTCTTCTCTTTTCTGTCGATAAAAAACGACACGCCACGTACTGTCTTGTAGACAGCACAACACTGACCCTGTATATAGTTATTATACTCTTTGACACTGACTGGCGGCTCGACGCTTGCGCGCGCGCTCCGTGCGACATCAGGTCGACAACGGTCATATACCACAATAGGCCCGCCGCCGCCGCAAGGACCGGGTATTTTTCACCGTCAGTGCGATGGTGGTCGAAAAGGGCCCGCCACGATGTTTTAATGCCAAATACCTACATTTGTAACCACGGGCTGAAAGCATTATTTGTCTCTGTCGAACTCCTACAAATACCGAAGATGATCGTTCCGCACCAGCGAGAAAGATATAGTTTTGACCGTGCGCACCAGCGCTAAGCTCCGCATCGGGCCGATTTTGTGTGATCCGCAGTGAACGTGTTAAAAAATCTTGATAAATCCTATGTTTCGGTTGTGTCGGGTCTCTTTAAACATTAAACTATTACCATCCCTTTTCTAAAAAATATTGTTCTAGAAATACCCGCTATCTCAGGAGTTGGAGACGGAACCTACCAAATCAGCATAATGGAGAAGTTCAAGTCTGTTGGTAGCAACAACGACGGTGCGTCCGGCGCGCGTGGCCGGCACCAGCGCGCGGGCGACCAGATGGCGCGCTAGTGGTGCATCCAGTGCGGCCAGTGGCTCATCCAGCGCCAACAGCTGCGCGTCCGAGTACAGCGCGCGCGCCACGCACACGCGGATGCGCTGCCCACCCGACAGCGGCGCGCCGCGGCTGCCCAGTCGAGTTGCGTCACCATCTGTCCGGAAACAAGCCGGTCTCATAATGAATCCTACTATATACACAATACACGTCATACACAAATGTAGGTATGTAGTATGTTACATACAAATGTACACGCATAATAATAACCATCATTGTTTAATCGTTCCAGATTAATGATTTCATTTGTAAATGTATACACGTGTCTGTGCCTTGATTCATTCGATTGCAGTTTGATTATGATCTATGCTGATTGTGATGACAAGGTTGCCTGATAAGTTGATAAAGCTATATCTGTTCAACGTCCATTCTGCTTTCTTGCCTGGTAAAAGCTGCAGGTCGGGTCTCAAACCGGTCGCCCTCAACACGCGCCCGTATTTTCTCTGGCACCACGAGCTGTCCATGACGATGTTGTTACGCACGGACCCCTCCAACAGCCACGGCGGTTGTCCCGCATACCATGTTGAACAGTTCCTGTGGACAAGCGGACGGATAATTATTACATAACTTGTAAATGGCCTTATATAATCGGCCTATAATGTTGGGAACATTATAGGCCGACACAAGCCTCCTCTCTTCGAGAGGGAGTGGGCTGTAATCAAAGACTAGGTATATCTTTGGTTGTAATCTACCACGCGGGCCCAGTGCGGGTTTGTAAATGATACATTCTTCGAATTTTTAGTTCCTTCAACGTTTTGAGAGCAGTGGTGATGAAATAATGAGTCCGCGTATCACTGGGTTTCTTTACACAAAGTAAAGCGCCTGTCTGGGTTCGTTTGGTGCCTGGCCATACCGCTGTTAAACCCGCGATGGTTTGTGTGGTATGTGTCTAAGATCAACATTAATATGTGTAAACTGTCTTTTTATAATAATAAACAAGTTTCCGACATAAAAGCAGGTGAAGCCGCGGGCAAAAGCTAGTATTTTAAGTCGTGATCTTGCATTTTTAGTCCAAGTGTACCTACTTAACAAAATATTTGCATAATGTTATCACATTAGTACCTACCTATTCTATGTGAATTCTAGTGAGTAGTACCTACGCTTATTGCAGCTAGTGGTAGGTAACACCATCTGTGCTATGAAGGCTATAGCTACCTGCTGCGAAAAAGGATTAGGAATGTCTAGAATCTAAATAAAAACATGACTTAAGGTGCCACTAGTCGATATTTTTTCCATACAAATTTTGGGAGAGTATTACTCCACTGTTTGGCATTGTGCATCCAAATTTGAATATGATATCGTTTTGTCTTATAATTAACTAGCTGTTCCCCGCGGTGTCACACGCTGCGCGGCTCCTAAGGGTCGTAGCGTAATGTTATATAGCCTATAGCCTTCCTCGATAAATGGACTACCCAACTCTAAAAGAATCATTCAAATCGGACCAGTAGTTCCAGAGATTAGCGCGTTCAAACAAACAAACAAACTCTGCAGCTTTATAATATTAGTATAGATGTTGTCTGTACGGAAACAATAGTAAAATAAAAAGCCATTAAAAAGTTATGAGCCAACAAATATTCGTTTTTCTTGCTATTTTTAACGCAAGTTTGGGTGTGAATAAGTAAAAAGAACTGTAAAATCTTTAAAACCAAGTCCGTACTGACAAAGCTCAATGAATTTAAGAGTTCAATAAACTTTACTTGTAATTGATTTATGCAGTGGTCTTTTCATAAAACTCGATTTTCCGAAGCACTTTTCGAATTTGTTTACGCGCCTATCAGTTCGGAATGGTGTTTCTGTGCGTGAGAACTAGACTTTTTTAGTGTAGACTAGCGTGTAACTGCTCATCACTGATACTAGCTCTGTCGGACACGAAGCCAGATGAGACAGCGTGCTTTTTAATAGTAATAATAATATTTATTTGCAAAAAACACGGTATTAAAGGATGTTACAATACAAGATGAGACCAAACATGTTTTGCTTAATATTAAAGCATGCAAAATTATAGTAAGTATCAACATTATAGTTTATGCTCGAGAAAATCTTTAACACTATAAAAACTATGTTCATTCAGCCAGTTAATCAATTTAATTTTAAAAAGTCTGTAATTTAGGTCTTTAAATGTATTTGGTAATTTATTGAATATACGCACACACATAGCATTATATTTAACACACCGGGGTATCTCGTCTAGTACCAGCCTGAATTGATCACGCCACTTCGTGAACATACATCCTCAGCTGTTTTGAACAGTTCTCTATATTTCTGTACAAACATACATACTTCATACACATAAATATTGAAGGCAGTGGTAGCAAACCAAGCCTCTTAAATATTGGTTTGCATGATTCATCTGACGGAATCCCGTATATGGCTCGTATACATTTCTTTTGTGCGATAAATGCTCTATTCGGTACTATTTCCCCATTCCATTATTCCATACCGCAACGAGGATTCCACATACGCTCGATATGACATTATCGCCGTTTTTATATTTGTTACGTTCTTAATCTTTCTAAGGGCATAAACAAATTTGTTCGCTTTGCTACATACATGCTCAACTTGTGCCTTCCAGTCCAAATGTTCATCTATTATTACACCTAAAAACTTTGTTTTTGTCACCTGGTTAATTTTTGGTATGTCCATCTTAAAATTGAATTTATTATTATGAGATTTGTTAAATTGTATATACACAGATTTGTCAAGATTAATACATAAATTATTGTCATTTAACCAATTAATTAAGTCAGCAATTGTTTTATTTATGTCAATTTCATGGTCAGTAATAGATTTATATTTTTTGTCAGAAGTTACAATTATAGAAATGTCATCAGCATATAGAAAGCATTTGTGCTTAGTCACATTAACAATGTCATTAATGTAGAGGAGAAATAAGATAGGCCCCAATATGGGGCACGCCACGTTTTATATATTTATACTCAGACGTATACAGTAACATTTCCATCGACTTTGGTGACAGAAACATACTGTTGTCTGTCAGTTAGGTATGAAGATATCCATTGATGTGGCAGTCCCCTAATTCCGAGAGTATCTAATTTTTGTAATAGATTAACGTGTGAAACCAAATCAAACGCCTTTGATAAGTCAAAAAATAATCCTGTTACCAGCTGGTTATTATTTATTCCATTTAGTATGGTTTTTAAAAGTGATGAAGATTTACGTTTTTGGCCATGACCACCAGTGAGTTCGAGCTCGCGACTAGTTTACTCTTAAAGACGAAATCTCTGCCTTTACAGCGGTTGTAAGATTATTCGTTTATTGTAATTGCAGCATGTAATAAAATTGTGTGAATTGAAGTGATGTCCTCGGTACAAGTAATAGATACATGACAGTTGTTCACCAATTTAGCTATGAGATACGTACAACGTTACTGGTAATTAGTTTTAAATTGCCACGCTATTTTCGTTTACGGATAGGAACATTCCATCGCTTCTAGTCCCAGGAGAGTCGTTAGACGACTAACACACTACACGGCGTATAGGTAATTAGGTAATAGAGAATACGTTTGTTCCTAATGTAGGTATAATATTCTAATACAGGGTTATTGGTAAAACATTAACAACCTCTTAAGAGGTCATTGTACTCATCATTATGAACAACTTTTTCTATGGGAACAAAGCAGAAATCGTGAAAAAAATATCAGCTGTTCCCTACATTCATGTTCGTATAATTCGTCAAAATGTAGGGAACAGCTGATTTTTAGAGTCCAGTTAAGTTTGCAAGTTGCAACAGTTCAATGATTTAGGAAGGCCTAAGATAAATACCTGTGGTAATCCTTTGGTATACCTATTTTAACGGTCATTCTGATAAAGGCTGTACTGCGAAAATTGTTATTCTTACTTGTTATAAACGACGTCACCTCTGTCCAAATACATCTCTCCGAGGATCGCAGACAGTAGTGAAGATTTCCCAGCTCCGGTACTACCAACTACCATGATCAGCTTTCCTATTAAGATAATGATCATTAAAAATTGATGAATTATTTCATTTATTTCAGAATCTGCTAATATAATGTCATGTGTCTACGAATAGGCATCACGACAAGAACCAATAAAATAAAACTGGTAATCGACTCTCACCTGCTGGAATTTCTAGATCGTCTACTTCTAACAACATGTCGCTCTTTTTGCCCCAAGTGAAGGCTGCGTTTCTAAACGTAACTAACAAGTCCGTTCTACGAGTTGGCATTGTGAATACTTCATCATCAGAAAACTGATCAGCACATTCAGCTCCGTCGGGTTCATCTTTATTGATTATATAAGTATCGCCAACGCCGTTTCTATCAATAAAAGTTTCTTGGTTTATATCATCTTTGGTCGTTTCCTTTTGATCATCATTATCATTATATTCATTAACATTGTTTGATTCGGGAAGTTCCAAGAAATCTCTAATTCTCTTCGTACTAACCTAGATAACAAAAATATCATCTTTATTTACTGGTAGTTGGCTAGTTAGATCTAATACATCAATTTTACATAAATGAATATTAATATTTTTGCCTTACCATCGCTTGAATCACCATTAGCACTGTTACAGGCAGTATGAGAAGGGGAACAGTGAGTTGATTAAAAAACGCTAATCCAGCGAATACATTAGTAGCCGTTAACTGACTGTTATTTTCTATAAAATAGTATACAGTAAAAGTGATAACTGTTATCATTATCGACGATATTTGAGTTGTAAAAGCTGAAATTACAATAAACTGTTATTATACTCCTACACAATTTTTAGTATTTCATCATCGAGAAGGTGATGAAATTATAAGCGCTTACTTAAAAAACTCCAATATACAGAATCCTTATTAAGGAGTTTCAGTTCAAGTTCTCTCAATTGCAAAATTTTCTCATTGAACAAATCCTCCCAAACGTAAAGTTTGATGACATCTATGCCATGTAATATTTCCGTCATCTTCGATAATCTATGGTCGGTACATTTTGCGATATCCTTTGAATTGTCCGATAATTTCTTTCCGATATAAAACTGTAATGGCGTGATTACAAGAACGCTTGCAGCGGTGCCTATGATTGCACTGACACCCAGTTTTGTGTATAGTAAATACAATATAACGACTACCTGTAATAAACAAAAGTAATAAAACATATTCAGAAGTTATAATCGACTGCCTCTATCATAAAAGGTTACATGCTCTGTGTCAAAAGCGACAGTTTACCTTCAAAGGTATGGCCCACACATAATGACAGATCCAAACACACGACATGATATTATACGTGTCCTGCGAGACTAGATTCGTAATGAGCCCACTTCTCGCGGAGCTGCTGTCCTCGGTGTCGTGCAGCAGGCGGGACTCCTCGTCCTCGCCAGAGTCAGTCGATGACCACGGGGCCAGCCTCATACACTTATCGTACACCATGCACTGTTAATAAAAAACTGCATAAAATGCAACTATTATACATTACATAGTGAATATTCAATATATCATAGCAACAACATTGTCATTAACAAAAGCTGAGTTGTCGTAACAAATGAACGAACTTGTAGAGTTGTCTTCAGTCTTGTGCCTTCAACCGTCACTAAATGAGTTGAATTCTGAGATAAGAATGCTTGGCTTATTAGTGCCATCGTAATTATGAGAAGCATTACATATCCGTTGTTAAAGAATTCTTCAAGAGTCACATGCTCACTGGAGTCATATATTTTAGTCGGACTTTCAATGTACTGGATTATTATGGCCAGTCCTAAAGGAGGTACTACACCGATCAAATCGCCGAACAATTTTAATATTCCAGCAATATAAAAGTTTGGCCATACTTTACGAATGTAACATGACCACAAACTGGTGCTTGTTTCTTTTGCTTTGGAGTCCTGAAATTTAGAAAAACAATGTGATGTTATGCTAGGTATATTAATGGCACAGCTATAAAGAGTACGATGACAGTAGTGTAGGCAGTACGTACGTCTAGGTCTTGATATATTTTCTCAAATTCCTTATAATATTTAACCGAGCGTTCCTCCTCTGGAAGTTCTCCCAAATAATCTGGTTCCAGTGGTGATTTATATCCCTTTTTCAATAGAGAATTTAGCCAAAAGAATGTGACTTTCGAGTAGAAGTGTGTGTCGTTATGTTTGTAACAAATATTGGGGACGCTTGACTTAAGATCGTTTCTGAAACGTTTCGTGATCTGAAATATAAGTATTTACTATCAAGATTATAAAGAAGGAATTTTTAGTAATAATAAATTATTTATAGATATCAAAATCATTTTCAGATACCTACTACATTGAGCAACGCAACGTCAACAAATTCCCGCTTTCCTACATTAAAACATTTTCATCATGAAAATATAACTATTAGGTATATATATATATTAGTTATATAACGCGTGATCTAGTAGGGAGACGGCTTTGCTAGCTATCACGTAAAATCTCGTTCGTATTGACCGCACGTGCACTCATGGGAAATGCCATCTGAGAGCGGCGCCAGACGCATTGTGGAAATCGTCTCCTCCGATGTGCTCCTTGCGCGACGGCTGGCGCCGCGCGCCGGCGGCGGCGGGCCAACCTGACTCATACACCACATACCTATGATTCTATATCAGTGCTCCCAGTTTCAAGCTCAATAATCTGTCATATAACTGAGTTCTATTAAAGAGAGAGTGGTACCGTGGCACGTAACGGTGCCGCTACTAGTGGATAATGATATGCGACCAACACGCACATCATATTGTTACGCACGTATCGTTACTAATTATTGACGACACGGTATTTACAAATAGACCGGAAGTCATAATATTATTAAGTTTAATTTTATTTTAATAAGCAATCGTGAATTCCTAGTCGCAAGTGAATTATCAACACTGACCTATCTCGACGATTTTTTATATACCAATATTTAAATTTCAATCAGCTAAGTATTATAAACACGCTGTCTAGTTTAGCCCCGATGACCCGTGTTATAGACTAGTGAATTTGAATAATATGGAGGACATTTATATTGGTATATATCTACACATAATACAGCCAAATAATTCATAGGTTTATGTGGTAATTCAATATTATATATTTGCATACAGTGATGGAAGCATTCGAGCGGTGAATGATTGTGTAATGTTTCCTGTTTGAAAAGAATTAATGAATGATACGGATGATACCTAACTAGTCTGGCTCCAGACTGAAATATAATTTTTCAGAACTAATATTTGTACTAGTGCAGGGACTTCGACGCACAACATGTTACCATAGATTCAGTAGGTACATGATTCCAGACCAAACATGCGTTGAAATTTTTCTGAGGTTTTAAAAAAGAATTTGCTGTTTCCTACAAAAGTGCAATGCTATGGGTCAATTGAACTAAGAGATCCAATATAAAAAATGCTTTCAGGATGTTGTTGGAGCTTCTTCGTTACTGTAGCGCGTCGAATTTGCGAAAGCCCGCACCGTCGGCTTTTATGCAATTAGTTATATACCTACGCGAAAAAACTGCGTCGCTTCTGAAGAGAGTGAGGGGCAGTCAAAACAGCATCCCGAAAATTGTAGATGAGAGCTTCAGCTCTCCGATGGTACAGCAGTTTGTGCAGAGGTTGATTTTTAATTTTTTTTACTAACACTAGGCAATAAGTTATTTTTTGTATGTTACTAACACTAGATGGATATTTGTGTCCGAAATAAAGAGCCTATTCTATTCTAATACCTACGCGGTCAAAATTTATATGGAACGGCAAATTTTTTGACGAAAAATTTCAAGGCTGCGCGCTGGGGAGTCCAGATAGTAATAGTTAGCAAAATATTAGTGAACGTCTGATTCGCAGGTCAACAGTCGCATTTAGCTTTGAAATTATGCCTAAAAATTACTTATTAATTACTTATATTTGCTTACCATGATGAGAGAATTGCTTATTTCATAACTAAAAAGAATTAAAACAATTAAGGTTGACCAGCCATTCTGATATCAGAATGGCTGGTCAATCTCTGTAGAGTAGTAACTATGAGGAATTACTGAAATTTTCATGGGTGAAAGATTGCTTATCAATTGCTTATTTCACAATTTATAAGCCTAGACCCTGTTTATCCTCTCTTTATGCTAGCCAAGAGTTAAAAAGCCTCTGCGCCTGTTAAAATATGTGAGCAAACTGACGTATGTTCGTACTTGTTGCTTTATTTTCTGTAATAACCAAACGGTGCCTAGTTCTAGATTGTTTGTAATCATATCATCTTCCTGCCCATGTCAAATGTTACTTGGGGTCGGCGCAACACGCTTTTTTCTTCCATTCTCCCCTGTCAGTCGTCACGCTATCGCTATCATTTACTCTTTTTTCCTTCATAATATCATTCCTCACACAATCCATCCATCGGTTCCTTTGTCTTCCTCTCTCTTCATCCATTAACATTTCTATTCTCACCAGACTCAGTAATTGAAAAAATATGAGCTATAATATATAGATATACAGGGTGGAATTTTTGCATGTCACCTGGAGGGAAAGTAAGTACTGGAGATAGCAAATTTTACTCAAAGGAAACATTCCTTTATTTTTATAAAGAAACAAATCTGCATTCACCGATTTTCAAAAATTCGCTTGCCACACTCGGGAATCGGACCGACTAAAGTTCAAAAAAATAACATCCTTTACTCACATACATCCTTTTGACTGTATACAGGGTGTCCCGTAACTCAACGTCAAGCCGGAATCGGGTGATAGGACAAATCATAATAGTTAACAGAAAAACATAAAAAACAAGTGCGAGGTGCGAGTCGGACTCGCACACGAAGGGTTCCGTACCACAAGGCAAAAACGCCGAAAAAAACACGTTTGTTGTATGGGAGCCCCCCTTAAATATTTATTTTATTTTGTTTTTAGTATTTGACGGACGGACGGACGGACAGCGAAGTCTTAGTAATAGGGTTCCGGTTTAACCCTTTGGGTACGGAACCCTAAAAATCTTAGTCATGAAGTTTTAAATTACAGTAATTTACTTTTTTTTTTCGAAGTGTACACCCTGTGATGGTTTTTCAGCTCCTTTAGCTACAAATCTTTACTTTTTTTATATTTTCTTTTTTTTGTGTAATCTTGAGTAGTGCTTGTGTAATCTGTTGTTTTAAAATTTTAGCTAACTGCTCCAACTTAGAAGAAAATGTCATATTTATCCGAACCAAAAATGAAAAATTAATACTTTAACATACAATACTGTATGTTAAAGTTGGGCAAAGTATTAATTTTTAGTTACCTAGTTCGATTACTGAACAAGGACTATATCTTTCTGCAAAGAAGAATTTTAACTATTTCTTTGATGTGCCCCAAATAATTCTCTTATTTGGGGCACATCAAAGAAATAGTTTAGGGTTCCGTACCCAAAGGGTTAAACCGGAACCCTATTACTAAGACTTCGCATACAGGATACAGTCAAAAGGATGTATGTGAGTAAAGGATGTTATTTTTTAGAACTTTAGTCGGTCCGATTCCCGAGTGTGGCTAGCGAATTTTTGAAAATCGGTGAATGCAGATTTGTTTCTTTTTAAAAATAAAGGAATGTTTCCTTTGAGTAAAATTTGTTATCTCCAGTACTTACTTTCCCTCCAGGTGACATGCAAAAATTCCACCCTGTATATCTATATAATATAGCTCATATTTTTTCAATTACTGAGTCTGGTGAGAATATAAATGTTAATGGATGAAGAGAGAGGAAGACAAAGGAACCGATGGATGGATTGTGTGAGGAATGATATTATGAAGGAAAAAAGAGTAAATGATAGCGATAGCGTGACGACTGACAGGGGAGAATGGAAGAAAAAAGCGTGTTGCGCCGACCCCAAGTAACATTTGACATGGGCAGGAAGATGATATGATTACAAACAATCTAGAACTAGGCACCGTTTGGTTATTACAGAAAATAAAGCAACAAGTACGAACATACGTCAGTTTGCTCACATATTTTAACAGGCGCAGAGGCTTTTTAACTCGTGGCTAGCATAAAGAGAGGATAAACAGGGTCTAGGCTTATAAATTGTGAAATAAGCAATTGATAAGCAATCTTTCACCCATGAAAATTTCAGTAATTCCTCATAGTTACTACTCTACAGAGATTGACCAGCCATTCTGATATCAGAATGGCTGGTCAACCTTAATTGTTTTAATTCTTTTTAGTTATGAAATAAGCAATTCTCTCATCATGGTAAGCAAATATAAGTAATTAATAAGTAATTTTTAGGCATAATTTCAAAGCTAAATGCGACTGTTGACCTGCGAATCAGACGTTCACAAATATTAATATCCAGAGGCTAGTAAGCCAAATTACGGTTAATCAATTTAAAAGAGTCATCGGACTACTCGCTCGTGTTACAGCTCGGTAAGGTGTTTTTAATCGGAGACTTGCTGAATCGACTGTAGGATGATGGGCTTAAACGGAAGCGGAACGCTTATCAAGTTATATGCGCTAAGTCGTTAAGTGCTAGCACTAAGGGGATGGGAGGATCGGTTTACATAGCTCCTAGAATCAATAAGCATCCGGCCTACCCACTATCAATAGTTTATCTAAAGTAATGCGTGAGATACTTGCTCACGACCACGAACTATGTTCTCATAGTTTGGTAAGCACTGCCATCATCCGAACGTAAGCATGACATTGTCTAATCTTTAATATTTGCTGATACCTAAATGGAATGACGTGCGAAGGCCTAATGGTCACCCCCCATTCAATTTCATCGCTTTTGTTTAATGATCCATTACGATCCAAACGCAGTGGTACCTTTTTGTTATTGTATGAAGTCGGCTTGCAATAATATGTCAGTCTTACAACAGTCTGCAGGAATAAGCAAATCTAAAGAATCAAATTGTGGTATAATTTTATCGCAATTAGCTATAGATACGATTCCATCTGCTGGTCTTGAACCAGTTCTGCTCTGAAGCCCTTGGCAATATATATTAGGTACTTATCCCTATTTTACCATATATATAATTGGTTATATCCTTTGAAACTATTAATATTGCAGTTAGTATGATGGATGAATTACCTCGTCATAGAAACAAATGCAGTCAACTGCGAATATCACTAATGTCATCAGTAACGAAAGACCTTGAACGTATAGCTCTACGTGAGTAGATGCCGCTCCCGTAACGAAGTGCTGCCACAGGATGGTACCCGCAGAGATGGTGGCGAGAATCCAGTATATGGCGAGGTAGAGGATGGGTGCTGCGGAGCGCCGGGTCCACAGGGCCACGTGGAAAGCAGCCGCGGCCAGCCACGACCAGGGGGCCATCAGAGCGGCCACCAGCCGCACCGTGTCCGCAGGCCGGAGCATAGCCGCAGCCGCATCGCAACACCAAGCCACTCCCAGCACAAGGCTCGCTATTCCACGTACATTTTGTCCACGCCATCGTTTTGAGTGCCTGCGTTGGATTTTGGTGTTAAGCGTCTTTCTTCCAGTAAAGAGAAGAAACCAAAGATATCTTGGAATTGATAGTGTGTTTGGGACAAAGAGTCAATCTAGAGAATACATTGCAGACAAAATAACTTTTTTACAAAAAAAAAAAAACAACAGACTTCCAAAAAAGACACTGGAAACTGAAAAATAACTTTAATTTCGGAATTCGGTGTCCCTGGGTTCGCATTTGTGTTGTTTGCCACATACGATCCAATTTGAAATCGATTTAGTTACAATTCCCGGAGATATCGCGTAACAAACATACTTACAAAAAACATACCGTCGAATTGAGAACCTCCTTCTTTTTTGAAGTCGGTTTAAAAAAAACATAGGTAGGTACAGTCGAAGTGAAAACCTCCTCCTTTTTTGAAGTCGGTTAAAAACCAAGTAAGTTTAAAATAGTCACGTATGAATAGGTATTTGGTTAACGTTAAAATAATTTATGACGTTTGTTTTTTAATATAAAAAAACCGGTCAAGTGCGAGTCGGACTCGCGCACCGAGGGTTCCGTACAAACTTGTAGGTATGTAAATAGTTTATCACGGGTTTTTTTTTGTAATGTAACTACAAATTTACGGTTTTTGGATTTTTTTCTTTTACTTGTGCTGAGTTGTGCTACATGAAATTGCTTCTTGCTTATTCTAGGTCACCGGCAAGTAACCTGTAGGTTTTGATTCTGGAATTTAAACGCCCGTATCTTTTGATTGTGTTGACTTAGAAGTTTAATTTTTTCACTGCTTCAAGGGATTGCAGCCCCTGAGTATTTGATAGTAATTTAAATTTGTTAGCTCTACGCGTTCCTGAGAAAAAGGGTCTTGACTTGACCGACGGAGAGACAGACGGAAAACGAAGTGATCTTATAAGGGTTCCGTTTTACCTATTGGGGTACGGAACTCTAAACATGAATCACGTGGGATTATAAAACATTCAACAGTCGAGTTTTATATTATCTTTCCTTATTTGTAAACCAAAGACTTATTAGCGACTCGCAGTATTTACGATAAGATATTTAAAAATAAATAAGGAAACTGTTTTTATTTTCACTTCAATCGTTTCTCATTCAAATCGGATAAATTATTATTTATCCGAGAAATGATAGAAAATTTCCGGTTTATTGATAAACGACGCCTTTGTTTATCAACAAACCGGAAATTTTCAATCATTTCTTTTTAAGGATTTAGTCAACGGGGATTAAGCTGTAGGTACAGTATTGTTGGTATATGGCGATAGTATTGATATGTCGAGAGTACCTGTAGTGTTTGTGTACGGGAGCACAGCAGCACATGAGTGCGGCGCTGATGGAGGCGCAGTACAGGTTGATGGAGTGCAGCGCCGCCGCCAGCGCGCGCACCTCGCACGCAGCGTCGGCGCGCGCGCACACCGCCTCCATTCCTCCTCCACCAACTCTTTCGGTGATATCACGCACTCTCACTGTCCACTATTGCTTTAACGATAGCTATCATTTGCGTGTAGGCGACTCTAATGAAATACAAATATTATAATATTTAGTAAGTAGTCCATCTCATGTATCGCAAAGCGATTTGTAGGTATAAGTTAGAATATCTTACGAGTTCTACTTTTAGTTTTATGAATGTAATAGAGGGCTAACAGAAGCTGGGCGCGGGTCTGTAACACCGGAAATACTGTTTGTACATATTCAACATATTTAGTAAGTAGGTAGGTAGGTGTATCAGCCTTTTACAGTTATATTAATATTTAGTTACACTTTACGAAATTACGAAAGAACTAATTGTCCCTCAGTTAGTGCTCTCGCTAATACCTAAATAACTTTTCAGATAATGTGCTCGGTTGAACAGCGAGTGAGTATCAAAATATACCTTGTTAATATTATCCTCATGATGATGCTTGAAATATTTTCTCTATTTTAGTTCAGACCTGATTTTTTACATTTCTGTGGTTCAGACTAACTGAAAAATTTGATAAAACCATTTTTCATTACGTAGATACCTATTTGAATATTCAGTCAAATGATTAGCATAAAGTATTCAAGCAAATTATAGCTATTGGTGTTAACGCCAAGTTTCTAAACTGTCCCATCACGAACAGGGTAACATAGAGGGTATTGTGAAGAATGTTTAATGACTAACTATCCGACTCAGGATATTGATTTGGTAAGATGATTATTTTGTAAATGGACTACGTCACTCAGCGTCATTCCACTTCGGCCGGTATTCACAACAAAACTCACCTCCAAAATAATTTTAATTCCACTGCAAAACAATCACTAAACACTATGCGGATGTCACTAGTTCGAGAATTTTACGTTCATCCGCTTGCCATTATAGTGAAAATTATTGTGTTGAGTTTATGGCATTTTGTGGTGGTTATTATTCGGTCAGTTTGTGTGAATTTGCATCGCGTTTAGAGCGTGGCACGAGTGGCGCGTGATAACAGCCGGTTACTACGGTGGCGACTGGCCGCCAGTCAGTGGTCGGAGTGCCGCATGCCGCTTGAACTGTGCGGAGTGTGTCGGCTCGCTGAAGTGGCACTGACGAGGCTGGGCCGGAGGGAGCAGGCTCGGACCCTGACGCCCGGCACTGGAGGGCATCGCGTCTCGCCGTGTCGTCTCCCAAGCATTACTCTAAACAAGCCAGCATTCTATTCCACAAGCAGTTTTTGACCTGCTACTGCGGGTGATCGCTTTTATATTTTTTTTATTAACTGGTTGTTTTGTGGAGCATTTGAAAGTTGCTCCTACTTATATGCAACTTGAGATGTTGTAGGTCGACACATAATATGTGTCTACAGTTATAAAATCTAGGAATCTACAAGTGTAGTTAGGTACCTGTTATCCTAACTACATTATATTTAACTTAGCGAAACTGTTACCGTAATATTCTTAGAACAGCTCATAATGTGAGATAAACAAGTGGACCTGTTTTGGTACTAGACCTACTAACCTTTTTCTTTCAGGTCTGAAAGTTTTCAGCACTTGTATTGAAACCGGATCATTCTATTAGAGAATGCCAATGCTGCCATACCAATTCTTAAAATCCAATGTAGGTACCTACCAGTTACAGGTTGTAATTAAATATTTTCGTTTTTTTTTTAAGTCATTATTATAAGTCATAGGTTTAATTTTGTACTTGAGCAAAAATTTCTTTTTATTATGAATCCATATGTTATGGTATGCCTACAATAATTCAATATTATTAAAATTTAAAACATACATGCATCAACATAGTCTTTTTAGGGTTCCAAAGGGCGCCAACGTCTGGAAATGGAATACTAAGGTCTAGGTACTATTAGTATTCCCATCTTTTAAATACGTTTTTGGTTCAAGTGCGTATAGCTTACGCACTCGATACATAATGATTGTTAGCAATCGATATTCAAATGGCAGTGGTTCGCATAAACATGGCGACGCGGTGCGCGCGCGCAGTAGTTCACTGGCACGTCTGGCACACATATGCCGCCTGTTATTCTCCCCACTGACCTTATTCTCATTACACGGCTTTTTGCTTGCTCACACGCCATCATAGCCCAGCTTTACCTGCATACCGATGATCGATCACTTAACACATTTCTAATGCACATAAATGATAGGTACCTATATCAGTATTTTAATGTCTAAATGTAGACATACACAATTAACAGGTTTTGCCATATAAAGGATAAAGAAAATAAAAAATAATTTGTTAAACAGGTAGGTACCTATATATTTTATGATTAAATATATAAATAAATGACTTCATGACTTAAATCTACTTACTGATGCACATATAATTACTGTGGATAATAGGTACTATATCCGTAAATATATGTAGGTAGGTACTTAATAAATAAACTAAACATTCATTAGTATTCAAGTAACTTGTTAAAAAGATGCTTAGAAATCTAAATCCCAGCCGGAGGTTTCATCTTGCGGCAATTTATCCTTAGGGTACTTCTCAAAATTGGCGAGGTCCAGGTTGCTAGCCACGGGCTGTATCAGAGGAGCCTTCAGTCGCCTCTCCACGAGCCCTTCCCAGTCGAAGCCCAGGAACCACCTGCACAGTGAAACAGTCACGATTAATGGCAAAACGAGGTCTTGGGTAATCAAAAGATGGATTTCGTAAGTGACTAAGTCTCTAGTCTAGCTTTCATACATTCATGATAATGTTGTTCCATACAAATCTTAATCACGATTTCGAAGGGGGATTTTATCGAAATCGCTACAGGTACCTGTATGTTAAAATATGCATTAACCAAATCACGAAGTCACAAAATTAACATGATAATAAAAATATCAACATTTTGGAGGCAAACAATACATAGGAACTCTGTGTCGGATTTCTGTAGTGTCTATGAGACGCGAAATGAATTTATATAAATTTTGTGTTACATATCCTACACATGCCGTTGATGACGATATTATGAAGATATGTAACCTTGAAGTTGAACGTACTTGTGACTTTTGATGTCTGCTATTCCGTTTTTGAGGTATCCGAGTCGCTCGGCGGGCACTGCTCGACATAGTTTGCGAATGAGCATTTGTGCAGATTTGGCGACCCGCGGGTGGAATGCGACGGCGTCGATACCGCGCAGGATTAGCGTGTACGTCTTCATGTGGTCCCCACCGGGCGCACGGAATGGGGGCTTGCCAACTAACAGCTCATGGATCAGCACTCCTAATGCCCAACAGTCCACAGCTCGGTCGTGGCCCTGCATCGAGTGCAAAAGTTTATAAAAAGAAGTTTAAAAAAATGCAAAGCTGGCTTATATAATTTATCAACCAACCTTATTTAGAACTATTTCAGGAGCTACGTATTCGGGTGTGCCAGCAAATGTCCATGTTTTGCTATTTGGTGAAATCCTTTTGGCAAATCCAAAGTCAACCTACGAAAAAATATCGGTCATGTATTTCAAGTAAATATATAGGTATATATCTGATTATTATCAATAAATGTAGGTACGTACCAATTTAATATATCCTTGTTTGTCAAGCATTAAATTTTCAGGCTTGAGATCCCTATAGATAATATCTTTAGAGTGCAGATATAGGAATGCTTCGACCACACAAGCCATCATGAAGCGAGCAATGTTTTCAGGGAAGTAGCGCTGCTTCTGAAGGATAGTCCAAACGTCTCCACCCAGCACCGGCTCCATAAGGAAGTAAATATATTTATTGTCTTTGAATGTGCGATATAATCTGAAAAAAAAAAACGAAACAATTTCCAGTAAATCATTGATTGTAGGTACTTAATCATTCCGTATTCGTTTGACATAAGTCGTTGGTGTAATTAAATGATTTTTACTTGGACAAGTTTGTCACACGAAACCCAGTTATCTCAAGGCACATTTAAGGGTGACAAGTGATATTTGCATTTTATACGGCATATTTTTCTTTCTTGTAAATCTTGAACGGAAAAGGTAACAATAAACAGCATGCCATGGAACAGCGTAGGTATAAGTACGTCAAAATTCAATTTGTTGGTGTTGCAAACAAGTACACATGTATTTGTTGTAGGTAGGTACAGACGCCAGCACATCTAGCTACTACAATCTGTTAAATTTCTTTAATAGGTTTCAACTTTATCGCTAAAGCATAAGGTTCAAAGTTAATTGGGAAAATTTGTCAATTTCGGGTACCTAATTCCAATTTTATAATATGACAAGCCGTGTGCCCGATAGGTTTTCCCATCGGCAAAAATGACGAACTTCCACACAAACTTTCATCCCCATAAGGGATGAAAAATCCTTCCTTTGTGCTAATTTTCATTATAAAAGGTACTCTTCTGCAAAACTTCAGCGGCGTGCTGTCTGTCAGTGAACGAATTTATCCCATGGCCGTTTTGCGTGGATGTGACGCATATTTTCCCCCAACTTGTTTTTTTTTTATGTCTGTGTTTTCTTTTTTCTTTACGCGTCACGTTTAGTTCCAATAAATTATTAACTTGATTATCTCTATGAATAGGTACGCCCGTACGCAAAAAGGCATTATTAGTTAATTTATTCTAATGATGTATGTACATATTTTAATAATTTTAAAATTCGTAAATCATAACGGGCACAGAACTCAACATTACCTTGCCCTATTTATGTCATACCTAGTATTTAGAAATATATACCAGCTGTACTAAAACAAACATTTACCTGCAAATAAACGGACTTTTGCACGACATCATGATATGTTTCTCATTGTACGCATGCTCCTGCTGCTGTTGTTGCACCATGTCGATCTTCTTGAGGCACTTGAGAGCAAACGTGAGAGACTTGTCGGGTTTGTACTGCACCAGCTCGACTCGACCGAACCCTCCCACACCCATGGTGCCCACAATCTCCAAGTCTTTGAGTTCCACGAATTCGAATTCTGAAAGCAATAGTTGATCGTCCAGTCATCAATATACAACGATAATTTGTCGCGCGCTAAATAATACATATATCTAGGTCAATGATAATTTTAGGTTCTAATCCGTTATCCGTATTGAAAATAATTATGTTACTTAGTGAATTCTTGAAGAAGATTCGCAAGCATTTACCTAGTTAATTTCGCCCAATTTTCTTGATGAATTAATTTCCAACCGGCGGCGGAGCAATGGGTTCCATTTTGACTGTTCAACAACATTCATAGCAATATCCATCAAAATTATTCACATTGAGATTAATAGTGTGCTAAGCAATTAAATTAGGGTGCAGGTCATTTTAATGTTTTAAGGACATCCAAGTAGTTGTTAGAATCACTCCGTTTAAAACTTAACTTTAAAACCATTGCACAGTAATTGTGGTGTAGGTCCGGGTATCTACGTCGTTTTATGCAATGGGCTATAATATGATCAAAACTAAATAGATAAGATGAACAGGATCAGGCCCAGTATGGACCCTTGTGGCACCTTTCTATTCACGTTCATACGCCATTCTTCGGTTGATAAATAGATACACAGTTTAATATTACTTACCGCTTTTAACTTGCGATGTTTTCTTTTGTTGCGATAGTCTCGGCACATCATGTCGAATTTTCTTCAGTTCTTCTAAATTGCCTAATAATTCCGTGAATGGTCTGTCAAATCAAAAAAATAACATTATAACCCCAGGATTTTCAAAACTTCCTTACCTACCTATTAATTAGGTACCTACTTTTTTTAAAGACTTCAAGGACCTAGAACTTGAAGTACAAACTTTTATAGGAAACAGGGTTATTGGAAAAACACCAATAACCTCTTAAGAGGAACAACACTACTCATCATTATGAACAACTTTTACTATTTGGACCAATCCTGAAATCGCGGAAAACCATCAGCTGTTTCCTTCATTTTGACGAGTTCTACGAAAATAAATGTATAGTAATTTTTCGCGATTTCCGTTTAGTTCTACCCATATATTATGAAAGTTCTATCCCAAAATGGTCGAGTACTGTAGATAGTTACAGGTTTAACCTTATAAATGATTACCATCACGCTATACCTTTATGGAGCTAATCAGTCAAAACAGTTATTTTAGTCAACTTTCAGCAAAGCGTAGGTAGCTTAGCGGTTCGACGACTGCTTTCTGGGTTCGTAAAAATCCAATATTTATTATAATATCAAATATCCGATTTATTATAATATCATATAACGGGTGATTCATTTAGAGGTACTTTAAAAAAAAGTAAAGGTAAAGTTTATATCAATTTAAAAGTAAAGTAGGTATATATCTATTTTTTTCACTCGTTAAATCGTGTGTAAAAAAAAAATGCGATTTTCATTCTGTAATAGTTTATGTGTTGTTTAGTTGTAGAATTGTATTTGATTATTTGTCATTTTTGTTATAAAAGTAATAACAAATCAAGAGTCTTTGATAAATAATCAGTCTTGCATAATCAGCACTTAAAAAATAAAAATTATTTCATTATTTTTAGTGGCTGATCATGCAAAATTTTTTTCATCTCTCATGCTCGGAAAGTAGTGTTTGTATGATCCGAATAGCGGGTGGAAGACGCTGCTTCCCACCATAGGGCGGGAAAGACTCATATAATTGCTTCCCTCCCTAAGGCGGGAATGAATTTTAAAAATGGAACCAAATTTGGTTAGGTAGTCAGCTCAGTCAGACACCCTTAATTGATTATTTAAATATTTATTAGGCTACCCATCAAATCGTATAAATGTGCGTTAATTAGGAGAGTTGGATAAAAAGCTAATTTATGTTAACGCCATTAAATCTTTCATATTTAGCGTACAAGTTTAGTTAATAATTTACCTTGAATAAATTCAGCATACTTAAAGGTACGATAATAATTTTGATGTCAGTTGTGGTCGAGGCTGAAAAACATAAAAATTGGGGATTTCGAACATCCTGACTTCACCATAGGGGCTGTGCATATACATCATTTAATTATTCGACGAATTTATCCATAGTTTAGGGTAAATAAGTAGTGGTAATGAAGTTTTTTTATATCTAACTAGCTGACCCGGCAAACGTTGTTTTGCTCCTACACTACTCCTACCCAACTCCTACCCTACTCCCACACTACTCCTACCCTACTCCTACACTACTCCTACCCTACTTCTACCCTACTCCTACCCTACTCCTACCCTACTCCTACACTACTCCTACCCTACTCCTACCCTACTCCTACACTACTCCTACCCTACTCCTACACTACTCCTACACTACTCCTACACTACTCCTACCCTACTTCTACCCTACCCCTACCCTACCCTACTCCTACCCTACTCCTACACTACTCCTACCCTACTCCTACACTACTCCTACCCTACTCCTACACTACTCCTACACTACTCCTACCCTACTTCTACCCTACTCCTACCCTACTCCTACCCTACTCCTACTATAAAAAAAAAAAAAAAAGTATCCTATGTCCGTCTCCTGGTCCTAAGCTACCTCCCCACCAATTTTCAGCCAAATCGGTTCAGCCGTTCTCGAGTTATAAGTGGTGTAACTAACAGACTTTCTTTTATATATATAGATGTCGAAGTTTCGCGCAAATCGTGCGTGTTTTCTTTTCACAAATTTCACACACAGATGTACTTAGATAAGACTTAAAATGTGACAAATATTATTGAAAATATTATAAACAACACGAAAATGCCCAGGTTTTAACGTAATATTCAAATTACCACTACCTACTCAATTTGTGTTCAAAATCGTCGACCATTATTGTTTTTTTTTTTATTGCAATGATGTGCGAAAGCGATTATTCCAACAATTTTTTTTTAATTTCCACTGACACACACACACTGACACACACCCCCCCACACACACACACACACACACCCCCACACACACACACACTGACACTGACTTTTCGTGTAATCGATACTTGAAATTTAAATAAAATTATTTTAAGCAATAAATACATGCATTGTTTTAATGATTTATGCTTTTCTAATAGATATCATTTCAATCTCTTCTAATAATTATCATAATGTCACTAGCAGCATTTATTGAATTTCGCGCCGAAATGTTTCTATATTTGAATTTATATTCGGAAAGCGCTCGCTGTTTAAAATTATTTTAATTTATTGGACAATTATTTATTGTGGATTTTATTTTTGATACTTTCTAATAGTAGGTATGCTACAGAATTCCCAACAAACATTTTTTAGGTAGGCTTAGCAAAAGTTTATTTGAGAATGATGATAAATTAATTCTATAAATTGGGTATTCTGCAAACACTTTACATTTCAATACATTTTGTTAGTTAAACTTCCCTGTTTACTACGTTAGTACTTTTGGTCTCAGCAGCCAAAATATAAAGAGGTCGATACCCGCAGCCTTCAGTAGCAGTAGGTATTTCCCATTGCTTGTAATTTTTTTCTGAATTAATCAATACCTGGGTTCCTGCATATTATCATACCTAAAGACACAACACTGATACACGCATTCTTACAGATTATTCCTGACGAACAGTTATCATCACGAAAATAATTTGTAAACATTTCAAGTACAGGGAATCGAAGGTTTGCAACGCAGTCGCCGCTAAGCTATTTGCTATGTTGAATGTTACTAAAATAGCCTTCTTATACATATATTTAATGATTAATTGCTTAGCTCCATAACGGTAAAAGGTTAAATATGTAACTATCTACTTTATTCATTTGCGATTTCAGAAACCGTAAATAAAATTGCCGTAAGAAATCTGTAAGAAAGCGTGTATACCTACCCACTAGGCAGTATATGCAAGAACCCAGGCGTTCACTAAGTAGTTAATTCAGTAAAAACTAAAAACTTCTAAAGCAATGAGTTGGTTGCGGCTGTCGACCTCAAGACGACGCGGACGAGCTAGTCTCTCTATATTTTGGCTGCAGAGACCAAAACTACAAACGTAATATTATACAGGGAACTTTTTTATAAAAATGGCTGTTATTTTAGTTTTGCATATTACAGTGTTGTCTAAAGACTTTCACGTGAACGAACGAAGTCGCGGGCAGAAGCTAGTAAGTAAATAAAAGTGATTCCTTGATATCGGTTTCTATGCCTGTAATTGTAACCCATAACCCTATTAGATCTTAACCATTTTTTATTATTATATTACAAATAGGTACCTAACTATACGGTTTTAATGACGCTTTTATTTTTACAAGCACACAGCGACAACGTCACAAATCTAGATCTCTGTACATGAGTTTGAAATAAGTAGGTACTTCGTCAGACAAACCTGATGTAAACACGTGAGTAAAAACCGTATAAATAAACAAATTGCAACTGTTTATCAAGAGTCATCAATCTCAAACTCATAACATTTATATATCCTACTTAAGTTAAAGCAATTACAGAAACTTTTGAATTGTCGGTCAGTCAAAAATATGAAGCGTTCATTTAAGACATCGGTAGTTCTTTACCCTCGTTCCAGCGTCAGACACTCGACACCCGGCGGCTGTGCGGTGACAGTGGCCAGCCTGCGATCCTCGTGCAGCAGCGCTTGTTCGCCGAAGTAATGCCCGCGCCCGAGCACCCCCACACGCTTTTCGCCACCCTCGCCTTCCCGCTTCGTCACCGCCACCGTGCCTCCCCGAATGATGTAGAATTTGTCACCTCTGTCGCCTTGTCGTACAACCGGTGTACCCGCCGAAAAGAATTCCTGAAATATGTAATCTTGAGACTACGTTCCTCTTTTCTCATGCTTATTTTATATCGACGCTTGAACGGCAAAATTGACTAAGGGCCGGTTGTTCCAAACGGTTGGTTAACGTAACATACGTAGTACGTACGTTAAATACTAACGACAATTTACGTATTTGACGTACTTCAAGGACATAATTTTGACAAAACGTGTAGGTATACGTCATATACCTGCGCGTGCGTCAAGAGGATGTGAAACAATCCGCCCTAAGCGACATGGGGCTAACTTTAGAGGAGAACAATTCTCGTAATTTTAAAAACGTTCACAGTCTGATCTCAGTCTCAATCTGTCAAAAATACCTCTAATTTCCTTACATTTTGACAATTTTATAAAAGTTTTTGACTTTGTTTGTCGCCGAGATGAGACTGCGACAAGATTTTGAACGTTTTAAATTACAGGAATTGGAACTCTTTCAGAAAAATAAATCATAATTAAATATTACATTAAAACTTGCAATCATTCAGGCGTAATTAACGTAGCCGTAAGTAACTGTTTTGGAAACCTTATTTTATCACCAATTAGAATACCTATATATGATTTTTTTTCTGAAAGTTACTAACTTTAAACTGTTCTCCTGTAAAGTTAGCCCTATATGTCGCTTACTCAATTTTGCCTTTCAAGCATCGATATATAATTATGTATAGATTATTATTTCATACCCTCTTGAGGAATTCGGAGATTTTCGAGAGTTCGATAGGATGAATGCCTTCAAGTAGAGGCACTGAAGCCAGAAAACGCATATTGTCATTTTGCTCTTGTTGTAGACTGCGTACCATAATCTTTTGGAAAACTCGTCGCTCCAACATCCATACTTGTGCTTCTGTTATACCTAATTTAAGAAGAGTTTATTGTAGGCATTTGTTTGCTTCAAAGTTATAATCGATAGAATAATCGACTTACATCGTATTGAGGCGAAACGTTTAGCTTTGTAAAGAATAGCAAGTTCACCAAACACTTCTCCTTGTCCGAAGGTTTTTACAACCTGTCCACCTTTGAGGACTTCAAACTGTCCGTTTGCTGAAACAAAAAGATGGCTGCCGCTCTCCCCCTCCCTGATAATGAGGCTGCCTGCTGGAAACTCCTGGCGACTCATCGCTTCGACTACTGCTGCAAGTCGCTCATCATCCATCAAGTTCCTTAAGAAGTCATTAGCCATAACAGCTTTTTTTATTTGTTCAGACGACCTATAAAAAGTATTAAAATATATAAATGAGTTTATGTAAGCTATAAAGGTACCTACAAATTAGATAGCGGGTAATACCCGCCTTGATTCTGATCGTCGTGTGTCCGTAGGTTCTAATCTAAATTTTAAACTTCAATATAATTTGATAGATATTATTGAAAGAATGTGAGCTAACTTACGTCTTATCCTTTTCGTATTTTTCGATGTGTGTGTCATTAAGACGCGAGGGGTCTGTGGGCGTGTGGGGGGCGATCACACCACTCTTTCGGCGCCGCCTTTTCGTCCTCTTCTGCTGCTGCACCAGCTCCGATATAGTCTTACGACCAGCACTGCTCTTACGTTCATCAAAATCAGTGTCGGACTCTTCTCTACTATATCTCGACGGGTTCCTACTCTGGATGCTTATGGTAGTACTGATCTTTTTGTCGTCTTCAAACGCCCTACCATTGGTAGTGGTACTACTATTTCTATTTTCAGTTTTGACAGACTCATCTTCATTATCATTCGGTAACTCCCCATTGATATTGCTGTGAAATGTATCTGCGGCACCGTCAGGTATTATCTGGAATGACGCGATAGTAAAGTCAAAAATTTTTGTTGGAATTAAATCGATGACGATACCTAAAAAGTTATAGCTGACTAATGTCGTTGCTAGTTGTATTATCTACACTACAGCGAATCGTAAAAGAAAGAGCAACGTTTTATGGAGAATGTTTCTGTGGTGACATGTAACCTTGCAGGTACCTAGATATGTTTACACCTACAATATAGATTTTGTTGCTTAAATTGTGCCCTTAGGTAGGTAGGCACACTATGATTTGATACCATAACATAATTAAAGTCCGCCTCTTCTCTCCTTGAAGATGGGTGCATCATACTGCATAGTAGTGCCTATGTACTATGTTCATAATTTACGTTTTTAAAATGATCTTAAAATATTGAAAAATCTTCATCGTTATCGTCTACTCCAGTGCAGATGTAGTTAATTTCACACTATAATTTATAGATATTTCCTTTATTTCATTAATTAACACATAAATTATATTTTTAAATATTAGAATTAAAAAAAAATAAAAACATTTAAAAATATAAAAAATAGCCCACCGGTATCGGGAACAGGGTCCAAGCTACCGGCGGGCAGAGCTCCAGAGAAAGGAACCTCCTAACAATGCGGGCTGTGTCCAGAAGTACCGCTTTCTGAATCAAGCCCTTGATCCAGCTGCCCAACGAGAGCCTCCTTAGGTGTTGGTCGAGGCTCTTGGCTATTAACTTGGCTATTAATGATTGCTGAGTCCACATCCCACATATCGACAACCTCGCGAGCAAAGTCAAGATACTTGATCTGTTTATCTTTCTCGGCTTTCACGAGGTTCTCATCATGCGGGACGGTTATGTCAACAATCATTGCGTGTCGCTTTGATCGATCCACCAGCACTATATCAGGCTTATTGGCAACAATAGTCCTGTCAGTGATGATGGATCGATCCCAATATAATGTGATATTACCATTTTCGAGAACTGGGTCGGCCACATACCCTGTAGTACGGCACCTCCGATTCCACAAGGCTGTATTTCAGAGCAAGTTGCTGACGGACTATCCTGGCTACAAGGTTGTGTCTATGCAAGTACTCTCCGTTAGCTAGACGAGAACACCCGGAGATAATATGCCTGATCGATTCTTCCAGCCGGAGGCATGCCCGACAGATGTTAACCGTGCCGTCTTTCACAATAAATCTCCGGTAATTGTTCGTCATCATAACTTCGTCCATAATTGCACAGACAAAACCTTCGGTTTCTCCAAAGAGATCACCGAAACGCAGCCAGGCTACGGACGCTAGTAGATCCACATCGGGGCCATGTAGGGCCTGGAAAAAGCGTCCGTGAAGCTCCTTACTCTGCCATACCTCCATGCGATCATTGATGTCAAGCACTACTGGCTTGCGCCAGTTCTCTTTAGCCAAGGAGAGCGGGGTGAGGCCCTTGTCCACGGCGACTACATCTCGATGCATCCCCACGTCGGTTTTTAGGAAATATTCCCTGAGACTGTATATCTCGCGATTGTGGAGGGTCTTAGCGTTTAAAAACCCTCGACCTCCACACTTTCGCGGGTTATAATATTATTATTACGGCACACTTTTAATCACTACCTTGCTTCCTACTCGTAATGGTTTATTATACGTCATTACGTATAATAAACCATTACGAGTAGGAACATACATTCCCATTGGAATGTATCGATCTGCGGATATCGGGTCTGGGTGCAGCTCGGCAGTTGATTGCTACCGCTGCGGTCAGCCCAGACACATAGTCAGAATTTATTTGTGCGGCAGCAGGGAACCCAGCGAAACATCGGGCAGGCAGTAAGACCTGTGCTGCGACCCACAATACAGGAGTAATTCCTGGTGTCGGGCAATGTTTTTGTAAAAAAAAAAAAACAACGTCATGGGTCGACCAAGGACAAAGGAGGCAATGTCTGCTTCACAGTCGTCGTCTCTTCAGGCAGCTGCACCAGAGGCCACGCATATGGCCATCGGCGTGGAGAATAAAGATATGGACTGTGTATAATGATGACGACGACGTGCCTGAAGTGACCCAGATAGAATTGAGAGTCGGAGTGTTGCGGCTACAAGCAAAAAACAGCGCCCCAGAGCCGGACGGCATACAAGGCCGTGCACAGCGGTGCGATTCTGTAAAAATCTCACCGTGAAAACTTAGCTGAAGAGAGCGTGGAGTGAGCTGTCAATAGTGTCAATTCCTAGCAAAAACAAACTCACTTCACCTAAGTTTTCACGGTGAGATTTTAACAGAATCGACCGGCTGGCATTGTCTATAATGTCTATGCGGGTTCTCGGGCTCCGATTCGCAGGCCTTTTTAGCGCATGCCTCGAGCGGGGTCATTTTCTTCGGCGGTGGAAAGCTGGCAAGCTGGTCTTGCTGCGGAAGGAAGGGCGCCCCCAATCCGGGCGCCCCGCAGACTCAGAATATTGGTTACGACTGGGTGTACTTCCCCACGGCGTCGACTTAACTTGCTACGCCGATGACACATTGGTGACGGCCCGGGGGCAAACGCACCGGCAATCAGCTATACTATACTGGCCACTGCAGGGGTTGCGCAAGTCGTAGGAAGGATCTGGCGTTTGAGTCTCGAGATGGCTTTGCACAAGTCTGAGGCTCTGTGTTACCCCCTTGGAACAAGCTACCTTGGGATTTACACATAGTGGTAGGAGGCCACCGCATCGGTGTCGAGTCGACGATGAATTTTTTCTCAATAGCCGGTGGGACTTCGGGCCGCACATTCAGCGGCTGGTTTCAAAATTATAACTTGGCATGTTTTACAAGCACTAAGTAGTCTACACCCATTAGGGACCTACACCTCAGGACTTGTGTCGTAGCTACCTGCGTATCATGTAACGTCAGTCATATGACGTATCTACGTGTGTCGGAACATGTAATATAACTAATGTCGTAGCACGTAGCATCAGTCGTAGCATGTAACGTCCATCGTAGCACGGAACATGGATCGTAGTGCGTAGCGTCTTTCGTAGCACGTAGCGACTGTCGTAGCATGTAACATTCTGCCGTAGCGCGTAGCGTTTGTCGTAGCACGTAACAGGGATCGTAATGCGTAGCGTCTTTCGTAGCACGTAGCGATTGTCGTAGCATGTAACTTTCTGCCGTAGCACGTAACGTTTATCGTAGCGCGTAATGTTTGTCTCAGTAGCTTCTGTATTTCCTACGACAGCGGTGGTCGCCAAATAACGGCCGCGGTGACGGCCATAATAATAAAAATTATGGCACCGCACAACAACTTAATTTCATAAATAACATTTCAGTGACGTCATTCGACGGTAAATTGCGAACGCTATGTGGCGGCCACCGCAGTTTGAGGAAACCCTAGCTGTGCACTGCATAGTATAAAACTTTGGGGCCTCGGTGCTAAGCGTTACAGTAACGTCATTTTTATTTAAACAATTTCCTATTTACTTTTAACATCTTCATTGAGCAGATTACAGATTCTATTCCAGTGGTACAGATGGAGAATAGGCAGTGTAGATTATAATATTCCATTTTGCTGCATTCGATATTATTTATACTTTTCCGAGACTTCATTATTATCCATTCACCTTCAGTAAATAAATATTAGTATGTCTTTACACGATTATTTACGCCAGAAAGTTTTTACTGAGTAACAAGTTGCCAACTTTTTTTTCTGATTTCCATTAAGTATATTATTATAATTAAAAAAAATATTATTATAGGTACTTATGATTTGGATAGGCTGACTGCCTCGTTCGTCTAGTGGTCACAACTGATACTGTTGAGCATAAGGACCGCAGTCCGATTGCCTGGTCAGGCAAAGTTTTATTGAGTTTTCCATCAGGAATTTCACAGTATTAACCCGGAGTTTGAGGGGTAACACACTAACAGTAGCAATGACTTTTATTTTGACAGTTCGACAACATTCATTACGTTATTTACGTTGCTGAGCAGACAATTTTTCCAACATATGAAGCAATGGATTAGCAATATCCTTCAAAATGATTCAGATTGTAATTGATTGTGTGTTACGCAATTAGGGTGCTGTGCCCGGGTGATGACAATAGGCTCGCCCCTTATTACATGGGACTTAATCATAACTGGGATTACTAGGGCTTAACCGCACATCTGCCTAACCTGTGTGATGTTATAATTGGTATTTACATTTAGATATAGGCATATGATTTGCGAAAGAGACTGGACCACTAGAAGCGACTAGGCTGTGCGTAAATCTACTCAAAACAAAACAGGTTCATGGTTGGCTATCGAAATGTTTTGTTACGATGTTCTTCTGAATGTATGAAATTCTAGACTTGGTATTAATTGATATGTGCAAATGCTAAGATCCTAAGGGCTTATTTCTAGAACATTAACCGTAACAATAAGCAAGTAGGTACTAGCTTCTGGCATTACCTACAAGTCCCGTTCTATTGCATACCTATTAATTGCCATCAAAACGTTTCGTTGCTATGCTCGAAGTGTACAATTATAGAAGCAGCAATAAACGGTAGTCGGTACAATATTAAGTAATTTTACTCAGAAGATTTAATTTTCCAATTACAATAAACAAGTCCAAAAATTGATAAAAACATAATCCCTCATTATTTTTTCACGATTGCTATCTGCAGTGATTCGAATAACTTATCACTTTATTTTATCAAACATTTTGTTTGATATTTGTTATTTAAGATGGCATTCAGATAACCAAGGTGTTTTTAGATTTTTTAATTTGTAGGTAACTCTTTTGTTCTAACCGTCGGTATCAATACGCGCTGGTACCTAGGTACAGACGCCAGCACATTAAGCTACTACATCGGTCAAATTTCTTTAATAGATTTTCAACTTTATCGCTAAAGCATTAGGTTCAAGGTTGATTGGGAAAATTTTAGTTTCGCGTAACTTGATGAGGTGGCGTCTGTACATTAGTTTTTTTTAACATAATCTATGTATCTACGTGCAGAGCTACCGGCACTGAATAAAAAAATGGTAGAAGTACTTTTCATCCTTTTGTTTAACAATCAAGTAATTGATGGAAGTAGTGGGTATATTACAATGGCAGGTATTGGTAGACACTACGATCCTTATGACCAATCAAGAAGGTGAAAATAACACTAACACATAGTTACTATATATTATTTAGGTCACGTAAGGATGAGAGTAGAGTAGTTTCAGTCTATCAAAAAGTACTCTGTGTAGAGTAGTTATCGTCTCAAAAGAAGTAGGTTGTATATTCTAAAAACCTTTTTGCTTTCCTGCAGGTATTTAGTTCGTCATAATCGTAGAAATATAAACAAACGCTAACGCTAAGCGTCAGACAAGAGTTACCTAGTATTCTATTGTTTTACTTACAAAGATCGTTTCACGGCGTATATCTGGATTATTTTCAACAGGTACAGTAAACTTGTACCTCGCTCGAGAAGCCCATCTGAACGGCGGACACAACACCATTTTGAATTAATTATTTTTTTAAGGAATTAAATTGCATTATACACAGCACTGCATAACAGAGTAGCGAACCACTGAGGAGCGCTCGCGCCGGGCCGACACTGCTTGAACGACGCAACCGCAGCCCTTATCGCTCTTACCAGATAATCTCACTATTCCGATTGTTTTAATTATTTCACACTAAAGAATCATTACCTACTGTGTTATCAGAGAGCCTTGCAATCTTATCGACATAATACCATTGTCACCCAATCAGTATTATTCACAAAAGAGCAATTAAATCTGCTATTCTGTAAAACAAATATTTGGTAATCCAGTATGGGAATTAATAAAGCTGATGCGGAAAATAAAATACGAGTATTTTATACTATAATTTATTTATAACGTAAATGAGTACACAATGCCAAAGGCTTTAAAATGATTCACTTCATTCAATATTTTTCATTAGAAAAAAAATATTTACAATTTAAAAGAGAAAATCAGCTTTGCAATCCATTAAAAATTGCCACACAAAAAAGGAAAATTCGTATTATTAATTTACTTTAGGTATCACAAATCGTATATGAGGGGGGGGGGGGGGGGGCTCGCTGTGCACTTGGCTTGAAAAATCTCGGTTAAATCATATTAAACTAGTATTCTTTATGTAGATCCGTGCATTAATAAAATGTGCAAAGTAGGTATCTATAAAATGTGCCAAACGGAAGACATTTATTATGTAACAAATCTATTGTAGTTTACATTAAACTTCAAAAACATTTTGTCAACATTATACTTACAATGTACAGATACAGGAATTGAGCACGGTATTGTTATAATATTTCAAATACTGGCCGGCTGCGACAGTGTGCACGCTGTGCACGGGACTCGCGCGCACGTGCATTGTGGCCCACTATGCAAGTGCAACGCATACTGATTGCGGTACTAGCAACTTCCCCAAAACGTCATCTTACCATATCTATCTAAGATGGTACAATGTATAAATTATTGTATTTCATACAGTTATTTTATTAGAATGTTATATTTTTACAACATCATTAATGTAAGACTCGGAACGTAAATTATTTTTACATTATTTTTTGGTGATAATGTCACAAGCTATAAACTAGACAGGCGACTAATTAATTTCACAATCAGTATGCGTTACATCGTCTAACTATGTACGGGTTAATCGAAACTATTAAAGTCATAGACATGATATGTGACGATGTCGTGCGTTACAATGAGTGTCATGGCACGTCTACGACTTTAATGTTTAACACTCGGGAGCAAACATTACCCCGCTAATATCTGCATAATCTACAACACCAACTGAACAGCTTTGACGAGTGCAATTGACGAACAAGTGATACTTATTAACTCTGGCTACTTTAACAATATGAAACCTCGGGTACAGGTTATACGCACAACATAAGGCGGGAGATCCGCCTGTAACACTATAATTATACAGTCGACAGCGGCCGGCGCCGCTCGCCGCGAGTCCCGCGAGCTGACCGCAGGACGCGCGGGCGGGCGGCCGGCTCTGTGGCGGTAGTTGCCTTCAGTGCCGCTAGCGAACGTAGCAACTAGCTAACACCACTACTGATATGATTTATTATGCACAATATAACAATTCGCTTTAGATCTAATGAATACAGTATCGAAGCCGTCGATCGTATAAGTTGTGCACAGCATAAAACAAGAGAGTAGTATGAAACTTTAATTTAACATCTCATAAAAACTGAGAAACAAATCGCGTTACAAAATACATATCCTTAATTTTATGATTATAATATTTATAATACATTGTTCTTGATGTTATTTTTTTTTTCAATCTTATTGTAGCACACTAACCATTTTGTCAGATATGTAATTTAAATTCTGATTTTTCTCCAAGTAACAACAATTTGGCTTATATTATGTAACTTTATACAAAACTTAGGTATTTTGCTTTTGTGATTTATTACATTATCATTAAAATAATACATAAAAGACTTAAAATAACATAATCAAAAATTATGTATCTTTTAGAATGAAGCAAACAAGACAGGTTTTGGGCAGAAGTTGATTAAATTATACAGTTACAAGTAGACACGAATACAATGTTTGTAATTAGTATAATTATTCCAAAACAGGTCCTGTTAACTTGTATAAAACTTGATGATTAAAAAATACACAATTCACAAACATTTGTGACTTTGATTGATAAAAAATACTAAAACTAAACAATAAAATCAAATAGAATCACATGTACTTTTTTCTGTACTCAGATACAAAATCTTGCATTAATCAGACAATTCCTACAAACCTAAGAATTACTTAAAATAACGCATTCACGCATGAGTATTCAGCAGTAAAGCACAAAATATTGTTCGAAGCTGCAACGAGACTACAATAACGTACGATAAAAGTAAATATAACTTATTATATAAAGCCAGTGGCACTAAAAGGTGAGAGTAATAATCAGTAAAAGGAAAATATGACACGAACCGCTTATTACATATCGTACGGAAAGAAAATAGAATTCGAATCGAGACAAAGAGACGATAACTAATTCCGTAAATATCACATGAAACCTTTACGAGTAAGCACCTTTACTATTATTTTAATAAAAAGATTGTGCGCGAAGACTAGAATTCTGCAAGACAAACAATAATAATGTCATGGAAATGCTACAAACTGAGTAAGTTAATCTAATTCTGGTTTCAAGATGACACAACTGGGTGACAACATCACCTTAACATCTTTAATTAATTAAAGCTATCATCATCAGACGACACCGAGTCGCGACGCGCGCCCTGTGCCCGCAGACGCGAGCTCCGCACACGAGAACTGGTCTGTGTTGATATGTCAGCGAGGAAGTCGTGCGGGTAGGACGACGCGCCTGCACCAGTCCCAACGTATTCGGTACATTATCTCTACTTGCTACGTAAAGGTTTGAAAAATAAACGGACAAAGCTCTAATACGTCGACGTCGACGCAACCTCTCATACACATCTGTAACACAATGTGTACCATATTCCTTAGGAATTTACAACAACATGAGAAGATTGACAATCAACTATGAATTAATCAATTCAGATCTATATATTTATGTATATAGTCATTGAACTACGTTAAGATTAAACTACGCTAGATGGCAAACATGTAGATATGTCCTTAGAAAAAAATTACTTAGGTGTAAGTAATGAAAACTTTTAACAAAATGAAGTAAAAAATAAAAGTCTGTTGTTTTGTTCTAGTTATCTATCTACACCACGACTTATAGATTTCGTAAGTTTTTCTCAATGAAAGACTATTAAATCTATCGAAAAGAGGTTAATGTCATGCAACACTTCTCCGAATACGTATGAATCGATGGGTTTTTGTGCTTTGGTATAAACGTTGAGCGAATTCATAGATGTTACAATACTTTAAAATCCTAATGCAAATGTTAGATCTAAAATTTACAACTTCTAAAAGGGTTGGACCCGTATGCGTGTTTGTTCTATAAAATGAAAGTCCGTACGCCAGACAAAAATATTAAAATAGCACTGTAAAAATAAGACATCGTTAAAAGACAATAGAATTATTGATTAAACATAACTACATACAAGGAGAAAATCTCAATGATATGTAAGAACTCGACGGAGTTCCCTTCTTCCCTTATAGACTACTGCTAAAGCGTTTCGCCTACATTACATTCTGTAAAACATTAGCTTATTTATAAACTAGCAACCGATTATTCGATTTACAACTAACAGGACCTCAAGTAAACACTCCCGGGGTCAGAGATTAGAATCCGCACGAAAAGCGAGCTGCACACGCGTGGTCTCTGCGGCTCGCCCTGCACGGGACTGACGAAAGGAACGGGGACTATCGACAAGGTAAGCTTCAAGCGTAATGTACGAACCAAAACGACACAATGTTAGTACTACCGACTGACGACACTGTTATATCAATGTTCAAACTCGCATTTAAACGCCAGGAGACACTGTTTGCGGAGCAATAGAAGTGGCCGCGACTGTGAACACCGTATGACTGCGCCGTCAGTCACGTTCTCGGGGATAGCCTACAACTAAGTGACATAAATTGTATGGGTACAAGGTAACTTTAGAAAAAATATATGTGTAAAAATAACAACCAAACAAATGGCACCATATTAATATCGCACCAAATAACTTGTTAGTCCAAAATAGATGTTCTGAAATTTCTATTGTCTCTGTGTATATGTCTACCTACTAGATAATAACAGTGACGTTACTGTAATAATTGGAATCAATAATTTATGACGGTTTTAACGTTAACTCACTCGCGTTTATAATCGAAAAAACTCTTATGTAATAATTATGAGTGGAGAATTACCATTTAAGTTAACGAGTATATTATTATTTAGAATAAGATCGCTGAATATGTAAGTATTTAGGAAACTACATTTTGGAAATTTTGAATAAAAAAAATATTGTGGCCCAATAAAATGTGTTTCCCGTTTAGTATTTACAATTTTTATGATATGCAAGTGCAAAGCTCACTAAATATATCATTATAGTAAATATTTCTTCTATTGTCAATGATACAAGTGTAACATCTACACTAGATAGTACGGTACTCTAATCGTAGTATGAATTCACTTCTGTGTAATTAGTAAAATTATAGTAACCCTTAGTATATCTAAATAGAACGAAAGCACTCACTTTAGCTGCTCGCACTTGTATAGCATTAGGTACACAAATCATTTATATTAAAGTTCAACTTAATAAAGTATTTCTGTTAGAAATTTTAATGACTTTGGTATTTCATAAGTTGTGTATGCGCGGCTGCGGCAGTCCGCAGCGCGCGCTTCGACGACTCATCAACGCTCGCTCATTACTCATTAGTTCGCTACCCAAGCTTAGATACTTATACGGTAGTCGGCTAGCGTTTATTATTGATCCTTAAATTTATGAATTATGTTTGTACGTTTACAAAGAGAGTTCATTGTCATGTTAAGGTGAAGGTGACGAAGGTAATATTCGAGTTAATCGTTTCATGATCCACTGGCTTTAGTATGGCGCAAATCTGTTGTATCCACTTCTGTACACTGCAGTCTGCAAGTTAAATATGATCGCTTTTAGTATCCTTTGTACATATTATCTTGTTTCGAGAGACTATAAGAAAATGTAACCAGTGCTCAAAGTGTAACCATGAATTCAGCATATGTTTCTAGAGTAGAAATGTTTTGTTGACCATCAAAAATAAAATTAGCTATTTCATTGAAAAGAGCCTACTCGGTCGAAATGTATAATAATGTATATCATAATCAGCCTATAATGTTCCCACTGCTGGGATACAGGCCCCCTCTGCGGGCCCAGTGCGGGTCAAAATGTATGCACCAACATTTTTTTTTTAAACTAGACGTAAAATCTCTACTCTAGGGGTCTAAAATCATATTATTATGCTGAATTCATGGTTACAGTATGCGCACTGGTTAATTTTATCCTGTATAGTGCCGACAAATTAAATTAAATGAAGATTTATCTTACCCCGTATCCCGACACCGGTCCGATACCGTGGCCTAAGTATGGATCTGCGTATTCTCTGCCGTACCTGCAACACGCAACATGTTTTCTTGTGTTAAACAACATAATATGTATTTATTAATTATTTTTAACTTCAGTGCTGAGCAGACTATTAGAAGCAATTATTGTTCTATCTCTGGGCGTAATACGGTCTACTGTTTTACACATTTAATAAAATAATGCACTAGGTACTCGATAGTATTTACATTATTGCATATATTTCAAAACTACACTAATGAAATAATTTGCAATAACTCAAGAATAGTGTACTGTCTTATGGTCATTAATTAAGTGACTGGTGGTCAAGTTTGTTTCTAATCGTGTAAATCAGGTATTTAACATGAGCGTTAGTCACTAGGCATTCTATTTCTTTTTTTATGACTTGGTGAGATATATTTAAACAATTCAATTAAACTAGATTTACTTCGGGAATAGTGACGCTCAGTGCTCAATTACACGAGCGGCACGTTGCCAACCGTAGAGGCAACTGCAGTCGTCGACACCTACAATCGTCTGTGCCGTTGGCAACGTGCCGCTCGTGTATTTAAGTACTTAAAAGAGGGTCGAGTGTTAGTGTCGGATTATGGAACGTTATAAGTAATGTTAGTTAAGTCCTTAAAGCTTTGTATTTACATGAGCGACATCAAAGTGTTGGAGGTGGACGTGGGTACTGACGTGGCACCGAGCGGCGCGAGCGAGGGCGCGGGCGCGGCGCTGGCGGCGGCGGCGGCGGCGCGCGCGGCGGCGCCATAGTTGGCAGCCGCCGCCGCCGCCGCCGCGTGCTGCGCCGACGTCAGCGGGGACTTCAGCAGGGGCGCTGCCGCCGCTGCCGCTGCGGCTGCCGCCTGCGGAACACACCACTGATCAGAGCGCGCCGTGACGTCCGCTCACCCGGCACTCGAACGTTCTCACCCGAACAGTGAGCCCACAAAGGCAAGAAGACGATCACCTTTCTGTCTCCATCGAAGACTTACGGCTTCCGCGGTCGCTCTTCGATCGCGTAGGTAATCTTACCGGTATGGGGAGATCCACAGACGGCATAATGGCGTAAACATGATTTCCATGTCACATTGAATAGCGATCTGCGTAGCCATAAGTTGAAAGCGAAAACGATGCAGAAAGTAGGTACTACATACAAGAAAAAGATTGTGCATGTTTGTAAATACTATTTATTTACATAAAAATCGATTCACATGCAACTCTGCCGGCACACGTTTCTATGATGTTGGTGTTATATCTTCTGCTCAAACCATCGATTTCAGTTATCGACTTCTAGAATGAGATGCAGACGATAATGTTAATGTGGTCGATGAACATGGACATGCATTTATAGACACAATTATGACGGAATCGATCCAAACTAAATCAAAACGTCGAAGTATTCTAAATCTAGCTACATATTATTATCGGTGATTGTTAGTGTACTTAATAATTGCAATTACATTTGTGGGCTCAATGTTCTACTCGCAGCATGGATTAGCATCAGATAGATTCAAAGTACAGCCTCAACATATGCCTAAAACTAAATCACCCACCACAATACCAACGAACAAGGATAAACTCAACAGAAAGCAAACCGCGCGAGCCGACCGGCCGCGCGTGTGCCAAGTCCATCTGGTTACCACAAACACAATGTGCACCCTGCATTACGGTGGATTACCAACCAATAGGACCATACGAATATAATAAAGGAGCAAACAAAATCCCAGCACTCACTCCATGATGGATATCGAACTTATACTAGCGTAGTGGAACATGAATCAGGAAGCGATAGAGATACAGATACAGTCGCATATCGAGCGAAACTGAACTCTAAAGGCGTGACGTTTACCTCGGCTGCCGGCTTCGCGGCCTGTAACAACACACGCACTGTCACCACCTGGGCCCTCACTACTCGACTACTGACACGCTGTCAGAGCAGACTAGGCAGTACACTCAATCATTAGGTACTCAAATATTAATTAATAATGGAACTGACATTGGAATAGGGAGTAAAAACAAAACGTTTATTTACCTGCAGTCTGTAGTTGGAGTCAGCCGTGGCGGCCGCGGCTAAGAACGGGTCGTAATAGACACTGCGAAATAAAATAACATTATACAGAACATTATATTTTTTAACATAGTTGTAACATTATTGCAAATTGATTTCATATTTATATCAAATTGTAATTGAATAAAAGTACGTACTTAATAAAATGTCTATTCTACTTAGTGCAACGAACAGTAATGTTCATTCAAGTGCTATTAGTGCAGAGAAATATTAAGGAAGAAACTAGACAACCGTCTTCTACTGGTACTTGACTAATCAACACAATATTACAACGTTGGGATAAGCGTTAAACATAATTATCTATAAGCTTAGCGAACAATTTAGTTAGAATTAACGTGACTATTGTTAGTTACACATTTACACTCAATAATTACGTGATGTGCTGGTGTAGTTAATTTATTAAACAGAAAATAACTCATACCAAAGTTAGGTGAATCGGGGAGTAGGGATTGGGGTGACTGGGAACGTGGAGGAGACTTGCGCCCTGTTGTATAAACGTTGCTGTTAATCACACTAATTATAAAGGCGAAAGTTTGTGAGTGTGTGTGTGTTCATGTTTGTTACTTCTTCACGCTCAAACGGCTGGACCAATTTTGATACAATTTTGTATGGGGGTAGCTGACACCCTGGATTAACATACTTTTTATCCCGATATTCCCACGGGATCGAAACTTATGCGGTGGAACCGCAGGGCGCAGCTAGTATTTAAATAATTTACATGCTCGGATACAAGTATTCAGCTGCAGCCGGTTAGACCGGCAGCCAACCGCAACGTAGTTGAGAAAATGCTAGGCAGACGTAGCAAAATTTATGGTCGAGTTAACTTTATGCAACGATATCTAACTACAAAAAAAGTTTCGAGTAAATTGTATCTTTTACCTCGCTCGAAAGTGGTTATATTGTTAGTTCAATACGGCGCATATTCCGATGCGATGAAACTAATAAAAACACATCGAATTATCAAGTATCAACGTTGTCGCCATATTTGCATAATTTCGCAATGCTGAAAACTTCGGAACATCGTGTCAGTGTACCTGTCGCTGTATGGTGTCAACAAAGATAAGTAGGTTGTACCCGACGGGAATATATTACTCCGTGGAGTGACTTTTCCGACGGTGCGACGAAAATAGGTCGCGAGCGCGACGGTATGTTGTCCGTCAAAGCTTCTTTTAATTAAAACTGCTTTTGACGCATACCATAATAAAAGTAGGAATATATTCGGTGGTCACCAGACACACATAAGCTATGTTTCTACTTGAAGTAGACACGTGGATTTTGAAATAGTGTGGCATGACCTTGCAGCATAATTTAGAAGGTTTCTGAAATCAGACTGGTTGTATCGCTTCAATTTTAAATGTTATCCTTTACCTCATCATCATATTAATAACCTTTTCAAGCTCTACTGATCACTGTAATGGATCATAAACGTTTTTGGAATAGTTTATCAGTTCGATCTGAATTGTGGTTTCGGACTAAGAATTGTGTTCAGGAAATGAGGATAATTTGGCATTGATAGCGAATTAGTGGACATTAAAATATTTTTGTTTTGAAGACTGAAAATAATCTAATCAATTTAACCTAATTAATTTTTGGCAGATTTTGGCCATATCAATTTTGTAATTAGCTAGATATAAATGCTGCGGTAGAATCGGTCAAGATTATAAAGTTTCGTGTGGACGACAGTGACTCGTAGTGTCGGGCAGGGGAGGGGGGCAGGTAGTGCGGTGCGTTTACTCACGGTGCGTAGGCGTGCATCTGCGAGGCGTAGGCGGCGGCGCGGTTGAGCACGGCGTGCGAGAGCGCGTGGGGCGAGGCGTGCGGGGCGTGCGGCGGCGGCGCGGCGCGCGGCTCGCGGCGCAGCGCTACATGCAACACACGGCAGTGGAGTGGGGGCATGCGTTACCTGCGGCGCTGGGCGGCGCGCGGCGCCAGCACGAGCGGCGGCGCGGGCGCGGCGGCCGGCGCGGCGCCCAGCCACGGCCACGACACGCCCGACACCCGCAGCCCTGCGCACACACCGCGTGAGCTACACGCGCAAGCGCACCGGGGCGCCGCGCGACGCGCGACGCGACCCACATAATACGACACACTGCCCGCTCGGTACTGTCACAGTGACGTGTGCGACGATGTCGTTAGGCTCATCTCACGCTATTGAGTCCGAGCGGGCGTGGGGTTCGAGTGCCAGCACTGATGCGGCGGGGCTGCAGTCACCGCAGAGGGTGCTCGTATTTATTGGATTCGATTCGACATATTATAGGGGGCAAGAATCTAAATAACCGAGTAATCTCACCACATTGAGTGAAGGAGGTTCATGCTCGAATGATTGTTATGGTAATGTAAACGCGAAAGCTTAATTTAGTTTATGGATTAAATATCATACCAAAATCGTAATGAAGGTTCTCACCTTCCGGCCACTGGACACACACTGGAACAAAATAAATATGATATTTATGTATAAACTTCACAAGTCAGATAAAGGATTTCGCTAGATCTAAAACAAAGAACATACCTATAAGACATTCTCTACTACAAAATTGAAATATGAATATAGTGCATTACGGAAGTTGCATTCATTCCAGCAAACGTCAAGATATGAACATTCATGTGTCTTGTAATAGCTGTACAAAACTGTGTTAAGTTATCTAGCAAGCTGTCTAATTGACGGTGTCATCCGTTTATTAATACAGTGAGTAAGTTTGCCAGGCAATGCGACGCCGGAGACAGCCTTCTGCAACGTTCGGATATATTTGTCTGTAATACTGAGTGAAGTTCATGTCTGTATGATGCGACTCGAATGTACCGCGTGCGACGGGTGCTCGGCGAGACTGTCTCCGGAGCTGACAGTGGACTCATTCTCTAAATAGCATTCACCTAGGAGCATTCAGACAACGGAACTAGCCACATGTAGGAATAAGTAAGTACATTAACATGGACAACACCGATGTTACAAGTTCAGCTCTCTCACCCAAAGTGGGAACTGATCCATTTCTAGCCAGAATAACTGGATGGATTAAAAAGAGAAAATCCCAAGATGCATTATATTTGTACAGGTGTGATACAATAAGGTATTGTTATTTATAGTAATGTGTGAATTTATAACTTTATTTTGAAAGTTTTGATTGAACTCATTGAATGTATTTCATGAACGGTTGTTGGATTACTTACCGTTGGGAACGGTTGGAGGTTTCTTTGTCTGCACTCTCGCTGTCGCATTATTAACCTGATTTGAAGTAAAATCTATATGAGAATACGTTCGGGTTTATACCAAAAACAAAAACATTGGCTGATTTTAAATAAACTTTATACATTAAAAAAATATAATTATATATTTTTAAACAGGTTTTTATTTCACAAAATATTTTATTTCGCAAGGATATGGATAGTATTCAAGAAGCGCTTGATTCAAACTCAGATTATTTGTGAGATTCGAACCCACTCCAGCTTCTTCTCTAAAAGAGGAATATAAAAATTAAAGTATTTTTTATGAACTTTTAATGTGAAAATCAGCCAATTGTATACCAGATGTCGCATAGATAGGAAAAAACAAAAACAAAAATGTAACTAATAATGAACTATTAAATACCAAACAAAAATAATTCTTATCTAAAACTTTAATAATTAGGCGCAGACATCTGATATGTGAACGTAAAAAATAAAGGAAACTTGGGATTTACTTTTGACATTAATAAGGGATATTTAAGAATATTAAAGTGAGCATACTTTTCCACTCTTAACCACATTCACTCTCTCCTTAGGCGCAGGCTGACTCGTCTACAAGACCACTTTTCAGCGCTTCTATTTAAATTTAAAATGAATAGATAGAATGGAACTAAAATTTGTTTAGCAATCTTACCTCTGCGGCATTGTGACGATACGGTTCGTTCTACATTTCTCTGTGAGACACTCTCTCTTTCGATCGGCATATTAAATGACCGTCTAGAGAGTAAAGGGATAAAATAAATAAGGTTTGTTTGTGGATTAGACGCCGGCATACTTAGTGCTAATATGCGGGACCGCGGCGCGGCACGCTAGCATGACAGTAACTACAGAGCAGACGAGCGCAGGTTGCGGTGGGCGGTGGGCGTAGGAGCGGGATGTTATAAGTTACATAGTGCTACGGATGGTATTCATTGAGTCATGCACACCTCTATCTTTCTGCCCTCAACCACGGTGCCGTGAAGACGCTCTCGTGCTCGCTCCGCATCACCACTATTTGCGAATGTTACAAAACCGAATCCCTGCATGCAAGACAGACAAAACATGCATTAAAAACAGCGTCGCTCAAAAAACAACGTGCAACAAAAATTAACATTTATGCATTGCATATTCTTTTTAAATATTCTAGTGAAATATCGAGAAAATATTATCGAGTCGATTACGTTGATACTTTGAGCGTATTCTAGCTGTATGGGTACACATAAGCGTTTGGATCACAGTAATAAATTAATGTAACGTCGCTCGACCTAGTAGTCTGTACTATTGGTAGGAGAGTTTGTATCACTGTATACAACGAGTCTTAAGGATTGTTCGACACTAATTCATAGACACTACTTATTTTAATCAAAATGACAAGTCATTGTGTGAGATGTTAGCTGCGATTTGTTCTATACAGAAAACTCACCGATCATGCAGTGGCTAAGACGAACTAATTGCATCTAGGAACACAGGTATACTCAAACGGACTTGATATTCCATTACGGAGCAACCACAGTACAAAAATCAAACATTGATACAGTACTTAGTTTTACATTTAGATACTAATATTAAGTAAAAATAAACTAACTTTGGAATCATACCAATATTACACCTATATTATTTTACAATATAACATTGTGCATGTACTTTACAGTGCCCAAAACTAACACGTTAAACATAAGCGATACTTAGATTTATTAGATATTGATAAATTTACACCTGGTACATCCTAATTAATTACAATAGGTGAATCACACAAATTACTGTCAAAATTGTCGTAAATGGCATTCAGTACGCGTTATACAATTTCGTTCAATATTATTGAATCAATAGATCGTGCTCAGACAAATGAAACTACTTACTTTCAATAAATGGTGATAACCCATAGATACAAAAAGCAGCTAGCACAGCACACAATACAGTGGAAGAGACGAGTTGTGAAAGTGGCAAACAAGTTGCTGATTGTACGAAACGCTTACACTTATAAAAGCAAATGACAGCTCTATTATTACCATTCTGAGTGCAAATACTTAACGTAAACATTAAATCTGGGCAGAGAGAAAGAGAAAGAAAAAATAATAATTTACGAAGAGGCGAGGGCCAGTCCAACGCGTTACTGCGGTACCCGACCGGACTGTAACACAACGCACACAGTGCAACAAGCTCTCAGTATGTTGACAGACACAATCGAACCGACCGCGACGGACGAGGACGACACACGTGACGTACAAGCTCGGCGACATTACGTACATCTCGACTCGGAGCATTCTAAACCGGTTCGTTTGTTTACATTTATTTACCACTGAATGTTGGTATTTCTTGTATATTGTTATTTCCATACTGTTGGATGTTTTCAAGATAAATCTTTAATACAATGATCGAATATATATATATAAGGAGAAAAGAGTTTGAAAAGTATTCTAGTCTTAGCTACAGAATGTTTCAATATGTTTTTATAGGTAATGATTGTAAAATTATATTTGCAAACACAACAGCAACTGTAAGAACAAATTATGGGTTATATTAGCCAAAACCGGTTAGAATTTTCCCAAGTGAAAACGAAATGTTACCGAAGTTATACGAGATAAAGCCAAACTAAGTGATGCACCCTAAAAGTTACTTCTAGGAAAATAACTTACATCATATAGTCATTGCGTTACATTATATAACATTGTGTTTCCAGGGTTCAGCAAAATATACATGCCCAAAACTAATAAAAATTATATTCCCTTGTTAGGAAGCATATGACTGAACGAATTTTTGTATTATTTATTAATAACATAGTGGACAGAAAATAGTAAGTACACTGTCAATCTAATAGACTACATACATCAGAATGACTGATCATCCAAACTACAACATAGATGCATTAAAAGGTTCGTACATAGCAGTATATAATCATGTCATAAACATAATAAAGATATAAGAAAATACAACAATATAAAGATCGAAGCAGTTTGGACGATTGTAACAACCTCATTAGTGATGAATAATAGAGCTGTCCTGAAAATATGACTTAGGAAATCAGCTGTTATAGTGACGATGCATCATTCTCTAATACTGCATATCCCAATGTGAGGCATTGAAGAAAAAATAACTTGGAGCTATTATTTAAAAGAGTAAAATACTTCTTGACATGAGCGAGCATGGACTACTTTAGGGGCGGTCACCAAACTGACACAAGGAAAGCAGTAAACACGAAAAAGCGTTCAATCCAATCAATTATTATAAAAATATTTCGATAATAACTCTTTAAATTTCATGGGAATTATCATTTACAGTGAGTTGTTTTTTGAGTATAATTGAAAATGTAAAATTAATGTTGCTAAATATCAATATATTGCACCAATGACTTACTTCAGACATATCATTTTATGAAAATAATGAAATATTCTTACATTTAAACTAATATGGAAAGTTACTAAAATGATACAATAAGTATGTCGATAGTGCAATCAAGTAAATATAGTTCAGATTTGTCAAAATCAGAATAATAGACATTATTATTCAATGATAATATACAATGCAATTAGAGATACTGCACCAAACATTAAAACCAATATGCTATGAGAAAGAAGTTTGTTTTAAAACACAATTATGATTATTTTAACTAAGCCCATTTGCCTTAAAATTTCTGTTAAGCAAGGAATAATTAATTAAATCGCATGACTTGAAGAGAAGTAAAACTTTAGAACATATTATTATTAGGAAATATTTGTATAAAATCGGTAGTTACTTTGGTTTGGGCAGCGATAACTAATAATTGTTAGTAAGACCTCTTAGCTACTGCACTTCTGCTTGCCGTTATATCGTACATTACAAGTCATTTATTAATGTTAAATTAGTCCAAATGTGGTAAAGTCTAACAATACAAGTATTACAAGTCAATAGCTATGAAGTGCAAGATTTGTATATAAATTAAAGGAATAATTCATTATTTTGTTTAAATTATATTGATTCAGAAGTTATCAAAAAGACATACTTGTAAATTCTAACCCTGGCTTGCTTTAACGAGGTTATTAAATGTCCAATTGTCCAGAACTGAATATAAAATGAAAAAGAAAGTACGATTTCGTCAGATCTCTGTCTCACCTTGGCAGATGGCTTTGGGTAGCATGTTGATGAGTAGAGGCACCGCGGTAGCAGGGCGTGAGACTTATAAGTAAATAACAAGAGTAATAATATCTGCTTGGTTAACCTTGACAAACATACTCGACGAGTCTGTCAGTCAAGGGAACCTTACTCTTGCTCTACTGCCTTGTTTAGAGTTGGAAACCTATAATGAGTATAATGACCTCGTTACAATGTTATAGCTATTAATTATTCCTTTAATTTACTTAAAGATTTGTAAAGAAACAAAAATAACATTGTATTAAACTGATCTTTAAAATAACTAGGTACTTATTGATTCTGTAATTTTTTTTTAAGTCGAATTAATTTGCGACCGAAAAATGTAGAGGTTAGCAATTTAGTGTTTTTTTGTTTCTGAACATAGAGACACTTTATAAAGTGGCCACAATGAAATCTGTTCATCGCCAGATTTCAATGAGCCACTTGATTTTCAGCACAATGGCTGAAAATATTGCTTACCTTCGAGCCACGTTCATTGAAGATAATTTCTACATCAAGTATTGTGCCATATTGCTGAAAGGTAAAAGGTTAGAAATTAAATAGCTGGTTGTTTACAACGATAACTGGTTTGGGTATGTCATGCTTGAAGGGTATAAAAGTGGAAATGAATACGTACCCCAAACATATTTCTAAGATCAGGGTCCCTAAATCTGAAGGGTATATTGGAGACGTGTAACCGTTTGGGTTGCGATGCTTGTGAGACGGGCACAAGTGTCTTTTCGGGCGTGCCGGCGGCATTGCCGGCGGCGACTGCGGCGCTAACGGCCGCGGCCGCCGCGTGCGCAGCGGCTGCTTGCTGCGCGACCACGGCCGCCGCTTGTTGCGCCACTACCGCCGCCGCCACACTCACTGGTGTGCTCTCTTCATTTGATTCGCCTTCGCTTTGCTGGGGATGACAAATATTTGACATGACTAAATCGGTTTAAAGAAGTTTTATATCTCAAAAAGAACATACATTGTTCACTTAAATATGAGAAACTTAACGAAAATAAATAATATGATAGTAAACATAGTTGTCGTTCGATCTATCGTACATACAGTGGTAGTCGTTTATTATTGTTGGTTGGCCAAATACAACTTCAATCTACTTTTAAAAATGTTCATTGATGAGGAGTCTCTTATTTTTTTACGTAACTTATTATAAAGCTGCGCTCCCTCAAACTGTATGGTTCTCCTTCCGTACAAGGTTCTAACTAAAGGCAGTTCTATACTATCCCTATTCCTAGCGTAATAGTGGTAAGTTTTGCGTTTGAAAGTGATTTGTGAGTGTATTATGTTAGATAGAATTTTCTTTATTAGTATGCATGTGGTATGTATATAATGTTTTTAGGTTAAATAGTTTAGTTTTAGTGTAAAGTTCTTTTGTAGGTGTTAAGTAATTGTAGTTAAACAGAGTTTTGATTGCTTTGTTTTGCGTTACTTGTAGGTCATGAAGATGCGTAATAGCGGCCTGTCCCCATACCTACTTGTATTAGATAGTCTAGGTGCGGTTTGATGAGAGTATTATAGATTGTGTAGCGTAATTGAAATGGCACACATTTAGCGATATTTCGCAGAGCTCCAGTCAAATTATGTTTATATTCGTATTTGATCAGGAATAGAATTGGGCACTGCAGCCTGTTTCAGACAGGCTATGTTATTATTGTAATTTCATGAAATTACCTATTTTTAGGAGCAGTCTGTACTTAACTAACAATGGAAGGTGATTTTCTACAGAATCACCATGGTCGAGGATTGAACACGGCGGCGAGAAATTGGAGATAGGATTAAGGCTAATGTTCAGCAGTGAGTTGCTTATAGACTGATGATGAAGAATCATTGATCATCAGATGATGGAGGACCAACAGTTTTGATCAGAACTTCTCAATCAATCGGTACACCTTCGATCAATACATTGGAACTAATCATGAACTAATATACTGGCAAAACATTTAGCCACGAACAAAATGAGTCTAACTGATGCCCCAGAGACCATTCTTTGTGAACCAAACAAACCACTCTAATCAAGTATATATACGAGTATGGGTATTGGGTATCTAAATATACAGAAAAAAATGTAGCATTACGCCTACAACCCAATCTATATAAGAAATATTTATAGAGCTAGTTGACGTAGAAACAGTTTGGTAGTAAAAGTATTTACAGACATGGGTCAGTTATTGAAAATCATCTGTCACTCTACGGCAACATACGAGTGTGCCGCCCCATTTCACACAGCTGAGCAAGACATGAGATATTATGTTTGAACCGAGAAATTGTGTCTACAAGCGGTCATATCTTTAGAAGTTTTTCCTCTCTTTATGTAAGTATATAGACCCGGATCTAAGGACGTTTCTGTCTTAGATAACCCAAAACACTGTCTCTACTGGTACTTACTTAAGTAGTATATCTATTAATCATTCTTTCTTGGCAATCTTATGAGCTCAGTATTCAGGAGAGTATAAAAAATATTGTTATCATCCATAAATAAGAGCACAATGGGAATGAAGCTAGGATGTACATTGCCCCAGAAACAGACAGGTGTACCTCTACCCCTGGGGGCAGTTTCCAACAATAACGTTTTTAAAAGTTATTGTTTGCACATAGCCAAAGTATTAGTCGCATTTTGTTTAGCTGATCTATAAAAATAATGAATTAAACTTACCGAGTTGTTATTTTGATTTTCTATTGAATTCTGCGTGTGAGTCTGTGGCGGCGGTTGAGGTGAGAAGTTAGCTGGCGGTAGCGGCGCAGGCGGTGGCGGACCTTCGCTCTTGACGAGCGGGGGCTGTGGCGGCGCCGTCGGGCCGGCAGCCTCGGCCTTCACTGCCGCGAGCGCGTCGCCGTTGGCTGCGAACTGTGCAGCGGCTGCCGCAGCCGCCGCCGCCGCAGGGAACGGGGTCGCCATACCCGTCCCCACCATATGCTGAAATTAACAAATAAAACAACGCTATAGAAACTGTTCAGTGTTCACCTATAAGTACCCATATATGTAATTATGTGTCAGCAGAACGACATTGATCATCAGAGAATTCAGAGCTATTTATCTCAGGGACGCGGTCTAGGTAGCTTATGTACTAATTATGTCGTAATAAATAAACCCGCTTATAGTTGACGTTTCTGGGCTGCGAATCGAAATATTGACGCGAAGAACTCGTGCCAAAACACGAGTCGCTTTGCACTGGCTCCTTCACAAACAGTAAATTCACATGCTGCCAGGGCCGCAGTGTTGTAGACCCTATAGTTAACATGGATTAGAGACTTTTACTAGATCTTTATTTTGAAAGGTAAGTTCCTAACTCACAACTCAGAGGTAGGTTACCTACATTAAGATATCTAGAATCCTGAACAACGCGGCTACTTGTATTAACTTGGCAGTTACCTAGAGTTGCGTCATTGTTACAATGGCAATTATTTATACCTACACGTTAAAATACATTTAACATGTGTAAACCAATATTATGTTTTTAATTAAGTATTCAAATTAGTAGGAGTTAAAGTCGAATTTCCAACATGGCTGCACAGCCTATTTTTAATACACGCGCTCTCTCCCTTTAATTTTATTTTACGTCCCAAAAGCCTGTCGGTCGGTAACGAAATTAAATTGCGAATGAAATCTAACAGAGAACACCCTCGGCCAGAGGGAGGCTCGTCACCGCTGAAAAACTGTGGCCCTGGGCATTAAACATAACTGTTTTAGCTTTCATCCCTTTATTATACGTTAATACAATATTCCAGTTATTTTATCATTCATAGTATTTAATATGATAAACTAGTTTTTAGTAGTGTTGTATGAGATCGATTGAGGCAATTTAACAGAACGGCATACAGCAAGTACTATCTACGTAGCGCAGCGCCGGATACGAGAAAATTAGGAAGTGGCCATTGGACACAATTGCATAGACTGCCGGCTGACTTCTCGCTCGCTGGATCACAGACCTCGTCGCAAATTATCATATTGAAATGATATATTTGCTACGTACGAAGAGACACATATATGACTATGACGTCTCTCACAAACTCGTTCAACCCTTCAGTATTAGATGACGTCTTTTCCACAAATATTGAAAGAATGACTCAGGAATCTCTACGCGGAAGTCACTTATTAAACATGAGTTAGGAACGTACACTGCTTTACACACTATTTTACATAAGTATGATAGCCCGTTGCCTCGTAAATATGAGGGTGTATGACTGAAAAATATGATTGGTTTTTACTATTCCCTATTTTTTTTTGTACCCACGACAGTTGAGAATTCTCTCATTTAGTAGGTACACTATAACATTATATTTAGTGAAGTTAAAGTACATGCAATCTTGAAATTTTCAGTGAGCTTATGTAAAATTTGTAAAGCGCTAAGTCCAAAGTAATAGTTGTTTATATTTACAGCAGTCATTAAAGGGAGAGCGGGATTAAGGGCGGGTAGGTAGCGACTAACGGGCAAGTCCCGAGATCGTCCCATAGATTACTATTGTACCCGGTTTCTGTAGAAATAAATACATAATCATCACACCTGGGCTTTGAGACAGGTAGTGCCGAGGAGTGCTGTTGGAATGTTGGAAACACAAATTCGTCGCCATACGACGTAGGTTTTCAGTATCAAGGTCTACAAGAATTAGCCTTTTTAGGGTTAGGTACCTCAAAAGGAAAAACGGAACCCTTATAAGATCACTTCGTTGTCCGTTTGTCTGTCCGTCTGTCAAGACCCTTTTTCTCAGGAACGCGTGGAGTTATCAATTTGAAATACTCAGGGCTGCCCCTTGGAATCCCTTGAAGCAGTGAAAAAACTTCTAAGTCAACGCAATCAAAAGATACGGGCGTTTATGTTCTTTTTATGCCGCATATTTTGACACTCGCAAGGGAATCAAACCCTATAGGGGTACCTATTTCCCGTTGACCTAGAATCATGAAATTTGGCAAGAAGCAATGTTATGTAGCACTAGTAAAGGAAAAAATCCGAAAACCGTAAATTTGTAGTTACATTACAAACAAAATATTTTTTCCCGTGGTATTTAAACTATTTACATAGGTAGGTACCTGCAAATTTATACGGAACCCTCGGTGCAAGAGTCCGACTCGCACATGACCGGTTTTTTTTTTTTTAATCACTTATTACTTATTGCACAGCAGAGCAGTGTTGGATCAGTGGTAACGGCCCTGATCTAAGAGGCTGGGTTCGAACACTTCGAACCCTGGCAGGCGAATTACTTAGTGTAAATAATTTCATCACCACTGCTCTAAAACGGTGAAGGAAAACATAGTGAGTAAAAATCCTAGAACTTATAAAGGCTCCTACAAACAGGCGCGACACGCGATATAATCGCGCGCGACACAAAGGCCCGCTCGTTGCGCGACTTGCGGTGGCTTTGTGTCGCGCCTGTTTGATGGAGCCTTAATTCGAAGCCGCACTGGGCCCGCGTGGTAGATTATAGCCCACTCCCTCTCGAAGAGAGGAGGCCTGTGTCCCAGCAGTGGGAACATTATAGATTGATTAATTATTATACTTATTTAAACAAGACAAAATATGTAATTTATGTTTATATCACATCGTAACTTTACAGACCCTGAAATTGAAACCCAAACTTAACCGCCGCGCCGCAGACCAGTAACGCAACGACAAGAATCTTGTTAAAGTTTCATAACACCGCGTCCAAGTTTCTAATCTGTTTTTGTGCTGGTACACAAAACTGAAGACACTAAGGGCCGGTTGTTTCAAACGGTAGGTCAACGTAACATACGTAAGTACGTAATATTTTGTCATTGTAATTTGACACAACGCTTTTTTTGGTTTGACGATAGTTAGCGCCTTTTTTTTGACGTATACGCGTGCGTCAAGTGGACGTGAAACAACCCGCCCTTAATGTTGCTAACTCCACTGTCAAGATTTTGTTAACTAATTTATAGCTTGGCTAGTTGGATTAAAGATTAAAACAATCTTGGATGTGTTGATGTAGGTATGTACAGAAAACAGAAATCCTTGATAGTTGAACCTTAAAATAGTCAGTATGAAATATGAATACCTGCAATAGTAAGTACCCAATTGATACGTTCGTCACGCGTAGGCCTCCGCACACCGGAACCTCGTCAATAATGATGCGACACCTCGAAACCCATGTAGATTTTTTTGGATGATAAATGTAAAAAGTTTGTGTAATATTTTCTCGAAATTACTTTTCGTTTCGTGTGTTTTTTAAGGATATCACTCCAAGAATTCCATGGCAATAGTATTTCTATTTTAACGTTCTTTACTTCGATCAATAATAGTTATTGATCGAAGGTTCTTTATTTTCTTTTCGTGCGAATTATCACAGAACAGCTTCTTTATCTGTTCTGTGCGAATTATCAAAGCTATTAAAACACCGCCTAACGGCTTCTAAATTCAAATCTCGTAACAATAAGCTGTAATTCCTCCCTCCCTAAAAAATAAGTATTATAACCGTTTGTGAATAGCACAATTCTACCATTGTACCTATACAACAGACTGGGGGCTCCATTAGAGAACCAGCCGTTATCGTTGTTCCTTTTCACCTCGATAAAAAGGTCTTATTTTCAGGTAAACAAGTAGGTAGATAATGTAACTGTTGAATTGGCGGTGGCCATTGCCAGTTCTTTTTCGAAATCTCTACAAAGGAAAACTTGGAAAAGAAAAAAATATATATATATATAATACGCGTGGAAAAGGAAAAAGAGGACTAGAAACACAAAGGGTTTTCTTTTAGCTTAGGCTTAGGCAACCAGCGGGGTAGTCGCGTAACACGCTATCAGTAGCAATGGTTTTCATTTTGACAGTTCAACAACAATAATTGCTTTTTTTTAAGTTGTTGAGCAGACCCATTTTTTAAACATCGAAGCAATGGATTAGCAATATCCTTCAAAATGATTCAGATTGAGATTGATTTGATAGTGTGTTATGCATGGTGCTGGCTGCTTGGCCCCAGACAATAATTATGATGTTGTATGGTTGCATCTCCCTCTTTTACAAAAAACTAAGAGCAAATCTAGAATTTGCTAGTGACTTTTATCCTGTGCTAATATTATAAATGTGAAAGTTTGTGAAGATGTTTGGATGTTTGTTACTCAATCACGCGTAAACCGTTGAACAGATTTGGATGAAAATTGGCACATATATAGACCATTTCCTGCATTAACACATATGATACCTTTTTATCCCGATATTCCCCCGGGATCGAAACTTACGCGGGTGAAACCGCGGAACGGTGCTTGTTTTATAATAAACGAGCGATTTGACGAAGCGACTGTCTGAAAAAGCAACGCGCAATTTCTTTCGATAAAAGATTCGGAGGCGATACCGATAATGTCAATAGAACACCAGTCAACGGGCGGTAATAGAAATATTTTTAATAATCCTTTGATGACCGTTGAACGGCTTTTATCGATTTTTAACGTCTCCACTTTGATCAGTTTTGAATAATAAAACTCCTTTTTTGGCCTGCCAAATATACCTACTTCTTGGCGGATAGTAAAAGATCTATATAATATCACACAGGACACTGTAATGGAAATTATTAAGTTAATTGCCAATAAACTACACATTCATAGCCAATTAAGTCTTGTAATAATAACCTTACCGACGCGCGACGCTGGGAAAAGTAATAACGTGTGCAATATTTTGGTGAGAAGAAAAATAATAATGTCCTACTAAAGTGTGGCGATACTTATTAACGATAGTGTCACAGCAGTCACACTTTAACAGCCAATAAAGTAACATGTGACTGTTAGTTATTTTTAAGACGATACGAAACAACATGAAGCAATAGTATAGAGAAGAAAGTCATTGTGCCAAGACACTCGAGACGACATACGCAAGACGGAGTGGAGTGTTTCAGCTCTTCTGGGAGAGAACGAAGGGCACTTCGTTTTTGAGTTCTAATTTTCCAACCGTGACACCGCCTCCGACACTGGTCCGAGGCGGACGATGATTTAGTACATGTGTCAAGTTGCCTTAGCACCCAGCACCCTCCAGATCTTGTTGCTATTTATGGTAACACGACGACACAATAGTCGTGACTCATTCCGTAACAGCGAAAGAGGCTACGTATTTATACGACAAGTCAGTAATACTCAACTAACTTCATGCATATTCTAGTCACATGGCCCAACGGCTACAACTTTATTTAAATTACAATACGATTTTTATAGCGTAAAGTTTATGTAAGAGGACGAATGGTAGCTTGAAGAAGCTACTGAATAAATGATAAGTGCCGACTCTTCACGTGACCAGACGGCTGACCTATTTTTTGGCCAAAGAATCAGCATCGCCATACAACGGGGCAATGCTGTCAGCCTTTTGGGCACTTTTCCTATTGACAGCGATACGCTACGATTTTTGATGTCCTTTGATTGTTTCCCCCTTTTCTTACGTGTACAATACATATTATTATATCATTGAGTCAGTGCTGAATGCTAATTCAATAATACAAATGCACTACATATTAATTCTGTGTTGACAATAGGTCATTAGAGATGAAACAAGATGGATGCTACTATGTACCCCTTGGTGAATACTTGGAATAAGGTTAGAAATAAGCAAAGCACTACACATGTGGTGGGCCACCTTCCCGTTGTATCCGGCAGTCCTGTAAACAAACTGACTTTTTATAGAGCGCGCCTGCGATTCGTCTCGCACAACCGCCTTGCTGCTTAGTCTCGTTTGCTTCGGAAACTGTATAAATATGTTTGTAAACGGCTAGGCTCAGTTTATATTATCGTTTCTATATATACCCACTAAATAGCTGTTCCTAAAAGTATAGCCAATGGTTTCCTAAACAAAGATCGTTTTAGGAGCTAGAAGACCATTTTAGTTAATTTAAATCCTGATAGCGTATTGTAGGCGCCACATGTGAAGAGTATTACAATTGGCAAAACATTATTTAAAAGTAATTCGATAACGTCGTGGTCTTTACGTTCATAAGATAATAATATTTATGAACAAAGTTTGGAATTGAAGAAAAATATTGAAATTCGAAAGCAGCATCCACGTTTCTGAATCTGTCGTAAAAGTATAGGGAGGGTGGATAGTGGATACGTTTCAGTCGCTACACAAGGCGAATATATCAATTTTGCAACTCCCACGTGTATAATGGTTTAGATGGGTACTGAAATGATGGAAGAATACAGAATGAGCTACCATGTTTACGCTATCATACTGTGTTAGTCCAAAGTTTTGGGTTGACTCAACTCATACAGCTCAATTCAGCTGTTGAGCCGCATGATTACTGACAAATGCGTGCACTTATCTCAATCTGTGTAGTTCTTTCCTCAAAAGACCATTTCAGATAACAATCTACATGGTCTTCACATGATCTGACCAAGATTATATCTGTACTTTAAAGGAGACTGACCTCTGAATTTGTTTCGGGGTTTTCTTCTCAGAGTAGTCAAATAGGAAACGCTGACCTCATCTAGTTTTTAAAATATGATTGACGTGTAAAAGTATTTGTACAAACCTACTTACAGAAATAAAATAATTTATCGTTAACTAATGTAATAGTCAAGTACATAGGAACATGCAATGTGTAATATCATCAAAAATAAAAAGCGTTACACTACAAAGACCAGTTACATCAAAAAATTTGTTACAACAATAACTAAATTGTCTTCTATGAAGCATGAATTCAAGTATAAACATAGTAAAAATGTTAGAAATTGGAAATATTTGAAGATTTTAATGCCGCAGTGCATGTATCATTATTTTAGTTTATGTACCTATCAGTAGCAGAAAAGACTCCGAATAGGTAACAGAACAATATTTTATTCGAGTTGAATGTGCAATGAGATGTCGTGAAATATGTACATTCAGGGTCTTCCTTTTGAATAAATCTGAAATTGAATTCAACTAGTCAAGGCATTCCCTGATGCATCATGTCGTAGGTACTCACTCAGTGGAAATACATAAAAACGGGCTAAGGGACGTTCGATTAAACATTTCAAAGAACATGAAAGTAAGCAAGACCAGTCGATCAGCCATAGAAATAATAATTCTTAAAACTTGAATGTTCGAATAGGACGAGGCGCGGGCTGATTCACAATTAGGCAATTATACGAGGAGCGATTAAATGTAATTGAACACGACACAAGTTACGGGCAACGCACGGAGGGACAATTATTGTTCAAAACATGCGTCATCTCGAACAATATTATACATCTGGACTGAACCGCTAATTTAGATACTTTGTATTGTTCTAAATAAAAAGCACTCATTTCATTTTTGCGTGTGTAAACATGGTGTCAACAGAAACGTGCCAATCGCTGAAATTAAAGTATTAGGAATACGTAGCAATGTTTGTAAAATAGCGATCAATGAAGTAAATTCGTGCAGTTATTTTTAGAAATCGTTAAATTATGATTTACGATACTTCTATACGTAGGTTAAATGTTTCATTGCTCTTCAATGTAGTTCTTGTGAATGCAGTTTATAGATCGATAATGCATACAATATTTCAACGATTTGAGTGTGACGGTTTTATTAGAATTACTTGTAAGTACGTATACCTGAACAAGATGACATTATAGGTATTCAAAACCAAGATAAAGAAGTAGCCATATAAACATCTTTTTTTATTCTTATGCAAATGTAATGATAACATAATTCCTACTCATATAAAAACCACACCCGATGACCAATTAAAAATATGATACCAATACAATTATAAAACCATGAAATAATCAACGTGTTTTCCCGTTTAAAAAAACCTAAAAACGAGAAGTTTCAGATGTACCTAACTCCTCGTAAAGTACCTACTTATAAGGAATGTCAACGTTATTTCTAGTCGTTGTTACTCTCAAATTCAATCCTATGATACGAATAACGACTCTACATATTTCTAGATATATTTTCCCGGCTATTTGCTCCGAGAAGAGTTCAAAGAGTTCAATAAACCTCTATATTTAGCAGCTGTAAACTGTACAGCATTAGCGCTTTCTACAAACGCTAAGTAAGTAGTTATAAAATTATCCGCTGCTTAACAAAGAATTAGAGCAGTGATGCAGCTGCAACAGTTTCCGAGGAAAAAGTACATCCAGCTAAGTGCTACTTTCAATACCCGCTTGATTGATCACCTAAGTTTTGAATGAAGTTAGTGCGATGGAAACTGTGTTAGGTTTATTTAAATTTTTATACCAACATATCCGTGTCCTGAATGGAAGTGGGAACCATTACGTGATTATAAAATTAACAGATTAGGATATGAACAGCTGTAGTTGATTAATTAACTTAACCATGCTTTCCTGGTACACCGGTAGGTATTGCTTTTGTTAACATAACGATGAATTTGACAAATACATTCATCGCTAATTCACATTGTGTTCTTTACTCATTTCATAATTATTCGGATCAATTTCCAATAATAATGAACAAACATGAGGACAATTCAAACATAATTAGATACCTAGTTATCATGGTAATAATTGTTCACAAAAGCGTGGATTAATAACAAGCCGCTTCATTGAAGTGTGTGGACGTGGACTGTGGATGTTGGTGTAGCTCCCTGTCCCTCCTCCGTGTCCCCCGCTCGCGCTGCACCCCCGCCCCTCGTGTGCTACCCGCGGCCCGCCTACTACCCTGACACCCTCACTCTGAACTGAACAGATGCTGAGTCTGATCTGAGTAAACACAAACACAGACCCCTTTTAAGCCGACGCCGACGGCATGATAAAACTACACAATGAAAATAATGATATCCCTTGGCGTTTAACTGAAATGTGCTATGACAATGAAAATGTCTTCATAATTTTTTGGTCTTTGACAATAATAGAATAGCAAAGTAACAAAAAAACTTCAAATAAATACAAGTTTAATCGCCTTATCTAATAAAATAAGTTAATCTGTAAAATACCTTGCTTCATGATTAAAGTTTACAGTGGATTTAATACAAAATAATTGAGCTGACAGCGAGTACTTTAATAACATAATTTTCCTTCTCGTCTACTATATAATTAGTTATTTCGGAATATTTTACACCTAGTTACTCTGCGGTATTGGTGTGATGGGCTTTAATTTTTAATCATTTCAAGTTATCTACCTACCTATGAGGCATAAAATTGAAAATGTTGCTTATAAAAGTCCATGTAATTTTTTTAATGATCACAAGATTTTCTCGCCATAGGTTGTCGTCATGTGAGGCACCGTGAGTAATAAGAGTTCATGGAGTTCAATTCGGAGAACTATTGGTTTGCTTAATGCTTTGAAACACGTGGCTTTATTTATGCTGAATTGTTCATGTTGATACATTTTTAAATACAGATTTAATTATTTTCTATAAGATTGCCTAAATAATAACAGCCGCCCAGGTCGATCGATCAGGTTAAGCTACGCTTGGCGCGGTTGGTCTTTGGATGGGTGACCATCTTTACATACCGAGACCCCTCCGTGCCTCGGAAAACACGTTCAGCCGTTGGTACTGGCTGTCATTCGCGGATCTTTGACAGTCGTTACGGGTAGTCACAAGCCCGAAAGTCTGACAAACAGTCTTACCAAGAGGTATCGTATTACCCAGTAAGTGGGTTCTGGAGGTCAGATAGCCAGTCGCTCCATGTAAAATACTGGTATTCAGCTGCATTCGGTTAGACTGGAAGCCGACCTCAACATAGTTGGGAAAAGGCTAGGAGGATGATGATGATGATTGCCTAATAGATCTGCAATTTTTTCATTCTGTCTGTCATACATCTGGCTGTTACCCACAGCGACATCGACGCACAACCTTATTACAATGGATGCAGTTCATGATACTGAACTGCGGAAAATTTTTCGTCGGTTAAAAAAAAACCGGTCAAGTGCGAGTCGGACTCGCGCACCGAGGGTTCCGTACAAATTTATAGGTATGTTACTGCAAATTTACGGTTTTCGGATTTTTTTTCCTTTAGGTACTTTTGCTACGTGACATTGCTTCTTGCCAAATTTCATGATTCTAGGTCAACGGGAAATACTCTATCGGTTTTGTTTTGATTCCCTTGCGAGTGTCAAAATAAGCGGCATAAACGGAACAGAAACGCCCGTATCTTTTAATTGCGTTGACTTAGAAGTTTGATTTTTTCACTGCTTCAAGGGATTGCAGCCCTCAAAATACTATTTGATATTAATTTTAACTAGATAACTCCACGTGTTCCTGAAAAAAAAACGGTCTGGACAGACGGACAACGAAGTGATCTTATAAGGGTTCCGTTTTTCATTTTGAGGTACGGAACCCTAAAAATAGGGCGTTTTTCTAGGGGTCTAAAATCATGGGCTGAATTCATGGGTACAGTTTGCGCGTCGATGGCCCTGCCACCCTGTATAATATTTATTTAGTCTGGGAATTGGTGTAAGTACTAATTTCTTGTATGGACCACTGTTCAATACTCTACTTCTGTATCTTATAACGTCTACGGAAACGTCTGAAAGTTGATACCGAAGTTTTGTATAATAAATGATGAGATGGTACATCGACCATCAGCCATATTGTTCATAATGTAGTGCATATGTAGAGGTATATGTAGGGTAGTTCAGTTTAATATTTCAAAGTTTAAGTGAACGCTCCCAGATTTGCGTCCGGGATTCGCCCTCTCAGGCATGGATAGAGCTTGGGTTTGAGCGGGATTTCTTCTGGTGAATATTATTTTGTATTAATATTCAACAGTTTGCAGCGGCGCTACGTGACCGGGAGAGTATTTACAATGCTTAGCGAAGCGCGCAACCCAGCCTCCGCCCGGCCACCCTAATGCCCGCTACCTACACCGACATTATGCATATGAATGATCTTGACGGTTCGCGATAAAGATAAAAACGTTATTTAAGCACCGAATTATCTATTACACTCATTTGCTAGTCTGGAGATAATAGCCCATTTAATTTTAGCAGTGCTAACTGCTAACGCATGAGTTGCTACAATATGTATCGCCGAATCTTACTGTATAATAAAATGTACAAATTAGTAATCTTCGTGTAGATAGATCGTTTGCAAATGCATGCATTATTATTCTGTGATTTGCTTGACCTTCTTTTTGATTGACCAAATCTTTTGTCTTAGGATCAAGGATCTTCATTGAAAAGATGTACCTATACCACCACTCAATAAATTATTAGAATTGAAAAAAAAACCGGCCAAGTGCGTGTCGGGCCACGCACAGTGTAGGGTTCCGTAGTAGCCCGTTATGTTATATTTTGTTTTTCAATGGAAGTCTTTACCCGTTATAAACAAGCAACTACTTCATCTTAGTTACTTTAAAGGATTAATGCTAAGGATTTTGTATTTTACAAAATTATCCAACACCCAAGTTCAACGAATATTACTGCTAAATTAATAAAGTTATCTTAACCGCTATATTTTCCTTTAAAGTTCATGAAATGCACTATCATCGTGAATTTTTCCAGATTTTTCAAGCCAGCGGTTTAGCTTTAAGAGGGGAGGGACGCCCTACTGGAACAAAAATTTGCACTTTAAAGTTTAATATTTCGTAAATGGAGCATTAAATCGAAAAATAATTTTAGAAACCCCCAAGTCATTTTAGAAGACCTATTCAACGATACCCCACACGATGGGGTAGACGACGAAAAAAATATTCATCCCCACTTCACAATTTCACATGTAGCCTAAAAAAAAATATTTTCCAATATTTTATTTTTCTACTTTTTTGGGCGTAATCACACTAATATTATAAAGGCGAAAGTTTGTGGGGGTGTGTGTGTGTGTTTATATGTTTGTTACTTCTTCACGCTCAAACGGCTGGACCAATTTTGATAAAATTTTGTATGGAAGTAGCTGACACCCGGGATTAACATATAGGCTACTTTTTATTCCGATATTCCCACGGGATCGACATTTACGCGGGTGAAACCGTGGGGCGCAGCTAGTTGATAATATACACACTCCTACAAAATTACAGCGTTCTAGTACTAACGGTCTCTTAGCAAAACCTCGGACAGACAGACAGACGGACATGATGAAACTATAAGGGTTCCTCCTTGTCAGAACTACGGAACCCTAAAAAATGGTAAATCATGAAGTTAGAATTTTGCTAAATGAATCATGCAGTTATATGAAAAACTGATTTGTGAATAGCCCACATTTATAAGCTACAACTACAGCTAAGTAGTACAAATTAGCTTCACATAATGATAATAAATTACCCGCATTTTATGCTAACGATAAAAAACATTAGGTTTCATCATTTGTCATGTTGTAACAATACGCAGATTGTGTTTGGTGAATGCGACCCGAATCCCGACCCCACTTAGAATGCTGTGCGTACATGTATACAAGGCCGATCTGAGGGCGTCACTCGGTAATGTCCTCGCAACAATGGAGATGGGCATTCAGAGCTCACTCGTAAACGGCGGGAATAACTCCCTTCCGGGCGCTGCGCGCTGCAGCGGCGGCAGCCACGCCGCTCCGAGCCAATATCCGTGTGAATACCGCTCTATTATGTTATTTAATTTACTACACAGAAAAACACTTTTACTTCACTTTGTTTAAGGTGAATGGGTAATTGACACCGCGAAATTCAAATTTTCTTACGTTTTTTGCAATTTGCAGGTCAGTGTCAGATTGTATCATGATCAAAATATGATTCGCGACAATAACAGGTACATATTTAGAGAATTATAGTCATTAGAATCATTAATACATCTTTCTAAGTTAGATTTCTACCACCAACCACCAAATCTGTTATGGAAAAGTGTTAATGGTAGAAATCTAACTTAGAAAGATGTAAGTAGGTATTAATGATTCTAATGAATATAATTCTCTAAATATGTACCTGTTTTGTCGCGAATCATATTTTGATCAAGATACAATCTGACACTGACCTGCAAATTGCAAAAAACGTAAGAAAATTTGAATTTCGCGGTCTACCACTATCCATTCAGAAAATCTAAAGAAAAATTGAGCGCAAAATTAAAGCACATTCTGAACAAAACATGCTTGGGTAAACAAGGTTGAAATAAATTGGAAAATTATAAAATTGTTGTTTACTTATGAATTTTTAATTTATGCTGTTAAAAGCGTGTATCATTGAGTGTAGTCGAGCACTAGATTAAATTCTGAAAATGATAACTTCTATAAAACTAATACTTAGTATATTAATATCTATTCTAAATATTCTAATTCAAAATTTATATTGGGCGAAAACTGAATTACTGGTTGTGGGAAAGATAAAAGTGCATTGTCAATGTTATTGGTCCCATAAAAGTGTGGGATACTATCTCGAGTGGCAATTTACTCCGCAATGCTTACACTATAAACCGCAGCCGCTCTCATGTTTTAAGATCTATCTTCTGTTTTTAGGTAACTCTAGATGGCGTTTGTACTCTGATATCGATTTATTTTCAAAATAGCGCTCGTGAAATGATGCTGTATTTACGTAGTTCCGTATCGAGTATCGACGTAGACGTGAGAATGACGTAGCTGTTATTTTTTTTAAGTTAAAGGGCTTCCGGTTTAGAAAATTTGAACACATGTTTCGAAATTTTCGAAGGTTCTAATCAAAAAGGGATGAAATACATACATGAAGAATGTATAGGAAAGTCCGAAATCTACACGGACTAAAACACTGGCAAAGTGCTGTCAGGATTAGTGATCATATTCATAACTTTCAGGGCCGCTTTAAATGTTGAAACTAAAGATATAATAATTGTACAGATAGATGAAAGATAACAGTTGAATGATTGAAAGTTACAAGCCCGAAGTGAACGTTTGGGTACAGAATGAATGGTTTGTGTTCACCCCTGCTACCGTAGTTTTCGTGTTCTGTACCACTCCAGAAGCCAGAGGAGCGGGGATCATTTGACTAGGCCCAGTTTGGTTTAGTACCTACCTCTTTCTGAGCCAGAATACTTTATTTTGCCAGCTGGAAAGGCCTGAAGCCATTCTAAAATTAAAATACGAATTATTTTATGGTTTAAAACAGAATCTATGCTATTTTACGTACAAAATTGGTAATCAACCAGTAATTTGTTGTATGTAATTCAGTCTATGTTTTTATAGGTGCTTACTAAGAAAATTTCGTGAGTCAGTTTAAAATTTCCCGAAGAAAATCATTTGAACTTTAACTACCTTGATGTAACAAGGATACCGAATCATATTTTCAAAATGTGAAAAATATAAGTTGTTATAATCGATTTTATGGCGGAGGGTAACTGGCTCACAATAGGTACCTACCTATAAGTATACCATCAATAATTCCCATCTCCATTCGTCCTCACACGTCGCGTCGTCGGTCGGTTTGCCGCTCAACGAATTGCCGGAATCAATAAATATTTGATTACATTTTGAACGGAATTTTAGGGAGAACACAATGTATCAATAAAAAAGATTCCAAACTCACATTATTTACTTTGGGTCAGACGAATATAATTGTAGATTCCTGCGGTGAATTTAATCTATCCCTTGTGTATCCTTTGTTTAATTTTCACCACAATTTATTACATTTCTAATTTTGTACTATAATAAGATTTATAGGCAAAGAGATCGGGTCTCAATTTTACGACACATCAGTCAATAAACTCAATTTCCTTTATTTCTGTGAATAGGCCTCTTTAACTCATAAATATTATGGATCGTGCACTCTCACAGACATACTTCTTCCGCTGTGCTTTTGAGTGTGACAGAAATGAAAATTAATAATGGATTGGAAACCACAGGATGAACATAACATGCAGTTAGTAAGCAGTGTACGTGCCCCTGTTAGTTACGTATGCAAATCAGGCATGCGTATGGCAACTTCACGCCAATACGAGTTGCTATTCGCACGTCATAATATGATATCGTTGCTAGAACATTTTCTAGCGACAAAATTCATTAACAAGAGTGTCTATTAGAATTTTTTACAAGCACAGGTTATTATCGAACGTACAAGTTGGGAGTATCGTGGGTAATTAGAACGTATTAGGCGTAATATAAATCTATCAATGAATTTATTGAATAGGTCTACTTAATTAGCGAATGAATAACGGAGAAAATTGGTACTCAATTTGAAAAAAATACTTATATATATTTTAATTTATTATTGAGTCAAGTCTTTCGAAAACATAATTTCACATATACTTAACAATATTGTTTGATTTATGTGAAATTATTCCAACGTTTCTTTTTGTTGTTATTAAAGTACGCTTGTACCTGGGTACTCCAAAAAGTAAATACCGGCTAGTCTACATTATACAGTGTGTCTTCATAATGTGCACATATCGGAATGAGGGAAACTAAGCTTAATTTTATCGGAAAAAATATTTGAAAAAATCTAAAAAAATAACAAATTGTAGCATTTTTTAAATTATTTTTCGCTGCTGTGTGACCCCTGTGTAAACAATCGCCCTCAATTGAGAATTATGTTTTTTTTTTTAACAAAAATCTGATATTTTTTCATCAATTTTTACAATAATTGTAAAATTACTCAATAAAAGCCCCGATTACCTACCCTTTTTTATTAAATTATTCTCCATCGTATCAGATTTCTAAACGTAAAAATACCATGTTTATAACTCAATCACAACATTTCCTATCAACTGTTAAAGAAAGCCCTTGCAATCATCATACTTTAGCAGGTAAAGATCCTTTTAAATATTTTTTCCGTCGATAAAATTAAGCTATGTTTCCCTCATTTCGTTATGTGCACATTATGAAGACTCACACTGTATAGTCCGACCAGGTTCAGGTTGTCTGCAACATTCCTGATCCGAAAGAGTTCCGTTCTATGCCCGGCAGAAACAGATAATATGGCAACCACGTATTCTGCTTTATATTTAGATCAATGTAAAGTAATGTACTGCAATACGCGCTTGGCTTTGAGTATTCCTGATCGTGAATCAGACTAAAGAAATTAATGGAATGCTGTCCGTACCAACAGGCATCAAACAATCAGTTCAGTCCGACCGAATTAAGTTTTCGTTTTAGTTATAAAAAACTAAAAGCACAATAAATGAGAAACAGCAGAAAAAATGTTTTTTCTCGTACCTATATAATATCAGAAAGACAGATTGTTTGATCTAAACTAATATTATAAACAAAAGTTTGTTGTTACGCTTCAAATTATGATAAATGCCTCAGAAAACGGACATCACTTTTTTATTCTATTAATCAAAAGTAGGTATGAACTATTATGAATGCGAGAGTAGAACTTCCGGATCTTAAATATACTATAAAATAGAGTTATAATTTTTATTAGATTTTTTTTTTATTTCTAGGAAAACGTAAAAATAAACGATGTGATGAAAATATTTGAACATTTGTTTTTGAAGTTTATAATGCATAATTATAATGTCAATACATTATTGCAAGGTATTTATAGGCGAAACAGTGAAAAATAAATATGCCTGATTTTATCTTTATTTCTTTTTATTTTTTCCCTCGGACATCTTTTGTCAGTAGCACCTAATATTTATCTTAAAATATTCTTCAGAACTGTACTAAAAATCTGATGCAAATCTATCAGGAAATCGAAGATTGATGATTCTATGGTTTTCATAATTTTCTCTGATAATAGGGTTGTCACTCTAAGAACACAAAAAATACAATAAATAATTTCTGTTGGGACTATAACCTAAAGAGGGCGGATCCCTTCCTTATACCATACCTTCATCAGAAAAATATAAATTATGTAAATGTATAAACAATATTTTTAAGATATCAAACGGTTTTATATTACAATACATTAAACGAACAAACATACACGTGAAACAAAATAAACTTTACAAAGTATATCTACAAACAGTCACTAAGAGCAATTTTTGAATTTCACAATATTATTGTATGCCAAGAAAACTTTTACGCCATTAAATTACCTATAGGTACCTTTTTAGCTATTGTTTAATAAATACTTAATGAGTAATACTTACTTCATTTTAAGAATTTTAAAAATTAAATTAAAATGTTTTGCTTTCAGATTTTTGATTTGTGAAAACCCTAAAAACAAAAAATCTAAACCCGAAAAATCCGAATTCCGTCGTGTTAAGCATCTGATATTTTACAGGCAGGTAAACACTCATAACACTAAACAAAAATAAATGCTACTATACTACCATATAAAACCTACGCAAAAAATTATTTCAAAATTACAGAAAAAATTACGTAGCTTGCTATATGTAACATATAAACATTATTTTTGTCTAAAAATAGCAGATATTTGGCTTTATCAGTTATCACATACTATAACTAAAACATAAAAACGTTGCATACATAATAATAAGTTATAACAATTCTTTTGATTTCTATGGATAACCTATGGATCGATACTTATGCGGGTGAAACCGCGGAGCGCAGCTAGTTGTTAATATTTATGACTTTGAAAAGATTCGTGATTTTAGTTTTAAAAGTTAAATATACCTATTTAAAGATTAAAACATTGACACTGCATTCTTTTTAATTTTACCAACGAAAAAACTATCGCCAAACAAAAAACATTTATTTTGTTTTCGGTCGAATTTGCAACTCTAACGCAAACTAATATGCAAATCACCGAAATATTAGAATACTGTATATATACAAATCGATTAGATATACGATACCACTGCACATATTTCGATTTCAATGCCGTAAATAGTAGAAATATTTTCCCGGAAAATTTTACAATACTTAGTCGTTTGAATGGAAAATCTAGAACGCCTTCGTTGAAGCGTTAAAAAATGATGGTGTACTATTACGGAGGAAAAAAGAACGTTGACGTTGGTTGCATCACGGGGCGTGCGCTCGGTTCGCCGAGCCAATCTCTTTGAAACTGCACCCGAGGTCTACCCTATTTAAAGGACCGCCGATCGCGTTAATTAAGCGTTTTCAATTTATATGCCACATTTTATGTACAGCTTACACTTGCATAATGCGGCGAAAACACAGCAATGTTCGACACTTATGAAAAATAACATGATTTGTTAACGTGAATATTCAGGAGGGTCCTTGATGAAAATTTTTGCTGTACCTAATTATTATTGCTCAATACATTTTGTAGCCGATATATGTAATTTTTTTTTTGTACTTGAAAGTTATACATACCTATATCGAAACATTTTCAGGTAATAAAGTCTAGAACCTACGTAAACAGTTTCAAAAACTGTGCTGTTATAAATATGTCGTATTAGATAGTTACCAACATGGAGTCATATGCATACATACATATTATCAAGATAGATACTTCTTCGAATGCTATATACCTAACTAAGGAATTTCTCCTGGCGCACGCAGGCATCTCACGCGAATGGTCATGCCACGCAACATAACATGGAAAGTAGGTATAGATTTTATCAAATAAGGTTGTTGACGATTGACTGTGTGTGCTTATAATAATTTAAAACACAGAAATCAGTTCAGGGATTTTCAACTATCGACTTAGCAATCAAGTTAATTAAAATATTAAAAATATATAGCAGTTAACTTACAGAAGAAGAAGTAAATGAAAGTTACTAAATCGTCGACCATAACTGCTATAGACACGATTTTGGCAGAATAAAGCAATGAAAGCAACAAATTCTAGCGAAGGGTATCCCGCGCCTACGCCTCCTGTTCCATATATATAATATCAAACTTTTCTCGAGTAAACACTGTCATAGTAATGTCAAATGATGTAAAGAAATTCCGACAGTGTGACGGCGCCTATCTTCGTCCGCTGCGGCCAGTAATCCTGGCTGACAGGGTATAAGTGGGCCGAGCACCTGGCCCTGAGACACTAACGCTATCACTTCACCTACGGGAAATATTGATCTTATTTGAGCTTGATTAACTTTGTCGTGGTCGACGATGCTAATAATACCCAAACTCTGGCACCGGTCCAGGCGAGGTCTTAATGGTACTTCGATACACGATAATTTTCAAAGGTGACACACTACATATTTGATTCGATTTGATTCATTACAGAGATAGAGATAACACTATATTTTACAGTATAAATGTACATCCACGCCTCATGTAAATTAGTGACACCCCAATTATTACCGTTGGAATCTGTGCGTATGTTGGTTTGGTAGGCACACGCGGCGGCAAGCACGCAAAACTGCCCCGTGGGCCTTCTTAACATTCTGCGTTTACAAAGCTGAAGCCACGAGCACATGTACAGCATTGTATTTAGGAATTATTACTGAATATAGTTGCTTGTGACGATTTTACATACTATAACGAAGCAGAAAAATATTCAAATGTATTCCAGAATTATTCGAGGGCAATATTCCAATTTAAACTCCGCATACCGAACGTCAACAAAAATATGCATTCCATGCATATGAACTGTATATGTAAGGTTGGAAACTCAACGCACTACTATTAATGTATGCTTATAAAACCAGATATGCAGGTTACGCACAAAAAGATTCAGGATTAGCAGACAGGTACTACAATCGATTAAATATTTAAAACTTGTTTGCATGCAAAGCGAATACTTAAGTTAATGTCTTGATTCTTATACGAAAACGTCTGGACGTCAACACTTCTTAGGAATACTGAGTACCTTTTGTTTTTATAATGCGCATAATCAAGTCAGTTTATGATTATAATAAAATAAGAACAGAAAAAGCGTGTTAAAAACAGACCATTAAGAGCGTTTATGCCGTACGGCATTTCATACAAACTTTCAAGCCCTTGTTTTCCGAAATGAATTAACCGATTTTAATGAAACTTCATACGCATAAGCAGGATACAAAGGTCTAAAAAGTTAGTAGAGAACATTTTCGAAATGTCTTATTTAAAAAAAGATAACTGGAAATCTCTGTTTCTATGAAAAGTTTAAAATCGGTCTAATTTGGCTGTAACACTATTTTTCGAAAATGTTCTCTACTAACTTTTTAAACCTTTGTATCCTGCTTATGCGTATGAAGTTTCATTAAAATCGGTTCATTCATTTCGGAAAACAAGGGCTTGAAAGTTTGTATGAAATGACGTTCGACGTAAACGCTCTTAACAAAATTGCTCTTGTCAAAATATTAAGTACCTAGCTACATATACGACGACATAATAAAAATCGTGTGTCGAAACATCAATATTTAGCAAAAGGTAAATAAGTAAGTAATGAATAAAATGTGTGATATGTAATAAATAACATTACATCTACAGATCAAAGCGTGTCTGGTGTCTCGTAGCCGACTCCTGGCCTATATCAATGTCACTTGGAGATTGAGGCAATTTAATTTATTTATTACTTAAGGATTTTTATGAGATTAAACTATAACATGCATGGTTGATACAGGATGAAATGGAAGTGTTGAATAATAGCGAGAGACTAGGACTAAAGCCCTTTGACAATGAAGAAATTCTATGTCAAATTACAGTTTATAAATGGTAATACGACACAAAGTATGTAGCATTTCAAGTGCTACGGCAAAAGGACTTGTGAAAATTCTGCCATATACCTACTTAGTCGTATACGTGAAAAGAGCCTGAAAGAAATCTTTTGTAACGCCGCCGCACATAATATTAACCTTGAAGTTTACTTGTTCCCTGAGGTCGTGTTCATTTTCACTTAGCTATTGTTAATGTGATTTTCTTCTTTTCGTGCGGAGATTTCCTTGATAATAATATCAAGTCAGCAACTAGTATTTAGACGCATCGCAATTCAGTAAGTAACGCTAGGTTTTGACATAAATCTACTAGAAAAGATGAACACATTTAGATTTATGTAATAGAAGCGAAACATGAATTCTTTGATCTAAACTGATTTGATCTACAACTACTAGATCATACGACTAAGAGAACAGATGTAATAATTATGCAAAAACAAGAATCGAACTGTAAAACATAGAGAATTCGGGCTATGCCTTGTTATTGTAACACGAAGTACAATTTATCATGGCGTTCTAAGAAATTAAATATAAACGATATAAAAGAAAATCAACCTCTCGCATAAGAACAAGAAAAGGAAGCTTAAAAGTACTACGACGTTTAAAAATGAGGGTTAGTCGTGCGGGTGAGTGAGTAGGCGGTCCCTTGTTTAATATAAATCGAATTGGCAGACATGAAATGAGATCAGCTAACTTATGGTTAGTAAATTATAAACTAGTAATCATTCAGACATGTTAAATCTGAATTCATCCACATGCGTAAGTAGTGCTAAATAATAAACGGTAAATACCAGCAGGGTGGGTGTTCCTGTATCGATGACATTGCCGTTACTCACCTGAAATAAACAAAACTCACTAAGTGACTTCTAACTTTGATTAGGTGATTTCATGAAGTTTTAAATGGAATGCGCTAAGGTATCTCGCGAAATTCAAAATGTACTTCCTTTTTTGCAATTTTTAGATCAGTGTCTCAGGTTCTATGTCGATTAAAATATGATTCGCGGCCGTAACAAAGACGTCTTTACAGAATTATATAATAATTAGAATCAGCAATACAATTCCTTGAGTTAGAATTGGCCTCAACTATCATGATTTCATGAAATAGACATTCAATAGGGTAATATGTACTTAGAGAGTTGTATTGATAACTTTTACGAGTATAAATCTATAAATAAATATTTGTTACTGCTGCGAATCATTATTTAGATAAACATACAACCTGATGCTGATTGCAAATTGCAAAAAAACGTAAGAAAATGTTAATTTCGCGGGCTAGCTTGACGCTTTCGCCTTATGGGGCTTACAGGACCTAAACGTAAAAAACGCAAGTTTTAGAAACAATGAAAGTATATGATCGACTACAGTAAACAAAATCAGATAAATATATTATATTCTTCAGGATATATGCTAGATAGATAGTGTATTGAAGACATAACACAACTAATTTGATACGATAGAAAACAATCATAAAGATACTTCTAAAAACTTTCTTTTTACAATAAAAACCATACTAATATTATACATACAATCATTCTGATTTTTTGTCAGATTATTCTACAAGCAACATACTAAAACACTACTGTTATAATTTTTTAGTCCAAACAATAGATTTTTGTAATTAAATAATTGCTCCATATTTTGCAATAAATTACCAGCGTTGTGTCATCGCACTTCTCTTTCTTTTCTATGCAGTCAGACAGTGACCGCGCTTTAGGTCATGTAAGCCCCTTAAGGCGGAGATTTCTTGAAAACGGTCAAAAAGTTGGTTTGCTAAAGCAGTGTGTCTCATAAACCGTAAATAATTTTGACAAAAAAAAATATTTTCAAGTCTTATTTAATACAGTGAGTGATAGAACTCAAATCATAATTAAACATACATTAATGCATCAAAAAAATCTTCAAATACACTTCTTGATTGTCTTTAAAAGCAGTTATCCCTTCATTAACAATTATAATTAAAAATCATCACCTGCCTAGCCTTTTCCCAACTATATTGGGGTCGGCTTCCAGTCTAACCGGATGCAGCTGAATACCAGTATTTTACATGGAACGACTGCCTATCTGACCTCCACAACCCAGTTACTGGGTAATACGATACCCCTTGGTAAGACTGGTTGTCAGACTTTCGGGCTTCTGACTACCCGTAACGACTGTCAAAGATCCACGAATGACTGCCGGGACCAATGGCATAACGTGCTTTCCGAGGCACGGAGGGGTCACGGTATGTAAAGATGGTCACCCATCCACAGACCAACCGTGGCATGCGTAGCTTAACCTGATCGATCGACCTGTGCGGCTGTTATTATTTAGCCACGGGCCCCTCAATTATAATAAAAAATATGCAATTAAATTTCTAATGCCAAACTGCATTCAGTGATGGATTATATATTATTAAATAGTTTTAGTGAATAGATAATTGCTTCATATTTTGCAATAAATTACCAGTTTTGTGTCATCGCGCTTCTCTTTCTTTTCTATGCAGTCCGACAGTGACCGCACTTTAGGTCATGTAAGCCCCTTAAAACCTGTCGTTCATGTGACATTGATGAAGTAACCGATGGACTGAATCGATGACAAGGCGCTGTTGATTTTGTATATCATAACTTCTTCAAATAGTTTAATCTTATCAAAGAGCTGACAATAGTGTCTGATCTTAAAGTAAACATCTTTAAGCATCGAGTGGATCTTACGTTACATTAAAATCTATTTCAAAATAACTAGAAGTTAGAGCGATTGCACAACAACTAAGGTATGCATAATGTTTTCGCAACCCCAATAAAGTTGCTAGTCTTTATATGTATAGTAGGTAGTAGGTGTCAAGTTGAGTAAGTGATTAATGATTACTTAGTAACCCTGCCCGGAGGTGAACGGCTGATAGCGGTTTGACTAGCTAAAATTTAATATTGACCACTTGGTAGGAATTGATAGACATTATTTATGAATCAACATCGCCTTTGAAAGCCTCACCATTTAAAAAAAATGAAAACTTGTAGGTACCGGGAAACCATACACAACCTAGTAAAATAATGACTGAGAAAGAGTAGTACACGACTCGTTCGCTGCTGAAAGCGAGTGCCAGCATCATATTGAGGGTTGTATACTCGTGTATAATATTTCCAGAAGAAACACCTCTAGCTAGGCAAACAAAGAAAGATGCTGGAATACGATTCTTTAACTAAATATAAAAATTGGAGCCTTTAGCAACATTTTTCCATTGCGAGAATATAAAAATATGGTTTATTTGGTAACGTAAACTCCAGCATACCGGAAAACTCAATTGTGTGGATTTCCTAAATATACACTAAATCATTCGCAACGTGACCATTATTAAACGACAAAGTAAAAATATAAAAAAGCCAGCTAAGTGCCAGGCGTACTTGCGCATTTGTTCTGAGCTATTAATGTATCAAACGTACTCAACAAAGTTCGATGAAAAGCTTTCCTTTATTATGAACGAAAGCAACACTGAAACATTATGTGAAACGGGGACAAATTAATTCTGAAATTGATTCAGAGAAAATCGCCTTTGACAAGCAAACAAAATGGAGTGATTCCATACGAGTTCTTTTTTGTTTATTTTGGAACGTAACAATACAAAACATTAGAAGCTGCAGATGTTTGTTTGGTAACCACAAATAAGTAATTGATTTGTTGATCATTAAAAGAATCTACAAAGTGTCTTTCTAGAGGAGATATTTAAAGAAAACACTGTAGGTAGCACTGAATTAAGGAATTGTTATTCAAAGATATTTTGAGTTGAAAGCAAACGTAACTGATGCACTTTCGACGTCAGGTATTGCATTGCGTTATCGAGTCCGATGGTCGAGTCAAGGGGCGTCGCGACGACGGCGACGCCGCCGCCGGCCGCGGAGCGAGCAACGTTGGCACAGACCCAAATATTTTTCATGCGCCTCACTCTACACCGGGATAAGTTGCCCTATTCACCTGAATCGGAATACGAATACATTTAAATCAAAGAATAATTTAAAGATCGCCGATCGTTGCTCAATTTGGTACAACTCTATGGGTACAACGAATGAACACGCATCGATCCTATTGGTCTCACGGCTGTTTTTGTAGACGGTATGTTTGACCCTATGACATCAGACTATTCTCATGGTTGCATTATCCCCAAAGTCTCAAACATTCGCTTAGTATTCAATAGCAGACAGTAAATAAACTGTTACTGGTGTGCTGATAATAACAATGGCAGAACGCGATAAAAGAAAACTGTATTCATCATAATTTGTTAGTGTTATTATTTTCCTTATCGTCGAGGACGAGGACATTAGCAAATCTAAATTTCGAGGAGCTTCTGAACTATGTACATTCATCATAAATGAAGTGGTGGTTAACTAGGGCTAATTGATAACATGTACTTATAAATCATCCAGAGTATACGGATTAATGTGTATACTCGTACATCTGTTTAGCGCGTCACGTCTGGCGGCCCTCCACTACACGTTTGCAAACAATATTGCACAAATCGTGCCAGATCCATTTACTACATATTTTTCATAAATTACGATGTAAACTCATTTTGTGAGTGAGTTTGTACCTAAAATGTAAAACGAAAACGTTTCTTTTTACTTCACTTGTTTACAGCTTCGCTTCTATTTCAGTAATCTATCCAAGCATCAAAAACGTTTCATGAAAGTTCACCAGATTTGTAAAACATACATTTGGGAAAGGTAAACGCATTACGTCAGAGTTAGACATGGTAGATACTCTTAGTTCATCATAATTATATACCTAGGAGTTTTGGTACACATGAAGTTAATTATTTTTTCGGTCAAAAAATTCGAATCTATGTAGATGATGGTAGTTTTTGAAAGAACAAAGAAACCTTGTGGTGAATGCATTCTAATCACCTTTCGCAAATTACTTTTTGGACGAGATCAATAGTTAGCTGTTTTTAGGGTTCCGTTTTTACCCTTTGGGTACGGAACCCTATTACTAAGACTTCGCTGCCTGCCGTCCGTCCGTCTGTCTATCTCAAGAACCGCGGTAGCTAGACAGTTGAAATTTTCACAAATTATGTATTTCTGTTGCCGCTGTAACAACAAATACTAAAAACAAAATAAATATTTCAGGGGGGCTCCCATACAACAAACGCGAATTTTTTGCTCGATATCAATAATGGCAACAGGTAGGCACTTGAAATATTCACAAAATACTCAGTTGTATTTTTACTTTAATAATAAAATTAAAATAAAATACTTAAATATTTATTTTCCCATACAACAAACGTTTTTTTTTTTTGGCGTTTTTGCCTGTGGTACGGAACCCTTCGTGTGCGAGTCCGACTCGCACTTGGCCAGTTTTTTTTTCGATAGAACGATGTGCATTTTTGACCTTTGGCCCAAAAACATGTTTTCGACTCGATTACCCAATGGATGTAGTGTTGAGTTCGATACCTACTATTTCGGTGTATTAAAACTGTGTTTTTAAATATCCTGGCTTCTTGTTTCGCGTTTATTTATTATTCAACGAATAGCCATGGGTACTGGGTAGGTAGCGCTCCTGAGTGGGCGTTACCAGTGTGCTGATGCATGATGGATTGTTAACACATTCTTTACGATGTTAAATTTTTCATAATCTTACTGAAAGCATTAATTTCGTCATACCTTGCGGTTTCCATGGCCGGGCCATTATGCTAATAGACATTGTAAATTATAATCAACAACAATAAAATTGGTAACAGATTATCATACTTAGTTAAGTACGGATCATTGACAATAGCAGGGAATAGACCAATTAAGTAAAATAAGACGCAAAAAACAGTAACTAAGTAACACTTTTTAGGGGTAATTAATCGTTTAATTTCTTTGTTGCTAATACCTTCATAAATTGCCGTTGTAAAACCTTCTCTGAGAATGAGTTTATTAAGTAACTTAAAACAATGGAGATTTATTTTAATTAAAGATTAAATTCGAGGTTCTATTTAGACGATCTGTTTATCAACGTAAAAATTAATCTGAGAATGCTGGTTAACCTGTAATTGGTGACTGTGTAAGTCCGAGGTTATTATTACCTATAATACTTGTATATACAGTACAGAAGCTGTTGGTGTACCTTTATAAATAAATAAGGCATTACCAGTGAGGCCTTTTAATAGTTTTATGAGTAAATGTGTTTGTTTCAAGCTGGAAATGCTGTCATGAAACACAATAATAAGCATAATATAGAGACATTAAAGATTGAAAAGAATACAAAAAGTGAAAGTGTTCCGTCTTGTTCTTCAGAGAAACAAACGTGTCTTTAGGTGTACAATTAACGTTGACCGTGTATGTAATCTGGAGCCGCTTTCCATTAGACGGTCTATTACACGCACGTCTACAGTGCATCGCTCCGATTGAACGATGCTCAAACAGAGGCAGCCATCATTATAAACGGAATGATAGTTAATCTGGTACTTATTTGCAAGTATTTACTACATTAATACCAGTTTGCCTTCAATAGCAGACGCATACCACAGACTGCAACTAACCAAATTATTGTTTAGATACCACTAGAACCATAAACCCGTCACTTATTGATTTACTCTATGAGATAAACTGCTGATTAAGAGCGTATATGGCCCGTACGGGATTTCATACAAACTATCAAGCCCTTATTTTTCGAAATCAATGAACCGATTTTAATGAAACTTCATACGCATAAGCAGGATACAAAGGTCTAACAAGTTAGTAGAGAACATTTTCGAAATGTCTTATTAAAAAAAATAACTGGAAATATCTGTTTCATTAAAATCGGTTCATTCATTTCGAAAAATAAGGGCTTGAAAGTTTGTATGAAATGCCGTACGGCGTAAACGCTCTTAAGTGATGCCATTTGGATAGTGAACATTTAGTGAATGCTGGAAACTTCCAATAGGTACCTATTATTGATAATATTAATAATACGAAGACGCCAACAGCACAAACAACGCCGATAATAAAGTTATTTCAAGGACTTTCACCCTTTGGGTTGATTATTTGTTACATTAAACACGTCAAAGGCAAACAAGTTAATAACATTGGTTCTCGTAGAGACAATGATAAAGAACAATAAATCGTCTCTTGAGCGGTCAACTGTGTAAATGTAAGCCCATCATCTTGTGGAAACGAGTCGTATAAAAAAGTTGTTTTGCTGATTCAACATGGTACGAAGTTACTCGCATAAATATGGGTGGATCAAGGTCCCTTGAGCCGTGAGCGGTGAGTGCGGAAACATTGGTAAAGCTTCCTTTCACCCGTGTAGTTCGACGCGGGCCTGGCGACTGCGGGTGCACCGTGCAATCAAAGCTTGCTTGCTATGCCACCAAGTAAACACTATGAACTGGTAGTCCAGGTGTACCGCCACGTACGCACTCAAGCCGCACCTCGACACGCTTAATTAACCGCACTGAATTCAATCTTATAACGCTGTCATCAGTCTTTGTCTCGTGATTGGATACCGATCTATTTTGGTGCTGAGGGAATGTATCTAGAGCGCCAAATTCACACAACACGGGATATTGTGTTGTGTGAATTTGGCGTTTTTGGCTGTTGTTTTTCGTCTAGTAAAGGTTATTGTATATAAGACATAACGCCAGGTAGAAAAATAAGCGAAACAACATTTTGAAGTTTTTTTTTATGAGGAAAATCTGGTTTCACTAACGGCATTTCTGATAGGTATACCTATAATTACTTGTTTTGACCTAGGCGGTACATTACATTAGTCTCCCCATTTAGATATTATACGTAAGTACCTACATATTTACGTTGCAGTTGAAATGAAATGTCAATAAAAACCTTATAATGCTTGTTATCAGCTCAGAGATAAATGTTTGACCCCCATTATCTGTGTATAAACACGTAACGACTTCCAATCAGTGACCGAAGTCGAAGATACGAACATGAAGAACTACACTATCTTCTTCATTATTGTAGTACATTCATAACATCACGCCTGTATTCACCGAAGGGTTAGGTAGAGGTGCACCCATAGAAAACTCACATTTCGCCAGTTATATTTAAGTCCCATATAATAGGGAGCGAGCGTATCGCCATCAACCAGGCAGAAATCCAGAGTCCCCCGCTACTACTAAGAAATTCTAGATAGGCCCCAATAAGACCTGGGAATGGAACCCAGGACCTCATGCTCAGCAGTAGCTCTTGCGACCACTAGCCCAACGAAATACAAAAACAAACAAACAGAAAGAAAACAACAAACACAAAACAAAATACAAACGAAAATTAATTTAACTTTAGTTTTTGTACCGCTATTAAAATTTAGAAGATTATTTATTTTAGGTTGCATTTCCTTTCCTACCTTTCATTATATTTTAAATGTTTTTAATTTAAAATTTAATACGCTAACAAAAAAAAATATTGAACCCAATACAGCTCGAACATATATTATAAGAGCGTTTACGCCGTACGGCATTTCATACAAACTTTCAAGCCGTTATTTTTCGAAATGAGTAAACCGATTTTAATGAAACTTCATACGCATAAGCAGGATACAAAGGTCTAAAAAGTTAGTAGAGAACATTTTCGAAATGTCTTATTTAAAAAAAGATAACTGGAAATCTCTGTTGTTATGGAAAATTTAAAATCGGTCTAATTTGGCTGTAACATTATACCCCATACTATCCGGCCTGCGCTCTTACTGCAGGATAAGCCATGGTGTCCGAGACAGCCGACTTCACCGCATTGGCAGCGATGTGGAGCCACGCAAGGAGAGCCCAGACGCAGACAAGTAGCAATTTCAATTGGATTAGCAAACATAAGTATATGAATAAACAGTATGTCTACCTGAAATTCAGCACAGGAGAAGGAAATGTCTATCTAAGGATTAAAATGCTGTAAGCAGAACAAAGCTGCGCTGTATTCAGCAGCTTTACAGCGTGGAGTAATAATGTTTAATACGATCTAACTGGTAAATACAATGTTCGCGATTCAACGTCATTATTTGAACGCGAACAGTCCCTGATCTAAACTCTCTAAGTTGGTACATCTCCCAAATAACTTGCAATAGAGATCGCAGTCATCTTTAAGAGCATTCCTAAGGTTTTCAGTTTAAAACGAGACTAACAGTATGAAAATTGAGTCCAGTTAAAATAAAACAGTAATAAATTGTGTTTTATACTTGGAACAGTCAGCCAAACTCTCAAATCATCATTTCGCAACGATGCGCAATATAATACCTACCTCTAACAATAACCCTCCTTTTGGGCTTCGCCGCAGTCGGGTAAAAATAGATACATCAAATATGTTAGGTACTTACGTGTATCTATTCTAAATTGACACTGGGAGCTGTAAATCATGTGTAATAAACTAATAAATAGCACTCAAGTCGTAGACGGTCGTCTGATACGACGATATTTAAACTAGATATCTAAGCTGTTGGACCATGGCCAATGTATCCAAAAAGAATTTTGACAATAATTTAAAGATATTATATTGATACCAACCTATGAAGTAGAATCATCACATCAAGTTCGGGTGCTAAAAAAGGTAATAAAGAATTTTTGTCACCTCTTATTTAGTGTTTTACAAAAATAGTCGAGAGAAAACCGCAACACGCGCGTAGTGAAAAAGTGTGGAATAGAACAAGCGGTTAACGAACCACAAAAAAACATTACACAGACAGACCATACCGCAGAAATGTTTTAAAAGATTGTTCAAACACGACGCTAGAGTGTAATAACATAGTAACTACACAAGTTTCCGTTAACTCCTCCTTACTGATATTAAATTCTATCTCATAAAATTCTTCAATTTATACGTTTATTATTCTTCTACCTAAACAACCATTTGCTCCAAGTTCAAAGAAGTAGGTAATGATTTTGTTTAAAGAATGTAATCTCAACTAAAATAAGTGTCATAAATTGTAAGAATTTTTTAAATCTTGATTGATGCCTTTCTGAAAAGATGGAATTCAGGCCGTTGTCTACATAAATGCTGAAGTTAGCACACAAATCCGGTCACCTATTGATATGAGTAAGAAAAATGTCACAGCATCATGACACAGCGGGGTCCCATATCAGGGCATTATTAGCTTTAAGGGATCCATACTAATTTTATAAATTTGAAAGTAACTCTGTCTGTACGTTACCTTTTCACGCCTAAACCACTGAACGGATTTCGCTAAAATTTGGCAGAGAGATAGATTGCATCCCGGGGAAGGACATAGGATAGTTTTTATCGACATACCACGCGGGCGAAGCCGCGGGCGGCAGTTAGTAGAAATCCGCTGATTTTTCAAAAAAAAAAAAGTGTGGTAACTGGTCTGAAGCTCCTATAGTTAATCTGTAACTTATTTCAGTTCTATCGACATTATCGAAACAATGATAAATTTAGAAGATACTATAACATAGAATGTTGTAGTTCTTCATGTTAGCCTGTTGATTAGCAGCGTCAACGAGCGGCCGGTAGACAAATGAACGCCCGCTGGAGACAGCTGCCATCAAAACTACAAAGAAAGTAGGTGGCCTGGCATTTTGCTTGGCGACGTAACACATAGCTGATATTTTACGACAAATATTTACATCGAACTATACAACATCTAACAGATACATACACTTTACAACATGTACCGTATACAAAATCTAAATAAGTGAAAGTGTTTTACAGAAGGTTTCGAGTTTTGAATCAAGCAAGATTCACTCGGTATCGGAACGTATCGGTATCATACAGATATGTAAATGACTTTATGTTATTTTTTTATTAACGATTTGTTTTTAAGCCAGGATTACCAGTATTATCATTATACTAGCTTTTGCCCGCGGCTACGCCCACGTGAATGTCGGATAACGGGAACGTACCACCGGAATTAAAAGTAACCTATGTGTAAAACCAGGTTATAAACTATCTGTGTGCCTAATTTCATCGCAATATGATCAGCCGTTTTTGCGCCAATCCGAAATATACATCCAGACAAACAGACAAAAATTCTAATAAAAACTAGATTTCCGGCATTAGACTCGTTCCCAAACCTCGTAGCAATTACTTTTTTCAAAAATATTCAATGTACAGTTTTGACTTCGCTAATATTTTATTTTATATATTTATGTATTGACATTTTGTACACAGTGATAATTTGATCTTCTCTTAGAACGACTGATTACATAGGGTTGGTCTGTTTAGTTGATGTGTTGCGCTTATTATATTTATACCAGTTTAAATACCAAAACCACTAGAACTAAGAGTAACCCGACTAACGATCGACCTATTAATATGTTATTAACTCAGAGATCGAGGATACAAGAAAAAATAGATAAGAACTCAATTATTTATAGATCTACAAAAGTGGATTAAATGTTATATAAAAATAAATATCACATGACCGCTGCCGCAAGTTTATTTTAATGCCATGCCATCAAATCAAACCTCCTCGGTACAAAAAAACATTTTAGTATTGTTAAAAGATGTTTGTTTATTTTTATCAAACAGTAAGAAATTAAATGCGGTTTTGATATTGACTGTTCCAAAACCAAGAGGTTTGGAATAGTATATTATAATATTATTATTCATCCGATTACACATAGACAGGTGCTTTTCAGCGAGCAGTATTACCATAAATAAACCCAGCCGCCATTCGAAATATACAGGGCAAGTTTTTGAGATGACTGCAGAGCGAAAACCGAAATTATGAGAAAAAGAAAAGGTTTTTCAGAACTCGAGTTCACGTCTCTTTGGAGAATTATTTGTTTTCTTGATAGTTTGGGGTTTTGTAAGTTCTATCACAAAAGCTCACTCTGTGAAGTTTAACATTGTGTGCACGTCTTTAGTAAGAAACACAAGGGAAATGATACCGCAGCTTTTGATTTTAATGCGCAATTTAAATTCGTCCTCAGTTTACTGCTGAAGGGCATCACATTATAAAAAAATAGATTCCATTGTAAGTAAATATGGTTCCGTTGTGGCTTTTTATCGTACTATAGATCCTGTTACGCCATTTACCTCTAGGGATAGTAGCAATACGAGCAGTCTAAGTGCCAAATACATCAATTTTGCTCACAAACATTAGTTTCGACTGGATCGCTTTGAGACTTCCGATTACAATAGTCAAAGATCCCTGAAGTTTGATCCCGTTTGGTCATATTGAGTCACACTTTCTAAAGCACAATCGGAAAAACTTTTCAATGATAAGGAATATTTGGTTGGCATTACGAACTTATAGCATACCATAACATTTTCTGGAATATGCTCGCACTGTCGCACATCCGGCACACCCATAGTTAAACATCACATCCCTAAATTCTATTCGAATATCGTAAATTAATATAATTTCGGATTCGCCGAGATGGTATTAGGGAGCTAATACAATAAAATGCGTGTAAGTGAAACGGATACAATACAATCAATTTACCGAAATTACATCGAGACAAGACGTATGAGGTATGTACCTATTCTTGATACAGAACACGATACAAACCTCCGTTTGGAAGACATTTAATTACCTTCTCGTATGTTTTTGAGAATTTATAAATATTAATTAATCATTTTGAATAGTAGCTATAACTTTTAAGAGCTTCATTAGCATTTATTATAATAATTAATCTTACATTAACAAAATATAAATTATATATATCTTCGAATAAGCAAGCTTTGCACAGGCAGGAGCACGACGTAACATATTTCTTTCTAATCTAAAAAATAAATATGTAAAGGTAAGTAACTATGTATGTCTGCACGATATTGATCCCTCCGTATGTCATTGTCTCGCTCAGCAGTGAGCTTGTTTTGGAGCAATATTGTTCCCTAACTCTCACCTCGAGCGAATGAGAGCCTTTTTGGTCAAATAGTTTTCGATGGGTGAAAGAAGCCAAGGTGTAATGAATGTGTATTACTGACGTAACTATCCAGTTATCTCTGGCATTACAAAATTAGTAAAACTTGCAAGGTTTACCAAATTTCTTGGTAATGTTTATATTATGAGAATTTTGTATTTGTTCAGCAAACATCAGCGAGGGCGAATGTATTTAAAAGAAAGCTTCCGCCAGTAAACAAATGATGGAACTCGTATGGCTCAATGCTGAGTTGTTGACGGACAAGAGCATTTACCAAAAACCCGTATGAAATTAACATGGAAGGATTAAAAAAAAATGTTTAGGCAGTTCTGCAGTATTTGGTAGTTTTAAAGCGTTTATGGCGCCGACGGAAATATCGATAGTCAATAATACTCTGTAACAATATTTTGGGTTTAGGGCCGGTGCCTGCCAGCTTACAGCTTGCTCGGAATTCCTGTTGCAATCAGGGCCTACCACAAAATCTCCGGCCTATAAATCTAACAGCGCCTACGAGCAAGTCTTTAAAAGCAAACATTGTTTAATATTTACACGACTTCGGAAAGTTGTACGGCGGCTTTATTTACACACACTGACAAATGCGTGAACAATTTACGAATTCAATAATACGTAATGCGCTCATTTCATGTGTACGTTGTTATGCACAGAGAGAAAAGCCGTACACATTTTCTTGACGCGTAAAGATTTAAATAGCAGAAACCAAGCCGTCATCCGAGGCAAGATGTGAGACGGAAACCTATTTGCCATTTCGTGGCGAACTAAGTGTTGTCTCATGGTAGGGCGAGAAAATGTAAGTTCCGTTCACTTTAACTTCTCATAACTTTAAAGTTTGATCTATTTACGGAATAAATTTAATATAGTAAGTTATAAATGTATTAAGTACTATTACTAAAATTCTCAGTGGCAGTTATCATTATTTTATTACCTCGACGACGTTCGAAGAAGTATTTATAGAGAAAATTTGGAAAATCCAAAAGTGCACGACTCATAATGCTCCTTTGATCGTATAAAAAACCATAGATATTATACTAGTTACTTTTTAGGATTCCGTACCCAAAAGGTAAAAACGGGACCCTATTACTAAGACTTCGTTGTCTGTCCGTCCGTCCGTCTGTCTGTCACCAGGCTGTATCTCAAGAACCGCGATAGCTAGACAGTTGAAATTTTCACAAATTATGTATTTCTGTTGCCGCTATAACAACAAATACTAAAAACAAAATAAAAATTTAAGGGGGGCTCCCATACAACAAACGTGTTTTTTTTTCGGCGTTTTTGACTTGTGGTACGGAACCCTTCTTGTGCGAGTCCGACTCGCACTTGGCCAGTTTTTTTTTATTAATTATAAGAATAAAAGAGCCATTTTCAATAGGGTTCCGCCTATGGGTGAAAAGAATCTGTTAAAAAAAATTGACTCAATGAATTGATTTTTTCGCAAGCTACAATGTTTTCAGGTTTCACAATTGATTGATAGGTTTTTTTTAGAAATATTTTGATGTTTTTTTCGTTTCTACTGCATTTAATCAAAATTTGAAAAATACAGAATTAATCTCCATTAAATTATCTATGACAATCTATACATATAATAAATTTTTAGAAAAGTGGTGTCTGTACAATGGAAATATATAAAAAAAAAGTAGCAGGGGTTGTTATTATATCGATGCCGAACCCGAAATTGTAATTAATTTTTTTTTTGTCTGTTTGTCTGTTTGTTTGTGCACGCTAATATCAGAAACGGCTTATTCGATTTAGATGCGGTTTTCACTAATATATTGTAGTAGGCTTCACTTAACATTTAGTGTTTATTTCATGTCAATCGGTTCATAAATAAAAAAGTTATGTCAATTTAAAGAATCACGGCGAACATTTGTTAAGGTATTCTATCAGAGTATGTACACGCCTCGGGCCTGCGCGTCCTATCTTCGGAACTACTGGACGGATTTGAATGATTTTTTTTTTGTTGTATAGTTATTATATGGCTGGACAACATTCAGGCTATAATTTTTCTTGGAAACTTGAACACCTGATGCAGAACCGAAACAGACCAGCTTAACTATAGGAGATACAAAAATGGTACCATAGCAAAAATTGTTCCACGTGATGAGGATTTTCTGCTGAGAGAATAAATTTGAAGATCTGGAACACCTGATGGGGAACTCCAAGAGCCCAGCTACACCATAACACATATAGGAATGACGTCTTAGTAAAAGTTATTCGGTCTGATGGGCATTTCCTGTTGACTTATAAAAATCGAAGATCAGAAACATCTGATGTGGATATCATTGAAAATTTGACTCTACTGGCCAAAACTCCCATTTATTTTTTTTTAACGTGAAGAAATGCTCATGCATTCTACACTACCACGGGGAGATAGTGCAGTTATGTGGGACTCTAACCCACTAAAACTCCACTGTGTCCTCCTCTGCCGCTTACGGCGGGAACATGGGCACGCGTTAGCACTCATCCGTGAACCCGCCGCGGCTGTCCGTCACCGGACCCTCCGCTGGGGAGTACTCCCCATCACCGGCGCACCAGAACACATAGCACGCCGTGACCACCCCAGGGACCAAACCAGCACATGGGCGCCAGACGATCCCGTCTCTGGGCACCCTTGGTAGGGGAGCAGTCACTTAGATTTTAATTGATCAGGTATCTTCTTCATAATAAAACTATATAACCATGCCTAGAAAGAGGTCAAATCTTTCCCAATGTTCCAAAGGAGCTAAAAGATTGAGGATCATAAGATCCCAAGAATCTGCCGAAGAGCGTCAGGAGAGACTTGATGCTGTTTGAGAACATCAGGCTGCAACTCGCTCGGAAACCTCTTCGGATCGCGAAGCACGCCTGCGTTCTCAGCGTATTTACGCATCTACATCCAGATCTCTAGAGATCAGTGAAGAATATGATGCGCGACTGACCGCTGATACGTTGAGATTATCATACATTGTTCCGAACACGCACACAACAAAATATTCATAAACAGAAAGTGAGAAAGAAAGAATTGCTGGAGTACGGCATGAAGAGACAGATTAAGAAGAACGCAACGAACGTTTGAATTCTGATCGACTTCGACATTCTCTGAACAGAATGTCGATATCATCTGAAGAATCGGATGTGTCTCAAGATATAGCCGTAGGGCATGGCGACCTTCCTTGGGTCGATAAGGAACGGAGTGCATTTACGTATACTCCTATGATTGACTACGCCACATATTCCGCCATCGGAGGTATGGTTAAAAATTTTACTTTTTGTGAAGCTGTTAAATAGCAAAAAGAAACAAACGGTATGTGTTGCTCAGGTGGGAAAGTACATATTGAAATATTACAAAATCCTCCAGAAATATTAAGATCACTGCTAATCGGTGACCATCACAGTCAAAACATTTCTTGGACAACATACGTTCGTACAATAATGCCTTTGAAATGGCATCTTTTGTTGCGAAACAGATTTCAGAAGGCCCATTTATGCCAACATTCAAAGTGCAAGGCCAAGTTTACCACCCTATTGGTTCATTATTGCCTGAAAATGACGTCTCGAATCGTCTCGCGCATCCCGTTGTTATCCAGTCCCCGGGTTCTTAGAATTCGACATCAGACGTTTCAGATCTTCGATTTTGACTACCCCGTTGTCGCTGGCATAAGCAACAGGATCCGCGTACGAAGTCGCGGGCAGAAGCTAGTCTATACTAATATTATAAAGCTGAAGAGTCTGTTTGTTTCGTTGAACGCGCTAATCTAGGAACTAGTGGTTCGAATGGAAAAAATATTTTTATGTTGGATAGTCCATTTGTCGAGGAAGGCTATATATAGTCTATATAACATCAAGCTACGACCAATAGGAGCGGAGCATCAATGAAATATGTTGTAAAACACGAGAAAAAATATTCCTTTTGAGACCTTCCGTTGCGTACGCTGCGTAAATGGTTAAAGTTACGCAAAAATCATGTATAACGGAATTGTTACCCTTTAAAAGTTCTAAAAAAAGTCCGCGACAGCATATATGTCTATCTTTTAAGGTTGACTCACTATAACCTTTTTTACGGTAATCAAATTAGTTCTAAAATAATGCATTATTTGCGAAGGTGTTTTCATAAACATGATATTAATCCTTATCCAAATAAATAACGATTCATCACAAGTATTTAATTTTGAACAAATATCATTTGGTTTCAATGAATAACTTACGAGATATCATAGTTTTAAAATAACTCCGCAAAGCGGCCGGTCATGAGACGGGGTGGAATATATTTTAGTAGATTTTTTCCTCAAATTAACACGGGTGAAACCGGGGGACACAGCTATTGGTATATAAATTAACTAGCAGGAGCATAAAAATAGAAATACATAGTTGCAGAAAGGAGGCAAAAATTTTATTAAATTAATCTATTTTTTTTGCTACGTAGGTAACGTAGCCTGCATATAATATTATACTGCAATATTACATATTAATTCGATTCTTATGTATGTTATGTAACTATACCAAAAGCTGCGGTGGGGCAACATTTCCCTGAAAGTAAGCTGAAACTGTAAGTAACTAATAATTCAAAAGTGTATCCCCCAAAAGGGAAGATAAGTAAATTTCCGTCATGTCGATGGAGTTCCAAACGAGCGAAATAAGTAAGTCATTAATGGATCCAACAAGGACGAAGCTGGCCGACTGTGTTTCGAACATTTAAATTAATTTGTAACTTTTAGGGATTCCGAACACCAACAGATCTGCTGCCATTAGAACCGGCTGCCCCGCAACTAAATTAGTAAAATCTGGAAGTATTTTTTTATTGTTATAATCTGAAAATTTCTGAAAGGAACTGCTAATGCTTGATACATTTTCTACGTCACTGATATCGGTCAAAGGTTTTTCATTTAGTGAAGCTGTCGTCTTCTTACTTTTATTGCTGTGATTTTGATTAAGGTAAGGTCCTTTTGTAGTAAATCAATATGAACAGAACACGGTATTAAACTGTTTAGTCTCAACCTCATGGTTACCTGCCGTCGCGGTTTAACGAGCAGGTAATCATATAATACTTCAGGTAGTCGAGCAATATCCAATATCTCGCACACTATACAGATAATTGTGTTACACAGATGCATCAGAGCAAGCATGGTGTTTATGGCGTTGCTATATTTAGGACAATATGCGGCTGGACCATTTTTATCGCCGTTGAAATCTCAATGTCTTGGTTATTTAGTTTTTGTTCACACTTGTTTATTGTTGGGGTGCTCCCCTAGGTTATTCATCCAAAAGTTTAATACGGTTCAAAATAATAATAATGTGCCAGTATTAAAGAGGCCAGCTGCGATTTGGAACGAGGTTTAGCTTGCTGCTACCTGCGTGTTCGATGTTTCAATGTTTACTGGCAGGTAGTCGACCCAAAGTCATGAACAGGGAGATGTGAACAAAAGGCCGGTATGCGAATAATTTGTCCTTATTACCATCACTGGTGGAGTTTCACGTTCACCTTGAGCCATGAACGGGTTCCTGTAATCTCCCCCTTCCGTCGCTGGCAATGGCGGCGGCTCGCTCCAAATATACAAAACGAGGGGAGCAAGCAAGACGCTGGTTTTTATTAAATTTTATTTTAAATTTTGACTGACATCGTTACACTCGGCTGCTGTTACCTAGGTATGTAGGTACTATTATCGGCAAAATAAGTTTGGTAGGTAAGGTACTTAGGTACCTACTCAAGTTGAGTGGGTATCAAGATCATTTTGCCGATCATTGTGGGCATTGTTGGTAGGTATATGTGTCTTAGTTAGAAAGATGCTGAGGGTTATTGGGCTTATTGAACAATAACACGTGTAATAGTTTTTCTTTGCTAGTTTGGTCAAATCCCGTACGAAATCTATGAATTATTTCTTTGGGTCTGAGCTTTGGTCAAGGTTTAGCGTTGTCTAGGAATAATCAGTGTTCGGGTTTTTAGGATGTTAAGTACCTATAACTACAGGGTACCTACTGATTGAATATTCCGAGTAAAAGTTTTCGTGGGTACAGTCATGAGCTAAAGTATGTATACAATTGGCTTTATTCAAAGTCGATTTTCTCCTTTATTTTTGAATGAAATTTTATATTAGTAGGAACATAGTATTTTCGAACCCATAGGTATATGTAAAGTGTCGTATTTCAACGTTGCATTCGTTATTTCGTGAAAAAATCGCCATTTAAAGTTGCCGAGTGTTGACATATTGGTGGTCGTGACTGTACCTATTTATGAAAGAACGATAGGTACGTAACTGACGACTTCAAAACATCTATAAAGTGGGTTAGGATTATTAATAAAATTTGTTTCTCAACAGTCAATCGGTGGCGCCGAGTCGTCAACAGCAGCGATCCAAACATAGACGTAAGTACAAAGTAGGTAGGTACCTAGACCTACACATTTTAATTAATCAATTTACATAATAAATCTAACGTTAGTCCTAATAATTTGAATCTGAGATTTAGTCAAGCACTTCGATCTAATCCTAAGCGGACAGATAAAAATACCACGTTATTAATATAAAGCATTTATAATGAAGAACGCACACAAACATTAGCAATGAGGTGTTAAATTTCAGACGTATTTCTACCTAGTTAATGAAGCTAAAAGAGTCTAGGTATTGGCTTACATTTTGAAATCAACGTGCATGTTACTATTCGTCATACAGAGAACGCAGCCAAAAGCCTTGTGTTCAAGTTATAATTGTTTTAAGACAAATAAAACGTGGATGAAATAAGAAATTGCTGGATACCAAAAGACGTTTGACAGATTCAATAACAAACACTATCAAATGTTATTAGTAAACTAATTAAAATTGTGTACGTAGGTATAATAAGTACCTAATTATTTTTTTGTGTTAATTATCATCGTAGTAAGATAAGCGGGTAGCTACTTTGTCAAATTTACATTTTTGTTCTCCACTGAATCTTATAAATCTAGTTAGATTATTGCAAGTTAGTTTAATCTAAATAATAATACGCTATCTTCTTACAAGGTGCCCATGAATTGGGGACATGACACGAAATTTTTTAACGCACAGGAATAAAACATGAATACAAAAATACGTAAGTAAACAAAATGAATTAAATACAAATTATTGATACAACGTTGTGAGTAAAATGGAAGCGTCTCTTTTTATCTTACGTCATGTTAGTGGAGCAGAAAAAGACAAATAACAATGAATTTCAATGAATTCATTCAACTTCAATGTCAACAATGGATGCAAGAGAAAAATTCAATGATCCGTATTTTTTTGATAGACACGAGTAATTGTTTGTAAATTAACTTGCAACTAAAAAGTCTTTAACTAAATAGTTATCGGGCACTAGGATGCGAGTCCAAAGACCTAAATAAAGGTTTTTATAGTTTGTTAAGAATAATATTTTATGACATTAACAATGGACAGCAATTAACAGATATGATATGTATGATTTAGAGAAGCCAGTGAAACCGTGAAGTAGGTATGTAACGCCATGCGCCATAAGTGCCATAACATTGTGCTCCGCCGTCTGACACCAGGGTTATCTTTATTACGTCCCGGGCTCGAAAAACAAATTATTATCATGTTCCTATAAAAAATATTATCTATCGTTAAAGATATTGAAGTGTATACTCACAGGATAGTACATCCCCTGCGGCGGCAAAAAAAAGGCCCCTGATCCCCACAGCTTGCCGTTTGTATTTACTTTGTGTTGCACAAAAATACACTCCACGTACGCCCTTTAGCTGGGCGTAAACTTCCACAACACTAACTTATAAATTCGAGGTAATCATGAGTATTTAATGGTATTACAATGAATAGTACTAAAATAATCAGGGTTGTTTAACTTTGAGGTTATGTGAGTATAGCGCGGAGGAACGCGCTCTAGCACTGAAAGCGGTTAATGTCGATGTGCAACAACGGACGGCTACGAGCACGCGTGGCTACTCAGCGAGTCGCCTCGCCCGTGCGAATCCCTGTGTGAAAGACAAGGATAGAGAATCGAGTCGGTTTGGTTCGAGTGGTTCGACATTCGAAGCGCGACAAGTAATGTTGCCGTTCCTTTTACACATAATTACGGATGGTTTTCAACTTTTCGGTCACAAGCACAACTCTCAATAACAACAATTTAGGCACTGGTGGTACATTATAGGTATTTTACTAGGTATTAGTTCTTTTATGTATTATTATTTCAAATATCTCACGCTTACAATGGTATGCTACTTAAAAGGCTACTTACAAAGAAAATTCTCAAAATAAATGTCGCTTGTGTATAGTAACAAGGTCAAAGCTAAATTCCAAACGAGAAATAAAATAATAATACCAGTGCCTTATCTATTTATCTGCCAAAATAAAGCAATTTCTGTATTTATGTTCTAGTCATGATTATGTACGATAAGCTACATTGAATGGAGTGAGAGAGAAACTGCACGGTAGCGGGCCCTCCCTTTGTTGTCCCTGTCGCAGTGCCGAGAACGGTTCGGATCAATGAATCGTTCCCGGGCCCCCCGCCCGGACCCGGCGTCATCCCAACCTCTATGCTCCGCGCTCCCTCTCGCATCTTCTCATCTCATTTCCCATTTACTTACGTACTGACTACTCTCGTCCTACGTTCACCCACGGTTTGATACAAAAGATATTGTATTTTTTGTTTTAAACGGAATTTATGGCATGTAGTACCTACTTATCTAGATACTGTCTTCCCTATTTCTAGGGTTGTTTCGATGTGTTTGAAACGGTACTAAGTTCTAAGAATCTGCGAATGATTCTTTGAATCGAAAATAATTATGTCTATTAAATAGTTTTTCAATTATAGATACATACCTACTCGCATAGTGTCTCACAAAATTAATTTTGCACATGTAGTAGTACTCGTACCTACCAAAATGATGCCTAAGTTTATGTATTTACGGCATGTATATACGGCAAGGCACAGCAATACTTACTAAACCTACTGGGTATAAAATAAATAGGTATTTACTTAAAGTTTACCGACTTAAATTAGTTTATAGGTATACCAAATTACACTATTCAAGCCAGCATATGAAATGGGATCAGCTACCAACCAAACTATACAAAAAAATTAAACAATCGAGCTTGTACTACCTACTTACTTGTACAACTAATAATGTTCTCACAAACAAAGGAAGTTGTCGGGTAGGTACCTACATTGCAATAAATTGTTGACGTCACAGCTTCTCGCTTCTCGAGACCAATAAGATACCACTTATGTTTGTCTGTCCATCTCTGTCTCGGAAACTGCTTAACTTTTTTTGACGCTATTATGTACCAAAAAATTGATTAGTACCTAAATGGTGATCAAGCTCTCTTTTATTACAATTTGTCACAGGAAGTTGCTAGTTATAGTAATTAAAAATGACCAGCAGTAGGTATGTATGATGTGGTCAATCCAAAACAACATAAATTAAGAGCGTCCTGCGTCTGTTACATTATGTATACTGTACCAATCTAAACTAATAAAAGAATGCGGGGTAGGTACCTAAAACTCATAATCACTTTTGAGATTGATCATTTTCCTTGCTTTCTTTTTTAGACGTTTGTAATATTGAATTCAATGGGTACCTACACGTTCTTAGGTAGATACAGTATTAAGTACCATAAAAACTTACGAGGCGTGTTTTACATCTCGCAACTAACAAAATTCATGACGGTGTAAGTAGCGAAAACGAAAAATAAGTTGCACTCATCTGGCTGGATTACAAATGGCGTTTTTTACCCCGCCCGCAGCTGTGTGGACCCCCGGCCCCCGACGCGAGTATGTGTGAGAACTAGAGCGGATATATTTCATTGTTACATTACATGAGGGTACAAACTCTCCATGTGTGTAGGTACTTTTATATAATATTTAGGTAGGTACACCGTACACCTAATGGGTTGGCAAAATTGAATAAATTGTTTTAGCCCTCGTTATCCCACGGACATCTGTTCCAAGTGTTCCAACTCGTAAATAATTTATAAATACTTGAGGATTAAATTCTGATCGTCCTTTACGTAAAAAAAAGTCGTTCTACCTATAATACTAAAGGGCTTTTCAAAACCACAAAGCGAATCCCGAAATTGATTAAGAAATTGACACCTATTTACTTCGAGAAACAATGGGCAATGAATTGAGGTACACATCATAACAAGTTCCACCTTATATGACAAAGCTGTGATTCACTACTACTCAAAAACTCAAAATGATGAATAAATGGCTTAAAACGAGTTTTAAAATTAGCCAATCGCATAAAAGCCGTAAAGTTTTAACAGGCAACGCCATCTGTTGATTTAGTGTGGCATACGGATGACGAGGTTACGGGGCTGGCGAGTACTGGCGACTGCCTGTGAATTCGTTGGCAAGTTCATGGAATGTAGTTTATCGCTATGTTCCCCACCAATCGGCAGTTGAGGAAACTTTGCTCTAGATGTCGGTTGGAACCTAAACATAGAACGAATCAGTATTTTGTTGTGCAGGAATTCATAAAATAAAGTATTACTACTATAGTGAACCAGCCAAACAACGAGGTGATTACAAGAAGGCAACAATTAAAACGCTGTAGGTATAAATATAGAGATGCTCTTTAATGTAAATAATTGCCCACTCTCTTCTATTTCAAAAGGTCTAGAGAGTGTCACATTACCAAAAAGTTTACAGAAAAGTCGGAAAAGCTCAAAACGCAAGCAGTTCCGGGATTTCAGCGTGTAACTTGGCCTTTTAATTATTTGATTCTAGAGGAGTACCTGCTTGAGTAGGTATTTTTAGTTGTACGTACAGATAAAGCCTTCATTTCAGGTTTGATATTACGGGCGTACGTAGGTACACTCTATGATTTTCGTAGACACCTGTCTACGAAAATCCTTGGTCCTGGGTACCTAGATCTATCTACTTAGTCAGCAAGGCTGCTGATTCGGAAACCGACAAGGGGATTTTCGTTTTTGAAACTGACTTTATGTGTAGAAGTTCCATTACTTCGTGAGTACCTACTTAGGTACCTACAGATTTCTATCATGAAATCGTATAATCATAAAAGCTTTTAATTTCCTTCGTGGTAATATCTACGTAGCAAGTAGCAACACGTAAACTAGTAGATTATTAGTTATTAAGTAGGAACATGCATAACTTAACGCTTACGTCTTAATTGTACTTACCTACTTATGAACGATGGGATTAACAAAGCCTCAGAGGCTAGTATTTTTTTTTTGAAAAATAATATCGTTAGAGTACCATTCATAGATGAAATCGGATAATACTAAGGATCAGCGGTGCTATTCTGTAAAAATCTCACCGTGAAAACTTAGGTGAAGTGAGCGTGGAGTGAGCTGTCAATAGTGTCAATTCCTAGCAAAAACAAACTCACTTTACGTAAGTTTTCACGGTGAGATTTTTACAGAATCGACCCGCTGGTGTCTGAAGGTTTTACCACTGTTGATATTTAAGGCAAATTTTCAACAGGCACCGTCGGATATTCTGTGTCATTAAAAAACAATTAATCAATCAATGTAGGTACAATAAATCTCCTAATTAATGAATACATACCCAGATACATTTATCAATGTACTCCCAGTCTTGGTACCACTCCAGTAATAACAAACACTTTGTACGCGATGTGTACTTAAAAGTACGCATTTTAGCTAGTAGGTACTTGTGTTAATTAAATTAAATTAATTTTATGACAGAAAGTTTCAAGTTCTTTCGATTTTTAAATCTTATGTTATCAATTTTCAATAATTCCAATTTCAAAATAAATTGTTGTCATGAAACACGTAAGAACTTAATAAGTTTCTGGTACTTATCCACGAAATGTCTCAACACTTTAGAGACGTACCAGATTATAAGTACTTAATGTAATAAAAGATATTTATATAATTACCATAAATTAAATGCGCTATCTGTATCATCATATATCGCTAATGTCGCTATTAAACATTTCCAGTTTGGCAATAACTTGTATTGAATATTTCTTCAGTGAGCCGGAAATCAAATTATTGCAGGGAAATTCAGAATTCCTCTTGTAAACTTCCGTAGGACATGAATAAGTTGGGATAAACTTTCTTGTGATGTGTATGAAACCTTGGCAGGGGATTTTAATGTCGTCGACAACCGTTTGTGGATTGGAACGGATTTCTTCAGTCGCTAGTCGGAAGTATACCTATAGCGTGTGTCGTGGTTCATAAATACACGGCATGGAGCCGTGACCTCATCATCCTATAAAATTGCGTAACACACTATCAATTACAGTCTGAATCATTTTGAAAGATATCTAAAGCTAATCCTTTGCTTCTTATGTTCGAAAAAATTGTCTGCTCATCAACGTAAATAACGAAATGAATGTTGTAAACGGAAGTGATGGTGCAGTTATCAACATCAACGGTGATGATTTCTATACCGTTCTCGTTTGAGCACTGGGTGGAGCTTACGCCGAGAGCAGCAAACACTGTGTTACCGTGCTTCGGGTGACAGATCTCGGTGATAAGCTTAAGTCCAGGGATTTGTGGCCGGCTTTGGGTTTCATCTCGATGGGTCTCATGAACGAAAAGAATGTCGCAGTGAGTTTTGCGGTAAACATCAGAAAGAATTTCAGATTTGTCTCGTGAGAACTCTTCGATGTTAATCGAGACTACGCACAGAGCCGGTTTTATAAATGCACTTTGGATTGCCATCGTGGTGAAAGGATTAGCCAATCAGCGTAGTGTGACTAGTGTGGCAAGCTCCATCGAAGAAACCAAAATGGTCTCCGACAAACGACACCCTTTGCACGACAACATCCTTGTGGTACAAAGGCTGAAAAGCCGAATCATTTTGTTAAAGTGTGTCGTCCCACTCACTGGTGATCCATCACAAGAAAGACTGAAGTTTTGGCGAGTGCTTCCTTACCCAAACCGTTCGTTCCACGCGCTGAAGACCTCCCACCTGGACATGAGTTACCGTGGGTAACCTGGAAACCTTTAAACAGACTCCGGACCCAGGTTGGCAAGGAAAACCTGTTAAGGTGGAGATTCATAGATGACTCATCCGCCTTGGAGTGTAAATGTGGTACTATTCCACAAACGATGGGACACTTAATATCGTGTCCTGCGTGTCCTGTCAGCTGCACATTACAGCAACTGGTGGACGCTGGTGATGGCGCCAAACAATTAGCCAACTTCTGGGCCGAGTCCATGTAGATTGCTTTCGACATGCTAAAAAGAAGAAGAATGAATGTTGTTGAACTGTCAAAATGAAAGACGTACCTACTCTTAGTGTGTTATGCAGTTACCTCGCTGCTTTCTTTAAACTCATGCATATTCTTGCGTTACTTAATAAGTTTTCTTTTTGCATTCTCTGTTTGAAACTCCTACGGTGTGGAAATTAAACGGGGCTTTATTTTTATCCAGACTCTACGGAAACTAATAAACAACTTTTGAACATAAGCTCGACAACTGGTTTTGTAATAGACTCCAGTAGGTTCTACTCTTGACGATCGAAAGTAGCCTTTGTATTGTTTCTCCAATTATTTGAGCACTCGGCAGTATCTCGTATTTCTGGAAAAGCGAGAAAATGTCGGAGCAATAAATAGGTCATTATGACGATCGCCTCCTTCGAACTGAGAATTTATTTGTGATTAGGTTTATTCCGCGACTCCCTGCATGCCAATCTCAAATATTCGGCATACAATTGACTACGAACGCATTAAATTTACCAAACTACCTCGTAAGGCAATTCTATAAATAAGCAACCTAAATTTTAATGTCTGACGCGGGTACATAAAAATTGGAATTTATCTAACATTACACCACTTACTAGAGTTAGTTTTGGTGGCACGAAATTTTCTTTTAAAGAGATTTTATTTTTATGAAGCAATTAGTTGGCGAGGAAAAACAAGCAATTTTTATACACGTAGTTTTTCCTTTCTTCTTTGTTTACCTACTTAGAGGTTGTGACGCGTCTGACGTTCAAATCGAAATAAAAACCGCAAGGAAGACATACTTATAGAACACTCAGCCTTTTGTTGAATGTGATCGAAATACGATTGAAGTCTTCGACACAAACAAACAAACAAATGTTGATTAGCCAGTTAATATTCTATAAACTCTATTATGTTTAGCTATTATAAAACTGCTCCTTATCGCAGGTCTCGAAGGATCATTGAAGAAACTGAAGTATTTAGGACGTCTTGGCATTGCCGATGGACTTGGAAGTTGGATTTTATGTGGATATAAAGAGACAGTGACTCGAAGATGCTGATTTTTTTAATTTAAACTTGGAGACAACTTTCATTAGACGAACAATATTCAGTTTCAATTATTGGAAAACTATTAAATTGCCAGCCAATTACGTTATTTTAGTAGGTACGTCCGACACGCACGTCTGACCTCTTGGCAGTCAGTCAGCTCCCAATTTTGTTGTCTAATCTCTTCACCATGGCATGCATTAATTCTCCTATTACCTACAGGTAGCCTGTGATATACAACAAAAAATATATTTCTCCGAACAATTAACTGAGACTTGCCTTGTGTAAACGGCACAGTACCTAGTAACCAGTATCATATCGTAAGTTAAAAGTCACCTGGATATATTAGGCTGAAATTAAATAATGAATATTTATTTAGACACAGGTCAAAGAGCCAACATTATTTATTCAAGGATTAATAGGTAATTAATTAAACAAAATCGAATAACATATTATACGACTGTATTTTCTTTTTTTGGCATGAGGTGTATAGTATGTACCTACACCCACATTTTGCCTGTTACTATTAAGTCCCAGCACAAATCCAAATTGTAAGCTGCTACTGAAATATTTCTAATCGAAATCTCGGCACCCACACTGTCCGACTTTATAATCAAACCTACACTGAGGACAGCAATTCTGCCGTCATAAAGAAAAAGAACACAGCTTAATTTTTTTTTCAAAATTGAGTAAAAAACTTTATGACGGCAGAATTGCGCTACTAGTTTCTAACTACGTAGTTAGACAAGACTAACAAGGCAGTCACAACAAACTAGTCAAAAGAATACTAATTAACCAATTAAGTCTGTTGATAACATGATATCCGTGGTTGATAAGGTCAACATACATAACAGAGTGATAATCACAGAGATACATTATCTTACCGAACATAATTTTCCTAATTATGTTTGACAATATTCCTCTTGATTTATGAGTGTTGTTCCACAAAGAGTTTCGTGGAACTTTACTATCCGCCAAGCTATCTATTTGGCGAAGGAAATTAAGGAAGTTTCTTTTCCGATAAGTGCCAGGCAGTCGATTCAGAAGTTTGTTTATCTTATAATCAAGGCAAATTAAATTACCTACAAATAAGTAAAGTTGGAAAGAAAACTCGGTAAGTGTGGAGCTGTAGGTACTAATAATAATAATAAAAACCCCACCGCCGCGCGCCGTATCTCTACGTTGACGTCGTGGTGGGGCTTGCGCGCTCCAAACTCTAGGCCTATGCCGGAAGAGTTTACTTTTCCGGAACAGGTCTAAGGTGAGAAGCCAGACCAAAAGAGATACAGAAACCCGCAGGGCAGCATGTGGCGAGTTGTTGGGCAGTAGCGACCCCACGGACCCTATCTCCCAGGAACAAGACTTCTTTGTTCCTCACCTCTGGCTTGCCTTTATTGGCCGGCTGGAGTGAACAATGACGAGGAACAGAGCTCTCACCTCAGTTTTGCCTTTATTAGCCGGCTTGAGTGGAGATTCGGAAGAGCAAACGTGCTCGGAGGAAGGAAGTATCCCAGTAAGATGCTGGTAGGGATCTTGACCGTACTTCCGGGATTGTCCTGATAGCCGTGGAATACCTCTCCACTCCTAATAAGCGACCGTTTCCGGGTCGCCGGGGGCCCATTATTGAGTGTGCAAGTCACCCCCTGCCATTATTTTGATCTGTGTATATCACACTATAATAATATTATAAAGGCGAAAGTTTGTGAGTGTGTGTGTGTGGGGGTGTGTTTATATGTTTGTTACTTCTTCACGCTCAAACGGCTGAACCAATTTTGATAAAATTTTGTACGGAGGTAGCTGACACCCTGGATTAACATATAGGTACTTTTTATCCCGATATTCCCACGGGATCGACATTTACGCAGGTGAAACCGCGGGGCGCAGCTAGTAATATGTAAAAATTGATCAGGCAGGGGTCATAGTTCTTCCATAGTTCTTGGTAACCAGCCCACCAAAACTAGCCACCCAAACTCATAGACTAACTTTTTTATTTTTCCATACCCTGCAATAGTCCTACACCAACCGGGGGTTATCATTGGGTGCACTTGCATAAAGGGATAATCTTCGGTTGGTGCCGCAATTACATTAAAATTTCCTATGCGAGTTGGCTTCGGTCCCTCGTACGCCTTCCAAAGGACCGGGACCCCCCCATGGTCTCGAGATATGTAAAATAAAATAATAATAATTTATTTATTTGTTTCTGGCGTTACAATAATGGTGTTAGTTTTAGATATATTCCCAGTACATTCTGCCTGTTGGCACGCAAAAATATAGTGGTTAATTTAATACTCTACCTTCTTACGGTGTTTTAGTAGGTAATTGGCCTAGGCTGATCTGAAAATAACAAATAAAGAATACCTACACAAGTTTATTGTTTTAAATATCATACGGCGCCTTGTTGTTTTTAAGCTGCTTCTAAGTCATCTCGTACGACTTGTTTATATTTGAATATTGATGAGGTAAAAATTATTGGAATCGATTCAGTTATTTATTCTGAACAAACTATATTCAGGTTTCGCATATTATATTAAAAATAACGTTGTATATACGGGGTATTAGTAAAACTTTAACAACCTCTTAAGAGGTCATTGTACTCGTCATTATGAACAACTTTTACTATGGGACCAAACCTGAAATCGCGAAAAAAAAAAACTGCTGTTCCTGTTATGATCGTATAACTCGTCAAAATGTAGGGAACAGCTGATTTTTTTCGCGGTTTCCGGTTTGGTACCATAGTGAAAGTGGTTCATAAGGATGAGTACAATGACCTCTTAAGAGGTTGTTAATGCTTTACCAATAACCCTGTATGGTGATACTGATGGGCAGTGGTTGACAGTGTAGACTTTTTGTAGAAAACTGTGACATTGTAGGTATTCATTGGTGATTTAAGTTTGTAACACGTTGCTTTTGAGTACCCTAGCGTTGTGGTCGATGGGCCTTGGTGTACAGGCAACTGCAGCCGTTGACTCGTCGTCGGCGACACTCGTCGACTGCAGCAGTTGTCTCTGTCGTTCGGCGCGCGCGCTTGTTGTCGTCGCACGGTATCTACGCTATCCCCCCCGCTACGTCATACTTGCCACCAGTGATGGGAGCACTTACTATCGATAAAAAAGTATCGACTGCCCTAATGTCAATATGGACAGATTTATAACAAGAAGTTTTTCAAATCCATCTCTTGCCGCCAAGCGGCCTATCGAAAGTGATGAAGTCGATCCCAATGCATGGAATATACCGAAACGACCTGCGCGCCCTTCAAGACTCCAACCTGAAGTACCTGTCAACACCACCAACAGATTCAGTAACCTGTCTACCGATCATGTGGCATCCAGCGATCCTCAGCAAATACACACTCATAGTGCAACAACCAGAGTAAAAAAATCGGGTAAGACACCTCCCATCTTTATTACTCTGAAGCCTGAATGGACCCACTCTTACATAAAGGCGATGATTTCCCGCTACACCAAAGGCTTTCACCTGGAGTACAAGGGCAATAATAAAATTTCTATAAACACTCACACATCAGAAGCTCATCAAGCGCTAAAGGAGGGTCTCCGCTCAGACGGTGTTCCTTATCACACTTTCTCTCGCAAAGATGAAAGGATGCCTAGGGCCGTAGTTTTCGGTCTGCCCGAGTTTGTTGAAGAACACCTTTCCGAAGAGCTAACATCTGTTGGGTTCCCAAATGCTAAGGTACGCAAAATGAAAGTTGCTGAGGGCAGAGATGCATCATGTCCGCCATATCTTGTTCAACTTCAGGCCGGTGCCGACGTCTCCAAGTTTAAATCTATTAAATATTTAAGTAATTGTGCTGTTCGCATCGTCAAGTTTCGTAATAAAAATACGTATGGAACCCAGTGCTATCGATGTCAAGCATTTGGTCACTCTTCTAAAAACTGCAACTTAACACCGCGGTGCGTTAAGTGTCCTGAAGCCCATCTTACTTCCGAATGCCCGAAGAAAAATCGCACTGAGCCTGCCAAATGCTGTAATTGTGGCGAAGATCACCCAGCTAACTTCCGTGATTGCAAAGAGCGTCAGAAGTATCTACAACTTTTACAAACTCGTCAAGATAAAAACAAAGCAGCACAAGAAGAGCGTCATAACAAAATATACTCCAAAGTCGACGGTCGCTCCTGGGCTACAATCGCTTCTACAACCGACAAGGCAGATCATAAAGCTCAACCTTTGCACAGTGCTCCCCTTGATCACACTACTTCAGAAATGCTGGTTATCCTTAAAACTATAAAAGCAATAAAAGAACAATTTAGTGTCTGTGAAAACATGATGGACAAAGTTATTCTTATACTTACTCATCTTGGTCAATATGTCTGATAATGCAAGTGAGCTTCGTTTTCTATACTGGAACGCCGACGGGATTCGTTCTAAACTATCAGAATTTTTAAATTTGACCAGCGATTATTGTGTCGACATTATCTCACTATGTGAAACAAGATTAGGTGAAAATTATACGTTAAATACGCCTGGATACACTTGTTACCGATGTGATAAGAGATCTAATGGTATTGGTCAGGGAGTTGCAATTCTAGTTAAGAACGATATTCCTCATACATCAATTTTTATTCCCTCAACGTATAATCTTGAATGTGTAGGGATCCGCTTAACATCACCTGAGAGCAACATAATTGTCGTATCCGCATATAATTCTCCAAACCTTCCGTTAACTTCTAATGATTTGGATATTTTATTCGATCTAGGGACAAAAGTACTAATTATGGGTGACTTTAATGCCAAACATGAATACTGGCATTGTTATCAAAACAACTCTCGTGGTGTAGTATTGTTTGACCATATGGTACTCCATGACTATCAAGTATTTGGGCCTACATCTCCAACATTGGTACATTACAATAATGCATATACTCCTTCCACTCCGGATATACTTCTCAGCCGAAATGTTACCTGTGTATCCGAACTTCACACTCTGACAGCTTTATCATCCAATCACTTTCCAGTCTTTTTCACAGTTGGTGGTAATTTTACCCGCCATAGCTTCAAACAATACCGATACTCGGAGGCTAATTGGACTGAGTACAGGTCGTACTTGAATAAGGATATTCCACTAGCATCAAAAACTTACAATTCTATAGTCAGCATTGATACTGCAGTTGACCAACTTCAAAATGCCATCATAATGAGTCGCGAAGCAAACGTTCCATCTGGCCCTTCCTCTGCTAAGCGTTACACTTTGCCGAGACGCATTAAAGTCCTAATTTCTACTAAAAATAGGCTACGAAAGATGGTTTTAAAAGAAATAAATCCTGTTAATAAGTGCGTCATTAACAAAGATATAAACAACCTTAAAATTAAAATTAAAAATCTAATCCAAAATTATAATGACAAAAAATGGAACTACAAACTGGCTCAAATTGATAATCCATCTACCGATATCTGGAGGGTTGTTAAATCTCTGACTTATAAGCCTGCAGTCATTCCACCGCTGAAGTGTAAAAACGGTCAATTAACTACGTCCCCTGCCGAACAGTGCGAAGTGCTTGCTGATACTTTTTATGACAACATGGGTTTGACTAGGAACTGGACTAGTGATAGCTTCACAGAGAATGCAGTCAAAGAATCATTAAATAAACTCGAAAACGCTGATGATTTTATTCCACCTAATCTCGTGCGTCCTAGAGAAGTGTCAAAATTAATTAGAAATCTTAAATGTCGTAAGTCTCCGGGCGTCGATGATATACACAACTGCTTACTAAAGAATCTACCACGTAAATGCATAGTATTCATAACAAAAATTTTTAATGGTTGCCTGGGAATTGGCTACTTCCCCTCTGCTTGGAAAAGAGCCAAAATTATAACTTTCAAGAAACCAGGAAAAGACGAAAGTACACCAACTAGCTATCGGCCTATAAGTCTTCTGCCATCCTTGGGAAAATTACTTGAAGGAGTAATTTCATCGCGCTTAGCAACAGCTACAAACCACCTTCTATTACCCGAGCAGTTCGGATTCAGAAAGGCTCATTCTACCGCTCAGCAACTGGCCAGGGTCGCAGAGCATGTCACGCACCACTTAAATATGGGTGAATCTACGGGCATGATGTTGCTTGATGTAGAAAAGGCTTTTGACGCCGTCTGGCATGCAGGCCTTTTACATAAGCTAATTATGTGTGATGTACCGATCGGACTTGTAAAAATCGTCCAGGCGTATTTAACGGATAGGTCTTTCTGTGTTCATATTGGCGATAGTGTGTCTAAACCAAGATATATTCCTGCTGGGGTGCCACAGGGCTCCTTGGTCGGACCGCATTTATTCATACTGTTCATAAACGACATGCCCAAGCAGGCTCACACTCATCTTGCTTGTTTTGCGGATGACACAGCATCATTTACTTCAAGTAAAGACACAGATTTGATTGTTGAACGGCTTCAGTTATCATTACAGCGTCTAGTTTCATATTTTACCAAATGGAAATTAAAATTAAATTCAACAAAAACTGAAGTCATAATGTTCACACGAAAGAGATCATTCCCTAAAAAAAACATAAAAGTCGGTGATTATGCTTTGCCATGGCGAGTATCGACCAAGTACCTTGGACTGTTCCTAGACAACAAAATGAACTGGACCAAAAATACTGAGTACTTCCGCATTAAAGGAATAAAAGCCCTAAACTGCCTACATCCAATCTTAAAACGGCGATCTAAAGTCAGCTCAAAGACCAAACTAAAAATCTACTCAACCCTTGTAAGACCCTGCATTACCTACGCGGCACCAGTCTGGAGTAGCACATGCGAAAGTAATTACACCAAACTACAAGTAGTGCAAAACAAAGCATTAAAAACCTCATTCAATACACCCTTACGGACAAATCTTAAAACTTTACACAGTCAATTAAATTTCCCAACATTAAAACATTTTATTACAAATCTCACAAAAAAATTTTATCTGGTTACTAACCCTAAACATCACAATCCACTTATTTCTTCCATTGGTCGAACCCGATCTACAAACTTAAAATATATCGACACATATCATCGATACCGTCTACCACATCACTTGCTGCTATACGACTAACAAAGGCGATACGACTCCATGACCGGACTTTTGTTTTTACGTTCGCTCTAAATGTAGGTAGATTTACAACGAATCTTACTCAGTACACGAAGCTCACTTGCATTTTAGTGTAATTATAGATCTGTCAAGGTTAAAATTTTATTCTATTAATGTACTTTGTTACAATCTTAAAAAATAGTTTAATTATGTGTTATAAAGTGCGTTTGTGTCTAATCATCGCGCTGAACAGTACAATATTTAACTAACGTAAGTAATATGATAACTCTGATTCATAACAAGAAGTTTTTTGTACATTACATAATTTATGTATACGTAAATGTTTTATAAAGGCGCCATAGTCTGCACAAAACAACCAATTATAAGGTTGAATGCTTTTAGAATAAGATCTGAATGTCATTTTATCTGTTTTGTTTATGTTAAAATAAAGAAATTTCAAAATCAATCAAATCAATAACCCTGTATATACATATGTATATTCCAAAGGCATATCAACCAATGTAAAGGCACATAGGCAATGTAATACCTACCGTCTAGTTTCTAGATCCTTAACGAACTAATGGAATTATAAGCGCTGATAATACAGCGCGGTAGCAGTAAGTAAAACATACTTGTGACATGCAAAGTTTGAATTTGTCGTCCCTAGTACCTAAAATAATAATATTAGGTGAAGAAGTAGAAGACGTAATTATTCTTTCTAATACAGAGTTGCAGGGACGTCGACACGCAAACTGTAACCATGAATACAGCAAATGATTCTAGACTCTAGACCACCTAGCGTAGAAATTTTTCGTCAATATTATGAAAAAAAAAATCTGCTTTCATGGAAAAGTGCAAAATGCCTACGCGGTTAAAATGTATAGAATGGGTACTTTTTTTTTTTAATAACCTACGAAAAATGTCAACTCATGTTTTTCTCCTAAAAACGTTTTCCTGGAGCTAGAACGTACAACAGTTGAGGTACAGGTGCCGTTACTGCCCCTTCTCAAAAATCTACCCTGCCGGTGGATTCTGTAAAATTCTCACACAATGAGTTGGTTTTTGCTAGGAATTGACACTATTGACAGCTCACTCCGCGCTCACTTCACCTAAGTTTTTACGGTGAGATTTTTACAGAATAACCGCTGCACTATATCAATGCAGTGAGCTGTAAAACTGAGGTCTTATAAAGATCAGAGAAATAAAGTATTGCCGTAAAAATAAAGTTTAGAACTAAGTACTTGAGGCAGCTAGAAACTTATGGCGAGCATTAGAGATCGTAGCTGTTGGCAATCATTTTCTTTGCCTTAGGTACTCACCTTTAAGCTTGTATGTACTTACTTACTTAACTGGATCCAGGAGAACACACACCTGAAGTTTAAATCTCTTAAGAGTAAACTACGACTCAAATATAGAATCGCCTGCCCAATAATTTGGTTGTTGTAGTAGGATCTAAAGTAGAGTCAATGATTTCAAGGCAAGCTCCACCATTCCAGCCATTATTAGTTTGTTTTCATACGAACAAGGTGTTAAAATTAACGATCTGTGGCTATGTTAAAGCACGTACCTTTATAAATAAATCTGCATGTGTTTTAATTTTTATAGGTATGTGTGAGTGAGTAGGCGTGCCGATGAGATTTTTAACGAACGGTCGGAAAATACTTTAAGTAACAGACCTACTCTTTTTACCGACTTCATATCAAATTAAATACCAACGTTTTGAAACGCTAAGTTGCGTAATATGTATTTCATCATGAAAATGCTGAAATACATATTGAATTTATTGTTCCCCCGTTACAGCTCCCATTAATTTCATTAATAAGTTATTCTGCACACTCCATGCGCTCACTGTAAACAGAAATGCCATTTTCTCCGTAAACTTCTCCAAAGTTTCCTTTAAAATGTGTTTCGGTTAGTATAAACAGATTGTCTGTTTTCTTTGTTAACATAATGATTCTCTAACATGGTATAACAAGCAGTAGGTAACTCGCCTACTTATTTAAATTATGCTAAAGCCCGTATCTGATCTAAGAAATATTGTAACAATTTAATCATAATGAAATGAAAAGATTGATGTTAAAGTAATTTCTAGCGGTGTCTGTAGGTAACATTGTTATTGAAGCTATCCTTTGTTGTTGAATCAATTAACTTGACTCTGGGTGGTAAAGCTATGAAAGCTTTTTCATGCAAGCACACTAACCTATTAGTAGATGTATGCGTACATATTATTACTATACCTAAGACGTTCTTCTTTTTTACCGACAATCTGAGCGATTAGTTTTAAGATTTGATAAAAAGTTAAGTATACGTCTTTTTTGAAGTGTTGCATAAATTGTCGGAGTCTTCGATCAGCTGGAGATTCTAAAAACAACCGACATAGGTTGTTTTTAAATTTCGAAAAAAGTTTAGTCATGGTTTTTCGAAATTTTAAGTTTTGTTGGAATGATAACAATAAATAAACACCTCAGTCACAAAAATTTAATAATTTAGGTATGTCATGCAAACTCAAATACTTTATATAAAATTATAATATTTTTATTCCTGTGCTTACCTTCTTCAGGGGATCAGCCGGTCGATTCTGTAAAAATCTCACCGTGAAAACTTATGTGAAGTGAGTTTGTTTTTGCTAAGAATAGAATAGAATACTCTTTATTATGCGTCCCTTTGTTTTTGTTGTGTGTGTGTGTGTCTCTTTGTTATGTATGTTGGAATTGACACTATTGACAGCTCACTCCACGCTCACTTCACCTAAGTTTTCACGGTGAGATTTTTACAGAATAGCACCGCAGACCGGAATAAACCGGATTTTTTATTACAAATGTAAAAAACAAATTATTTAATACCACACTGTCACATTTTTCCTTGCTAAGACAATGAAGTTTAAAATGTTGTTCAATTTACAAAATAATTATGAAGGGTCTCCCTTGTTTTGCCGAAAAGATTTTGCCAAATTATCACTTCCCAAACAATTTTCCGCATAATTTCATTTGCCAAATTATTACTTAGCATAAAATCTCTTCACAAATAATTGTAACCCAAACCTAATGTTTGGCAAGTGAACGTTTAAACAATAACTTGTTTACCAACTAGTACTTTTACCAATTTTTATTTAGTCAAATATTTCAGTTGGAATAACTCATTTTACGCAAAATTACATTTGCCAAATATTTAGTCGTCAGTTTTCGCAGTTTTAAGGCAGCCATTTCAAGCATAAGATCTAACTTTGAAGACGTTTTATTACAAGGGTGTTTTTTCCACTTGGGACAAATTCTAAACAGGTAATAATAATATTAAGTATTCTGGTAGTATTTTTTAAAATAATTAATCTCGTCTAACTAGTTCAGTTTCGGGTACACTTTTTTTCCATTTTTTTTTTCTATATAATCTAGTCGTTTCTGGCACTCGCCGGCCGCTGCCGCGGCACCGCTCGCTTCGCTCGCTCGGCTCGTGCGTAGGAGGTCACAGTTTTAACCTAACCTAAGCATTTTTTTTTAATAATTAACCTCGTCTAACTTATTCGGTTCTCGATAGCCTGCTAAAAATAATCTCTTTTTTCCATATTATTTTTTTCTATACATATAATCTAGTCGTTTCTGGCACTCGCCGGCCGCTGCCACGGCACCGCTCGCTTCGCTCGCTCGGCTCGTGCGTAGGAGGTCACAGTTTTAACCTAACCTAACCTAAGCATTTTTTTTTTAATAATTAACCTCGTAACTAATTCGGTTCTCGTTAATGTCCATTGCAAAAAAATTTAAATAGTAAGTTACAAATATTTTGTATTAAATAAATGATTATTTTAAAATAAAATTGCATTTTTTAATTATTTAATTCCCAAAAAAAAAATTCTCAAAAAATCTTATGCCTTTATATTTTTTGTCATAACAAATCGTTTGGCCAAACGTTTATTGTCTAAAGATTGTTTGCCGTAATAAATCATTTGATTAAAGACCAAATGCCTAAATGACATTATCCTTAATAATATTCTGCCAAGTAAAAATTTGACCAAATGAAAATGTGCATACTAAAATTATTCCAAACATTGCATTGGTATAATAAAAGGTTGCGAAAATTTGTTTGGGTAGTGAAATTTTGGCAAAATCTTTTCGGCAAAACGGCAGGATCCCGTTAATTTAGTGAATATTTCCAATAAATGAAATGATAATAATAATAATTACTTGACGGTTATTCACAAGGGGGACAAATAATTGTGACAGAGTGACATACTTACGGACTTAAAAACTTAACAGGCAGGAGTTAGTGAACGAGGTTTAGGACGTAAGGGACCTTGGGCTTGAGGGAGGAAGTGTAAAAGGCGGAGTGGTCATTAAAACGATTTGGTGATTAGCGTTCAACGCCAAAACAGCTCACCCGCATAATTTGTTTTGTAAAATGCGTGACCGAAAACGGCAACATCTATATATATAAAATGGTAAACTGACTGACTGACTGATTGTTGATATATCAACGCACAGTCTAAACCGCTGCTCCTAGAGACATGAAATTTGGAGGGTGTGTTTGTGAAGAGTAGGTATCCACTAAGATTTTTTTAGATTTATTTAAGGTTTTTCGAAATTCCACCCCTAAGAGGGTGAAATTTCACGCGGACGAAGTCGCGGGCGGAAGCTAGTAAATCATATAAAGCGGGAGACATCCACTCAAATCAATTTTTATTAAATAAAATGTAAACCTGTAAATTTATTTTCGCCCTAATAATTTATTTTACGACTCTTTAGAAGTTCGATTTATTTTAAATTAAATGAAGTTATTAGATATTTTTTGCGTGCATGAGAGCATTTTGTAACATTAGGCAGTGCAGAGGGACATGAGGAACAGAATATTTTGGATTATTACTATGTAATTTATTTTTTCAAGGGGACAAGCCATTGTCGATGAAAAACAAGAACGTCCCAACCACATTATTTGCTATTTTGGTATCTCTGATTTTGTAACGCTGTAATTATTTGTGCTGTATATTGTAGCTTGACACTTTATTCATTACTTGATGGTTCATAATGTGGTACTGAGTGGTCTATGGATGCAGTTCAGCGACTCTTACAGCATCATCAAGGAATCTGTTTGAGTCGCGCGGCGAGAGACCACCATAATGCCATGCCTAAGCTTTATTAGTTGACTACCGCGGTGGAGGAAAAATTACAAACAAAATGATGATATACTATAGGTATTTAAGTACCGTAAAAGAGAAAAAGTAATGAGGCACACGCGTTTTAAGAAACTTTTGTATAGGTAGGTACTCGACGACACAAATTGACTAAAAAATTGTTATTTTTAATCAAGCCCTCATTGTCTTCTCCAGCGACCGACGCTGCGACGTAAGCGTAACCAATACATTTATAAGTTAATGTTACAATGTATTTGCATATACAGGATTAATGGAAAAACACCAATTGTACTCATCATTATGAGCAATTATTACTATGGGACCAAACCTGAAATCGCGAAAGAAAATCACCTCCTCCCTACATTTTTACGAGTTATACGAACATAATGTAGGGAACAGCTGGTTCTTTTTTCGCGATTTCAGATTTGGTCCCATAGTAAAAGTTGTTCATAATGATGAGTACAATGACCTCTTAAGAGGTTGTTGGTGTTTTTCCAATAACCCTGTATAAAATACACGGTTAAGTAGGTACTTATTACACTGTTTTATATCGATTTCAATTTGGCGGCTCGTTTGAAGACATCATTTCTGGTCGAAATCAAACAATTCTATTAGGGTCCTGAAATAACAAGACAGTTGCCCTTCGATACTCCGAAGGGATTGCGAACCCATCAGTTATGGTGACTGAACACATCCACACCGCAGCTTCCACAAATGAATTCTTAGATTTCGAAGAAAAAATATAAAAACTTTGACCGTTGTATTTTCCAAGAGATCGTAATTACAAACGCAAAAAGTAATTATAACAGAAAGCCGTTTCGATAGAGAATTCCAAAGGTTAGCTCCTTAATTAAATTAAAGAGATGATACTTCATAACATGAAGCTGGCTCTTCTGACTAATGAAACGTTTTTCGCATTTTTTGTTGTGATTTTATGAGGAGTATTACATCGAAATACCTGTAGGTACCTACCTACAACGGCTACAACGACAATCACACTATACAAGGAGGTTGGTATTGGTTGGTACTGCACTGACCTCTATCATACATGATAGAGGTCAGTGTTTACGAGCTAATACCGTTGTTCTCTTTTCTATTCTTTTTATAAATCAATGTTTGTCTCATATTTCTGCCATCTACAAGTATTCAGAAAGGTTGCATTTAAACTCTACACTACAGTACTTACCTACCTATTGCTAATGATGTTTGAATGTTTTTTTAGGGTTCAGTCAAAACGAAAAATCGGACGGACGGACAAGGAAGTGACAAGTGATCCTTTTAGGATCACTTATCACTTCCTTGTCCGTCCGTCTGTCTGTCTGTCGAGACCCTTTTCCGCACGATCGCGTGGAGGCATCGAGTTGTAATTAATATGAAATACGTAAGTCCAATGTCCAATGCATAATGCAACACACTTATAAAAATATAGCCATTTATGTGACACATTTTGATATTCGCAATTAAATCAAAACCCGTACATCCCGTTGACCTAGAACCATGTTTGGCAAGAAGCAAGTTCTCACAGGACAAGAAATAAAAAATTGTAGTTTTATCACACAAAAAAAAAATGTTTTGGCAATTCCAAACTTTGCAATTGTAGAATTTACTGTGATGTATATTGATGTATGGGAGAATTTTTTTTCAACTACAAAGTTTAGTTTGTTCTTGGGATAAATTCATTTCAATTACGAAACCCTTAATTGTGCGTTTTATTTTAAAATAGAAATAATATTTATTATACCTACTCTGATTTTTCATTTGGTTGACTAAAATGATAGCTGCGAAGTCGATCAAATTAAAAATCAGAGTAGGCATAAGATTTAGGTACTTCTGTGTTATTCACGTAGCATAAAACTTAAAGTTACAAACTTTTGGTTTGGCAGTTGACTTCCAAAGCAATGCCATTATCAGAAGTCACTTAAATCCAAAGCAGACACAAAATAAACACTTGACAAACACGTCTGTAATAAACAAAAACAAACCTTTTTGTTATTTTTCACAAGCGGAATATTTTAACCGACCACAGGCCCTATAGATGCTATCAAAAACAAATCGAATGATTTGCTAACATCGCATCAACGAGCCCGTGCCGATGCCAAAGCTTACCGGAAATTGAAACCATGACACTGCTTCGCCCACTCGTTTACGTACAGTCACGGGCATACCGATGGATAGCATGCTATCATCCGCAAAAAACCGGCCTAACTCCTGAGCAGAATAAGAGGCAGTCACAACAGCATCCTGAAGGCTGTGGCGGAAGATACTTCCTCTGCCATAATGACGCAAATTGAGCAAAGACTTATACCCTAGTTTCCATTTGTCGTTGTGTCTAGTTGTTGGGTGGTCTTTGCTTGAAGTCACTAACAATAGTACACTGGGCCGCAAAGTATCAAATTCGCAATTTTTACACATTTTAGTATTTTGTATTGCCACCACGAGCTGCAGTTAATACAGCTGTTATACGGTTTGGCATGCTTTCCACCAGATTTCTGAGCTGATGCTGAGGAATATTCTCCCATTCCTCTATTGCTTCTTTCAGTTCACGAAGCGTGATGGGAGAGGAATTTCGCTGGCGTACACGTCGTCCCAGTTCGTCCCAGGCATGCTCGATGGAGTGCAAGTCTGTGCTGCGTGCTGGCCACTCCATGCGTGTGATAGCGACATCTTCAAAGTAGACAAACACTATCTGAGCTTTATGGGAACGAGCGTTCTCTTGCATAAAGATGGCGTTCTTGCCCATGTTTACTAAATATGGTCCAACACGTATCTTTCTGCAGTTAAAGTGCCATTTTCTATTACCACTAGCACGGTGCGGCTTTCGGAAGAAATTCCAGCCCTCACAACACGTATATGGAGCCCTTTAGACTCTTTACCTCCCATCGTACTGCGTATAGCATGAACCTCGACTCGTCCGAGAAAAGAAGAAAGAAGAGAAAGGAAAATAAATAATTTTCAATCTGTTGCTGATATGGTCACAAAGTATTTATTTAAATACCTACTTACGAAAAGTTTATGAAGTGGAGTACAGAAAAACGAGTGGATTTGCTTACGGAAGGAGTTTTTCTTACGTATTTTGATGAACTTTCCAAAAAATATCAAAGTTCAACCCTTCGGAGCACATATTCAATGTGACGAACAACTATACAGGTAAGACATAATGTCAATATAAAGAAATATGTTTTGACGGTTTTTTTAAGAAATTATCCATCGGCTGCAAGGCCAAGAAATCCAAAGTTTTCACGAGGAAAGATATCGAGAATTTGGTAAATAAGGCACCGAATGAAAAGTACTTGGCAACAAAGGTACTTAAAAGGTAGTTATATTTGTAAACGTTTTTCTATTATTTTCATCAAACTAAATTGGTAAGTAGAGGTACCACGGATATCGATATATCGGAGGGTTATTGTACATTCGCCACAAAGTAAATTCGCCACAAAAAAAAGTATGTGTAAACTCGCCACATGAGAGGTACCTACCAACCAAAATACCTACAGTTTGAACACACTTATTTTTTGTTTTACAGCTTGCTTTAATTTTTGAGATCAGCGCGGCGGTGCCTGCAGAGGGATAGAAATGGCTAGCATAACAGTGGAAGATGTCGATACTGACACCCATCTTCAAGCCATAAATAATTATGCCTAATAAAAAGACAAATAAGGAGAGGAAATTCATTATAAGTGGAGAATTTCTAAAAATTTTCAAAGCCTACCAAGATATAAGGCCGAGTGGAGTGGGCACGCCGAGATTTTTTCTCAACTATCAAAACGGAAAATGCACAAGGCAAGTTATAGGCAAAAATACATTAAGCAACATGCCAGACAGAAGAGATCGCCACCTAATCCGGAACAGTACACTGGCTACTGTTTCCGAAGAACATCCGCCACTCTCTTGGCGGATTCTGATGCAAATTATCAACGCTAAAAGCTACGGTGGATGGAGATCCGATCAAGTGACGGAAGGCTATATCGAGAACTCCATTTCATCCAGCGTATCACAGGACGCATCCCGACTAGCCCACGACCATCGACATCGAGGGATGAGTCAAGTCAGCTGACTCTCTATTCAGAACATTGGAACAAGGGACCCTCAAACTTGGAACTACGTGTATCTCCCACGATTACACCACAGACAACTAACTCAACATTCATCTTCACACAGGATTGAAATTAAGTTGCCGGGAAAAAACATTTCGTTAAATACCCAGAATTGTACAAATGATATATTAATTTTTAATAAAATAAACTTTTTGATATTGTATGGATTTATTTTCTCGCAATCGTAGTGAAAAGTAGAGTGTAATACACGACGCTAAAAACCCAATATAACTCGGTTTCTATTTATACCTCGTATCCAAGGGGTCATTTTAGCCCCTTTTATAACAATCTAATATTAGTTTGCCTCAAAAATTGGGCTATCAAGTACAAAAAGATTTGTTTAAATCCAACTTTAAAAAAGGTTCAGAGATGAGCGCGTTCTTTCAAACAAACTCTTCAATTTTGTTATTAGTAGGTACAGATAAACACAGGTAATTGTATGGTTTCGATAGTACGTTGTATACTAGTAACACCATAAAATATCTATCAATAATTTAAGAAAAAATCGCTTTTGAACCTTGCGTAACTGTAAGGTATTTATGCTAGTGACTGTACAGCCATCGAAGTCATCGCGCAGCGGCCTACCGCGCCCGACCTTAATAAAAACTTATAGCTTATATTTACACCTTGTATATCGACAAACAAATCCGTAGGTCGCAGCTTATGTTACCGAGTTTGGGTATCAATGCCTGATATTTGTGTTGGGCGGATATTAGGTATTTAGGTACCTATTTGTTACCTACCTACGCTAAGAGAAAATGTTTTCTTGTTCTATTTTGTTTATATATTTTGTATTACTTCTCACTTTCATCGATGTGACGTAGGCTCATTTAGGCCATTAGTCTTTTGATTAATTCTTATCTAAAAATAACACTTTCTAAGAAGCAACCCCTGTTTTTAAGTAGGGACCCATTTGTTTTTAGTTCGTGACCCCATAATACTCATAACGATTTTTATTGATGCTACAATTTATAGATTCAAGTCTTAAAATCGGGGAGGATTAACCTCTTGGGTTCTCAATGCATTAGCATATAGAGAGAGGAAGGAAACCTTCCTTTCATTTTACTTTTATAGAGATTAAGTTCAACTCTTTTTTTGCTTGTGTTTTAGGCTAGGAAGATGAGATCTGAGCCTATATACCTAAATGTCTGCCACCAGGCCGGAGGGCAATTTGTCTAACAAGAGATTAAAAAAAAAATCACACCACCTGCTCGACAATGTCAAATTATACGAGTATGTCATGCAAATCTAACCTAAAGTAAGTAATTCAAAACCTGGGGGCCTAAAAAGGCCACTTTGGCAGAATCATAAAAGTTAACTGTTAAGTTAATCGTATCAAATTCCATTTTTTTTTAAACGGCGTTGCCCCACACTAGGAATTTCTCCTGTATTGTGGGTGCTTTTACAAACATTTAAACTCACATACACAAACAGCCAGACCCGGAACAACTACTTGTAGGTCATACAAATATTTGTTCCGTGCGGGAATCGAACCCGCGCAACGCAGCGCAGCAGTCAATCGCATAACCACTGCGCCAACCGTGCCGTCAAAATTCCATTGGTGAAGCATTTTTCAGTTATTTTTTTTTTGTCTGTGCTAAAATACCAATCAATCCAATCCAAATCCAATCCCAATCTCTTTGATTATACCTACGTAGTATTACAGCGAAAAAAAGAAAAACACGGATGCTCTTCGCAATATTATAATTCATAATGTTATCCTTTTATGATTCTCCAAAGTGGCCTTTTTAGGCCCCCTGGGGTCTAGCAGAGCAATAATATTGTACCTACTTAATTTCATTATGCACTGAACTTAAATTTAGTTTAGTTTGTGAATATAATATAATTACCTACTTCTTACTAAGGAATAAAATTTGTCTTTACAAGGTGGTTGTGAAGATCAAGAATTCTGGATAAGTAAGGGTTCTGTGTAGAAATAATAACTTATTCAGTCGAATTTTGTCGACTGGAAGGAAACTGGCCTTAATGTATCTACCCTTGACAAAACGCTAAAACGACGACATAATAGGCAGGTAGGTATACCTAATATACTTTAAATATGTAACGCTAAGCAACATTTACGCTCCTCTGCTCCCCATAATCGATATTACGAAATCGGTCAAGGGCCACTAATGTGATACGGAAACTTGTGTACCGGTGTAGGGTGAATCGTATAGATGAGCGATAAGAAAACAACGTCATTAGCTGTAACCGTATCGAGTTACTTGCACTGATAATGTGCTATACGAATTGTTATATTCAAACCTTTTGTATCACGAATTATATGTAGTAAAAGTACCTACTTAGTTACATACTTGTTATATAAGTATTTTGTTTTATAAAAAAAATATAAAATTTACATAACTAACTGTAATATATAAATGGATTAAAAAAACAAGGGGAAATAATCATACGGCATCAAAAAAAAATTGGCCAGAGTCAAAGTCGTTAAAAAACGTGGCAATGCTCAATGCTGCCAGCCTTTTGGGCACTTTTCCTGTTGACAGCGATGCGGACGAATTTTTTGATGCCCTATGATTATTTCCCCTTGTTATAAATTCAATATATTTTGTTTTGTTTTTTTTTTATTTTTTTTTTAATATAAACCCACAGAAAAATAGTTCATCATCATCATCCTGTAGCAGTCCACTGCTGCACTAAAAAGTTACGTCTCTTGACACAAGATTCATAAGAGAAGATTTAGCTGCAGGTACCTACGTGTATCTCGCTTGCAATTTTCATATAGTTGTCAAGATACTCATATTGTCTTGTGTACTTCCAAATACGTTCACATGGCGCTAAATTTCTGCATAAAATTATATTTTCATACTACATTTCCGTGCCAATACTTACACGAAAACGGTGAATATATGATTTAACCTAACTATTTGCACGATGTAGGTGTTACGGACGAGAGTGGTGTCAGTATTTAACTTCGTTACCGACACGGGAGACTGCATCTGCGGTGTCACACATGAATGCATCTATCATATCATTCTGCTGATTTAGTGGTGAGCGTTGGTCCAAACGATAATGACCGGTGGTTACGAGCTAATGCCATTATCAACAAATTAACAAACTGATTAGTAACTCCATTAAGTACATATTTTAATGTTGTTTTAGTAAACAGAAAGACAATAACTTTTGTTATTATGATTAAGTCATCCATAGATACAATAGTTTATAATTGCTCGCTTACATAGCAACTCATGCGTTAGTAATATAAACTGCGTAGGCTTCGTAGCAACTTGCTACGAAGACTACAGACGTGCTACGGAAAGCAGAAACCCCTTTGTAAACATAGACGTAATCCCTCAACCACCATGAGTGGGTTTTGCACACACCAATAAAAAAATTTTAAACGTTGTTAATAATTTCCTCAAGGCAACATGTTTATGATAAGTAAAAACTTCTTGAATGTTCATACTTCATGTTGTACTTATTTGTATCAAAGACTCTGAAGGCAGATTTTTCCTCGTATTTATTAAAAAACTTTTTCTTTTATTACGAACGTGTTTTCTTGGAACAGGTTTGCGGGAAATTACAGTGAAGACGTAGAACTGAGATAAAAAAGTTTTTATTACATAAAGCTACAGATCGATGCAGGCGTCATACATAACGAAAAGAGGGTTCCGTGATCCGTGATTGGGAAAACTAAATTCACTCACTGGGATTTAGACCCCAAAGTTATTGTAGCTATGGTAGTACTGTAGTAGTAAATTCGAAGACATGTGACCTCTACCCACCCGCACTGGGCCCGCGCCTGTTGGGTAATGGCCCGCTCCCTCTCACAGAGAGGATGCCCGTGACCCAGCAGTGGAATAAAGGCTGATTATGGTAATTAGTAGCTACCCACCATCTCTCAAACAAAAATGGTCTGTTTTGGTTTATTTTTGATTTGGCACCTGAAAAACTCCTCTGGCATCTGGCAGATGATTTCACCCAATTGAGTTCCAATTGTTTATACAATATTCAGTTTTCGTTCTGACACTGGGAAAAAGTACCATAGCCATGTGTTAATTACAGAAAGTATGGTTACAGTTCAAAAATCTTATATTATGAAGTTTTCTTGAATATTTTGTATATGTTTTTCTTATGTGTACCATTTCTTGAGTAAACAATACATACACTACATAAGTATATATCTTAAACACGATAGTTAATTTATAAGTTAGTAAAAAAAAAATGTGTCTGTATCCGTGGCGTTTATTATTTCACTGAAAAGTATTATGATAATAATCTGTGAGCAGCACCGTGGGCTGCAATATTATCTATAAGTTTTGTGTATTTCTTATTTCTATGTTTTATATTGTTATTCCTTTTGAATAAAAAGAATAATGTATATAGTATGAGAATAAAAAGGGCCCTAATATTTTACAAAAATATTACTTACAGGACCCTAAAAAATCTTTACATTTAATGTCGTTTGCTTATCAAGTAAGTATCTAAACGAGCGAACATTTGCGGCTACAGCATACAACAACTACATATTATGGGAAACATTATCATATTCATAACCATTATAACTCAAACTAAACACAATCAAATTAATCTTAAATTATGCATATATTTGGATTAGGTGAAACTAAGGTTAAACTTAGGGAGTTTTCGCCTATTGTGTTCGCATATAAGTACATATAAATTGATGTCCTAGATCTTAGAGCATGTATGTAGACATTGCTTTTTTACCATTAAGTATGTATCTATTCTGACGTAAATGACCGTTTCGTTGATGAAAACACAGTCATGCATGGTGGTGGTGGTGGTGGTTATGATAAAACTGACTGCTAATTCATAAAAATAGGACTTTCATTTCCTTTAACGTTTAGTTGCTTTTAGCTAGTTTTATAGACGAAATTAAACGTTTTATAATAATAAATATAGGACCTACAGCCTCTTTGTCTTTCACAGGTGGCCTTGGAATGTAGGCCAGAATTCTGAATAGGTACCTACGCAGTAACGGACAAAGATTGATGACTTTTTACTCCTTTTAAACACGCGCTGTTTTAAACAGTGACATGAAAATCTATGCAAATTAAGCTTTCGTTTGCGATTTCGTTTGTATGAAAACTAGGGTAAACCTTTTGGTTTGAATAACTTAGGGGTAGGGCTCCAAGCCAAGGAGAAAAATGTAGTCTGTTTGCTAAAAAAATAGTTTATTTTATTTAGGGCTGATTTTTCCAACGCCAGATAATTTTATCCGAGGAATAGTTTTGAATTTTTGACAGTTTTTGTATGAAATAACTGCCAAAATTTCAAAATTATTCCTCGAATAAAGTTATCAGATGATTGAAAAATCAGCCCTTTAGACATATTTACATAATTTAAAAAGCTGGCAGCTGTCTGATTGCTTATTTCGTAGAAATTACTTGGTGATCTGTGACTGTTTCATTGATATACCTAAAGCTTTAAATTTCAAAACGCCCTAAAAAGCTATATGAGTTTTGTATGGCATTTTGAATACGTTAGCGAAACAAGAAAGGTATTTCGACTGACAGATCGTCGGTTTACCTACATACTAATTTACACGCAAATAAAGTAACAAAGCTGCAAAGCAACATAATATCATCTATCATTCAGTAGAACGGAATGGTTCGGCAATTAACCGCGTAGGCGATTTCAAACTATTGTTAATTAATAATTCCTAGATAAGTCTATTAGACCATGTTACCTAATGGTTTAGAACTAATCGTTCGTCAACTTGACAGTAACTGTCAATACTGTTTCACGTTTCGTCCTGAGTTAAATATTACCGAAAAGTGTTAAAATCGTTCGAAAACCCTAACTATTTACTTCAGTGGGCTAATCAACAGCGCAAGAAGCCCACTAATTGTTATTTTCAAGAAGTGCGACCGCTTTCGGGACAAATTATAGCCGCAAGTACTGCATTTTTATACCCACAAATTTTAAAAGTGACAATTTTTGAAAGTACCCACTTCAAGACACATTATTTTCTGTCAACTTCAAATGACAGCTGTCTTTCAAACACAGTGACATTGACATATTAAGTCATCTGTCAAATAAAAGGGTTGCCAGAAATATCACACCTCGTTATATATATGGGAAAAACCGTCACAAGTGAGGAAGGGGCCTAACATAACTTTATAACAACTGTTCTTTGTTACATATAGTTATTTTGTTTTCCTCGAATAAATATGAATGAGTTGACTGACCAACCGAAGCTGTGGGGATGTTGTGAAAAAGGAGAGGAAGAACGTTTCTTGGTATGCGCTAAATGTTGTAACAACTACCACTACGATTGCTTGTCTATTGCTAATACGCTCTCTACAAACCAGTTGGCAACATGGAAGTGTTCTGCATGTATAATCGCTGCACCAAAGTCGAATAAAAAGGAGAACACTCCTACCCGCAACGTGTGTGCAACGAGAGGAAACAAGAGACAGGCTTTAAACTCTCCCCCGCAAGTGTCGTCGGAATCACCCCTAAATCCAGATTGTATCCGTAAAATTATCGAAGAAACAATGTCTAGCAAAATGGATGAATTGCTTTCCAAAATTAATGTATCAATTACGGATACAATCAACAAAGAATTAGCACCACTTAAACTTGAATTAACACAGATGGCGAATTCCTTAGACTTTCTTAGTAATAGTTACGAGGACGTTGCCAGGGAAAACGAAGAGTCCAAGCGGGCTATAAAAGATCTCTGTAAGGAAAACTTAACACTGAAAAGCTGCGTTAACGATCTGACGTCTCGTCTTAATCAACTGGAGCAACATGCGCGATCTAGTAACGTAGAATTACAGTGCGTACCAGAGAAAAAAAACGAGAATCTCCTGCATATCGTCACTAAACTGGGCACTGTGGTAGGCTGCGATATCCAAACAAAGGATATTCTGAATTGTACGCGTATAGCCAAACAAGAGAGTACTAGTTCACGACCACGTTCCATAATCATACAACTAAGTTCACCAAGAATAAGAGACCAGCTCCTTGCATCAACGATTAACTACAACAAGGCGAATCCTGACAATAAACTAAATAACTTAACGTTTGGATTCTCTGGCGAAAAACAACCTATTTTTGTTACTGAGCATTTATCTCCGGCCAACAAATCGCTCCATGCAGCAGCTAGACTAAAAGCTAAAGAAAAAGGCTATCGCTATGTCTGGGTAAGGAATGGGAAAATCTTCATGAGGAAGCTTGAAGGCCACGAATACATCTTGGTAAAAAGTAAGGCGGCTTTAGATAAATTACCTTAAATATTGAGTTATCGCTTTGTAACACTTTTTTTTCTTTGCTTTAATATACTTTTTATTCTTTTTTTTATTAGTAATTGTAGTAGTAATAGATCAATAAAATTCTCTCATTTAAACTTATACTACCAAAATACTCGTGGGTTACGTACAAAAACCCATGACTTTTACCGGCAGTTATGTTGTGCTAGCTACGATGTCATTATTCTAACAGAGACATGGCTTAATAGTAATGTTTTGAGCAGTGAGCTGTTCGACGACAGGTACAATGTTTACAGAAGGGATAGGGAGGACTCTGGTTTTCATTACGCGAAGGACGGGGGTGGTGTGCTAATAGCTGTTGCTAAGAAAATTAAATCGGAACGTATGAGTAAGTGGGACAGTAAGTGTGAGGATCTTTGGGTCATTATTGATGTATCAATGTCTAGTACCTGGCGCCGAGTAGCTCTCTGTGCAATCTATATGCCGCCTCCGGTGCAACGATCTGTATTTGAATATTTTTTGGATAACTGTAATATTGTAATTGAACGCTCAGACATGTATACCTGTATAGTTGGCGATTTTAATCAGGGTGGTGTGGATTGGAACCGACTGAATGAGCCCTCTAGTGTTTGCTCGATTCCTGCAATGGGTCAGATCTTGATCGATTTTATGAATTTGAATGAATTGACCCAACATAATTATGTGTCTAATAAATCTGGACGTATACTCGACCTAGTAATTACCAACTTACCGTCCTGTAACGTGAATGGGGCTTCTGGTGCTCTTAGTATAATTGACAGGCTTCACCCTCCTCTTGAAATACACATTCCAGTTTTAGATGAAGTGAAACTTTCTTATAACACTAATAACGTAAAATACAACTTTTATAAGGCAGATTATGACCAAATCCACAAATATCTTTCAGACCTGGACTGGACCAACATTTTTGATGGTTTAAGTAATGTTAACGAAATGCTCAACATTTTCTATCGTTATATTAGAACAGCCATTGAAAGCTTCGTACCTAAAAGCGCCAAAAAACGTAGCCAATTTCCTCCTTGGTTTGATCGCAGTCTTATAAAAATGTTAAAGGAAAAATATAAGCTTAGGGTACGTTGCAGAAAATATAATAATCCTATGGATGATATCGAATTAAAACTAGTTAGTAAGCGCTGTTCAAACATGGCTAACGTGTGTTATCGCCGGTATGTGTTGGATTTGGGGGATAAGATAACAAATAACCCCAAGCTTTTCTGGTCTTATGTTAAGACAAAACGAGGGGGACTGAGCACATATCCAATAGCAATGACCGATGGCACTACAACAACCTCAACAGGGTCAAATATTTGCGAAATGTTTGCCTCATATTTTTCATCAGTATATACACAACATGACAATGTAAGCTCTAACGTGAATCATTCTGACTTTTTAAAGAACTTAGATATGTATAGCCTGAACATAACATCACCTGTCATAGAGCACGATAAACTACTGTCAAAACTGGAGACACTGGATTGTGCTAAGGGCGCCGGACCCGACGGAGTTCCACCAGCATTTATATCTGCCTGTGCAAAATTTTTGGTTGTACCTCTCCTGATAATTTATAATGAGTCTTTAAAGACAGGAATCTTTCCACAGGAGTGGAAGGTTGCTAAAGTTGTTCCTATCCACAAAGGTGAAAACGATGCTGTAGTAAGTAACTATAGGCCAATCTCAATCTTGTCAACTTTTGCTAAAATCTTTGAGTCATTAGTGTGCCCTTACATACAAACCCACCTCAGGAAGTATCTCAGTGAGAGCCAACACGGATTTGTCAAAGCAAGATCCACTTGCACCAACTTGGTTACTTTCACTGAACTTGTTACTGAGGCCTTGGACTCCGGCAAACAGTTCGATGTAATATATACGGACTTTAGTAAGGCCTTCGATCGAGTTTCACATAAAGTGCTCCTCCAAAAGTTATCAGCATATGGCATCGCCGGTACCTTGCTACTGTGGCTAAAATCTTACCTCGAAGAACGTACTTTCTTTGTTGTGGTGAATGGTTTTAAATCTGGTGCTCGAAGTATTACGTCTGGTGTGCCGCAGGGTTCCCATGTCGGCCCGGTGCTTTTTAATGTTTTTAATAACGATTTGCCTACTTGTTTTCGATTCTCTGTAAGTTTCATGTACGCAGACGACTTGAAGCTTGGAAGAGTGATAGACTCGGTCAATGATACCGTGTCTCTGCAAAGCGATCTTAACAGTTTGACTGAGTGGTGTGAGCGTAACGGCATGCACTTAAATGGAAAAAAATGCTTTCACATCAAATTCTCAAGAAGAATTCACACGATTGAAGGTGTATACCGTATTGGCAATGAAACGATTGAAACAGTAGACCAAATAAAGGACCTAGGCGTAATATTTGATCGTAAGCTCACCTTCCTCCCTCACATTGAGAGTACCATCAAAAAGGCCTCTAAAATGTTGGGTTTCGTCATTCGGAATGGAAAAATCTTTCGCAATAGCAGGCCCAAAATAGTGCTGTTTAACAGCTTGGTTAGGAGCACTTTGGACTATTGCAGCGTGGTATGGAGGCCACATTATGCGACACATTCGCTTAGACTGGAAAGGATTCAGAAACGGTTTATGTGGCACTTGGTATATACTTCTAGCGGAGTAAAAAAAAAGGCATCTTACATGGATAAACTGTCGAAATTTGGCATGACTTCCTTGTCTAGCCGAAGGGAATTGTCGGATTGTATTTTCATGTACAAAATTTTGTACAATATGATAGACTGTCCTAAGTTCCTGAGTAGGATTAATTTCAGAGTCCCAGCTAGATATCCCCGCACCCGTATCACCCCTTTCTATCCCCCGCGCCGAAGAACCGTATACGGAGCAAATTCCCCGCTGCCAAGAATGTGTAGGCTCATGAACGAGTACAGTGATCTAGTGGATGTGCATATGGACTCACTTGGTCGGTTCCGATCTAAACTTCTCGATCATTTGTCTCGCAGTCGCAGGTAATATTAATGTCAGTGCGTTTTTATTTTTTTATTTCTTACTGTTTTTTTTTTATTTTTGAGATTGTTCACTTATAAGGTAATAATATGAAAATGCTGTATTTACCTATAATTGTTTGTTACATTTAGTTCTTTATGGTCTGTTGTTTCTAAGTAATTTATATAGTGTATACGAACGTTGGTGAATCTAAATAAATAAATAAATAAATAAATATTCTCAGTAAACATTCCTTAACCTCCAATACCCAAAAGGTTTCAGTATCTAATTTACTTATAATTTAAATTGTCGTAATACATTGTTTTTTGAATTCAAAATCCCAGGACTTCTTATTAAGAGTCCACTTACTTACGAAAGCTAAGAGCATAATTATTTTAGTAAATTACAATTAAATTAAGCTCGAAGGCTCTCGACACCTTAATTATTATGTTTAGTATAAGCCCTCTTTTCAACAAACGATAGAATAGAAGCCACGAGCTTATACGGCGGCGTACTCTGTGTGCTAACAAGATAAGACGGAGAAACCTGCTATACATGAGGAACACATGTGAGACAAATCCCTTCAATTCCACTAGCATGAATAAGGGGAGACTACACTTCGTTTTATGATGTTTTAACTAGGTATACTTCATTTTAAGATGTTTTGAAAAAAATTCTGTCACTATCACTACAATACGCTTTATAAGGCTATAAGGCTATTTATAATTACAAATACATATTATATAGGAGTGTACATTAATATTTTTAGGACATCAAAGTTGGAATTATTAGGGGTTCGATTAAATACATGTTTTAAAAAAAATGTCAAGGACTACCTGAGACGGCAGGCGTCTTCAATTGAGTTGCGTTTGACTATTCGCCTGTAAGTTTATTACTTAGATATTTAGTAGGTACTTGTAGGTAGTTTAAGCAGAACTATTAGCAGAGAATTGGGTTCCCTTGATGAACTGATCTGATACGCCCAAGACGAAGGGATCGCGTGATGACGAGAATTGCTCGTGAAAAAAAAAGCGTTGATCGTTTGTGGCCGACAGATTGGTTTTCCTCAAAATTGGATACGGCTAAATTGAACATCAATTAAGTCAGGATATAAATGGCTTACAATATAATAACATGACGGGGTCAGTGAGGTTTTTTAAATATTGTAACATGAATAATTAATTATGCGCGTGGTGTAATAAAAATAAAACATGCATTGTTTATAAAAACAGCCATAAACAACAGGAGGCCTTAACCCAGCTGTGAGTTTATTATTATGTGAAGAAAAACTAAGTTTAAAAAAATTATGTACCTATTTGAATACCTTCTTAAAATATGTGAAAAAAAAAATATAGGTAGACCACAAAATAATATTTAAGTAAATGTCATAATAATTAGAGAGACTAAATTCATTAGACCGAAGAAACTGACAAAGAAAATGAGAATCGTAGATACAGGTTACCTATTGTCCAACTTTTTACAAATATTCGGAGACAATAACCGACCGTAGGCACCGTAGCGTGGCGTCCGCTACACAAGCCTACGAGCGTAGAGCATGGCGCTGATTGTAGGCAAATAGTTATCGCGTGCCTTGCTCTATTACTCCTGCCCAGACTTTGGATAATCATTCCATAATACCAGTTAAATACCATCCTTGACCCGACAGTGCATTAAAACCACTATTAAATGAATATTTGCAATTTGTTGTAACGGCTCAAGTTTACAAAAGCTCGTTTATAAATTAATAAATTGTATTACAACTTTACGCTATGAGCTAGCGCGTTAGTAAGACCCAACGGAGCTTACGATAAGGTATCTCACCGTGGATTGCACGCAACACATAAGTAGTGATAAGCGTTAAGGAAAATAGAACTTTTATATCATCTAACAACGTTGAAAGTTCTCTATTGTAGATAATTTTAATATTGCCAAGTTTAAACTTGGTCCCAGATAATATCCGCCATCGAAGTTTGTACTTTTAATATAAATTAACGTAGATAAGTTTTGGGTCATCAAGACCCCTCGAGGTTGAGGGTCAGTCTACCGCATCTACAGGATTATGATTACTTTACAAGTTTGAGACATAAGTTGGGGATAACGAACCGCTATCAGAATTACCTAACCACATGGAGATCTGTCTGTTTAGGCACAGTAAGAGGATAGCTTCTTTTTATGAGGGAAATTCCTTCTTTGTTGTTACTAAAATACGCGAACGTATTTAGAATAAGAGCCAGTGCGTCAACATAGTTTACGCGAGGCGCATGTTACTTTAAATTACAATGCCTTTTATTCGAAATTCTAAACACTCTACAGCATCGATCAATTAAGTCGATATTAAATGTGTCAAAGTGTTCAATGTGAAGTGAGAAGCAAGTAATGAGCAATACAATAGTTGACGTGATTAATGGCGTGACCAGGCTACAGGGCTCAATTGAGTGGAGCAATATAAAATGAGCATTGTACGCTCCCACCCCCCGGCACCCCGCCTGGCCCGCATGCCCCCGCCGCCAATAAACGTCCCTTATGAACTTTCTCCTGTGTATTCGGAATAATAGCGAAACAGTTGTTAAGGTCTTTTAATAATAACTTTCCCGCATCGCGTGTACAAACTATTTTTATAAGTTTCTGCACAATACTTACATTACTTAGTATTATTTTTATGAACTACTGGCTGACACGTCCTACTGAGTAGCAATCAGTCATATAAAGGAAGTATTTATTTTATATAAACGTAATTACAGTGGCTAGGATAAAATTCGCTGAAATATTAAAATTAAGTCAAAATCTTTCACCCAATTTTAAACGCCTTTGACCTTATATACTGAGGGTACCACATTTTCATATTCATCTGTTATATCTTAGTTATAGCGCAAAAGGAATCTTACAAAATTAACATGTTGCCACTCGCCAGCTCGCCACTGAGGAAATGTCAAACGAATTTAACTTTTAAACCGTTTCGCCTGTTGATTCTTGACCGATTTTCCTCGGCGTCTCTCATCTCAGTTTTCTGTGAATATTCAAGTGAATATGGAATTTATTATCTCTGAGCCTGAGGTAATACACTTCCAATTTCCTAGTAACGTAGTCCTAGTTACACCTCTTGTACTAGGTAGTACCAATTAGCTAAGTTACTTTTAAATAACCTAGTTACTTTGAATAATTAAATGAATAAAGAGGATATTAAAGGACGTTAAATATTCATGCCGAAGGGGGATGGCCGAGAAAAATAAATTCTCAAGAGCTTTTGTCTCCGCGAAGCTGTAATGACTACAGGAAATAAATTGCTGCCCCGAGGGTGGCCGAATTTAGGAAATTGGGAATATCATTTTAAATGTGTGTCTTGAATTAATATTTTTGTAATTTCATGTCTATTGTAGGCACATAGCTACATAATTAACACTGAAGTACCCAATTGCATGTATTGCTCAATTATTTCTTTTTTGTACCTTTTCAACGTTTTACTAATTGCGATTTGTTATCAAAAGGTCTGAAATTACTAACGGAAGCGCAGCCAACAATTACTTGGTACCTACAGTACCGTATGGCACTTTTCTGTGGCAAGGTCAAGACTTCGCGGTAGGTGAGCCATGAGCCTCATGTTTATGCCCTGGTCTATATAATACGTACAAATAAGAACCAAAGCTATTCTTACAAGTAATTGAACTGAGCCTACTGTTCAAATCGGTTTAACAAACCGCGCAATTCAAGGAGCGACTCGTTAACAATGAGTTAGCTACTAAGCTTTTGAATAAATGGGATTTTTTTGCTTCATCATTCTTTTCTAATTTAAAAAATGTAAGCAAAGAAGCTTATTTATTGATTCGAGGCCGCATTATTATAGTAACGACTGAAACAGCTTTCGTAGACAGAGACAGGTGTAAGTCTGTGGCGGCCGGTGTCAAAGCCAACCCATTAGGAACGGTGGCACTAGAACTGAAGGGATGCCATTGAAATGGATCGCTAGACTAGACTCAATCTTACCAAGCGCTTCCTGTAACCAGAAATGACGAAAGTTCCGGTCATGTTGGGGTTTACATTATCTAAGACTCGACAGTCTATTAACTCAGTCGCTACATTTGTAGAATATTCATTGGAGGATCATTTTGATTAGCCCGTACAGCGACAATGGTAAAGCAAATCTTGACAATGAAGGGTAGGAAACTGCCCTCGTTCAAAAGACACAAACTTTAGAATAAAAAACCGGGCAAGCGCGAGTCGGACTCGCGCACCGAGGGTTCCGTACCGTCATGTTTTTAAATTTTAATCGGCGAGGCCTATATTCGTCAGAGAATTTTAACACTGCATGCTGCGGTGTAGAATATTGCAGTTCTAGGTCAGCGCCATCTCTTGACCGATAGTAACTTTTGTTGATGATTTCTGAAAAAGTGTGCTATTTACAGACTTCGTTTTATTTTTCCTGTAATCTTTACATAAACTTCTATCCCATAGAATAATTTCGGATTTTTCTCTATACAAACTTCGGGTATAGGGGGGGAACAGTATTTTTTTTTACATTTTTCATCAAACGTCGAACACTATGCGGCCTAAAAAAAAAGTGTTTGAGAATGTCTTTCTTATTTGCAAAATAATTGGGCAAACGTCATCTAAAACTATCCTAAGTTTCAAGTTGATAGCATTAGTAGTTCTTGAGATATCCAGCTGTGACAGACGGACAGACAGACAGACTGAGTCGCACACTCGCACCATAAGGGTTCCTTTTTACGATTTTGGTACGGAACCCTAAAAAGAAAGGCACACGTAGGTAGTCGGGTATGTACGGAATTGTACGAATTTCACAACAATTGCAGAATCCAAGTTTTGCGATTCCCATAATCGCGTTACATATTTACCGCCTTACGTGTATAATTCATAAATGTGCTAAGTAAAGCTCTCTAATTTCGTTTCATGCCGTCTTTGAGCCCCTTTTGACTTAATTATGAATTTAACGTGCTTAGATATTCTCTAGGCTAGGGAGATTACTTGGGATAGTCTACTGAACCTTTGCAAATTAGCACTTCATGACAGGATACGTTCTTAATTTGGCTCAGGGCAGACAAGGCGAGTCGTGTCCAAATGTAGAGCTTGCCTTAATTACCTACTTGTAAGATCTAACTTACTAACTAGTAGACTACAAAATAAATATAGGTAAAACGTGTAAAATAAGTAGAAACTTATTAGATAGACGCTACTTCTATAAAAATAAAATCATAAAGCACGCACGGACGCACGTACGAATGCACGGACTGCGGATATTACCTACGTATGCTATTTGGGGAGAAATACTAATTAAATATTTTTTTTACAAAATGGAAACGTCCCCTTTTTAATTAATTATCCACTTAACTTTGGCGATCTAAACACATTTGAAAACTCACCTAAAGCTGACCTGAATTAATAATGGCGGTGCCAACTTTTCGGCTAACATGATTGTGAGAATTGTATCATGACAAATAAATTAATGAGATCGGAATGGTTACAAAATCTACTGATGATATTTTGACAATTTCGTCCAAACGAACGTTGAATTATTAAATAATGTAACAGCACTGATGCGGATAATCCAAACGGATTACTTCATTTCCCAACACACCTCACTCTATTATAATCCCGACAGCCACATCAACCAAATAATATTAATAATTTAATTGGTGGGAGGTAGTACTTAATACGAGTATTTGCCCTGCGTAAACGACTTATCTATTCAAGTAACTAGTTATTTACATAGGGCCAATTTCAGAATATTCTATGAAAACTCAAGTGCTTATAAGTTACATAAATCTGAAATGCAGTTATAGAGCGAGATGCGGTTAAAGCGTCGGCAGTATACTTAAACTATTGGATATTGGCGCAAGTCGCAAGGAAGTCATTTATGGTATTGCGAGCGCCAGCTAAGATAAGCCTAGTTTAAAGCGAGCCGGGTGAACTTGTCGCGAAATTCCGAACTATTTCCGTGCTATCTCTGTTTCGTGTCGCGCTGCAGTCGGCAGCTCGGCGGCTCGGGGGCGTTCTAACTGCAATATCACAGCTTGTTTAGTACTTCTGATGAGGGACTCAACTTGCCGCTAAAGTCCCCTTTTTGTTGGATACCTATATGTTTTATTAAGATTAATGTTTGTACGCTTCAGAACTTCTGTGCGTGCTCAGTTGCGGTTCATGTATGTGAGTTTCATTGTCGGCACATTTAGGTAGGTACCTACCGCTTTTACGTTTTATTTATATCTTGGCTATTTTTACTTTTAAATCTGCGTAAGTTTCGCTGAATCTATTGCATGTTACTGATTCCAATTCGCTGCAAAATATTGTAGGCTTTGAGTTACGTAAAGAAAAGCGTATGTAAGTAGGTATTTAGTTTTGTCAGCATTTAATGTCAATAAGTTATGTTGTAACTATCTATTAATTACATTGAAACCCAACCAATATAATAGTACCAGTAGTTTACATGAAGCGACTGCCTATCTGACGTCTACAACCCAGTTACTGGGTAATACAATAGCCCTTCCTTGGTAAGACTGGTTGTCACTGTCGGGCTTCTGACTACCCGTGTCAAAGATCTACAAATAACAGCCGGGACCAACGGCTAAACGTGCTTTCCGAGGCATGGGAGAGTCTCGATATGCCCATCCACGAACCAACCGCGGCAAGCGTAGCTTAACCTTCAATCGACCCGTGCGGCTGGTATTATTTAGCCACGAGCTCCTAATTTTGTGTTCTTTAAGTATCTCTATGAATTACAGGCAAACTACCTAAGATTTACGAACAACTATGGCGAAAAACTGCCACCCAATTAAAGTTTCTAGACGTCTCTAACCGTAGAAAATAAGTGCCATTTGTCAACTGCAAACAATTCTGCGAGCAAGTTGTTTTCACACAATGTGATGGAATGTTATGCCATTCTCCCTTCGTGTAACCTGCACGGGAGCTCGCCAGGAGCGCGATCTCACTCAAACATTGTTCAGAATACTGTAGGTACTTGGGAATTCGACCGCATAACTCGTGAACTATCATCAGCCCCGAGGCCCCGACCAAGCTGTGAGTATTTCCACGCCATCCTCATCTGTCACTCTGATTCTGTAAATTGTTATTATATAGACAGTAAATCCGTACATTACCGTGGTAATAGTCCGATGATACATTGCAGTTTGTATGAATTTTATCGTCTGGCAACAAGTATTTAAATAATTGATAACATTCATAACACGCAAATATTACTTGTACTCTTTATTTTCGCAAATTACTTTCGAAATTGCGGTAATTCGCTAAAGTGTGGGTAGATTTAAATCTTGTAAAACAAGGTACCTTTCAATCTAATTCTGAAGCAATAAGAAAACGATAACTTAATAGAGCCTTGCGGATGTTTTTGTCGGAAACCGTTTACGCTGGCGGTAAAAATTGTTACCCATGTAATATGTGGGTAGGTAAGTAGGCAGTTAGGCATCTATACATATGTAAGTAGGTACCTATAGTCGTTCGTAGGCAAAGGAAAGACTTCTTGTTATAGAAACATAGGTACTAATGTTTATGTTAATTATAGCGGACACTAATGTAGGAAACGACCTACAAGAACAAACACCGGAGAGCAGTCATTACATGTATATAGGTAGTATAATACTAGCTGCACACCGCGGTTTCACCCGCATAAGTGTCGATCCCATGAGAATATCGGAATAAAAACTATCCTATGTCCTTTCCCGGGACTCAAACTATCTCTATACCAAATTTCATCTAAATCGGTTCAGCGGTTTACGCGTGAAGAGGTAACAGACAAACAGACAGACACACATTTGCATTTATAATATTAGTATATATACTCTAAAGTACGTAAATCACACATAAGCGAGACAAAGTAAGTAGCTCACTTTAATATTCTATTTTACTTAAAAGCGCGATTACATGAAAACCATCAAGAGTGCCCTCACAAATACCTGTTTATTGTATTTACCTGTGAAATAAGTACCTTCTTGAAAAAGATTAACAATAAGTGGTGACGTGGTGACGGTTCTGAATCCACGAAAATAGGTGGGCAATATAAAAGCCGGGCGGAGACATGGCACCTCGCGGTTACAAGAAAAATTACCGAGCATTCGTTTGCTATGACAATGACTTATCTGTCTGAATTCTTCTCAATAAAGATAAGCATTCTCCATTATCTGACTACAGAATGGTGATAAAATGTCAACCTGGGCAATTAAGATTTTAAATTAAAAGATTGTTGAACGGTTTGTAAGTGCTTACTATCAGATACATTACAGTAAAGGTGGAAGTTAAATGCCAACCATTTTCCGACGACTATTAGGCAACACTATTTCCGCATCGATAAACGAAGACGTGTCAGTGGTCCGCATTTATCTGAACGACCCCACGCGAATTCGTAGGGACGTGATTATAGGCCTTGCCTGAGGTAGCTGCGCGGTGCGGGAGGGGTGTGGTGACGTGATGCGAGAGCTCAGCGATTCGTCAACTTGTGACAGCTATCACACCCCTCCCGCACCGCGCAGCTACCTCGGGCAACGTCTCAGTTAAGCGGTCGGCCTATAGTTGTCGGTTTGATCGAATTTATGACCGGTTCTGGCACTTTGTGCGTAAGTGAAAATAAAGGCACTGGCCAAATTTAATTTGGCGGGGAGAGTGAGAAACCAACGTAAGTGAGTAATATTTCAGAAGATTCGTAATGTAGCTGCGACTTTTTATGGTGGCCTTTTAAGTTTCCGCGAAATGCATTGTTTTTGTGGGAAGTACTAAGTATAAGGTAGGAATAATTAGGTACTTATTCAAAAATGTCGTTAGTCCGTCAATGAATGCAAAACCGTTAAACGCGCGGTGATAAGGTACAGCATGAGACCGCCTTTTGAAGCCCTGGTGGCATTTCGAAAACATTCACCCCTCCCCCCTCACCTGCGGCGGAACACTTCCCCTCTGCATACTTTTTGTGAAATCAGATTTATTTCTTCCGCTCGTACGGTAGTTGGTGTTCTTTTTCAACAAGACTGGCTTTGCCGCTGAAAACTTGTTTGAAACATGAAAGGAAAATTGTTACCAATGTGAAACTACAATTGTAGCGCTGGCGAACAATCATAATAGAGTTTCCAGACGTAATCGCAATAAATATTCCCTGTTTTATTTTTCTGGTGTTATAAATAGGTCGGAATGTAAAAAGTCTTATTATTATAAGATTTATAAATTCATGATGGTTTCATTGTTTGTTTAAAATAGTGCCTAAGTATAATATGTACCTCGCCGCCGCGCCGTAGTGTCGATCGTAAAATTCTTTGTTTAGTTTTTACAGACTTCAAAAAAAAGGAGGTTATCTATTCGACACGTATGTATGTAATATTTATTGGAATTGCATTATATTCGCATATGAGATTGTCATATGCGAATATAATGCAAAACAATCTTAGGGCTTCCAAACAAATATATAAAATTTAGGTAATAGACGTGTATGTATGAATGCATGTATGTTTGTCCACGCATTTCTCCGCAACTATTACCTAATCGGATCATGACCAGTTTTTTATTGGCTTACATTTCCTTCAACTAAGGGAACAGTGCAAGTTTCATCAATATCGATTCAGTAATTTTCAAGAGATGGACTAATACCTACGTGTAAGTGTGACAGCCTTTTTTTTTTTCCGGATGGGAAATCATCAAATGCTCCCGCTCTGGGTGGAGCGGAAGTGTGACAACCTGGCTTATTTATACGAGCTACGTTACGGGTCAAAAGGAAAACATCTCAAAACCTTGGTCAAATTCTAGTGCAATATTGACAACAAAACTATTACCTACCTACTTATTATAAACAAATATTCCAGTTTTTACTTAAATCTAAAAATTACAAAATAAAAAGTATAGGTAGGTACCTACTTACTTAAATTAAAAAATTAAATCGACTTCAAAATGAAATTAACTCAAAATTATGAAATAACTTTAATTTCGGAAGTCGGTGGTAAAAAACTAATACTAAAATACAGATCGCAATACACCGACTTCCGAGATTAAAGTTATTTCATAATTTTAAGTTTCATTTTGAAGTCGATTTGTTTTTTTTAATTATTTTTTATTGGAATTCAATTTCACGCAAACGAAGTCGCGGGCAGAAGCTAATCGTCTATAGGTATAAATTGTGTAGGTACTTTATATAAACCTAGGTATACCTACCTATTCACCTAAAGAATAAACGCACCTCCCTACTCGTTTCCTAAATATTGGTCATATAAAATGATTGAAGTTATTGATTGCACGTCAACAATTAACGCGAAAGTTTTCAGCGTGTCATTCTACAAATGGGCGGGATGCGGGGCGCGGGGCGCGGGCGCTGGGGGTGATATTGGACCGGCTGCCGAGTGGTCCCGCTAAAAGCACACTACAAATGTTACAATGCTCTCCGTAGTCGTCTCAGCTTTCTACCATTCATTCACAATAAACGTTCCCTGTGAGGACACAATGCTGATACACTACTTTGAGACTAGGAATAGAAGAATAATAGGAGTCCATATTACGAGCAATACTTTACATGAAAGGAAGACTTGAGCGCATGAAAACATATAGGTACGTCAACTAAGTACCTCAGTCCAGTACATAATTGTTTAAAAAATCTGATTTTATTGGAAGTAAGTAACCTTATTAAAATATCCGCACAACTTAACATAGAAACCGTAGGTACGTGCAAATGTATTAATTAACGTATGTTGTAAACAGAAAACCTCAAAGGAAAACTTATTAAAATAATCCTGCTTTCCCAATGAAAAAAAAACTGCATTAATTAATTTCGTTAAATGACGCAATTAAATACATTTACATCGGTATGTCCGTGAGGCGTGCTGCGAGCGTGCGCTGCTAATGGCTTACTACGAATAACCAACTCGTCTCGATGAACACTCCACGGAAACAATTCTGCGATGAAAATGTTTGTTTCTCTCCACGACCGCGAAATACACATCAATCTCAATAAGTGACATTTACGGACTTCGTACTTCGTATTCGGGGCTAATTCGAAAATAATTGTTCACAAATGGAACGATAAAATAAAATCGCTGTTGAAGAAAAGTGCACCCAATGACCCAAGGTAAGGTGTTGTTTGAAAGCGATTAGACTAAATGGTAAGTTAACATGTAGGTCTACGCATAGATTACACGCGAATGTTACGTAATTAATTATGAGATCAATAAATATACTGCGCAGCTATCAAAGTTCATTATATTGTGTTAGATAGGTACTATTAGAGTAGGTATGTTTGCACATTGCACAGTAAATAACTCATCGTTGGTAGATAGTGATAGGTACATGTAAGTAGTCTGATAATTCGTAGAATTTGGAATGAAACGGTTTCGGCGAAGAACAGAACTTACATTGTACCTAGATACCTAGTGACGCCGCCGTCCTATGTCTGAAATTTAATCTTTCTGCTCATGATTCATGAAGTTTTCGCTGAAAACGCCTACCATTTGTCTTGAAGTTTTGCTTTATAAATTTATCGCGGCGTGGCGTGTAAACTTTTCAGCATTTGCAGTTTGCAGCGACCATTCAATCACAGACTATCTCAACGTCAACATCAACGTAGTTCATTACATAAATCTGATCTATAGGTACCTACCTACTTTGAATTATTAAGATAAGCATCAAAGATAATTAGGTGCTATGCTGATTAAGCTTATGAGTTTTGTTTTTAATGAGGATGCCTATTGTGTATCCTAGATTAACAAGCAAAAGGAAGTGTCCTAGACGAAATAACAAAAAAGGTTTATTTCTCTTTGCTCAAAAGAGAAGTGGACAAATTACAAACGCAGTCCAACATAACAACGGGGAACTGTGAAAACTTCGGGTAGTTTCTAACTAAAAACAAAATATTAAAGGGGAAAATGGTGAGTGTTGTCTGTGACTGGGCTCGGAGGCAGCGGCGGGCGAGGCGAGGGCTGCGGGCAGCAGTCACGTCGATATCATCGCTAGGCGAACACAACATCATTACATCAACTGCACTGTGTGAACACACAGATGTATAGTTCGGTGCTTAATTCGCTCACTGAACACCACACAGCCCTCTGAACTTGCTTATTTCCGCCGCCGCCACCGCTGCTGCAGTTTGCTATTGCATTTATAAGGATTCATCCGAGTTTAAGGTATCATAAAACATGGCTGTGGTGTATCTACCTACGGCTTTTTGTTTAACTCTTCGCACGTGTGTGTTTGTTAAAAGAAAAGCAGCACTAATAAATAAAGTAGTATTAGATACATTTTTAGCTGCATTACCTATAGGCTAATAGTAGGTAGGTATAATATCTGCCTAGCCTTTTTCCCAACTATGTTGGGGTCGGCTTTCAGTCTAACCGGATGCAGCTGAATACTAGTATTTTACATGGAGCAACTGCCTATCTGACCTCCACAACCCAGTTACTGGGTAATACGATACCTACCTTTCGGTGAGACTGGTTGTCAGGCTTTCAGGCTTCTGACGACTAACGAATGTCAAAGATCCACGAATGCCAGCCGGGACCAACGGCTTATCGTGCTTTTCGAGGCACGGAGAACTTGGCATGTAGGTAAAGATGGTCAACCATCCACGAACCAACCGCGGCAAGCGTAGCTTATCCTGATCGATCGACCCGTGCGGCTACTATAACTTAGCCACAAACCCCTAGGTAGGTAGTTAAGTGGTGTTCGAAAATGGTCTGCAAAAAACGCCGAGTCTCTAGTCAATGTAAGCTATAAGCGTAATTAATTCCTAAGTAAACGCAGACAGTCAAGATTTTAAAAATTAAACCAACTTCAAAAAAATTACTCAAAATTATGAAATAACTCTACTTTGGGATATGTATTTTTTATAGTTTTAGTTTTTTGTTACCGACTTCCAAAATAAAAGTTATTTCATAATTTTGAGTTATTATTTTGAAGTCGGTTTGATTTTTTAAAATTACTTAGTTTTTTATTTCGTAATTTTTAGTTTTTGCACTAGAATTTGACCAAGCTTTTGATATGTTTTCCCTTTGACACTACACCCGTAGCTCGTATCAATAAGCCAGGCCCCGTCACCACTTACACGTATTAGTCCATATCTTGAAAATTACTGAATCGATTTTGATGCAACTTGCACTGTTCCCTAAGTTTAACTAAATGTAAGCCAATAAAAAAAATGGTCACGATCCGATTTGTTAATTTATTTTTGAAGTCGGTTTAATTTTTTTAAATTACTTTTTTTTTAATTTCTTCCGCAATACGCATTTACCGAGGAGATCGCCGCTTTTGGTTCCATTCCATTTTCAAAAATAAAAATTCTTTTTTATGGAAACAGTCTTTATTCATGATTATTATGAATAAAGACTTTTTCGTTTTTGTAGGCTCGTTGGTAACAGACAAAAATGAAAAAAAAACTTTTTCCCATAGAGGAAGATAAATGCTATTTTTTTCTCGTTCTGGTACGCTACAATGACGGTCTTTTTGAGCAAGAGGAGTGAAAAAAATATTTGTAGCTTTATCTTTAAGAAAAACAAAAATAATAAAAAAAAGAAATATGTTATGGCATCAATATTAGGTATTCTGTGTTCAGATGGCTAGTAGGTAAAAAAATTAACAACGCAAAAAAATAATCTGATTTGCGTTGCAAACCCGTGTTAAGAATTACAAGGCAAAATTATTAATCATACCATACATGTAGGTACCTACACAAGCTTACCTAGGTAAGCTTAGATTAGATAATACTTAGCCTCAACTTGTGATGTAAGGTTGGTACCTACTTAACAAACAGGTTACATGAAAAGCGTTCAGAATCTTTTAATACATAGGTATAATGCTACAATTGGAACCGCTTTTTACACAAAACCACTTTTCAGAATCTATAAAGAAGTACCTACTTATTAAAAATACTTTAAAATGTTGGACATTTTGACCCATTTTCCTGTGCAGGAACGGAGATCAAAAGGATGTTTGTTGTCAAGTATCGATTCCGCGAATAAGCATTATTTCAGAAAAGGCTCACGACGTAAAATGAGAAAAGTACTCAAACTATGCAGGCAGGCCAGTTCAAATTCAAAAGCTAGTACAGTACCTACCTACCTACTACCCTTTTTTAATCCCAGTTATATCAGTGAATCGGTTATTCCGAGGAATATGTTGGATTTGTAAAAACTTACAAACTTATTTAAACACTTTTCCTTTTATGAATACCTGCCATTGCACTTAGTTGTAAATATGTATGCAGAAAACGGGTGCAGGTACAGAATCTAATTATTATATCGCACCTCCGATAAAATAAGGTTACAATTAGAAAAAGTCATTTACTTACAGGAATTTTCAGGTTCTTTTTCAGAAAAATTGGAAAACAGCGTATGCCATTAAAACATATTTTTTTGTAAGCTTTTCAAGTATGTATAATTTTGATCACATAATAATAATAGTGTAAGAATAAAGACTGTTTGACAAATCCGTGAGTTTAATTTCGCTTTTCTAAAAATCCAGGTTTTTCCAGTTGCAACCCTATTTTATCAGAGGCGCGATATAGTGTGTAGCTTAGTTGTATGTATTTACAGATAATTGACATTCGTATTTAAACCAGCGCTGAATTACCTATTAACTGTATTTAATAAAAGCCTGCCTTGATTAATTCCAGGAAAAGCGCATCGGATTTAAATATAATACATACAAATCGTTGCTCAAATGGGAAGAGATTAATCAGTAGGTACCTACTATTATTGTGTTGATTGTGAATGATATAATATTTAATTTTATTTACTGGCGAAATGTGTGTAGGTACTATTGATAACTACACCTTTGCTTAAGCCTCCGGGATTATAAGTATAATCAAAGAAAGTTTTGTACATAGGGGCATTCGCCAAATAATAAAAACAACAAATTTATTGTTTCATATTTTGTCGTACCTACTCGGAACGCACTCCCATCGACAACAATAAATAAATTTTAAGAACCTAGACAAAAACATAAACTAAAGCTACTATAAATATCTAAGCAATAGGGTTTATCATAAAATATACATAGCCCCCACTAAGTTAGTTGAAGTTAACAGAGGCCCTATAGGTAAGCCCTATTTACTAGATGCAAGCTTTAATTTTGCATACAAAATAACAGGAGACTACACATGCCTTACAGCTCATCATGGCCTCGAATCTTGTCAGTCTTTTAATTAAAACATCAAAACCATGCACTTATGTAGTTTCAGCTTCATTTTTATAGAACAACCAATTTCCTAGATCGCTTCCACTTGATAACGATCCGATGCACAACACAGCTTGTTATTCTTTCATTTTGCATAGCGATGCATTGAAAAATCAAATATGGATAAAGCTCTTCCGTGAATTTTATGGATTGCACAACGAAATAGATAGTATATTTTCCTAGAATTTTTCAAACGAATTAATTTCAATTTTATTATTGAACTCATGATACAAGTTCTTGTTTGCTTCTGTAGCGTACTTATTCGGTATGCCTACTGTTCTGAATAATATTGTTTCCTGGAATTAATTAGGGCAAACAAAGTAGGTAATGTAGGTATGCGTATGTGCAAATGGTGCGTTGCTTGTTTAATTTACAATATGTGAGAACCACGGCACATATCCAAATTGAACCATCTAGTGCCTCACTGAGTATAAGTTCGGTTCCCGAGCCAGTAGGTACGAACTCACAAGTTTCAAAGCCAAAGTTAAAACATTTATTTCAATTAAGTACATAATTTACAACTCGCCAGTTTCAAATAGTCGAGAGGTGTGTCAGTTAAAAAGTTAGATGTTACCGTAGATTCTCGTGGATATAGAGCAAGAAACTCAAAATGTATACATATACCTATACATTTAATAATATCAATGATGACTAATTAATGTACATAACTCTGTCATTATAGTTAGGTATATGTACTGGTACCTGCTTATGGACATTGATATATTTCCTGCCTTCACCGGCCTTTGTCTAGCTATGAAATGCGATAGGCCTGAGTACTAAGTAATATCTACGTTAGGGTGCTTACATAAAGAAGCGGGTTTTCGGTCCCGGCTCCCGGTACAGGTCTGTGTAGGTTGATCTTCGGAAGGAAACGTTTTACCTGTTCTTTATAAGTGAGCGCTTAAGATAACATACAAATTAATACCTGCACCAATCGGTACCGATCCACCCGTACCGGAAACCTGCTTCTTTATGTAAGCACCCTAACATAATACTATGTTTCATAATCATGGAAATTACTTATCCCTGTATTACTGCGAAATCACTCATATGAAACGTTTGGCACAATAGTGAACTAAGAATTTGTCTATGCGTTAATCTTCCATAAGTACTAATAATATTATAAATGCGAAAGTGTGGCAGTCTGTCTGTTTGTAACCTCTTCACGCTTAAACCGCTAAACCGATGTAGATGAAATTTGGTACAGAGATAGTTTGAGTCCCGGGAAAGGACATAGAATAGTTTTTATCCCGATATTCCCACGGGATCGACATTTATGCGGGTGATACCGCGGGGCGCTGCTAGTTGGTATACAATTCATACAGTACATAAGTTCGATAGCTGTGGCGCTTAGATTAAACATAGATATGTTTTAGACCCACTGAAACTAAATATCTAAGTACATCTTTGTAGGTCTGTACCCAAGTATTTAGCTCTACAGCATACAATACATGAGCTGTCAAAACATTACGAGATACCCAAGTATTTAAGTAGTAGGTTGTTCCTTAATTAAACGAAATGAGAAAGGGCTGCATTAACATAACAAGACGAGTGCCGAGCAGACAGATAAATTATAATATAAGCGTATTGACGACGCAAAGTTCTCGGCGCGTGAGTCAAAACCACGTAAATAAACGGACATGACACCATCACCGCCCAATGTTAAGAATGTCCTTAAATTGTAAGGTTATAGTACGATTTAAAGTCTTGGTTCCCAAACATACCTTTTATTTCATATTTTAATAGACAAAGGCTCTCTCTGCCGTATTCATCGCCCTTTGTTGACTTCCAAACCTCTTATTGTTGTAAACAGTCTTATCAATGTCTTCGTCACCGTACCGAGGGTATTTTGTGAAAAACGTTTTGATTTCAGAGAGCGACTTTTGATTGTTTGTTGTATTCTATAAACAAAACTTACAGAGCTTTTGTTTGGTGCTTATGATGCTTAGAAATTCACAAATTCCATTAAAAATATAATTAAAGTAGAACATCGAAGAATAAACAAGGATACAATTGAAGAGCGATATTGAAAAGTTAGCCATTCAAATGTAAGATAGGAAATAAGAAAGTACGAAGTTTCTTTGTAAATTGAATCGAAAAACTTTCCAAGAAATAAAACTGAGTTCAACAGGTTGGGTTAGTTACCCGATAAAGTAGAAACTTTTCGTCTTGTTCATTAACCATACAACGCAATTGTTACATGGAACTTTTTAACATAAGTTTACCAAGTTTAGGTACTGTCCGCAACTTCTAAGTGCATGTTGCAAACTTGCAAGTATGCATGGCCACCTGCAGCTTTGTAATTAAAGGAATGTCATCTAATTATAGTTAATTATAAAGTGTTAAACTTACCCTTAATGACAGCTTAAGGTTTGTTGTTTATAAGTTGGTAGGCAGGTCGGTGGACACGCGTGGCCGAGGTCGCGTGCGGGGCGCGGGGCGGGCGGGGCGTGCGTTGTGGCGCGGTGTCGCGACGGCACTACCGCGCGCCGCCGCCGCCCGCCCGAGCGTCCGCCCGCCCTAGCGTCCGCCCGCCCCACGCGCCGACGAATTCCTTGCTGTGATTAATCGTCGAGCCACCTGCGGAGCCTTTTGTATATCGTTAATGTATTCGGCTTGGTCTCTATAAACAATTTTGAATAACAATGAGGTTTATAGGACATTTTCCATCAATTTCACATTAACTTTCTATAGGTATTTTCATATGTAGGGTAGCACATTTATTATAAGGAAAACTCGTCAAGAAAATATAAGGAATTTGTCAAAATACCACTTCAATTTGGCTTAAATAATGCACAAAAAAATACCTACCAATTAAGTTTAAGTGTGCTTATGTGTACATACAAATTAATAGTGGGTACTTACCTATAAGTAGTCATATTCTCACAAAGATTGCTTAGCATAAATCCTGAACACACACGATTAAAGTTTTATAGTGTACTTCATACAAAACAAATAAAACAAAGTTAGTTGGTTGAGTAATGACTGTGAGAATGAGGGGTGGGGGGGTGGTGAACGGAGGTTTTACTCGTAAACGTAACTACTATTAATTTGTGTGGTGGAGGAGCGGAGCCGATGAATGAGCTCAGGATGGGACAATGACAGCTTCCTAAAGCAAGCCGGTCTGGACGCGAGGGATGCGGACCGGACGGCATGCGCGACCTAATTTATTTCACTAAAGAGATACTATGACGAATGATGCTACGCAGATAAATTATTATTAATGTTGTTTCCTTGCCTGTTAGTACTTAGATCACGTAGATTTAAATTCATAACAGGGTAATATAAAAAATAAAAAAAAACATTTTAACATCATGGAATGTCCATGGATAATAAATGGTTTGCACAGCTTAATAATTAGTTCTAGAAAAAATTACCATGATACCTGAAGACAAAAAGATTCCGAATTACATACAATGTAGTACTTACCTTTATTATGAATATTAAAAAAATAAAAAAATTTTTTTTTCATATTTTGTTTTTCAATGCGAGTCTTTACCCGTTATAAACAATAGTCACTTTAAAGGATTAACGCTAAGGATTTTGTATTTGGTACAAAATTATCAAACACCCAAGTTCAACGACTATTACTGCTAAACTAAAAAAGTTATCTTAACCACTATAATTTTCCTTTTAAGTTCATGAAATGCACTATCATTGTGAATTTTTCCAGATTTTTCAAGCCAGCAGTTTAGGTTTTACAGGGGGGGCGACACCCTACTGGAACAAAAATTTTCACTTCGTAAATGGAGCATTAAATCGAAAATCCATTTTAGCAACCCCCAAGTCATTTTTACCGACTTCACAAAAAGGAAGAGGTACTACGTTCGGATGTTTGTATGTTTTTTTTTTTTTTGTATCATTGTATGTTTGTTCATCGATTACTCCGCCAATTGTCAACGGATTTTCAAAATTCTTTTTTGTTCGAAAGTAGATAGTTCTGAGGTGGTCCCACTGTCACCAAGTTAGGATCTGATGATGGGATCTTAGAGAAATCGAGGGCAACCCTCAAATTTTATAGGCTCACTTATTGTTTTTCGCATATTTTATGAATTATCTTGTGTATTTGCGTATGGTTGTCACCATCTCAGGTAGCTGGGCTGATGATGGAAGGTACAACTCCTTAACAGTAAGAAGTTACTCGAACAGGCAAGGACTATTTTTTAAGCAGTTGACATTAGACTATTGTAATTTAGATAAATTACCAACTGACCCACTAAAAAGTAAAAAATAAAAACTTTTTTACAAAAAAAAAACAACCGACTTCCAAAAAACACTATAAAGTGAAAAATAACTTTAATTTCGGAAGTCGGTGGCTAAAAACTAAAATACAAATCCAAAGACACCGACTTCCGAAATTAAAGTTATTTTTCACTTTATAGTGTTTTAGAAGACCTATTTAACGATACCCCACACGATGGGGTAGACGATGAAAAAAATATTCATCCCCCACTTCACAAATAGGGGAGATACCATAAAAAAAAAATACAAAATTTTATTTTACCTCTTTGTCGGCGTAATTGATATACACACTCCTACAAAATTACAGCTTTCTAGTACTAACGGTCTCTTAGCAAAACCTCCGACAGACAGACAGACAGACGGACGGACATGACGAAACTATAAGGGTTCCTTGTAGGAACTATGGAACCCTAAAAACGGATACCTATGATGTATTGTCCAGAGTGTGAAATAGCCCTATTAGTTTTTCTTTTTGTAACACATCATTTTTGTAACGTAATTCATTTTCGTTTCTTTTTGGTGACTGTAGGTACCTACAATTTGTTTCAACACACACTGTAAATTTTCTTTCGCTGTCTGCCACGGTGGTCTACCTATAGGTAACTCACAAGCGGGGGTTCTGGGTTTGTTATCTAGGTCGGGCATTATTGGATCTTTCTTCATCTTAGTAGCATCCCTCTATAGTCTGGAACCTACTATCCGGTTAAGGCAGTGGTTCCTAACCTTTTCAATATTGTTACCCCTGGACGTATTAGGAAAACTGATTTTACCCCAACTTTAAAATGTAATCAATAAACAATGAATTATATGAAAATATCATCTTAATTCATGTTCGACATTAGAGACGGTTTTTGGCCTTTGTTTACAGTGTAACCAAAGTTGAAACACCACTCTCACATCAATAGGTGGTGGCAAAGGGTATTAGCATTTTTAAAGCTGTGTTAGCTATAACAGGATAAAACAGACATGGCGAGGCGATCGCGACGACATGACAGCTAGAAAGAGATGCCACGTGCGGTTCTTACTGAGCGGCGATCTATTGTTTTTTTCTTTTTTGCTAGGTATTTTATTAGATTAGGTCTTAATTAATAGGTTCTTTGTTACCCCCACAGAATAGCTGATTTACCCCCGCGGGGGTAATTACCCCCAGGTTCGGAACCACTGGGTTAAGGGCAATAGCATAATTGAAATGTAGGTGTAGGTACAAATACACTTCTGCCTACCCTCGGGGTAATAATAATACTAATCGCGATTGCACATGACATACTTTTTGTAGGCCCTACAAATGGGACAGATATTTTTTTTTGTATTGCCTATGTTTTGTAGTACGTGTAGGTACATTTTGATTACTCCCGTTTCATTTAGATCCTAGTAAAAATCGGCCACCGATTGTATGCCGTCTGCGGGACGCTTTTAGTCTTCCTATTACAATTACAAAGCCTCGAATTTGGTCGAATACAAACAGCCTAATTCTGGCATAACCTCGCTGTGGCACAGTGCACCATATCATATGAAATCATGCACGGCAAACAATCCCGCTTATGAGCTGCCGAACTGATAACGGCACATTTACGAGCGCGGGGAAATTGAATTTCTAAACGAATTTTTGGAAGTGTCAATGTTATGCAAACATTTATGATAAATCGGAGGTAGGTAGTAGAGCTACAGGTAGGTAGGTACTCCAGCTTAGGAAAGAATACAGATTATTAAAATATATAAAATCGAATCGATAACCTAGAGCCTAGGACCTTTAAAGAAGCGACTCCCGAAAAAGAGTGGTGACTTCGATTCCCAGATCGATCAAAGAATTTAGTAAATTACTATTAATCTGTACCTATTTTATACAGAGAAAGAACAAACAATGTCGACCACACGCTTGCTCTAGTGCTCAGTGTGGTGTTTTGGCGTCATTTCAGGATTTTTACATCGTTTATTTCAGGTTTCAATAACGTCTTTTACTTAGGTTCTTATTATTTTTTAAATGTAGGTATGTATGCAGGAACCTACTTATTGGCATTAAAAAAGCTTTAAAACTTACATCAGATATGCCACCAGAATTTCTGTTTTTAAATAGATACCTAAGTATACCTACACGACAAGCTTTCTAGAGCTCAGCTTTGCCATTAATATCCATAGCGGAGCTTTATTAGATTAAACGGATGATACCCGTTTGTCCGTCCTAATCTCACAAAAGCATTGCGTAGGTAGGTTCTTTGATGTAAAACACAATTTTATATTTGATTCTAGGTACATACCATAAAAAAGGGATTTAAATTATATTTTCGTCATATAAAACGACCAACAAAACCATTAGCCTATAGGTAGCAATTACAGCTGGACATTATAGGCTTCTCCAATCGCAATACAGTGTGAGTCTTCATAATGTGCACATAACGAAATGAGGGAAACATAGCTTAATTTTATTTTTTTAACACAGCTTATTTTAAATATAGCTTAATTGAAAAAATGGGAAAAAAAGGGTAGGTACCTAGGTAATCGGGGCTTTTATTGAGTAATTTTACAATTACCTATTGTAAAAATTTATGAAAAAATATCAGATTTTTGTTAAAAAAAAAACCATAATTCTCAATTGAGGGGCGATTGTTTACACGGGGTCACAGCAGCGAAAAAGAATTTTAAAAATGCTAAGTACCTACATTTTTTTTTTAGATTTTTTTTAATTAGGTATATTTTTTCTGTCGATAAAATTAAGCTTAGTTTCCCTCATTTCGATATGTGCACATTATGAAGACTCACACTGTATACAGGGTGGACGGGACATCGACGCGCGCAAACTATAAGAACCATGAATTCAGCACATAATTCTATTGTATAGAAATTTTTCGTCGTTCGTAAAAAAATATCTGCTGTTTCATAAAAAAGTGCAATACCTATACCTAAAGGATCAAAATGTATGGAACAGCTATTTATTTTTAATAACCGACATAAAATTTCAACGCTCGGGGATTCAGAACCGTGTACTGAACCCATGGTAACAGGTTGCGTCGATGCCCTGCCACCCTGTATTCAACTCGATTCTCGTTTTCTCTCATCCAGCTGGTTGTCGCTTCCTCTAGCCTGAAGGCATCCTAGCCTAAGTTCTATGGCTTACTTATAAAGCGGGTCTATTCCCACTTCAGCTTGCTTATTTTGTGCTTAACTTCTTTCGTTTTTAGTCGTGCTATCGATGTGAAAAACATTACGGCTGGTTCATAACAAAACTGTGATATATTTATGCGGGCTTTACACAGGTGATTTTAGCCGCAGGGCGAAAATCGACTGTCTAAATAGCAATTCGGTTAGGCCACAAGTGACTAAAATCGCAAGTTCCAAAGTAGAGTAGTTTTCGACTTTGTCGTGCGGCGACAGGTCGCATGCGGCGGGTGACTAAAATCGACCGTGACAATCCTCAATCAAAGGCGATCGCCCGACGCATGAAGGTTGACATTTTGATGCAAAAAAACACCTGCGATTTTTATAGACCTGTGTAAATAATCTCCATCAAGAAAGGCGTTAGACAGGGATGCATCCTCTCACCTCTGCTCTTCAATGTGTATGGAGAGTACATTATTCGGAAAACTCTCGAGGGCTGGGAAAAGGGGTTTGCTGTTGGTGGAAAGCGCATCTCCAATCTGCGTTACGCTGACGACACCGTTCTCCTTGCTACAACATTTGACGACATGAAGGAGATACTGCATAGATTGGAGGTGGAAAGTGGCAAATTAGGGCTTGCTATAAATAGGCAGAAAACCAAGCTTATGGTGATAGATCGTGCGGGAAAGCTATCGGGCGCCTATAACATCCAAGGCATCGATACTGTGGACAGTTTCATTTATCTGGGCTCTAATATCAATAATGAAGGCAGCTGCGTCCCAGAAATAAAGCGACGGATAGCCATGGCTAAAGATGTTATGACACGCCTCCAAAACATCTGGAAAAATCGCTCTATAAGTTACAAAACTAAAGCCCGTTTGGTCAGAGCATTAGTTTTCCCGATTTTCCTCTATGGAGTTGAGACGTGGACAATCCGAGCAAGAGAAAGACAGAGGATAGATGCATTCGAAATGTGGTGCTGGAGGCGGATGCTCCGAATACCATGGACAGCCAAACGCACAAATGTGTCTATCCTTTCCCAACTAGATGTCAAGACCCGATTGTCTACAATATGTCTACAGCGTATTCTGACCTATTTCGGCCACATAATGCGAAGGGGAGATAGCAGCCTTGAAAAGTTGGTTATTGTTGGCAATACCGAAGGAAAGAGAGCACGAGGCAGGTCGCCAACACGATGGTCCGACCAAGTAAAGGACGCTACGTCCTCAAGCAATTTTCAGCAGGTGGTGATGGCAACTTTGGACCGGAGTAGATGGAGGCAGATTGTCCGCTTAAAAGCGTCCAGTGACCACGATCCTCAGTAATGAGGGACCGATTGAAGAAGAAGTAAATAGGGTGGCGATTCGGCTTGTGAGGCGATTTGATTAGAGTGTAAATCCCCCATTAATTAACCTTTTCACCGCCAACGCAGATAGAACGCGATGCCTCGCCAGGCTATAAATAATGTTTAACGAAATATACAGTAGGTAAACAGTAGTGATGAGGGTATCGTCAAGTTTTATTTATAATATTACGAATATAAATAAAAACTGATTAAATATTTCGATTTAATAGTAAGAAAAAACCGGGCAAGAGCTAGTCGGACTCGCGCACCGAGGGTTACGTACCATCATAATGTTTTTAAATTTTCATCGACGAGGCCTATATTCATCAGAGAATTGTAACACTGTGCACTGCGGTGTAGAATATTGCAATTTTATGTCAGCGCCATCTCTTGACCGATAGTGGAACTAATGTAACTTGTTGATGATTTCTGAAAAAGTGTGCTATTTAGAGACTTGTTTTATTTTTCTTTTACATAAACTTCTATCACAAACTTCGGAGATAAGGGGGGAACGGTATTTTTTTACATTTTTCATCAAAAGTCGAAAACTATGTGGCCTAAAAAAAAAAAATGTTTGAGTATGTGCAAACTGCGCTCTTTCATATGATACCCCACATGCCCTAGTAGCCCCACTTCGAATTTTTCAGACCCCCTTTCAGTCCCTATTGCAAAAAATGTGCATATATTTTTATGTCTTTCTTATTTGCATAACAGTTGGGCAAACGTCATCTAAAACTATTCCTAATTTCAAGTTGATAGCATTAGTAGTTCTTGAGATATCCAGCTGTGACAGACAAAATGGTAAAAACGGAGACTAAGTCTGTCTGTCACAGCTAGATATCTCAAGAACTACTAATGCTATCAACTTGAAATTTGGAACGGTTTTAGATGACTATGCCAAAGTGACTTTGACAACTGTACGCTTATGAAGTCACAGAACGACTTCTATAATAGTCCGTGGCGCCCGGGGCACTGACAACCAATTGTTTTGTAGAGATGGGAATATAATTATCGACAAGGATTGCTAACAACTATTCAATTCCGGATCGGCACCCATCTGAAGGTTGAAATTCGTCTATTTTCCATTTGTTACAAAGTAGTTAACTAAGTCTATATTTTCCTGAGCTCATATTGTTTTCTATAGTAGTATGTATAAATATTTCAACGGGCGAAAATAGAGATGGGAATATAATTATCGACAAGGATTGCTAACAACTATTTAATTCCGGATCGGCACCCATCTGAAGGTTGAAATTCGTCCATTTTCCATTTGTTACAAAGTACTTAACAAAAGTTTATATTTTCCTGAGCTCAAATTATTGTTTTTGATAGTTAGTATTTATAAATATTTCAACGGGCGAAATCAAACACTTGTAACTTTCGCGTCACAACACTGGCCGACTCTTAATAAATTCCTTGGCGTTCTGGGGACATTAAAAATATTCGGAGTTTTTATTTTTGCCGGTTTTAAGACAAATAAGGGCTTCTTTTGTGTGGAAAAAGTATAAAACGGTATTAGACAGCACTATATTAAGTAATAAAACGAAACAAAGCTTTAAAAAAAATAAATTTACTGTTTAAATATCTACATATATATTTTTTAAGATATTTAAAATGAAGTGCTTCTAATGAAGTCGTGGCGTTGGTGGTATGAAAATCTGGAACTTCTATTGAAGTCCGTGGCGGTGAAAAGGTGGTGTAATACGAGTAGTGTATATTTTATGTCTTGGGACTCAACTAGATTCCTAACCATAGGTATACCTACCTATGTTACATAAAATAAAGCAATGCGGTTGTAACATCAAGCAAGCACGAAAAACTATAGATACCACCTCACTTATTGATTACTATGTGTAATTCATTTGATTTTAAGCACATCAAAGCAGCGACATCGTTGGTATGCTTAACATTTGTGTTGGGTTCGTACATTATTCCTTGTATGATCATTCTATTTCAGGTTGAGAAGTTTCGGAGATGTAGGTAAATACTTAAACGAAAAGTAACGCCGAAATATCTGACTGCTTTTAAATGGGTTCCGGTTATGGTAGGCTTTATGAGCAATGAGAGTTCTATTTAGGATTTTATTTTCTAATGCCAGTCACCGTAGCTTACCTACTTGTGGTAAGAAGAATCAACAATCAAACCTTGAAACAAATGACGGCTATTGACCAATGATTGTTTGACCCCTTTGTAGTTTCTGCTATTGAAGCTAGCTATGGTATACGCCAAACAGTTTGACCACAGTAGGCAGATCTTGAAGGCCTATTGAACGTACTACGGTGTTTCACCCTCCTATTATTAGAGAATTATAGGGACTAGGAACTTAAATGAAAAATAAATATTTGTGTTAATATTTATTAGCTACTATTAGAAGCCACAATTGCTTATAATCTTTTTTGAATATAAAAACCTAAATATTTACAAACGGATGAAAAGAAACTAAGTAAAGACAGCAACATATTATTTTGAGATTATTGCAAAAACTGTCAGATGTATTGCATACGGGTTCAATCACGGCTCACAAATACTTAAATAGAGATTTTCCTGCTACCATAAATATCCCATTACTTACAGACACAAGTTCCTACCAAATGTCAGTATTAGCGTCAGTATTGGCTTTATATTGAAAAAGATTATGGAGGGAGCGATAAGGAAAGGCGATACAGCATTTTTATCGCTCTCTTGGTCTTTTATGTCATTCTAAAAAAAATTTTACGTGTAAATCTTTGTAAAACTAACAACAATATATAAAATAAAACATAAATGTATTTGTAAAAAAGGATGTCAAAACTAAATCTTATTTAAAAAACTTACCACACTAAATTACATTAATTTACGTTTCTACATAATTATCAACTTTAATATTTGAAATAAATAATATTTTTCTTTTACACACTATATATTAGTAATGGCACTAGTTATTATTCATGTTATAACAAGGCACAAGGGCGGATGAGGGAGCTGTGGCTACGTCGTACATATAATATATAAGACGTCGTATCGGAGATTAACTGAGATTACCTCAACGAATCTGTACATAATATTTTACTTACGTACTTTATATTTTATAAGATTACGATTATTAGTACACTGCGGATCTTTGAGAGTGTTCGGCGTTTCATCATAATAAATTGATGTTCTCAGAACTTGACTGAAAAAATATATCCGAAATACGTGAGATCACTCATAACATCAATTTCAGACTTTCCGCCTACATCATTTATTCAACTTTTACGTCAATTTATTTACAGTCAAAAAGCAAATTACAATATATCTCACCTTCTGCCTTACAATATGAATTTTATTTATGGCAGTGAGTAAAATAGTTAATTGATCAGAAAAAAAAAAACAACTTTGTTTACACTCGCACAGTTCTACGTTTTAATGAGTAAATATTCGACGAATATGATATGACTATAATATTGTAAATATTTACGTAAATTGCTTTTAATATTAATAGATATATATACGATATAATATCGGGTTACCAAATTGACTCAACGATAGACTGACTTCATGCTCATAGATTCTTCGTAAAGTCTTACGGCAAAATGAGATTTAACAATAATTCAGACGCTCAAGTCAAGTCCCTTTCTTTTAAATGTATTAAATGTTATTCCCGATTTAGTCAGTTATGTAAATTAGGATTACTACCGTCAATAATAATAATTATAAAACATTATAAAGCTCTAATCTACAACCTATCGAACGCGGTATGGTCTTAATATAATGAAAAGAGTGTTTGTTTTAGCACCCCGTAAGCCCCGTATCACGTTCGATTTTACGAAGCTACACACAAACACATAAGTACATACTACATACATTCACACATAAGTACAAAAAGCGTACAATATACATCCTGAGATTAAACAGACCTAACAATTATATAAAATAATTTTAAAATAAATGTAATGCATAAATACAGACTGTTTGCATTTGTGCTATATAAATATTTATACGACAAAAATGGAGAGAACATTATCAATAAACACATTACCCTCCTTTGTGTCGCGCAGTCGGATAAAAATACGCTGAAACGTAATCAAGTAGGCAGGTAATATTTTAGCATTTCGCGCTTTCTTATATAAAATTCTATTGAAAGGCACATTTTAAGGCAACTCTCTAAACATTTTACAATATATATTATCATGACTCTAAAAACTTATGTTTGAATAAAAATTCTATAAACCACGAAATTTCATTGAACACTGACAACTTGATCATTATGTAAATGCGGCATAAATTATTGTATGTTTTGAAATGTTTCTGACTATTTATACACAATATTATTATTTTCCAGCATATGTAGGGTTTTTGAAGGTCGACGTTGCTTGCTTGTAAATGGGGTTCTCGCCCTAGGAAACAAAAAGGACACAGTGAAAACCAAATACATTCATAAGAATTCGGAGATATATGACATACACCAGCCCGCAATTGACTCGCGTCGTGGATTTACGGCCTTCACAGGGTGGAGGCCTGTCCAAGCAGAAGAAACATAGGCTGGATATTATGTTGTTGCAAGATCGAACATAGCAAATGATCTATGATATAACGCTGATGTACTGATTTCTTTTCTGAAAGGCCTTTTTTTTTTTTTTGCGGATGGGAAATCATCAAATGACCCCTCCCACTCTGGGTGGAGCGGAAGAGAGTGTCAGACTCTTACTGACTAAAACCCACCCGTGTTCCTTCCTTAGCCCTTTATGTTCCGGGCCAGCGGTAACCCTTTCGGACAATCCCGCTGACCCGGCAGTTCTGAAAGGCCTGGTGCGTACTACTCGAAACTGGCGCGGTGCGCATGTATCACCAGCTTTATATCTACTCCGTGATCATCAGATGAATGAACGTGGACCAAGCAAAAGGTGGTCCCACGTAAGGATCACAGCACGTAGCCTTCTGTATATTCCCATGGGAAAAGGATGTGAGGCCCAAATGTATAACAAATAAAAATATTCCCGAAATGTGCTATAAAAAACCCAGTTTTATGGCCCGCTATAAAAAAATTCTATGATATGTATTCTCAAATTTCATGCGCAGAATTTTCCTTACCGTGTCCCACTTGGCCATCATGCGTTCCTTCTCGAAGCGCGCGAACTCCCTGCGGTCGTGGATGGTGGTCGCCATCTTCCACAGCATCAGTAACGCTAGACCCACAAGCACGATCGCCGCGATCACACCGAGCACAATACCCAGAATAGGCACCTATGAGTCATGAAATAATAGCAGGTGAATGTGGGTGTACGTTGGCGGCGTTGTTATGTTTTTTGTATAATAACAGGATAGGTGGTGGTGCAGAGCAGTGGTGGCCCTGTGGTGAAAGCCGCGATTTACGGGTACAGGTCATGGGTTTGAACCCAGGCAGGCATGGATATTGTGCGAATGATTTCATCACCACTGCTCTTAAAACAGTGAAGGAAAACATCATTAGGAACCAGCAGGTTTTGGAGCCACAAATTCGAAGACATGTCCACAAACCCGCACTGGTCGAGAGTGTCCCTCCATTTTTTTTGTCTTTGCTCTAGTGATATTAATAGCGGGAAAGGATTTGTATATGGCATCCCAATGGTGTGAGAAAGTCTAACATAAGCAATGGGTCAATCAATCAATATCAATATGAATCCCGAGAGGATCCACATTAATCATATTCTGACCAAGTCCACACGTGGAAGCAATAAATATATTGAGTATGATACCAACCATTGCGTAAGTTAGAGATTAGATAAGCTTTTATTAAGATTAGCTAAAGAACAACAAATATTCTTATGAAAAATCGATTTTAGCTGTAAATGCAAGTATAAATAAAATTTACATTGAATTACGAATTCTCCCTTAGTTTGTTGTTCATTCTAGAAGTTTTTGGAAGACTTTTGTACAGTCGTGAGTGTTAACATGCTGATATGAAAATGATGGGTACCTATAATATTGTTCTCTAAGTTCAGCCATATTTATGTATTTGTAAATTTAATGTATAAATAATTACGGCTAATATATGACTAACATCCTGTGACAAAAGAAACAATCACGCTTGAGTGAATTAGCGTCAAACGTATCATTACTTCAAATAAACAGTGTTATTGGTAAAACATTAACAACTTCTTAAGGGATCATTGTACTCATCATTATGAGCAACTATATTATAGCAATATATTATATTATATTATAGTATATACTACTAATTAAAGTGATATTCGTCCATACCTTCTTAGGGCATTCTCGTTCCTTTTGCGCCCTAATAACAAGTTGCTGGTTCTCATTGTAAGAGTAGACGTACACATACAAACAGTCTTCGTCGTCGTAGAATGAGCACAGATGCTCGTTTCGAGATTCGTTGGCTGAAATAAAAAACAAATATTAAGGTAAAGCTAGGCATTGGTCACGCGCAGGTAATGCGCATGATACGATTATGATTCATTGCGGATGACACACTAAACGTGTCAATGAAGATGTTGACACGAGAAGTGTGTCATACCTTTATTTATAAAGTGGTATGTAACTGTAGAGCACATCAGAGGGCTGAGGGAAGAACGTGCAACCACTTCCTTATTCCCGTCAATGAAAACCATGAAGAAGTCCAAAGGATGGGCAATTGGCATTGTAATTTTTGTGGTGTGCAATTCCGAATATTTATCTTATTGAACTTACGTAGAGGTCGTAAGTTTAATTAGATAAGCTTGCTAGATTGCGCGTTATCCGATGTCGTTTAAACTGTTTTTACTGTGCAATTTTTTTAAAAAATTGCCTGACAAGTAGGTAGTGGCTGTCATATTTAAATCCTCTAAAAGAATCTTTATAGTAGTATTGCCTCACCTTCAATTTTGCCTTCTTCTACGATAGGGAACAGCGCACAATCGCCACAGTTGTTAGTATCGGGGTTGTACCGCGGACCTCGTTTGTGTACCTCGCACAGTACACATTCTTTGAACTCGCCGCAACGGCCGGGACAAGTCTAGAACACATTGATAAAGGTTTAGCTCTCTTGTAAGAAGTTAATTAAGTAATTATTTTTGTCCTTATATGGGTACTTACAGGACACTTTTCACAGTATTTGCCAGAGTAATGACGGTCATCATCAACATTACACACACATTGACCGCACACACATTTTCCGTTTCCACTGCATATTTCGTTGTTTTCTGTAACAAACGTAATGATTAGCGCCTTAAAATTGAAAGTGTGCATTACATTCAGTTATCGGTAATTACCTACCACATTGATTAAGACACAATTAAATACAATTACTGTACAGTAAACGACACGCCAAATATGTTTTTGACGCAAAAAGCAAAAAACTAAACTAACGGTTTAAACGCCGTATAATTTTCATGATTGCATTATAATGCAACTTTTTTTCACCATTTGAACAGTAATGACCACTTCAAACGCCACTAGCAAATCCTGCGTTTATTATATGAAGGTAAAATGAATCCGCGTCTGTATAAGTTCATGGTATCAAAGGGTATGGTGGAAAGCCTGCTTATTTTATGTAAAGCCAGGGAAATTAATTGTAAAGCAAATTAAATAGGTACCAATTTAAATTGTCCGTATAGTCATATCACAACTGTGATTCTGTGACAGTGTATGAAATAGCTATCACACGACGAATTGACGTAAGGTATGACACATTAATTTCCCTGACTGTATATCAATATTCTTCATACCAGGCGATCGGCAAGGCGTCTGATCCTTCAAACACTGGCAGGCTGGCCCAGTGTACTCGGGTGTACAGCTACACTTGCCACACACACATTCACCATGCTCAGGGCCGGAGCATAGCAGACCCTTGTTCATGTCACATGTGAAGTTATCGCACTCGCAGAACGGGCCGGAGATCACCTGGTGGAAAGAAGTAAAGTTCAAAGTTGGTTTCTGCCGACACGCAAAGCAAGTGATAGATAAAATATTGCGCTCCGTTATCATTTATTCCTTCGTTTACTTGTGGTTAAAACAAAATAACTCTTGACGGTCAAGGGTTCATTTGTTTTAAGCACGAGTAAATTATGTTAAGGTTAAAAAAAAATATAACGGAGCGCGATTATGTTATCTATTACTTTTGCTTTGCGTCTCAATGGCTCCTACTTTACCAACTCAGGAGACATAATATGTAACTGGCAAGTAGCTAATTTGATGATTTAATTTTTAAGGTCATGGTCATGTCTCACAATGGACAAGAGAAGAATCCGACATTATAAACACATCCATATAATGCTATAAACTATTAAACAAGTCACAAATACTGAATATTTCTCACCTTTTGAGAGTCATCCATCTTGTTACACTCGCAGACACCACAGATACACGTCCCTCTGTTAGAGCACAGAGGTCCGGAGCTGGCATTAGTAGGCCTGCAGCCACGCTCTTGTTCAACTGATACGCCGCCGTGGGCCGAACATTCGCAATTCTTGCCGAAGCGGCCGGGGTGGCACACGCATACTCCGCAAGCTGACACACCCTCGCCGCTACAGACTAGGGGACTGTCGTTGTAGGCCTGAATGTAGAACCGAAAGAATTATTGATGTACTTATTCATATGTTTTTTGATATGGGTGCCTTGATATCTAGTTTTGGTTCAGCATAGGCGTTCGCTGAAAGTATACGCTGCGTAGACGTAGCGCAAACGCGATGCTAAGAAAACGTGAACGTGACGAAGTTACATTACAATCACGTGCCTGCCACTATACTGCAAATGTGACTATTGCTGGAAATTTACTTTCAGTAGTATAGTGATACTTCTGCTTATTACATGTTTAATATTGAACAGATCACGGTACATAACGGATATATTTTTTTAATCTAGAATATGAAGTAAGTACTGACGTCATGATAATTATCAAATGACTACAAAGTGGAATCTAAAGTAAATAGTCAATAACTCACATAATGATTAGGTTGTTCGCAGGGACAGTCGCAGATCATCTCGAGATCAACGGTGAGGCTGTCTGAGATACCGACAGGCGAGATATCGAAAGTCTGCTTCCACTTGTTGCGGTCCTTGGGACATTCCTTGAGGGTGATTTCAGCTGTGAATTCTACCACATCTCCCACCTACAAATATATGAAACAAATTAGTACCTGCATAAATTCCAAAAAAAAAAATATTAAATAACTATTTTTGGGTCCACACCTTTAATCCGTCGCATTTGTTCGTCTGCGTAAGTTCTTTGCCGCTAAGACAAGATGAGTAATACACTATTTGTACAGCATCACTCGACGAATCTTTCATTTCCACCGCTGACGTAATTTTCTGCAAATAATCATAATGTAACCTTTATTTTTATAACTGCAATAAAACGTAAGGTCATTGATAACCTATTGTCATACACATCAGAGTTACAAATCAAAATGTAAGGTCATTGATAACCTATTGTCATACACATCAGAGTTACAAATCAAAACGTAAGGTCATTGATAACCTATTGTCATACACATCAGAGTTACAAATCAAAACGCTCTTGACCAAGGCCAGGATTTATCCATATTTTCATAATCCTATGGTTCCTGAAATCCTACCTTTATTTTGTTGTAATCTCATTATAATGTTGATTGTTTTTCTGTCAACAAATCATTTGTACTGGGCATTCGACCTATGTTGTTACTTATTTATAAGTAGCGCCAGACGTGTTAACTTTACGATTTATTTATATAAGACGGTATTTACAACAAATACAATGCACATACAAAGTTATAAAAACACATATATAATGCTATAGTTATTTTTAAATCATGGTACCTATTTATTTTATTGTTATAATAAGGCTGATCTATAAATGCTTAACTAAAACACTATCGGGAATTCCCCCAAGGGTAGGTAAGTAGGACCGATAATAAATAAGCAAATAAAATTATTAATATGTAATAGGTATTCGAAATTAAATAATAAAATTAATGCCTTGTGGTATTAATTCCGCATATTCAACTACTGTACCTATGTCAAGATTAAATAAAGTGCTACTGTATTTAAATAGCCTCCACAAATTCTCATACTTCCTCGATACTAAAGAAGAAGAGATGCTACTCTCATTGTGATAGGTTAATGGCAGTATGCTCGCTATGGGACTTAAATGGCGAAATGTTGGATTAATCTGTATTCGCGACTTATTTGCTAAAAATTTAAACAAATATGAGATTATGGAAAAATAATTTTAATTTCTACACAATAAAGTTCAGTTTACGCTAAAACTTCAAACAATTTTATAACTTTTCAATAGTGCTAGTCACTGAAATCAACTTAATAACCATTCAAACAAAGTTGATATTTGTTTAACTTGAAATAACATCAATTTGAAACATAAGTTTGTATAGATTTAGGTACTATAGGTACATCTCGGCCTAACCGTTCAGTGATAACAGGCGTGATGTTATATTAAGGGTTGCTACTCACGTTGTACTGTTCCCGCACAAGGTCGACGATATTATCAGAGTCGTTGCTAAGCACTCCGGTACTTGATCCCTCGATGTGCTTGCTCAGCTGCTCATATACGCTGATCTGTTCTGCCGTCACCGCGAAGATCACGTTGATGGCGTGTTTCTTAACCTACAAACAGACGTTATAATGTTACTTAGTGACATTTAGTTTATCGTAATCATGGTGTGTGAATGATGATAAAGACCCATGAAAATTGGGTTGATGAAATGTTTCAGCTTGCCGGAAAGAATAGGAGAAAAATAGAAGTACGAAGTAGTCATGATTGTGCAAAATTGTGGCCGTTTATAAAAAGGTACGTGCGTCGGAAAACCTCAAACATACGTAACAGCCTGCTATGCACGATTTTATAGGGAAAACCACAGTCCCCGAATTCACAACATATTATAGCTTGAGGTCCTTTTACGCCCGCTTGCAGCACAAATCACCAAATACACTATCATCATCATCTGCCTAGCCTTTTCCCAACTGCTGCGGCCGGCTTCCAGTCTAACCGGATGCAGCTGAATACCAGTATTCAAATAAATCACTAAATACACTAAACGTATATATAACATAGTTCTATTTCGTTTGAAGATGACTGAGAGAGATGTTTGAAAAATGTTTAACCTTAAACGTATTTAGTGATTTCTTGTGCAAGTGGGCCTTAGTATCCTTCTGGTTCAGAAAGCGTGAATTGGAAAAAAATATTTTACCTTAAGGCGGTACCAATCGCCAAAATATTAGTCACTCGACTAATTTCAACAATTGCTTCAATTTAAGCCAAACTATGGTTTTAACATCGTTTGAAAATGCATAATTAATGCTGACTGTAAATTTACCTGAAGTATGAACGTGACCTATTCTTTATTAGGTTGATTGTAACATGACTCAAAGATAACGGAAAAACTAGAACCAATTAAAAACAAAACACATACCTTATGATTAATCTGTGAAATACTGGGGTAATCCTGCAACGTCGAGTGTGTGTAGGTATTGTCCGACATGTGACATTCGCCATCGTTAGGTTGCACGATACCGCCGAGCTGCAATTGAAAACAACACTTTTTTTTATAAACCATTTACTTAGCATGTCGACAGTCGTTCTATCTGTAATGGCGACTTTTATTGCATATGATGCGATAAAAGTCAGTAGACATTTTGGATAGCAAATGGCCAAATATCATTAACTCGTGAATCTATGATTGCGATATACTAATGAAATCCACTGCATAAAGAGTATTTTTTATTTATTTTTTTATTTTTGATATCTACAGTGTTCAGACAATTTTTTTTTAGAACTAGTTTTTGTTCCTTTTCCAGTTAGAATGGACTATCTAAATCCCTTCAAAAAAATCATTTTACCTTTCCGTCTCCAGCGTAATGGAAGCCAGCATCCGTTGAGAAGACAAGCAGTCTCCTAGCCTGGTCGCGCCAGCCTATCTGTTGCTTGCACACAACCGCTTGCATGATCGCGTCGAAGCCTCCTTCGGGGGCGTCCAAGTTACCTGATACGTCTGCTTTAGCTACCGCTTGCTGTAGTACGAGAAAAATACAGTCAAAGACCCATGAACTAAGCAATGTAGTGCTAAATACCATGCAGTAAGTACGCGTTTTATTTCAAGAAAATTAATAGAACTTCCAGAATTGGTTCTCTTAAACTCGACCTTAAGATCCCCGATTAAGAATACCTCCCATTGTCTTATTCCTATATGTTGTCAAACCGCGTCAATCTATAGCATTTCTTATTTTTCTATGGGAGGTCAATAATTAGTAGACAGTGTTTATGGGATAGTATGATGATGATAACTTACCTCGAAGAAATCAGTATCAGTACTGAGCGACATCTGATTTTGGTATCCATAAGGAGCTGCACATCCTTCACAGGGCGATATTAAACTGAAAATAATGACATTTAAATTATCTGATTCAATACCATTTCATAAGCCATCTATTCAATAGAATATTTCATGACTTACTTCTTGGGCACAGTAGATACGTAAGGCATGACTAGTTTATCTACAAATGAGCCGAAACCTATTCTGAACATAGAAGTCATATTCCTCATCGTAGCAGAGAGCAAACTTCCCAGTGTACTGAGCTTCTCTTTGTCGTTCTTCATAGATCTACTGAGGTCCATGAGATAGTATAAGTCCACGGGATAATCTTGAGCCCTGGAGTAAGCAAAAGTCAGCTTCTGCATTTGGTCTGTGAAAAAAATATAATTACATGTAGGATTACCATAATAAGTTAAATTCATCAGGACATTGTGTCATAGATAATTAAAAAAATAATTAATGCATACAACTCTGCAAACTGTTTATCATAACTGGTTGAGTTATGACTAATTACTTAACTTCCCACACAGAATGGTATGAAAACAATGTACTTACTCATTCTTAAGTTGAGATTCACTTTCTGTGGTTTCATCTGTACTAAGCTCTCGCCACCAGCGGCACCAGCGGCTCCTCCGGCCGCTGCTGATGAGGAACCTGCTGCTGAGAAGCCGCTTCCCTTCGAGCTATAAGATTCTTCGAATGATGATGAACCTGCGGCCATACCCATTCTGGATTTTGCTGAAAGAAAAAATACCCCATGTAACCAAGTTACTAGGAAAATCATTAGGTCAGTTCCAATCAAATTATACTATCTGTTACCTCTACTCAGTTCAATATTGTACTTGGGATCGACAGAGCGCTGGTTGTCTGGATTGAAGATGTAGGCTTCATCGCATCCTGCGGTTCCGCCTCTCTCCATGGCAGGGTTGAAGCACCTTGGGCCATTGAACTCTGCCGCGAAGCACCAAGCACAGCTGGCAGTGCGAATGCAGTCGCTGCAAGTCGTCTTACTGGAACAGGGGTTCTGCGCCAGGAGTTGTTCCGCCCGCTGCCCCCAACATACCGCCAGCAGGCACACCCACACACATAGTCGTAAAACAGTCGATCGTTGTTTATACATTTTGTAGTTATTCTATAGATTCGTTTTCAGATCAAATTCTGTAACAAGGACAATTTCGATTTTAACAAAAGTCTGTGATTTAAATTATTGTTGCATATTAATTGTTATACTGTCTTAGTATACATATAACAAGCGTTTCAGCGTGCTCATATAAAGGCATAACTTTCTACTTGCGTGACCCAGTATTAAAGGACAGCAGGAAAACTTATTATAATCTTGAACGCAATATATTTTTGTAATTACGTACGTTATCGGTATTACATAAACTCGTGCAAGCTTCATATAAAATGCATTACGAGTAAACGCAATGGAGTACGAGTATTATAGTCTCTCATAAATTATACAAAAACCTACATAATGATCATGCCTTATAATCCCCGACCGGAATCCCTGATAGATGTGTATATTAACTATCGGTCAGCCGCAGTGGGTACTTCGATACTAATTCCTCATATGTTTAATCAATTATGGCTGGCTTATCACCATACTACCTACATACTTACGTTTATGTCATAATACTAATATTATTAGGAGGTAAAATTTGTTTGTTTGTAAGTTTGTATGTAGGGGATAATCTCTGGAACTGGGAGTCGTATTTAAAAAAATCTTTATGTATTTGATAGCCCAATTCTTGGGGAAGGCTATAGGCTATTCAACATCACTATGAACCTTAGGAGTCGAGCAAAAACGCTACGCGAAAACGAAGTGATATAGGGCAAGAGACGTGGGCTCGTGATGCAATGCGACGGAATGGGTTGAGGGAACAAGAAAATTCACGCGAACGAAGTCGCGGGCAGAAGCTAGGAAGATAGTGTTATACATATATGTAGACAATACTCATTGATTTACTTATTTGAAACTTAGTCCCTTTAACCATAGCTTTCCTGCTGAGTAACTGAAGATTGCACGAACCGAACGCTACTAGGTTGGAAATAAATTCTTAGACACGTAACAGGCCAAGGTCTTCAATACAACTAGGTCAATGGGACAACTAAAAGGATAATTTTGAATGAATGAATGAATATTCATAAAACAAAGCAGCTTATGTAGATGAATACGGTGGTATAAATAAAGATTGTGTAAATCCAGTGACGAGGATTTAGACCGCACTATTAGCTGTAAAGTATGAATGATTGTACGACGCCGTCATCGGCTCACAGGTAGTAAATAGCGTTGAGTAAACGTTATGATACGGTTGGGACATATGGCCACCTGTGGGCGGCGGCAGCGAGTGAGAAAGGGCGCCGCCCACGCAGCGTCGTATCCAGTCCGCCTCGTCTATACCATGTGCAGAGTTGCTGACCAAAATAATATTGATATTAGTTGATTGAAACCGGTAGGACGGTGGGTACATACCTAACCTAGCTATATTGTTATACTTTTTCCTTTAATATTACTTTTTCCATATAAATAAATGAGTAATTTACACACTAACGCGAATGTCACAAGCAGCAGAGTCTAAATAAGGCCATATGTTCACCTTGTTGACTTGAGTTGCAAACAGCATGTTAACTGCCATAAATGCTTATCTTTCCGCATAATATTTAGGAGTCAAATAAATGAACTAGGTTGCTTGAGATGTGACGATCGTGCGAGTAGGTACACGATTAGAGTGCAATTTTTAGAAGCAAACTTATAAACCGACTAAACAAGCTCGTAAGATGTCCAAAATTTCGTAATTAGAATCGAATAGACAAATTGTTCTAAAACCTCAAGACGTTATTTAAATAAAAAACAAATACCTACGTAAATTTTGTATTAAAAAAATTATATGTTGGATGTAGGTTGTAGGAATATTGACCAGCAAAATAACAACGCAAGATACCTTTTTTTTTTTTTTTTTTTTTTTTTTTTTTTTTTTTTTTTTTTTTTTTTTTTTGGGTGGGAAATCATCAAATGACCCCTCCCGCTCTGGGCGGAGCGGAAGGGAGTGTCAGACTCTTACTGACTAAAACCCACCCGTGTTCCTTCAGTTGCCTGTGCCAGGGGCCACGGTATCTCTTTCGAACAACCCGCGACCCTGGCGGGCATCGGCCCTAGCGGACCCCGTCAGTTGGTGCTGACATCTCCTTGAGGCGCGCGTGGAACACAACGCGCCGTCGACCCGGGCCTGGTCCTTACCGGGCGGCGAGCTGCCCATTGCTCGCCGCCCGCAAGCCCGCGCCTACGGTGGCCGGGAATCGGCTATCGACTCCCGACGCCCGGGGCGTCTCCTGCGGCGGCTGGGGGCGTGAGAGCGCAAGGATTGCCTCTCCCTCACGCGCTCCGCCTCCTCCTTCGCGAGCATCACTGCTTCGCAGAAGGAGGCGATAGCCTCCCATGCACTCTCGCTCCGAACCATGGCCCGGACTAGGGCCGGACGCGAGAGATCGCCGCCGCCGATCGCCGCCGTGAGGACACGGCGGTGCTCTGCCCAAGCTGGGCAGATCTCCACCGTATGCTCCACCGTGTCCTCCGGGCGATCCACACAATGGTGACACCCGGGCGTTTCCTCCCGCCTTATTCGGAACAGGAACCTCCCGAAGCAGCCGTGTCCGGTGAGGACCTGCGTTAGGCGGAAGGTGAGGACGCCGTGGCGCCTCTCTAGCCACTCCTCAAAGAGGGGACTTATCGCCGCGATTGTGGCGTGCCCAGCACTGGGTTGCGACAGTCGCACTCTCCATGTCGCCATGAGATCCCGCCGGAGCTCTGTCCGCTGCACCGCGATTTCTCGCGGCAGCGGAGTTACGCCCCGGCGTTTCACCTCCTCTCGCCACTCCCATATGTAGGCGAGGACTTTGGCCTCCAGATCCCATGGCGGCAGTCCGGCAAGGAGGCTCGCTGCCTCCCCGGAGACCGTGCGGTATCCCCGGACTAACCGGACGGCCATGACCCTCTGGGACGCGTTCAACCGCCTGGCTGGTCGCCGCCTCAGTGAACGCGCCCACACCGGTGCCCCGTAAAGGGCCATGGACCGCACGACCCCCGCGTAGAGCCTCCGGCAGGAGGCGTTTGGACCCCCTAGATTTGGCAGGAGCCGCTTCAACGCAGCCCCGGCCCGCTCCAGTCTGGGAGCCAAACGTCGGAAGTGTTCCACGAAATTCCACCGGCTGTCGAGGACAAGTCCCAGGTACTTCATCGTCGACTCGACGCCGATGTGAACCCCTCCTACCGTTATTTGGGAACCCGACGGTGGCGCGTTCCGAGGGAACGCAAGATACCTGAAGAGAGATTTCAGTAATCATTGTTTGTATTAAGCTGCTCTTGTTTGCACTTACATATTGACACCGGCAACTTGATAAGTCACTTATCATAATTATTATCACTGGATTAGCTCACGTAGTATAAGCATCACAGTTGTGTACTCTGCAGTCTTCACAATAACTGTTTATATAAAAATATTTTATAAAACTTATATTTATAGCATTTGTAGCTTTTAGCTCCTTTTAACTACAGTTAAACAAATAACACATAAACTAAAAATATGTTCTCAGTTCACCAAAATAAACTATAGCCCATAATTTGAATTATGGGATTTTTATCACAATTATAAGATTCTAACAATTTTAATCAGTCTCAGACCAGTAATTTTTACAAATTATATTTGTAATATTGTTTAACACAGCGCGACGTGCGCCCGCGCCGGATACACGCGTGACTAATTGTACAGAAAATAACTTCGTCAGCGGGTGATACAGCGAGCGCCGTCACAGTTTCTTCTCGGAACCGATACTCAATACACTCATCAAAACAGATTCAATGCGACAGGGCTGGCAGAACTCTTAAAGCTCTGCGAATATTTAGGTCATAATCCTTTAGATTATCCGTACAAATGTGAACCATATTTATTGATCATGTAAATCTTAAGAAACAGCTCCCTGTTTAACTACTTAACTAAGATCGTACTTGGAAGATAGCCATCAATTAGTTCATGACACGATGTAAAATCATATCGTTCAATGGGTGTTCCTCAAGGTTCAATACTGGGGCCAATCATTTTTACGCAAGACGAACGGCGAAGTGTTATGCGTTAGGTGTCCAGGTTTCATGTACGTTTGTAATTAGTGTGTTCAACATCAACCTACATCGACATGATTTGCCTTATTTGCTTTCAGATACACCAAAAAAAGAAATAATGATGCTGTTACAAGAAGCTCCTTTCATCAAGAAACGCTATTGGTATACCGAATTGCTATAAATTAATCTAACTTAATAGTCTTGACTCACTGCAAATAACTTAGCTACTAATTGAAATTGAAACATCTTGTAGTGCTGTCTGTGTAAAACGATTGCACGATGGTAATTAGGAAAGTGAACGAAAGGTTTAAAATTACAGCAATGAAACCGGTGACTAAGATCAGGGTCTATTTTACGAGACCCCTTTTAACTTTTCCTACTTTACTTTTTTTATTTGGTGGATCACTGAAACTAGGTACAATAAAATTACCCAGGGCCTTGATCCACATTAATTCTTAGTAAAAAAAAAGCGCTTCTCTGAATTGAAAATTAACTATAGAAATAAATAATATGTACCTGAATGACTTTGGAGAGTGCTGTTTCACCGAACATCGCTTGTGATAATGGTTCAGTGGATGGTCCACTGTAGATTTAAGCATAATTTTTATCTACGTAGACTCAAAACAAAACTTCGGGGTTATCGAATTTATTCAAAGTGCTAAAAATATCATATTTTACATATCCGATGCATTTAGCCACGTAGCAAGTGTAGCAAATGCTACAGGCCTTGCGCATGGGCGTACAAAAAACAAGTCATGTTACCCTATACCACCATTAGGTTCATTGAAATATTAGGTAAGAATGGTCAAAAGAAACCTAAGCTCTACGAGATGGGATGCTAAAAATTTCCAAGATCGCATGCGCATCGCTCGCTCTTGCATACAAGGTTCTCTCCACAGAGCATGTAACCTTTTCTCTCAGAACTTGCAACTATACTGAGCATTGTTTGAAGAAAGTAATTTGCCTCAAGTACTTCTACTGATACGGAACGGAAAAGAACATATTAATTATTTTGTTAAGAAACATTGATTTGACTAGTGAAAAATTACGACACACCTAAAACTATTATGAGAAAGTTTTGTTTTATCTTGTAAACATAGATACCTAAACAAACTAGCCCCCTAGGTAAACTTTGCTACAAGCCCCGCGCTTGCTTAATTCGGCACTGGATGCACTGTTCTGTTACTAAGATGGGTTGGGCGGCCTGCTTTTCCATCAGGAATGATGACAAAAAGCTCGCCCCCTATCACATGGGAATTAAACATAACTAGCGAAATGTCTACCGCATAGGTAACCCTTTGGGGAATACAGGGGTGATGTTAAGTAAGATAAACTGTTACATCTTAATTATTAGCATCGCCAACTTTCAGAGTCAATCGTTAGCGTATCCATAAGACGACCTCCAATTTTGAAGACAAACCGGTGCTTCTGTAGGTCGACTAAATTACGTCATTAACAACTCTGACCGAGCAAACGATGATTCAAGTTGTGATATCGTAAGCATTCTTTCGCTTATACAGTATCTAACATTTGATGGCCATGTGAACATTTAAATCATTAGTTGGTCGCAGTTGTGAGTAAGCGGAATACAATCGAGACTAAATTATAAACATGGCAGAGCTATGAGAAAAAGAAACAGGCTTTTCTATTAAATAGACTATCGTTTAGTTACACTTAAACTAAACACAGACGTCCGTAGTAAGTATTTGTAACGCAGATTACGTCATATTTTGAGAAGTCGCGAATTACGAACGGGACTCATTTATAGCATGATGCGCTTTCTAGGAAATTGATTAGCTAACAAGTATAATTGAACGCAGTACCTACAAAGTTCCGCAAAGCCTTCAGCGGGTTTCCTTATATCGACGATAACGGTTAAGGGGTGCACCAGCGGGTCATCGACCGCTCCTGCTTACTTTGGCGGGCGCGGCGCCGCACAGTGGTTCAGGTAGTACGGGCATGCGGAAAATATTATTTTTAAATGAAATGACGTTGCGTTTCTCTATAATACTTTATTAAAATGATATAATGAATGTACTGGTGTAGGTATACAAAGAGGAAGATATAATATACGTAAATAATGTTGTCTTTTATTAACATGAAAATATTCATCATATTTTTTCACATGAATTCCATTATACTTAAATATTATGCAAAATATACAGTCTTTAAGCATTTCTATATAAATAAATATTAATAAACTAAATAATAAATAGAGAAGCCATAGTTTTAGAGATGGGTGCTATCCACTAATAAAGCTTTGGTGGCATGCGCATCATCATGAAGAGGATAGCATTTTTTATTCGGTACGGCACGTAAACTGTTGATAAGGGGATCTGAGGTACCTCAAAGAGCATATTCATTACATGATAGACGAGAACATTTTCTTGAATGACCTAACCTATAATTGCGGTAGTATTTATTTCGCGCTTCTTGAGCTTCCTCAAATAACATCCCGAAGATGTTTCAATCGTAAAAATATTTTTCAGCCACTGTTCATTTTTTACCGTAAAAGTATTTTTATTTCTCGCTGCAGTGTGCCACTTTTTCGTAAATACTGTGTGAAAATTACGACTCAACTTTTCATAAACTTGCTTCAAAACACTCTTTCTGTAAGCTGTGGATACATAAGGTTTAAATTTTCGAGGCATTTATGTATCTCACAATTACTTGATAATTATTATAATTTCCAATCAATCGGCATAGGCAATAGTAAAGCTATCCATCACTAAAATAACACTGTTATCGTAAGAGAAAATAATTGTAAGTGAAGTTAAAACTATCGTTCAATGCTATTTCAACTTACACGACATGATAAAGTGTTAATTACACATTTGTGATGTTAATTACATTAGAAACACTTATTAATATAATGCACTTTTTCTTAATTACAGAGCGTCATTAGTTAATTACCTGTGTATCATCATAACATATGCTTACGTATTTAATGACTACACACAATAGACTTATGATTCAACTAAAAATAAATGTTGAATATTATAGTATTTGGGTTTTATTCATACTTGAAGTAACAATATTTTTTGCACGAAATTTGTTAATTCTTGATCACCCTACTTTGGCATCATACATATAAAATAAAATACTGTATAATTTTATTTATTCGTATTACTTTAGGACTTGTTTCTACTAACATTCTAGTATGTGTTTACCAAATTCTAGACATTTTAAACAAAGTCGAAACAAAGGACTTTTTCCGCCCTTGCACCAATGTGCGCCGCCACTATTACCCCACGACATGGAACGCCATGTATGGAAGAGAATCCCCAATTAAAACGTTGCATGTTTTTTTAGTGTAGGATTCTGCTACATTTTTAAATCCAGGGTTCTCTCAGAATTTTACATTCTAGGTTGCAAAATATTTGACTTTTTTGCATAGAATTACCAAGGACCAAGGAGGCCTTTGTACGTATTTTTTTGTTCCTTTTTCTTGTCTGTTTATATGTGTGTACATAAATGGTTAAATAAATAAGAATTGTAAAATCTTCAATATTAAAAATATAGAATTGAATAACAATAATTTTCCTTAAAATATGACTAAAGGCATGAAATGGATCATAAGTTTTCAAGTGAAAATAAGAGTTACTAGCAGCGCCCCGCGGTTTCACCTGCGTAAGTTTCGATCCTGTGGGAATATCGGGATAAAAACTATCCTATGTCCTTTTCCGGGACTATCTCTATACCAAATTTCATCTAAATTAGTTCAGCGGTTTAAGCGTGAAGAGGTAACAGCCAGCCACACTTTCGCATTTATAATATTATAGTATGGATTTAGGGGAACTAACTATACATGATGTTATGTGTAGAATTTAATGTTATGAACACATTATTTATGTCCATTCATAAATAAGGATCATTCTAGTATGAAGTTGATTGCTTTGTTGAATGGAAAGTAATTTATTAAATGAAAGTTAAATTAAACGGAAGAATCCAAATAATTACCTATCAGATGCATCATTAATATGTGTTAGTATGTGAGTAATTCATTACATGAAATTCCAAAACTTACTACCTACTTAAAAAGAATAAAATTGTGAGCCAGTATAGTTAATGGAATTAATATTTTAAATTTCAGTTTGATAACAGGTGCCATAATCATGTTCAGCTGATTATTGTGACATAAAAAGTAAACATTATAATAACAGGATAAAACTGAGCTGATAAGTTAAAAGTTACCAAAACATATCTCATGAAACAACGAAATAACTATTTGAAAATTTACTTGAACTGTAATATTGTGTTGATGGCAATAGGCTCGCCTCCTATTATGTGGCAGTCAGTCATGGGACTTAAACATAACTGACAAAATGTAGGTATATGATTGGTACAACTCTATCTAACCCTTCGGGGAACACAGTCATGATTTTATGTTATTATTTTTATTCTTTATTATAGGTAGGTACTTATGTTTAATATCAACGTTATGCGAGTTAGGCATACTATTTTTATCTTTTTCAGAATAGCTGTTATGAGAACTAAAGCATCAATTTAAAAAAAGAATACCAGGCTAGTATTAGTCTCAATATTGAATGCATGTTGGTCTGTGGATGGGTGACCATCTTTAGATACTGAGACCCCCCGTGCCTCGGAAAGCACGTTAAGCCGTTGGTCCCGGCTGTCATTTGTGGATCTTTGACAGTCGTTATGGGTAATCAGAAGCCCGAAAGTCTGACAACCAGTCTTACCAAGTAACTGGGTTGTGGAGGTCAGATAGGCAGTCGCTCCATGTAAAATACTGGTATTCAGCTGCATCCAGTTAGACTGGAAGCTGACCCCAACATAGTTGGGAAAAGGCTAGGCAGATGATGATTGAATGCATATCACTGGTGCACATTATTTATTAATATACATCAATTAATGGCTTAGCAGAGAGGCATTTTTCCCTTCATAATTAAGATGAATTTAGCTGTTTGTTGTCATCAACTGTTCTTATCAACAATATCATGGATCTAAACCTGTTCCCAAGTACATTGGGTTTAATTGAAGTGAGTCTGTTCATGTTTTATTTTTAACTCACTCATTGTGTACTAAAATATTTTTTCTAACTGATTTTGACCAGTGTCATGTCATGGGACAGGAAACCCGAAAAGGTACCTAATTTCTTCATAAATTGGTTACGGTTTTTTTAGGAATCATATACAAATAGGGATCATGTCGTTAAAAGTTTAATGTTGTTAGTTGTTAAAAGTTGAAACCAGTGGCTATTGCTGGTATTAAACTTCGAGACAAACATAAGATAAGTTTTAATATTTTTCCTGTAACTGGTTTTGTAAAATTACATTGTTTTAGGGCGAAATAAATATAATTAGGTCGCTTGTGGGCTGACCACTCAGCTGAAGTTTACATAGTTTAAGATCAATACGGAATACATAAAAGATTACTAATTACAATGCAAATAACACTTACCAGTGCTTTCCCGTTATAAACGCTGCTATATTATAGTCAAACACATTTTAATTCATTTTACTTAACAATTACAAAACCCCAAGTTCACAAAATGTACAAAATATACGAATGAGTGATTGAAGCAAACAGACAAATCGTTCACAGGATTACTCATCATTCATTCCGGCTATGGGCAGAAAACTCAATACATTCATTCAATGCTTTTTACTGAAGTTCAGAAACTACGTTTTCCAAAGGATTTAAGGCTTCTCTAAGCAAAGTTTTTTATGTTTTGTATGGAAAAATTATTAACCGTGATTGATGTTTTTCACATTGTTGACCATCTCGAACTGCACATTATATATTTTCTCACACATTAACAATTTAAAAAGTAATCAGAAAAGATAGAATTGACGATGTAAAGAGGTTTTGAACGCAACGTAGTTCCAAATCGATTTTGTTTCATTATGTTGGTTGCACGTCGATCGTTCAGCCAATGAGACACTTCTGGCCTTTCTTCTTCAAAGAATATGGCCGACATTTTGATATTGCTGTCATGAAGATTTTTCAGTGACAAAATTTTAACTTTGTAGTTCTTCATGCACGGTTTTATGTTCCCAAATCGTTTTATTTTTTAATTGCTTAGACGGAGTGTAGTGTAAGCTATTTTATTTTTTGAAAATGGCAGCTGATCGCGAGATTGCTGCTGAAGACAGCATCAGAGTGGTTTGCCGATTTCGGCCACTGAATGACTCTGAAGAAAAAGCTGGATCTAAATTTATTGTGAAATTCCCTTCAGGACCTGATGACAATTGCATTTCTATAGGGGTAAGTGCAAATAATTTTAATGTCTATTGCTTTCCCCTATCATCGCCCTAAATTAGATCATGATGACTAATACATTACGAGTTGTTCACCTGCTACGAAATGGCCTTTCTTTTTCATTCCGCTTCGATGGTTATGATTATGATCGTGTTAATTCAAAGAATCTTGCCGAATAATCTCTGCATAAGTACAAATTTCTTTGTTTTGCCGAAAATCAATACAAATACCTCCTCGACCTTGACCTGAGTTGGTATACCACGATTTTTATGAATTTATTTTGTTTATTAGGCTCAATTATTTTAGCTCGTTACCGGTTTTCAATTACAAGATGAACAATACAAGAATGGTTGCTCATTGAATTCTCTTACCCTCTTTTTATGCATAAGAACTTATTGTAAGTACATGCTGAAGTGAAGAATCTCTGTAAATGATTAGGTATTGCAATAATTATAAAAAATATATCAAACATTAATTTTCTATCCTGCTACTATAAAGATTCATAATGGAAAATTCAAATTCTGTATGTATCAAATACCTTGTGATTATCAAAGATAAAAAGCTAAATATATCAAGAATAGTTGGCCTCACTGACCCTACAATTATTACATAATTTATTGCATCCTATATAGTATGTAATGAACTACTAATTAGAACTGGATATGTTCACATCCAGTTATGATTGAAGCAAGTCTAATAAACATTTCAGTAATTATTTTCGCATCCAGTAAAATCAAAACCTAATAGGAACTGGCACCTGACAAAAGAAACCAGGTAAAGATAATTAGGGTCATTTATTAATATGAGGGTAGTCCTAAAGATATTTAAAAAATTAGACAGTCTGAACTTGACAGGCAGTAATGCAATACCTATGTACAATTTGTTTTTTGTGTTATATTTTTTTTATGTAACATTATTACCTACTCCATTTTTAAATATTTTTAAAAGTATAAAAAAAGAACAGCCTACTCAGCTTATGGAAGTCCAAGCTAAAAGTAAGTAGGTACCTAGGTAATAATTATGTTTTCAAGAATTTAGTTCTAAAGCAGATTGGTTCTGCATTTATTTTGTCTCAAAATGTTTGATACAAATAACCCAGTTTATTGCCTATCTAGGTGATGATGTCAGATACTTATATTGACCTGATTCATCTTGGGATGAATGTACAGTCTATCTACAGTATGTTTTTGCTTTAGACTACACAGGAAATATTTGCAAATGAGGAATCTATAAATAAACTGTTCAATATGTCTACCAACACCAATAGGTACATTGAACTTTGTTAGTTTATGTTCTTAAAGCAGAGAATTGTTTGAACATTACTTGTTACAATAATTAAGTGATGTTTCATAAAATTCTCACATCTTTTTTATCTTTTAACCACGCCACGGCGCCTCAGGACTCGGTCCAGAAAACGGTGGCGTGATGACCTGGACGCGTACCGCGATGGCTGGTTTGAGGTGGCGCGGGAAAAGAGTTCCTGGAAGGATTTGTGGGAGAACTTTGCCCAGCAGTGGGACAGCATAGGCTAAACAAAAAAAAACAAATATCTGAAGGCATTTCAGTACTTTTGCAGCATGACAATAAAGTTCTTGCAAGTCTAAATCAAGTAGAAGTCAATAACCCACAAGAAAAATGAGCATGACTAGGGAGATCCTCTTTTTAATAGCAAACCTACATCAAGTACGGAATAAATTAGCCTTGGAAGGGAAGTGCTTGTGCTTGATAACATCTAATTTTAGAGAACATGAGTCAATTTAACTTGTGACCATCATTTTCAAAGTTAATCATAATTTCAATATTTTAGTTTTAATTTTAAGTGGATTCAGGTATTTTCTTACAGAAAATGATAACAATACAAAACTAAACAATCTTGATATTGTTATGTATGAAAGCCTTTCTTTGGCCTTCATGCTACATGTTTCAATACAGACTGTTTTCTTTTTCTAACTTAAATTGGTTTAAAACAATTTAGTATTTCAAGTTATTAAGCACATACACAACATCCTAATGTGTAAAATGTTAAGAATGTTTTGAACATTGTAAGGTCATTTGCATAATGAAATGCCAGCAAGTGACTAACACTTTAACAAGTAGAATTATATTAATCTTGCAAGAGTAATTTTATCTACAACAAGTAGGGTCCTACCCCTACTACTAGCTTTGTTGAATTACTCATAGTCTTCAAGCACAAATTGTAATTCTGTTTTTAGTCTACTTAAATAATTCATATTGTAGTTATTATATCATACATCTTATACCTATAGGTAATAAATATTCTTTACAATGTCTCGCACTGTACACAAGAGTTATTTAGAATGAAACTTTCATAATAGTATAGTATGAAATGCTTATTCAATTACTACTTTTTCTCAACACAATATATTTTCTAAAATAAATGCAATGCATTACTGCTCTTATATGTATCAATTTTCCAACTTTTTTTAGGGTAAAGTATACTTGTTTGACAAAGTATTCAAACCAAATGCAACCCAAGAAAAGGTCTACAATGAAGCTGCCAAGAGTATTGTATCTGACGTACTGGCTGGCTATAACGGCACTATTTTTGCATACGGACAGACCAGTTCAGGAAAAACACATACTATGGAAGGTGTCATAGGTACGAGTATGTAATTCGAATAAGATTATGAACATCAAATTAATTTTACCTAATTCATTTTTAATCATTTATTTTTTGTTTTACAGGGGATCCAGGCAAACAGGGTATTATTCCACGGATAGTAAATGATATATTCAATCATATTTATGCCATGGAAGAAAACTTGGAATTTCACATTAAAGTGTCATACTTTGAAATTTACATGGACAAGATCAGGGATTTGTTAGACGGTTGGTAACTCAACTATCTAATTCTATAATATATTTTTAGCTATGGTAAGAGTGTTCATATCTGACAGGTAAAATGGTTATTTTCAGTATCAAAAGTGAACCTCAGTGTTCATGAAGACAAAAACAGAGTCCCATTTGTCAAAGGTGCTACAGAGAGATTTGTGTCAAGTCCTGAAGAAGTGTTTGAGGTTATTGAGGAGGGAAAATCAAATCGACACATTGCAGTCACAAGTAAGTATTAAACATAGTTCAACATAGAAGCAAGTTGTGTATGTTCAGTTATTAACCAACACTTTTTACTTCAGACATGAATGAACATTCATCTAGATCTCATTCCGTCTTCCTCATAAACGTTAAACAAGAGAACCTTGAGAATCAAAAGAAACTTTCGGGCAAGTTATATCTGGTGGACTTGGCTGGTTCTGAAAAGGTACTTATTATTCTAATACTGAAATTATGTTAATGGATCAACCTTCACTAGTTAATGCATATTTAATACATTATTACTAGGAAATCATATTTATTATTTTCCTGGTCCAGTAAACCATAAATCCTTATTTCGAAAAATGTTTTAACAGGTATCTAAAACTGGTGCTGAAGGTACAGTCCTTGATGAAGCTAAAAATATTAACAAATCGCTATCGGCGTTGGGTAATGTCATTTCTGCATTGGCCGACGGAAACAAATCACATATACCATACAGAGACTCAAAACTGACGCGTATCTTACAAGAGTCGCTAGGTGGTAATGCTAGAACTACGATCGTCATCTGTTGTTCTCCCGCATCGTTCAACGAGAGCGAAACCAAGAGTACACTTGACTTTGGTAAAAGGTATGTGTTAAAGACACTATGTTGAATTTTTGCTTTACCAAATCAAAGCCATGCAGAAATAAGGAAATTAATTCAATATCAACACAACAGTCACCAATCAATTGTATAGAATTACCTAGATCATCTCATAACATTTAGAAGAAGAAAAAAAACTGTGGCACTGCCGACAGAAGTGAAAACAAAACACAAACAGAATACTTTGCCATCACTCACTGACATATCGGATATACATTAAAACCGAGTACATCCCGAGGACAGCCGAACACATCCGAAGCACCCGTATTTTTTTAATCGTCTTATAAACAAAACACGCGCGGTGTCGCTTACGGTAACAGTGGCGCGAGTTCAATGGTTTTTTCCCATCTCAAAAAATGCCCAACGCGTCTAAAGAAGTTTTCCACTTCAAAAAATGCATTAATGTTCCATATCTTCACAAATCTAGTGACAATCATACTTATGTATTATTTCCTTTGTAGAGCCAAAACCGTCAAGAATGTCGTCTGTGTCAACGAGGAGCTCACTGCTGAGGAATGGAAGCGCCGTTATGAGAGAGAAAAGGAGAAGGTGGGCAGGCTAAAGGGCAAGGTCAGTATTATAGCATAGCATTACATGGTAAAATTACTTCGACAGTAGGATTCTTAATTCTGATGACATATTCAATTTATTAGGTCGAAAAACTAGAAGCAGAGTTGAACCGCTGGCGCTCGGGCGAGACCGTACGGATCGAGGAACAAGTTAACTTGCAAGAAATCGAAGCCGTCACTCCCGTTACGTCATTCATTGAAGAGAAACCACCTGCGGCGGTAAGCAATGACTCACTAAGAACTATTGTAAACTATAGCAAAATGTAGGAATCCGTGTAACAGATGAATGGTTTCAAATTAATAACAACTACCTATTGTTATTGTTGTAGAAAACTATTTTATTCTTAAGAAATTTCCATCATGAAATTGATTATGCCTTATACATAATGTTCATTGACTTCCAAGTATAGAAGGTCATATACCGACCTTATTCGTGTCGTCCTTCAAAAAGGTCAGGTGCTAAATATTTGCCGCCTGTGAGCATGTAGGTATCAATAGTTAGAAAGAAAGAAAATATATCCGTAGTTATCAAATGAAATTATTGTTTGTCAATAACAAGCACTTTCTATAGCTTCTGTTTGTATGTAACACATGTCGTCTTTATCTAATCAAGATTGTTTTTCTCAGCCGGTGCCAGTCGCCGTGTCTAGCGCTGTCGAAGATGCGGCAATGCAGGGCAAACTAGAAGCCCTGTACCAGCAACTGGACGACAAAGACGAGGAGATTAACCAGCACTCGCAGCTGGTGGAGAAACTCAAGGACCAGATGATGGAACAAGAGGAACTCATTGCTTGCACTAGGTAATGTAATAAGCGCGGTAGTACAAAACTTATTTGGAAACACGAAGATTACTAAAGCGCATACCTGTTCTGGTTTATGTGTATTTGGATCAATGGATCTTCTCGTGATTGTTTTAATTTGACCTGTAATATTAAAATATGTACAAAGATATAAACCTCCTTTTGGGCTTCACCACGGTTGGCCAAAATTCCTCATTAATATATTTTTAGCAATCATGGTGTCATGCATGATGCAACGTAATTAAGATTTGCGATTAACAAGGCGTCATGTTTCTACATACACTGATAAAAACGTGCTGATACCTTAAAAACTTAAGACATCTTTGTGATATGTTTACTTTACATTCAGACGATGGTATTTTCGTGATTGACGAGTTCGAAGCAAAAAATTTAGACTTACCTTATTTTCTTAATTATTTTTTTATTTATATTAGAGATGTACCGACTAGTTGGGAAAACCGACAATCCTGATCCGGTCATATTAGTAGTCGGCAAGAGTCGCCGACTAGTCGGCTCTTTACTATTCATATTTCTATGCTTAGAAATAAGGTGATTGGAATTAAATTATAACCTTTATTGTTAAGAAATATTTTAGAATCATCCTTATACATAATCTAGGAATAGGAACTTCCTTTGGTAGTCAATAATTGAACTTAAATCAAGAAAACTTCGATAAACAAAAAAAAAACTGAACGACCGTTTCCGCAACTCTTAGAACGTATGTAACCTATTGTTTAATATTTATTTTAGAATCAGAGTTTTGGTTTGGACCCGAAATCCACCGAAATAATCCGGGTTGTCCGACTAGTCGGTCGTTTTGCAACCGACTAGTCGGCCAGTCGGCTAATCCCATCTCTAATTTATATTCATACAACAATATGTTCACAACAGACGCGACTACGAGGCCCTGCAAGGCGACATGAACCGCATCCAGCAGGAGAACGAAGCCGCTAAGGAGGAGGTCAAGGAGGTGCTGCAAGCCCTCGAGGAGCTCGCTGTCAACTACGACCAGAAGTCGCAGGAGGTCGACAGCAAGAGCCGCGAGTGCGACCAGATGTCCGAGGAGTTGCAGACCAAGCAGGTCAGTTACAACGATAAAAGTATAAGAATTAGTTTAGTCCAAAGGAGTTTCGATTTCGGCAGAAATATCCACTTTCCGCTATTTTAGTTTTGTGGCCGAAAAAATAAAGTACGGCAAATCAATATTTTCAAATCATGCATTCAGGGAATATTGATAGTTACAACAACTAAAGGCACAATAACTGTGAAAATGCAGTAAGAAAATGACATCACATTGTTTTATAATTACTTTATAATCTAATAATCAAACAAAAATCTGATGTCTGTCTTTGAAAAATATATAAAGCTAAACGGTTAAATATAATGATTATAAGATTGACACTTCTTAAATTATTTTACTTTTACCAAAGTACTTTTCGGTCGATAATGGAAATCATTTTCAGTTTGTAACAGCTATAAATAGCAGGTCAGCAAAGGACTACAAAGTTGAACTACTACGGAAAACCCGAAGGTTGTGTACAAGTGACTAAAACATATTTTTGTTCTCAGAGTGCCTTGGCCAGTGCGACATCCGAACTCCAACAACTGCGCGACCTATCAGCTCACCAACGCAAACGAATTGCCGAACTACTTACGAACCTTCTTCGGGATCTCGCTGAGATCGGCGCTGCCGTCGGAGGCTCCGAACTAGACTTCAAACTGAACGTAGACACTGTGGGCAAACTGGAGGAAGAGTTCACGGTGGCACGTCTTCATATCAGCAAGATGAAGAGTGAGGTGAAAAACATCGTGCAGAGATGCCATTCACTTGAGTCGGCCAACATCGACGCTAACCAGAAGGTCAGTGAATATTTTCCTTCACATTATTATGACTTTTCTGTCGTGCAATCTCCGGCCAATCGGTCAGGAATGAGTTAAATCGTCACGCCAGCGTTTCTTAGGCCTGCCTCGGTGACAACGCCCGTCTTTTGGCGGGATTGTGTGACGATATCCGACTTGATGCATCCTATAGGCGTGCCTCCCCCCATCCCGTTTTAGCCGGCGAGGCTGAATGGGAAAAACAATCAAAGCGCAAAGTTCAATTAAACCAATTACAGGCACTATTAAATTGTCAAGGAGTAGGTCAGTCAGAAAGATGAAGCTAGTTATCCGATTTAATTTGATTTATTCTACTTTCCAACAGATTGAGGAGTACGAACGCTCGCTGGGCGAGTGTAGGCTCCTGATTTCTCAACACGAGGCGCGGTGCGCGTCTCTCGCCGAGTCCATGCGGGAGGCTGAAAACAAGAAACGACAGCTGGAGGAGGCTGCCGACGCTCTGCGCGAGGAATGCGCGCGTCTACAGGTATGTGGACCACTAACATTTAACTGTATTTTTTTTACTTTTTGATGTAAATCAGCTAAATTTTGAATTTGTCAGCCTCGCTTCATAGTATCGGGCTATCATATGCCCAATATTGAGACACAGGACTCCTCTCTGTGTGGCATAGTGTGGATCGGTGTTGATGTAGCCCTAATGCCTCACATTCGTGCCTTTGTAATGATTATGTGTTATGTGCACACCAGTTGGCGCCACTGGCGAGTAAGGTCCTATCAGTCCTATAGTTGATATGTTTTGGATAATATATGTTAAAGTACCCATAACTTCATGATTTGTCTAAAAGATTTACATTATACTGTTCCTAAAATATAATTATTTTTGTCCCAACTAATGGCACAATCTTTACAACAACAGCAAACCTTCTGTAACATTGGACATTTCTAGAGACCTTACTCTACACTAGCGCCTCTAGCTGCGATTTCAAGCGCTTTATTCTTCAATTCAATCCTGCTTGTAGGTATTATACGAAGGTGTAGAGTCACGAGCACTAATATGTCAACACTTGGCAACTTTCAATTGCGATTTGTTCGTGAAATAACGACTGCAACGTTGAAATACGACACTTCACACAAACCTATGGGTTCGAAAATACTTTCTTCGTAATAACATAAAATTTAATTCAAAACTAAAGGAGAAAATCTTCTTCTAGTCTTTGAATAATGCTAAGTGAATACGTGACTGTACTCTCGCGCATCAACTTTAAATATTTGACTGTGTACAGGCCGCCGAGCGCGTGCAACTGGCAGCCGCTGAGCAGCGCGCCGACTCGCAGGTGCGCAGCGCGCTCGAGGCGCAGCTCGAGCAGCTCCGCAACGCGCACGCCACGCAGCTGTCCGCGCTGCGCGACGAGCTGGCCGCGCTGCAGCGCCACCACCAGGAACTCAAGGAGTTAGTACTGACACTAATACACGAGTTTTTCAACCAATCTTGTACTTCAACAATCTTGATCTACATAATGTCACAATATTGCACGGAAAGCCATCACCTGAAGGTTTTTTTTTTTCGGAATTCAAAATGTGAAAATCTTGTGGCAATCCCATCTCGGCGACAATGAGTGTGAAATTAGAGGTGTTTTTGACAGATCAAGACTGCTGAAACGATTGTTCTTAAAAATACTGGAATTGCCCCTCTGATCTCTCTCCGGTGCTGTCGAATTGCCATTCCATTGCCAGATAAAGGAAGAGGGGAATACTCGTATACACACGTCTGCATTATAATTACGTAGTTGGCTAGCCTTCGTAGAGATTGGCCGCCGTGTCTAAAATTCGATCACAAGGATATTACTATAATATTCACAGTAGAAACCTATTGACCTTCGTTATCGTCTAAAGATATGAATAATACTCGTCAGTTAGGTAAAATACTGATTCGTATTTGTTTGTTTACAGTACCTACCAGGAACTGACGCTGGCTCGCCAGCAACTACAGGACGACTACGAGAAACTGAAGCGCGAGGAGGCCGACAAGTCCGCCAAACTCAAGGAACTCATGTTAGTGTCACATTCGCCGCGACGTACTCTCGATAAATACGAGAAAGAGGTTGTCAATCAGCAGATGGTGTTAAAAGAGGAGGGCGATATCTTTAGGGGTTACATCATATCGCCGAAGAGGGAGAAACTAGGATTTGCATACGGAATGGGCCTTGATATTGAAAAAGCTTCCGCCAAAGAGGAGAAGTCGCTCTCGGCAATCCCCAAGTCCCCTGTCCCCCGCCACTCCTGCAACATCCACCCCCTCCAACTGCATCTGCTTATATCTGTCACCATGATCCTGCTCACCCATCGTTATCCACAAATTGTTGTTTTGGTTTAAGCTTTGTTACATGTTTGCTGTGATATAAATGTGGATCTCTAGACACCAGACAATATTTTTTGCAGTGCCTTTAATGACATGATCAGCAAGTATTGAATAGAGAATCGGAATTGGTTTTAGTTGGCATGTTATTTTATTGAAAATATGTCGAACGGGACCAGCTCAGATTACTAATTGAATCCTATGTATGGATGCTGAATGAAATGTTGACTTTAGCTCAGTTTATTAGTTTTATGTGTGTGAGAGATCCATATATTTATTTGATGTAATAATAACGATGCTATCACATTGACAACTGGCTTACATTTTAAAGTATAGCAATAGTACAAAATATCTAGATCTGTTATAATGTAATTAGATGTAAGCCAGTTGTATTTATTGTTGTTTTGATATTCAAAACGATGAGTTCATATTTTTTTATTCATTTTTGACGCTTTGCTTTGACGACTAATCATGGCACTAGTCGATAAAGCATTTATTGCCTAGTCAATCATAGATTAATTTATAATGATTATTTTGCTTGTAAGATACTTAAAATATTTGAATGTTGTAGTTATCTGCTATATTGTAGCATGTTCTATAATAACGTTCATATTTATTTAGCATGAAGTTTTTCGTAAAAAATACAGTAAAAACTGTATTATTATTACTGAAGTTATATTCGCCACTACATTTCGTTATGAATTATCGCGTTGTGATGATTTCGGTTGTTAATATAATATGGCGTAAATAAATGGTCGCGCCTACTAAGCTAGTATCAAGTCACACTGCCTTACTGCGCTGTATACAATGAGGTATTTGTACAGTTGCAAGTTTACCTCTATGGTTTTCTTTTTAAAAACTATGTGTTCGTAGATTTATTTACACTCGGAATAACGTAAAGTTACAAATAAACCCATAGTCGTTTGTTAGAACAGCTTGTGTCGCTGTAATACGTAATAATCAACTCGTATTATAGATCGTCGTTGATGCTTGCACAAATTATTAGTCGCAAATATATAAAGCAGCAAATTAGAAAGATAACGTAAAACAATATTTTCATGTAAATATAGCTGTAAATAAACCCTGAGTGTTTGTATAGAGAGTCGGCGAGTAATATTTTTATCAAACTATTTTTTTATACAATTTGAAAACCGTTATAGTTAACTTTGCATGGATATAATCGCGTTTCTGAACAATAGTGTTCACCTTATTTTTTGTCCAAATATAAGATCTCGTATACTTGATGAAAGTTATTAGAGGCAATTTGGATGATAGATTACTATGGTAGGTATTTTAAATTTATTGATAGACGACAGGCGATATGGAACCATTTAGTAATAATTTCATTTGAAACTGCCATGTCTGTTTTAAGGCATTACTATTAGGAGCCATTTTAGCATTCCTTCAAGCATTTACCACATAGGATTGAATTGCATTTAACTGATAATTTATCATTGCATGAAACATTTTTCATTCCACTAATACTATCAATTCAATATTCGATTGCATTTTATCGCATTATATTGTTCCTAGAGTCCATGTCACTTTCCCTAGTCTGTGTGCACTCGAACTGCCGAAGAGTGATTGTCGCCTCCATGTGTTTAAGATACCGTAAATAAAAACTTCTCAGTGTTTAAAACGATATACTAAAAGCGCATATTGTATGTGCATGTAACTTAAACACACCAGGCATACCTTTGGTCTAGCAATTTAATCGATGCAATATTTAGAACATTCCTATTTCAATACACTCTTCTAGATTGCTTGAAAGAAGCGACAAAACGTATGTGTTACACATTGTTATGATCGATGTAAGTACGATGTAGACGTAGTGCGAGGTCTTGTAACGCCTTACGCTTTTTACTTTTGAGTTATCATTTTATTCCGCACGTATCCCATTCATATTCATTCTGCCGAGGGTTGGCATTTTCTAAAACATACGGCCTAAGTACAAGGAGCGGCGATGTATATGGATGGGTGCGTGCTGGGAGTTAGATAGCTCACATCTGTTCGCAGGTAATAAGGGGTGACCATTAACTATCATTGAATTCTTTAGTATCTAAGTGTACTAATGAAAGACCTATTGTTATCTGTAGTCAAAGCGTGGAGCGGCGTGAACAAGCCCGCGCTGACCTCAAAGGATTGGAGGACACTGTGGCCAAGGAGCTGCAGACACTGCACAATCTGCGCAAATTATTTGTACAGGATCTACAGGCTAGTACAATCAATATTGGAATAATTTTGATTAAAATTGTTAACATATCTTTGTGAATCATTATGATGACTTGACAATGATCGACATCATTGTATGGCACAGGCAAGGATAAAGAAATCCAACAATTCGGAAGAAGGCGCCGAAGAGGAGGGCGGCTCGTTGGCTCAGAAGCAGAAGATTTCGTTCTTGGAGAACAACTTGGAACAGCTGACCAAGGTGCACAAGCAACTTGTGCGCGACAACGCGGACTTGCGCTGCGAGGTGCCCAAGCTCGAGAAGCGTCTGCGTGCCACTATGGAGCGGGTCAAGGCTCTGGAAACAGCACTCAAGGTACATTTTATTAGAACGGTTTAAAACAACGCCCGACTTTTTAAAATCGTTTTGTCTGAAATTTCCTTCAACGGAAGTAACTCGCGAAATATTTCATAGAGAAATCTGCAGACTCATCTTTGACAACGCAATACTTTAAACGGTCGGGTGCGCGTCATTCGTTTTTACCTGCGTCCCCCTACAACCGCTAGTAGGACCATCGGACTGTCACCAACGAAAACGTTGGCCTATAGTTACGCATTACTGCGGATTGAGATGACATCGATGTGCTAGTTATTTGTCTAGTACAAATTTGTCTCTTTTTTTTTTTAGTTTTTACTATTTGTGTTGATTGTATCTTTCGTTTAACTTTTATCGTACTTAACAAATATCAAGAGTTAGCTCCTAATCTGGCATGAAGTTTGTTCGTTAGGATTGTTAACTAATTGTTTTATTTGTTGGGTTTGCAGGAGGCCAAGGACGGCGCCATGCGTGATCGCAAGAGATATCAATTTGAAGTTGACAGAATTAAGGAGGCAGTGCGTGCTAAGAATCTGGCACGGCGAGGCCCACAAGCCCAAATCGGTAAGTGGAATTTTAAATTGATAATATTATTTACACTGCAAAGGTCTACAAATGTTAACATAGCGATTTTTTTCAGCGAAACCCATCCGTGCTGGTGGTGGTCACCTAGTGGGCGGCGGAGCGCCCGGCGTGGTGCGACCTGCGCCTGCGCAAGATATCAAACGGAAGTCTATCATTGTGGGCGCGCGAGGTAACTATATTTAAACATAAATGTCTAACGGTTGTAACAATTAATGACAATTCTTACTACATAATTATACACTTGTTCCAGATGAGAGTTGAAGAGATAGCCGTTACATCATAGAGAATTTAAATGAAACTTCATAGATGTACCTTACAGGGGCGACGAAAATAATTCTTTTAAATCATAACCATTATTATAACTATGTGTTTATGGAAAGCCTAATAATAAGTGCAACAAAAAAAAAAAAAGAAAAATATTGGTAGTATTCTCTTAGGCTTAATGTTTTGAGCTACCTAATATTAAAGTCTATAAGTGCACATGGATTTAGAACAGTTAATAGCTTTCTGCGATATAATATATCAGGTTTCATATAAATTCGATATAGTACCAGTTCTAAAATAAAAGTATTACGGTTTGAGCAGACCGAAGCTTCAATGGTCTTTTGATGTTGCTATTTTTAAATCAGATATAATATTTTTATGAAATGACAAAAAGTATTAATTTAGTTTCTCATTATGGATGCTTAAACTCGATTAAATGTTCGATGAACTTAGAGATTATTTATCTGCTTGAGAAAGAAATGCGGCTAACTGAGACGTGAGTAATCATTCAGTACAAAGACATACCGAGCCAGTTACCAATTTGTGTGAAATAGACGGGATATACATGCTCTCATTTCTTTCTCATATGGATATAAAACAATGGTTTCCAAGATGCAATATCTCGTTATCTTTAAGAATATGCTGTGAATTAATTGCAGATTGCATATGCTGCCGCACAAATAAAATAAAAACAAAAAAAGTAAAAAAAATATATTAATAATATGTATGTTACTGTCGGCGTTGTTATCAATTCCACGTGTGGTGGCAAATGCAGAGCAGTGTGCATCTTCAATGTGTAGTTGTAGTTTAAGCTTCTTTAATATATATTTTTATATATTGTGATAAGCGTTGATATGCCGACATGCGAGCATTTATTTAGTTAACGAAACGAAAACCTTTGGTATATGTTCACAAGGTGTCATGGGTGATAACGAGATGGTTCATAATTATTCAGATACATAAAGCTTCAGGTATCCGCTCATACCCGGTGAGTTTGCATTGGTTTCACGTGCGTGTGCCTGGACGACTTGCTAACACGAGCAAGTTCACTGTCACAAGGCACGGTCTGCGCCAGATTGACATGCGATTCGATATTAGTGGGTGATTTTTATATTCAATCATGAATATGAAAATCTCTTTCAACTAATCACATTTAGCTCCTTGAAATATTAAACTGTAACAGTATGTTTGTTACTGCTTGAAACATAATAAATAACACACACACATAGATGTTGCATATTGTAGGTTATCATTCATTGCACCTTTTGCTTAGTCCCTCCTACTGCGCGTCACCTTCACGTTAGCTTGTGAGCTGTGATGTTTTTTTAGCAAATATTTTACTTTTGTGTTGCGTCTTTCTTGTAACTGTCTCAGTAGTAATTTTAGTCACTAAGTTACAATATCGGCTCTTTTAATATAGTCCGTAACAATTAAGAAAGTATATTTTTAATTAATTGTATGGCATATTTCACTTCGGATCATCGTCTGACATCTGTTCACATGAGAAATAAATAAACTTTGGAAAAATAACAGCGTCTAACATAGTATGTTTGATTGGTTAAAAAAAGTTCTCTATTTGCTTTAGGATGCATCAGCTTCGCAGTAGATCTGTAACTTATATAAGTACTTATGAATTAATCACGACGGATCGCAGTCCAGTATAGGCTTGCTGCATCTAGACACGGAGCAGTTTAGTGCCCATGTGGCTGCGTCCTATGAGGAGTTATGGAACTATAACCGACTCAATGTCCAGAAAACCAAAGATGAATCACAAGTTTTAGATTTATTGTTCGAGATTACTTACCAGCTGAAATTTAATGTAAGCCCCGAATTACTCAATGGTTCCAAAGCTCCTTAGTGTGTTGCAATACATTTATATCGTTTAGATGTAAAGTTGTAGTAAATTATTTCACACTTAATTTAGATACATGATTTTTATCATATTTTATTTATTGTATTACATAAAACTAAATTATCTCGTTTTTTTCACTTGTGAAGTGTAATAAATGCGCTTTTTATATACCTCTACTTACATTATTTTAAAATCATGATCAAATACCATAATATTTTGCATTCAAAATTAAAGATGCCTACAAAGATGCATTCCACGAGGAAAGCACATTGTATCTTTGTTAATCTTTAAGATAGTTGTTTTGTTAAAATGTAGTTAAAGAGGCTATCCTCGGTTTCCACTCGCCTGTTGCATAGATAGCTCTAGCCGGAGGTCGACGCGCCTCGGACGCGCCCGAAGGTGGGCAACCCCAAACCGACAGGCTTGCCTTTGCACCAAGTGATTTAGTTTGTATTGACATCTTTTGTATCATGTATTTTAATATATGGAAAATTCTCAGAAAGAGTTTTCTTGATTTTTTTATTTATTATGAAAATAAAATCATGAATTTATTTGCTAAAGCGTTTTTTATTAAATTCGACCCAATCTACCTTTTTACCGACTTCAAAAAAAAGGAGGTTATCAATTCGACACGTATGTATGTAATATTATTGGAATTGCATTATATTCACATATATGACAATCTATTAGGGCTTCCAAACAAATATACAAAATTTTACAGACGTATGTATGTTTGTCCACGCATATCTCCGTAACTATTAATCGACCATTCTTTTAATTGACCATTAATTTATTAATTGACCATTCTTTTATTGGCTTACATTTACTTCAACTTAGGGAACAGTGCAAGTTTCATCAAAATCGATTCAGTAATTTTCAAGATATGGATTAAGACTTGAAAGTGTGACGGCCTGGCTCCTTTTATATATTATAGTACTCTGTGGCCTGGCTTATTGATACGAGCTACGGGTGTAGTGTCAAAGGGAAAACATCTCAAAACCTTGGTCAAATTCAAATTCAACTAAAAACAACAAATAAGAAGTAATTTAAAAAAATTAAACCGACTTCAAAAAGAAATTCACTCAAAATTATGAAATAACTTTAATTTCAGAAGTCGGTGGCAAAAAACTAAAATACAGATCCCAAGACACCGACTTCCGAAATTAAAGTTATTTCATAATTTTGAGTTAATTTCTTTTTGAAGTCGGTTTAATTTTTTTAAATTACTTTTTTGGGTTCCGTAGTACCTACAAGGAACCCTTATAGTTTCGTCATGTCCGTCCGTCTGTCCGAGGTTTTGCTAAGAGACCGTTCTAGTACTAGAAAGCTGTAATTTTGCAGGAGTGTGTATATAAATTACGCCGACAAAGTGGTAAAATAAAATTTTGGAAAATATTTTTTTTAGGGTACCTGCATGTGAAGTGGGAATGAATATTTTTTTCGTCGTCTACCCCATCGTGTGGGGTATCGTTGAATAGGTCTTCTAAAATGACTTGAGGGTTGCTAAAGATATTTTTCGATTTAATGCTCCATTTACGAAATATTAAACTTTAAAGTGAAAAATTTTGTTCCAGTAGGGCGTCCCCCCCCTCTAAAAGCTAAACTGCTGGCTTGAAAAATTCAAGATGATAGTGCATTTCATGAACTTTAAAGGAAAACTATAGGAATTAAGATAACTTTATTAGTTTAGCAGTATTAGTCGTTGTACTTGGGCGTTGGATAATTTTGTACCAAATAAAAAATCCTTACCATTAATCCTATATAGTGACTAAGACGAAGTAGTTACTTGTTTATGACGGGTAAAGACTTGCATTAAAAAACAAAATATGAAATAAAAAAACCATAATAAATTATCATAAGTTTCACAATACTGCCGCTAGATGGAATGATGGAATTACAATTTTGTGAATTGAAATAATAACTTGGCAGCAATCGTACTCTTATTTTTTAGCTTTACAAGGAAGAAAGTGGTTCTTATTAGTTAATGTCGAATCTGTTTAAATAATTACCTTCGAAAATCAATATTTTGTTGTGTTTCGTATCGCTATTCGATAACAGATGGCGTTGTGCCGTGACGTCACTTGTAGATCGCGGTGTTAAGATTTTCTTGCAAGGTATGACCTCCGTGGTTAGGTTACGTTATGTGTTAAAGTTTTGTCTAACTCTGGACACCCTTGCATATATTGTTATTATAACCATAAACTCCTAATATCTTTACCATTACATAATTATATTCAGAATAAAGAACAACAGAATCGTACTATAAAGTGATAGCGGGGCTACTACGGAACCCTGCATTGTGCGTGGCCCGACACGCACTTGGCCGGTTTTTTTGTATTGTAATATGCCACTGCTGTAACTTGAACCTACTTTTAAATTAAACAATGTTGGACGGTGCGGAGTACTCCCAGGCGATTGTTTTACACCACGTAGTCTTCCAGACTAATTCCGGCCATGGCAGCCAATATCAGCGAAGGTGGCCATCTACGCGGGAGACACAAGTGTGTGCGCAGACCCAGGTGCACTTACTCTTCCCTCACTCATAGTTCGATGGGGCGGCAAACACGGCTCCGTTGGTCTCGTGGTCGCAAGCGCTACTGCTGAGCGTGTTGTCCTGGGTTTGATTCCCAGGTCGGGCAGTGTTATCGGGTTTATCCTTGAGGAAATTCTTTCAGTAAGTTTGGAGGTTGGCGTGTCACTGACTCTGGCAGAGCCACCATCAGGGATTTTAATTTTGATAACACAAAAAAATAGTCGAAATTTGTCGCCAAATATCAGAATTTGTCGGTCACTGGTTCATATAGGTGGCCGATCTGGAGTCTCTCCCTAGCAGGGCTACATATCTCAAAAACTAGGGCACCTAGCGAAGATCTGTTTTCTCCCATATCTTGTCGCCAATTAGTCGGAATTAGTCGCCAAATATCAGAATTTGTCGGTCACTGGTTCAAAAGATATAAGGGTTTATAGGTGTAGGAATAGTCCAAGATCTAGATCGAAGAGTTCACGAAAAAACTCTTCGATCTAGCGTTGGACTATACCTTACTAATTGAACTCATTATATCTCCTAAACTAAGACCCGATTAAATCTGTGACTTGGCGACTGATTCCGACTAATTGGCGACAAAATATGGGAGAAAACAGATCTTCGCTAGGTGCCCTAATTTTTGAGATATAAATGTGGCCCTGCTGGGGAGACTCTCCAGATCGGCCACCTATAAACCCTTATATCTTTTGAACCAGTGACCACAAATTCTGATATTTGGCGACAAATTTTTTGTGTTGTCAAAATTAAAATCCCTGATTGTGGCTCTGCCAGAGTCAGTGACACGGCGGTGTGATACCCCCGCCCCGTGCCTCGGATAGCACGTTAAGCAGTTGCTCAAAGCCTTTATCTCTCTTCGGACATCACTTTAAAAGTATGCCATTGGATTTTCAGAACCCTATCTTGTATCAGGAACGCGTGGAGTTATCAAGTTGAAATTAATATCAAATACTCAGGGCTGCCAATCCCTTGAAGCAGTAAAAAAAATCAAAGTTTCTAAGTCAAGGCAATCAAAAGATACGCGGGCGTTTATGTTCCGTTAATGCTGCATATTTTGACACTCGCAAGGGGATCAAAACCTATAGGGTACTTCCCGTTGAACTAGAATCGTGTTTGGCAAGAAGCAATGTCATGTAGCACGGAAAAAATCCGAAAACTGTAAATTTTTATTAATTCTCACTTTTTATATACAGAGGTTAATTTCTATTTTACCATCCTGTATTTGATAAGAGAATCCGTGAGAGAAACCTATATTTAAAGTTTGCTCTCCATGAGGACTCTCGGCAGTCGGCACCGCAAATGCGACTAGAGAGCCATCAGAGGGCCCGGCTGAACGCATTTGGGTGGGTACATGAAAAGAAAATGATCTTAATATGGGTTAGGACATGACGAGTATAAATAGCCTTCCGACCGATTTCGGTGACGGTGGCCAATCTCAACGGAGATTAGCCAGGTACGCAGGAGATATTATAGTGCGCAAGTGTGTGCGCAGATGTACTGTCTGTTCCTTTACACTCATAGTTCGATGGGACGGCAATCTGACACGACCAGCAGGGCTAGCATGGGCTGGGGATAAAACTTTTGTCCACCGGTTATTTCCACTGACAAGGGATAAAATTATTTTATCCACCTGCCAAAGCACGGCAACAGGGGGAAAGAGAATTATATCACTTTTTGACATTAGACGTTGATACTCACCCCCCGCATAGAGCATGGCGACTAGTGGAAGAGAAAAATTACAGATATTTTGACATAACAAAGGGAGAAATTTGTCCTCGTCTTTAGATGATGGGTTTATGTATATCTCTTGGAGAAAACATAATTAATTGTAATATAAAAATGTCTCGTGCTTACTGGAGCTTAGTTTTGTCGTCGGAAAGGGAGAAAATCGAGCGAAAAATACACCGGCGTTCAATTCGCGATTCGAGCAAAATTGACAGAGAGGAATAGTATTTTGTCCTCTCCCCGTGGATAAAATGTCTCCGGCCATGCTAGCCCTGCTGGTTTGTCCACCGTGAATAGTTTATCCACCCATGTCGCCATGCTCGGAGGGTGGACAAAATTGACAGAGGGGAATAGTATTTTGTCCTCTCCCCGGGGATAAAATGTCTCCGGCCATGCTAGCCCTGCAGGGAGAGATCAGGCGCAGGACTAACGGCTTTACGTGCCTTCCTAGACACGGGGGTATTAAACCGCCAAACTCCCGACTGTTATTGAAAGAAATTCCTAAAGCAAAAAACAACAATTAAATAACACTTTGTACGATCCGGAAATCGAACCCAGGACCCCGCGCTCAGCAGTCGCGTTTGCAACCACGAGACTAACAGGGCAGTCAACATACGGGACATAGTATTCTTTTTTTTTTATCTAAGGACATTGATATAAAGAAAATAAAATAAGTGAGCTTTATGTATTGTGGTTTACTGATATACAACATTTCTACATCCTAAATAACATGTATAAAATATTAATTACATTAGCTTGTGTAGTTCATTACGGAAACGTGGAGATGATATTATGTACGTAGCGAGTTATTTGGATGTAAATATTTGTATATTTTGTTTTACTTTTCCTTGTTTATAAAATCATATAGTACAATTCATGTTATTTTAATAATAATACATCATAAATAATAAGTCCAAACCGGCTATTTGCTACATAAAACAGCTCTAGGTTCCCAACAATGAACACCTGAATACATACACATTTTATAAATTCCATTTTTATTTACATAATATATTATTTTATTATCTTTGTATAAGATCGGCTTCTATAATACACAAGCCCGATCAAAACCTATGAATAAGGTATACTTACTCTACGAATAATAAAAGTCAAGAAATGGCGTCACGCAAACTGTACCGCGGTGGGCGTTGCCGAAAACTGTACCGCGCACCGCTGACTGTTCGCCGGTATCATTGCGTCGATGCGCTCGTGCGTGTCTCGGGGAAATTACGATTGTGATTATTATTGTTTTGCGTTGTTTTACATACTGTAAATATGCCATCATGTGCTGTTAAGTGGTGTAGAAGCCATACGGATATGAAGAATTCGGGAATCCCTTTTCATATGAGTACCTAATTAAACATTTTGAAATATTGCGGTTCTGGAAAGTGTTATGCAGCATGAAAGCTCATTTTACACGTTTTGAAATTTCACTTGAACTTAAAGGTTTTTGTTTTTACTTCAAAGGAAAGATGTTAATATGCATTTGTATAATTATAAATTTAATGTCACAGATTCCCGAAAAATGAAGTAAAAGGTAAGTAAAATGAAGGAAAAGGAGCGCACAATTTGCCAGTAATGGTTAATAAAGTGTCACTGCCTCTGGCAGTGCCACTATCAGTGATTTTAATTTTGATAATACAAAAAATTTGTCGCTAAATATCAGAATTTGTCGGTCACTAGTTCAAAAGATATAAGGGTTTATAGGTGGCCGATCTGGAGATAGTCTCCCCAGCAGGGCCACATTTTTATCTCAAAAACTAGGGCACCTAGCGAAGCTCTGTTTTCTCCCATATTTTGTCGCCAAGTCACAGATTTAATCGGGTCTTAGTTTAGGAGATATTATAATGAGTTCAATTAGTAAGGTATAGTCCAAGAGCTAGTCGAAGAGTTTTTATGTGAACTCTTCGATCTATCCATTTGATGTGTTATCAAAATTAAAATCCCTGATGGTGGCTCTGCCAGAGTCAGTGACACGTTAATAAGTGTTTTCCACAACAATAGAACGAAACGACATTTTAAAAGCTCTAATAGAAAGCCATCCGATCGAAAGCAATCATGATGTTATGTTGCTCAAAGCTTTAATTGAAAAATTTCTCAGATTTTGTTTACAAACATGATTATGGCCAAAAAATAATCTTTATTAATTTCTTCCCGTCTTAAGTTAAATAAACTAATTATTTTCAAAGAACAGAATTATTTTTAAGCTATTTTAATTGTGTTATAAAGTTATGTAATAAAAAGTAAAAACGTAAACAAGCTTAAGTACTTACGTACTTTTCATCACACCATCCACGCATCTCCTGATCTGACCTTGACGCGACCAATCACTCTATTAATACTGATTAAAATAATTCTTAATTTTAGATGCTTACAATACAATACTACAACACATTTTAATTGAAAAAAAAAATAGAATCTCAAACTTTTAAATAGTATATTCAAGAATGTTTTAGTTCAATTACAACTAATTAATCCAAATAATATAGATAGTGCAAAAAAAAGTAATTTAAAAAAATTAAACCGATTTCAAAAAGAAATTAACTCAAAATTATGAAATAACTTTAATTTCGGAAGTCGGTGTATTGGGATCTGTATTTTAGTATTAGTTTTTTGCCACCGACTTACGAAATTAAAGTTATTTCATAATTTTGAGTTAATTTCTTTTTGAAGTACTTAGGTTAAATTTTTTTTAATTACTTTTTTATTATTATGAGTCATAATAATAAAAAAGTAATTTAAAAAATAGGATAGGTCATAATTTATGACCTATCCTCTCACACTTATGTATAACATCGTCCACGCATCGCGCACTGCAGCAGGCGCGCGAACCAATTACCATTAGGGCCTGTGCACACCACGTTTTTTAAACGCGCCGTTGACGCGCGTTTGTACCGATACAGACGCGATACGCACGCGAGTCAGATACTAGCAGGCACTGCTCTGTAGGATAAAAGCGCGCCGTCGACGCACGTTTCTAAAACGCGCGTCAACGGCGCGTTTAACAAAACGTGGTGTGCACGGGCCCTTATCTGTTCTGCTGAGAACCAATCACGGCGCTTGCCGGAATACAACGCGTTACGCAGCTGATTGGCTTATTTGCAGCTGTGTTCTTTCGTTCGAATACTCGAGGTAATTTTGTCAATGTAGTGAAGTTTGGAGCAGAATTTCTCGTTGATTTTGTTCATAATTACGCTTCCTGACTTTTATTATTCGTAGGGTACCTATACTAGTCAATCACCTATACATACAACATTTCATTTTATAACATAAAAATAAATTATATTTTTGTAGTGTTGATATCTTTACCTTTACTGGGCATAATATCTAAAAGCCAAGTTATCTTAGAAACTGGCCTAGTATGTACTCATTTTTTTTACTTTAAGGGGGAAGCGCTAAGGTAGGTTGATTAAAATATGATTCGCGGCCATAACAATTAAAACATGATTATAATTCTGTAAGTACATATTGTATTTACAGAATTATAATCATTAAAGTCATCAACACAACTCTCTAAGACCAGGTAATCCCACTGAATGACTATTTCATGAAATCTTGACATTTTACAATTACACTAACTTAACAAGTTGTATTACTAAGTCTAATGATTATAATTCTGTAAATAAATACTCGTTACTGCCGCGAATAATATTTTAATCAACGAACAACTTAAACTGACCAGCAAATTGCAAAAAACGTAAAAAAAAATTGAATTTCGCGGGCTACCCTGGCGCTTTCGCCTTAAGGTCTGTTTCACCATGGATAAGTTCCGGTTAACTGATCCGACAGATCATTTCATTGAAATCCTGTTCTATTCTTGAATTTATCTGATGGATAGTGACTGTCCGGATATTGGGAAACAGGTCCCAATACCTTTTTACGAAAGCAAAGTGACATCAAAGTGCATTGTATGAAGAAATGGAATCATTCGATTGTTGGCGATCGAGTGTGTTGTTAAAACCATTTTCCTTAGCAGTAGATGAAGTTCTGTAATGAAAATCACATTCTTAAAAAAATAAAATATTGAACGTAAATATTGATGTTGGCCAATTTGCCAAACGGTCATACCGTTTGGCAAATTGGCACATCGAGGTTTACAGCGTTTGTCTACCGCCACCGACACCATTTTTTTTTGCGTGGGAAATTACCAAATAATTTTTCCTGCTCGCGGAGCGGGAGGGAGTGTCAGACTTTTACTGACTAAAACCCACCCGTGTTCCTTCAGTTGCCTGTGCCAGGGACGCCACGGTATATTTTTCGAACAACCCGCGACCCTGGCAGGCGTCGGCTTTAGCGGACCCCGTCAGTTAGTGCTGACATCTCTTAGAGGCGCGCGTAAAACACGATGCGCTGTCGACCCGGGCCCAGGTCCTTACCGGACAGCGAGCTGCACATTGCTTGCCGTCCGCAAGCCCGCGCCTACGGTGGCCGGGAATCGGCTAACGATTCCCGACGCCCAGGGCGTCTCCTGCGGCGACTAGAGGCGTGAGGGCGCAAAGATTGCCTCTCGCTCACGCGCTCCGCCTCTTACTTCGCGAGCATTACTGCTTCGCAGGAGGCGACGGCCTCCCATGCACTCTCGCTCCGTACCATGGCTTGGACTAGGGCCGGACGCGAGATCGCCGCCGTGAGGACGCGGCGGTGCTCTGCCCAAGTTGGGCAGACCTCCACCGTATGCTCTACCGTGTCCTCCGGGCGATTCACACAATGGTGACACCCGGGTGTTTCCTCCCGCCTTCTCCAGAACAGAAACCTCCCGAAGTAGCCGTGCCCGGTGAGGACCTGCTTTAGGCGGAAGGTGAGGACGCCGTGGCGCCTCTCCAGCCACTCCTTAAAGAAGGGACTTATCGCCGCAATTGTAGCGTGCCCAGAACTGGGTTGCGACAGTCGCACTCTCCATGTCGACATGAGATCCCGCCGGAGCTCTGTCCGCTGTGCCGCGATTTCTCGCGGCAGCGGAGTTACGCCCTCCTCGCGCCACTCCCATATGTGGACGAGGACTTTTGCCTCCAGATCCCATAGCGGCAATCCGGCAAGGAGGCTCGCCGCCTCCCCAGAGACCGTGCGGTATCCCCGGACTAGCCGGACGGCCAATAACCCTCTGGGACGCGTTCAGCCACGCCACCGACACCTGAGGGGCAATTCTCGTAATTTTATTTTAAGAATGTTAAAAATCTTGTCTCAATCTGTCAAAAACCTCTAGGTAATTTCGCTACATTTTTGACAAGTTTTTGACATTGATTGTCGCTAAGATGAGATTGCGACTAGATTTTCAACGATTTTAATTACGGGAATTCGAATTGGCCTTCAGACGTCAATGAGAAACGGGATTATTCGAATCGAACGTGACGTCCCGTTGACGGACGTGCGTTGGACACGAGGCCATAGTAAATGTATGTAGCGCTACTTCGGCGCCGTCGCGTCGTCTCGTTGATCGTCTTCTTGGCGGTGGCTAAACGGCCTTGAGAGTGTGTTTCCATAGAAGCCGAAACGCACTTTAGGAAAGGGATTATCACACAGGTGCGAGTGACACAGACAAAGCTCTCCAAAAACGAAGTTTTACAAAAACTCGATGTGCTACATAAACGGCCACGAACGATATAAGGTGTTGTATACGAACCCAAAGAAAGGTAGCAAGGTGATGAGTTGTGCGCGGTTGGTGCAGTCCCTAAGCTCCGGAAGCACGAGTAGTATATGTCGCAGATACGCCTGGAGAGCCACTCGCCGCTGCTCAACCAAATGAGCGTCCTTTAATATAGAAATATATTATTAGATCGTCTTTTATTTAGAGAGGTATACTCTTTCCATCGTAGACCCTCATCAAGCGCAATTAGGTAAAAAACGAGAGGAGTTGTGGGACACCGTTTTGGGTTATAACGAAGATCCTTTCGATTTTGCCAAGTGTGCAGAGTTTAACGCGTGGTAAGGAATTTCGTCCCAAAATTATAGATCGTTATGAATGTTGCGGCAAAACTCAAAAGCAACGGGAAAAGGCATGCATAGTAACAACCACGGTCAGACCACTTTTAATCATTAAAGTCTTAGTAATTAGGTTGAAAATTGGTCAACAAGCGCCAGAAAACGTTACAATGAATGGAAGTTAATATTGCCACAATCGCCATTGGTTAACGGATTGATATTTATAGTATTTTGCATTTATTCGTGGTGTTTAAGTTCACTTCAGCCGATAATCTAGTATGTTCAGGTGCTTGATTTTGTAAAGGTGCTTCGCTTACCCGTTTTCGTAATGTTTTCTTTGGAGGAAACTTATACGTCGCTATATCAGGATGACACTTTCTTAGCTGCACGTGTAGTTCGTGAAATTTAGCGTATCTATGATAAACGTTCCATTCCTCTTGTCCTATCTTCAGGTAGATCTGAAAATCATACATTCATGTTATGTTGGATTGGACATCAGAAAATGCTATAACGTCCGGCGCAGGTTATCACTGTAATTTTCATCTTTATCCCAATCAGCGCAAAGTCGATATTTGTTTGGCAGTGACAATAGCGCGCCGGCCCTAAGATTCACGTATAGATGTTTAGGGTGTTAATTTACCTGATAAACATGATATGAATGTGTTTTCTTGCCAACGAGGAATGCGCTGGGTATGTGAGCCTTAACATTAGACTCGGGATAATCCAGAACTTCCATAGCCGATATACTCTCATATTCTTTGAGCCGCAGCTGCAGATATGTATTGAACTCCATAAGCTCGGCGTGCATCTCGGCCACCTACAAATATAGTGCAATCAACAACATGTCCTGTAACTATTTGATTAATATCAACACCCTGCAGCACCTTTATTTCGAAGCAGTAAGGGCGGTTTTCGTAATTTAGTGTTACTAATGAAATGCTTTTGGCGCGTTTACCTGGACTAGTTTCCTTTCATACTGATCAACTTCCCCACTATCCCCGGATTCGTTTTTTAAAGCCTTTCCAATTTCAACAGCCGACATATATTGACGCAACTGGTCTTTCAATCGGTCATTTTCTCTAAAAAAGAAAGCATTGATTAAAAGTTAAAACTGATGAATACAATTTGCGCTTGACCATCTGCTAATTAATTATTCTATGGATATGTTGTCCTAGAGTACGACCCATATGAGGGGATTCAACACCTCACTACGGGTCCAGTCCAGTCCGGGGCAGCGAAAGTCACATTCGCACCCGCAGCCCTCAGACGGAAGTGTGCGACACCGGTGTGGTTAGGTACTACGGGCTAGTATCCGCAACTCCACGTCAATGCGCGTATTTTGCGTACGGTAAACACCAGTGTGGTTTTAGTCACTAAGAGTCTGACAGAACCCTCTACACACCCCAGGGAGGACATCCACCCCGGCAAAGAAAAGCGTACACCGACCTGTTTTACTTACTTGCTCAAATCTAGTACTACATTTTCTAACTTCTTAATTTTTTCCTTACTGGCTACTTCCATTTGGGTGAATTTCATTTGCAAGTTCAAATACTCTTTTTCCTTATTTTCTAAAATCAAACTTAGTGTCTTATCCTCCGGTACACATTCGTCTTCTGTAAAACAAAGCTCTAAGCATGAAGTACTTCCATCAATACTTCCTGCAACTTCTTCACTGTCGCTTTCATAATTTGATATTTTTAAATTATTTATACTTAATTCAGATAAATCGTCTTTTATAACGTTATTTACATCAATACTGTTCGAAGATGAGAATATTTCCTTTGCACATTCTGATAGTTTCGACAGAATTTGTGAAGGACTGTCCATAGCTTTGACACTGTCTGGAAAGAAGTGTCTCAGACTACTCTTGTATTCTGAGCTAGTCGGTTCACTAATTGAAGCAGCTTGAGAAAGAATTTTGGGATCAGGTGAATTGAGGCAAGTCGCCGGTGCACTGTTCCATGTGGAGTTATCTCCTTGTTCTGTAGCTCCAACAAGAGATTTTCTTTTATTTGCATGAAGATTTTTTTGTTCATTTTTATCAAAAGATATAACTTGGCGCAACGGCCTTCGTTTTAAATTACTCGATGATTTCACGGGCATTGGCAAAGGTATCACATGTTCTGCTTTGTTAGAATGATTAGCTTGTTGTGAGTCATTCAACTCTGGTCTGTCAATTGATAATGCAAACAAGACTGTCGATAAACCTGAAATAATACATACAAATTAGTTTTTTTTTCATTTATTTTTTTCATTTCTGAATGGGCCCGCTCTTGACCTCGATCACGCCTGATGGAAAGCAATGGATGAGGTCTTTGATGGAACGAGCGTGCCCAGAAGATACCTAAGGCACTGGAACAGCAGGCTGCTTGACGCCGAACTCCGGTGGGAGGGTGGTCGCAAACCAGGCGGGTATTAGTAATTTATTTATTTACACTCATCACACTTATCCCACTATCACACTAATATTATAAAGGCGAAAGTTTGTGAGTGTGTGCGTGTTTATATGTTTGTTACTTCTTCACGCTCAAACGGCTGGACCAATTTTGATAAAATTTTGTATGGAGGTAGCTGACAACCTGGATTAACATATAGACTACTTTTTATCCCGATATTCCCACGGGATCGACATTTACGCGGGTGAAGCCGCGGGGCGCAGCTAGTATATTATAAAGGCGAAAGTTTGTGAGTGTGTGTATTTATATGTTTGTTACTTCTTCACGCACAAACGGCTGGACCAATGTTGATAAAATTTGGTATGGAGGTAGCGTACTTTTTATCCCGATATTCTCACGACTTTTGCGGTTGGAACCGCGGGGCGCAGCTAATTTTTCATAAAAAATACTATGCTCATGTAAACTGTCATCCACATTTCTGAGTTGTTTTATTATCAGGGAATTAAAAAAACATGTAATAAAATTTATTATGATAAATATTTAACCAGGTCATCTCGAGATAACCTGGACGCGTGCCGCGAGGGCTGGTTCGAGGTGGCGCAGGAAAAGAGTTCCTGGAAGGACTTGGAGGAGGCCTTTGCCCAGCAATGGGACAGTATAGGCGAAACAAAAAAAAAAAAAATTTACCTGCAGCCATGCTTGGAAGAAGATGACAGGTGTCAGGATCTCTGACCAGAGCCCCTTCCTCATAATATTCCATTAGCAGACCATGAGCTACCCAGCTTTGAAGATACCTGTAAAAAAGTAGGTATAAAGTAAATAAGAAATCTTCGTTTTTTTTTAGCTTATTGAAATTTTTACGTAGTGATACTGGTATTTAGCTGCAACCAGTTAGACTGGAAATTAACCCCAACATAGTTGAGAAAAGGCTAGGCAGATAAGTTTTAGATTGAAATATTTACCTGTCAAGAGATCTCTCATTCAAGGTTGCTCTGAGAAAAGCTCTGAAGTATCCTAGTGGCGTGTTGATGTTTGTGAGAATTTTAAACCTTTCCTTTTCATGTTTCGTTAGATGTAGGCAAGTGTAACTCCAAAGAGAGTTACCTGAAACAAAACAATACTTACAAAAGTTTCCATTAACATCTTGATAAGTATAAGATTTTTTAAATATATTATTATGCATCTTAAGCATTTTTTTATCATATAACATTATCTTACCAACATTAACAATATTAAAAGTGAAGTTTAAACCTGCTGTAACCAAATTCTGAATTGCCGAGTTTGATAAATTAGTTCTAATGCCATGGCTAAGCAATTTCTCCCATTTTTCGCATAGTTGTGCTATTCTGAAATAATCACCTAGTTATATTACATTTGCTTAAACATTCAGTAGTTACTTGATAAGGCTAAATTCTATTTTTATCACCTTATATCATCTTCTGTTGCCAACTCAGATTTGCCTCCAAAACGAGTTTGACAATTTTGTACACAGTTTTTTAGTTCCTGATAAATAATTTTACCATTTTCTGTCCTTTTCTTTAACTCCTCTCTATTGTCTATAGCATTAGCTATTGTGTTCAGTATCTTGCTATTCTGAAAAACACCCAAAAAAATCTCTCTTCACATTAAGTACATTTTCCTGTGTGAACAACATACAGGAAAATATAAACAAAATAATTTTAAATTGCAGTATGTTATAATAAGCCAATAAACAATTCATAATAATAATGTTTGTTTTTTTTTGTAACAAGTTTATTATTTCATCCTCTATAATATTAACTAGCGCAAAGTAAATAAATAATAATAATTAATAATTTTACTAACATAGCTATAGGTAAGTATTATTTTACTAACAATATATGGAATGTAAATGTTAAGTATTCCGAAATAAAATGAAATAATAATTGGCTTGAGAAATTATTAAATATTTATGAGTACATTTTATTAAATGTAAATATTGAAACAAAAAAATTCAAAAATTATTGCTGAAATGGGCCTGCTTTTGACCTCAATCACGCCTGTTGGAAAGAGATTAGATGACGTCTATGATGGAACGAGCTTGCCTAGAAGATGCCTGTTCACTCTTGCTTTGAAGGCAATTTCTTGGTGAATGTTAATATGCAAAGAACCATGGGATAATTGATGTAGTATGAAGGCTTACACCGGCTGCTGGTGGGTGCATTATTGGTAATATTAGTGGTCTCAGTATGTGTTAAAATAGTGGGTTCCTGAATTGATAATAAATGACACATGTGCTACAATAATAAACAACCTATGATGGTTACTGAAGACTCCACATTCCATTATACTTCACCGCTATCTTACAATGGCTAGTTTACACTGGACTGTTCAATTTGAAAATTTTAATAGAAACATGGAACATAATATGTTGCGTTGTGAGGATAACATATTATTCACATTAACATACTTATGACTAAAGCAACGGTTTCCCAGAAAATCGGTGACCCCCACATAGTATCCACAATTTACTGGTAAATGACGTCACTGAAGCATTGTTTAAAATAGTAAGTTTTAAATTTTTGCCGCTGTCATAATTTGCATGACAACGGTCACTGCGGCCATTATGTGCAGTCTCCGCTTTTCTAGAAAACCATAGTCTTACCCCTGATTTCTAAAAACTTGATCAACTTTTGGTAATCCCCAATAGAATGCTAATCAGAAACTTGATGACACTTTTAAAAACAGTTGGTCACTTTCTTATCAGAGGTACACTACATATGCACTACCATGGATGAAACACCTGAATGACGGATGCACAGAACCGAAGTGTAGCAAAAAACAGGAAGGCCTATAGGCCTTCTTTTTTATCCCCTTTTTTCTCCCTTTCATTCCTAGGTATACCTGTGGGTATACCAGTGGGTGATTCCGGGCTGAAAGGATGATGACTCACTAATCTTTCTCAAATCATTACAATGCTAAATACAGCTTCACCTATTTGCTCCTTGGAATACTGTTTGGATGTATAATGTTTGCTAAGTGCACCCATTTTGACCAAAGCATCAAACACACACATCATCAGACTAACAATCAAAGCATGGTGTATACAGGAGGAGTTATCAAATAATATGTTAATAGGATACCTGCTAGCTTTTAAAAACGTGGATGTTTATATTTATAATTAGTCATGTATAGCGAGCATTTTCAACCGTTAGTATGCAAGCTTTTACTTTTAAATAAATACTTATTTATTTTTGACCTGTATGTAAGTGAAGTCGGTAGGTATTCATGTAACTTCAGTTCAAAACTTGAATACGACAATTTAAATACCCTTGAATGTTTGCATATAAAATTAAGGTATTGGCCCTAATTCTAACAAGCACTTTCGTGAAGTATACATCCATTTAGATCATATTTATTCGTAATTACAATAATGAGCGATAGTGGTAATATTTCTTACCATGTTATTGGGCTCCCCCCCCGTAACTCATATATAGAAATTTACATAAATTTTAATAATCAATTATATGATATCACATATTCTTCTTAACAACTACAAGTTACTTAAAAAGGTAAACATTATTTATTTTGACTTTCGTTGTAAATCTGACAATTTGTAATTTTGAACGTTGACATCTTGTCGAACAATCACAGAACACTATTTTCACTAATAGACGGAGGTTACACGCTCATTCTGGCGTCAGTTCAGTCTGTGACCTTGATCACGTATAGATTGATGGCTGAATGATGGAATGACGGGCGGTATTACACGGTAAGTCAGACTGACGATCAGTCCAACCGAAAACTTCTACGCGATAACACGCTTATGCATTTGGTATGGATTTTAACAAGAATAAAAATAATATGCTCCCGTTGCCTTCGTAGACAGGGCTAATATTATAATATATTCCTCGTAGACAGGGCTAATATTATAATATTAGCCCTGTCTACGAGGAATCATAGAAAAAGAAAGCGGTGGTGTAAAAAGTGGCTAATGAAAAGACCATAAATTCACTTAAATTTACTGAATGAGATAAGAGACAGATAAAGATATATTTATTGCATAACTGTGTATGTATGTACGGACGCCAGCACATCAAGTTACTACAATCTGTCAGATTTCTTTAATAGATTTTCGACTTTATTGCTAAAGCATAAGGTTCAAGGTTGATTGGGAAAATCTATCTGACAGTTTCGGCACAGTCTATACATCATACAGTCGTTCGACGAAGCCGTCTAGACAGAGCAATCGTGCGGGGTGTGAGGGGCGAGACGCGGGAGGTGCGAGCCCGAACTGCATACTGCCACCGTGTTAGTAGTTCGGGACATAACTTTCAGGGTTGATGATTTCGACTTTTCGGTATTGATTTTATTATTGGGATACTATTTTCAAAAATGTAATGGTACACATTTTATTTAATTTTTAATTTATGAAGACAAATACAGAGATACGACATGTAACATTTGAGTGCTTGCTTATTTGTTTAGTTTTTCTAATTATTTTACTTTTCTTTTCAACTTAATTTTTTTTACTTGACATTTCCATGGCTTTTGAGGACGCTAAAGCCGATAGTGCAGTCAAAACGAAAATCCAAAATGGCGGCTGCAAAAATTTTAAAATTTTTCAACATGGGTGTCATTTCCAAGAATTTCAAGGGTGCTGACAACGAATATGAGGTCATAATCAAAATTCAAGATGGCGGCTGCGAAAATTTTCAAATTTTTCATCATGGGTGTCGTTTCCAAGGATTTCGAGGGTGCTGACAACGAATATGAGGTCATAATCAAAATTCAAGATGGCGGCTTCGAAAATTTTCAAATTTCATCATGGGTGTCGTTTCCAAGGATTTCAGGAGTGCTGACAACGAATATGAGGTCATAATCAAAATTCAAGATGGCGGCTGCGAAAATTTTAAATTTTTTCATCATGGGTGTCGTTTCCAAGGATTTCGAGGGTGCTGACATCGAATATGAGGTCATAATCAAAATTCAAGATGGCGGCTGCGAAAATTTTCAAATTTCGTCATGGGTGTCGTTTCCAAAGATTTCGAGGGTGCTGACAGCGAATATGAGGTCAAAATCAAAATTCAAGATGGCGGCTGCGAAACAATGTAATTTTTCATCATAGATGTCGTTTGGCCAATTGTTTGAAAATGGGACTGCGACACTATCTGATGTAGAAAAACGTATGTTAAGTAGAATAATTCCATTCGTAAAAATGGTCAAACTCAGCGGTCGTAGGTACCAGTCATCACTCCAGTTTCCTCATCAATCTAGGAAAAAATAATTTTCAAGTTTTACTTAATATTCCTCATTCCCTTTCAATATAGTGTACATTATTCTACTTGTCAAGCCCTTGCATTTGATACTTACCTATATTGAAGGAGTTATGAAAAAAAAATGTAATTCGCCCTTTTGTGGTGGCGGCCATCTTGGATTTGAAATTTATCATAGTGTATAGTATTCCACTAGTCAAGCCCTTTCATTTGATACCCATATTGAGGGAGTTGTGAAAAATTATGTAATCCGCCATTTTGTGGTGGGGGCCATCTTGAACCGATTTTCATCAAACATAGCTAAGAACACTTCTGACTAATTCATCATCGGTTCAAAATCGGTTCATCCGTTCGGGAGCTACGATGCCACAGACAGACACACAACACACAGACACGTCAAACTTGTAACACCCCGTCGTTTTTGCGTGGGGGGTTAAAAGACGATATTTTGATAATTGTTAATTATTGTTTATGATAATAGTAATGTTGAGGACGATGTTGATCTCAAATAAATAAATTAATATTGTTTACTTGAGACAAGTGACAACCCTAGCTGTCACGACAATGTCTAGACGTTGTCGGCATTTACCACGAGATCAAAGGCGTCGACCTACTGTATGGTTTTTATACTGTGGTTTCGGGTAGGTTGACCTGCTGGCGTCTGTACATAAAGTTCTTATACATAATTTTTTTTTTTGTTTTAACAGTCTACCCGAGTCGGATATGCAATAGTAATAAGAAATTGGGTACTTACAAATTCTATTTTTTATCAAAAAACTCATGCAGATTTTAGAATACCTTATCAATTAACATTTTCTTCAATTTATTTTTAAACATATTTCCATTTAATTCTTTAATTGCTGGCGGTAACTGATTGTACACACGAATAGCAGTAACATAGGTACTTTTATATTACATCATATTGTTAATAACTGGTAAATTAATGTCATATTTATATTGTTTCCGAATATTTAGACACAGGAGAAGAAGATGACTATGCTGATTATTATCGAATTAAAGAATTTAATTTTAAGTTTTTTATTCGTTTTATTCCAAAGAATAGGTAACATTTCTAATGTAAGAATAAATTCTTTCTCCGGGGCTAATGGTAGAGATGGGGACGTCGGGAGCGGCGAGGGAGTCGGCGCAGGCGGCGACATGTCGTGCGACTCCATCGCTGTCTAAGCAGTGACTGACATCAGACTGATAGCTAATAAACACACGTTCAGTCTGGCATCAGTCTGACCAGACTGACAAAAATTATTAAAATATCATCATTCTGGATCATCAATCCATCAGTCTACGTGTATACAATCAGTTTCCCGTCATTCTGACATCAATCATAGACTGAACTGACGCCAGAATGAGCGTGTAACCATACGTAGTATCTCTAAGTAGTTTGTGGTGTAACCTCCGTCTTACTCCTAGCGGAGAGAACAATGGCCAATTTGGCCCACAGAGGCCACAGAACACTATTACTCCTAGTCCTAGCGGAGAGAAGAATTAGAAGTCTCCCGTATTATTATACTCTTTTATATATTTTATTTTTATATTATATTTTTATATTATACTCTTTGACTCTTTGGAAGAAGTGTCATAGAATAGACAACGACTAAACTAGTGATGGGACATTGTTACTCTAACAGTAGGCACGGTCGTAGACGCTATGAAAATGCAGAGATTGCGTTTTTTTATTAATACTTGAACTACAGAAAAAGAAGAAGAAATAGAGAGAGAAATATTACAGCACACTTCTTCATAGAATTTTCTTTTAAAATGTCTATCACGACATTCTGCCATAATATAAATTGCTGGTCTGTTTTATATTT